>CM063285.1:54941187-56160765 GCA_032173965.1 Sitta carolinensis | reverse complement strand
ATCTTTGTTCTTAGAAATCATAAAATCATTTAATGATCCATTATGTTTTCAGACTTTCTTAGATCTGACAGTCCATCTCAAGCAGCTGCAAAAATGTGTGTGCATAAAATACACATTTCTAAGGAGGTTTTACAGAAATAATTGCTGTCTCTGTCATTTCAAGAAAAAAAAAACACCTGTCTAAATTCTGAAAGAAACAACAGTTAATCTCTTTGAAGGGAACAGATTGAACTGCTTAACAGCTCTTTCCAGTGCAGCACAATTACTGCATGAAAAGGTGTCAGCCACTTAAAAGCACAGGAAATATTAGATTTAGTCGTGGGCTATGGACACTTTTTCTTCTCTCCATTTTCCTTCTGATGGTAGAATACATCCCTGGCAGTTTGTTCCACATACACAACCTTCAGCTAAATGTGGTGTATGAAATAAAAATTATTTTGGGATTAAAAATTATTATTTCATACCAAAAGAATGAGTAATTAGGATAATATAATCTTTGGTAGTATTTTTTTTCAGGTGGGTCACAAGTTTTGCTTGCTGTTTTCAGAGAAAGGAGATGGATGTTGTTTATTCTACACAAACTTTGTAAGAAAGCTCCATCAGTCAGGGTCTTTCACAATCAAAAATGATAAAGAACTGCAGCCAGCTATAACTTAAGGTTTTGTGTCTTGGTACCTGTAACTTGGAAGTGGTGGAGTCACCATTTATATAATAAAGATGTGCTCTGTGAGCTCCTTTCCTTTTAGAAGGCACTGGAAGAAAATTTCTGTTAGTAGTTGGAAAGGCCAATGTGTGATCACTGTCAGACCCTTCCAGAACAAATGGCTTCGTCCCCACATCCAAGTGTGCTTGGCACAGAACCCACCCAGGGCCAGCACTGTTCAGAGAGTCAGTAACAAATCTTGCAAGCCTGTTTTTTTTTAAATTTTATATTCCATTTTCTTCAAAAGCAGAAGCAAGATCTTTTGAATAACATTTCTAGAGGTAAAATCCCAAGTTAAGAGCATTACTCCTGGTATGCAGCTCAATGTGGTTTTAAGAGAATAGATTTTTTTTTTTTTTTTTTCCCTTTTCTGATCAATTTACATTGCTGGGTGCTTTGAGCTGTGAAAACAAGGTCACTTTGTGGTGGCTTGGTTGACTGAATCAGTCTTGGTGTAATAAATGATGGAACTGAAGGACACAATAACACTTTAAAGATCAAATTAAAGAAACCATGGACGTTACCTTGAAAATTTGATAAAGCAGGGTCTATTCATGAGGCAACAATGAGATGGAAAACATACAAGAATCAGATTGAAATTACCTCAGAGACTGTTCTTTCAACATGAGTTCTCCATCCTGTGTTAAGCAGCAGGATAATGAAGGGGGGCAGAACAATCACAATACTATTAAATCCTTGTCTTATTAAAAGAAAATGAGAAAGGAAAAATTAAACTAAATATGAAAATGGTTTTCATAAGTTGCCATGGGATTATGTCCTTCTCTCAAACACACACAGTCTTCATATTGAATTCCCTATTGGAATTATTACTGATTTTTAATTAAAGTTAAAAGTGTCAAAGTCAAAGTGAAAAAACCCTCAGTTTTGGGCCATCACAAATAATTCATATACCATACATTTTTGGAAATGGCCAGAATCATCATGGTTAGATACATCCTGGTTTTGTTTGGTTTGAGTTTTGCTTGTTTGGTTTGTTTTAATCAGAGCTAACCTAAACAGTTAAAATATTTTTTTTTAAAAAAAATTATGTACATGGTAAAAAGTATGCACATAAATAAATATGAATCAAAGAAAGCAGATGAATTCACTTGCTACACAAACATCTTGAAAGAAAAGTCTCTTGAGATGCACAATATATTGAATAGCAAGAATGTAAATACTTCTCCTTTAACCAAGTTTGATATCTTTTTTTCTGTGGAAATATATGTGCAAAATCACTTTGATATTTAATGAGAGAAGCTGTTCCTGTTTAAGATGATAAATATTTTTTTTCAGGATCCCATTAAAATCAGACAAAACTGAAATAATTTGGGAAGCTTTTCTGAGGGGGTTATCTTCATACCTTTGCCTGTTTTGTCTTTGATGCTGAAGTGTTAGTACTGGCAAAAAATGGGAAACTGGCAGTCTGTTCCTTGGCTGTTTCTTTTTGGTGCCACTTTGAGGATCCTTTGTTAATTGTATCCTGGTCACTGCTTTGTTCCTTAAAAGAGATGAGGGGATGAACAGACTAAGAAATTAGGAGAATATTATTGAACTTTGGAGATGGAACTTTTCTTTTTATTTTATTTATTTTATATTTCCTACTTTCATCTTTTTCTGGCATAAATCCTTCACAGATGCAGTTGGTGGCCTCATTAGTTTAAGAAATTTGTCAATAGAGATGCCATTCTTTATTCCAGGAAACCCTGGTACGTCTTTCTTCTGCTATGAGTATGTTCTGAATTTTCTTAAAGTATAAAAAAACGGTCGGAGTGAAAGCTGTTTCTTTATATATATATATGTATTAGTTTTAGGGGAATAGCTTTAAGCTGAAAAAGGGTAGATTTAGATCACATTTAGGAAGAAAAAGTTCCCTCTGAGGGTGGTGAGGCCCTGGCACAGGTTGCCCAGAGAGGCTGTGAATGCCTCATTCCTTAAAGTATTCGAGGCCAGGTTGGATGGGGCTTGTGGCAAACTGGGAGAGTGGAAGATGTCCCTGCCCATGGCAGGGGGTTGAAACCAGGTGATCTTTAAGGTCCCCTTAAACCCAAATATTCAGTGACTCTCTAATACTTTTCAAACTAATTCTGAGTAGCTTAAATATGAATTTTTTAAAGTATTGGCCTTTTTGCTTCCCGGTTTCTGGAGACATAATTTGTTTCTTTAGGAATTCTTAATAAGTTTTGTAATCAACTCCCTGGAAGTCAATCCTTTGATAAGTATATTGAAATGGATGAATATTTTAACTATGATTACAACCTTACTGTATTGTGCCTAACCAAACTGCCATTTAAATAGATGCACTCTAAAGAATCTTTTTTTTATCTTAAAGATTTTTCTCCAAAGTCACACTTAAACTTCAAGCTCTGTATGAGAGGGATGTGCTGCTGAAAATGTTCCAAATGCCTCATCATTAGCTCCAAACTGAGGGAGATTTCCCCCCTTATTTGGAAAAGATAGAGAAAGAAATTCCTGTTTCAGGAGAGGGTGGCTGGATTGCATAGGCTGTGTGGCATTTCTGTATAATATTTTTCACAGAGATTGTGGAAAGTATCACCTCCATACTGCGTATCAAAGGGAACATCATGCAGTTTGGGGAAAATCTCCATATACCCATACAGGAATTCGTGCATTTGGGAAAATCTCCATATACCCATATCAAGGGAATATCATGCAGTTTGGGAAGAAGGAAGAACCAGCTGGCTCTGTGCCCTAAATCCAAAGCCCCCACCTCTGAAGCCCACAGATGTGAAGTCCACAGGGATCCTGCTTTCAGCTGGCATCAAGTTAATTTTCTTCACAGCAGCCTCGTGCTGTGGTTTGGATTTGTGACCAAAACAGTGTGGATAATTCAGGGATCTTTTCCCTATTGCTGGGCAGTGCTCACACAGAGCCAAGGGCTTTTCTGCTCCTCACCCCACCCCACCAGTGAGGAGTTGGGGGTGCACAAGGATCCAGGAGGATCCCATCTTCTACTTCAACAACTGACCCCAGCTTGCCCAAGGGATATCCCAGATCATATGGCCTTGTGCTCAGCCTGTTTTATTTGCTTGTATATTTGTTTCTTTTACTTCTTAATCTTTTTCTCTCAATCCCTCTGTTTTCTCACTTTCATCCTTCCAATTCCCTCTCCCTTTCTGCTGGAGGCAGGGGTGTGAGGGCTTTATCTGCCTGGGTTAAACCACAACAGGTTACATGAAATCAATTCTTCTGAACACTCCACACAACATCAAGATTATCAGAGCTCTGATCTAAATGAAGAGATGGATGTGGAGGCTGTGACTGCAGATTTGGGAGCTCACAACCAAATGATGTTTTTTTGCTCTCTTTGCCTGGAAGATCTACATCTTATCTTATACCTACATGGTAAACACAGGTCTTTGTGCAATCAAGAGTTTTCATTTTGTAAACTTGTGCCCATCCTTTATTAAAGGAAAACAGATACCTCCTGGGGGCAAGTTTAATAAAACTGAACACTTTACTTTCTAAATCAAGCCATTAAAAAACACATATGAATTTTACGCCAAATACCAAATATGGGAGAGTGCTAGAGTTTTCTTTTTCCTTTGAATTTTAGTCAGGATAAGGCATGTTTGTATCAGTCTTGTAGCATTAATACAGCTTTCTTCTGTGTCAATACATTCTTGCACCCAAACTCCAAAAGAGCATTTTAAATCCATTTTTTCTATACTGACATCAACTCCAATATGTGTCGCAGCTGAAGTAGTATTGAATTTAAAGGTCAAAACTCAGACATCTCTGTGCTCCTGTAACATGGAACAAATGGTGAGAGACCTTCAGGTGGCTTAAAATTGAGAAAATTCCTGTAGCCTCCAGGCTTGCCTTTTAACCATGGGAATTAACAGTGAGTCATTGTTGAGTGTAAGAAAAAATGCATGCTGCATTTTGTGTCAGCTTTTAAACTATATCATGGTAGGGATTCATGACCTGGGATATGAATACCTGCAAGAGAAGCACTATGATTTAAGAAAAAAAAAAAAAAAAAAAAAAAAAAAAGCTTTATTACTTCTGGATTATACAATGCTGAGTGTTTACTCTGTGAAGTTTTAGAGACATGTAAAGCAAGTAGATCTGGTATTTTACTATCTGCTATGAACTTGTTAATGTATTTCATGTCTTTGTATACTTAGAGAGGTATTGGATATCTACAGGACAACATAACAAATGTCAGCAAAATAAATAATTCTAATAGGAACTGCTCTCTGATCACTAGTTGAGCATATCATGTTTATTTTTTTTTTAATATCAGCTTTTATTTAATTTGTGTGTTTACTTGCTTTATTTTATTGAATGCTGTCCTGTATCTCCACTTTCCTTCTGTTTATGGAGCTGCCTCTTGATGTTATGTGTTTCTTCTTCATCTATTTTGGGATGGCACTAATGCTACACATTTACAGTAAGACTGGGACACTCAGTAATAGAATGGAGGTGACACCTTTGACTGTCATTGTACCCTTTCACCTGGCAAGAGAAGAGCAACATTGAAAAGAACAGGAGCAACATTTTCCCTTTGGAAATATTTAGCTTCTACAGAGGAAGTAAAATGGATAATATACTCAGTAGTTTTTTGGTACTTTTTCAGTTTTTAACCCAATATTTTTTTTCCATTTCTTCCAATTCCACCCTGACATTTTAGAACTGAACTTTGTCCTTATTTCAGCAACACCAAAGATGTAGGAAGGGGAGAGTTGCCTTGTTCTGCTTCTTTCCTCCCAACAAAAATGAGATGGGTTATTGATCCAGTGTGCTTTCAGTCATCTAACAGCTAAACCTAAATTAGAAATTAGGAATGTGGTCAAAAAAGAATTATTACTTAAATTGGGCATGCCTGATTCTTCTCTACATGCCCCAGTGATGACATAGAAATTCCAGGTGTTCACTTAAGATGTCCTAGGTAAGTTAAATCACATGAACTTCTGCTGCTGTGGCTTGACACTCCATACTGATGCTTTTGTCTCAGAACTCTTTAGATAGTTTTTGGAAAAAAAAAAAAGTTAGAATTATGTAATTTGAGATTTCTTTTCTGCTTTCTCAGAAAGAATGCAGAATGTGGTATTCTTGTCTTTTGACACAGTGTTTCACCCTTTCCTGGCTCACACTCTGCTGGAAGACAGCAGGAGAAGCCTTTGGGACACAGGCACCTCGAGATGCAGGTCATCCAGTTTTCCTCAGGTTTCAGAATCATTTAACCTGTTTTGTCTTGCTTTAATAGGAATGCCAACAAATGAGTCACCTTGACTCTTTATAGGTATTTAGGAGAAATGGGCACTTCTGACTTATTTTCAATGTCTGTGTTAGCCTGCTATTATATCAAATATGTGGTTCCTCTCCATAGACACAGAGGGGTTTCCTCTGAGGCCTCAAGCATATCCTTCCACTTTTCCCATAATATGAGCATATTATGTTTCTTGTTCCTTGTTTTCTTCTCTTGCATAAGTAGACTGTACTGTTTCCTGCTGTACTGTTTTCTACTTTGTAATGTATTTTGCCTGTATTTAAAACAAAGTTTCTCTGTAATGTAAGCAAAGGAGATGAAGAACCTTCCTTTCTGTTGCCAAGTTAAAATACTTCTGAACTTCATAAATCTCTGCAGTTGACTGGGCAGCAGAACTGCACAGTCCTTTCATGTCTGGGTTTTTTCACATATATTTATGATACTATGAGGATGTCTCACAATATGATCTCAAACTGAAAGATATTAAAGGAAAAAACAGAGGAGAGAACTAGTTCTCTCTTTAAAAAGAGCTACATGTATACCCAAATGTATAAAAATTTCAAACAAAGGTGTTGCAGTGTGGAATATGTTTAAATATGTCATTATAATTATCTTTCTGAAGTGATGCCATTAGTTAAAAAATCAATGCTCTGAAGTTATGCTTTTAGAGGGAGTGCAATGTTCAGTTGGAAGTTTGTTCTCCTAGATGAGACCTTTGCTCAATATCCTTCATTCAAAGGATATTGAAGGAAAGCAGATGTGTCTCTCATCTGCTCTGCTTTTATTAGAAAGAATGAAGAGATACTTCTGTAAGTTGTTCCACAAAAGCAGACTAATTAAAAAGCATAGTTATACACAGTATTTAAAATTAGTCAATTTAAATTACCTCTATTTTTTTGCTTTCCTCAGGTACAATAACTACTCTATAAAAAAGACTATGTTAGTCTGTGATCTTAAGGTTGAGGGACTGGGCTGGACATAATACAACTTTTCCAGTGAAGTTGCACAGATTTATACAATACAGTTTTCAGGAAATAGGAGAGATACAGTAAAAACAGAAAGTAAGTTTTTGTACAGGGTCTTTGCCTGATTGGATAGGGAGGCTTTGGAGACTTTGGACGATTTCTTTCCAGGGTTTTTCCTTAATACATAATATAAGCATTGGTCTGTTGGATCTAAAAAAAAAAAAAATAAAAGAGCACATAAGATTTTTTTCACTTTTACCACAGCTGCCAGCCTGATATTCACAGTCCTCTCCTCAGAATTCCCTTGAGGCTAGGGTAAGGAGCCTGTCCCCAGGACTCTGGGTGAACTCTGTGTTCCCTCACAGCTGAACAAAGACACCAGCCCCAAAGCCACAGCTCTGCTGGAGACTGCCAGACACAACAGGACAGAGCAGAACAGACAGAGCAAAGCAGAACAGAACAGACAGAACAGAACAGAACAGAACAGAACAGACAGAACAGAACAGACAGAACAGAACAGAACAGAACAGAACAGACAGAACAGAACAGACAGAACAGAACAGAACAACAGGCAACAGAAACAGAACAGAACACACAGAACAGACAGAACAGAACAGACAGACAGAACAGAACAGAACACACAGAACAGAACAGACAGAACAAGAACAGAACAGAACACAGAGAACAGAACAGAACAGAACAGACAGAACAGAACAGAGAAAAGAACAGACAGAACAAGAACAGAACAGAACAAGAGAACAGACGAACGAGAACAGAACAGAACAAGAGAACAGACAGAAGAAAGAAGAGAAAGAAGAAGAGAAAGAAGAGAAGAGAAGAGAAGGAAGAGAAGAGAAGAGAAGAGAAGAGAAGAGAAGAGAAGAGAAGAGAAGAGAAGAGAAGAGAAGAGAAGAGAAGAGAAGAGAAGAGAGAGAAGAGAAGAGAAGAGACAGAACAGAACACAGAGAACAGAGCAGAACGCAGAGAACAGAACAGAACAGAGCAGACAGAACAGAACAGAAAAGAACAGACTGAACAGGTGTTTGTATTTGCATGTCCTTGGAGAAGATTCCAGGCTTTGCATGAGTGAGGTATCCCCCATAAATCCTGACTGGTGCCTAAGAGGTGGAGGAAAGCTGCTTTACAGGGAGATCTGTGTTTAACTCTTCTGTTGACAGGTTTTATATGTCTCCCAGTTCAGAGGATTCATGTTTAGACAATCCCTCAGGGCTTTGGAGTCCATGTGGGATACCTAGAAGGTGTCTGTGGCCCATGAGTCACTCCTGTCACACTGTTTCTTGCCCCATGTTCTTGTCATGTCTTCTGAGATTCTGAATGGAAAATAAAATGTATTTCTTCTTGAAAAAAAAAAAAAAAAGACTGAACAGTATTTTTAGGAATGTGTTAGAAGGTTAACTTATGGTTCTAAAATCTGAGAGAATTAGCGGGGAAAAGAACTAGGAGCTACATAACTATGTAAGATTGTTCTACAGAACTCTGAATATGAAAATAAAAAAAAGCAAAAAATTTAGAATCTACTGAGCCATAACTATCACTGGCATGCTGAGTTTGGAAAAGTAGGAGAAAAGAAGAAGAAAAGTATGTAAAGACAGACAGAGAGAAAAAAGAAAAAGAAAGAAAAGAAAAAAGAAAAGAAAAGAAAGCAAGAGAAGCAAGAAGCAAGAAAGAAGAAAAGAAAGAAAGAAAAGAAAGAAAAGAAAGAAAGAAAAGAAAAGAAAGAGAAAGAAAAGAAAGAAAAGAAAAGAAAAAAGAAAGAAAGAAAGAAAAGAGAAAGAAAGAAAAGAAAGAAAGAAAGAAAGAAGAAAGAAAGAAAGAAAGAAAGAAAGAAGAAAGAAAGAAAGAAAGAGAAAGAAAGAAAGAAAAGAAAGAAAGAAAGAAAGAAAGAAAGAAAGAAAAAGAAAGAAAGAAAGAAAGAAAAGAAAGAAAAGAAAGAAGAAAGAAAGAAAGAAAAGAAAGAAAGAAAGAAAGAAAGAAAGAAAGAAAGAAAGAAAGAAAGAAAGAAAGAAAGAAAAGAAAGAAAAGAAAGAAAAAGAAAGAAAGAAAGAAAGAAAGAAAGAAAGAAAGAAAGAAAGAAAGAAAGAAAGAAGAAAGAAAGAAGAAAGAAAGAAAAGAAAGAAAGAAAGAAAGAAAGAAAGAAAAAAAAGAAAAGAAAGAAAGAAGAAAGAAAGAAAGAAAGAAAGAAAGAAAGAAAGAAAGAAAGAAAGAAAGAAAAGAAAGAAAGAAAGAAAGAAAGAAAGAAAGAAAAGAAAGAAAGAAAGAAAGAAAAGAAAGAAAAAGAAAGAAAGAAGAAAAGAAAGAAAGAAAGAAAGAAAGAAAGAAAGAAAGAAAGAAAGAAAGAAAGAAAGAAAGAAAGAAAAGAAAGAAAGAAAGAAAGAAAGAAAGAAAGAAAGAAAGAAAGGAAGGAAGGAGAAGGAAGGAAGGAAGAGAAAGAATGCTCCCTCCCATTGCTGAGTAACAAGAGGAGGAAGACGGCCTGTTTTTCAGGGAGGAAAGGTCAAACTGCTTGAGTGAAAGATGTGAAAGGATGATAGGTGAAAATTTGGATGTGCATGTTTAAAGGAAAAATAGTTAGCAAAACCGAATGCTAAGAATGTACAAGGAACTGACCTTAAAATAGAGTATGGAATAGCTTCATTAGCTTTCCTCTCATAGCTTGTAGCCCTTTGGTCAAATCAGAGATGACCTTTGCTCTTAAGCATATGCATACTCCCACTGAAATCCATGCCTTCAGCATCCATGTGTGTCATTTTGTAATGGTGATTCACCTAAACTTCAGTGAGGAGAGACATCTTCCCCATAAATGGAAACAAGAGGAAATGATTGTCACAGAGAAATGGTGAACAATCAAAGGGCTTTCACTGTAAGAAAAAAATTGAAAAGAAGTTTTCTTGTGGTGTTTTGGAAGGAATTTTTACATGGACACATGGTGATAAGAAAAGGGCAAATTATTTTAAACTAAAAGAGGTGAGATTTAAATTAGATGTTAGGAAGAAAATCTTTATTTGGAGGGTGCTGAGGCACTGGAAGAGTTTGCCCAGAGATGTGGATGCCCATCCCTGGACTGTTGAAAGGTGTCCCTGCCCATGGCCACAGGGTTGAAACAAGATGATCTTTAAACTCCCTTTCAACCCAATACTTTCTATATTTTTCTTGTCCCCCATCACCTTGGAGTTTTCCCTGTTCATTTCTAGAGCTTAGACACTTTTTTCCCCAAATGCTTATTTCATACTACAAGTTTTCACAATAATTTTGCATTTATTGTAATTAAGTCTTTATTGATTTGACACAAACCAACAACTGCATTTTATTCTGGAAGTCAGCTGAAAAATGTATTTCATCTACTAAACACAGACAATACACTTGTGAGGGCAGCTGGCATGTAATAAACTCTATTATCATTTTTCTACCTCTTCAAACACAGTATCAATCACATATTGATATTTGCAGTCAGAGATTCTAATTGATAGGCTGCATATAAAGTCTGCAGTACAATGAACTAAACACCAGCTACACTTAGATGCATTTTAAATAGGGTTTTCCATTAAGAGAGTTCTTTGATGTGGAAATTATTTTTCATTTGAAATTCATCCTCTTAACCTCTTCTGAACAGCATTATATTTTATTGAAATAGGAGCATTACTGTAGTACAGAGAGGCAGAGAGTGGAGGAACCTTCCTGAAACTGCTGTGCTTCAGGGACAGGACTGCACATTTTCCTGAAATACTTATCTGGGCACATGCATGGCACACAATCATCAGATCACTTAAAGCCTATCTACAATTTGGTCCTCTGCAAAGTTATAAAATGCCATTTATTTAGTCCATGCTGAATTTTGGATGCCCTGGTTTAATTTTCAAATTTGCTACAATATAACATATTCATGTAATTATTTTCTGTTCATATTGTTTGCAAATACTTTCCTTCTTTTCCAATTGTATTTCATTCCAATAGCAAAACCCACCAACATTTCAAGGCAATCTAGACAGGATACCTGCACAGTACAATAAAAGGAAAATGACAGTAGGGAAATTGCTTTACTTGCAGGAGGAAAGGCTTCTGGATTCCAAGTTATTAACCTAACATCACTTATCACTGTGAAAACAGTGGAAGAAGAATTTCTCCCTCCTCCATATTCTTCTTGTCCCACCCTCCTTTGCAGAATGATTCTTCCCATTCAGGCTCTGTACCTGAATGCTTCTGCTAATAGAATAATCAGTTTCATAGACATTGTTGATTAAGTTAAATACTTATAAATATTTATAACACTTCGCATAATATCTGGAGATAAAAAATGAGAAAATTAATGGTAAACTCCTTTCTATGAGATTTTTTTTTCCCCATTATCCATCTGGTGATGGGGAGGTTTAGAAGTTGTCATAGTAACAGGGCAACATAACTTTTAGAAACTGCAACTACTACATTATAGTAATGGAATAATTTTCACACCCTTGGATTTTTCTATTCTAGGTTGTGCTTGAACTAAATCTCATGCTGGCAAGATGTAAGGTGCATTGTGGGTTTGTTGGTTTGTTTTGGTTCAGTTGGTTGGAAGGGGTTTTCTTGCCTAAGGTATTTAAGGGTTTCACTGACAGAATGAGAACATTGAATTCATATCCCTGAAACAGGCATTTCTGCTCCACAAACAGCTCCTACCTTGAGTACTGTGTATGTCACCAAGGTACCAAGGCCCTCTCCATTCCTGCTCAACACCTGCCTTCCTGAGTGGGAAACCACCTACACAGTGGGAAAAGCCAAGGAAAAGGATGTGGGTGAACTCCCCCCCTCTGGGGCCATAGATCCATACATGCAGTGCTGGATTCACCCCTGAGAACAGCAGGCATTTAGAAGAAGGAGAAAAGTTAAAAGCTAAGCCAGTCCAGTCTCCTTGGAGAGTCAAGAAAGTGCTTAGAGAAAATAAATTCTGGCTGTGTCTGTGCTGAGTCACCTACAGATCTGATGTTTCTCATCAGTGCTTATACTGCTGGGAAGCAGAACTCTGAAGAAGGGAACCTGACTGGGGCATTTCAGGGTTAGGGGGAAGAACTCCAGAGTGCCTTGGCTTCCTCTTAGAGAACAGCTGCTTAAATCAGGAAAAGAGTTTTCCATTTTTTTTTGTTGTTTTTGGTTTTTTTTTTGTGTTTTTTTTTTTTTTTTTTTTTTTTTTTTTTTTTTTTTTTTGTATTTGCTTGCTTAATCAGAAGACTGTTGGGGAAGGCATATCTTACAAAAATAGCCAGCAGAAGCAGGGGAAGAAGTCAGGCTGCATGGACAACTGTTTTGGGAATTCAGCTAGGAGGAGAAATCCTAGAAATCCCAACTCTGTCCTGCTTGCAGTATCTCTGGGCCTTGGGTGTGAAACTAAAGCACGGTCCCAGCTACAGTTCTGCTCCCTCTCAGCTGTGCCCAAACGCTGCTGACACTAGTTTGCCTTTGGCTGCACTGTCACCCAGTTGTCACCTGCTGTGCTGAACGTTCTGCTCAAGTCCAATATCCCTCCTAGCATGGAAAAAGGAGCAGAGTTTTGTTCCAACAACATTTCATATTTATCCATTAAAATGAGTAAAAATACTGGGAGTTAGAGCTTGGAACTGGGTAGATCTTGGTATTTAAGGGTGTGTGAGCTGGATAGAGGGAGAGAGGGAAGCTAAAATCTCTTAGTGATTCTCTCCTTGTCTTTCATATTCTCAGCGTGTCCACGAGTTGAATCTTGTTATCTTGTTATTCCAATATTCTTGTGTTCTTCCAGGCCTCTCTAAGTGATGAGTTCCCAAACTCCAGGCAGCATCTGTGACACACAGCTACCTCACAGGGCTGAATACAAACTCTTAAGCAAGAAGTCTATATACAAACTGTTAAATGAAAGGAATAAATCCCAGTCATTCTGGGCTAAAGAGATGATGGAAAACTACTGTATCACAAATATAACTAAAGACTGTGTCTAAGTTTTATTGTTGTTCTCCATATAAAATAAAACTGCTCAGCATTAATAGGATCCCTGTGGATTCAACTTCTCAGAGACTTTTTAAGAACTCAAATCTAAAGAATTTAGATCAGGAGTGAATGCTAGTCACTAGGGAGGGCAAGCAATAAAATGATAGACTCCTTTTCAAAAAATGTTTGTCCACAGTGCATATACCCAGACAACTTTTTCGTTTTTTTAATATCTTTTCCCCTCCTCTTTGCAGCCTGGTTTGTATTCACTGTGCAAGGCAATAGAGATGAAAATCATCCCTCATATATGCAGAGAGTGAAATAACAAGTATGAAGGTACAGAAGTCAACACATCCAACACATATCACAAATACTAAACAGGGGCTAGCACAAACCTGGCAACTCCTGAGGCATGCCTTTGAGAGCCTCAAGTATAGACTGCATGCAGCAGTACTTCACAGGGAATTCTGCACCTCTCCTGAATGAGCCACAACATCCAGGTGCAGCAGGAAGCTGGAAATACAACAGGAACCTGGAGCTGGGCACTGCAAAACTGGATCTCCTGAGCGATTTAGTTCAGTTTGCTGCCCTGATCAGGACACATCTGTGCATTTTTTAAATTATAAACACAGATCAGCTTTCCAGGGAGGTCATAGTAAGGCCATAATTAGCTCATTAAGCAAATTGTTCTGCTATCTGATCAGGCTTCTAGTTCAGTATTTCCATTATTCCTCTTTTAATATCTAAATGGAAAGGATAAAATTATCAGCTGGTATCAATCAGGGAAGTGGTGCCTAGAGTCAACAAAACTATGGAGAATTACAAATAAATTAGGGTTTGACCTGTTAGCCGCATCCTTTTCTTATATTTTTGCCCTCCCTGTGTGTTTATTTTACTGGAAATTTTTAAGATTCAGTCTGTCATGCAGGAAAAACATTGAAGAGGGATATATTCATGCTGTGGTTAAGTAAAGCACACTTTACTATGGTGGGAGAGAAACATAATTAGATGATGAAAAGACATCAAGGACCAAAGTAAGGATGAAAAGAACTGAATTTATATGTTGGTTTGTGTTATGTGCTGAGATCACAGAATCACAGAATGGTTTGGGCTGGAAGGAACCTAGATGGCCATCTCATTCCAAGCCCCTGGAATGGGCAGGAACACCTTCCACTAGACCAGGTTGCTCCAAGCTCCATCAAACCTGGCCTTGGCCACTTCCAGGATGGAGGAAGCATCTATAGCTTCTCTGGGCTTACTTTGCTCTCAAAGTAAAGAATTTTTTACTAAGATCTAGTCTAATTCAAAGGCTTTGATTTCTCCCTCTTCTTTATGGTACTCAAGAGGCAGGACCCGGCCTTGATTCCACTGTGTGACTCAGAACCATCTTTTTTTTATTTATTTTTTTTTTATTATTCATCAGATAATAAGTTAGAGCTTGATTTAGAGATAAATTACAGACTCCCTCTGATTTTGATGAATGCCAGTGCCCTCAGAGGATTTATGCTGCAGCTGGTGTGCACTATTTTCCCAGCCACTTAGGTAGTGAGCCAGGAAATGTGGGATGTCACCTACTAGGGCATCTAGACAGTGAGAAGATTTAAATACTTGTATGGATCAGGACTTTATTACCTATGCTGTAGATTTAATCCCAAATAGCACAATACATAGAACTTAGGAAAATGACATTTTTGTCCCCTTTATAGCTATGAAGTGGAAGACAGAGGGAAACATAGGAATGGTCCTGGTGAATGAAACCAAAGGTCCATTCATTCCACTGCCTTGTTTCTCACAATTACCTGTAAGATTAATTCAAGGCTGAGACACTTAGAATTAAATATCTAAACCCAAGGAGATTCAATTCATAGGTCTTGGGTGACCTGCATGGCCATGGCACAGGATCTATTGGGCTGCTGTGCCCTCCTGAAGGATCAAGAGAAGGCAGCCAGTGCCCATGGGACACCTGAGACAGCCCTAACCTTTGTTTAGATGATTGAATTACACCCTCTGGAGTTTGGGGAGCTGTTTATCTCCTCCAGTGAAGTGCCTGTCATGTGGGAGCTGAATTCCCCTCCACATTTCAGTGATGACTGCACTGGTGCTGCTCATGGTGGAAGTGCTCACACAAATGTCAGCATTTACATCTTAGTGTCTTCCTTTGCAAGCCCAGTCCCATTCTGGAGAATATTTTAAAAGAAAGAAAGCTTATATCCAGAGATATTCTAAACAAAATACCCCCTCAGTGAGGACTCACAGATTTTGGCAGTCTGGAGGCTGTGTTTTCCAAAACAGATGTTGAATCCAAATATTCATGCCTAATAGGTCCTGGAGGACCTTCCTTCCTGGTATTTTGCTATTCGTTTTCAAACATTAATCTATATTTTTGGCCTCTGTACCATTCTGTGGCAATTATTTCTAAATTTTTAGCATTAATTTATTTAAAACCTGCTGTTTGTTAATGCCTTTGGGCACTCATCTGTGTAAATGAATTAGTATTTCCCTATTCATTTTCTTTCATGTTGTTCATAGTTTTATAATAAACTTCTGCTGAAGTATCCCTTTTATTTTTTATTTTTTTTTTTTAGACTGAGGCATCCTAATTTATTTAATTTCTTATCTTGAAAAGCACCATATACCTCCAGCCATTTTATTGCCTTTTCTGTATCTTGTTTAGACCACCCTGGTAAACAAATAATTTGGCCATGGTGAATATGGATGACATGTAAAACATGCAAAAGTGATTGCCTGAACTCCTGAGAGGTCTGTGTTTCATGCAGGGGATCTTTGCCAGCTCAGTAAAGAGTTTAGGGGCCAGATGCCTCCAAGTCCATCGCTGCAGATGAGTGCCCTTTTATTCCTGACCCCAAAAAATCTGATTTAGACCATGGAGAAGATAAAGCAGACATCCTTATATCCTCATTGCTTCCCTGACAATGTGGCCAGAGCTACATTCTTTTCTTGCTTATAATATTTGAAAGCAAGAAAAAGAAATTAAACCCAAACCAAATCAAACAAAAAACAAAACATGCAGAATATAAAAGTTGTATGGGCTCCTGGAGAGGCTCTTCAAATAGATTAAGAAAGGGTTAAGGAAAATGTCCCACTGGCTTTTTTGGCCGGGAGAATTGCTTATTGAGCCAGAGAGTCTCGGAGCAGGTGTACCCGTGGCACAAAAGTAAGAAGCAAATAATCAATTGTGTGCTTTATCAGCATGGCATTCAATTAAATTTCAATTAAGAAGGAAAATAATGCAGCAGTCATTATCTAAGCTGTGGCCAGGTCTTTACACCAAATGTCAAGACACCCTTGTCAATTTGCAAACAGTTCAGATAAGGATTAAAATTCTCCAGACTGCACAGGAGGCCACTCTGAGCATTCCTAATGGTCTCTCTGTCCTAGCCTTGAAAACACTTCCAGTTTCTTGTTTACCAAAGTTAGTGCCTCTCTTTTGAAAGATAATTCAAGAAAATGTTTATGAATAGAAATTTAAAAAGTAAAAAGTAAGAATGAGACATTATCAGGAATACGTGATTGCAAAACCAGAATAATTCTGTCTTTAGCATGCTAAAAATCACATTATTTCTCAATGGAAATTGTTTTAAGAGATAAGAAGATGCCAGCTTGATGGCAAGCACCTCCAATCCAACATCCACACTTTATTTACCACTTCAACAACCAAGCTCTAAAG
Source organism: Sitta carolinensis (assembly GCA_032173965.1). NCBI lineage: Eukaryota > Metazoa > Chordata > Aves > Passeriformes > Sittidae > Sitta > Sitta carolinensis. The sequence goes on along the minus strand of CM063285.1, from coordinate 56,144,221 downwards.
AAGCAATTTATCTCTATTTCTTGGTTTGCCTGCCTTTGCCTGTGTAAGGCACAAGAAAAAGACAAACAACTCAGTAAGTGATGTCATTTTGTTTGATTCAGCATTAGGACTAAGAGATTCCTGAATTTCAGGCTCAGATAACTGACCTGCACCTCTCAAGGCAGAATGTTTACCAAAGGACCATTCTGACTCATGTTGTCTTCCTTAGTGACTGTAGTAGTCCCACCAGAGCAAGAGAAGCTGAAAACTGATTTCCATTTGTGACAAACAATGTAGAATCATGGAGATATGCTATATGATATTATATTGTGTCTAGAAAACAAACAGATAAGGGATATCCCAGTCACTAGAGAAATGCAGAACAGAAATGTAACAGATTTTTTCCCAGTCCCCATAGATGGAGTCTGTTTGGCTTTCCATCAGGCAGACAGCTTCTGGCCTTTGGCAGATTTTGACCTCTCACATTCCTCCATGTGAAGTACCACAGCTTGTGGCAGCCCTTGGAGGGCACAAATGTGAGCTTTCATTGCCTGTGCTTCTTCCTCAATTGTAATGCATTTTAAAATCCACCTCATCTTACTTTTTCAAACTCCTCCTGTAGCAAAAATGTAGGAAGCAAACACGAATGTGCTTTTTCCATGAGTAGCAGCATGCTCTTACTCCTGTATGGAGAGCTGTGCTCATATATACTAAAAAAATTATTCTGTTACATGTGTTTTTCTTGACTATGATGCTTTTTGAATAATTCCCCCATTGAGAGCTGGAAGGACAGCACAGTAACTTGGATTTTTGTGTTAGGTTTTTCCCTTGCATGTCCTTTGTACTCAGACTAGATATGCATTTCTCTTTTTCTTGTTCTCATTTTTCATGGCTGTCACTAGCTTTTCACTTGCTAAGGGACATCTCTCTCTCCAGCTGGATTTTCTTTTCTTTCGTGACTTTCCTTGTGTGATTGCAATCCAATGATGCCTTTGGCATATTGTCCTGTGTCAGCAGACCAGGATATATTAGAGGCTGTTGAATAGATAGAATTTAAGTTCAGGATTAAAGTGTGTTTTGATATGTGCCATTTCTCTGTTCCAAGTGGATATTTATTGATTTATGTTTTTTATTCACTACAAAATCAGGGTCTTTTTTGTACCTTCAGGCAAAAGCTATAGGCTACCTACCTACTGAGCTCTGGATGCCTCACTGCCAAATTCAAACCTCTCCCCATTTTATTCAGGAATAGAAGGAGTGCTGTGTCTCATTGAAGATACAGGAGTAAATCTAGAGAGATTCACATTCTTCAGGGATAGTTTCTTCCATAGTTTTGAGGTAACCAAAGCACAGAGGCCAGAGCAGTTATTACATCACATGATGGAGTAGGAATCCCACTTGGAGGAGAGAGGATTTTCCCTACAAAACACAGGCATTGCTACTGGCTGTGCAGGCAGATTCCTTGGAGAGCTGCCTGTCCACTGCTCCACAGCTGGGGATATATTATTATTTTGCTCTAGCCTGTATCACAATTCAGAATGCAAATTGGTGTTGACTAACACCACCTGGGAGGCAAATCAAGCTAAAAAAATAGAATATAAATGCAATCAAATCTGTAGCTCAAATCTATATATTGTATTAATTTTTTTGACAGAAAAAAAAAAAAAAGTAAGTTTCACCTTTTTCTACTTTGGTATGATATTTTATTTTTGAACTTATTCTGTGGAGTAACTCAAGGTATTTGAAATATAGCTGGAAAATTAACTTTTTTCTTAAATAAATTTTTACTGTGTTTTCAAGCAAAGAACAAACACAGAGATTTGCACAGATATGTAAAAGGTTCATTTTGGGCCTGGCAAATGCCAGTGCAGAGCTGTGCAAGAGACATCACAGCTAGAGAGAGAAAATGCCTTCTTTCTTCCCTGGAAAGTATCTGCCTTGTTTGAAACAGTGGGATTTCCCCCTAGAAATAGCCACATGGGATCAGATCACCTCTCCAAAAGCTCAGGACCTTGTCTGTGACCATGGCCCATAATGGATGCTGAAAAGAGACTGAAAAACCAGAACAAATGTAGTAGCACTTTTTCAGGACACTTTCCCAAGATTCAGACACTTTCATCTCGGGGATTTTGTGATCCAGAAGAGCTGTCTCAACCAGAGACAGATTTTTCTTGCATTGATGATTCCATTAACTTCTTAAATGTCTGTGACTTTCTCGTATCACCAAAATTCTGTGACAAGAAATTGCCCAGGATGACAAAAATGACATATGATCTTTTTTCATTTTCAGCCAGTCAGTTTCCCATCTCACTACACAAACCAGCTTTAGTTTATAGGGGGGAAAAAAATAGACATTTTTATCCTACTGAAAATTTTTTCATTCTTTCATTGACACAACAGCCTGAACCTCAGAAACAATGTACAAAACCAGCCATGTGAAGCAACAGCATTTTCCTCATCATTGCTTACACTCTGTTTAATAAATTTATAATTTTTGAATCTTTTGAGCCATGGGTTAAATAGAATTAGATGAGTCTGCACACGAGGATGTCTGTAGAGCTGAAGAGGGAGAAGAGAAGGTGGACTGGTGGTACAGGAGGGAAGAAAGACAAGAGTGAGAGGATGTCATGGTTTAACCCCAGCCAACAGTCAAGCCCTCACAACCCCTCACTCCTCCATCAGAGGGACTGGAGAGAGAATTAGAAGGGTAAAAGGCAGAAAACTTTGAGTTTGAGATAAAAAGAGCTTAAGCAAAAGCCACGCCCACAGGCAAAAAACCCCAAGGAATTACTTCACTGCCTCCTATGGACAGGCAGGTGTTCATTCATCTCCAGGAGAGCAGGGCCCCATCCCATGAAAGAGTGATTTGGGAAGACAGATGCCATGTCTCCACACATCCCCCCTTTCCTTCTTCTTCCCTCACTTTACATGGTCACAGGCTGTGCAGCATCCCTTTGCCCATCTGGGGTCACCTGTCCTGGCTCTGTCTCCTCCCTCCCTCCAGGCTCTCCCAGTCCCTCCCTAGCCTGGCTGCAGGAATCCTGTTCAGCAATCACAAAAACATCTCTGGATCATCAACCTTGTGTTCAGCACAAACCCAAAACACAGCCCCACACCAGCCCCTGGGAAGGAAATTAACTCTAACCCAGCCAAAACCAGCACAGAGGGGGAAAAAAAATAATGCAACCTAGAAAACACGTTTTGCAATCGTGCTCTTTGACACAAAGGAGAGCTGGGCCAAAACTCCAGCCCTGAACTCTTTGAATTTTGCCTTTGTGTATTGTCTAGCACATGTGGCTTCAAATTCTGTGGTTCAGGCTCTTGTCTTGTTGCTATTCCCACCAACATTTGGCACAAAAATTATCACCACCTTCCAAGGATCCTGGTGGAATTTTTTAAAGCCAGTTGTTCTGGATGCTGCCCCTGCAGGGCAGGTGCGGCAGTACTTAATTTGTGCTCATGCAGTTAATTGTGGCTCACTTGTCTTTGCTGAGCAGGACAGCACGGGAGCCCAGAGCAGCTCCTGTAAACCTTGTTCCTGTCTAAACATTGGCCCCTCATGGCTGCTGCAGAGAAGAAGCAACAGCACAAGGCAAGTTGGGAGAGGAGGGGTAAAAACCTCCTCTGCCTCTTCCTTGGACAGCAATAACAGAAATTCGGGATATTTCAGTAGCTCTGACAGCCATAGCCACCCACGAGGGGCCATGCTCATCCCCTTGGGCTCACCCCACACTCTGAAAATGTTTTCTTTGTGTGAAATATAAACAAGCCCTTTCTCATCCTTCTCAAGGTCTGTTTTTTGTGCAGTTACAGAAAGCTAAATCAATGCACAAGTGGGAGAGGGTATGTGAACTGGGGGTTCCTTGTGGCAATAATTAGCCAACAACCAGAATTTCTTGGGTGGTCTATGCCCCTGATGGTCACTAGTGTGAGCACATAATGAGATGTGACTGTCACAGGCCTGAGGCAAACATCTGAAACTAAAAAAACAGACTGCAGAGACCAGCTGGAATCATAACCTACAAACTCTATTTAATCTCTTTCCATTTTTTTTACCATGTGGGGATGTGGGGCTCTTTTTTATGATCTTCCCCTTTTTTAAGCAGGACAGAGTATATCATTTTTAATTAACTTGATATCTCCCATGGACCCCACAGAATGACCCCAGTCTCTAACCCTGAAAGCATTTTTCAAGAATAACTTTCAGGAACATATGTTAGAAATTGAGACATACTCTGAAGGAAGCAAGTGAGAGAAAAAGAGTTCAGAAAATAGAAGCAGATCATAGTAGTACTATAGTAACACACTTCATTTTTAATTTACTCATTTGTGTGTGATTTGAAAAATTTTGATGCTGAGACATTCCACAGCAAACCAAGAGAAGTGAATACTATTAACAGCTGCTGAGTCTTGAGTATTTTTGAAGGTCAGGTGGTCATTTAGTTATTTAAATATAAGCTTAGAGATTCAGCTCAGCATGATAAAAACACACTGCAGGATCTTATGTTTTGTGTCTCTTGTAAGATGCCACCCTACTTAAAATTATCATTCATATTTATTCATATTTATCCATGCACATGAATTATTCACATTATGGATTTGTCCTTTCTGCCCTTTCAGCCTCCTCTCAGTCATGGAGACGGCTGACCTAGAACTTCACCTCACTGTCACCCATGTGTTCCTGTTGTGGTTTACTAGAGAGCCAAAAATACAGTTTCACACTTCATGGAAAGGGAGGAAAGGAGGCTAGGAATAATTGAAATTGTGTGTATAATTAGCCTCTTTTGTTGAAACTATGGAACAAGTTAAACTCCAAATTATTCTGCATTTCTTGCTTCTTGGAGTGGTTGTCTAAATGACTGCGATCATCTTGACTTTTCTGAACCAATTTTAAAGTGATGTGTGGGATCTTCTCTATGCCTTCCTTCTAAAGGGTGAGGAGAGATTTTTGGCTGTAAATCCAAACCAGTCCTTTATTCTCTCTTTTTGTACATGCACTGATTTATATGGACTTGATGACTGGAGGGAAAGCTTTCTTAGACACAGAATTGAAGGATAAAAAAAAAAAAAATATACAAATAGGATAAATGGAATAAATATAGGATATAGGATAGAAGGTAGAAAGGGATATGCAGATAGGTCCAGATTCCTACCATCCTGTTTAATAGTGGTATGTGAACCACCTGAAAGTGGAGAGCTCAGTTTGATGCCCCGAGAGGGTTTCTTAAAATCCAGAGATTCAGCAGAAATATTCCATATGACATTTCTCTTTCTTCTCCATCTTTCCCTCCTCTGCCACACAGACAGGCCATTATCTGTCTCCTCAGGCAATACAACGAGCCAAGTGCCCTGAGGACAAAAGCCTTCAAACCTTAAAGCCTGCAATTTGCCTGAGGAAGAGAGAATGAGCAGAAAAGGTCAGACACTGGAGTAATGTCTTGGTGCTGATGTCTCCTTGGCTTTAGTGAGCTCCCAAGCAATTGTAATACATTGCCAAGCACAGAGGTGCCTCTAGGACCCACCCCTCAGTCTGAATGCTTTGGTCACAGCCTTCCCTTTTCCAGTGCTTTGAAAGGCTGGCAGCAAAGCTCAGGTCAGGTAGAAGAAATCACACTGCAGAAATATTTCTCACCTGGATAAATAATTCTTTTCTCCCTGTGTGACTTTCTTTTGCAATGCAACAGTCTGGTAGCACGTTGCCCATCTGTGCTGTGGCAATCTCTTGACCTTGCTGAGTGGCCTGGCCATCCATCATGTCAGGGCTGAGCTACCTGCGAGGAGAGCACTGGGGCTGTCCCCTCACCCCCCTGCCTCAGTGTCTGCAGAACCAGAGCAGAGCCCAGCCTCAGCTCTCCCCATGACAGATACACCCCCTCCTCCACTAGTCCTTAGGCTTTTCCCATCACTTTCTCCCAATTTGTTTCTCATGGTTCAGTGGAAAAGTGAAAGTAGCATACACACAAGGTCTTATTTACCTTTAGGTGAATATCTGTAGCATCAATCTTGGTAACAAAGAAAATCTCAATTTCTCAATCTCAATTCGGCCACCTTTGTTTTTTTCCCTGTTCTATTAGAGCACATATTCACATTTCAGAGCTAAAGTGAGGCTCATTTGCTCTTTCTTACGAACTTTGCCTCACCAGAATATTTCCCATCAGCTGTAACTGTCAGGCAACAAAAAGGAATGGATAACAAGATAATGACTTAATCCAGCATCTGTTGAAGTCTATGGTCACCTTTCCTTTAGATCAAAACCTAAATCCTTACTCCTAAAAGCAGCTTTGACACTTAATCCTTGGAGAGAAAAAAAGAAAGGGAGTGAGTCAAATATAGCAAAACTCTGACATTTTTGTATTTGAAGGACACATCAAATGCAAAAGCTCTGCTTGACCTGTGCAGTGGCTTTCCAAGGAAACTCTGAGGAGAACGTAAGTAGGATCAGACCATCTTTTTGGAAAGTTAAACCTGAGGCTGAAAAGAAGGGAGAAATATAGTTCAAGTTTCAGAAAAGATACAGCAAAGGCATAAGGGTCCCCTTTTTTCTAATGTGGTCATAGTAGTTATAATGGGTTGTGGGGTTTTTTTTTTTTGGTTTTGGGGGTTTTTTTTGGGGGGGGGTTGTTTTTTTTTTGTTTTTTGTTTTTTTGTTTTTTGTTTTTTTTGTTTTTTTTTGAGTAAAGACCTCATCTTCTGATCCCGTAGAATGGCTCTTTAGCCTACCTGTTTCAGATAACACTCTCATTATGCCCATGGCCTACGCAAAATCTGCAGCTTGTACTGCAGATGGCTTCACAGCAGTGCTTGCTGCAGGATGATATCAGTGCAAAAGCCATTAGAGAAAAAAAAAAAAACGTTTTTCACATTAGAAAAGTAAAAAGTGTCTTTTGCAGTCATTGCTAGCACAGGCTGGCAGTGTTCCTTGCCCACCTAACCTTTAGTTCTGTTCAGCGTGCAAGGTCAGATCCCTTTGTGCCTGCTGAGAGCCTCTGAGTTTGGCAGAAATTTTGCATGAATGAAGATGTCTACAAAAAGGGAGTTTGTTGGCAGGATCAGGACCTTTTGAATAATTCTGAAATGACAACACAGCTGGAATGAAGAGCTTGACACGTGTTCTGTGTCTATGGGTGGTCATTGCTTTTGGTTTTACACAGAAAACAAAACCATCTGAGGTCATTCTCCCCATCCCTCTCACTAGGCAGTGCTACACAGTGCTGTGCTATGCTTGCTCAAACCCAGAAGATATCCTAATATTTTACCTTAAAACCCTGGACTTTAGAGTCATGGTGACACACAAACTTTTCTACCTTTTCTGCCTATGATGACTTCTAGATTTGAAGCCTTCTAGAAAAAATAAAACCCATGAATACTAAAGCTTGAAAAACACAGAAAATATCAGGAGCTTCCTAATTTCTCAGAAATTACATTAATAAATGTTGTCCTTCCAAGCTTTTTCTGCCTCTTTTTAGTATTGCAATATTTAAGCTAAGTTGAGAACCTGTGAACAGCTCAGGTCAGCAGGAAGAGAACTGGCCTTGCCTGGTGAGAGTGCACCAATCTCTCAAAGCTGGCATTTAGAGTAGAATTAATCTCGTTAAATAAAATTTATACTTGGAAGGTGTCCCTGTCCATGGCAGGGGTTTTGGAATTAGATGATCTTTAAGGCCCCTTCCAAACCAAACCGTTCTGTGACTCTATGAGTTGATTCTGTGATACATAAAAGTAAGATGTCTGCTCAAAGAGTCATTTAAATCCTCATCTCAACTGGTTTAGACTTTCATATCAGTTAGGTTGAGCTGCATTCTGCAAATGTGTGCTGCTGTCCTTTGACTACAGCCAGTGTTTAACCCAGCTGCTCATGCAGTTGAATGCACGAGAGTTAAATCCACTCTCATTTGTGTGGATAAATGGTTTCCGTCCACAGGCTATGACTACACTGAAGAATGGCATAAAAATAATAAGCTACCTTAAGACAAATGGGTTTTATCAGTATCATTTTAATTAATTGCATTTACATTTTTGCTTCTTCATTAAAGATAAAGTTTTTGAATGATTTATATTGGTGTCTATATTGCTCTTTAATATATGATATTTTCCTTCAGGACAGGAAGAAAGAAGAGGCAGCTGACCTCTCCTGTGATATAACCAAAGTTAAATGTATCTGGCTCAGAGAATTATTTAATGGGGCTGTGAGCTCTTAGATGCAGGGATCAACTTCTTGTTTTGTGTTTCTGCTGCGTGTGAAACATTGGATTCTTAATCTATGGCTGATTCCAAGTAGTATTATAGTGACAATGTATAGTCAGAATGTGTCTCTCCCTATAAAAAACAATTTAGCACAGTTCATGAAAATGTGACATTGTCTGAATAGATAAACATGTCAGGTTTGTTACCATCTCCAGTGCTGGATATATGAAATCAGGGAAGTAATTTATCTCTACCTTCGTTTGGATTTTATACTTTTTTTTTTTTTTTTTTTTTCTGCTGGAGATTGACTGTAGCTCTCTGCTAGAAAAAAACAGGACGCAAATCTGATCCAGAGAATCTTAAAATCAGGAAGAAGCAACCTAATAAGAATTTATTATATGTGGCTTCCTACAGCATTGCTGAAGACTTTTCTAAAAAACACAATTGAAACAAGGCCCCAGCCAAGTGCCAGAAGCCTCTTTTGTGTTTGTCCACTCAAAGTGACTCATCTCCCAGCCCAGCCCAGGAGTGTGTGCTGAAACACAGCTCCTCCATTATTCAGATTTTATCAGCTGAACGTTCAGCTTTGCTAACAATGGAGGTGGCAAATGTCTCTCCCTTTCCCATTAAAATCTTCTGCAATTGCCTCAGTGTGTGTGAGTAGATATAATAAGCAGATTGCAGAAATTAATTAATTATGAGAGTTAACTTTTCACTTTCACCCTTCGATGAACCTCTTTTGTTCCTTAGCCCTGGCTTTTGTAAAACTGAAGTTATTTCCCAGGGTATGTGGCTTTTAACGTGACTGTGTCCTTTGTTTAGCTGCTACAGCACTGCTTGTGTTTCTACTGCCTGTGTTCATGTGGAACATTTTAACAAGGAGTTTTTAATGAATCCCTGGGAATAAAACACCCTCAAAAACAATACTTCAGTATGTGAGTACTTATAGTTACTGCAGCAACAAAACCAGAGGGGAAAAAAAAAAAAAAAAAAAAAAAAAACCCAAACAAATATTTCTTATTACATTTTAAACAATCTTTAACCATAGCCATTCGCTGACCAGCAAATTTGGGTAACAGGTGCTTTCTGCAAGGCTGTGAGTGAATTATTTCAGGCTTTTGGATGATTTGCAAATTAACAAAATTTGATTTTGTTAAATGCTGGTAATTTGAACACCAGCAAGCAGTCTGCCTACTCCTTGCAACTTTTTTAATAAATGCCATCACCTATTCTGCATTGCCCTCGGCTTCTCACACTTGTGTCAGAAGGAAATGAGAGATTTTTAACACAGGCAAGGAGTTCAGTGCAAAGCGGAGAGGGGCAGAATTTGCCTCAGGTCTTAATCCCAGGAAAGGTTCAGGGCACTTCGTGGTTGTAATCAGTCACTTGTCTCCCCGAATTACTTTATTCAAAACCATGGGCAGCTCTGTAACATCTTCTTTTTCTACCATCAGATGAACATTATGTGGCAAGAAAGCAAAATTAGAAAAGGGACAATAAGGAAAATAAGGACAGAGGATTTATCCCAGAGTTTCTGCTTGTAGAAACTTGGCCTCGTTGCTGACTTTATTCAGTATATATTTAAATTACCAGCATTCTTTCCCTTTGGCCTTGTCTCGGCTGTTTTCAGTCAGATGAGCTGAGGTTTTCAAAGAAATTTCCTTGTGGAAAACACTGCTATTCTCACGGAGTATTGAAGGCTACAAATGAATTCCTGTCCTCAAACTGCTTCTTCCAAAGCCCGCGGTTTTAATCAGTCCTGCTGATTGCAGCACCCCCCCGGCTGAGGCTCCATCTCCCTCTCCTGGCTCCTTGCTGATGGAGAGGATGAGGAGGAATTGGGTAACGGGCTTGAGGCTTTTAAGGCAGAAGAATCAAGACTGACAGTTTCAGGCACAGTAGTCAAAGACCCTTTTAGCTGCTAATGATCTGTCTGGGAGACAGTAAATTATGTCTGTATTTCAGCCAGAGCCATTCCCATGACTTCTAAGGTGAAATGGAAATCCCTAAACTAGGAATAGTTTAATCACCAAAGTCTGAAAAAACTTTACATTTGCAGAAGGTTCTTCCAAGGCTTTGTCAGAGCCATGAAAAAATTAGGACAGGAGCAAAAGTGCTAAGATCTTTTCATATTTGAATTTAGAATAATTTTTATATCTCTGAATCAACAGAGAATTTGAAAAATATACTAATGGACAGCTCAGCTTTCAAAGAAGGATAAAAAGCTCAACTGTCTTGTACAGCCATAAGAATCTTCAGCTCTAGGCTGCAGAGTGAGAAGTGTAAGATACAGTAAATACAAAATAATATTAAAGTTTTATGCCACAAGACGATCTGGTGAATTTCTGTGCATTCTCACACACACTCCTGTGTATTTACTAAATCTGGACTTTGAGAGAGTTGGTGGGTCAACATCTGAAGATGGTTGAAAATGATCATTCCTGATCAGGTTAGAGCTCCAATTGTCCTTGTGTTCCTTGTTAATAAGTTATAGAAAATATCTCTATAACAGCAAGGTTGGAAAGGCATAAAATGATACCACTTTTCTGAAGTCTGGAATGTGAAATTATCTATTTTATGGTTCTGTATACTGTATATTTGGCTTCTGACTGAGCCAGGCAGCAATCCTGCAACCATCTGGAATTTCTCCATACTACCAGACTTTGTGGCAGCAGAAAATACTCTGAAAAACTAATAAAACCAAAATATTTCCTAATTTTCTGTTTTCCTTCTTGGTCACCATGAAAGGGCTGATTATGTGCAGGCTGCAGAGGCTGGTCCCAGTTAGTATAAATGCATTTATACAGGATGGATATTGTGGGAGCTTACTGGGATGAGCTAGAATAAACTGTGATCTGCTTTCTGAAGATGAGCATAAAAAACTGAAAAAGTATCTAAACACAGTTTTCCTGCAGTCTGGTCTAACTGATTGAGTAGGAAACATTTACCTTCCCAGTTTGGTGAACTTAATTAATTTTTTTTTTTTTTTCCATAAACCATTTAGCAAATTCAGTTTAAAATTCGAAGATAACTGTGAGTTAGTCAGAACTGCAATTTTAGAAAGAAAATTGTTTAAATAATCTTGGCCACCACTCCAGCAGACTTTGCAGTTCAGGTGATTTTGTAGATTAATTTACTACTGCAGACTTTGGAATTTTCCCCAAAGATCTTCAACACTGACAGAGCTTTTATGACCACAGTCACTGAAGATTTAGGATATAGTCCAGCATCCATTAATTCAATGGAAAAACTGCCTTTCATTCAGAAAAACACTGAGTCAGAAACCTATTTGCACTTATTTGGAGCTACAGACCATTGCAGTTTGTATGGTTCTGAACCTGTAACTGTAAAAGATTAAAACCTGTCAATGTCTATCTAGTTAAAGTATGCCAGTGGAATTGAAGAAGTAAGAACTCCTTCTGAAAAGGGCATTTGTGGCATGTTTTCTGCAGTTTCACCTTTGTTGCCAAGGTCTGCAGTTACATGAATTTAGGTGACTTAAAGCTCCTTGCCAGGCTGCAGACACAGGATAACTGCACCTATCCATCAGTCTGCTGACTGCAGCCAGATACAGATGAAGCAAGGAAGACTGGGTGTTTAACAAATTACAGTGCTTATTTTATTTGTATAGCCTTGACCTTAACTGCTTCCATAAAGCAGCTTCTGCTCCTACCACGGGCAGGGATTCGTTCCTTCCAGCAGGTTCCCTTGCAGGGCTGCAGCTCCACCATTCAGCAGTGCTGCCACCCCAGCCTTCATTCCAAGGAGATTTTCAGGTGGAATCAAAGACATCCTCTTTGGATGGTGCTTGTTGAGTCACTGCTGGGAGTGGCATGAAGACTGACCTGGACAGAAAGTTGAGATTATCTCCATGTTACCTGCCAGCCTTTTGCACCATGATAAAGATGTGTAAAGCCCTTATTCTGAAGAGAGAAACCCTCCCACCCCCTCTCCTCCTGAGAGGTGGCTGCTTCCACTGAATGTCCCTCGACTGCTGCTGCACTGGCATTCAGGCTCAGCTAACCAGAAAATATAGTTTTGTAAATAATTATAATGTCTACAGTGTAAATGCTGTTCTTAAATTAAAATCAAATGTGTTCTGTTCGTTGTTTTTCTTACAAATAATTTGAGTATGGAGAACTGTTTAGCACTTAAGTACTGCCAAAGAGAAAACAATTCTTGTTCTGAGTACGCAAAGACATGATCTCGAGCAGGAATTTTCTCTCTTCAAAATGCTAATTAAACAAAACAATGAATTTTGGTAAATAAGTACATCTACAAGTTCCTGGCCTCGAGGAACTGTCACTGCAGTATTTATTGTTTGCAAGAATGAGTATCTCACATAAACACTTTCCCCTATTAAAAGATACAAAGCTCGTATTTCAAATTAAAACAGCTGTGAGGAGCTGTTTGTGTGTGTTTGTGCGTGAGAGTGTTTTTCAGATGAGGTCTGAAAATAGACAGAATCAATTAAATGGAAAAGACAAGGAGATGGATGCTGTGAGAGGAGGATGTGCAGTGCAACTTGGTTGGAACTGGGAAACCCAAAAATGTCTGGAGAGGTTGCCTCCCCAGCTGTGCCTCTGGGAGTGGCTTTTACATTTGCAGTTTTCAGGGCAGTTGCAGCCATAAATGAGATCAGATATTTACTGGAGTTGGTTCATAAAGGTGCTTAGAAATGGTCTGTATTGTCTTGGAATTCCAATGTCTTTCCTTTCTCCAAAGGTCAGACCCATGTTTTGTTTGAAACCTGGCATAATGTGCACATCCACAGCCACAGAATACAACAGAGAAACAGCCGGATAAAAACCTCCCTGCATGGAACCAGAAGGACTTAAACCACATATTACAAAGTTAATTTAACTTGGTTAGTTTAACTAAGATATTTAACTTTATTAAACAAAATTAAACACTTTCAGATTTTAGTAAATGGAGTTGATTTCCTAGATTTTATTGTGATGGAGGTCAGACACCCCAAGAAATTGTCCAACCAATGCCATTAAATGAGTTCCTTCAGGTTAATGTGGTGCCAAGCAGCAGCGCAGAGAACACTGAGAGCCATAAAACAATTCCATGTTTAGTTATTCATTTTCAACTGAACATCCTGGTTTTGTTTCACTGAATCACAGAATCATTTAGGTTGGAAAAGGACCTCCTGAGTGAGGAGTGAGTCACCCCATCTATCACAGGCATCCAGTCCCAGAAATTCCATAAAAAGATAAGATGTTAACACCTTAAAATGAGCTAGTGCTTCTACACTTTTCTATTTCCTCATAAGAAACAGGTTAATATTTATTCAGAGCTTTTCTATACACCTTTCATTAATATTCATTAGCATTTTCATTACTTTATTTTTTGTATTAACAGTAGGGAATATAAATATTTTATATATATACAGCTATATTTAAATAGAAAAAGAGAAAGCCTTTAAGAGATGGAGAAAAAAACACTATTGTTATTATTTTCATTAAAATATTTTCTCACTCCCTACCTGATCTATTGTTATCACCTTTTTGATAACTGTACACTGTACTTCATCAAATTACAGCCATAAAGGCCTACATGAAGAAATTTTTATGTTATTTGTGAGAAGAGGAGGAAATATCAAGGGAATCTCATGGTTTCTAAGGCACTTTTGGACTTTCCTGATGGCTCACAGACTCAAGAGGGAAAATTAATATGCCAGTGTTCCTCGGTGTGACAAAGGACAGATTCCTCACGGTGCTGTAGAGAAATGCTGTCACCACTCTGGTAATAAATTGCCATGATTTAAACCTATCAGAGCAGGACTCTCCAAGCCTCAATGGACAGTGTGTAGGGCTGATGTAGGACCCATATGCAGAGCTGTCACAGCCTGACCCCTCTCTCCACCACAGCATGGGCTTTGATTGCACCCTGCCCACTCCAAACAGATTTTTCTCCCTGTCCTGCTCCCTGCCAGGTTTGCACTCCTGACATGCTGAATGTCACCACACATTTCAGCTCCTGACAGCAGGCTAAGGAAAGCAATGTGAAAAGGGGATGCAAAACCTGCTTTAAAAGATTTCCGTGGATGGGAAGAAAGTAGTGGCTTGGTCAGAGGAAAAGGAGAGTTTGTCCCCCCGGGGCTGGGTGAGGTCCAGCTCTTGTCGAAGGACAGATGGGTGCCCAGTGAGCCCTCCCAGAGGGTGCTGATCTCCATCCAGCCCATGCACAGGTGTCTGTGTGCAGCTGCTGCTGACTGGCATCCTCGGGCACTCTGCACACAGGAACCGAGGCCCGAGCCACCTGCAGAGACTGAGCTGTCCCCTCACCCTGCTGCAACAAGGCTGAAATAAATTGGCAAGAAAACCTTCCCTTATGCTACCTAAATAGGAATTTTGTACCTTGTGTTTCCAGTACCTTCCCCGGGTAAATGAGGTATTTCAGAAAATATGATGAATTTTATGTTTTTGCAAAAGCTTCACAGACTTTTCAGCGATGTATATATGTATATTTATTAAAGAAGAAACTCAGAGATACAGAGTTACAACTGGTTGTGTTTTACAATTAACTCTCAGTTCTACTTTGTATATTGCGAAAAGAAAACCCAGCATAACCTTCTCATTATATTGACACAGAGAAAAAAAGCAGACTCTCCCAACTCCTAAAAAACCCACAAAGTAGTGTTAATTAAGTATTTATGAAGTATTTTCATGCACTTGACCTTAAATCACCTGTTACAAAGGAAACTGTATTAATGAAGAAATTTTGCATTAAAAGTCAGACTATTTTTGACACAGACAAAATCAGTACTGAAGCAACACAGATTATTATCTGAGTGATGAGTAGAAGATGAGTAGCAGCCAGAATAGATTTGTCCTGAACAAATCATGTCAAACCAATCTAAACTCCCTCTGTGACAAGCCAACAGACTTGTGGATGGAGAGGAGCAGTGAATCCTGGCTTTAGAAATGCTTTTGATGTGGTCTCAGATGGAACTCTCACAGGCAACCAAGGTCTAGATAGAACTATCAGGTACAAAAAAAATAAAAAAGAGTAACTGCAGCCGTGGTACAGATACTGATGGGAAGAGACACTGAAGGAGGTTCTGCAATGATCTCATCCAGGTCAGGCTCTGTCAGTGTTTTTGTTAAATCTGATGAGCCAGACATAGGAAATATATTTTGGAAGACAGGCTTAAAATTCAAATTCTTAGAGATGCAAACAGACAAAATTGAAATTCAATTAATTTCATGAGGACAAATGCAATATTTGCATGCAGGTGGGAGTAATTAGCTTCAGAGACAGACATGAGGGAACAATCAGCAATTCTTCTAAAGTCGGCCTTGGGATTATGGCTGATCACAAGTGGAAAGCAAGACGATGATGATGTGCTACTGCAGGTACTTTTTACTAATCAACAACTCACAGGGTTTTTGCTGAGCTCATCTTTGTACAGGACACTCCTGGAGAAAGGAGGAGCAATTAGAGTCTGTAGGAGATCAGTGGAAAATCTGAGCTGAGGAAAAATGCTGAGAGAAAAGGACTAAACATGTTTCTTTAGTGTGAAGAGATGATAGAGAGTGCAGCTTTTAATTTAAAAAAAAATGAGGCTGTTGTTTAATGAATTGTTCATGGGTATAAACCGTAGCAAAAAAGATTCATTTAGATTAAAGGAATATATTTTCAGTGGTGTGGAGAGGCAGCATATTTTTATTGATTATTTTCTGGGTGGTATCGTGGTTGTCTTTCTGCACATTGGCTTCTGCTGGCCTTCAGCTCATGTTCAAGTTCAACAGCAGAACCCAGCAAGGGATTTCACAGCTTGGCTTTTGCATTAAGCCTATGGATGAACCACATTTACCTGTAGGCAGCATTTCTGTAGCAAAGTTCATACCTCTGTAGCTTAGAGCACTGCTCCAGTCAGAATGGCTATGCTCATGTATTTTAGGTTCATTCCAGATGTTCTAGGCTCCTGACAGGTATTTCAGGAATCAGTTCCTCCTTTTTATTGTAGAAATAATGCATATTAATGCTGTTCATGCAGTGTGGTCTTAAAGCAGGCACTACTTACATGCACATTTTGCTTCAAGTGCAGAATCAGCTTGAACAGGGAGCTACACATAGGGAAAAAGGCAAAAAGATGGTCAAATTAGTGAAAATGGAGTGAGGAATCATTGAAATTGTTGAATGAGTAGAGACTGTAAAACAGAAGGGTTACACGGAGCTGTGATTTAAGAAGGGTATGTCAAAATATACATAACAAATGCAAATCTAGACAGCAATCATCTGCCTGGCTAATCATGTTCCCACCTCTTACTTGCACTCACGTGTCACTTCCTACCTCAAACCAGGTTAATGTTACCTGGTGAATTGCCAAACAGGTCTCACGAAGGTCAGCCAGGTTTGGGGAGTTTTGGAGTCCTGCAGTGAATGTGCCATATGAATTGAAACCTCTTGAACTGAAATCTCTTCAGTGGTGGGATAGCTAATCTTACACTTCTGCACAGTTTTTAATAAATTCTGTTCACAGAAGAGAAGGCATCTGCTTTTTATGAAGCACAAATGTCAAAAATCCAACACTGCAATACTACCTTAGATGTTGCTGAAAGTGTAAGAAATACTGTTGACACGACCATGTCAAATCGTATCAACCTTTTCTTACATTATTTATTCCAAATAATAATGAAAAAGTCATGAACAGTATGAAGCTACTGCTGATTTTTCTCTCTGATAAAAAAAACCCCAAACAAAATTAAAAAAAACCCCACAACAACAAACAAACAAACAAACAAACAAAAAAAACCCCAAACCCACATTACAAGTAACCACTGCAGTCGGAATGGGTGAATAGTGCCAAAGAGGTGGAGAAGAGGAGGTGAGATGTTGCTTCCTTGCTTGACTAAAGGAGTTTTCAGGCTACTTTTCAGGCTTTAGGCACCCAAATGTAACATCTGCATTAAAATATAACCACTAAAATTTGCAAATGTAGTTGCTGTATCTTCAAGCCATGGTTAGTGAGAAGTTATTGGCACATCTTTGTCTGGAGCCTTTTGGAGTCATGGTGAGGCCTCTGAGTGCACAGAGAGAGAACAGTGATGCTTGAACTGGGATGGGAGTTCTCCCTGTGGATCCCAGTTGAGGTTTGCCTCCCTCTCTCTCTCCCTATCTACCTAGAGCCTTCCTGCCTTCCTGCCTCCCTAAGCTTTGTGGCGCTTGTTTGCCTGCTGAACTTAAACCACATCACATCTAAGTCCAAGAAATCTTCTTTTCTCAACTCCAATACAAAATCAAGTCCATTACTTTCTTTTATAGAGCTCAGACAATTATTTCAATTTATAAATGTATTTTTATGTGTTCGTGGTCACTTCCCTTTAAATACCTATGAATTGTGACTTTATATCAGCCATGATCTGCATTCTCTCAATGAGTAAAGGATGTACCTGCATTTTTATGGCACACTGACCACCTCTAACAATCTCACATTGCAATCAGACTCCTAATGTACAATTTCTGTGACACTCATCATGGGACCCCTCCCTTCTGTAGATTAACTAACATGGTCACTGCTAATTTCAGCCTAATTTCTATTTACCTCAGTTTTACTTTACCAATGCTTTGAATACTTTTACACTCAAAAACTGAAAAGCATTGATTGGAATCTTCCAACTACCTTTTCTTTTCATTGAAATGAGGAGGACAAAAGCATCATAGTGACTCTGAATATAAATATATTCATTGAAATTATAATTAAAAATTATATCACTGCAGGGGTATTTTTCTGTCTTAGCTATCCATCTTCCCTGTAAATACATTTATTTTCATTTCTAAAGCTAGTTCATGTATACGTGTATATATTTATTTACATATGTATGATTTTTTGTAAAATAGAAATACAAAAAGGTGCTTTTTACTGTTATGGTCTTGATGGTTTATTCATGTGCCTTTTAGCACAGCGGGAAAAGATTTCTTTTTCCCTATTAATTCTGCACCCTGAATCCTGCAAATATTGGTGAACCTAAAACAACTGCTGGGGGCTCCACAGTCCTGTGCAATTTGCTACATGTTGCTACAGCACTCAGCACTTTCTACAGCCCAAAATATCTCCAAAAGTACAAATATTTCTTATTTATGATCTGCAGATATGAACCGAACACAGGCCTAAAACATTTTTTTAGTCTCCTTATACTGGTATTTATTTTAAAACTGCATCTCCCTTTATACCTCACTTGTTTGAAATACGGTGTTTATTCTTTGAATGGTCACTGTAACCACGATGATGGTCAATTGTGTGGAGGCAGCAGTGCTGGGACAGTCTCGTTTTTGGTGCTTTTTTCCCCATTTTGAGGAGGAAAGGGCAGAAAATCAATGCAAGACATATGGCGAGAAATGCACTGTGCATTTCATTATGAACCTGTAACCTCTGAGGCTTAAGAAGTAATACTGAAAGAACAGCCAGAGAGGAAATTGGTGAAAAAGTTCCTATTTTTCATCTGGTTCCAGGCTTTTTGTCTACTTGGAGATAAATAGCTCTGCCTTGGAAGAAAAGTGCCTTTTATTAAAAAATAAAAAGGGAAAGAAATGGAGCTTTATTTTCATTCTAGAAGTCTAATGGAGAGAAACAGAGCATTAAAATGTTATTTTAATAAGTGCTGTCCTGGCAGATTACTCTTAGATAGTCATGGGTGTTTCTCATCATTATTATTTGGTCTTGAGAAGAAAAGCTCAGTTATTTTTTTTTTTCAGGATACTTACATTAGCAAAGAAAATCCATATTTATACTAAATGACACACAAGGTAAGTATGAAAACATGTATCCAAAGCTCTGTTAGAATTTCTAAGGGGAAAATACAGTTTGTTAGAGACGGGTGCTGATTCAGTGTTCTAGTCAGGTATTATCTGTTATTTAATGAATTACTTTACAAATTAAATATGCATTACTGATTAATTGACCATTTCTACTTGGGTTTTTTTGCATTTTAATGGACTTCACAGTTATGATTACAGAGATTTCAAAGAGTTATCTATAAAACTTGCAAGAGGCAGAATCTGTTACAGTCCCATCCATAGCCAAACTTGGCAGGTGTTTATAATCTGGGATTTTCCCCTCCTACTTCAGGGTTCCATCCTGAAAAAAGCAAGAGAGCCTGGTTCCACAAGAGGCTTTTGGGGATGTTTGGCTGTGAGCCTGCACTGACCTCCTTAGGAGTCTTTGTAGGCAAGGGCAGCAGGAGGCAGGTTCCCACCTCAGGAGGAGAAATCTCAGCACAGACTTTTCCAGCTCTTGTCCAGGATGGTGGCCCAAAATTGGTTCTTGATATGAAAATGTAAATTGAAACCTGTTAAACAAGGAACACACCAGTTCTATACATATTAAACAGTCTGTACACTACTAGGTATGTCAAGCAAAGGATTTCCTTTCTAAGAGAATCAGGGTCTGACTGGCAGCAAAATGTGGCTATATATTTTAATGATTTTGCAGAAAAGATGGATAGAGAGATTACAAAATGTCCTTGTTTCAAGAAATCTGTGTAACAGTCAGTGAATATTTATTTGCATTCTGGTGGTTCAGTGCAGGAGACTCTATAAATCTCATTTTAGCTTTCCCATTTAAACCCTCACACTGCCTGTAAACCTTATCTGTGATATTTTTGTAAGGTAAAGAAGTTGACACAGCCATGCAGAAACCCAGGGAAGGAGCCTAAACTGGCAGGAACAATTGGGTTATGAAATTACTGGGTTCTTCACATCATTCCCTGTGTATTCAGAGATGACGACAGCATCTCCTTCTTTGACATACAGAGATGAAAATATATTTTCATTTCTTAACTTAAACATGAACCAATTAAAATGTCACAGCTTTCAGAGAGCAAGTTTGTAAGAGTTGATAATGAAGGTTTACTTGTTTTACATATTCTGCCCAATCAGTACCAAAGTTACCTTGGTGTGACTCTGCTCAGGTACATTAGGAATGTTCCCAACTGAATAAAGTAATTTGGTGGTCTTTAGGTGACTGCTGGTGAAAAAGAAAGTGAAAATTCCTACTGAGAGAAAGAGAGATACATGTCAAGACAAAAAATAGGGACAGGAAACTAAGATCAGGTGAAAAGAGTCATCAAAAAAGTTTTCGATACCTTCAAATATTTAGCATTGTAGGATGGAATTTTAAGAACTTCTGTGGGATATGAGCCTCCATTTGTGCTAGAAAAGCAATCAGGAAACAATCAAATACACTGACATTCTTCATCCTGAGCTGCACGTAGCCCTGAAAATATTTCTATTGTTGTGTCTCATCCTAGCCAACACTAAGAAGGGAGGCCTCTTATCACTTGTCCTTGTTATTCCATCAAATCAGACGTTTCCAGCTGGAGAAGTCCTGCCATGCAGCCCTCTCCTTGCCCTCTCGCAGCCCTGCTTCCAGAACTGAGGTTGTCTGACCCCTCTCCTGCCCACAAGGTCCCAAGTTTGATAAAGCAAAGTACTCAATGGAAAGTTCACACGATAGCTTCAATTTTTTTTCAGCCTTGCATACCTGCCTTAGCACAGCTTTACATAGAACTAAAGCTGCAACTCCTTTGAAGAGCATAAAATAGCTATAGAAAAAGTCAAGAGAAATCTTGCATTTTGGGGAAATGGCTGAACTTTTCTTCTGTGGTGAAATAAAGAAGGATATTTTTTGTTTTGTTTTGGTCATGGTTTCACACAGCAGAAACCTGATCTGAAGAAGTACAGCCTCATTGTTCAAACTGTGGTATCATTTCCAAAAAGAGAATGCTTCTGTTATTTTGAATTTATAGTCAAAAATTGTCTCTACTGCATATCACAAGAGAGTAGAAAAAAAATCACTCGACTGAAAATACTTAATAACTGATAGCTGCCCAGAGGCTGAATTTTTAAAATAAATAAATAAAATATAAAAAACCTTGCATCACCTAAACAGCATATGACATATCTGATTTCTAATTAAAATTTCCACTTAGAGTCCACGGAAAGCAAATGAGGTTTGGACATTCCTTAGGCAGTTAAAAAGGTTCCTTTGCAATTTATTAAATTCAGCTAATAAGTTTTTTTAAACAAAAACTCCTATGCTGTCTTGTCACTTTAGATTATTAGCAACACACGTCGTGTCCAAGTGCAGTGCAGCTCGAAGACCTGCACTAAGTGCCTGGATGGCTGCTGGAAAGGCTTGAATGAAGCTCATGGACAGAAAGATCATGAGAAATTGCTCTGACAGCAGAGCAAAGCTGGGAGGAGTGTTTGCCTGTGTGTCACTCAGTTCTTCATTACCATGCTTGCCAGTTAATTTTTGTTATGCCCCAAAGGACTTCTTTTGCAACCAGATCAGGGTTTAAACAAAGCAGGGAAAAAACACATAAATGGTTCAGGAATATCCTTAGGAGTAACCTGTGAGGCTGCTGTGGCTCTGACACACAGGTCACACTCGTTCTCTCTACACTGAACCATTCATCTGTATCAGTAATATCCTGGTGAAACATAATCCAGTGTGTGCAGTCTGGTCCCCTGACCACTAAAGCCACATTGTTGTGACTTTCTTTCCCAGCCAATGATCTGAAGAAAGGGTGTAAATCAGTTAAGTTTTTTTCCCCTGGGGAATTATGGGGAGGGGACACTGCTGGAAAATCAGCTGTTAGGATAAATTAGCCTGCATGGTCACCCTGAGCAGAGAGGAATGGCAGGAAACCAAGAAATGAAAACTGAAATCTGATCGAAACCTCTGTCCTCATGTTAGCAGGATGGTGGAGTAGGAATCTGTGAACAGGACTCTGGGAATAAGAATGATGGCTGAATTAAAAGCAGAATGTTAACCTGGGTTACCTGACGGGTTTGAACCCCCAGGAAATAAAATCCCGCTTCCCTCAGTGATAACTGTGGTGGGAGGAGAAAATCTTCCTCCATGCACACAGAGTGAAAGGCCAGCAAAACCTGCACTCTGAGACACCCAGCTGAGGGAACTGCAGGGCCCTGCTATGCTTGAGCTATTCTCATTTAAAACGAAAAAGTAATGAGCAGCAAAATAGATAGAGCACTTGTGGAGGGTATGAAGCAAAGTGACACAGAGTCCCCAGGCAGGTGCAAAGGAGAGCCCTTTATTGCAAACCCAGGCCTCTTCCAGCAGCTAGCCCATCATCAGTTACACAGTTTTAAGGCACAGCAAGCCCAAGCCACCATGCACCACGACATGGACACGATGTGGACATGATGTGGACATGTGGCAGTCAGAGTGTCACATCCCTCACATTTCTCTGCCCCTACTCCAGCTGAGTCACTCTCCCATAGCTCTCCTCTGCTCAGCCAAAGTAGCAGGCCTGAGCCATGATTTTACGGGTAACAATGCCCTTATTTTATAATATGCAACAGTTGTATATTTATACTGTATTCAACAGTTGATTGGAGAAGATTAAATTAAGCCATCAGCAGCAGCTGTTAATGGTTGAAGAATAACAAAAGGATATGCCAGGAAATTTTTTTGCCTGCATGAAGCACCCATCCCTGTAAAGTAGCATTTGAAGTGGAATTCTGTTCACAAGATATTGGCCTCAGATATATGGAATACCTTAAATAACCCTTGGAGGTATTAAAACAGGAGGATGTCCCTTTCCCTGCAATAGAAAGATGGTATGTGCTGGGGATTCCTGAACATACACAGTAATCATGAGAATGAAACTGGTTTTTCAGAGTTCCTCGACTGCGTTTTCCCTCTAACAATTGAGCAGCTGTTTCGTGGGTGAAATGTTCTGGTAAAAGCTTGTAAGTATGAAATTTAGTGAGGAACAGGAGAAATCTGGAGTAGAACAAACTTCCATGAGTGAATAATTACTGCTCAGTTTGCAGTCCTTAATTCCAACACGACTTCCAGAGAAAAGTGTGACCTCACTTTTTTTTTGGACTTTTTTTTTGACTCTCAACCTGTCCTTTAAAATAAAACAAATAAAAAAACCCAGCAAACAAAAAACCAAAAAAACAAACAAAAAAAAAAAAAAACAAAAACAAAAACAAAAAAAACCCCAAATAAACCAAAAAAAAACCCCAAACCTAGGAAGCCAACAAAACAACCTCCCAAGATCCCCAAAAACTGAGTGAAATACAGGACTGAAAGGTAATAGATATACCATCAAATGATATAATCACTTCCATAAAACTAGTCAATCTTTTTACTGCTTCAGGTCCATTCTCCACTTATTACAAAATGTATCTAATTTCTATCTTTTCATGTTCATATGTGGATTATACATTCATTTAGCCCCTACTAGTCCATCTTCTAACATTGTCCTTTCATTTAAGCATTTTTAACACTCCTTGTTTTTATCTCTCCCTGCCATGCATGTATTTCTTATTTCTTAATTTATTTTTTGTCAAGCCAGCCAGATTCTTAATCACTTTTGGAAACTAATTCCACATCTCCCTCCTTATCCTAATCTCTCCTCTTGTTCCAGTTTGATCTTTCTTGGATAAGTGCAGTTATAACAGGAATGGCTTTAAAATGAAATAGGGTAAATTTATATTGAATATTAGGAAGAAATTCTTCTATTTATTGAGGGTGGCAAGGCCCTGGCACAGGCTTTCCAGATCACAGAGAGGTTCCCTTGTCAGTCACTGGAATATTGCAAGTAGCCCAAAAGTGTTAATTCTTCTCACTTCCAAAAAAGGCCAGAGACAGGTGAAAGAAATAAACTCTGTTTTAAAGGGAGCATCAATGATGGGTTCAGACACAATCCCTAATTCTTTGATGTCTGGAGGTGCAGAGATGAACCCACCCCTCATTGCAGTAAGGAAGAATAAAGAATATAAATGGACTCATTTGGGTTTGAAAGCATTCATTGCTAGAATCATAAAATAGTTTAGTTTAGGAGGGAACTCAAGAGTCACCCACCTGCCCCTGGCTCTAAGTCTATCAGAGCATGTTATTCTTGCATATTTTCTTTTCCTGAAAAGATGTATGAGCTCAGTTATTACTGATGAGAATTCTACTCATCAAAACATCCAGGCTTCAATATTCACTGAATTCACTAAAATGGATTTCAGATAGCATAATGGAAAATCTGCAATTCCTGCTGTGTTGCTTTGCTATATAAACCAAGCTGCTAAGTAATAGAAACAATATTCCATGCTTACAAACCTCATCTCAAAAAAAGAGAAAAAAATGACAAATATCTGCTATGAACTATTTGTAAGGGATCTGTAAACCAAGAATTATTCACTAAAGTAATTTGTGAATAATTTCATATAATGAATAAATATTCACAGAACACCGACAGGAAAGACAGCAAAATTCATCAAATAAAATTATTTGCTGCACATCACTCATAAAACTCCTGCCTTTATCTCTAAAACTCCCAAAGCATTTGCTGTGCTGTATATCATTCACGCTGCTTTATATTACTGATTATTCCATTCTAGTCCAGATTTCCTTAAATTTAAAGTATCTCTTAGAAAATGCTATGGAAAAATGAAGCTATTTTAAATTAAATCTCAGTTCTGAACATCTTCTGTTTCCATTGTTAATCAGATTACTCACAATGCAACTTCCAGTTTTCTGGGTCTCTTTGTAAATGCCAGAAAGATGTGAAAAGCTGAACACTGAGGTGGAAGGGAATATCAGGCAACTCCATGGGGAAAACAAACAATGGGAACAGTATCATCCTGATTCATTGCCCCTAAACTTATTTAAAAGTATTTTTCCCTTGCCCTTCTCTCATCAGGGAAGAAACAAATGACACTGCTGAATTAAACCAGGTACTAAAGGTCTGAGCTGACTTCTGTGCACTTTATGTGTGGTCTTTATCTTCTTTCACTAAACAAAGAGAATCAGAAAATTAAACAAATATCAAATAATTAAACAATTAAATAAAACTGGGTACCTGCTCATGGAGAGATGAGCCACCTGGAAAGTTTGGAGCAGGCAAGCTCTGCAGATAGGCTTCCCTACTCAACAAAGCTATTTTGCCATTTCAGTTCTGCTGCCCTATTAGTGCCTAGGATTCCAGGAAAATGGCACAGAAATTATGGGCCTCGTTGGGAAACAACTCTGGAAAACCCTGTCCTGATCAGAAGGATGTAAATGGATGCAAATTTGATAAGAATTTCCTGTGGTAATATTCGTGTTCCTGAAAGCAAGACAATATACATCTGTTAAGATATTCTGATAGAGTTTCCCTTTATTTCTACTTTTAGACCTCTGGTAAAGTGACCTGATGAGGCCAAATGAGGAAATCCAGAGATATGGAAAGCAATTCTTGGAAACTGTCTGATTCCAACCTTTGATTCAGTGAAAGTAAGCTGAGAATGTGTGTCAAGAAAGGTACTCCTACATCACCATTTTTGTCAAACTGTTCATGCTATATTTTCACTCCTAATTAGTGCATTTTCACTGGGAAGTCTGCATGCAAAATGACTGTTCATGGTGTATTAAAAACAAACAAACAAACAAACAAACAAACAAAAAAACCCCACAAACCAACAAAAAGATAAAGAAAAGAAAAAGAGAAAACAAGGACCTGGAGAACATACAGGGGAAAACAGGAAAGTAAGAAAATGAAAAGGGAAAAATAGTGAAAAAGGAAAATAACATCTGGCAGAGGTGCTGTTGGAAAGGAACAAGAAATCAAAGTAGAAATGTTTGAAAGTTTCACAAACCACAGGGAGACAGAATCCCAGCAGCACGTAGTTTGTTCATTAGTGGGATGTGCTGCCTGTCCAACTACAACAAAACAGGTCACTCCTGTGTGCTTGCAGCCACAGGGGGTTTGGTTAGACTGGGAACTTGGCTCTTAATGCACAGAAAAATCTTTATCTGTATCTGCATCTGTATCTGTATCTGTATCTGTGTCTGTATTGTATCTTTCTGTATCTGTATCTGTATCTATCTTGCAACAAGGACCCACACGTGTAAATACACACCAG
This sequence comes from Sitta carolinensis, assembly GCA_032173965.1. Classification (NCBI taxonomy): domain Eukaryota; kingdom Metazoa; phylum Chordata; class Aves; order Passeriformes; family Sittidae; genus Sitta; species Sitta carolinensis. The sequence goes on along the minus strand of CM063285.1, from coordinate 56,118,175 downwards.
CGTCTCCAAAGTTCTTAAATTACTAAATATATTCCAGCTATTTTGATGACTTTGTTGCAGCTGTTAGAAAAGTCAGTGGATCCGTGGAGTGTGTGTTCCACCTGGTTGATCAGTATTATTAATGAGATCATCCATGTTTTTCTTCTCAGGTCCTGTATAAAAAGATATATGTTTTTTAAATTCCCACTGAAAGTTGAATCCATTTGCTGGTTTAGGATTAAATATGCTCAAATGGAAAAGTAAAAAATGCTAAAAATTAATATGCTATACTATACTATACTATACTATACTATACTATAATATAATATAATATAATATCATAATATACAATCAAAATCTGAAATGCAATCAGGTCTGTGTTGCAGAGCCATAGAGAAGTGATCAGACAAGATCAGATTTTAAAATAATAAATAAATAAAATATATAAATAGATATAAAATATCTAATAAATATATTTTATATTCATATAATATATAACATTATATATAATATATTATATATAATGCATAATTATATATTATAATATATTTCTAATATATAAATAAAATAAATATATAAATAAATAAAACAGATTTTTCATAAAATAATATATAAAGTACTCTGATATTAAAAAGTGGTAGCAATCTTACTTTCTTAATATGTTTCAATCCATATTTTCCATATGTAACTTCCACTCAGAATCTCAATTAGCCACAGAGAATTTTAGCAGTCCACTATTTTTCAAACTGTAATCCCTGAAAAGACTCAGTCTTAGGTAATCAACAACATTTAGTCCATCATTAGATTATGACTATATTGTAATTTTTAGAGCCTGGCTAAGCAAACTCCTGGTAGCAATGCAGATAAGGACTGATTTTTAGGAAAATAAAGACCTTTTACATGGATATTGCACAACTTCAGTTACCTCATGGCTTGGTCACTCAAAGAATATTTATGGCTAAAAGCTCATTGGTTCAAGTGAGGAATCAGTAATTTCAGCACTGATAGTTGTATCTCTAATCTCGGTTCTTGGAAAACCATTAAGTTGCTTTTGAGTGACAGAAAAATTGAAAGGATATTCACTGCCCTTTTCTGAAAAAATAACCAGGGGAATAAATAATAAAGTTTTCAATAGAATAAGGCTATGACATCTGTTACTGAAATTCAAAATATGGAGCATCGTGCAATTGCAAGTCCAGATCTGCAGTGATGTTGTAATTTTTTAACCCCCTCTAAAATATTGAAGCATTTTGTGGAAAAGAAAAGTCCTGACCAAATAACATCATTAAAAATGGTATTTTAAAAAAGAGGGGTGGGCTAGAGAAAAAAAAAAAAAAAAAAAAAAAAAAGGGAGGGAAAGAGAAAAAGAGAAAGAGACTTGTCCTTAGATTCTGTGAAAGAGAAGGGGTGAAGAAGGGGTGAAATGAGTCCATGTAGAGGAGTGTCTGCTCCCTGCTTTGCCCCCAGGCTGGGAAATTGCAATGCAGGGTGAGTTACACTAAAGAACAGTGATTAAGTGGGAATTTCTGATCCACAGCATCCTTCGGCTCAGCCTCAATCCAGCCCAGCCCAGCCCTCCCTGCTGCAATGCACAGCCCAGCTGGGTGACCTCCTGGAACTCAAATTGGCATATTCCTCACAAAAGAGAATGGCTGTGAGTTGATTCATTTTTACCAATAAGCTCCTCTTGGTTGACAACCATCTCACAGCTAGATGGGATATTTAATGCTAAAATCATGTTTCATAATGGAGTGCTCTATCAGCCTTAGTTGCCCTGCAGTCTCCACTCCAACAGTGTTTCCAAACCACAGTGTGATAGGTTTCCTTTCACCCCCCCCCCTCAATAAACAACGTGAAATTTCTGTAATATTATTTTTTTTTCTATTACTTTGATTCCCCTAAGGTCCCCAAAACTCCTTCCACATTCACTGTGTTGGTATCTTCAGCTTGTTTTTTCCTTCGTAGCCTTGGCAGCATATTTCAAAATCTCATTCCTGTGTTGCCTTGGTTTGTCAGCAGTGAAGGTCTGCACTGAGAGAGTACATAAAGCAGGCTGTTACTGCTGTTATTATTATTTCTATTACTGCTTTAGAGGCTTCCTAAACTGGTGTGCTCTTTCCAGAGCAGCTAAGGCAGCAAACCTCCCGGGAAAGGCTCAGAAGCAGGGCTGAAATCGTTTTCCATCTTTGCTCGTGCTTGTTTTCATTTTCTCACACCATCTCATAATGTCATTGCTTCTCCACTTAGTAGCAGCATTAGGAAACATCACAGCCGTCCCACCAGGAGTTTACATCTTAAAGCATCTGTGGAGCAGGTGAGATGATGCTGGCTGCTAGAGATTGTAGCTGTCTTTTCAAATTCAGCTGTCTTTTGTCTCTCTCCTCAGTGGGTGCTCTGAAAACCTCTGTGATCCCAGCTACAGTATTCCTCATCTGTGGCTTTAGCATGTTCTCATAATCAGATTTAATATAATTTATTGAGTCAGTCCTCAATTGCCTGCAATTCACTTAAATCAATGTCTCTCCTCTCTTTTTATTGTCTCAAACCAGTAGTATTCTTCCTTTTTACTTACAATTCCAAGATGCCATGGACTGCGTGACAAACAATTTTAAAATGGAGTATTGAAAGAAAACTTTCATTATTTTGGCATTTTTATTATAATAAATTCCTTGCCTTCCTTTTTTTAACTGCTTATTTTCTTGGAGACCAGTGCTTTTAACAGCTTTATTGTTTTTCCTTTATAGAGTGCAGATGAATGCCTTCTGTTTTTTCTAAAGCAGTAACCACATAACTCACTTTCACTTTACTGATGCTGTCACTGATGGTGTTGTGCTGTAAGCAAATATTTCCCTGTTTTCTGCCTTTGGTCTGCAGCCTGCTTACGCCTCAGTGTCAATTTTGAATTATCTGGGTAATTCTCTTGCGTACAGACTGTTACACAGCCTTAAGCACTACTGTTTTTATTATTCCACATTACTGTCTCAAAAGAAGGTTGTGCTATTTCTGCTAAACTCCTTAAGCCTTAAAGTCATTTAATAGCAACTTGCAGGGTTTCTCTGCTACTGGTTTTGCATTTGATTGGATTGTTGTGCTCAGCGAGTGTCTTCTGCCATTGCAGTGTCCAACATTCCTGGCTCCATCAGCTGCAACCCAAAATCTCTGCTACAAGGTACATAACATTTCTTTGAGAGGTAAAGGGAAGGGCATGACACAAACCAGTTCAGAGGTGGGAGGCAAGAAAACCTTTGCAGAATTGCCCACCAGGTTGACCTGAATATGCTGCAAAATCTGTGTGTCATTCAGCTCTGTGAGCCTCGGTACTTCCTGTGGCTTTGCTTCATCTGGGTATCTGCATTATTTGGTAGTGTCTCTCCTTGTGCCAGTTGCATCCTGCAGAGATCAATTCATAGCTGGAACATGGAAGATGTACTTGAACTGCCCTCAAGCTGCATGTGGTCCACAGGCAGCATTTGCCCATCCTTCCTCTCTCGTGTTCTCCCACCCCTGAGAGCACAGGGCTGTATAGCAGCAGTTATCTTCTCAGCAGTAGGCTCTGATTTCTCTGCCTGAATGCACTCCATGTCTTTGATTTTTCTACTTGTGGCAGCTCCCTGGGCTGCATGGGACCTGCACAGCTCAGGTGCATTAACTCTTTCCACCTACCCTTGTTCTCCACAGTGTCTACATGGGCAAACCCCACCAGATGCCAAATACTCAGGCATATTCCTGAGTTGTGTTTCCATATTTTGCTTTTTTTCAGCTACCGCCTGTTTTCCAAACTGAGACAGCTCACAGAATGAGAGACCCACATAGTCTAGACCTGCCACATTTCCATCAGGGTTTTACCAGGCATGTGCTTTGGGATTGATGCACACACTTTCAGAGCCACTGAGGTCGGCAGCTCAGCTGGGCCTGCTTGCCCATATGAGCTGCCAGATGCCTGGAAATCCCAGAAAACTAGCCAAAACACTTGCTGCTCTAGAGAGACAAACATGGCATGTACAGATCTTGTGGACATATGGCAGCCCCACATGGGGTTGGATAGACAGGTTTGCTATTAGCAAGGCATTATCTGCATAAGTGCTGGTCAACCAAAATATGCTCAGCCAGAACCAGTTCCTAAATTCACTCTGTACTTTGAAGATATTACATATTTGCTGCTGTGGATTTCTTATATCTTTCACACTGTAAACTTTATACATATGATCTTTTTCTCTTTTCATCTCTCTTTTCAGGACACTGAGCCATATTGTGTTTTGCCACTGGATTTCTCAACAACAAAGTCCCTGATTATTCATATTGCCTTAATTTTGCCCATACCCTATTCTGAATCAAACAACGTGGCTCAGTGAACAGGCAAACTTAAATATAGAGCTTTACATAAAGCAAAGACTGTGTCGATGTCCATGTATGATAATTGAAACTTGTGACTGTCAAATGACAGCTGCTTGTCTCACATGTCCTCAGGGAAAACTGAAAGGGGGAAGGAGAGTCGTTGCTCTAGTGGTCTTTGGAAGGATGAGGTAACACCTCTCCAAATTTGGTTGCCTGGGTTCAGGTCTCCTTGCTTGAAGATCCTCCAGCCAAGAGGAAATTCAGAGCATTTATCTTTTATATTTCCATGTTGTAGCATGCACCATCCACAGTGCATCTGTGTTAGTGTCACCATGGTTACTTTGAGTACAGTTTATTTTCTGATGCTAGCACATGATTCTGTACCATATACATGGGGGAAATGCAATCTGTGGTGTTTGAGGCATGCAGGTGTGGCTCTGAGGAATCTCACCTCCAGTGCATCCATAACCATGCCAATGGATGATCCTACACTTTAAAAGCATTAGCCAGATTTAGAGATGCTGGATAAAGAAAAAGCCTTTTCTTTATGAACATCAACAACATCACAAACCTCTTAAGTTCTTGTGCTCTGTAACACAGGATGCGCCCTGTGTCTCCTTCTTTTTATAGAGGGGCAGAAAGAAAACACTGACAGTGTGGGGCAGGTTTAGGAGAAGAAAAGAGAAGTCACTTTATCCTGCAAGGAGCAACACAATCTGGATCACAGCATTCTGCAAAATTAATTATCAATGTTCTGCAGAATTTTGAGGAATATTATTTTTTTCCACAGGAAAATTATATAAAAAATAATAATTGATGCTGTAAAGTAAAGATTTTAGTAGTTTGAAAATGGCAATACTGGTTTCTTGCACATCCTTAATTGCAGCTCTTCTACTGGTTTTAGGAGCCTTTTTATTATTTATATTGTCACCTTCTGTTTCTTGAGTTATACAACACAGAATATCAGTTAGGCTACTTTTAGATCACTTTGAGGACATGTGTGAACTTTATACTTATCACAAAGAATTAATTGGGATCCTGAAGGCTGAAGAAAAGTAATTTCATATGCTTTAGAATCAGGTGTTCTTTTTACATTTTACATCTAACAGAATGTGTGCCAGTTTTTCTGGTTAGCAAAGTGGAGCAGAACTCAGCACAGTCCTGTACACATTTGACTGAGTGTTATTCATAGACCCACCAAAGGAGCAGCAGTCAAGAAAGGGGAAGGGCTTGACAAGATTTTCTTACTGGCTACAAGGAAAAGAATTGGTCCTCGTGCACCAGGGAGCCAGAAAAAGCAATAAGAGAGAAAAATATAAAGAAAATCAAAGGACTGCTATCTATCAACATACAGCTTTTCTTTGTTTCTAAGTAGAAATATACATCCACGTGGAGCCCAAACATCTGGTGGCTTTCTTATCACCCTTTTCCACATAAATAAATTTTTGTGGGGCACTGTTTTGTACTGTTTTCTCCCTTCATGGGACTTAACTGTTCTACCCAAAGCACTTGGACCTGTGGAACACCGAAGAGTTTCTACAAAAGGTCATGACAGGAAAATAGTATTACAGTGCCACTAATTTTAATTGAAAGATGGAGGCAATTCCTGGTGAAACAACATAATGTCCTAAATTACCTGTTTCTGTTAATTAACTCCATAGTTGGCCTAGGATCACTGCCTCAGCAGGATATGTCTGTGATGTAAATGTCAGCACTCAAAATTCTTGAAAATATCTGTGCTTGACCCATGACTCATCTGACTGCCATGTGTCACAATTTAAAACTCCCCTTCTAATTATGAGGACATGTACAGCATTTTTCTGAATTAGTAATTTATCAAGAAAAAAAATTATAAGAAATTAGAAAAAACATAGTGTATTCCATTTATCATAAGGAGAACCATGTAATTCTTAAATATGTCGGATATTAACATGTTTAAATATTTGTTAGAGAACCATGTAATTCTTAAATATGTCAGATATTAACATGTTTAAATATTTGTTAGATAAACTCCTTTCATTGTCAAGAAACAAAGCTCATTTTTCCAAAGTGAAATATTAACCTCCTACATATGTATTTTGCATTTATTTCTTATAAATATTTAAAGCACTTGCTAAAATATTGTTTTCATTCAGCAAAATGTGACTATTTTGTTTTGAAGACATTGAAAAAAAGTTTTCCATACCTTTCTTTCTCTTGTTTCCCTCTCATCTGTGAGGATGGGTGAAAATTTACAAAATATTCCCACCAAATTACAAAAAACCCCAAAACTAAACAAGGTTGAAATAGAGATAGTTTCTTAAAGATGACTTGGAAATACCCAAGTCCCTCCACTCCCTGCTCTATGCTAAGAAGAAGACTCCTGAAGAAACATTCATTTCCTATTCTGATTTAGGCCACCTTTTTATTCTGCAGTTCTGCCTGTGACAATCCAGGTGAGGTGTTTAGGGGCCAAACACACAGCTTCCCTTTGATTCAATTAAAGGTTGTGTGTGTGTCACTGATGATGACTTTTCCACCCACATCAACATTTGGATGGCAAGCCAACACTTTCAGGTACTCAATCAAATTTAACTGCAGGGTGTTGGTCCAAGAGGTTGCCAATCCCATGGAAACCTCCAGCAGGTTTGGAAACATTAATAAAACAGTGTGCATTGCAGAGCTGGCTGCCTGATCCAAGACATTCCTTGGGCATTGTGTTAAAATGTGTGTAAGAGTGGCATATGGGGACACAGTTTAATGGTGGGCTTGGTTGTGCTGGTTGATGGTTGGATCCAATGATCTTGGAGGTGTTTTCTAGCATTAATGGTTCTATGATTCTGTAGCATCAGAGAAAAATGAAATCTTTCAAATGTAAGCTTCAGATTTAGTGACTAACATGCAACTTTCTGATGCTATGTTGTCCCTTTCTCTTAATTAAAAAGACAGCATTTGGTCTACTATATTTTAAATACAGATGTCTGGTAAGGCATCATTTGGTTTATTTATGTGCTTAAAAGCTTTGCATTACTGGTAGTAATTATAAGTAGATTTCTGACCTCTTAGAATTTACTAGCTGTCTCCCTCCCAAAATAAATCCAGAAATGTTAGTAAAAATGAAGATACTCTAAAGAAAACAATCCAAAAATTTTCAGCACCTCTTCCTTATGAACTAACTTTTCTTGATCTCATACATATAAGAATTGATTTTGATTATTCAAATTCAGTTCAATCATATTAATTTTGTTAAATTCTCCTGTGGAGTAAGAGAAATACACATTCTTTTGGTGGAGCTTTTCAGTGGGATATAAGTAGTGAATTCTTTGAAATAAAAGTCAATTCAGACCTTTAGTGAGAATACAACAGAAAATTTGAAATGGAAAAACAAGGCAGAAAAATTTCTATGTAGTCCTTTCTACTTTTTTAATCATTTAAAATGATTGATATTCTGCAAAGCACTGAGTTTTATTTTGAAGTTGTTTAGTGATAGCTGAGGCTTTGTATAAAGCAAAAGTGTATTAAATGCCAAAAATTCATTAGAAAGAAAAAAAAAATGTTTTACAAAAATCCGCCTTTGCTTCTTCAAATGTATTCGTTAAAAGCAGGGGAAGAACTTTGACTAAAAAAAAATAATAAAAAAACCACCAACCTACAAAGTCATAGCAAAATAAAATTGTAGGGAATGGAAAATGGACACGATCAATACTGTGAATTTCAATGGTTGAGTTTTGGATCAAAAGAGAAAAGGTGGCCTGTAAGTCAGTGAAAATGAAATGTGAGTGCAAAAACCCCTTGGAAATCAATTGGAGGAGGAGACCACTTTTAGCAATCAAAGTCAAGAACATGCCTTGGATCTACATGCTGCTGGGAGGGAAAGAACATTTGAGAGTAGCTCAGTGTGGGAGCTGGGTGAGAGGAGCTTTTGGTTACCAGCTTGAGCATCAGAACTGATTTAACAGTGATCAGAAAAAGTGGAAGTCCCTGAAATTGTTCAAGGCTGGTCTGGACAGGGTTCTGAAAAACCTGGTCCAGTAGAAGATGTCTGTGCCCATGGCAGGGCTTGGAACTGGAAGAGCTTTAAAGTCCCAACCTGAACAACTCTGACTCAATGACTCTGTGGCTGGGGGAGAAATATGATCAGTTTGAGGGCTTTGTTTTATTAAAATGAATACTTAAGCACGGTGGAAAAGAAAGATGCCAGTGGGAATACGCCCAAGGCCATGGCTCTGTAACACTCTGTGTGTGTGTGTATCACACTGTGTGATTTTTAAGAGCAACATAAGAAACCTATTATTTCATACATTAAGGCTATATTTTTCTTTCTCTTGCTTCACTCCACACAAATGGTAAATACCTGTAAGATCCTGTCAGTGTTTAGACTCACTGCTCAGCTGGTGAAAGCATTGTTTCTGATAGACTGATTAGTAACTAATCAGTTAATTGAATGTTTAGACCTGGAGAGAGAGCCTGGAACTCGTGTTTATCTCTACTCAGGAGATCTTTATAAAGTTGCTAAAATAAGGAGTTAATAAACAGTTGAAGCCTTTTTGATGCTTCTAAGTCTGTTTCCTGCATTATAAAGAAACACAGGAATCTTGCCTAAGCTGATGTTTCTAAAGTGAAGCAATGAAGGCAAATCCCAGACCACTGAAATAAAAAATTCTGTTGCTTGTGGCAAGAACTCGCATAAGCTTATCCAGAGAAGAATGAAGCACTGTTAAATTAACTGCTGTATAAACACTGGACATAAACCTAACCCACTTAATTGGCTTTATATCATTAATTTTAAAGAGCCAAATAGTCTCACCTGGGTATCCTTAGAGTTTCTTCCTAATATCAATAGAGAATTTTGCAGTGAAATGCATAGCAAAAGCATGGAACCTGTCTCTAGTGCAGTGTGATTTTAAGGTGCTCAATTGCTCATTTGGGCAATTGAGTCCAGTTTCAGGGGACAAGATGCAAATTTTGGGTATATTCTAAATGCTTTATATGCTACAGAACAACTTTTAGGAGTCTTGGTTCAGTGCTATGTCCCTCTATCAACTATTATTTGGAAGATTGTCTCTAATCTAGATACCAAATCTAATCTAGACACCAAATCTAAGAGTCAGAAAATGGTCATACCTGTGGTTGGTAATCTTTCTCTTTTACCAGAAAAAAACTCCCAATCTAAATTAGTCATTAACTAAGATTTCTTCCAGAGTTGTCACAGGAGTTGAATCTATTGAAAGCACTGTCTGGTGAATAACATGAAGATAATATGTTAGTATCATGGTTTAAAAAGCAGAAAACAACAATTAAGTAATTTTTTTTTGGTCAGAATTGGTTATCATTTGGCACAATATGCATGAGATGAGTCAATACCTACTTGTCAGTCACCTTTTGTGATTTAAACTAGCCCTTCTTTTTGCTTCTCACTCTTACCCAGCATTCCAGGTAGGGTGTCACAAGAGCAGAGTAGGGGGGGAAAGATATAAGTTTTGTTTACAATCTCAAAAAACATACTATAAAAAGAAGATTATGAAAATTAGATCTGAAAGAATGAGATGGGGGAGAAGGGAACAAACCTTTTCTTAAAGCTGAGATTTCCATCCTCAGGCTTGGGATCTGAGGCTGTAAGAAAGAGATCAGATGTCTTAAGGTCTGTGATAAAATTGTTAGTTAACACAGTGAAGTGACAAAGAAAAAACAAATCATGTTCAGGATGTCTTTATTTTCTAATTTATTTGCATCAGAGGAAAATCAAAGCCTTTCTATAAAGCATCAGTCATGATCAAAATGTACCTATTTTTTATGCATGAATTCTTCTGAACTTTAAGATTTAGGATTAGCTTGCTTGTAAGTGTCTAAATCCTCTGTCAGCTCCTACTTGGCCTCAGTCATAACACTGCATGTAAAAAGAAGATTAACAGGTATTCTTTCTCTTTTTTCTTCATCTCACAGTATTTTTTACAACCCAGAGCCGTACTTCTTGGGGCCTATGAGTCCGTCAGATCTCAAGCAAAAGCCTGGCTGGTGCAGATTTGCAGTTACACGGAGGAAGGCAACCTCTGTGAGCAAACTGTGTTCTCAGTGAATTATTCAGCAGAGGGCCCTGGGCTGGACTGCTGACCCTGGTGGCACCGAGCGATGCTTCCTGCATGACAGGCAAAATTGTATTTCTAATCACTCGTGGTTACCAGAGGACACGTGGCATGTTTTGCAGAAGGGAGATGATTAGCTCTGTTGTCCTGGCTGGCTTCCAGTTGGAAAAGCTTCATCCACTGAATACAAATCTACAGGGTAATTTCAAGTGTAGCTCCTTCTCCCCTCAAATGTCATGCAGCGAGTTACTCTGAGCTTTGAACAGCTGCCATGTTCCTCTGTGAAAATGGCTGCTGAGGAATATATAGAATCATTTTAAAGCTCTGGGGAACAATAAAAAATGAGTATTAAGCTGCCTATGTACTTAGATGGATGAGAAGAAGGGTAAAGAGGGACAGAAAGATTTCTGATTATGATAGGAATGAGAGTGGAAAATGCATCAAGTAGTGGATAAAGCAAGCTAATGAAATATTCTATAGTATAATGTAAATTGTAGTGATTGAGGACAGCTGATTCCTCAAAATGTTGTTTTATCTTCTCTTTTTTTTTAGAAATTAAATTAATTTTTAAGTATTCACAAGTCATCCATAAACACTCACACTGACTCACAGTTTATTAGTATTTTTAACTTTAATCTTGAGAGAGAAAATATCCTATTTCTTTTAGAGTGGTGACTTTGTGCTTAAGGAAGTCTAAATTGGATTGCACCAGGCACAACTTCAAAAGGATGAATAAAACTTGGGAAAGACCCAAAGTCCCAAAAAGAGAGTGAAAAAGTTGAAGTCTATGTCTAATGGACAGTTGCATATGAAAGGCACTGCTTGAGAACAGATTTTTGTCCAGGATGCATGGATGGAGTTGGCTGCTTTGATTCTGCAAACTCAGGGCCTCTGTCAGTGTGTGATGTTGGATGCAACCATCTCCACACAGGACACTTCTCATCTCTGGGACACAGATGGCACTGAAGCCACCATCCAACCTCAGGTTTCTCTGGGTTGATGCAAGACATCATCCCAGAGGAAAAAAATCTGCTGTAAAAATGGTTTTGACTAAATTATGGACACAGAAAGTGGTGCTGCTAACAGGGATGTGAGGAGGGGAGACACATTATGTTGAGTAAATGATTGGGTGCTAAGGACAGTAAATTCCTTACATAGATCAAAGAACCATGGGAAGTCTTGGGACCTTAAAGATCACCTAATTCCAACCTTCTGCCAGGGGCAGGGTTGCCACCCACTAGACCAGGTCCTGTCCAACATGGCCTTGAACTCTTCCAGGGATGGGGCACCCCAAACTTCACTGCATCCTCTAAATAACCACATGAGCACAATCTCACAGGAGCCTAAAAAGCAGAGTACTTGTATGCAAGCAGTTAAGAAATGAGTCTGTGCACTCATAAATTATTTTAATTTTACAGATGTTATTGAAAATCAAGGAAAAATCAAGGATCTGAGTGAAATATATGGAGTCTCCTCTGGATGTATTCAAAACCTGCCTGGACAAGATCCTTTGCAAGCTGAACTAGATGAGCCTGCTTCAGCAGAGAATTCAGCCTAGATGATTTATAGAGGTCCCTTTCAATCCCAACCATTCTGTGATTCTGTGAGACTTATGCCACTATTTTTACTGGTTTGATTTTCAAAATGTTATGCCTTTCTTCTGAAAGTTATTTCCCCTGAGTAAACATAATTTATTTTGGCTTTGCACAAAACACATGGGAAAGAAAAAATAACTTCAACTATGTGTTTAGTCCTACCATAAGTATCCTACACTTAAAAGACTATAATAGGCATGTGCTTTATAACTGGCTTTGAACATTCAGATTTTGTATTTAAGATCACCATTTGAGCCAGATAAGGATTTTTAGAGTAGGGTTTAAAACACAGGATATCCAGACATTTGATCACATTTTTCTGTTCAAAGACACCCCAACCAAAACACAGCCTTCAGTTAATGCCTGATATTGAAGACGAGGAAAACAAAGCAAACAGAAATGTTTGCTGTTTGCAAAGGACAGATTTCCCAATAAAGTCCAGAATTTCTCTTTGTTTTCTGGCATCCTGCTCTGGTAAGGAGTGCTGAACACAGTTCTCCTGCAAATACAATGGTTGCCCATGGTCTGTGGCCCATGGTTTTATGCTTTTTTTTTTGCATAAACCAGTCCATGATTATCCCCACATGAAAGCTGGAGTGCGCTAAGCAAATCCCTACTGAACTGCAGAATTCTTCTGAAATCACTGTGATAAAATAAAGAACACTGAATGAAGCTAAGAGTTTCCAAAATTCTCAACAAAGTGTCTTGGTGCAGATACCAGACCACTGGCAATGATTTGAGTTTATTCAATCAATAAATATCCATTGGATAAAAAGGATACAGCACTGAGAGTTGTTTTGCTAGAAGGCTAAATAGGGTTTAAAATATTTAAAGATTTCTTTGAAACAAGGGCATTGTACCTAAAATGGATTATTTATTTTCCTTTTTTTTTCCCCTCACAAAGCATCCACTGTATTAATTCCACAATGTCAGCGTCTGGAGATTGCTTGTGTGGATTCCCAATTTCCAATCACAGTCTCCTTGGAGACACAGTTTTATTTATGTATTTGTATTTCATTCAGAAAGACTCAGATTCTGAGACAAATCTCAGAGGGACAAAATGGTGACATGTCTGAGTGAGATGGCTTGGGAGGGAGAACTGAGAATAAATAAAATGTTTTGTGTCTGTCATTTCAGCTAAGTGTCAGTGCACTAAAGAGGGTTTTACTGCAGGCGTGTGCAAGGATAACCTTGTCCTGTAACATTATGTCTTTACATGAATATATGTGTACATATGTGTAGATATAAACATCCACATACGTAAGATGAGTATTTAAAGATCATGGAGGATTTTAGAATTGGCAATGCCATATTTCTAACTAGGCAGCTCAAAGAATGTAAATCAGGTATGGGAATTGTGGTTGCTTTTTTTTTTTTTTAAGTCAAAATCCAGGGGCTGCACAGAGATGTGGTGTGAAAAACCAGTCCAGTGCCCCCACGTGTGCTGCTAATTTAAAGGATTTCTACTTTGTTGTCAGAGGATGTATCCAAAATTGCATCACAAACCTACCTCCAAAGTGCCTAATATGAAATGAGAGGAATGCCTTGACTTTCTAGAATAAAATACAGTTTGTGGAAAAGCAGCTGATAAATGTGGCTTATTATGTCCACTCCAGACAGATAGAGCAGCTGAAGGCTTGGCTGAAAAACAGTGACTTAATACAGGGATTAAATCAATAATTTGAAGAAAACCAGGAGAAATATGATAAACTGATAAAAAAGCATTGCTGTAAATATAATTTCAAGGGTATTCCACCATATGTCTAGTCCAGGACTCATTAGCTGTCCTGTCTCCTCTGGCAGCTTCTCTTTTTAATATATGTATGAAAATCACTATTGCTAACAGTATATTGAAAATAAGTAAAATTGTTAGAAATGTACCTTTATAGCAGCTCTAATATATTTTCAAGCACACAGATCACATTTGAGTGACAGATGATGAGCTGCATGCCTGATTTCTGCCAACAATTAGTTTGGGCAAATGAAGTAATTGCATATGCTGGTTCTGACAGAACAATTTATTTTTTCCCTTCTGTGCAATCATGATGCAATTGTGGGGCCAGTTGTGATTTAAGGCAGGAACTGCTTGCTATTCTAGTCCTGTACTCTTCCTAAAACTAGAGAGATGCATTTTGGCTGGTCCCTTGCCACTTCCATGATTAACTTGATTAGATGGAATAATTTCATAGCATTTCAGTTAACAGAGGGAGTCTATTGGTGCTTATGCAATCATAATGTGCAATGCTGGACATTTCCACTCCCTAAAAGAACCCTGTGCTGTACTGAAATCTGCTGGATTTGTACTGTTAAAAGAAATGTATGTTATTTAAAATGATACAGAAGACATCTTTTAAAAATTGAGTGCATATGGGGAGGAGAGTGATTGATTAAATAGTCTTCCAAATGTTGGCTTTTCAGAGTTTCTTTGGAAATGGAAATCTAACTCTAGCAAGAGTGTTGTGGCTGGCAGTAAAACTCTCCAATTTGTGGTGTGTTTTGCTTCACAGAGTGTCTCTTGCAGGAGCAACACTGCATTCACTACATTGCCACAGTTAGCCTTCCTAAATTCTACTTGCAAATATGAAAAAGGTCCTCCCTTTTTTAATGCCTCCCTTTGACCTCTCTTCTCAAAGGCAGTTTTCTAAAACTAGCTTTCAGCTCAGCCAAAAAAATTTCCATAAAGATGAACTGTTTCTCCCGTGATAGAGCAATTGGGTGTGGAACATGTCACTCTGACCCAGGCTGAGCAGAGACCTCAAACTGAATTTCCTACATGGCATGGCGCTCTCATCCACTTATTCTCTACCTCATACACACCTATTCCCTCCTGATTAAATATTCTTGCATTTTCCTCTGGGAAATAACAGTCCCCTCTGTGTGAAACATAGGGAATTGGTGTTTTGCTGGAGGTTCTCTCAAAAGGGAACAGAAACGTGAAAGCTTTTGTGAAAAAAAATTCCTTGCTAAATTAACACTTCTTGTTGGCTGATGTCACTTGGGATGGTGTTTATAAAATGGTCTTTTGGGCCATGTTTTGTCAACACAACTTCTAGACATCTAAAAGGGAACTCTCAGCTGATATCAGTTATCCAAGTTTCTTCTCATCAATAATGGAAATAGGTAACTCAACACAGGGATTTACCCAGTCCTGAGATAGTTGTCTAAAATGGAGTATAATAATAATAATAATAAATAATAATAAATAATAATAATAATAATAATAATATAGTCAATAAATTGGTCTCTGGGTACCTTTTTCTTGATTGAAAATGACCCCTAGCCAATTATCTGCAATGTCTGAAATTAGGGCAGGGCCATACCCTTATCCATTAGAATTTTGTGTTTTTACAAGCAAGAGTCTGAATATGCAAACAGGGGACTCAGGTTTTATATTTTCATGATCTGCTCCACAGTCTCGGGAAAACTCATTCCAAAGTATGTTCCACTGTTTGATTCCTCACTTTCTTGTTTGCTTTCTTTGTTAACAAATGGGCTGTAGAAAGAGGAAAAAAATCTTAATAAATGTAGTTAGGATTTGATCTTCAAAGATGCATATTTTAGAGTGGAAAGGATTAACAAGTTACCTGGGATTTATATGATTTTCTTAATTTAAAAGTTTAGCAGCCAGTTATGGCAATCACCCATGACACTTCTATTATCCATGGAGAGAGAGAGATGGAAATTTGTGAAAACAATGTATGTCATTTATAGCATGTGTATTTAAAGCTAAGTGAAATGAATCCAACCTTTAAACATAAAAACCTATAAAATTGCCTGATTTCACACACAATTGTTTTCATTGTTACAGCTCATTTGAGCTACTGTGTCTTTAGTTATTATTTACTCTTTCTTCAATAGATGGAAGTTGCCTTCAGGAATCCAGGAGTTTAAAAATAATTGTGAAATCACAAGAACTTGAAGGTCTTTTATTTAGACATAAGAGAGAACAAAATTAAAGCACCTTTTGCCTACTGAGCAGGAACTTGTCTTCATTAAGTGAACAGAAGCTTGGAAGATGAATTCAAGACAGAGCGTGTCCCTTGGGCCTGACAAAAGCAGAGGAAGAACAATTAGGATTAATGTGAATAATATGAATATGTCAGCAAGAGCAACCTGCTGCTGTCTGGGGTGCCAGTGTGCAAAGTTCCCCCATCAATAAAATGCAGCCTCTGCTATGGCACAAGCAGGAATTTGTGTCCTTTGTCACGGCAGAGACTCCCAAGTCAACACAGCAGAAAAGTTCCTCTGAGCACACTTTTGCTGTGGGTACTTGCTGGCTCACAGAGGGGAAAATGAACTTATCCAGGGCACAGACAAGTCCCACTGGGCCAACAAGAAGAAAAATGTTATTTCCCACTGGAACTGAAAATGAACACAAGCTTCATCACTGTCTGGTTGAAATACAAAAATAATTTTTTTCCTCCTTGCATAATGGGAATACACTAAATACCAGACTGGTAAACCCTTAGAAAACTATGCAGAAAGGAGAAGAGCCTTTACAGAGCTGAGAATAATAAGGAAAAGGCAGAAGACAATGCTAGTGAAGGGAATAAGCCAGTTTGACAAAACTTAAGGCAAATGAGTTTGGCAACAGGAAATAAAAATAATATAATTACAGAAAAATGAACTTCTTGGACAGAGATGCAAGTGTAAATTTCCCTTGCATACCATGGGGGTCATCAACAGGATTTTTTTCTTAGGTTGGTGAAGAATAACTGAGGTAAATGCTGCCTGCTTAAATCACCATGAAGATTCATCAGTGCAGCATTTTTTGAGGGGGTGAATTTACTTTGAAGATTAGGGGTTTTTGTACCCATGGTGGTCAAGGGCTAAAAATTATCAAAAGACAATTTGGTTTTGAAAGCTTTTGTGAACTCAGGAATTCTTGAGGTCTCCCAGTGAAGCTTCTATGTAAAAATGTTTGCATGGTGGCTGTTCTCCCTCTCTGTTACCTCTTCAGCATTACCAGAAGGCACCAGAAACACCACATCTCCTCACGTATCCTGACACTCACTTTGGGATAAGTGACTTTCATACCCCTTTAGACATGGTCTTGTCCACTGAAGGAGACTGAAAATCAAATGAGAGCTGGTTTGGCACAGCTGGTTAGCAGGAGTGTCCCTCTCAGGGAAAAATGGCATGGTCTGCATCTGGAGAGTGGAGTGTGCTTGGGAAGAGTCCTTGGCACTGGAACATCATCATTTACTCCAGTAATGTTTCCTGGCATGATTTTGGCCTGTTCCAACAAACTCTTTCCCTGAACAATTCCTGGATATGGTTTGGCAGCTGGAGCCCAGGAGCCAGCTCCAGCAGGCAGTTTGCACACTGACACTTGCTCCAGAGTCCGAAACTCTTTGTTAGGAAACATAAGAGCTGCCCTGTACCAGCTGGCCTCCTTGCTTGAAGATAACTGTGGATACGTTTAATTTGCTGGTGTAGATGTAGCCCTGGGGAAAGTTGTTCTCACATGTAGAAAACATAGTAAAGAGACAGAAAGAGAGTAAAAATCTTGTCTGAAAAAGATTTCCTCGGAGGAAGAAATGTTCAAGATAATGTTCCATTTGAGATGACTTTATTGCACTGCTTATTTTAAAACCTCAAAGTTTTGCCATTGTTTCTCTAAAATGGAAACTGATTTCTGGAGGATGACATTATTTGGAAGATATCATAGTGCACACTGATTTTACCTCCTCAGAGTTTAAGATATTCTTCTGCACAGCTAATCACACCAATAAAACAGAAGTGAAATAAAAAATCATACATGCTTACTGAAAGAGGATTGAAATATAAATATGTCTGCATTTGATGTAGAGAATTTAATGGGGTTCACTGAGGAGAGTAAGGTGAATATAAGAGCCCGGAAAAGCAGATAAACAAAGCAGACAAAAAGAACAGACTGTATCCAGCAGTCCTGAGAAAACAGACAAGCAGCTTTCCCAAAATAAATAGCCAGTGCTGTATATCATGATCTCATGGGAGTAATTACTGCAGCTGACTTGTATTCTATTAAAAACTTTTGCATCAAAATCATGTCTGTCACTTTGGAAATTGAGCCAGGCAGGCGCGTGAAGGACACGCTCGAGCCCTGGGACAAACCCTGGCGGTTTGGTGGAGGCTCCAAAGGAGGCAAACAGGAAAACTGCTGAGCTGTGGTGAGGTCAGGAACTTCTCTAGTCCCAGTCTGGCCTCTGAAAACCCACAGAGGAGTGGAGAGGTCCAGTGAGCATCCATGCAGATGAGCTTGGAGTAGGGACCGTGCCATCAACACACAGATAGCAGGAGGCTTCTCCAAAACTCATTTGTTAAGGAGCAAAGGAGCTCCAGCAGTCACTACAGTTTGAAAGTTTCTGTTTATATCATATAAAGTTGACTTTACCCCCTGCTGTCCTTCCATACTGACCACAGGGTTGTTTTTATGAAGTGAATTAAAATAATAGGAAAATATAGATTACTGAGGAGAAAATATCTCAAGGGAAACAAAACTGTCAACAGACTTATCTTTAAAAATGTTTGTACTACTGAGATAGTAGAGATGTTTGTACCACTGAGACAATGTAGTTTAAGGTTTGGAAGTATTTTGAGACATTTATTAGGAAATAATGGTTTTCTGAAAGAAACAGAAAAGGAAATGAGGTATTACTCTATTTCTGGTCACTATGATATTAAAAAGGCATGATATCACTTACAAATGTGTGGTGAAAGCAAAAAAATGAATTTGCTTTAAGGCCTTTATTACATTTATTTCCATTGGAGTCTTTTAAGAGGACTTAAAGAGAAAGAGGAGTGAAATATAAGAGTCAGTTGCTTTCTGAGCACACAGCTGCCATGAAATAGGTATCAGTCATCATGCCAAAGAACATCCAGGTAACTCTGGATATGGAAGGGAATGTCAATGGAAATCAATGGTCTGAGACACAAAAACGAATTATGCATATTAGTGTGTATTTTGACCATATCACATTTGTAATTTGTGTTAACATTTCTAATAAATATCCCCAAGAAAACACTCCAGGAAACACCTCATTTTCCAGAATGTTCTTTTCTTATAATCTATTAATTGCTTACTCTTGGGTGAAGACCAGGAAATGCCAGAACAGGTTCTGCAATGTACAAAAAAAATGTTCTGTCGACACTCACAGGAGTTTGAACCAGAGCTTGTGGGAGGCTTAAGTGTGGGGTAAAGATTAATTCAATGCACTGACTTTCAGTCCACACTAACTTTATGGGCAAGACACTTCCAGATGTTTCTAAGACTCACGGGACGCCCTGGCTGAAGCTACAGGTGCATTTGGTCTCAGTAAGCAACTGGAAAAAAAAGAGGATTAGATGGACTGGCTCCTGTCCTCTGCCCATGAGAATTCACAGTGAGTTTATTATTGGCGGGGTGACCTTTGAAAAGAGTTTATTTAGGAAAAACACAAACAAAAAAGTGGAGGCAGAGCAACAGCTGTGCCAGACCTACCTGTACAGCTGGCAATGCCAAAAGTGTATTCAGAATTATTGCTTAGCTGTCATTTAGGTCTTGGGAACTCTCCATGTTGCCTCATAACTAATGGAAGGAGAAAATGAGTCTTTTAATAATAATATAGCATAAATTACCACTATTCTTAACCCAGATGAAGAAAAAGTAGGACAAATCCTGTTATTATTCTATGTTCTAAATCATATTTTGATCTACAGTGCTCTTAACATTGCTCTTGGGATAACATTGTTAAAGACAACAAAATGTTCTCAATTATTATTTATAAATTATTTACAGAAGAATATAATTAAAAAAACGGAAATGCAAACAATGTAAAGGCTTTTATGTATTCCTCATGAAGAGCTTTCAGTTGGGATTATTCCTTTGAGACACTGTGTTCTGATTCTTTTTCTTTTGAAAAGCAAATTTAAAGCATAATATTTTATTTATTTATTTTACTTTATCTTTTCAAATCAGTAGGGTGCATTAAAAATACCATGATATCCTTGACAACTGGGTATGTTACACAAAGAGACAAAGAAATCACTCATGTCAGGAAATCTGTGTTCTTCTTAGTATATCATCAATATACAAAATTGCTTTTGGAAGGGCAAGCTGTGTTCTCCAAGTCAATGAATATGTGAGCACAGCTGAGTGGGTCGGCCCCAAAATTCTAGAATTTTTCATCAAAGGGCTATTGTTCCACTTCCAGCTTCCAGAACAATGCATCCAGATGAATGACTCAACATCACATTCATGAAGCACTGGGGTGGTTTGTGTGGAAGGCACTGATGCAGGTTCTGCCCAGATTGTATTTCCAGCAGGTATTGGAAAAGCTCAGATGAAATTAAATAACCATGACCTAGTGCAGGAGTGAAAGGCAGCTTTTTCATCCTAAATTTTTAAATAAAAAAGGACTATCACTTATTTTTAGTTGTTTTTACATCATCATAAGGGTTTTTTCTTTTTTTTTTTTTTTTTTTTTTTGGGGGGGTGTTTTTTTTGTTTTGTTTTTGGTTTTGTTTTTTTTTGTTTGTTTGTTTGTTTTTTAATTGTTATTTTGGAGGTGGCCAAGGCAGGGAAAACCAAAGGTCAGGGTAAACAAAGGACAGGGAGCTGGGGGCAGGAGTTCCCCAGGCACTGCAGAGTTCTGTGGGTGTGTTTAGGTGGGAGTGTTTGCTGGGAATGCTTGCTCAGCCTCCCTTCTGGCTGGACAGGGGCAGGGAATTGCAACCTGGCTCTTTTGGGTAGGGATGTGAGGGTGCTCTTAGGGCAAAAAAGCCTTTTTGCTGCTTTTTGTCTCTGGTGAATTGGGAAAGAAAAATTCCCCAGGGCTTGAAGCCTTCTAGAAGTGGAGTCCCTTACAACACAGAAACATAAAGAATTTATTAGAGGGAAGTTCAATGCTGGCCTGTAATCCAGCCTAAGACACACCTCCATCTAGTTCTTTAAAATCATAATATTTTCTTAGTATTTTCAGCCATTATAATATATACCTTTTCTTTGAGTTGAATTGATAGTCACTCCTTAAATATAAACCTCTTTCATGAAAGATTCAAGCCAAATTGATCTCATCTTTCACACTTTCCAATCCCAGTTGCTATATTTTTCTGTTCAACAATATGATTTATGCATATTCATTGGCACAAGCCAAAGTCTCAGTTAAATGTCAAAGCTGCAGCACTTTAAAATGCTTTAACTATTTTGCATTGTGTTCTGCCATCTCAGAAAAAAAAAAATAAAAAGAAAAAGAAAAAAAAGAACACTTGAAACAGGAGTTCTGGAACTGCATTAAAATGTATGTATAATTCATGTATAAAATTACTATATAAAGAATATAGCTTAATAGGTCAAGATCTTGTTAAAAAATGCAGTTTGTAATAATCTTTGACATCTTGTACCTCCTCGACAGCAGTACAAAGCTCAACAGAATATTACCTTCTTTTATGCAACAATATGATAACCAGTGAGGTTTAATACTCTGGTTCATGCCCTGCATATGCCTCCTGATTATTTTTGCACTTCCAAAACTTTTAGTGGCCAAGTGATCTCTGGTAATTTTGCTTTTTAATAGCTTTGTGCCTTGCTAACCACCCAGAGCAAATCTAAAATCTTTCATCTTTGCACTCTAAACTTGAATTTAGTTGTCTAAATGGGCAACCATCAGACCTATTTAGCCAGTAGTGAGTTAAGTCATGTATTGTCCTTTGTCCACTGCTGATTTTAAAATTAAATATTTTCCTTGCTTGAAAAATACATCAGAATTACATCTTTATTTCATATATTTTCTGTTGAACATGAGTAGCATTTTTCCTTTCAGTCTACAGGTTATATCAGAGTACTGGATGCTCTGAAATAAGTCTATGCACCTAAAGAACAGCAGCATTATCAGTGTCTTAAGGGTAATACTACAAACTCCTAATTCTTTTCTGTAAATTAGAAGCATCAGCATTTTCTAAGCCACTGATAGGAGAAAACCTCCTAAAATATTTTGGTTTACAAAGGTGTCTGGTGACCTGTGTGACAGAACCTCACCCTGAGAATGTTCTTTGTTTTTTCCATGCTTATTTCCTTCTCATTAGAAGTCCTTCAGACTGCAAGTAGAGCACTCTATTGTGAAAATGTAATATTGATGATGTAATCAACTCTCACATATTTTATTATTAATATATCTAAAATATTTGGGTATAAACCATCCCTTATATTGCAAGTGTTCATTGTCTTCATCAGGATATAAATGTCATTGTTAGTCTACCCTATTCGTCTAGTTTGGTTCAGAGTTTAGGTTTGGGGGCTTTTTTTTTGCAGAATTCATTATCTCTTTTTACAAACTCTAAAAAACATATGTTAGAAGAGACTTATGCACCATTTTTGCATTTTTACTTAAACTCTGTGAACTTGAATATCTATAACCTGACCCAAAATACATTCTACAATGCTTTCCAGATTAGGCAGAACCAACATTGAGAGTTTTTCCGGGACAAATTCCCCATCTGCATCATTTCCTGGTATCTGCTTCTCTGGTACAGTCTCAAAAATCATGTGACTTAAGAGACACTGGAAGTCCATCCCAGTGATGAAATTTCTTTCACAATATGATACTCATTTATCTTCTAACATCGTTTACTATCACCCCAAAGAATGAAATATATAAACCAAAAGAAAGAACCCTAAATTTCAAGAGAAACCACAAAACTGAAAAAAAAAAAGCTGAATTGTCATCCAAAAGTTTAATAGAATAAAACAAGATGGTAACTAGTGCAAAGAAACCTGACAATCTAATTTGCACTTATATCAAAGACTCTGGTGCCTAAAACTTGATGTGCAACATATGCAAATCAATCAGACTTCCTCTTAAAGTTCAGTATTAAAATAGATTTGTAGTTGCTCAGCTTTTTTTTTCCCTCTTTTTCAGTGGAGGAGCACTCAGATCAAGAGGGATGTGTAGGTACCTTTTTCACAAAAATGCTGCTTCTTTGCACAGGAAAACAACATGCAAGAACTCATGAATTTGTTTTCTGTGTAAAAATACGAATAAATGTGTCCACCATTCTGCACTCAAATATCACTAAAACTGCCTAAGAATAGAATTCAGATTTCTAACAGATTTTTCTGCCAAGTTTTTGTCTAATCTGCCCATGGAAGAGACCAGGGTGGAGCAGATCCCTACAGCAGGCCATGGAGAACCCGTTGATGGAGCAGACGGGTGCTCCTGAAGGAAACTGCCCTGTGAAGAGCTCGTGCTGGAAAAGATTTTTATGAAGGACTGCAGACCTTGCAGAGTCCTGGGAAAACTGTGAGAGTTAAGATGCATCATTACCAGCTGTAACCTACTTTCCTCATCCCTCCAGATTGTCCAGGGCCAGAGAAGAGCCAAGTGAGCAAGGAAAGTTGAGCTTGGGAAAGGAGGAAGGAAAAGTGTTGTTTTAACATTTGTATTTTAGTTTCTTGCCACCTTAATTAATAATTGAAAATGCCATAATTAAATAATTATTTTTACTGGCAATAAACTAAATTAATTTCTCCTGGTATTCCCATGATGGTAATTGGGAAAAAATCTCCTAATATTTGTCTCAGCCCACAAGGTTTCTCATCCTATTTTTTCCCCTGCCCCACTGAGAGGAAAGGGTAGAGGAGTCTGGCTGGAAGCCAAGGCTCACTCAGCATGTGTCAGGTAAGATTGGTTTTCCCCATTATATCACTTTATATTTATCTGTGTTGAAATTCATTTGACATTTTATTGCCGAGATACTCTGGCCTCTAAGGTCCTCCTCAAATTCTTCTCAGCCTGTCCTGTTCCTAAGTGCCTCATATTATGTTGGATCATCATAATTCACATCATATTATCAGCACACAGATCATCCCTCTTCTGTAGGTCATTTCTTGACAGGCTAAAGAGAATGAATTCCAGGACAGGCTCCCGCACAACTGCTGTGATAACCATCCAGCATTGCAAGACATGGCCTCGTGCACTTATCCTTGAATTCCTGCCTTTTAACCAATGATTATTATGGCTGCATGTGAAGGTTTTCCCTCTTATCCCATGATACTCAGTGTCCTGGCAGCCTATGCAAAGCCTTTGTTAAAATTTTGTAGGAAAATAAAACAGATTATATAACTCCTGCCTCTTTATCCCTTATGTTCCTTGATCTCTTTAAACATCACCTTCAACAGAAGCCATGATTACTCTTCTCTAATAAAAAAAAAAATAAAAATATTCAAGAATCTAGTCTATAATTTGTTAGTGTTGCTATTAATTTTCTCAGTGGACATTTTAGCTTTAAAACAATGTTAGTCCCTGAGCATATCTGTAAATTTTCTAAGAACTGCTATTTCATCCCCTGTGTTTTTGTCTTCAGATACCATGAGGTTTTAAGTGAGAGGTTACATGTACAGTATATATATATTTAATCTGTGTGTTCCTGTAGAACTCTAGAGGTAATATCATCTGGCCCTGGTAATTCTTTAGTGTTCATTATGTATATTTGTATTATAATCTCTTTCACTGTTGCTTTGCCAGATAGCTAATGCTGCAGTGATCAGAACACTTCTATGCAGCCTGGTAAGCCCATGGTATGTTCTGGTCCAGAAACATTTTCCCTGCCCGTCTGCACAATGCAGGAGATGCTTCTCAAAACATCATAATTGATTAGCACAAATAGCATTGCCTTCTTTCTTTAATTCAATGTATTGATGGTTGTGATATCTGTGTATTGATATCTGGCTTTCATTCCATCCTTTGCTGGTCAGGGTTAAACTTCCAATATTTCAACCCCTCTGTTTAAGGTATTCGAGAAGAGAGGCTTTTGAGCCTCCTGCTGAAACTGCTAGACTTTAGAGAACAACTAAATATTCATTGGGCAAAAGACTCTGTGATCCTAGTGATTAGGGTATTCATGTGGCAGGGGAGACGTGAGTTCCTGACATTCTAATGAATATTTACATAATTTTGTGTGAAGTATTCACTGAAGCAGAAACAGCAAGTTGCCTGATCACTTACCTATGGAATCATAATTTTCTCTCCTTTCAGCTCAATTAATTTTTAATTGTGCCTCACAAAAAGGAACAGCCTCAGGAGGAGGAACTTTCTTCACAGAATGCCCCAACACTCTGAAAATTCACCTATAGTTCGTTTTCAAACTCTCTCGAATGCTGAGGAGATTTAATCCTGTTGCTGAGATTTTCTCAGGGTGCTGGGCATTGTGAGGTCGTCACCTCTTCTTTCCTCTCGTCATATTTTCTGAAATAATATGTACTTTGTTGACAATTTCTTGGAGGAGGTTCAGCATTTTGAATAACAAATGGAAGATGCTATTACAGTCCCTGAGAATTCAAGTTATTCCTTATCTTTTTTTATATTATATATATATATTTACATTTATTCCTTTTATCTTTACCGTGGTCCCTGGCTGGATGTGCTGGTTTCTCATCTTGGTTTCTAGCATTCCTGGTACAAATTCTCAGTGTTTCTGCAAACCTCTCAATTTATTCAGAAGGTTTTTAGGAATCTAGGGAAATGAGAGCATTCTAAGATTTTTAAATGACAGCACTGGTTTACACTGAACTTGGTAAGTAAATGTCTCTCCATGCTTTGTGGTCTTTCATTTTGGTTCTTTTACTTGCTATTACTAGGCTGCTTTTAAGAACTTACTGCAAATACAATGGAAAGACTCACATTAAAAAAAAAGAACATTATGAACAAACAAAAATGGCCTTGGAGTAGGAATATTATCAAAATTGTTTCCCTCAGAGTACTTCAACACGGTATTGTTAACCTGCAAAATTAAACGTCTCAACTAAATTCCCAGAGCAGGTGAAATGTCAAGATTACATCTGCTCAACCTCATGTAAGCCAAGAAAAATTTAGAAAATTTTATTTTCTTATTGTCACCATAAAGGCTCACCTGGGCTCCAGATCACAAGCACTGTATTTGCCATATTCTATGTACACTGGTGCTGCCAGTTAAAATTTGAGAAGCTCCCCTTTCCTTAGACTCATAAAAATACACCTGGATAAACTGAGCAAAGGTTTGCAGAAACCCAGAGAATTTGTACCACGGGCATTCACGGGGCAGGGAAGCTGTGATTCCTGAATTTCCCCAAGTTGACATATACAAAGTACTCATGACAAAGGAATGACAAACGGCAGCTACAGTGGGTGCTTTGAGGTGTGAAATTCTGTAATAATAATAATAATAATCACTGTTACCTACAGTGCCAAGTTTGAATGCATATATTTGACTTGGGCACGCTCCTTGCCTGTTTATGTTTGTTGTTGTTTGTTAGTTTGGGGTGGGTTTTTTATGTTTTGTTGCTTTTAATTTCTTTCAACAAGAGAGGGCGTAACTCCCTTTCATGGGACATTTCTCGCTGGTGGTTCATCAATGATACCAAATCCAGAGTCCGGCTGTGCTGTAAACATAAACTAGAGATTTTGCTGTGACTTGAGACACTGGAATGAACTGAGCTAATGAAGCAGAGGGAATTCAGAAACTGTCTGACTGCAGGGAGAGTGTGCTCATGAGACTATCAAGTATTTACACTTATGTACTAACAGCCTCAGATGAGCTGCTCACCTGGATGAGCTGTTATCCAGACATCTGTACCAGCTTCTTGCAGTGATGTCTAGGCAGTGCCCTTCTTATAAGCCTTAAAATTATGAACTTGTGTTTCTTAATGATGTTTCCTTCAGCCATATGTTTAATCACAAGTAAATTAATGCAGTACACCCTGATATGACTGGTGCCTGTTTCCAACTGCACCCTCTCACTGTTGAAGTCAGATGTCATCTGGCAAAAAAATAAAGTAGTGGCATAAATACAACAGTACAGAGGGAGAAGGGAAACAGAAAATCTGTTTATTATTCCAGACCTCATGTATATGGATTTTACCTCTCAGGGTAAAAAACTATCTGTGCAAGTGGATATTTCTGAAGAGGAGAATAGTGAGAAGAGCAGGTTTATTTTAGACAAGATTCAGAGAGTCTTTACTCTTACTGTAACAAAAAAAGAGAAACGTGGTCCATCTTCTACTATATTGCCTTCAATAAGTGGCTAATTATCTTCAATAATGTTAAGGCCAAGACAAAACAGAAGGAGAGGAAACCACAACAAAACACCAGAGATGGCATCTGAGATTGGTTCAGCTAGCTCTGAAATTAATTTTTCCCTGTGACACACTTAGCATGACATCTGACGCAAGACTCAAAAAACCTCAACCCAGTGAATGAGATTTGGACTGGTCTTTGATCCATAATTTCAGATTTTCAGTCTTGAACATTACTGGTTTATCTCAGCCTATGTTCCAGCACATTTTGTATGGCTCAAGCCCATGCAGAGTTTCCAAATGAGTATTTCTATTTCCTGAGTAGCTCAAGGAACTCCATGTCACGACTCTTGTAAGTGCATGGATAAAATGTGTTTATTGGTTCCTGTGTGCCCCAGGAAATGTAGCAGTGGCTGTTTTTCCTGGGTGAACTCACCGGCACAACGGGGATATGGCAGCAGATCAGCAGCCAGCAGAAGTTTGGAAGATCTGAGCTCAGTTGTCTATGCTTAACAGGACTTAACTCCCCACTCCTTGTGGTTTTGGCAAGTAGGTCAGCCAGCAGATTCACGGCTGCTTGGAGGGGGCAGGATGCCTCAGCAGTGCCAGATGAAAAACCTTGCAGTGCGCAGAAAGAATTCAGAATTCACTGGGCTGGAAAGAGAACATGGAAACAATGGCAGCTCCAACAGAAAAGCTGGGGATGTCCTCTGAGAGGACACAGAGGCTTCTGCTCCACTTCCAAAGGATCTTTATGTGGTAGTTCCCAGTTGTGTTTACATGTGAAATGCATCTCCTATTAGCAGGCATTGGGATCTCAGTCTGTTTCTGCCCACGGTCACCAGTAATTGCTGTAAGCATTAGAGTGCTCTGTGAAGTGGGAATTAAAATGATTCCAAGGACTCCGGGTCAATCCTCCCTCATAAAAATTGTATTAGGCTCACTAATGTCTCCAGGTATTGAAATAAAGACCATCAATACAAGTTCTCTCCTCTACAACTTTTGTCCCTCACAACAGATGCTCCCTTTAACCAGCTCTTGGCAACAATATCATCCCTATTTATCATCTTCAGACTTTCTTTTTCCAAGTCACTCTAGCAGAATCTACAGAAGGTTCGCAGAGAAGACACAGCTGGTGTCTCAGCTTCCTGACTCCTAAATGGCCTGAGCCAAAGGCAGAGCAGCCTGCCAACTCTCTGGAGCTATAGCCGCCTTCCTGTTCACTATCAGATTTATGCAAATATCCTGGCACGGGTCTAAAAATACCTGGATTTAGTCAGGGGAGGCAGAGAAGTTTAGAAGGCTCATACCCTGCTCCCCCATCATCGTCTGCCTGCACCGTGTGCTGTAGCTGGAGCCACACAGTGAAACCAGGGCTATGCTGTTACCTGGGCTCAGGTTTATTTCCTGACAAAAAACCCCTCCCAAGCCACTTGACAGAAACACAGGTTCTTCTGTCAGAGAGGAAGAATTTCACTCTTTGCTTGCTGCTCACAAGTGTACTCTGAGCTTGTGACTGCAGCCAGCCAAGAGGGATCGATGCACTGATACAGGGCAGGAAAGCTGCTCTGCTTGTGCTTCCTGAGGGGTCATCAATAGTCCCAGGTAGAAACGTGCAGAAACTGAACTGCATCTCCTTGGAGATGGTTGGCTAACTATAGTTCTGGTCAGCCATAAGTAATTTTAGTAAATAGACTGATAATTAGATTTAAATTATTGAGAGTCGTAGGGAACAGACTGAAATATTCCTTTGCCTTTGGTGTTTTTTGTAACTGTTTGGGGAAACATCAGAGCTGTTCCATAGGATGATACGATTGGCTTATTGTTGATCTCTATATAAGATATAGGTTACATGCTGACTTGGACTATATGCTTTTGCATTTAGCAGGTGATCTGAAAGTTTATAGTCTTTTGCTGAATTTGAAGGATGGAAAGCCTAAGACTTGTGTTAGATAATAAAGCTTGTAATAATAAATCAAATTATAATTGTTTTCCCCAAAGAAAATGAAGCCTTTCTTATCTTTGTTTATCTCCATCAGCAAACAGGCTGTAGATCTGGATATTAGGAGAAAACAAGATTATGCCCCGGACACCATCCTCTAGAGGATATGATTGAGAATAAGGAACAATGCATGTGTCTCTCTCTTGCTGACAGGTTTATAAGTGGAAGAAGTAATGGACAACCCTACAGTGAGTTGGTGAAATTTTACACTCTGACAATATAGCTTAGAAACTTTTTTCCAGGCTACAGTTCAAGGAAAAATCTCAGACCAAGTGTTACAATCTATAGACATCAACAATTTCAGCGGTGAAACTATTTAGTTTTTACAAAGATAAATTTGAAATTTACTATCTGGAGTTCAATGTATAAAATGTCACTAAATGAACTAATCTCTTAAGTCATTAAAAACACATAAAATCAATGAATTCTTCATCAATCACTATGACTACAGTAATTTTTGGATGTTGTGAGGGACATATCTTTCACAGAGCCTACAAGTAGTCATTAGGTCTGAAACTTAGAGTGAAGACTCCCTCATCCCAGCAGAACATCCTTATTGTTTGCCCAAAAATGCACTATTCTGTGAACAACACAGACACTATTTATTACCCTATGGCAGGCAAGGGAGGAGCTGTGACCAGAACTGGACTTCTAAACTTCAGCATTTCAGTGAAGTGTAGGGGTGGTCACAGTCCTGCCTTCCCACTGACACTGAAGGCATTTTCCAGCAGGTGCTCTTGGTTTCCTATCAAGAGCAAGGAACTCTCCCCACTTCCCATGGATTGCACCTCTCTGGTTCTCACTGCAACCATGACAGTCCACAAACTCCTATATACATGGCACATGACAACTTTGCCTTTTCTGAACCTAACAACCCTCTGTAGTGCAGCTTTGAATGAAAGTTCAACTCTTTCATCTGGGTTCACTCAAAAATACTGAATGCATTTTTCTGTTGTGCCACCAAAGTAACAAAATTTCTGCACTGCAGGAAGCAGTCATTCCCCTGAAATTCACCTATTCAGGTAGTTTACATCGTCATCTATGTTTCTTTTCCTAGAAACAACACAGAAACCAGCATGAATTTCTGTAAGATATGTTGAGGGGTATCCTGCTGTTCTGTGAAGTACTTCCATGAAGGCCTGTTATTTCCAGAGTACCATAAGTGAATAAAAACCTTGCAAACACACATACGGACCTGGTACCTGCTGGGAGAAACTGATAGAGTAGTTCAGCCCAGTGAGAAGGAGTCAGGTATAAGAAATCACATTTTATAATACACCAGGCAAACAGGACACGTTTTTGTCTTTTTTTTTTTTTTTTTTTTTTTTTTTTAATGGCACATTACAGTTCTGTCCATCTTTTGTTCACCTTGTACTTTTAAAAAATTTATTTATTTATTTATTTATTTCCCTGTAAGACGATGATGAAATCTGACGAGGAAGAGAGCCATGAATTTGTATCATGAAATAAAATCCACCTCCCCTCTCGTCCCATATTGTGGATTTCCTGACCTCTCTAGAGAAAATGCTTTTACCTGATTTACATGCAGCAGAATTTCTGAACCATTCATTCTGAAAGCCCTGCACATCCCACATCATCTGTTCCCTTCTTGTTGCATACATAAACTCATCAGTATATGAAGCAGATGAATACAATTTAAGTGAGAGGGTTGCAGAGCAATCTCCTAAATGCCAAGAGAGAAATGCAAGGCTTCACTTCTGATTAGAAAGGTTTGCTGGTTGGTATCTCTAATTGATTGGCTTTGCTCTCAATGTCTGTTTTAGTTTTAAGAAGAATGGAGTGATCCATCTAAGCAATACTGTAGATATTTAACTCCACAGAAAAATGCAGTCTGCTTTTTTGGATCTTTCAGCAATTAAATTCTCTTATAAGGAAGTAAATAGTTTGCTTAAAGTGGAGTTAAATAAACAGTATAGGACATAAATTATGGAGATATTTGGTTTATAGGGTAGAATCAATTTCTTCTTTTCAAGTATGGACCCTAATCTATACTTACTAGTAATTTTTCAAGGGAAACTCTGGGAAGCTTTTTTTGGATGCCTTCAGTCCCTTTGTTCTTTGAGCTACGTGGGTGTGCATAGCACAAGGCTTCTGCTTTTAAAGATAGGAGGCCATGAGTTCTACACTCTGTTTCAGAGGTGTAATTACAGTTATTTCAATGAGTTAGTTCCTGGCTGGTTTTTGAGTAGGTAATAGAGAGAAGCAGCTTTGGCAAATGGCAAGAACACTGAAAATTTTCAAGAAGTGGGTTTTATTATTGCCTGATCAAAGTGACTGATGAGTACCCTCGTACAAGTCATTTCAATTTTACAGAAAGGGATATCACACCTTTTTATAATGTTCTTTGAGACATTTTGATGAAAAAAGCTCTGTAAGAGCCAAGCAGAATTGCTGATATTACAAGTGGACCACATGCAGAAACAAATCCTATTCTCTTGAATTTAAAAGACTGTATTCAATCACTTTTTTTTTTTTTTTTTCTGTCTTGTTTTACTGTGTATATTGTACAGTTTGCTTATTACAACAGTAAAGCCATGCTGAGATTGCTTTCTGCAGAAATACTTCCCTGTTCAAAATGCATTTGGGCTACTTGAGAATATTCAGGTAATTATCTACCTGTTTTCTTTCTCTATAGGAAAACCTTATCACTGTGACCCCTGGAGTGTGACCTTTCTCACTTACTGGTGCTTATATTTGATTTCTACATTAAAATTGCTTTCAATGCAGAGGTGAAGACCAAAAATTCCTGAAACAGGTTGTTCTTATGCTTGTCACAGAGCAAACAGAAAATTAATTTACACAAGAAAAAAAGCTGTTTAGAGGTTAACAGATTAACATGCCCTCAGAGATGTGCAGAAAAATTAAATTATTTTTATTTTGAGCTAATCTGGATAAGGCAGAACTTCTTATCATAATGGCTAGAGACATTTATGCAATCTAAAAGGCTTTAAGAAGCAATTTTAACAGGTGGCTGCACAGTGACAAATGTACACTCACAACATCAGTGGCATCAGCCTTTGTTTTGATAGGGCAACTGCAGTGGCAATATCCTTCAAACCTCCCCTTTAATTGATTTAAATAATGCAACATCCTCTACAGAGAGGGGAAAACATTAAGAAATATTTTGCTTTAAAACTAAAAATCATGTAATATTTTTTTTTTCACCTTTTTCTCCCTTTCTTAGTTGATGTGTCATAACACTGGAAATGGAATGTTTTTATTCAGGGGCTAGGTCAACAGCCAAGAGTGCAGAGAAGAGAAGCAAAGGCTTCTCCAAAGTAAACAGAAGGATTTGAAACCACCTGCACATTCAAATACCAGGGAAGTAAAACAGTAGCAAATGAAGGTTAATCTAAAAAAAACCCAATATTGATTCTTGGATATTATTTCTATTATTGTTCAATTAAAATTAGTGAAGAACTCCCCTCTTAACATTTCTCTGAAGTACTATAAACAACAATCACATTACATTTGAAAATCAGCTAGAGCTGTTCCAGTCAGAGTATAAAAGTCCATTTACTTCACACCTTCTTAAATCCTCTTAGTGTCATAACAGATTAGGGTGTGAGGAGGAAGCAAGAGTTTTTATTTTAATTTATCTGGATGTTGGTTTTCTCAGGGGGGGTTGACGAAGAGGCGAGCTCTCAGGAGGGAGGGTGCTCAGAGAGAAACCTTCTGGTGAGAGGCCTCCTTTTAATGGTTTGACAAGTGCAGGGAAGAGCCTGTTAATCTTACAAGTGCTGCCAGGGAACTGCATTAACATTGGCTCTGAATGCAAAGTAATAACACTGGCTTTGAATGAAGGGAGCTGCACGAACATTGGCTTTGTCAGAGTGATTTTTGGGTGACAGTATTCCCCTCGTTAAAGTATAAGCATACATGTCAAAGACTTGGGATCAACAGAATTAAAGGAGTAGCCTTTTTACACGGTTTCTTTTCAGGAAACTAGTTAAGAGCTGACTCCTTTTAAACAAACAAACAAAACAAAAACCCAAATGGCCAATATTTAGAAAGTTTTTTCTGCAGAAATTAATTTCTTTCCCAGTTTCAGAGCAGTAACCAGTGGCCTTTAGTTAGGGCTGCCCAGCAACTTTTCTTATTGTCTGATTACAATCTCTCAACCTTGTTTTCTATTGTTTTCTTTAAAAATTTCAGAAACATATAGGTTGGAAAAGCCTGCTAAGGTGACCAAGTCCAACCATTCTCCCAGCAATAAACCATGTCCCACGTGCCACATTCAACTGCTTTTAAATAACTCTGGGGTTCTATGGAGCCAGGATTCAAATATTTGGATTATTGTACTTGGCTTTCACACCTACCTTCAGTAATGCAAAAGTTAAGTGTTTAAAATCAATTTATCAAAACTTAATTTCTACAGTGGGGACAGAGATAGGTGTCAACAATGTAGTGTCATTTAGACAGAAATCATGATTTTCATATGGATATTGCCCCCTTCCTCACCCCTTAATGAACTCATTTTATTTCTTCAGAATCCCATCTGGAAGAAATGCAAAACACTGATTATTTCTCTTATCTGAACAATCCAAAGTCCACGAGAACAAGCAAAACGATGTCCCCACATGTATGGGACATTTGGAATCACCTTGTCAAGAAATATGCAAGTACCTCAAATTATCAAGGTGTATCAGAAAGAAATTTTTAAATTAACACTGCTATTTAGGACTTCTGGAAATGGAAGATAAAGTGCAACCTTTTTGTTCCTCTTGGAAGGGAAAACCCAAGTACAGTACAGAGGAAGGGGGCATCTGGATTAAAAAAAGAAAACCCAAGCAACAAACCAAACCCAAGAAACCTCCAACAAGCCAAAAAAAAAAAAAAAAAAAAAAAAGTAGCAAATCCAGGAAAGTAAACCCTCCTAAACCCTCTTAACAGTTCAGGGAAGCCACAAAAAAGTATCAGCCCCCATAAACTAATTAATTGAAAATTGGATGACCTTTAGATTCCCTGCAGCCTTGAGAGGGTCTGGCTTGCTGCCATGGGAATGAGTCATTCCAGTCCTGCCCCGTCAGTATAATTACAGTCACCAGCAGGCAAACCATCTCAAACCCTCTACTGATCTCTTGCCTAACAGTAATCCTTCAGCCACCCTCCAGCAGCAGAGTTTGAGATGTGTGTCACCCCTCTCCAGCTCCCATCTAAGCTGCCTCTGTGTTTGACATCTGAGTGCAGCCTTCTCCCCATCCCTGGATCTGGTCAGTGATAAGCCTTTTAAACCCAGCAAATAAAAGGCTTTTAGCCCCATGAAAATTCAGTTTTGTTGTGACTCAGAGGAATGAAGAGTCAGCAGTTCTGCTGGCTATGATCCCTTTTGCCCTAAGGCATTTGCTGTCCCTATTGGGTTTCCATT
Organism: Sitta carolinensis; assembly: GCA_032173965.1. NCBI lineage: Eukaryota > Metazoa > Chordata > Aves > Passeriformes > Sittidae > Sitta > Sitta carolinensis. The sequence continues at coordinate 56,083,806 of CM063285.1, read as the reverse complement.
TGGCAAGACTGAAGGACTGGCATTCCTCCTCACGGGATCCCTGTGCATGGCCAGCATTTGCCAGCCTTCCCTGCCTACAGGCAGAAGTGCAGGGTCCACTGGTGAACAGCCTGTGTTGCTTTTGGGAAAGGGTGCTATTTCTGGAAATAGAAAATAATCTGTCCGTACCAGTAAATTTTGGAAAACAGATAGTACAGTAATTGTCTGGCCTCTGCAATGATTAATCAGTGGCCCAAACTGCCCCTGTATGTTCACTTGAATCAAAAACTCACTTGCTATCTTGGAATACAATTAATGAGGGATGAGTGAATAACAATAGTTAACATTTATACTTAAGCTCTAACACTCAAGTGTTTGTGTTAGATGTGAAATTTTCCATTGTCTCTCAAATGCATCTTGTATGAACAAGAAAAGCAGGGGACAGGGGGTTTCTTACCCTTCCTGTTTAAATCTCACAGGAAAAATCTGCCCAAAACTGAGAATCTCCAGGCTGCCTTCATCAATAGATGCTTTTAACTAGGCACTGGTTATAGAGGGAATGAGTGGCTGCTTGAATATACCCCAATTAATACAGTAAATTTGCATACTCGTTCCAAATTCAACATTATACCTACAATTGCCAGTCATATCCACTGGTGAAAGGGGAGCACAGTGGTGACGACTACTCTGTGCTGCAAGGTGTAAAAAGAATGAATCTGTGCCCTCTGCAGGGCCAAGGGGCTGGGTTTGTAGCCTGAGCATCAGAGATTTCACTGCTTTCAACTTCAGCCTCATGTTTTGGCCTCTGGGGACTCCCCACTTAGCTGGTTTTTCATCTGAGGCATGCATAGCAATAATTGTTATAAAACCCCCTTCCCTTTAGGGTTTTGGGTATAAGAGGTAGAAAAATCTTCTTTATTAGAGACTTGGAGATAAGTCTTAGTCCCAAACACCAACATATCACTACCCTTGGCTCTGGTAAACAAATTGCAAAGCCAGCAAAACCTGACCATTCATAATGAAACTGGTTTCATCTTCAGTTTCAAACAGGAACAAATAAAATCAGGTCAAACAAAGCTTGGGGTCTTTTGTGTGTTTAAAGCCTCTTGAATGCAGAAACAACAAACTCAAAGCTCTCAAGGCTGAAGCATGTGAGATTTATTCTGCTTCTTCAACCACAAAGGGATCCTTTTCTGCCTTCTGGCTTGAAAACCTCCTGGTCATGAGTGTGGGTTCATCTTCTTCTTTGGTCCTGACATTTTTCTGGTTTTGCCTGAGGAACTAGAGCAGGGCGAAGTCGTTTAGGGTTTGTACTTTTTTCATTTGTTTTCTTTTAAACTGACAGGGACTTTGGGCACTTGAAAGAAGACAGCACTGTTGCCTAGTAGTCACTTCTGATATTCTGGTTCTACCTGTTTATTACTTATTTCTTTTCCCCCAGCAAAGCCATCTCCTTTATGTTGTATACCTCAAATTCACACTTGTTCACATATTTGAAGAAAGACTCAATAGTAGCTTGGGGGGTTTTGTTTTGTGTCTGGGTTTCTATTTTGTTTGTTGTTTGTTTTGTTTGTTTCTGAGGTTTGTTTGTGAGTTTTCTTTGTTTCTTTAGCTTGTTTTGTATTATTAGTTTGTTTGGATTTTTGTGAGTTTCCTGTTGGGTTTTTTTGTGGTTTTGGTTCTTTGATTTGTTTGTGTTTTCTTGGTGGGGATATGGATCCCATCCTCTGAATGGGGTTCTTCTATTTGTGTGTATATACACATATTCATGTGTAACCACATGCATACATATCCACATTTAATTTAAAATAAGAACAGCAAGTACTTATTGCTTTTCTTAAAATATTATAAGAAGACCACCTAATTATCCCTGGCAAGCATTCTCTGGAAATTGCACAAATAATAAAACATGGATCTAAAATGAAATCTCTTTATATATCAATGTTTATATTTTACTCAGATGAAATAGTCCTTTTGATACAGGGGAAAATATCAACAAAATTTTCAAATACCTTGATTTTCTTCATTTATATTTTTCACTCAAAATAGTTGGGACTATTTCTTCTCATTCTGTCATGGCCCAAGTGTGTAAACAATATAAGACAAAGATCCCAAATGAGAATCTTGTACATACAGCATCTATTTTTCTGTTTAATGTACATATGAAATCTCAGGGGGCCTTCTCACTGTTTAGAAATTTATACAGGTCCATCAATAGTTGTTGGAATTGGACTAGGCTTGTGTTTTATTTGCTGTATTGCTGATATTTATACGAGATGCAGAATTTACTTTTTGACTGCTCACTATGTGCTGTTAAGCAATCAATAAACAACTTTGATGCTGATTTGTTTAAATTTGTACATAGAAGTACAAATTCAATTTTTTCCTGTGACCCTGATCCATAGAAGAAAGAATCATTGCACTTAAGTTTTAATATTTAACTGAGATGTCAGCTGAGGAAATTGGTCACCCTGGACTCCCTTCCAGTAGGCAATGGGACATCCTGGTTCTGGAGGGAGATTTGTGTCCTGCATGGGCTGCATGACCCCCATGGTATGGAAAGAATCTTCAGGCACCAAGCCTTTAGGAAAATGCCACAGTCAATTGGCTGGACTGGTGCTGGAGTGTCTTAGGCTGCCCTTTTTCAGGGCTGGAAGAAGCTGTTATGCTCAGACTGGAATCCATAGCTTTTAATTTAGAATAAACAACTATTTGCAGACAGATATGGGCAGCCTTCATTAGCTGAATAGCTCAGTAGTGAGAGGCTTTGATCAGAAGCTGAAAAAGCTTACATCCCAAATCTACTCATGAGCGCTTGGACATACTATTTTATGCAAATCACTTTATTATCAAAACTCTGGAATCCCATATGACTGGTAGGCACTTTATTAACACTTACAAAAATGAATTAGGGAATGCTTGGGAATATTCCTGACACTGGAAAATGACTGTAGATATACTTTAATTGCTCATCTCTGTGGTTTAGGTCCACGGTTTGTGTGGAATTGGCAGTCTGGGAGGGGGAAGAGGGGTTATTTACATGCTTTATTGTGAGACAGCAATCCCAGGTGCATTTAACATCTCTGTTTTCTCATAACCTGCCTGCCCAATCTGAGCTGGCATCAGATTGGCAGGATATTCTAGTTGTTTGTTGGAGTGTACTAAGGGAAAGCTGGGTATTGTTCTGCACCATGGAATGCTAGCAAGCTACAAAAGTTGTGGATACACCAGTGTTAAAAAACAAGTGCTCAGGGTCCCAGTCTCTGCAGGTGCATATTCCATTACACCAGATCCCCTTCATGAGCTAAAACTTGCCCAAAACTGTAAGTTTAGAAAATCACATCTGTGTAGAGTGAGGAAGGGAATCAGGAGTGTTCACCATTGCCAGAACCACCTGACAGGCACAGCCTTGTTGGGATTGTGAACAAACCTCACCTGATGTCACTGAGAGCAACACAAACACAGCCTTGGGACAGCACAAACAGAGGGGTCAAGTAATGCCTCATTCTTATGGTTCATTCTACTAAGGTAAAACCAATTTGTAACAACGAAATATGAAGATTTGGGTTTATTTGGTAATTATTTTTTTTTCTTAAAATAAATCCTACAATAAGTTCAGCACTTTTTATGCATATAGTCATGACTGGTGTCACAAGAGACAGAAACAGCAAGGCACCAGGAGAAGACAGCAGGTCAGCAAGAGGAAAATCAGAGAGAGAGCCTGCAAAGAGCATGGCAGCAGTGGGAGTTTTGACTTGAGAATTAAACCTGACAACAACAGGTCCACAACACCCCCAAAAGAGTCAGCAGCATGTTTAGCACTAACTGCAGCCCTGCTGACATTTTACTGACCTGCCCCGTTGGGGCCTCAGCTGATGGGAACTGAATGTGCACGCTGACTAAATGATCCTTTTACTTCTGGAAAATCACTAGGGAACCAAAAAGTAAATTTGCTGATTGCTTGCTATTCTCTGTGGCAAAATCCAAGGCTTCTTATGCCTCCCACTGTGTACATAAATTCATTTGAAAAACAAACAACATGGAAAAGGGAAAAATAGGCTCTTAATGCAAATTGCCTTGTACTAAGCAAATAAAGAGGCTAATAATAAGTGATATCAGTGCAGACTCATGCCTTTGTCAAAAAAGTGAGTTTTATTGGGTGTCATTCACAGTTACAAATTAAGACATTGCAGGAATTTCTTTCTGGTTTGTGCAACTGTGGATTATTAATCTTCACTTTTACGTCCATTTTCAGGTCAGCAAATTCTCTTGTCTTTGAATACCATATAATAAAGTCACCAATTGACCTGGAACTTTTGAAGAGTCAAGTTTTCATCTCTCCCTCTTCCCTCTATCTATGCTCCTTCTCACAGTCCCCACATCTTAGATCAAGACTTAATGATTTAGGGGAAAACTTAGTTCAATTTATTTTAGATTTATGAAGTAAAAATCCCCCTGAGGTTTTTTTTGGAAGGTTCATCCTTGTAACACAAAACCTGTAACACAAATCTCATTGTGTACCTGAGAGGTCCCATGCTGGTGAGCTACCATCCCATTAATCACAAGACACAAAATGCTGATTTCACAAATATAAAAATGAAATAGAAAGTAGACTTAGAGTTACAGCTATTCAATGAGGTACCACTCAAATTACATCTACTTAATGAGTTACCATTCATCAGCAAGGCTGTGGTAAACGATTGTGTGTACATATATTGTTAGGCCATGACATGTAGGAGATAATATACATTATTTCTTGCTACAGGACACCAGAGCACCATCAAAGCAGGTTACATAGCTCACCTGAGGCATGGTAACTTATTGAATAGTAATTAATGGTTATTATTGATTTAGTCTAGACAGCTGAGGAACTGAAAAGACACAATTTGAAGAGAATGAGATTCAAAAGAAATCATGGGCAGCCACTCATGGGATTTGCAGAAGAGAGTCTATGTTAGGCAGTGAGAAGAACAGTATGGTAACATATTTAATAATTATACTTCCTATATTAGCGTATCTATATATTAATTTCATGATTTTCTATTGCTATGAATAACAAATAATGCTGAGAAATGCAGGTAGAAAAATAATAAATAATTCCATACTTTTCTGTGTAATTTCATATAAATTAATGCATGAGACTTCATTTTTCTCTGGTCAGATGATACATTGCTGAGAGGTCAAGTAAAATTTACATTTTAAATCTGTTTTGCAACAGCAGCCATTTCTATACGAAATAACTATTTCAGTTATTTAAAGGCCAAATAACATTTTTCTTTTGTTCATGAATAGGTAAATTAAAGTCTCAGTGCCCAGATAACCTGTTTGGCACGCCTCACATGCACAAGGGAAAATCACTCTGGCTGATGGAGTAATCCTGGCTGTGGTTTGTCTATAGCAGTGTTTCACTCAAAAAGCCCAAGGGCTATTTCAGACAACAGCATTTTCTCTTTCAAAGGTACTCAATTGAAATTCTTAATCTAAGTGTAAAGAAGCCAGAAATAGAGTGATCTATTTCTGCCCAAAATCTGTTAAAAATTAAAAGCACAGAAGAAAATGGATGAATCCCATCAGTAAGTCCAGTGGTAGCAGCCATGGCTGAGGCTCTGTGGTCAGACAAGTTGCTTTTGAAATGTGTAATGGTTTATCTATTTTATCAATGTCTTGGACAGTTAGACATTTCATAGAAATGTACTTAGGAAGTATAAGCAGGAACACTAAAGAAATATAAGATTATATTTGTCATTCTAGCCCGGAGGACAAAGTATGTGTTTCAACATGGATATTTGGGGATAATAAATGTGTAACCCCTTTTTAAGAGGAATCCTAAGACTTTTTATTGATGACCAGTGCAGGCACCCCTATGACTAGTCACACCTTCAGTTCCTTTCACTGGGTTTCACTGAAATCTTCTATATGACCAAAGCCTTACCCTGAGTGTCCCAAGAAGTTAATCTGTGTGTAAATCCTGGCTTCTAACAGATGTCAGGCCATTTGATCTGCAGCACTGACAAAGCTGGACATTTTGGAGATATCTGGATGAATGTAATTTGCCAGTTATGGGGGGTATAACTTGTTGTTATATTCTGAATTATTATTATTTACTGTTCCAGTGTGTAAAAATGCTGTCACAAGTGATCATCATCTAAATAATCAAAGCGGCTTTCAAGAAAGGACTAAGACAAGTTCAGAACAGAAAATCTAGATTATTCCAGTAAGATTAATGGAGCCTGGATAAGGATCTACACCCAGGGGCAAGTTTTTGGCTCATGACAACAAATATGTTTTTGGAAATGCTTGGTATAGAGCAAAATTCCTGTGTGCAATGTGAACACACTGCCCCAAAGGGATTTGGTTTCCTTGTTTTCAGAGAGGGAGGGAGTTTAGCCAAATGGATAAAAGGTTCAGCCATGCCTCCTGGCATCAGAGCCAGCAACAGGGACAGTTCCTGGCCAAACAGCAACAGAACATTTACAGACTCCAGGAAAAACTGCCCGGAATTCTGAGACTGCTGAAAGGTCCTAGCTTTAGCTGTGCTTCCACTTTTATCACTCTTCTGGAGCCTTGAGATTATTTCTCTTTGAAAGTGTTTGTGGTTGTGTATCAGGGAAAGGCTCTTCTTTCCCCAGAGGGTGGCTGGGCACTGAACAGGCTCCCCAGGGCAGTGGTCACAGCTCCAGCCTGGCAGAGCTCCAGGGCTGTGTGGACAATGCTCTCAACAACCCAATGGGATTTTTGGGGCTGGTCCTGGGCAGGGACAGGATTCGGATTTAATGATCCTTGTGGGACCCTTCCAACTCAGGATGTTCTGTGACTCTGTGATTCTGTTTTCCCTTAACTCTGCATGATCTGGAAGAAGAGATCCCACAAGACCCTCTCTGTTCCCATGGTGGAGAGGAAGACAGAAAAAGAACTGTTCTAGGTCTTTTTTCTAGGTCCTGAATATCCTGATTATTGCAACTAATATGCACTCTGAAATCAGATTAAATGGAATGAAAGCAATTGAGAAACAGAGAAATTTGGTAATGCAATTTTTGGTAATATAATTTTAGAAATAAAAGAGGTGTGACCTGAGAGGAGACTGTCAATATCAGTCATACCTAAGGCAATGACAAATGATGGATCCCTCGTGAAGGAAAGGAATGCCTCTTTGCAATACCTGGCACATCACCCTCAGCCTGGGGAGCACTCACTGCCTCCACTGACAGTGGCTGGCTGCACAAAAAGAAACACTTCTCAGCATTGAAATAAAGAAAGTCAGTCAGGGCTAGGCTGAGCACAGAGCTGCCTCGCAGTGGAGAGGAGCTATTTCTGAAAGATTATTCTGCCTAGACTTTCTCAAGGTCCTGTTGACTTTGTGTTTCTTTTCATAGGTATTCTGATCCCTACATGTACAAATAGGACATAGCTGAGTATTTGCACCTTTCACAAACAAGGGTTCAAAAGTATGTCAGCAATCCAATTTATCAGAATTTGGTTTTTCTACTGTGCAATCCATGATTTATAATTTAAATCCCTGTGCTGTGTAGACTCATCTCTCAAAGGAAATAAAAGGTGTCTTGACCATAATGGCCTACTATTTGTGAGACTCGCCTCTGAAAATCAGAGCTCTTTCCTTTATTGGAAATACTGATGGTTTATTTGAACATGTCTCCAGATTAAATTTAAATGGTAAAGAAATTATAAACAGTCCAATTTCCTTAATAACACGAGGAAGAAAGTAGTGCTGACGTTAATTTCCAACTTAACTGATTAAATGAAATCTTGCAAATTTTATGAGTTTTAGCCTAAAACAAAACAGGCAGATTTTAATGAAGCATCTCCTTCACTAATGGCTATGCATTCAAAACATATTAAAGAAGGAAATGGTTCTGTAGCAAAATTAGATTAATTTCCATTGATAAAGTAAATGGAAATGAAATGAAGGGTACCATTGTCTTTTAGTCTATGAAACTTCAGTAGACTGACATTTCCTGACATATTGCAGAAACACTGGGATCATGATTGCTTGATGATGATCTGCAGCTTTAATTTTTGGTATACAGATATTTAACTTTGGTCATACTAATGTCACTGACAGGTCCCAAACGTGCCATTCCTGGCCAGTGTCTGTTAAGCTGTTAGATAGCAATCTCCTTTAATGAAGATTTTGCTGTTTACTCATACAAAGTTCTTTGTGCTTTAGTAACTGTATCAATAGAAATTCTTTGTAAATTTCCAGATCTCCTTGTTTTGCTATTTGATTATTATTTCTTGCCCTTTCCATTACTGTATGGAGAACACTTTATTTTTTTTTTTTCCCTGTAGTTGCCTTTATAAATTCCTTTATAAATTCTTACAGTTAACTTGTTGCTATTGGGTTTTGAATTCCCTCTTTTCCCAAGCTCCAAAAATTACATTTTCTTCAGGATCCTGTGAGTGCTATTTTCTAGATTTCTAGGATAATTTTTGTTTCTCTTCTCTGGCCTCCTCCCAGCTGTTCACAACTATTTTAAAGTATGTTGTGTAACACTAAGGAGAGCATTTCAGCCAAAGCCACTGAGTAGATTAGAAGGATTACTAAGATTACCACATATGTCTCGCAAGATACAATTTTTGCTTTCATATGACCTAAATTGTTTTGGTTCTCATCCCTTCTTTTTTTTCATTTTACAGATGCAAAACCTAGATACATATAGATTATGTGAATCACCCCATTTCACATAGGAAATTCTGAGATCTTGGAACTGAGTATACATATGCTAAGTCTAAGAAATTTTGTATTCCATGAGCCATATCTGGGGTTTCATACAGTGTTATTTTCCTCGCTTTTCAAGAGCTTCACTGGCCTTTCTAACCTTTTCACCACTGCCAAACACTTTCTCCATGTCTTGATTGTCCCTTTTATCTGTATTAAAATTCTCAGAAGGATTCATTTCTCTCACTGGTTACATGAACCTCACCCAAAACGGACTCAAGCATTACCAGTTTGATCACCTTTTCCAGCTTTTGCCTATTTTAGTGCTATTCTGAAAACAGAATCATAGAATGTTCTGGGTTGGAAGGGACCTTAAAGATCATCTTATTCCAAATCACCTGCCACGGGAAATCCTTGTTTTAATTCTAAAGCAGAATAGAAGAGCAAATTCTGATAAAATGCATTGCTGACATTCTTCTGGACCTCTGCTTGTGAAATGAGTAAAGGCTCAGCCCTATCCTATTTATCCTTGTAGAAATACCCAGCCATGGGCAGAAAATGAGGAAATTAGATTCTGCTTTTTGGATATTTGGGAAGTACCTTCCATGTACCAAACTTTCCTGCAAACAGCAGATGTTTTTCACATTTGATTGATAACATCTGCCATTTTACAGGCTTTGACTTTAGTGGAGTTATTTTTGCTTTATATAAGTGCAGGAAAATAAGAAAAACTTCATTGTTCACAATAAAAAAAAAAAAGATCTGCTAAAAATTACAAGACAAAGTGGGCATGGAAGAGTAAGTGATTGTTATTAATCTAGTTGTTTTACCTGCAAAAGCAAAACTGGACTAAATTGGGAGGGGTTTTTTTTCAGTTTTGGAAATGTTTTCTGCCCATTTGCAAGTGGTGAAGTTTCACAGCAAGAGATATCTTGGAAAATTGTGAGGGGATGATATTGTGGAAAACATGAAAAATTTGATAATATGCTTAGGTCCTTATACAAGTCCTTCTATTGGTAACATTGAACCTGCTCAGAATGAGAGATATGAGGAATTTGGTGCAGGACAAGTGTCCCTTACGTGCCACTCCTGTGACATAGGCCATGAGAGCACGGCTCTGTTTACATGGGCAGGAGCTCTCAGCCTGGAAACAGCAGGTCAGTGATCAGAAATGGCTGAATTTAGAGAAAAAAAGTCCTTCACCCTGCTCTGAAGTCTGATCTTCCAACATGCAGGCAATTCTGCTCCCAATTCAGTGGGATTTTAAGTTATGGAAAAGCTTTGAATATATTAATCTTACTTGACTTCTTCCAGATTACTCTTATTCTAAACAGGTATTGTTGGCATTTCCCAGATGTTTGGTTCCTTGCAAAAAAGTGGTTTCAATGACCAGGTGATTCTGGCCTAAATAAGATTTTAGGACAAGATACTGGGGTGACAGCAATATGAAATATCTCAGGTACTTATGGTTAGGAGTTTGGTTGGTTGGTTTGTTATTTTTTTGTAAATAATCACAATATTAAATACAAGCACTTTAAAAAAAAAATTAGATCTATTTATCTTTTGTAGTCTAATCATGGTAATTGAAGTTTAGCCTTCTTTCCCTCCTCATTTTCCTAGGCTGTAATCCATTTCAGGATTCTGTTATGGCACATGAAATGGATCATCTGCACTAGAATGGAGGCTGTGCTGATGAAGTGCCTTCCATTTTCCCCCATAATGTTCTCAAAGGAGGCTGATGAATAAGATCCTCAGAAACAATCACAAAGAGGGAGCTCCACCAACAGTCAAGACTAACTTTTTTTTTTTTTTTCCAAAAAGTTTTTTTCTAGGCCAGTTTGACTTCGTTTCTAGAGTTTCGAGCATCTTTTCTTATGGATATTTATGTACAGTCTCCAGTAAAACCAAATTAATCAAGACAGCCAATTTTGAAGGCAGTATTTGACATGGATTAAAAATTCAGATTGATGATTCCTTGCATCTATTTCGTCTTCGTTGCTAAAAAAGGATTAATCATTCTTATCTTACTAGAATGGAGTTACTCTCATTTCCATGAGACAAAAATCAGAAATAAAATAGTAATTTAAAGGAATTTTCATTTTTGTGGAAGGGCAGTTTTAGGCTGCTTTATACCTCTGAATTTCTGCTAACCTTGCTTTCTGAGATCAGCTTGTTCTTCTAGAGGTACCTCATGTTTTGGCAAATTTCTTTCCACAGTTTCCCATACAGTTCTGCCAGCCAGCCAGGAGTATGTGTTCTACAAATTCCCTTACAAGCTGTTGTTCTAATTATTTACTTAATTGCATCTATTTTCTATCCCTTTTGCTCACAGCACCTAAATAAAGCCAGAATTTTCTTTACAAAGGAGTATGGAACAAGGAAATGCCATACTGTGGAATTCCTGTTAGTGCCTTGAAAGAAGAGAAATCCCAGTGGAAGGAGCTCCAGATATTCTGATGATAGCTGACATTGATGAAATGCACATAAACCATGCTATGATAATCATCAAATCTCCATATTTCCTCAATTTTTTCAGTGAAAACCCCAATTGTTATGTTAAACCATCTAACAAACTCCCCTGTGGGAGATGCTTTGACACACTGGCAGGAAGAAGGTGGAAACATCACTAAAAGAAATGCAGTGGCATGATGTAAAGTAGTGAGTTCAGAAGGGATTATTTTTCCTTTTCTTCAGTTCTGCAATGTATCTTTTGCCACAATGCAAGCTAAATTTGAATTTAAATTCAAATAAAATGTTTCTTAGTTCGTGTTTGGAAAATCAAAAGTTTATTAATTCTTCAGGTCTTGTGTTTGCAACAGGTAATTTCCAAGTTTAGGGATTTAGGTGATAGAAATAGAACATATATAAAATATTAATATAGTCCAAATCATCCTAAATGTGATTGAAAATTGAAAATAAAGTTCATCACCAGTTCCATTTTGCCTGGATTGCAGGAAGAAAACAGATTGTGTCTTTGCTACTAATTAGTTTTTGGCCAAAACAATGATATTCCCTCCAAAATTCTTGCCACTAGGAGTCAAGATTGGTATTTTCTCTCACTGCTTTAATGAGCATTTCCTTACTGCATGATATATCATGATGAATCTCCATAGAGCACTGCTAAGAGCACTTGTGACTTCAGGAGAATCAATCATTATTGACATAATAAATACAAAAAATCATATTTATGTACCAAGACATAAACACATCGCCTGATCTGGACCTGGTTCTCAGCGCAACAGGATAACATAGGGTGATGCATGATAAATACTGGAAACTGGTTAGATATTGAAAAAAAACCTTATATTTTGTGTGAGGTGAAAATAATGCTATACCTGGCAGTGGATGGAATGTACACATCTGAATTTTAACAGTGCTGAGAATGGGATCAAGTCAATTAAACAGTGAGTTGATAGCACAGTACTAGACTGTCTCAATTAATCTTCATGTCTTTCCTGGCTGCACAGCTGCAAGGTGAGGGCAAGAGACACAAGCAAAGCTTTTGCTGCCAGCAGTAGAGCTGAGATCAGTGGTGCAGACTTTCACCATGTGTTCAGTGGTGTCAGACTGGGAGAGGTTGTTTCTTTTTCCAGGGGTCTTAGCTGTTGTCTTTCTGACATGTCAAAACTACTACTCATGTTCGAAAAGTCCTCAGAGCAAGCAAAAGTAGGGGCTGGCAGTGGGTAATATTTGCTCTGGAGGACTTTAACCTTATTTAAAAGCTCCTAACTGGATACCTTCCTTTCTGTTTCAGACATCCAGAATGACATCTCAGCTGCTTCTCAAGTTGCTGCTTGCAGCCAATGAATAAAAGACAGTGGGAGTTGGATAACCTGCTTTATGTGTCCATTTTAGCAAGATTTCAAAGCCATTCTTTGTTCCATTGCTTAGAAATGCAACCTAAACCAGTGTTTCAGGGAAAAAAGTCCACATGTCAGACGCTCAGAATTAACAGCAGTGGATCCCACCCTGGGTTGTGGATAGCACTTTATCTCCTGTGCTGGTTTTGTCTAGGATGGAGTTAATTTTCTTCATAGCTAAGACGTTTTTGGAGCTATTGTTTGTGTGGCAATGTCTCTCAACCAAACCCTTCAAAGGTTATGTCCACAGATTAGTTTAAGTTCATATGTGGGTTTTTATCCTCTCTACCTTTTAAACAAAGAATTTAAAGGTGTCTAATAATTTGAGTTTTAAGTCTTTGCATGATGATGCAATTAAAACTCAAACCACAGTTTAGGTCACACTGCAAAATGATCGAACTAATCACGAAATACTCATTTTGTTACTCCGACAGGTGATTTAATAGAACTAGCAGGGAAAAAAAAATCTTCCTTCTTTTACAAGTAAGAAAAAAATTAATGAAGGAATACATCCCAGGATTCCCTGGGAAAAGAGAGTAAAACATTTAGAAATTTTCTCTAGGGATTTTAAGATCATAATTAACTAAAGTAGTTTCAATCTGTCATACTAACTGTATCATCAGCATTTGCCCTATCTTATAATTGTGACTGGACTCACAGGAGCAGCTATTTTTGGAGTCACTCATATTCCCAGGAGGATACAATTAGATCAAAATGAAGCTGACTCGTGCCCTCAATGGGCTTAATTACCAAGTATAAATGCTTTTCAGCCTGGATTAAATACCTGCCTACTCTTGGCCATTTATTTCAGTTTAGTGCTTTGTGGGAATTCCTCTGATGCTTTCATATTGGCATACATGGACTTCCAGGCAGGTCTTTCTAAAAATCTAATATTTCTTAGCATAGTGTTATCTTAAATATTATGGATATTGATTGTGGCATGGATAGAGCATGTGGGCTCACAGGAAGGTGGATGATTCAGTGTCTGAACGCAGAAAAGCCAGCAGAAAATCTGCAGGAGCAGAATGGACATTGGTGACATCTTTGGCTCATATTGACAGGACCAAAATCTTCCTCTTGAAAACTGAAAATTAGGGTTATCACACAGGTATTAATTGGTGTCCTGAAGGATTGCATCTGTGCAGTTTTATTATATATAAAATATGTTCGTGGTCAGATACTTTAACTAAAAATGGGTCAATGCATTTCATGTGTTTTCATCAGGTTCAGAGAGGGAGGTGTTAAATATAAAGCACCACAGGTCTCAGGAGAACTCTGTAGTAATTCCACAGCTTCACAACCCCAATAATGACTCTGCAGGGAACCTCCTTTTGCCCCAGAGGGTCTCCATACCTTTTGAGTACTCCAGTAATTTTAAGTACCTCAGAACTCAACGCCTATGAAGAAATGCCTTCAGTGCCTTGTCTTTGCAGTAAAGCAGTTTAGCAGGAAGTACTCCCACATATGTGATGGGAAGTCTTACCCTGCAATTTATAATCTGTGTTTGGAAACATATAAACAGAGCGAGAAGGGAATAAACACAGAAACAGGACTGCAATGTGCTCATTCCATCAGCTAATTCTTTCTGAACAGGGGGTGTTAGGTTAAAAAAAGCAGGGTGGGACCCAATGGAAGCACCACAGTGCAGCCTCTGTGCCTCAAACACAGAGAATTTGTCTGGGGGCTACGAGGAGAATGGAGGGATGAGCTCAGCTCATGTAAAATAACTGATGAATTGAGAAGAGTTATTTGTGGCTCCTCTGCAGAGCTTGATTTGTGATGGTGATCTTTCATCCAAGCATGGATGTTATTCAGCCATGGCTGGTTAGTTCTGTAATTGACAAAATCCTCTGCTAAAAAGAATCTCGTATCTACTCTTGCTGGCCTTTATTTGTTTTGATAGATATATAGACTGATTTTCCTTTGACTCTGTCCACTTTTATTTGTATAAGTGTGATCCTCTTAAGTTTGTACTGGTTCTGTTTAGCCATTTTCTCATTTTCATATAAATAATGTCCAATTTAAATCAGACATTTATTATTATTATTATTTTTTGTAAATTTCTGGTACGTGCACTTAACATTTCATGTATTTCCAGTTCTTGGTTTTCACATAGCCCTCAAAGTAACAGAATGAAGCCAGACTCTATTCTAATTTATTTATTTTTTTACTGAAATGGGTTACCATTTTTTAAGCTGATTTTAATTCTAACAAAATTAATCTTGCCTTAAAGATTTCTGCTGATGTCATCTAGATGTGAAGTGGGAAGCCATTCCCCCTTGTCCTGTCTCTCCAGGCCCTTATCTATTCCTTCTCCAGCTCTCTTGGAGTCCCTTTAGGTGCTGGAAGGTCTCCCTGGAGCCACCTTCTCTCCAGGCAGAACAACCACAACTCTCAGCTTGTCTTCACAGGAGAGATGCTCCAGCCCTTGGAGAATCTTCAGTTCACTGCTGGTTTTGTTAACTTGAAACCAGGAGTAAGATGTCTGTGTGAAAATGGGAATCACAGGCTTAAACTCTCATCTATTAAATACATAATTCATCCTATTTTTGGAATAAGGCAATGAATCTGCCTATAAGTGGCTGAAGGAGGATGTGGTTAAATCCTGTCAACTCTTTGCAAAGCAACTCAGTCACAGGGGAGCCTGCCTAGGAATATGTAGAACAAAAATTTGAGTTAAAAAAGGATTCATAACAACAGGAGTGGCCAAAATAATGCCTAATTCCTAGAGGCTGAACCCTGGAAGAGCATCCTGGTTCAAAACAGCAGAGGCTGAGAAAATATACTTTCACTTGAAATCTCCTTCAAATATACTTTCACTTGAAATCTCCTTCAGAAATATATTTTTCTGGAATAAGGAAGTCTGGGAATTGGAACATTTCCCAACACTGCTTCTACATTGATCTTGCAATTTCTTAGCATGTGACCCTATGAATCTTGTAGAATTTAGATTAAATCCTTCTTCTACTACCACCTCCTACTGCTAATGAGCAGGTCCTGAAATACAGTTTCAGTCATTTTCTTTCAGAATTGCTGCAATACACAGAGATTGTATGTAAATTTCTTGGTTAAATATTGTTATGTAAGTCTGGCCAGCTACATGGAAAAGATTTTAAAGATATTTGCATGTCAAAAAAGAGAAGCAGGAAATGAAAAAATAAAACAGCAAAACAAAACCAACCAACCAAAAAAAACCCCTCCCATATGTTAGGAATTATATTCCTTTAAACTAATATTTGTCTGCATTTAAGTGGCAGTGTTTGCTATAAGAACACCATTCTTCCTGTAGCTTCTGCTGTTAATGATTTCTTCAGAGTATTCCTGAAAACGGTACAGACTTCATGAAGAGAACAATTGTTCTTTGTAGATGAAGGTTAAACTACCAGTGTAGAATTGCTTCCTACACAATGGGAGAAGTGAAAGGTTATAAAATACGCCTCCTGTCAAGTCTTAAAGCTTCTTGGCTCTAAATAAATCCCTTGAATTGATAGTTCAGGAGCATGGCTTGTGCTTCACAGAACTTGGCTCAGATATAAAACAAGCAGATCCCTCCTATTTATGCAAAAAATCTGGAGAATGCAATTTATCAAAGCATTTCTGAATAAATGGTGCCACACTTGTGATATGCTGAAGCTCAGTGTTCATGTGGTAGTAAACACTCATCCCAAAAGAGCATCCATGTTTTGGTTTGTTTACATTTTAGAGAAGGTGGAAGGAGGAAAATCAGGAAGAAAAAAAATTATCAGAGAATCAAACTGTAAATTTTCAAGCCTGAATAGTAAAATTAAAGGACTTGCTATCATGGGCAATTATCAAGATGACTTCTTTTACTTACCAGCACTTTTATTGGTGTTACTGGAGTGTCTTCTAATTTCCACTGATCATACATTGTTGGAAGTTAGAAAATAGAACTGAAACAAAAACTCTAGGGCATTAGGAAGCTTTAAATTAAGTGTTCCTCATAATTTGAAATGGACCCATTTTTCAAGAAACAAAAATATTTAAAAACGGGACTTAATTGAGACTAATCTGATGTAATTATCCAGAGATGGTGGAGTCACTGGCCCTGGAGGTGTTTAAGAAAAGATTGGACATAGTAGTTTTTGAAATGGAGGTGATTGGTTTTAAATTGGTCTCAATGGTCTCAGAGGTCTTTTCCAACCTAATTGATTCCATGATACTGTAATTTATGAACATTTTAAAAAAATTACTTACTGGCTACCTGCTTTAATCTGGGGAAAACTGAATCTACATATCCAGCACTAGAAGATCAAATCCCTCAATTTTTACCTCTTCTGTGTCAGAGGCCATTGAAAGCGAAGTATAGGGCCTGGACTTACCCCTGGTCTGAAAAGCAAAGAAACCCACTGGAAATGCTATTGATTTTGATTATATGGTTAGTGGATTCTCACATCCTCGATTTATGCCACTTTTTGCTTTGTTGCAAATTTTATAAATAATACTAATAGAAATTATAATAATATATTCCCAGTGCTGATGAGTAGGTCCAGTTTTAGCTGGATTCTGAAGACTGTGTTTGTCCTGCAGATTTTACTGCAAAGGCAGAAGTCGATTAGAAGAGCGTGTGATATATATGTTATTGAGCTCATTTTCAGAAAGCTCTGGGATCCAATTTCTTGATGCACATGTCATGTTTTCCTTAAGGTAAACCAAGGGGAGAAGTTGTAACATTTGAGTGATGGACAAAATTAATGTTTACTAAACTAATCCCCTCTCAGTTTACAGAAATTACTGTCACTGCTCCACTCTTTCTGAGGGTGGCCATGTCTCAATAAAGTGTCTTTGGGTCTGATATTTTTCCAAGAAGTGTGACTCAAAGAGCAGAATGTGGCTTTGCTCTCCAGTGTGTGTTGTACTAGCCATAATGACATAATGAGGTTAAAGGTGCTAGGAAACATTTCTAACTCAGAAATAACAAGAGTAATCAGCAGTGCATACAGCCCCAGCCTATATGGAAGTGAGGGGTTCACCTTACTAGTCCCAGTTTAAGAGAGAAACCAAAGTCCTTCCCTCTGCAGCAATTTCTATTCAATAAATCCCAGGATGCCAAATGTAATGGAAATTTCTCAGAGCCTAAGCCCCAACTGAGTGCAGAAAACATCCTCCAAATAAAGCTGGTTCATAAAACAGAATAATCAGACAGCTGAGAAAACATCCTGCAATATAGTTCATAGTGTTCTAGGACTTGGTGCTATGAAAAGATCTGTATCAGTGCATCCCTTCTTCCAGATAACTGGGGGGTTATGATACTGCAATACACTGCAATATAGTTAGTATATAGTACTACAGTATACATTTCTTTAAAATATCAATTCTTGGTTGCTCGCCCCTCCCTAGAGTTTGGTTTATCCCTTTGAACATATCAGTATGTATTTTGTTGTATTAATATTTGTGTTTCAAAGTTTTGCCATTTTTCAGCATTTATTGCACAGGTTTCTCTTAAAAAACAAAATAAAAAAACCAAAACAAAACTCACCCTTATTAATCTTCAAAAGTGTTCATTAATACATAAACTGGTGCTGGTATTTAGAAGTGCTCAATAATACATGCATAAAGATTATTTAAATCTTGTCTTAAACAACTAAACTATGTCCACACGCTTCAGTCAAGCTCCTTCCCATCTAACTGAAGGAAAGAGTATCAAAATCAATCAAAATCAATAAAGTACATATAATAGACAATGTATAGCCTTTATTTATAACAGAATATGAAAAAAAAAAAAAAAAAAACAACAAGTTCTGACAGAGAGAGGATGATGAAAGCAGTGCTTTGTACAGATATTTGTTGCCTTTAGCTATCACAGTGATTCCTTTCTTCTAGCCTGGACTGAAAACACACAACTGGCAGGCTGCTTCTGAATTTTCTGTTCCTTGAGTCGCAGCCGTGATTTCACTTTGGGTAATGAAATATAAAATTTACAGCTAGGGGTATGAGATAAGGGGCATTTGCCAATAAATGAAAGAAGGAAAGGGAGTTTGCAAGCATGGCCCATAGGTTGCTGCTGCCTTTGGTCTCCAGGAGACACCAAATGAGTTCTCTTTCCTTCAGCATCTGCACCTTGATGTGAGCAGGGCCACCAGCTCAGGCTCCAATTCAGACTTCCCCAACGCGTGGAGCTGTGAAACTCAGAGGACTCCAGTCTTACAGCCAAGCAGCAAAGTGCTGTGTGATTTGGGGTTTGCTTTGTTGTGTTTTGTTCTTTGCCTGTGGATCTCCATCTCCTTCCCAGAAAGGCTGGATAGGACCTGAAAGTTGGGATCCTGGTAGGACAGTGTGGCCCCCTCTGTATCCTGTGGAGAATAAACATGAACACATGCAGCTGCTTTAGGGAATGTGCTGATCTTTCTGGCTTATCCCCATAAAGGAGGCACAGAGATGGTATCTGGGGTTTTTTTTATCTCTGCTTTCTGTGATGTGCCTTCTACATCTGCTGATTTACACAGAGCCTGGCAGAGGGAAGATTTAATTGTACTCTTGGCTTTTTGTTTCTGAATGATAACTACCTAAGTATTATGGACACAGCAGTTGCTTGAATCCCTTGTATATCTTTTTAGGTAGAGAGTAAGAGATAAATAGTTTTGGAAACACACAGTTGGAAATTATTTCTTGTTATTTATGGAGGAATGGACTTTTTGAAGGAAACATAAGTATTACTCTCCTTAGTTTCTCTTTTCTTCACCCTTCCCAGGAACTTTAGAATTATTTTGGGGTACCCCTGGTATCAATAAAGAAGGTGTCCACAGCCCAGATGGATGACTAACTGTTCATCACTTACAATTTCCTTTGTCTGTTTCTTCAATGACAATAGAAAAAGAAAATGGAAAAAATAACCAGGTGTGAAAGAACTGCTAAGCAAATAAATGTATTTTACTAATTCCAGATTCAAAGTGAATTGTGAAGATAACTCATATGAGCTCATGACAATATGGTGATCAAAAGAGTTTGGGAAAGCTGTTCTTTGCCTTAATGCATGAAACTCAACCATAATAACAATTAAGCCTCAGCTGCAGTCAGCCCAGTGAGTTCTGTGGCATCCAGTGGTGACATGGATCCAGAGGTGATTATGATCTGAGATGTTTAGACTCACCTGTGGCTCTTTGCAACCAACTACATTTAGTGTTATTTAGGTATTGATGGAACTTCAGTCCACTGGAAATTCACAGTTAATGTGAAATTTAACATTGCATTCTCACAACTTCTGTCTGCAGATCACGTAAATAAATTCAGCATTTTAAGGAATAGTTTTCCATAATGATAGTTGAATACATGATAGCAGCAACGACCCAAATAAAGATCTTTAGGGGTTTTGCCTAGCCCTAGGGCAACACCTCTGTGTTAAGCTGATGGGTTTCTAAGACTGAAGGTAGAGGATTTGCTTCCTGAGGTTTTAACAAAAGTGTCAAGTGGAAGAAGGATAGCTGATAATAACTGGTACCTCAGCTTTTAAACACAGTCCAAGGATTTCCCAATCAGTTTCTTCATCTTTCCTTCTAACAGAGAGGAGCCAACCACACAGCTCTTTGCAGCCAGGGATTAATTACTCTGACAATCAGCCACCATCTCCTCGTGAGCAGCAGTGTTGGGGACTGGTAGGATCTGTTTCTAGAGATGCCAAACTGTTGGTATCCTGTGGTTTGGACCTACCCGTAATGTCAGAAAATGATGCAATAATTTGTATATCAAATTACTGCCTAATCTTGCCTGCACTTCAGTAGGGCAGGCAAGGGTGGGAGGGTGACAAACACACAGGAAATGTGTACAGGGTCTCCAGGCCAGTCAGTGACAGAGCTCCAACTCAATCCAAGTGCTGAGGTTGTCTCAAGGTAGAGTCAGGTCATAAAGAAATACTGGCTGAAAACACTGACTGAACTAACGACCCAAACTCACAAAAGCTTCTCATTCACACCCACTGCTGCAAGTTTGACAACAGCTCAGTATTGCTACCTTTGGTACAGCAACACTTGGATAACTCTGTGTTTTGTCACTGAATTTCTAGTAATTGTAAAGAAGAAAGGTTTATACTTCGTACTCAGTGGAAAAAGGGACACTGAGGATAACTGGGTTGCTGAGGTTAATTATATTTTATATGTTTTTACTGAAGGCAATTTAATTTGGTATCACCTAGAGGAAAGAAGAAAGGACAACAATCAGTCATGGAGCATAGCTAAGAATATTCAGCTTTTTATTCTGCATATTGAAAACTCAGTTGGTCTGTGAGAAATCACATTTCTCTGTGACCCAAAGGACATCATAAATAAAATAAAATCAGGTTATCTTCTATTTTCTGAATAATTTTCACAAGGATAAAAGAGGATAGAATTCAGATAGGATTTTTTTGCTGTATTACAGTTTCTGACATCAATTTTGTCCTAATACATCCAATAAGTATAAATATTGAAATATGATCTATAAGAAGAGGCATAGTTTATTTAAAACAGCTGAGGAAATGTAATTTTCTTTAAATCTAAAAAACTGAACAATGTCTTTTGCCATGAGCGAAAAGGAGAGGAAATATGCACACTCCACTGTACTAAAGAGTTAATGCTGTCAAAGTTAATTTTGTGCTTTTCAGATTGCAGGGATGTAAAGCCCGAGCCGGGAAGGACAGATAATTTTTATGCCAAATTAAGGATGACTCTAAAACCTAGTGACCTTTAAATGGGATGTGGAAATCAAGGATAATTGAGTGGCATGTCTGCTAATTATTTAAAGGAATTAATAATTCAGAAAGAGAGAACTGGCTCTGACCTGGTCTATAACTGGAGGGGCACATATCCAATTCTGAGGATCCCTCATGTGCCTTGTGACCTCCACTTGAGGTATTCCAAATTCAGTCTAAGATATACGGGATAAATTAGAGTCCTGGAAATTATGGAAGAGGTCAACCTGTAACTGCTGTTCCTATAAGCCAGAGGAGTCAGAGCTGCCCCTGAACCAGTAAATATCAAGTAATGGGGATAGGGAAGATACTGACTCAGGTGTGGGCTGAGATACCCTGACCACACAGCTCTGGGGCAGCTGGACATCCCTGGAATGCATCCTAGGAGTGCCCATCATTTGCTTGTTGACACTGATCCAGATTTCTGCTACAGGTAGGTGCAAAACATGAGGAGGAGTTAGGGCTCTGTTGATGGACAGAGATTTGTCTGAGCAGATATTTATCTTGATTGTATATATATATACCTGCATCTGAGTTTGACATCCAGGGCTCCTTTATCAAGCAGAACTGTGGAGGAGGCATTCTGTGCACAAATAACACAGTCTTAGGTAGATGTGGAAATAGTTCAGATTAATTCATCAAAACAAGTGCTAATTTATCATCGATTGGTGCAAAAATACTCCCTGATCTGATCAGTGTTTTGAAGATTTGGAACTGTAGAAATTATTAGTTTTGGAGAAATCACAGATATCCTACAAGGACCTCGATAATATGAACAGAGATCTGCCTGGGACATGCAGGAAAAAGTCTGCAGACTACTGAAAAATTTAAGTTTTTTCTTAACTTCCTTGACATTTTCAATTCACAGAGAATTTTGCTTGTCTTTTATGTTTAGTGGGGGGTTGGAATAAAATGGTGTTGGAATGTCAAAGCAAGTCAAGTATCTACTTTAACTAATCTTGAATAATGTATTATGCTTATTTCTTTTCACTCTTCTTCATGGTCTAAGTATCCTTGGTAAAAGTCAGCCAAGATGTGGCACATGCATAACAACAGTCATGAACTTTACAACTTTTTATGCCAATGATATTTTACATGCATTAAAAGCTAGGAGATAATTTTCTATTCAAGAATACTCTTTGAAAAAAAAAAGAAGATATTTTTCAGCTACAACTTTGAAGATGTCTGCCTAGCCCAATGAATTATTTGGGCTGAATAGTGGAATTACTATGAGATATTTAAGATAAATAACATTGGTATTTCTCCAAAGCTCTGTCCCTCGTTCTGTATCCATGTCCTTTGATATTAATCTGGTGGGGTTCAACTCTAGATGAAAGCTTCTAAATGTTGGTGCTGCCTTGTAGGTGCCTGTGTGTGAGCTGTGAACCCAAGCACAGGAGAGGGCAGGGGCATCTGGGGAAGCATTTTCAGCAATGTGGATGATTCCATCCAGAACACTTCACAGACACAACTGTCTGTACTGAGTAATGGGAAAGGGCTGGAAGGAGAGCTTAGACACTGAGGCCATAAACAAAACCTAATTTTGTATGTCTCAATCTGGAAGTGGAGCTGCATCCATCACTTACATATTTATCCTTCTGGAAACTCGGTCATACATAATTTCTTACCCTTCCTAACACATGTGAAGGGGATGAGAAGGAATGCTTACATTCTCTGTGAGGAGGGGACCTATGTAACTAATATTCACAAACACACAAAATACATTGCAGCAAATTTTGTGAGTGTAAAGCCATCCATGGGTCAGACATGTGAAACAAAATCTGAAGAATAAAGAGCCTGTGTGTTTCACCAGGGTTTTTCACGCCTGTTGACTTTGTGGGTCTCCTTGGGGGACCATCTGAACCAACCTGTGTCCTCCAGGATGTGTGATGGGGTGTAGAAAAGAGAAGTGGCCTGAAGCAGAGCACAAAACCCAGCCCTGCAATTGGATCCCTCACCCAAAGCACAAAAAATCAATATGAACAGTGTACAGAAGAGTTACAAGTCTCTTTCATCTTATACTGGCAAACCTTTCCCTGTCTGAAAGCAAAAGAGCACACAGCACCAAAGAGCTCTAATGAATAACTGCAGAGTGTGGATGTGTCTTTTGTTATCAGCTCCTCTCACAGAGGACTATAAATTTTTTTCTCTCTATTATCAAGACCCAGGATTCATATTTCTGTTTCAAATTTCTTTTATCTTAAAGCTTCCAAGTAGATATATTTGATTCATAAATTCATTCAGAAAAGACTTTTGTCTCATGCTTCAGTAGCAGTACTGAAGTTATTTGTTCAGCAGGAACAAATACTTCTCGTGGACTGGAATTCAGTAACTCACCTTAAGGATTTTACAGAAAAATACTGAAAGTTAAGATTGTGTGACCTGAGGTGGGATTGGACTGCCTCTGCTCATATATAGTATTTTTTGCATTTAAATCTTTGTCCCAAACAAGATGTGTCCAAAACTCCTGTCCCTCAAATTTTGCTAAATCCCTGGGTTATGCAGTGTGATTTCAGCCATTACATATCAGCCATCAACAATTGTTTTTTTGAATGACTGAAGCACATATTTTTGGGTTAGGATGGGGCAGACAAGTTTTATTGCCCATTATTGGGAAATGCTGCTTCTTTTCTGAAGGTGCAAGATTCTGCTGTGGGAACAGATCTCCAAACTGGAATCCTACGTTTTGCAAATGCTTTTTTCCTTTTCTATCCATAGCAGAGGAAGAGAACCATTGACCTGTGTCCCCAGTTAAAGACAGTTATCAAAACCAACAGCTGAATTGTACACTTCAGTGAGCTTTCCCCGCTCACTTGCTCTCAAATTTCCTTTACCTCCCTCCCCTTGTGTTTCTGATTTTGTTTCTTTTCTTTTCTTTTTTTTTTTTTTTTATTTTGCTTGGACATTAAGTGCATTGATACTAAAACCATTATTTTGAGATGGATGTAATGCCTTGAAAGTGGATTCTACTGTTTATACAAGATCTTTGTTTTCTCTTCCAAAGGAATGCTGAGCAGGCTACAAGATTAGCATTGCCTGTTTAGAGAGATTTTATTTTTTTTTCCCCCCAGGTAATGAAAAGAAAAATGTTCCCTCATTTCTCCTGGCCTCTCCTAGGTTCAAAGCATGGAAAATGACCGAGACTCAAAAGTTATGTTATGAAATTTGACATTTTTTCACCATGGGGAAAACCCCCCAGACAATGACATCATTATATATTAACAGGCACAACATGTTTTTAAAGGCCATAGGTACATGCCTTCCATTTGAATTTCCTCTGTCTGGTCCTTCATGTGCACCCAGAGAGAATTACACCACACAGTGCAACAAAAAATGAAATTCTTATCAGAAAAATGTTTTATTGCAATGAATTTCACTGAATGCAAAGCACAGAGTCTCTCTGACTTTAGGGCATGAACATAGGGCTTGAGAAAAAAATGCAGTGATTGGTTCATTGCAGCAGAGTTACTGAAAGATTATGACTTATTTACTAATTTGAATTTTAGGTATCAGTGAACACAATTTTTAAAGAAGTTACCCTGAATGTAGTTGTATTTGCCCAACTTCAGAAAGAGAAATGTCCGAGTAAGACAATCCTTAAAGGATTACATTTTGCAGGTAGTAAAATGATTCTAATATTAAAATTGTCATAATGATAATTAACATGATAAAATGTTTTAATGAACGGGAAAAAAACAAATAGCTGTGCTCCAAAATGCTGCTGCACCAAGATGGATATTGCTGATGTCAAGGATTTGTTTTATAATGGTGATCTGTGTCTCTTCTTTCATTAGCATAAAATAAATAGCTGTTTAAAATGACAAATACTCTCCAATAAATGTCCTTTCATAAAAGACAGTATAGAGATAAACAGAACAAATTTAATTTTGGTCTAAATTCTCGAAGCAGTCTGAAAAAGGGGGGACTGGTGTACTGAAACCCCAGGCAGAAGCTCTAAGAGGTCAGTTCCAGTGTGCCTCTTGCAGAGTCTATGTATTCCCCCTCTCTGTATTGATCTGTTATGTGAAAAGAATAATTTTTCTGCACTGCTTCTCCATATGGTCTACAAATTTATTGAAGCAGGACCTTCTGTCATCATGTAAGTTCAATATTTAAGATAACAGGATTAATAAGTGCAATTATGTGCACACACACGACTTTGTAACAGGAATATTTTTCAAATGTGGTCTTCCCTGAATGGGGGGAATCACCTTCAAAATATCTGAATCTTCAAATTATTTATGCAAAAGAATCCTGGAAAAAAATAACAACAGTGGTGGCTGCTTGGGCCAGAAGAGCTATGAGATCTTGAAATAATCCTCCTTCCCCAAACCCAATGTTTATAATAGTGCTCCAAAAATCCCTGTATCTCCCTTCAAAGGGAAAACCTTTGAGGGACAAGTTTCAATGTAGAAGTGTGTGTTTTATCCCTTTTGGTCAGTGAGTGCTGCTCCAAATGGCAACTGCAGGCCTGGTGTCAGCAAAGGCAGACTGCTTTCAATTCTGGGCTCATCCCCATCCTTCCCAAGTCATAGGGATAACTGAAAAAAATTCAAGGATCCTTTCATGGCTTTGGATCAGGTCTTCTTTGGACTCAGTTTGTCTCGAGGCAGCTCTGGTCCTTATATTATCAACACATGATGGTAGAGGTTTTAAATATAAAGCCTGTGAAAAATGGCAGATAAGGGTTGGACAGATAAGGTACCAGCTGAAAGATAAAGACACAGTCTCTGCTAGAAGAACATCAAAAATAAATCTCATACTTCAAATTATTCACAAAACAATATCTGGGATAAATCTAGACAGAAGTAGATTTTTGCAGTAATAATTATAAAAAAAAAAAATGTATCTTCCAGATCTGAGACTTTACCATGTGTACTGAAAAGGGATTTGTCACTCCTTCGTAAGAATTAAAAGCATCCCTGAAGTTCAGCAGAAATAATTGAAAGTTTAAATTAAATTGCAAAGTTAGAAACAGTCATAAACAAGTGCAATTTAATAGCAAATTTAAATTAAGTTGGGAGAGGCATAAACGTGTTTGGATAAAAAAAAAGTATTGAAAATTTGCTGCTAAAAAAAGACAATATATTAACCAAAACAAAAAGTAAAAAGACCTACAGCAGCAGACTAGAGAACGTGATCTGGAGGCAGTAATGAGAAGGGTACCATCTAGGTCACAATATTAATCTAGATAATGGAGAATTTAAAAAGTTAGAAGAGGAACCTTGAATGTGAACTATACTTAATTCAAAACCATTCAAGCAAGTGAAGTGCATGGGTAATGTAGCACTAATGATGTCTGGAATGTGCAAAGACACTAATTGCAGTATTCTTTACTAATTAAAGAAACTGTAATTATAGCAAAAGGATTTAGAAAACTATCTTGTTACAGCACTAAGACAATGTCATGTAAATTACTTCCTCCATGAACACAAAGGTGGAATTCCACTTCCTCATGCACCAGTCATGGATGCCCTTTTCTAATTAAATAAACAGAATATGAGCTGGTGATAAATGCCTTTATAAAGAGAAAGACTGGGACAGATATTTCGTTCTCCTTTTCTTTGTGATCATTACATCACTTGAGCTGAAAGAACAACTCAGCTGGCCCAACTCACAGGTAAAGACCTCTTGTTTTTCCCCCCTTCTCTGTATAATTCCCCTTTGAATCTGGATTGATGTAGAGAAAGGTTTAGGAACTTACAATAGACTGGAAATTTTCATATATTTTCTTAAATATAAGAAATATGTTTCTTCCTCAAGCCCCTTTTCTTCAGAGAGGAATACATGCCTCCATTTTCAATTGAATCCTTCTATGTTGCTGCAATTAAATCAGCATAATGTACTTTTGTTATTAATATCAGCAGTATCATCCAGAAAAGTGAAGTTGGGGGGAAAAAAGTTTCCATTCTTACTTCCACTTGAGTCTCTGTGCTTAGCTCAGTCTATTGATTGACGTGGGATATGCTCATAACCCTTTTAATTAGCTGATGAAGGCCAGATGATGTAAAGGTCACTTGTGGGACATAGCATTAATGTCACTCTCTTCCTTGGAGTGAGTGACAAACAATTATCTCCATGCTAGGATTTAATTGGATTGATATCCAGCGTTCCAGCACTGGCAGCTGCCCCCAGGATGAATATTTTTTGATATTTGCAATTTCATGCCATCGTGAGATTGTTGGCGATTAATGTCAGCCCTTCAGAACTGTCACCCAGAAAAGGAAATAAAGGCAGATGTTACTGCTCAGGCCTGAAAAGATAATGATGGCCCTGGAGCCTTCAGTGTGGCTTTCTGATAAAAGCAGTTTCTTGAGCTACCTCAGGGCAATGGTGTTGTGGATTTAAAGGCAGCCCGTTTTATTAGGAGTCACTTGTTGCACTAGTAATCCCAGCAGGAAACACCTCAGTCTTTTGGAAAAAGGTGTTGGAGGAGCTAAAGAGAAATAAATGAGAACTTAATTGAACTCATGAGATTCACTTATTAAGCTTAGCAGTGAAAGAAAGACAATGGGATCCAGCAAGAGAAATGCCTCTTGTCTTCAGAGTTTGAGCAAGACTGATGAGAGCAATGGTGGCTATCGCAAACTAATGATGTGCAACCATGGTGCAGTGAGCACTTGATTACCTTGGCTGGCAATGTAATCCCTGTCACAGATAATCTGTGTCAATCTTTTAAAGGAATCAGTCTGGACGTTTAATTTCAGAAAAATTTCCGTGCTCTCCCTGGACAGGGTATCCTGGGGAACATTTGCTCACACGATGTTCACAGGTCAGGCTTATTTGGTTAAAACTTCTGTTGGCTCAAGAATGACACAGTTTGTCTTTTGCTTCAGTATCTGGCTCTCACTGAGTGCAAGTTGTCACTTTGCTGTGGCTGGAAAGGCAGAATAAATCCCAATACAGTGATGTGTGCACAGCTTCCAGATGTCCTGTCCTCCCACACCTTCCTCTTTTTCCTCTCTACTGGGACAAAGGTACAACAGCAGGTCTCAGCCAAGAGTTGTGCAGATTCAGGAAAACTCATTTAGTTCTATGGCTTAAATTTAATGCTGGCATTGCTATTTTTGCCTTCTCCGAAGAAAAGGTGGAAGTGCTCCATGAATCAGATTTGATTTTCCAGTCACCAAAGAGACACAGCGTGTTCAAGTCTTTTATTATCCTGTTCCACATTTTCGCTTCAGTTCTTTGAGTGTGTTCATGAAACTGTTCATTCCTTCTTTTCTTAATTTAAGTATATGGAACTACCTGTGTTTTTCACTTCATTCTCTAACACTTCCATTTATTCTCAAGGCTTTTCTCTGTTATCTCAGTTTTTCAGTTTTTTTTTTTTTTTCAGCTGTTGAACAAAATTTAGAAACCAGAATTCTACAAATTTCCTTGTCAACAGAAGCAGAGGTCATGTCTCTCTTCTCAACTGTCAATTCTTTGTGAAGCCAAACTCATTTGATTACTGGGAGTTCATTTTTATCTATTGATTTGAAATAATCCTTAATTATTTTAGAAATAATTTTACCAAGGTTTTTGTCTTGTAACAGTAGCTACCAACCCTGTAAGAGGTTGATACAGAACATGGGCAAAAACTGGCATATTTGGAAACAAATGGAATGTCAACCCCCTATGGACAAATATCAACCCCCTTTCACACTTGCCTTATGAAATGTGAGGGGCAATCAATTTTCTGGATTTTTTTTTTCAATTTATATTTATATACATATGCACACATATATATAACAAAGTCAAACGTTCAATAGCAGTCTATTGCACCACTGCCATTTCCTTCATAAGCCAAATATTTTTGTCTTGTTAGCCAGGATACTAAGTTAGCTTGGTGACCTTTTCTTCAATGCTGATTGATATTAATTATTTTACCTCTCTTTAATATTAAGTGAACGCCTTGTCTACTGCTCCATTATTTTGCCCAAGGTCAGTATCAGACAACAAAGAAAATAATTACCTGTGGCAGTGTGTTTTTTAAGTTAGTGGAATTATTATATTGTTATATTGTTTGTTCTATGTACCCCTGTGTTCTTCCCCTATTTGATTCATCCACCCCGGTTACTGTCTGTCAATCTTAAGTTCTGTAACTCCCAGACCCTGTCTGTCACTCTGAGACCTCGCCTTCAGCCCAGAAAGTTCTAACAGGATCACCGAGTGATTGGACGGAATTCCTGTTTCCCCCCCGCTGTATTCGGGTTTGTCCCCTACATGTCACTCGGTTACAGAGCCGTTCCCCGCTCATCCCTAATTGATCCCAAGTCAGACCCTGCCCCGAGTTCCTCCCCCCTTTATCCGCTGCTGTGTTCAGCTGCGCACGGGGCTTTGTCTGAGCTGTCCCCTTGACTGAGGCTGTTTCCGCAGCGGGACAAATAAAACCAATGGTTTAAGCTCAAGCGGAGTCTCCCTCTCTCCGTTCCTGCCATCGCCGCTCGCTGCCCGCAGACAAGCCAAGACCCCCGGGATCGGCACAGTCCGTCCTGTTCCCGAGCCGTGCCCGCGCTGTTACCGTGCCAGGGCTGGACGGGGCAGAGACCCCGCTGACACCAACACAATTACCGCGTATTTTACCCTTTCTAAAATGTTGGTAGCTTCAGTTCTTTGTTGTCCACATCTCCATCTCAATTTTAAGAGAAAGATTTACCTTCTAGTAATATTATCTCTTTTAATTACTTAATAACTAATGTCAGAAACGCAGTTAAGATCTTGTAGCTACTTGAAGAGGTAGACAAAATTGCATTGAAAAGAGAGAGATAATTTTAATTAGAATAATCCCTGTACCTTTTACAAAAGTGAAAACAAACTGTGTATATTCCACACTACCAGTTTCTGTTAATATCAAGTACAATCACAAAAGAATCAGCAATTTTTTATAAACATTCAAGAAATTTCAAGATTTCTGTCATGCTAAGATGTCTAATGAATCATTGCTCAAGACAAACAATGAACAAGTGAAGATTCAGGTGATGAAAAGCCGTAACTACCAAACAATTAAACTGGATTGTTGTGCAATTGAAGTTTTGAATTCTTATAAATGCATTTTAAATGAGGCAAATGCCATTTGTGCATCCTGTTGAGGTGAAAAAAAAAAAAAAAAAAACAACCACAAAACCCTTACAAACAAAGCTTTTCAAAGAAAATTATAATAAGCACAACACAAATCAGAAACACCAGGAGTAAACTCACTCATGTTATTAAGAACTCTGAGCTGAGAAAGATGATAAAAATGTGCCTCATTGATTTTTCCTAATCTAATTAATCATCATTTTGTGGCACAATCCTATTTGCATGGAGTGACAACAGCTGGTGCTGTTTGTCTTCTGGAGCTTCTTGAAGGTACCAGTGTCCAGGACAAGCTTTGTCACATTTTGGGATGGGAAATGAGGAATGATTGGTTTGATCCAAGTCTCTGAAATACCTGAGGCTGATGAAGGTATTGAAGGTATAACCTTGTATGCTGTAGAGAGACAATTACTTTCACTGCCTTATAACTTATTTTTATTTCTTTATGTATAAGAAGTCAAGGACAGTCACATTTTCAAAGTGATTAAAAACTTTATACTGTAACTCCTAGGAATTAGCATACCTTAATCATGTAACAGATGTCCTGGAAATATTCCAGCTGCCATTTAATCTTCAAGACATCTACTGAGCGTTCTGTGTCCACAGTATTAGAGATCTAACACACTATGATAAAAATAAACAAAATTTACAAAACAAACAATTTTACTGCCTTCTTAAACTACAGTGCAACTCAAATTCTTATTTCTAACAGAAAAAACAGAAGTTTAAATTTAAAACTAGTCAAT
This sequence comes from Sitta carolinensis, assembly GCA_032173965.1. Classification (NCBI taxonomy): domain Eukaryota; kingdom Metazoa; phylum Chordata; class Aves; order Passeriformes; family Sittidae; genus Sitta; species Sitta carolinensis. The sequence goes on along the minus strand of CM063285.1, from coordinate 56,052,804 downwards.
ATTTGTTGCTGCTGTTGTTTTTTTTATTTGCTTTACTTGCTTTTTACAATGAGATCGACACAGCAAATGCAGGAAAGATCCACAGTTAAAAATCTCATTATTTATTAATCACGCTTGCAAGGATGTTCAGTATAGTATATACAGAGTGTCCAAGCAATTTGGCTGCACAATTATTTATTTATGGAATCAGCATATCTGGCCCATAAGTGTGCAGCATTTTGGTTTACACTCTTAATACCATGTTACTGGGGAAATACATCACTATCTAAACAGCACTCTGTGTAATTAGTTAGACTGAAATCCACCAGTTTCTCACCTCAAGATATATGTATCCACTGCCAAGCATATCAATGGGAACTCCACATTTACTTTTGGAGACAAGACAAAAGCCCTGTGTTTTACTGGTAGCTGAAGAAATTTCAACGTTTCAGAGTTGTTTTTTTTTTCTGCATCTATGTCTAGCTTAGTCCCCAAAAGTTATTTGCAATGAAGTTTGTATGAGTAAGACAAGAAGTGAGAGAATCCCATTGCTTCCCAGAAAATACAGATACTCAAACAGATCTCCCTAGCTTGTACCATCAAAGAACCTACTAGCAATGACATGTGTGTATATCAGGTACTTGGCTTTCCTTGAATATTTATAGTGAGACAAGATGTTCCCATCCATTTTTAGATATTTGAAAAAAATCCATCCCTCAATGGGAAAAGAAAGAATTATGAGCTGGGGTTGTGTAATCACACATAATCACTTTGACTCCAAGTAAGGCACATTGATCCACATTGGCTCAAGATCTATCCACTAATATTTATGGTAAGTTTTCTAACACAGAGCCTGAAGATATTTTTGTTACATTTGTCATTATTTCAAGGTGTTGGCATGAATTTTAATGCTCGTTAAAATAAGGTATCAGTAGTAACAGAGCAAGTAGTAGCAGAGCATCCAAGAGAACTTTCTTGTCCAGGTGGGAAAAATAGATAGAGCACAGTGATTATGTCACTCAAATTAGCTGTTCTTAGCCAATGTTTTGCATATTCCTGGCAGCACAATGACATTTGTCTTGACAATGCACACCTAAGGCTTTCTGTCATCTTTCTGTTGCACATCTTCCACTCACTGCTCACTTATTTCTCATAATTTTCTTTCAAAGTGCAGGGGAGAAGTGTGAAGTCTGCAGTCCTGAAACACATATATCTTTAGTAACCAGCATGAAATATGAGGCCAAAACCATCCTCTATATACTTGCAGACTAACTTAAAACCTAAGAAAGAGGTTTGCATGGATTTCATATATTCTTCATATACCTGTTCTTTTCCTTCTGCTTTAGTTGTTCTCAGGCTGGTTCCACATTTTCCTGTCCTGAGTCCTTGCAAAGGAACAGCAGGAACTTTTCCTTCTCAAAACAACACCTGATGAAAAACTAACGCTAGATGATTTGTTTATACAAAAGAGATATTAGTTAATGCTAGAATATGGGGAGGGGAGTGTTTTCTCCCATGAAAAAGAAAATGTTTTAAAATTTCTTAGATATCTGTGACACAGATATGCACCATGAATTATGAAACAAAGGTCATGAAATTGAGAAACTGTTTTCCTAATTAACAATGTCTGGAGAAGGAGGGTGAGGCTGGGTGAGTGTATGGCAGCTGACCAAATCTAATCATCTCTGTAGAGGATGAAAAACTGTCAATTTTTTCTGGGAATATCAGTTAGCTAAATTTTGTAGCTAAATTTTGCTAAATATAAACACTGGTCCAAGTAGGTCCGTAAATTAAAATGTCTGTGTAAAACAGGCTTGACTTAGAAAAAACTACTTAGATTAATGGGTTATACCAAAAAAAGCTTGTTAGTGTTTCTAATTTTGTGGTATCTATTAATCAGAGGTGGCTGTTTTCTGAACTACCACAAGCACAATTCCATGCAAATTAGTTCAATTAAAAATTAATTAATCAGCTTGTTCCTTTTTTGTTTCACTCTTTTTGTTTCAAGGTTTGTTTTTTTTTTTTCCTCATCAAAGTTAGACATAAACATCCTTTCTTGGGGTCAAAATCCATCAGTGGTGCTACCATGCATTCTCTGATACAAAAATGAGAGCAGGAATCTGAGTGTCTTTGACCTCTGTGAGATTTTGAATTGCAAACAGAAATAATAACAGCAGAGAATGACAAAGCAGACTAGCTATAAATTCGTATTGACCATAAAAAAATAGTAGCTACAGTTTAATCCTAAATAAACATATTTACTGAGCATATATAAGGACAATGAGATAGCTATCCTCAAGTGTTATATCCAGAAGAGATTCCTAATCCCCACAGATGATTTGGTGGGGCTATTTTCAAATCCATCTGCTACAGATAGAGTCACTAAAGACACCTATACTGATAAATAAAGCATGCCTCAAGGAATGGCAGATAATTGTCCAGAGTGCTCAGTTCCCAGTTTGCATCCTATTTATGGCCAGTAGCAACGAGCAGACAACATTTGCAAAGGGTGTGAGTGGCAGCAAATACTAAAAACTAGTCATAGCAGGCAATTTGGATATGCTCATCCAATGTGGGGAGGGAGAAGGGCAGACTGAAGAGTATGGATATGAATTTCATGCTTTTTGGCTCCTGGGTTAAAAACCAAGTCTTGATTGGTTTTGCTTGTACCACAGTTGCAGACAGTTCTGGATGTTTTGTTTATTTGCTTACTCTTGTTTCTTTTTGTGTTTTCTGCCAGATTTTTGCACTGCCTGTTTGAATAGCCCAAGGTTACTTTATAGAACTTTTCTTAAAGCACAACTGTGTCTAAAAGATGTTTTCCTGGCCCAATAGTCAGCTGCTGGTGCAACTTTGTCAGGCTCTGAGATGGAAGGCTTTGTTAGCAGAACTTTTTGAATATAGATGTGGCAATTGGAGTTCTGATTAGGTTCTGGCAGTTATTGAAAAGCAGAGTACAGTGAGCACTTCTAAAGAGTTTGTAGAGTAGATAAAGGGTGATTATGCTATTGTTCCATAAAGCAATTACACTGCAAAATACTGACACAGTCCTTCTCTAGACAGACAAGGATAAATTGTCATGGTTTATTGTATGCTCATTCAAAGGGAACAACTGCAGGGCCATAATTAAATTTGGCAACCTGGAAATTTTGGAAGTTCAAAGATGTCTGGAAAAAGGGGGATGGCTTATACTTCATGGAATTTTATTGCAGGACAATCTCTCGTGCTGAAAAATGTGAAGTTCATTATGGTGTAGCCATTCTCTGCTTTTTACCAGTACAGGAAATATCCAGAACAAAATGCGAGAATTTCAGAGGCAATGGTGTCTCCGTCAGAGACAAATGCCTTAAAATAAATAAATAAATGAATAAATAAATAAATATAAAAAAAACAAACAAAAACAAAAACAAAAACAAAAAAAAAAAAAAAAACAACCAAAAAATAAAAACCCAAAAACCCCAAAAGTTAAACTCCACTATTCTGTAGCTAAACATATAAAATATATAAATGATGGAATAATCAGCTTTGTAAAGAACCTTTGTCTTGATTAAATTCAGTAAAAAGTAGCATAAAATACTACTAAAAATACTGGATGTGACTTCGATCAAAGAAGGGAATGGAAGCTAAATTCAGTTAGGATAGACCTGGTCTAACATGACTTCTGAACTTTCAGACAGGGGATTAATCTTGGACTCTCTTATTTCTGGCCATGGCCATTTATCTAATTTATTTAATCCCATTCACACAGTGTCCTGTAGCAGATCAGACTATTTGAACTATTTTATATTATATAATATGCTATAAAAATTAAAAACGTATTCCTAATTTCTGACATTTTAAAACACTAAGTATAGAAGAGAGATCTGAACTTTGCTCCAAGATGCCTACAAAATTGGAACTGTATGTTTTCCATACCCATTAATGGTTCTGTCTGCATGGCAGTGGAGATTTCCAAAGAAATTACACAACTGAAGTACAACTTCCTGTTGTAAGACACAAATTTCTGCTGTCTTTCCAGACTTCTTTGCCAGTACTTTATCAGTGTAGAGGAGGAAATTAACTCCAGTATTTTCTATATCAAATATGACAAGTGCTAATAAGCTTGTCTGTTCCCAACATTTGAGATTGCTTGGAAGTAGATTTTATTTAGAGAATGTACCAAACCGACGCTTTGCTGGGAAAATGATTTGTACTAACAGATGGTGGGATGGTTTCTCTTGCTTGCTCCCCTCCTTTCAGGCTCTCTATTGAGCATGACAGATATTTCAAGGCCAAAAACCCCAAAGGTTTCACAAGCTTATATGAAATATTAGCATGAAATAGAATTAAGTAGGACCCAAATCTTCTGTCACTGTCCTAACTCCTCATGTCTAGGCAAAGCCCTGTTCTGGAAGGTGGCCAGTGGAACAGCAGCAGTAGAAATAAATTCCTGTATCAAGCAAGGTTGTTTTTCTGTGTGCATCTTGTGGAGTTTTCAGAGCAGATTTGGGCAGGTGCTGCTTCCCCATTAACTTCTGGGCTAAATTCCACAGCAAAATAACTGCAGGAGTGATTTCCTCCCTGCCCACACTGCCACTGCATTTGGCTTTATACCTTCCATGGGAGATGCACCTGCCTTGTCCAGATTTAAACCTGGCTTTGGCCTTGCAGTCAGTTTTGTCCCATCTCCATCTGCACGGATGACTTCCAGCATCAGTGGGGCTGCACCAGGGCCCCTGCATGCACAGGGCTTTTGGAAATGATTTCCTGAGCCCTAGGGAACACCACTGAGGATAAAAGGTTATATCAGGGGTGGATTTGCATTCCTCCTCTCCCCACAATCCCCCAGAGAACAGTGATGTCAGAAAAAAGGCTGGTTTTTATCCATTGAATATTTGTGTTTCCTGTAACTCTTACATAGCATTTCTTTTCCATATCTCCAGATGTAATCTATTCCATTATCTAAATCTCTCCTTCTGTAGAGCATGTAACAATAAATAAACTTTGTGGGTTTGCCTAATCTGAATTGGATCTGTCACATCTGGAGAGCCAGTTTACTGCATTTTTGAAGAGCTTATTTTTGTCTTTGGAGACATACAAAGTAAGAGAAATATGTGTGTGAGTAGTGAATGGCAAAATGCCTGGTCTGATTAAAACAAACCCACTGCACAGAAATTGCCCTGGCAAAACGCAGTCAAAAGGTCCAAAATCCAGTGAAGCTGGGGAATATGAGAGCTCTTAGCACTCTATAATGTAGAGGAAAGCAATCAGTTCTTGTCAATAGAGAAACACACATTGAAGTAACTGGAATATTCTAAGGAAGGAGAGTCTTTGTTCCTTTTTTTTTTTAATTAAAAGAAGAAACAACTAAATGGAAATTCATACCAATAATTTTCTTCTTGCCAAATAGTGTGCCCTACCTGGAAATACAGAGAAATATATAGAAGATGATGGAATATAAAAGAGCAGAGAGGAGACTTACACAAGTGAATACCAGCTAGGAAAAATAAGAAATTTTAAAATTTTTGCCTCCATTTCTTTTTAATCTCTTCTCTGTCCAGTGTTAACTTCTATTTTCCATCTTCACCTTGAATTTTGAAAGGTCAGATTGCTATAAACTAAACTTTTGTATTTTTAAAACTAATTGTGGGTTTTTTGGTTTTTTGTTTTGTTTTGTTTTGTTTGTTTTGTTTTGGTGGGTTTTTTTGTTTTTTTTTATTATTATTATTATTATTATGGCTGATGAACTTCCTTCTCTCATATTCCCATCCCATTAGGTTTGGTTTCTTTGCTAGCTCTGTCTTCATTTTTCACTTTTCAGGATTAAAATTTCACACTGGTTGGTGTTTTCTCTTATCTCAGCAGTCTACAGATTCCCCATGCTGTGGCTAGGAAGGCTTCTGAAAGAATGGGTGGATAACATTATTTTAGAAGAAATATTTCAAAAGAGAGTTATGTTGACTCCCTGAGAGCCTGATCCATCCCACTGCTTTTTTTGTCAGCAAGAATTTCTCTATAGGTCTCAATTAGCTTTAGATCACAGCCCACATCCAAGCAATGATTTCCAAAATCACAAGGATAAATAGATGTAAACTATTTATGACAGTTTAACAAGTCAGTTCAAATATGCAGAATAAAAGTAAGGAACAAATTAAGACCAAACTCTGCTATCTAATAGTAAAAGTTGTTAGTTCTTTTGGTCTTCAAAATGCTGTTTATGTTGGTTTATACTTTTAAACATGCCCACATGAAAAAACTGGGCCAGTAAAACTGGGCTCAAGCTCTGAAGAGGTGTAAATGGCTGAGAGAGGAAATGACTCCTGGTGAGTCAGTGTCAGAGGAAAGATAAAGAGTCTGAAATCCCTAATCCTGATTTTCCTGCTTACTTTCAACCCTACTGCTTCAGCAAGTTATTTTCAGCATACATTTTGGATTACAAAGGAAGCACTTTAGGGACAAATCAGTAATTTGATGGAGCAAAATAAAGTGTTTTCTGCATTCAAGAGAGTCTGCACACAACACAAAACAGACAATGAGGAAGTCATGTTAATTTACCAGTTGTTGCTAATGATTTCACTGTCTGTAAAAAGAGAAATACCAAGACCTAATGGGAGAAAAAAAAACTCAATAAATTAGTGTGAAGAGACATTTGTGAAGAAGCTGACTTAGCTCTATCCATCAATTCTATAGAGCAATTTGTAGCTTGATCCTCTGTGAAGCTTTTGTTGTCTTTCAATGCCCACTGCCTGTGCAAGCCTTCCCAAAATATTATCTGCAATTAGGTGGTGATATCTCATCAAGGAAAACCCACTACTTAATTTGAGTCTCTGGCTTTTCTGATCAGATTTATGACTGCTCATTTATATTTGACACATTGTTTTCTAGGTTGCTTTAGAAAGACAAATCCTTGATAATCAAGGGGAAAAAAAGCCTGTCAAGCACCAAGTGGAAGAATTGCTCAGATGTTATGGGGAAACTTCTTATTAGATCTGTCAAAAATTAAAACCATGCAGCAAAAGATGTAAAGTTATTTCAGTCTTTTGATGTCTTTGGGAGCTCTTGAAAGAAGGACCAAATTGCACTCTGGGATGTGTTTCAAAACTAAGTTTGCAGATCTGAATACACGAAGACAGTTCAAACACTGTTCCCTATATTTCTGTTATTTGATTGACATTGCAATAAACTTATGAAAGGAGAGTCAGGCAGGAGACTGAAAATGGTGTTGATACAAGGAAATGGGATGTTGTCAAAGAACCTCAGCATTCACTGTGGGCCTGAACATGAAAAGATAAATATTAGTTTATATGTAGGACCATCTATTTATGTCGTCCCAGCAAATGACTTGGATGTAACCAGTGCTTTCTGTGTCCCACAGAAAGAACTGGAAAACCATCTAGTCATAGGCAAGTGTGCTCTTGTGCTCTTTGTCAAATCTATAAAACATCCTTGACCAGACAAATTATTTTATGGTCAAATAAAAGACTGATCTGTTGAAAACTAACCCCATGCTTGCATACCAATTTTCAGGACCTCCATCTTTTCCTCAAGCTGTAGTTTTTCCTACTGGCATAAAAATAGGGTGGTGTGAAAGCAGGAATATAGGTAGAAGTAGAGGAGGGACAGTGTGCCTTCAGCAGCTCCTGGTACTTAGACAAGGAAAGCAGGAATGTCACTGTGGAATCACAGCTTTAGCATCCCCCCATACCATTTAAACGGTTTTTTGGTGTTTCTGGGAGCAATGTCAAGCAGTGTTAATCATATTTATTGGTATCTGTTCAGCAGCATAGGCAGTAGGAATGACTTCTACCTACAAAAGCTTGCACACTTGCAAGTTTGGGGAAAACCTTCTCTAAGGAGAAGCAGAACTTGAATATTACTAAGTAGACACTAAAAGCTGATTTTTTTCATTCTATTTAAAAAAAGAAAATGCTTTAAAAAAGAAAAGAACTTAGAAAGCTCTTTCAGAAAATTCTAGGTTATCCTTTTATGAAACAGCTAGCTTTCAGCAGATGAAAAATGTTTAATGATTTCATGTACTGAGCTGGACTACATTAACAGGCTTAATAAAGTTACCTTTAAAAGCAGAAGACAAACTAAATATATGTGGAAAGTGAAGAGTTTCTGTGAAAGATTTTGTGGCATAAAAACTAAGTTACTGCTTATAGACTCTAACCAACCAATCAATAAATGTAAGCACCAAAATGTCATGTGATAGCAAATTTAGCTGGACTTAGTGATTGCTAATAAAAATATATTTTAATCAAGAAATTAGAAGAAGACTCTTCAGTTCTCTTTCTGAAGAGCCAAGGAGTAGAGGTGATACTGAATTCTGTCTGCCAACCTTTCCCTTGATGAGCCCCTACGGGTTGTGTTTTCAGAGCTCCTGCAGCTGGACTTCTGACAAAACTGTTACTGTGTTTTGAGTTTCCACAGCAGCAGTTCATGTGAAGCAGCCCAGGAAAGAGAGAGCAATATTAAACCCTCTTTTGGAAGGTACTGAGCTTTGGGACAGCAGAAAAAACAACAGAGCAGCTGAAGCAGGTAACTCTGAGACTGGTGTCCCTCTGATCCATCTTCCTGTTTCCATTGGTGGTGAACCCTGTAATCTTCTGAGAGATGTGCAAAAAAGGTGGAATGAAACACTCACTGTGAATGTTTAATGTTAACCACTCACGTAGTTGCTTCTTGCTTTGAAGCCTAATGTGTAATTACTTCAGAGAGTTTGTTTTAAACTTAGTGCAGCAACATCTGCTGTGACTTTGCCCAATCTCAAAATTACAGAAGTGCTCAGGACTCCCAAGGTGGAATTTGGGTGCTGAAAATGAGATTATTTCTTAAGAAACATAATGAAGTGCTGGCATAAATAATAAAAGAACTGCAGAACTGCCAGCTTTGTGTCTCGCCTGGTCAGCTTGGTAACTGTTTTAACAACCTCTCTGCAGCTCTTTAACTACAGCCATGGAATATAAAAGTAGCATTAGTGGTGTTAGCCTGTTTTTTAATCTCCAGAAAGTAGCCCAGGGAAAGATTATGATGAGGATTTTGTTAAATCCTTTTATATCAATTAGAATTTAAGGTTCTCATCTGCATTTTTTGTCTTAGTAATATTATGCAGCATTTCAAGGGTTATAAATTGTGGAGCTTTTAGCTTTTAAAAATCTACGTAGTAGGTTGATATTGAGAAGGGTGCTACAACTTTTGGGAATAGGAGAAATTATAAACAAATCAGCAGAAGAACAAAACAGTGGCAGAGGAAGAGGAGTAAAGGATTGGAAAAGCATCTCAGACAGAATTATGCAATGAGTCACTGAATTTCTGTTTCCTCGAGGCCTCTGCTGTTCACCAAGTACCTTGGAGAAATATTGGTGTGAGTAGTTGCTGATCTGCCTGCCTTTTACTGTCAGTGCTCATGTCCCTCTCAAGGAGAGGCATGGCTCAGCAGAGTGCAGGAACATAAAATTACATTTCCATGATCAGACCCACGTCACCTCACCCAGCCGTGTGCTGCCCATAAGAAGTACCCTCACCTCACTGCCTGACTGAAATATGGATTTTATATCCAAATATATTACAGCAATAGTGATTCATTAAAATGAATCACCTTTTCATTATTGATCTGTTTCTTGGAGGGATGGCAAAACAGGTACATTGCATGTTATTTGTTTCTGCTGTTTGCTATGTGAGGCAAAGTGTTATTTTTTTCTTTCCTTTGTTGTAACTTGCAGAGCTTTAAATCATGTAAACTTTAATATTTCAATTTAATATTGTTACATATAAAAGTCCGCAAAACCAAAGAACTCGCTTTCTTTTTTCTCTAAAAGACAAGTAATTTTATCACATTTTATGTGATAATCATAATTTTGGAGAGAAAGGATAGGCTAGGGAGGCACTCCTACAATATATCCAGCAGTTTTCCATAATGATGGTGCTGCATTCTCAAACAGCACGGTGAGGCCGTGGTGAAGTGTGGTCTCTGGAAGACATCTGTTGAGTAAAAGTTTCTGGTTGTAGGGAACTCAAAAGACATATTAGAAGAGTCTACATCTTTTTCACAAAGGCTTTGATGTCTTCAAATTCTGGCACTTCAGCATCCTCAGTCTCAAAAGGACTTTTAACAGTTAAATCAGCTTCAGGTTGTTAATGAGTGCCTATGGATCAAATTATTTCTTTTGTTAAACAGATGAATTATACAGGCTTTAAGGCAGGCCAACCAGATAAGACACCAGAAAATATATGCATAATTTGTCTTCTTTAATGTAATAGCATGGGGATATAGAATATTTTGGATAGGGTGGGCCAGGGATTCTTTCTCTGCTTATGCACAAACACTGAAGCTTTCTTTTTCCAAGTGATTGTTCTCGCTGGTTATCTAGAATATGCATCATGCTTTCTGTACCTCTCTCTCACAGACAAATCTGCTTACAGAATCAGAAGTTCTGCAAAGTGCATCCTGCCCTTATTATTAATTGCTTTATCTCAGTGGCACATACTTAGGACTGGGTACCCAGATGAACCTTTTCTGTGCTTAGGAGGTCTGGCTGCTGATCCAGTTTTGCTGTAACAATATCCTGACACTCTAAAAGAGGTGAAAATGGGAAACAGTTTAATTGGAGATATGAATTCAGTGTTCACTGAAATTAATGAGAGCACAGATTGCATTGGATCAGGTCCTTTGAGTTTGGACTGATGAGTTTGGAACATTTACTTGTCATCACGTGGACATGCTATTGGTTTGACAGATCTCCAGGGAAGACAGCACTGTGGGCAGGTGACAGAGCTTCACATGAAACCTGGATCACAGAAAACCTCCCTGCTCTGCCCTGCTTGTGGAGTTTGTAGTTCCACCATGTGTGTTTATTTGTGTCCGTATAGCAAATCAGCTGTTGATAAAATAACTACAAAAGCTGGAGAAATGAGAATAAAACATTTTTATATACATCAGATGCTTAGAAAGCACTGTGGGCTAAGAATAAAGTCTCAGATGAGAAATATGTATTTATCATATCAAAAAAACCCACCCAGATGGAACAAGAGAATGCATGCAAATTTCCTTATGAAATTCACATATTTGTTGAAACATATCTCAGAGTGTCACAAAGCCCCAAAACTTCTGTTTCTCTACAGAAGACATGGAAATGAGGGTGAACAACAGGATACTGACCTGCAGATGGGAAAAGAAACTACTCATGGCAATCAAATCCAAAGAAGAAGAAATCCGGTGATATCTTCTCCAAACTCAATTTCTCAATACTAAATGAAGTTTGATGGCAAAAATGCATAAGTTATGTAGGTTGAAAAGGGAGTGATAGTGACAGCTTCATTCAGGCAAGTTCCCTGGGCAGCACTAGAGGCAGTTCACTGTTCAATGAATATTGTATTGATCCCAAGAGTATACAAGATGTTGAATGCGTGGCCAGCCAGCCAGAAAACAATATGAAATAATTCTAATTCATTATACAGACCAAGAGGCCCAGCTTCCTCTGATCTGCCACTTCAAAAAAAAAGAAAAAAAAAAAAAACAACCCAGAGAGGGTAGTGTAGTCCCTGAGAGGGCACCTATCACAGAGAAATTAAATTATTTATAGAGATTTCTCCTATAGAAGAGGAAATGTAAAATTCCCATTAGTTACCTTTGCAAGCAGTTCAGCAAATAATAATAATAATAATCTGTGAACTTAATCAAAATATTTGAGATTGGGTAATGGTGATCAAATTCCCAAGTTCCATAATACAACCACAGAGGCAACCAATGAATTTCAAAGGTGACAGGTCTGGGGTTGATGAAAAGAAGGAACATTTGACACAAGGCCCAATAAAGGGTAAAACTAATTGCCCTGTACTGCAGTAAAACAAAATACAGAAATTCAGGAGATGATTGTATTTCTGTATTGTTAGGAAAGATATTTAACATTGAATAGCTCATCCGAGGCAAAAAAAAAAAAAAAAAAAACCACAAAGAAACCCAACCAAACAAAAAAATCCAGCATTGGAGGAAAATAATTAATATTTGTTTGCTGCCATAAGTCAGTTTTTTTTTTACTGATATTACGGAGCAGGCTGAGAGCAGCAGAGGCAGAGAGAGATTACTGCACACCTGCCTTCTCTCAGGACTGCAGGGAACATCTGCCACTGCACACGTGCTGCAGCTCATGGGGAATGTGTTCAGAGGTTCAGATCCAGAGAGATGGTGCTGAGGCTCCAAAACACACCAAACAGCAATGTGGCCCTGAAACCAGAGTGCTTCAGAGTGCTCCAACAAAAACTGGTTTTAAGGCCATGGGGTCTTTTTATTTATTACCTAATCAACCCAATGGTAAGGATTTGAATCGTGTCAATGGCAACAGCTTGCCACTTGATCTGACCCTTTGTTGTCCAGGTACCAGAAAGTTCTTCCTCTGGATCCATTCCACCTGCACTCCTTTGAAACACCCAATGGTTTCATTGTCACTGGCACCTGTAAATGAAGAACTGCTGGATAAGGTCTTCGTTTGGAGGAGATATTACCACAAATATTTCAAATTAACAAGGGAGAAGGTAAGCAAAATAACCATTTTGGGGGAGTATTTCAAAACAGCACATAGAACAGGAATTCAGTGTATTACTAGAAGCATTAAGGCTGGAAAGGACCTCTCAGAGTGTCAGGTCCAACCATTAACAAAACATTACCAGGTGCACCACTAAACCAGGCCCCCAGATGCCACATCTACACGTTTTATGAACACTTCCAGGGACAACAACTCCAACACTGCCCTGAGCAGCCTATTCCAATGCTTGTCCATGCTTTCAGGGAAGAAATTTCCCCTAATACCAAATCTAAACCTCCCCTAGCACAGAACGAGCCTTCTTCCTCTTGTCCTGTCACTTGTTACCTGGGGGCAGAGCCTGAGCCCCACCTGTTCAGGTGGATGTAGAGAGCAGTAATTCCCCCCCAAGCCTCCTCTTCTCCAGGGTAAACAACTCCCTGTTGCTTTTTCCCTTCCTGTTAACAACACCATTGATGGGATATTTGTGAATTTGATGCTTTTTGCTGCTTAAAAACCAGAACAATGAAATCTGTGTTCTCCATGATGCTTAGCTATACACTTGTCTTCCAAAATTTGCACAGAGGTCCCAGATCCTGCTTTATACACTTTTTCTGGCAAGCTTGATCTTCTGCTCCTTACTGGTATGGTGTTGTAATGACCTCCTGGGACTAGCAGAGGTATTATACATAAAAAAGAGAAAAATAAGCAGCAAAATAAATGACAAGGTGAACTCTTGTCTTACCCCAAAATCATTAAACTGTGTCATTATATAGACTCCTGGTTGTTCAATACTTTCAGAATCTTCTAGATCTTCCTTTTTTATATTGGATTTTTATTTACTTTACCATCCATTTATTCATATTTTGCCAGATTTATATGACTATGTGCTGTATGCTGTGAAGATTTCCTCTCAAGAGGAATCTACCAGCACTACATTATTTCCTAGTGACACTTTTTTCTTTTTTTTCTCTTGCGATGAACTACTGCCTTCTGAGAGAACAGAGAAAAAAATAGTATTTTTATTGGGTTTTTCAAAACTCACTTTTGTTCTTTGTTGATAGTCAATATTTTCTATTAAATTGTTATTGAAATAATGTTATTTATTAAATTTTCAGATGGAGCAAATAATGTCTTTTTGATAAAGATGGAAAAGTCTTAATCATGATAACTAACATTCAATAAAAATAATACCGTAATCTTTAAAAATTGTCAATATTTTCCAGATAACTATATGAAATACCTGTGACATTGGAAAATTCAGCAGAAGCTGTACATCCTGTAGAAAAATACTGTTTTAAATGGAAATAATTTTTCCCAGAAAACATTGGGTCAATATTTTTAAATTCATCAGAAAAGAGCTTTTTTTCGTTAAGCTATTTTGCTATTAATATCTAGACAGGGAAAAGAGATTTAAACCATGAAAACTCTATGAAATGGGGATAAGTACCTGTTTATATTTGAGAAGGAATTTTGAGTTCTTAATACAGTCAATAAATATGCCTATATTTAGAGGTGCTTAAGTTTTGGGTTTGGTCTGCTCCAAGGTAAGCCTGTGTGAAAGTTCTCCAGCTTCATTATGACTCCCCACTACCAAAAATCCCCTGCAGGAAATAGTGTGAGCCCAGGCTGACAAGTGGCACTGCAAGAGCGAATACAATTTTATATAACTATATAAATAGTAAATACGAATATATTAAATAATACAACTTTTACTAGAGCTGATTTGTAACTGTTGGAGAGAGGGGAATTGTAAACCTTTCACAGCCAGCTACCTAAACTTTCTTTGTAAAACAAACAAAGGTAAGAAAATGAGAGATCATTAGGAAAATCCAGTTTATAATAGCCTTGTGAGGGCTCGAATCCACTGTCAAAGTATTGCACTCGCTGGAGGCACCTTAACTGCCTGAGCATGTTTTTAGGTCGTAGCTAACCTGAGATAATTGGACTAAAGCTAAATTGAATTAGCCCATGATAGTTTGACTAATAGGACACACATGGGCAGCCACAGTGGCTGGCCTAGCCCAGGCATGGCCAAGCTGAGAGAATTTGCTCATCTCTGTGAGCCCTGGGAAGAAAGTGTCAGCCTTGGTGATCCTCCAAGCTAGACGAGGCTTAAATGTATTCTACGAGCAGCCCCGTGCTTTCAGAGCAATGGACTGCATGATTCATTTGGCTTTTTGCTTTCTTGACTCTCCTGGCTTTCTGAGAATGGCTTCCCTTTGGCCACCTCCCTAAATCAGAGTCCAGCCCAAGACAGCATCTCAGAAGGGTTTTACAGCTTGCACATCACCCCGTGTCTTTTGTCAAAGTAGCCAATATTGTGGCATCCAGTGACTTTTTTATGCCTGGCACATCTGATAAATAGGCAGAGGGTACCCAAAAGAAAAGGAACAGATTGGAAACCAGAGGCTTTTGTGTGTTACTGAGTAAAACAAATTGCATCTGTGATGGGCCTGAGTCAACTTACTGTGAGCAGAAGTGCTGAAATTCATACTTTTTTAGGTAAAGTATCCCTTTTTAAGAAAATTAAATGCTTTTTTTGTGGGGAAAAAAACCCAACCCAGAAACCTGCCAGCAATCCTATGGTTCTTGGATTTGTGCAGTGAGCAGCACGCTGGAAATCTTTTGATAGGAAGTTTTCCAAACTGTTTCTCAGAGGCTGTCAGAGTGCATCCAAGTGTTACTGTCACCCACTGGAATGCCAGAGCAGAAAGATTTCCTGACTGCAAAGGTAGAAATCACCTTTTACTGCAGGAAATCCTGCTGTCCAGCTGTGGCTTTTGCAAATATCAGCTTAAACCCAGGCAGGAGTTCTCTCACTATTCTGACTCAATGTCTCTAGAAATTCTTCCTTCCAAAGGTTAGATATCATCATTTTGGTTTCATCTTCCACTTTATCCCTGAATAATTCTCCTACCTTTCCCAATACTGCTATTTTGTATTCCAAAAGATAATTTTGTAGGGTGCACCTGAACATATGTGTGCTTTTAAACATCCTGCTTAATTGGGTATTTAAGTAATTATGGGCAAGAAGCCTGGAAGGTTTGCTTTGCTAGTGAGAAGGCAATACAAAATTTAAGCACCATTTACAAAAGTATTTTCTATCATCTTGTTTTTTTCTTGTTATGGCCAGTAATCACTTTACATACACAGATTGAAATTTATTCTACCACTAATGCAGTCATGAAAAGAGAGTGAGGACCATCAAAGGGGAAGAGGCACACAGGTTGCTACTAAAATAATGAAGGAAAAATGAGAAAAATAAAAGCAAATCACGATTTTGAAATGCTGCCAGCTGATACAGTAGAACTATGGAGTATGAATTCATTCTGATTTATGGGATAAGAACTCTCTTGCACAAAGTTATCAGACTAACAGGCTGGTAAGCAGTCCTCCTTGGAACAGTAGAGAAAGACATCTCCAAATGAGGTCATAGTTATCTTAGAAATCTGTCTCTGCACTGGATAAATCACTTTCTGGAGGTGATTTCCTGTCTCAAATGAAAAGCAGGGAGCCTGTATCTACTTTTGACTAGACAGTTAAGACTTGGAAAGCTGAAAGTTCAGCAAAGCCCAACATAAAGAGTTAATATTTGCCTATTCCAGACTTCCCAGTTGCCAATTTTTGGATCTTAAATGGTTTAAATTAATGTCACCAGCTCCCAGTTTCCCTGGGAAAGTTAATGTATAGGCAGGCAAGCTTAGATCCTAAAAGATTATTTCTATTTTCCACAAAGTGCCTTCTTACATAATGTAGTATCACACTGGGAGCATGTGTGGAAATGATCATCCTGTGCTTTTTGCCTTAGAGCTCTGCAAGGGAATTTATGCCAGTGCTCAATGTTCTGCTGCAAAAAAACTCATATTGCAGACAACTTATCAAGAGGAAACCCCTGAGTAAGACTTTTATAGCACTCTGCTGGAGATTTGCCACCGATCTGCTCTAGCAATATGATCCCACACCAGAAGTATTCCCCCATTCTGATTCTTTTTTTCTTTTCTGATTTTATCTATATCAAAGAGAAGAAAAAACCTTGTAATGGATCACAGTGGGGAAAAAGCAGTTTCAATTTAATTATTAATAATGCAATTTTGCAGCAACTATATCGTGTGTTAGCTCGATTTTTAACTGCTTTTAAAATGGAGACAAGGATCTTATAAGTGCATCTGCTGGGGGTGTCTGTGTGGATGGGAGATGACTGAGAGGTCTTAACTGAATCTGTGTTCCTAGAAATAATTGCTTCATTACTTGAATGGGTTACCTCGAGCTGAGCTGATGTGATTGTCCATCTGTTTCTGTGCATTTCCTGAGCCAGTGCCACTGGACAGTAAGGGAGAGCTCTGCAGTCCGTGAAAAACTCGAGGAGGTCAGAGCCTGAAGGTGCTGAGGAGATTGCAGCCTCTCTGGCTTCAGTCAAAGGCAAATTTGAAGAAGTGCAAAGTTTATATCCCCAATATGTGAGCTCATCTTTCAGCACCTCCTCAGAATGACAGCTTCAGACTGCAGGTGTAAAATGGGAACTGTAAAGATGATGATTGGCTTCCATCTCACTTTTTTTTATCTGATTTTATTTTTGGGTTAAGAGTTTCCTCTTTGTTGATATTTGTAGCCTTGCATACACATATATATTTCACATTGCCTGTCAGTACTTTCAGATTTATTCAAGAAAATAAGATTATTATTAATCATTTAATATCCAATCTTATGGGCTTTTTTTAATATTTTGGGGTCTGTGAAATATATCTCTGAGAAATATATGGATGGACCTCTTCTACTTAAAGCTTCTGAGTTCAACTTTGCTTAGCCTTTCTGTGTATGATGATGTATACTTAATGTTATGCATTTCTTGGAATAATGGCAGTAACATTGCAAAATGTTCTTGAATCTGCAGAATATGGGTGCAAATTCTGTGCCCCTTTAAATTGTCCTTTCAACAAATTTTATTTTGCACTTGCAACTAGTGTGTACACCTTGGGCTTCTTTGATGCTTTCTGACATTTTTAGATGAAGAGGTCCTTCTCATCTTTCCAAAAATTGCATTTGTCACTTTATCTCAGGGGTATAAAATAGAAATTTCCCCATCAACAACATCCAAACAAACATGTGAGCAGATTGCTAAACTGCATCTCTCAACAGGGATGGCAAAGCTGTGCTACAGAGCTGTTGTGATTGCCAGAGGATCAAAACAATCAAGCAGAGAACAGAATATAGCTGACCCAGGTCACTTCAGATGAGGAAATAAACTCTGTGATCAGTATTTTTTTATACTGGCTCCTCTTTATTGATAAGCACAGAGAAGGCCACCATCAGTGCCCTGTCTGGACCAACATGAGCTGCAGATTTTTGCTGCATTTAGATTTGTGCTCTGGAACTGGTTTGTAGCAGAGATGCTCCAGTCATGGTCCTGTCTACTCACATCCTTAGAAGATAAGACCTTACTCAGTTGAGTGTTTCACTAGAAATATTGAAGATCACATCTTATTGTCTTTCCAGGAAAAATTCCTTCCTTTAAGATCCCAGTCATCATCCTTAGAACTGTGCTAACACAGGTTTCAGTGTGGGGAACTTTGATATTAAAAATATTGTGGCTTTTCCAAAGGATTCACTGCATAGAAACAGACAAACAGAACTAATAAGCATGAGTCCAGTGGTGAATTCTCAGCTGGATTAAACATTGGCATAGTTAAGGGGCCAAAAATTGAGTAGGATAGATGGAGGCAGTGCAAAAGCAGGACAACAAATGGAAGTTCACTGCCTAGCCCAATCTTGTCCACGTTTTGTATTGACATGATGACCAAGAGGTGGGAACACTGAAAAAAGTGTACAAATAAAAAAAATGACACTGGACCTAGAGCACTGATCAATACTAACAAGGCAAGAAACTGGATCAAAGTTGACCTTGAAAAATTGCTGCAGTTTTTTTTCTAAATTGCTTCTGAAGTCTTTTATGGGAATGGAAAAGGACATGTAAACCCTGGAGAGGCAGGGAGTCTAATTAAGGTTGGGGCTTTTAAAGTGTGAAAGAAGACTGAAAGCTTCCAAATACCAGCCATAGAGTTAATATCAATGAAACACTTATCTGTGTGATGATCCATCACTGCTTAGAAAGCATCGTCCTGGATGGGTGACAGCAAAGAGGGAAACAAGTGAGAGAATGAAATATATAGATAAACAGCATAAACTGAAGATGCCAATGAGAGAATTGTTGAATGGGGACAGAATCCATGAGCTTTGGGATTGATTCCCTGATAGATTTGCAGGTAAAAAAAAAAAAAAAAAAAACACAAAAAAATCTCTTCGTATATCTGGTAAGAGGTAGAAATTAAAAATGTCTGAGTAACATAAAATTAAATGAAAGAAACAGGAAATCAAGATGACACCACCAACTGGCATTGAAATTCTCAGTGCACATGGTTCCAGGTTGTGCCTGTAATTGCAGTCAGTGTTAGTTTTGGTGATTTTTCTGTCATTTGTTCCTGCTTTCAAAGAAGCAGGTAAGAACCACCTGTGTATATTATATTCAGCTAAAGCTGGCCAGAGGATAATTTGACTTTGCAGCAGCTTTCCAGACATAAATGTTTATATTCAATCTGCACTGGAATAAAACCTAATGCCCTGGTACGTTTTTGCAAAATGAATTTGGTCTGGAACATTGCATTTTTAAATCAGAATGGTTCAGTTAAAATCTCTGAGTAAATGAAAACTATGTCATCTCAGAAATGCTCTTGTGGGACAATGTTAAAACAGGAGTCTTGAAAGAGTCTTTTTGGGTTATCCAACTTTCCTCCTATTGCTGTCAATGGGTTGTACAGCATTATCCAAATCCAAAAAAAGTGCTCTGTTTTCAAAACAAACTATTCCAGACTGAGAATTTTATAATCATTATTCTAATATTTTTAAAGAGCCTTCTGATCTCCAACCTGCCTTATTTACCAGCCAATTCATCTTATTTATTCTTTTTTCTGTACTCACCCTTAGAGTTCCTGCCTCTGTTTTCTCATCAAGGGTAGCACCTCTTTGCTCTGCCAACCTGCACAAGCCAGGAACTATTTCTATCTTGTAGAACAGGCTAGCTGCATTTATATGAAGTCACAAAAATGAGTTAAAAATGGCATATTTGGACTCAGTGAGTGAATTTGGAGCTCCCAGAGCTCGTGGTGTTGAAGGTTTAGCTCTTTTGTCTTTGTCCATAACCAGGAAACTTCTTTCTCCCATGCCAAGGAAATCAGAACTATTAATGAAATTATGGGACTGTAGGACCTATGCCACTCCTAAAAAGGACAAATTGCAGGAGTGGCAGCACACTAACAGCCTGACCTAAAGACAGCTGCAGTAAGTGAAAACCCCCTTGGTCTGCACAGGCTTAATCTGGCCTCTAACACATGCCCTGGTGTTAAAGGGAATAATCAGGCACTCATGCATTTCCTTGAACGCTTGGCTGTGCAAAGGCAGAGCAGAGCATGCATGTCTTGAATTCCTATGGCTGGATCAAAAATGCCATGTCCTATGACACAAAACAGGGATCCAACAGGAAGAGGAGCTCCCAGAGCTTCTGTCAGTGTCAATGTCTGCACCGCCCTGCAGTTTGAAGTCCCATATCTAGTAGATATTCCCCTTTTTAAAACTATCTATCACTTCTTTTCTTATCTCACTCTCTAAACACTTTGCTGCTGGATCTGGGGGATTTATATGTTTCTGCATTTCTCTAATGTTTGGCAAACTCCAGTTTTGCCTTGTGACAGAGACAAAATGCTGTATTTATTTGCTACATGTGACAAGTAAATGTGATGAAATCTAAGGATTATTGCTTCCAAAGTACTGGGTAATACAGTGTCTAAGGGACCTGTCTCTTCCCTAAACCAGGTCACTGTGTTATAGAGCTTTGGAAATTTTCCTAGGTCGTTAACCAAATCTAAATTGGAGGTGAAGTTAACACTGTACAATATTTCTTCCTGCTGCTGATTTATTGCCTTTTCACTCCAAAATCTCCTTGTGAGGACCATGGCAGAGAGATATCTCACTGAACAAAGGCATGGGGAGCATCCTGACTCTCTGAAACCTGGGGGACTCTTCCATGTGATCCTTTCCTTCTCCTCTTTGTTGTGTTATTAAAAGATAAAGAAGTGCAGCTGCTGCTGTAGACAGAGAAGTTGACAAATTTACAATAGGTGATGCCACCTGTGCCTGCCTAATTTAATCACAGCCCAGACAATCTGCCATCCATTTACAGCAGGGACAATGTTCAAGAGCATCCCAAAGTGACTCAGGAGGAGGAGGGTGAGGAAGCAGTGTGGGAGTAGTTTACTCAAACACCCTTTTGGCTGTAAAGGAAGTTTACAGAATATGGCTGGTGGGCATTAGAAACCTTTTCCCTGCTTTTATGTAGAGTGGAGAAAAATGTTGTAAACAGCTAACAAACAGCCTATCCAAGGGTTTGGTGCCAGATGGATTCATCTGCACCGTGTTGTGGGAGCTGCTCCATCTGTAGTTGATGCTCCTTGCCAGTGGCTTGGCTTCCAGAGTGCTTGGGAGGCCAGGCCAGGGAGAAGAAGCTCCTTGGTTGGACAGGTAGAAGTGTATTTGCTGCTGGTGTGTCATTGCTTCTGGGAACACACAACATGGACTTTAAATTATCAAGAAGGCTAATATCTCTGTTTTATTAGGGATCGTTTTCCCTTATTTATAATTATCCACAGACCAATGTGATTGGTAAAAGAAAGGTAAATTTTTCACTTACATTGGCCAAACTAGAGGGACATCAAAAGAAATTCTTCCTCCCAGAAGAATTCACAACATGGATACCATTACAAAAATGATGTTCTGGTGTTTATGTTTTTTTTCCTGGGGAAAAAACACCAGAAACCCAAAACATCATGTCCCTGAATCCAGACTACACTGGTGCCTCATGGACTCACCTACCACAGCCTCCTCTCTTCTCCTTCAGATTTCTGTCAGCATAATTATGTTTGTTCATCACTGATTCTCTATGATGGCTATGCTTCCAAACTCCAAATATCCACTCTTAGGTTTATAATTTTGCAAAATTTCTCTGCAAAATAGTCTGTTCAGCTTTAATAAAAAAGCTTTATAGTCCACAAAAGAAAACTAAATGCACTTGAGACTCTTACAGTACTTATGGTAGGAAGGCAGCAGACTGTGACTGTGACCTGTTACTAAAAATGTTTGCAGAAAAATACTTCAGTCCAACCTAGGTATAATTTTCCTTGTTTTACAAAGGATCTTCATATTTAGGCAACAGGTGATAATTTTTTGTTGGGGCTTGGTGTTCTATTTTGGTTGTTTTGCTTTCTTCTCTTTTTTTTTTTTTCTCCAGTGAGCAATATCTCACCACAGAGAAAAATACAGGAAAGGTTTTTTCTCCCAGTTGACCAAGTTACTCTACACTGACATCTGGAATTTTTAAATTAATATATTTTTTTATTTTTTTTTAAATGGTCAAAATCTCTCTTATTTAATTTGTGGTGGACTTCTCTAAAATGGACCCCACAGATTTATTTGGAGTTTTTTAATTTCCATATTGTAAAGAGAATTAAGCAAATTTGACTGGACATAAAAAAGTTGATTAATAACTAATAAACATTTTTAAGAGATGCAGTTTAGTAATTAGTTTTGATTTAAATAGATAAAGATTATCCTTTTTCTTTTTTTCTCAAAAAAGGTTTTGGAAATATTTGATACTTGGGTTTTTGTTTATATTTTCTGTGCTATATTTTCTCAGGGTTGCTCATTCTTATAATTTAAACTTACAGTGCTTAATTGGATGGATTAAGACTTAAATCAGATTTTAGTTCTGACCTGTATTTTATCTATCAATTATGAAGTTACAGAGAGTTAAGGAAACCAGTCAGACTTTTTTTTTTACTGTTTTAACTGAAACTCCATCTGACCCAGCCAGGAAAATTTATCAGTGTGGTTTTGACTGATATTATGAAACTAGTCACACTTATAGGCTAAAACTCATAAAGATTATTCTCAGTAAGCTAAGAAGGTAATTAATATATATAACTTTATAAATAATATTATATTTTTCTGCACTGTTTCAATATTGCCATTTTGTAGTCTGTCATAAAGTATCTTATAATGAGTAAAATTATTTTAATGTATGGTTATGTAGCAAAAGCATCCTTCCTCTTTGAAACCCCCTCTTTTCATAGTCCTGTTGGCTCAGAATTGTATTCTTAATGAATGAATAAACTAACTGAAGCAACTTCTTAATTCATTTCAGACCATCTTTCTTCAGGGGATATGATTGTAAACGAGTATATCTAAGACTAAAACATATAAAGAATCAGTAAAGTTACCCTTCAAAGGCCATTTACAACCCCTTATGTATTTTTGTGTTAATGTCTCTTTTGTTTCCCTTTTTCTGTTTCCACTGAAAGCTAAAACCCATAAACTAAATCTTTAAAAAAATCTTAACAGGGATATGCATCAAAACATCAAAAACCTTTGAAAATGTTTTTGAAATCTGAAAGAACCTGAAGCAGAAATTGAAGTTTAAAATGGCCCAGTACGATAGAAGGAGTTGTATGGAGAGGCTGAATCATGGGTAGTATGCATAAACACACATATATATATATATGTATTATATATGTATGTATGTCTGTATGGATGTTATATATTCTATAATAAGACTGTTGAACTGGAGAGATGCAATCAAAACAAAACAGGAAAATTCAGAGAACCAAATGAGGAGAGAGACAGGACTTTTATTTAAGGTCAGATATTAAAGGAGTTGTCTCAAAGTTTTTAATTTGCACTCAATAGTGATGACCTGGAGCTTAGCAAAGTTTTTGTACGTTTTAGTCTGTAAATATGCATTTGAGGGAAAGGTGTATCCAAAAGAACCTCTAAGACAATATCTGATTAGCTAATTATTTTGAATATTTTAAGAAATGGGGAGAGGGAAAGTAAAGGCAACATATTTTACCACAACTTTTTGAAATTAAAGGATTTGCCTTTTTTCCATGTGACTATTTTGCAGCCTACATTTGTTTAGATCTATTATATCTTGAGAAATATAAAAGCATTTGAAAATGAAAAAAGAGAAAAATGTCCCCTTTGAAATGCAAATTTTTAGACTTTTCCAGTGTTCTCTTGTCAATTACAAAACATTAAAATTACTTTCTCTAATCCTACTTTGATTTAAGCTGAAATATCTTCTTCATTTTCACTATCAAATTAAATTAAAATACCAGATCAGCACAGTACCTTTGTTTTTGTTCTCTTTGATCAAGGTCTTGGTTGTCAGGTCATTACCTTCATGAACTGAACTTTTGCCAAGCAGTAGTATTTTCCAAATTGCCTTGGAGTAAAAATGGGAAAGAGGCTTTGGGTTATAACCCCTGAGAAGCAATTTTTCTTAACCTGCTCACCCACTCTCTCAGAGCAGTTGTCTCCAGGAAAAATTTTACATTGTGGGTCAAACTGGTCCTCATTCTTTAAATGCCCATCAAATTAAAGTACTTATGTGATGTGTCTGGAATCCAGGTGTGCAATGGAAAGAGAAGGCCCTGTGTGCTCCAGGTTGCTCAAACCTCAGACTCCAGTCTTTACTCAGGGTGTGATGGCTCTGTCCCCACTCTCCGAGTCAATCACAGAAGGAACAAAGGAAAATCTTCAATTCTTTCTGAGAATATTTATCATTAATATGTCTTGGAAGGATCAGTACATATGATGGCATGTGCTACATCCATTGAAGATGTGCTAAAATCTGGATTATTTTTATTTTAAACCTTTAAGCAACGTAGAAGCTGTGCAGTTGTCCTGATTAAGTGTAGCAGCAAACTGGGGCTGCAAACCCCTCTTTGCACAGTCCAGCTCCTGGAATGCTGAACAGGCTAATAAAATAAAAATAACAGAAGCTTCACAATTATTTTCTTCCTCTCTGGCACTGACTGGAAGCAGAGTTAATTGTTATCCTCTCTCCAGGGTGACAGTCAATCCTAAACTCCTGACTGAAGCTGCTACTCCCTGAGATACTGGAAACAAACAGGGACAGATCAGAGTTTGCAGAAATGTGTATTTGTCAAGTGTTCATAGGCACTTCACCTGGGGTCTGCTGGGGACAGGGAGGTGGGACAGGGGCTGCTTGGCAAACCTCATTTTCTCTGCTGGGTGGACTGCAGGCGTGCGTTTTAAAGATCCTTGTCAAGCCTTGAGTCCTCCCGTGTCTGTAGCACAGCAGCCACAGGCCTTTCTGCTCTTCCCTGACCTTTCCTGGCTGCTGTCAGTTTATCCCATTAACCCAGCCAGGGCTCTGCAGGCGGCCAGCTCAGAGTTCCCCCACAGTCCATCACTACCTGAAAATTCAACGGTCTCTCCAAATACCCTCTTATGTCTGTTTGCCCAGTTAGGACAAAACAGGAAAAGTTTTCAGAGATCTGCTCTGAATTAATCCCACTTAACTTCAAGCTCGTGGCCTGATCATCTCATTGCTCACGGCTTTCTTTGTAGGCAACTAAAGGAGCTGAAAACTCCCTAGGAAAAGAAATATTCCTGTGTTAGCTGGTGTGGGTCTTCTCCTGTCTCTCCTTGATAGCATTGTGTGACCCTGAATTAGAAAATTAATCACACTGCAGAGTGGCTGGGACAATGAATTTTCTGGGATGAAGTATTTATTTATTTTTATTTCTATTCTTAGTCTCTAAAGAACCCTGACTTTTTCCATGGTAAAATACTGCAATTGTCACTACCTCGTGTTCTAGTGTGTATGAAAATGCACAATATATGCTTCTACACATAACCATGCAATTTTCTAATCAGCTCTAGTCAGACAGGGCTTCAAATTGTGACCCAAAAATAATTTTTAATTTTTAATAACAGAATAATATTTCTTAATAATTTCGACTCAGATTGCAATTTCTCCAATAGCTGCAGCTTCTTCCTAGAAGTGTCCCTTTGAAAACCTACAGAACACAATTTTTGGGTTCGTTTCCAGGACCAGATTTGTAATTCACACTGAGTAGTAACTATTAAAATAATAATCATGTACAAATAAGTTTACAAAAAATGAGTTTTTCTTTGTTTCTCCTGATTCTGTTCTCCCTGTAACATTATATTCCCACTGTATTTCTCTCTTGTTGCTGTTTTGCAATGATTAATTCCTCAGATTCCTCAATAACACTTAAGGATGTAAAGTCTTTCCTTATTTTTAAGGATATATTTAATTTAAGTTTGTCACAGACTTTACTTTTTTCAGTATATTTTATTCTTCATCTTTTTACTCCTTTGTTTTATATCAGAAAATATTCTGATGGAATTACTTTAGGAAATAAATTACAGGTAGAACACAAAATGCTGTCTTTCTGTGGATTGCAGGGAGAGGTACAAAAGGTGGCAAATTATCTTTCTTGTAATGACATTTTCAGCAGAGCTGAAGACCAGAACAGTTCAGATTTGACCAGCGGGTAAACACATTTTCCATAACAGATCAAACAATTCTTGACCATTTTGAGTGGAAATCATCACTTACATGATGACCTTAATTCTCATATTTTATGAAAACTAAAATGTAATTAGCTCTGAGAAATAAATAAATGGGTGATTAAAAAAGAAAAAAAAATCCCCAAAACAGAGTAACCTTGGCATTTAGTATAATAGGTTTTTTGTATAACAAGTGACTGATTTTTTTTATCTCACATTCTCCTATATCAATGACATGACTTGCCATTAATGAGGTAGAAATTATTCCATTTTTTTGTTTACAGCAAACTTTGCTGGCAAAGGTTAGAGACCAGTGCATTGTCTAAGGTGCTCGCTTAGAGGATTAATTTTGCAATTAGTCAGAAGAGAATATTCCAGGTGTATAAACACAGGAGTAGCCTCAGGTGTAAGACTTTGAACCCCTGTGCCCTGACTGAAGGAAGGTTCCTGGGTAAAGGCTGGGGGAGTGGAAGTCGTGGAGCTGGTATGTTCATGTGAGGTCAAAAAGAGAACCAACTTAAGGGTCAGCACCAGAGGTTGAGACACGTGGACTGAGGAGAAAGTAGGAAGAGAGTTGTAATTATCAGTACAAAATATTTCAGAAGAATGAGTTAACAATAATGTATCATATCTCTACAGAATCAGAGAATCATAAAATCACAGAATGGCTTGGGTTGGAAGGGATCTTAAGGATCATGCAGTTCCAACCCTGGTGACAGGGACACCTTCCACCATCCCAGGTTGCCCCCAGCCCCAATCAACTGGGCCTTGGTGTGGTGATGTGCTTTTTCAAGTTTTAAAATTCCTATTAAAGGTTTTGTTTTGTGTACCCTTCCACCCCTCCCCCGTTATTCCTATGTACTTTTCCCTTTCCCCAAGGTCTCTGTCCATTACCTCATAGTTAAGGTATTTTCTTTGTTTCAAACTGACCCTAGGGATTGGGTGAAAGGTTCAAGATGTATTCCCTCCTGCTGTTTTCTAATTTGTCTTACAACTGGTCAGTTTTTCTAGAATCTGTCTAATTGGCCCCAAAGTGTTATCTCTTTTTTGTAACCACCCTCCTTTAAATGGTGATGCTCCCTGGGGTTCTTTGTTTGGAACACCGCCAGAGCAACTTCTCTCGACCTGATGTGAGAAATAAACTTTTCTTGAAACTCCGAACCGAGCCCCCCTCTCTGAGAAAGAACTTCTTGCCGTCTGATTCTGCTAGCTTCAAAGCTGACCCCCAAAACTAGAAATTATTGCTGAAAACATCTGCTCCAAGGTCTTCCCTTTGTTCTAACTGGGAAGCTGAAACAGAGCCGGGACAGAGACAGATAAGCCAGCGATACCTTGGAAACTTCTGAAGCAGCCACAGCTTCTCTGGGCAGCCTGTGCCAGGGCCTCACCACCCTCACAGGAAAGATATTTTCCCTAATATGTAATCTAACCCTACTCTCTTTCAGTTTAAATCCATTAACCCTTCTTCTGTCACTCTATGCTATTGCAAAAACTGCCTCTTCTTTCTTGCAGGTTCCCTTCAGGCACTGGGAGGCCTCCATTAGGTCACCTTGGAGCTTCTCTTCTCCAGGCTGAACAATCCCAGCTCTCCCAGCCTTTCCTCCCAGCAGAGCTGCTCCAGCCCTCTGCTCATCCTGGTGCCCCCTCTGGATTCTCTCCACAGCTCCAGGGCCCTGTGCTGGCCCCAGGGCTGGAGCAGTCTGCAGGTGTGGTCTGAGGGCAGAATCCCCTCCCTGACCTGCACACCCCTTGGATGCAGCCCAGGACACAGCTGGGGCTCCTGGGCTGCGAGTGCCGCGCTGGGTCATGGCCAGCTCTCACCCACCAGCACCCCCAAGTCCTTCTTCCTCCTGATGCCTGGAGAGGCTGCCTGGAACAGAGGCTGGACAGTGTTCAAGGAATAAAGCAGGGATTTATTGAAAGGCCTTCAGAGGATGCACCTTGGGCAGTACAAGAGCCCAGCCATGGCTACACCCAAGATGGACCCCGAGTCACGAGTTTTCACACTTTTAAAGGTTTTGGTCCATTTCCATATTGGGGTCAACTGTCCAATTACAGCTCCAGGTTATGCAGTCCCATCCTCCCAGATTGCTCTCCTCAATTCACTGCTGTTTACACTTCTTGTGCCTGAAGCTGCAGTGGTGCCCTTGGTTCTGGGGCTGGGAAAGGATTGTTCTGTCTGACTGAGCTGTGAGGAGAACTTGCCAACACTTTATATGAAGTTCAGAGTTAAATGCTAAGGCAATACAGAATCTGGGAAATATGAAAGCTGAAACTGAGAACATCACTAGGGCTGCTCCATGTGTTCACCCCAGCCTGTGCTGACCTTGCCCCAGTCCAGGTGCAGCCCCTCGCCCTGTCCTTGTTGAACCTCATGAGATTCCCAAAGAATTCATTTCCAATAAGCAGCAGACTGGTTTATGAAGCAAAGGCTGGTTACATCCCTGAATTGTTTAGATTCTAAGCCATGCAAAAGTCAACTAATGTGAAGAATAATAGGTTTTTGTCAGGTCCTGAGAATTGTCTCAGGCAGATTTTCACTTCCTCTGGGCAGTATATGTGCAGTATTCCCTGCCAGCCACTGCACAATATTTATAAACCTGTTTTGTCGTTAATGATATTTTAGATTTGTCTCCAGATGTGCTGTTTTCCTACTCAAAAAGCATCCTTACTTAGATGAAACACTATTTATGAAAGAAATCAAATGCCACTAGGGGACTTCTCTGTATGAGCCGTGACTCCTAAGCCTCCAGGTCTTCAACACATAAATTTTAATTGGCTTATGTTGCCTTGTGTTGCCAAGAACTTTCTGCTGATATAAAGATCAAAATTTTTTTAAAACACTGGACTTATCCCCAAATGTAAAAGCATTATTTGAGTTTAGTGTTTAGAATCCACAACACAAACAAATAAAATGCTACCACAAAACTTTAAAAGAGGCAGATCGGTACAAATGTTTTTATGTGTGAAAGTCTTTTTTATTCTGTTTATTTTGGGGGGGTTTTTTGTTTGTTTTGTTTTAACTACATGCTGCCTGAAGTATAACAGCAAACATGGGAGAATGAAAATATTTAGGTTAATGATAAAAAGAAAATGATAAATAACATCATAAAGTAAAAGATAAAGAGTAAAAAATATAACAAGTCAATTACAAAAGATAACCAACTTTTTTTTTTAATTACAGTGGAAAGAAAAATTAGTGGATTTTCATAAGAACATACACAGATTAACATTTCCAAAGGGAAAGTCTTTAAAAGGATTAGATGTTCATACTCACAGGTGGATTAACTGCTCTGAATATAAAATGTCAGCTCTGTTCCAAGCCTGTAGTACCAAGAATATTGAACAAAACCCCATGTCCCTTAACACAGAAAAAAGTCTGAAAGCATCAATTTTAGCAAGAACCTAAAGAACAAACACAGCTCAGACAGTAATTAATTATAGAAATGGGACCATCCAAGAATTCCCTCTGTACATCTTACAGGGAAAGATGAGAGAAGAGTTTCCATAGACCATATCCAGTTCAAAACCCAGCCTCTCCGAGAAGCAGGAGAGTCTATTACATTTTAATAGTCTAGACAGAGAAAAAATAAGTGAAGATAATATTCCAGTAAATTCCCAGAGAAGGGAATTTTTGAGGAAAACCCTCAGTTTTCCTGGGGTTTAGTGCTGATGGGCTACAATGTGTGAGCTCATCTGGAGAAGGAAGCACAAAGGGACATTCAGGGACAGAGAGAGGGATAAAGAGTAAGGAAATCAGAATTCATAGCTGAAAGAAGCAGGATACAGACCCTGCCATCACCCCCTTTTGGAGCTAATGTGGAGATTATTGCATCAATCCCCTGCTAAGCACAAGTGCAAGGTAAGATGCCAGGGGCTCTGCAAAAAGGATGGTTTTCCGGAGATTTTCTTGCAAATCCAACAATTCTGAGGATGAATTCACTCTTTACAGTTTTATTAAAACAATGTCATCAGGAATTTGGTTTTCCCTGTGTAATTTATTAAGAGATAATTCAGACTGAGATATCCTATTCTCCTGAAAGTTTAGACCAAAGTAGCCATGGAATATCCCATTTAGACTTTGACCCTTAACTCTACAAAGCAAGTATGCTTTGATTAACCATGTGTGTGCTTTGCTCATTCTCCTGATAACTAAGTCTCAAATCTGGTTTCTCCATCATCTGTGGCATTTCTACTCTGATTTATGGACTGTATTGTTTTGTCACAGTAGTTGAAGCTGTTGAAGGAAGGAGGCATAGAACTGAAATATTGCTCTTTCAGTCAGGAGGCAGATCCTGAAAAAAGAAAATGTATGAAGACTAAAAAGGAAACCAAGGTTTTGTTTTGTTTTTTTTTTTCCCCTTTTGGTTTCTTGAGCCCTAAAGTGTAACAATTTCAAGGTTTTCTTTATATGATGCCAGAAGCTATGGCTGTTAATTGCCAGATTCACAATAAAAATCACAAAACACAGCAACCCTAAATAATAGCTTCACTTTCCCTCCAAAAAATTGTGTGATTTAGTGGACATAGAAAATGAAAAAAATGAGTTTTCATTTCACTTAAGTAACAATTGTGAAAGTAACTCATGAAAATCAGCTGAAGCTGTTGAAGAAGGCATGAAATGAACACTTCCAGAATACAGAGATAGAGAGAATTTTTGTATTATAGCAATTGCCGTATATCACAGGAAATGAGATATTTTGTCACAGCAGAAAGCAATCTGATTGTGTAAGGCACTCAAGGTGACAAGAGTGATAATAAAACCTCTCATGACGAATTAGCATCTGCAATATTATATCAGCTCATCTGCAGCACCAGGGCTGCAGAAGCTGAAGAACAAATCCACGTGTACATTAGATATACCATTAGCATTGCCTCCACTGACCTCCCTTTCTGAATCACATGAGTCCCCCTGACACCTCTATCAACTCAGTTGGATACAGAAACAGAAAAATAGTCAGCAGAATACACTCCTGAAATCCCATTTAACTCCTTAATCACACAAACACAGTGAGAGGAAACTGAGGTGGGTAAAAAAAGCAACCAGGTTATTCAGACATGATTTGCCCTTTGTGAAACTGCTTTGGCCGTCTCAAATCACCTCTCTGTCACCCACATACCTTGACTTGTCTTCCAGGTATATCCAATCCACGATTTTACCAAGCACAGAGCTGAGGCAGATTGGGGGGTAATTACCAGGGTCCTTCTGTTAAAATTTTTTAAAAGTGGGTGTGGTGTGTGGTCAGTCAGTGGAAAAGGCTGCCTGGAGAAGTGGTGGAATCACCACCCTGAAAATGTTCAAAAGGCACATCCGTGTGGCATTTGGGAGTATGGTTTGGTGGTGAATGTGATAATGCTCATTTTTTGGGAGGTGGAGGTATAACCTCTTTTGTCTTCCATTTCTGACTAAGGGATTAGTAAGGCACATGGCCTGACTTTGGGGTACAGTCTCTGTTTATCCAAATGTGTCAATACAATGAAGAATATTTTTGCCTTCTGCTTTTCTCACAGATTCTAATTCCTTGGCCTTTAATTCAGTGTGCGTTGTCTCATCTGATTTTGAGAAGATCAGCTAATTTCCTCTGCTGCTAAGTACATGTGCTCTTAATGATATCTGCAATTCTAAAATCTGAATTATTGTAAGGGACCTCAAGTGGTCATTAATGCAATATGTTGCTCAGGAAGACCTAATACACAGTCAGCTACCTGCTGTGGGTCTGCAATGGATGGTGTCAGTACCAGAATTTTCTCTTATTAAAATGAACCTCATGATCCTGTCTGTCTATTCCCCAAGCTTAATGATGTTCATCTGATTGTGCTTTCCTTAGATTTTCCTTGAACTCCTTGGCACTATAGTGTTACTGTGATGCAGATAGAAACACACAGTAACACACACAACAGGTGTTCAGGTAGAGAAGAAGAAAGGAAGAAGATTCTAGTTTATTGTTGACCTCGTATCTATAAGTTTCTGGACAGTGATCAGAGATTGGACAGAGAAGTTCCCACCTCTCCATCTTCACTGGTCACTTGAGAAGTCCATCAGGTGATATCTTTTACAAAGGAATGCAAACATGATCCTTGTTTATCTTACAATTCATGACAACTGACTCCACTATACTAAAACAAATCAGAAGGCTGATTTTCAGGGACAACACTACAGATTTTCATGAAAGCTACTTGAAAATAGAGGGGAGTTTCCAAGCGTGTTCTCTGTTTCCTATCTTTTAAAATATTATGGAAAACACAGATTTTGGCAAAGAAAAAGGAAATAATTGTCAGAGGGCTGGGAGAAAAGTACTGGGAGTTCGTGGGCTGTTTGGGCCATTAGGGTGCACCCCTGCCCCCAAGGAGAGAGCAGGGTACAATTCAGAGAAGAGAACCCATTTCTGCATGAACTCTGCCATCTCACAAGTGGCAATTTTGCCTGAGAGACAATGGGACCCAGCCCTACACTCTCTCCATGTAACTATGATCATGGATCCAAAGGACAAGGAGTAATTATTATTGCTGGTTTGTCACAGAAAGCAACCCACACTAAGTGATGTCATAGACACAGCAATGTCATTTGACACACAATAGAACATAACAAATCCAGCTGGCCACTGATAAGAAGGTTTTTAATACAGCCAGGAAAAGCCCAACCTCCCTTACATGGAAATGTGATTTAAGCCCCTGATTTCTGAATGCTCATGGAGCACTGGAAAGAGGAACAAAACACTGTCAATATCCTTATCATTTATCATTAGCAGCAGGAAACTAACAGTCAGAACCTTGCCACAGCATTTATCCTACAGTGATTGTAATTCTCATGGTGGGACATTTTAACAGAAGAAAAAAAAAAAAATTGCTGCCGTTAGAGACAGCTAATCAAAAATATACCACTAATAAATGTAGTGGTTCTAATGATAATTTATGATCAGCTCACAGCTATAACAAACATTTTGCTGTTAATGGATGGTGCTAAGTGGAAAATAGAAGATAGGGACTCAAAGGGAGCTTGTACATTTCAGACAGCAAGCTCTGCTCTAAAGCAATAGCAGAGACATTCAGTGCTCTGAAGTCATAGAGATGATTGAGATAGAGATAGCTATTTAGAAAGCCAATCCAGGAAGCTGCAAGCATCCTTTAATTCCACCTAAATATTATTTTAGTTACTGCCAGTTATTGCAAATATAAACTAATGTTCTTTTTTACTTGTATCAGCTAAAGTAATATCATGATAGATTACATGAGTTATAGAAAAAAGCAGACTTATTCTGGCTTTGCTGTTACAGCAGTTCAAATCACAAGCCAACATCAGTATTTTTCCTCTTGGAGACGGAAGGCACATAAATATTAAAATGTAATTTGAAATTTCTGGCCAGGTCCCAGAGCAGTATTGTTTATGCAGTGTTTGACAGTGCTATTCAAATAAATCAAGTAACAAATGTGTCATGATTACTGTTAAAGTGGAAACTGCAGCACTAACAACTATTAAGATAAATGATGCCATGTGTGGAAAGTATTTTATGGGTGCTCTTTCTCTGTGCATGGGTGTGCAGGCATGCACAATCAACTGTCTCCCAGGAAAATTAAAACTGCATCCTGGGATGAATATTGCAAACAACCAGCTCTGCAAACAACCAGCAATGACAGCATATTCACTTGTTGTGCATGGCATAAAATAGATTTCTGCTTTGATATTTCACTAAATCTTGGCTGCTTTTGGGTGAGCTTAGGGTTTGGGGGATTTTTGCCTAACTATTATCTTTTCCATAACAGACAGACAGAAAGATTTTTGGCAGCAATCAGAGAAATACAAGGAGTTACTATAGTCAGCTGTCTGTTTCTTTTTGTAGCAGCGTGTTGTTGGGAGATATTAAATTGTAATCAAAAGTAGAATTTAATCTCCAGCAAAAAGAAGGCTGGAATTAGAGGTTTAGGGAGGGACTGATCACGTTCTAGGCCCCATCTCCACAATGTGGATGTCTACAGCTGAGCCATTCAATTCTGTATATTGTCATGTGAGAGACACAGGCATTTTTAGAGAAGTCATCTGGCCTATTTGAGATGTTTATATTTAGCCAATGTCACTGTGACACAGACTGAGCATCTCTGGGTGCCTGGGAGCAATGTTTGCAGTGGTGTCACATTATCTCCACTCAAGGGCTGGACCATGGTGTGTTGTTCTGTTGTCTCTGGTTACCTGAAGCCAATGGAACTTGGGAACATAATTGTTTTGTTTGCTGCACAAGGAGCTTAAAAATGTCTGGGTAACTGTCCTCACCTTCTAGGGGTAGCGGGAACAGGTCTGAACCCAGGCAGTGTAAATTAATGCAGATTTCAACTGGTGGCATACCTAAAATACAGAAGCTGACACAAATAGAAATAAAATTTTGATGAGGATCACAGACCAATAAACACAGGCACATCTTTTACTGTTGGAGTTAAAAGATGTCCAGCTCTGAAGTCTTTAACCTGAATCTGCAGGGTCTCAGATCTTGTCTGAGGTCACCATGGCTTGCTCTGATTTGTGGTCATTTCTCTGTAGTAACAAATATTAAAGAATCCATTGGATGAGGAATTGTGTTCTAGTTTAGCTTTAGTTTGCAATGATAACAAGTACAAGTAAAATTAGGAAACTGAGGACAACACCAGAGTAAAGGGTTGTCCACATCGAGAAGGAACTTATACAACAATTTAAATTGTATTATCAATCTTTACCAAAATTCTATATGTAATTACACGGCCCGAAGTAACTAGACTGTTAAAACTTTAATTGTACTACTAATAAATTCATATCTCTGTATATATGGTATGCTCTCTTGGCCATAACAAAACTTTTGGTATAACAAGATACGAATGAGCTTGGGTAATTAGGTATCAACAGCAGGTTTAAAGTCAGAGCAGTATCAGTTTAGCTTGTTTTATCTTCACTTTTAGCTTTGTAAATAATAATGAGACTAACGTTCTCATCAGAAAATTGATTAGAGTGTACAAATCCACTGGCAAAGTCTTTGATTAGGACATTGATGATGCAGTACATTGATTAAAGAGCTCTTGGTGGGATTTACATTCATTTGTTGTTCAGCAAAATTCCTTTGGCTAAAAAAGTGAGAGTTATGTTTTAAAACTGATTTTGTAACCTGAGATCAAGGTCCTGGTTGGTATGAAGAAGATACTGCCCTCAGAGTCAGCAGCAGACCTCAGATGCCCGTCTGGTTTTGCTGAAGGAATAACAAAAACTTTGTACCCATAGGAGAAACTTCAGTTAAAAGCTCATTTTACTAAAAGTAGAGAGAACAAATGAGTGCACAGCTCATCCTCAGTGTCTCTACCTGTTACCATGGTTCTATCCACACAGCAAGAATCCATGGCCACTGGTAGTGGAATTGCCACACACTTCAGCTGAGCTCAGACAAACCAGGGACGAACTTGAGTAAGCTAAAAGAAGTATAGAAGTGAGGAAAGACTTATATAACCCTTCCCAAGAGTTTGAATGCCATGCTTGTAAATAGAACTCTTGTACCACTTTGCAGATAAGTGCACCTATTATGATTTGAATTAAAGCTGAGGGAACATGAACAGAAAAAGTGAAAGAAAATTAGGATTTCAAGAAACATTCAAAAATTTAAGTAGGCATTTGGGACCACATGGGAGACTGGGGAAGGCCAGTGCCAATAGACCTAAAGGTCCAGCAGAAACAGGTGAAAGCTGATATTTGGCCTGCTTAGAAAACTTATTTTCCAAAGCAGGACTTCTGTGTGGGTGGGAAATCAAATCCAGCTGTAGTGTAAGATGCCACAAGCCTGAGCATGAATTTCCCCTGCACTGTGCACTAAGTCTGGAAATGTTGTTTGTGATCTTTGTGTGCTATAAATCATTTGATGTTTCACCCTGTCTTAGGCAGATAACTCACTTTATGGAAATGAATGGGCCACAGATTAAATAAACACTTTGTACAACAAATCCAATTAGTTTGGTATTCACAAAGTATCCCTTAGTCGCCAATAAGGCCAAACAAGAAGAAAAGACTAATTTCAAACATGATCATGTCGTTTTTGAAGTCTGGAATCAGTTGCTCAGGGCTCTTTAAAGCAGTCACTTGTGTTTTAGAGTAATGATTAATCAGAAAATTTTAAAGGCTGATGGGTAATTCAGTATTTATAGGAAGCTTAGTTTTGGTCCCCATTTTACAGCTCCCTGTCACAGGATTGATTATTGCTCACTGTAGCTGACCAGTGGAAATTAGTGTCGCTGTAAATTTTCAGACAACTAAACAGCAAAAATACCCAAGAAGAAAGTAAATTCATACACTACTTATGCATTATGAACTGAAAAATTATTATTTTTTTCTGGACTGATTGTTTATTTTATATGTATGCACATGCAAAATAGAGAATCAGGCATAACATAGTGTCATCCCTGCTCCCCCACCTATTGTGAACTGTTTCCATTTTTTTATCCTGTAGCATAATTAAAATCAGTATAATATTTTCCTTTATGTTTAGTCTATTATAATTTTCTGCTCCTTTAAGTATCTTCTTTTACCTCAGAATTATGAAACAACATAGGAGAACTATTTTTAATACTTCCCCAATTGTCTTTCACCTCAAAGTTTCTTAAGAGTGTGATAATTTCTTACCTCCTTCTTTTGCTGTTTCTGAAATAACACAAAACTTAAACATGGGATTTCTTTTCTTACCAACAGACATAATGGGACAAGAGAGTCAATTCAGACATGCTGAGGGCTTTTATGTGAGGAGACAACCAAAATTTTTTAACTCTCTTAGTTTATCGGTTTCTTTTAAATATATAGACTGTTGTACATCCATTTTCTATGGAAAGAAAAAACACTGCCATTTGCTAATAATGGATATCTGGGAAATACAGTAGCCCATAAGATCCCTGAGGAAAACAGTAATTTTCAGTTCACTTAGAGCCTGGAGAGAAACAGAATTTTTTCATTTGTGGGGAAAAATCCCCAAAACTACAGTGGTTTATGTACTTCCTAGGGTCTGCTGTTCAGTCAGAAATGCACGTGCCAGAAGGACTGCCAGTTTGTTCACAGATATAAAAGGTGTTTTCCTGAACTATTAATTCACATACCTGTGAATTGTTGTGGTTTCAAAGTGCAAACAGCCATTACAAGAAATTACAGCAAAAAGCTGAAGACAATAGGGCAGCTTGCCAATATTGCAAAGTTAAACTAGAATGTGAAAACCTTGTGCTCAAGGTTAATGTCACACCTTAATGAAATTTTTTTGAAGTTTATGACTAAAAAGTCCAGATGGTAAACCAACAGCTCAGGTGAAGGAAGGAACCCACCTCATACCTTGTAATAAGCTCAATATATGATTTAAAATGGCACCCAGATGAGTTTTCATTTCCAGCTCCCTCATAATTCTGCGTAATGAAAGATTTGGTAATGTATAAAAGCGATTAAATGCAATGCTGATATCCTCAGAGTCTGCCTTTTCCTATGATATTGAAAATATCTGTGGTATATTATGTATGGTTTTGTAAATGATATACATTTTTCATAGCTGCTTTCACTGGCAATTTTCTTCTTCTAATGGTTGTATAATTAAACGGTAATGGGATATTTAGGCTTATGTATATTCATGGGGAAGTAGTTATAACAAAAACCCCTATAATTAACTCTGACCCCCCCAAAATACACTTTTGTTTATTACACAACTAATTTGTATTTTTCATAGACCTTATTTATTCCTGCAGATAATAATATTGTCAAGCAACGTAGATTATAAATTTCAAATCCACATGAGGTCTTTGTGGCTAAAGGTTTGTTTTCAGCACAGTTTGTATTAACTCAATACAGCAATGCCTAGGGTTGGACTTATGCATTTTCAATGACCTTTTTTCACAAAGGGGGCACATTATTGTCTAGTCCAAATAGACAGAGTGGAAAAACTCAAGAAGATTTGTTTGACGCTTCCTTTACTGAGCCTGTGGTGCAAAATTAGTTTCTTCAGTATCTTTTACAGAATAATGAATTTAGTGTTGTATCTACTCAAAATCTGCACCATCCTCTCATGATAGTACTTTGTGGTCTACCAGCTCCAGAAATATCCAGATCACTGGAAAATAGGATATTTCAAGTTTCCACTCCTTCCCAGAGCTCTGCAGAGAGACATGAGTTCCAGATGGGAGTTCATGGCCTCTTGGAATTTCTGAATTTAAAATATTAAACTCGTTAAATTCAGGAGAATTTTGTCATTGACTTCAGGGTATCCATTGACTTCTGTGGTGCCAGCGTGCAATCCTCTCTCTTTTTTTGAAAGCTGCACCTGAATTTGTAGATGCAACCTCTAATTTCAAATTAATTTTCATATCATAATTACAGATTCTCAATATTATCAAGACAAATTAACAATCTGAGTAATTAATTTATTTTATTCTTTACCATCTGTCTTGTGGTGGGACTAATATTATTATTATTATTATTATTATTATTATTATTATTATTATTATTATTATTATTATTACTTTGAAATTACTATTTCACAATACTTGTTTTTAGGATTTTTTCCCTAGTACATTCATTTTTCAAGGATATTGTTTGCTTGTGCTACCTTAACATGACTTAAATTACAGCGCTGGTCTCCAGGGGCACAACCCTTGTTACTTTTTCCAACTTCACTCCCATAAAGGAAAATTTTCTCAACCAGCACAAGCAGAGATAGACCAAAGTTTACCACACCTTGTTGTGAATTGCTTCTTTCTTGGAACTTTGTCTGATGAACCTCACACTCCTCACAGAACCTCTGAAAATAAATTTGTAAGCACAACAGACTACGGTCATCCAAGATTAACTTGAGGTTGTAAACATGAGAGGGTCTAAACATTCAGGTTCTGTGAATATGCCTTTATTGAGGTTAACAGAGTCTATTTCTTGAGTATATTTTCTGGAAATAAAGGTTTTTGATATTTGAAATAATGCAGTTCTGTGTACTTCTTGTCTGACTTAAAACTTGCCCAAACAGATTGGAACTTTTCAGCTGAGGAAAGGACATGAGATTTGGTAAAGCTATGAAATATGGATGATGGAGGCAAAAAGAATGACGTGACATATGGCAGAGGCTTGCACAAAGGGAATAAATAACAATTGAACATTGTTTTTTTTCTGAAACAACACCAAAGGCATGAAAGAAAACTTGGAGGTGGGAAATGCAGATGTGAGAAGTTACTGTCTGCATTCTACTTTTATTTAAACCTGTGGAACTTTCTGCCTTTTCTTACGAATGTTTACAGGTGCTCGAAAATGCACTGGATTTTTTTTTTTTTTTTAGATATTCAGACTTTTCAATTTTTTTAAAAAGAAATTGCATTTCACTTCAGCACTGCATACGTGGATGGGATTATGGATAATCTTCTTGTGTTTTCAGAGACTTGTAAAACCTACAAACATGCTGGGAAACATGACTGAGGACATAAGGTATTGCTTTGGCTTGTTACTGTTTTCTGACATATTTCTAGGCTGTGATTTTCAGATATAATAGATGAGTGAAGATTCTGCTGACTTTGTGTAGTCTTACATATATTCTTCTTGAATAAAAATGATGTCCCAGACTGCATAATGATATACTGTGGTTGACTTTTTGTTTGTGGGTTATATTGTATTTTTTTTCTCCTGATGCTAGGCAGGTTGGCTAAGAATTTCTGGTCAAAACATTTTATTAACACTGGGTGAAGAAACTACTCTTGGTGGTACTTGTACACCTAGTATTTTTAAAATGTGAGACTGGAAATTTACTGCCTTAATCACACTAGATTATTCTGGTCCTCATATTTCTCTCATGTGTGTTCGACAAGACTTCTACTGAGCCTGAGATGTGAACTTTTACTTCTCCAGCCAAAAGGCCTTAGGCTGATTTCTGTTGTCATACATTAGAGACTTTTGGCTGCCAGGAGAAATCATTTCCATGGACTTAGAGGTGACACTGTGGTGAATTTTGGGATAGATAATTCAGTGGGAACCTTGTGTAGAAGAGGGACTTTGTGAAGTACCTACATTGCAACTCCTTCAGCATATCTTGGTGGCTTTTGAACAGAAATAGCTGGATATCAGCTGAGATTTGTCCAAAGATTTATATTTCCTCTGGATGTTTGTAAATGGAAAATTGGCGAAAGAAAAGCCAGTTCCAGTCAGGTGAAGGTAATCCTGAGTTCACAGGTAGTCCTGCTTCTGGTTTTACAAAACTGTCCTTTTAAACATAGGGATTTCTCACACACACTATTATTCCCCAAAATACTAATGGAAGTCACAATAACATAATGTTCTACTGCATTTAATTCAGTAGAGTGCAGCTGAGAGACAGAAATTATTCTTGGCTCCTTTAGCCAACTTTCTGCTACCGTGAGGTGATTCTTTTTTTCCCTCTCACTCATTCCTAATATCAGGACCTTTAGAACATGAGGTTTATTTAAGGTGAAAGCAATATTAGGAGTCCAGAAAACCAAACCAATATGTGAAACCAAATGTGATAGATTGCAATGGAAATACTATGGTAGTAGTTTCTAACTCAGCAAAATTGAATTCTTAGGAAATAGGAAACAAATTAAGTTCTATCTGTTGTACAAACCTTAAAAAGCAAAAGATAGGGTCAGAGTTAAAAAATGTATGTTTACAAAAAGCAATGCAGATGAGTTAATTTGGAATGAAAAGTAAAATGGCCCCTGTAAAGTGCACTAAGACATATATAAGTAATTACATTAAATATGGAATTAAGTATGTATGCATGTATATTTTTTTCTATAATTATTTCTATGAGTTTGGCTGTATGGTTAAGAACAAAAATTTTCAATAATAATTTTTAATTAAACACAGAATTGCCATCACCATTTTATACTGTTGGTTATCCTTTACTTTGAAAGAATATTTCAAAGCACATCTTTTAAACCAATGCTTATTTAGTCAAATACTAATAATTTATAGGAATGCTGGTCAATCAATAGTAAAAAGACACCAATTTTCATAGAGACAATGCTCATAATCTTTTTCTCTAGCTGTAATTTAAACTGACTGCTCTGTGTGGATAAAATGATGTGCTTATTTATGGAGAAATTAGTCCTGACCTTAACAGAATGGTGGGAAAAAATTATCTTATAAATCTGGGGAGTATTTTCATGGCATTATTTTATCAAAAGGATAATGATATAAAAACATGTATATTGCAATCAAATAGTTCATATTCCCATCAATGAGATGTACTTACAACTGGACATGTGTGAAAAAGTCTCTCCAAGCATATTTAGAGTTTACATTTCATTACAAACTTTAATGTCTTTTAGTATCCATGAACATATTTCTGTAAAGATCTCCAAAAGACTTTCTAAAATATGACAATGGGAGCTGTGAAGATTGGTTCAGGAATAAAGAAGTTTTCCATTCATAAAAAAAGCAACTTGAGAATACTTAATTCTCAAACTGTGCTCAAATGATTTACAGATGTGGGGAACTGGTGCAACTCAATGAATAATGATTTGCTGGTTCTTCATTTTGTTCCACTGGAAGCTTAAAGTGTGGATATTTTGGATTTGATCTTTCTGAGGGCCGTGTGACTGATGTCTTTTGTGTCACCTCCACATTTTAACAGACACTACCATTGCAGAGGAAACAACTGCTCTGATCACACCTCTCTTCCACAAACTAAATTCAGCCTCTTCTGTTGAGAAATGTGATGACAATTCAAAATAATTCATCACTGCCAGAAGTTACCATCAAAGGGAGAGTAAAGACTATTTTAAGGATGTTAGTGGGATTTTGGCAACCATTTGAGAAGCTTCATTTCTGGTTGTGCAGACAGTGTTACACCAACCATCTCTGGTTTCAACATTTTGATTAAGTAATTTTTCAGCATAGCTAAGCTACTTTTATTCCAATATTTAAAACAAGCAAAGAGATCAGGGAGAAAAATGTTTTCACAGGCTTTACAATCAGAATAGCAATATGTACAGATGTTTCCCTTTCAAAATAATTTGCAGTTTGAGAGCTATTGAAGATTGCTATTGATATAAATTGTAGGTGGATGCGTTAGTATCAAAATTGTTATTATAAGAAGCCAGAAACAAAAATTATTGCAGCCCACAGACACAAAGACACAAAAATGATGTTCTGAAGAAAAACATTTCATCCTTAAAAGACTATGAAAGAATCCAGCATCTTGGTTTTGTTCTGCCAACTTTGTT
This sequence comes from Sitta carolinensis, assembly GCA_032173965.1. Taxonomy (NCBI): domain Eukaryota; kingdom Metazoa; phylum Chordata; class Aves; order Passeriformes; family Sittidae; genus Sitta; species Sitta carolinensis. Next base: position 56,010,685 of record CM063285.1, on the reverse strand, counting down.
GCAAACTGTTTGTATTTGTATCTGTATCTGTGTAAAGCTGCACACTTGTACAATTGAGAATATAAATAAATTGATCTTCACAATTGAATACATTTACATGTTAAGACATGCATATTGTGTGTTCAACTCCCTTTTTTATAATAGTTTTTTTTTTTTCTTTTCAGACATTTTATTTTTGCCATTTGAGACATTCCATTTACAGACTCAGATTTTTTTTTTTTTTTTCTGAAAATTCTCCATGAAAGGCTCAAAAGCCATCATTAACTCTATCCTCTGTGAGATAATCAGGCTTTGACATGGGTTGGGATCAATGCTGAGGACAATTTCAGTGCTGTGTGTCGGAGAACAGTGGGAGACAGACACAATTCTATAATGATCAATCAGTCTCCGTTTATTAAGATCAGAAGGCTACATTTATATCGTTGTTAATTAGCTCATACATAGTGCAAAAGGGAAGCTCACCATTGGTCACTCATATCACCACCAACTCCTCCTAAGTTTACATTCTTGCAGTCAGAGTGGGCATTTTAGTCATTCTTTCCCTATTACAATGTTTTGTTGTTTTTCTAACGATCACTTACAAGGGCACAGTGCCCTTGTCAGCCTCAGGATTAGGCTGAGTACTAAATTTAGTTAATTCCACATCTGAAGGCTGCTGTAAATCAATATGTCCCTTATTCTTCAACCATTCTTCCACAATATTCTCCACAGCTGTGTGCAATTTCTGGGGTGGCCATATGAAGCACTGTCTGCTTCAGTGAACCTCGCGAGCGACTCGCAGGTGCAGAATCCGACTGGTGGCCGACGATAAAGGCAAAAAGGACAGGACTCAACGTGGAGATCCAAGAGCACTTTACTGGCTACAACGAAATCCAGGGAAAAAGACAAAGTGAATGGAAAAAAGATGGGATTTTATATGGGAATGCAGGGGTGTACCTGAGGGTCAAGGGCCAATGGGGGCAGATCAAACTGGCGCAGAGGAGGCGCAGTTAGCTGGCTGGCCAAAGGGTTGGCAGGGGCAGGACAGGGGTGGGATACTGGGAAAACTGGGACCAACGGGGCTCAGGGAAGGGGAGAACATTCTAGGGGAGGTACATATAAGGCAACAGGGGGTTGAACTAAGGTAAACAGGGATGAACCAAGCCACTTTGAGTGGCACCAACTGCAACAACCAATAAAGTTCAGCAAATGAGCTTGTGCTTACAGAGACCTTAGGGCAGATGGCCCTTTCCCCCTGGGTCTCAGAGGGATATTCCTCCCGGACTGAATTGTCTCTTCCAGGGCTGAACCACCTGTTCCTTCTGGTCCTCTACAGGAACCAAATAGAACCAAATAATTCTATGCTCAAGAAAATGCTCTTTTTTTTCTGTCAGCCTCATTTCCAATTTCCCACATTGGCTTCTGAATTGTCAATAACCAAAAAGGTATTATGCAGAGGTTTTTTTTTTGTTTGTTTGTTGGGTGTTTTTTTTTGGTTTTTTTGGTTTTTTTGTCTGGGTTTTTTTGTTTGGTTGGTTGTTTTTTTTTTTGTTTTGTATTTTTTTATGGCTCTGAAGATTTATAATAATTCAGAAATTTATTTCAAAATTTAAGAAGTCTTTAGAGAAGCAGAATAACCTTTAACCCAGGAGTGCTAGAGGAGAACACAACTCACACAGTGACATTATGATACAAAGCATAATTTTTCAAAAAGGTCACGAGGTTCACACAGTGGTAAGACTGAGCTGTAACCCCTGAGGAATTTTTCAGTGAACTAGTGAAAATATAGATCAATTGTGCACTATTACTTTCATGTTGTGGAGATTCACACCAAGTTGTGCATGGAGCTGTAAACCCAGCACAGTTCATCAAATGTGAGTTACCCATGTCATGTAGATAAGAGCATCATAAATCTGGATCTGAGAGGTACCAAAATTCCAGGAGTGATCCATCAATCAGCTGTTTCAGGACTGCTGAGAACAGGAAAAATGAGTGGTGGAATAACTGAAGGCTGGATAATGCACTCAAAGGAACAACCAGAGCAGCAGTGAGTTCATAGTAGGGAAAAATTCCTTCTTGTGCTGAGGAAATCCAAGCCACTGGCACCAGATGAGATCTCAGATTCCCTGCTGCTCCAGACACTGCCTCGGGTGGGGCTGGGGACAAGACCCTTCTCCAGGGTCATCTCCTTATCAATGACATTGAGCCATGGATGGCTTTCCTCCTGAAACTGCCCACAGAAAGGTCAGAAATACCTAATTCCAGTGAAATCAAGACATACCAGATATTGTGGAATTCCCTGAAAATGAATTTATTTCAGGAAAAGAAAGGAACAGCTCTCTGAGAATGTTTCAAAAGCCAACCATACTACGTTGGGGCTACTACTAAAAACATGCTGTGCTTTTACATATTGATATTGATGAAGTGGATGGTTTGGGGTTTATTTTAAGAATGTGAAGCAATTATTATTTTTTTTAAGTGGTGTCAATATGTTTTCTCTGCGCTTTTGTTTCTCTGGTTTTAACTTTTATAATCAGGAGGATAATCAAAGGCCTTTGTGATTTCAGGGCTACTCTCACATCACTATTATTAAAATTTTTTTTTACTTGGAAATTTATCCACTACCACCACCTGAAAGTAGACCTAATTTCTTTATTTTTAGGTTTACCTTAATGGAATAAAAAGATATTAATTTTGTGGAATTATATTATTTTATAGATTTCCAGATGTTTCTTCCAGACATCTTTTTTCTTTTTCTAATGTTTCAGTTAATTCTCCATTCAAATTATGAAGATAATTCTATACTTCTTATGGCATTTTTACTGCCTGTACTGTGGATGGAGGCCTTCTATTTGCTGACATCTGGAGCATTAGGTATGACTGAAAAAATGCACTTTCAGGATTGATAGGCATTTCTACCTACATTATTTTTCATAAATGAAAATTCCTTCAGCAGACATTGAAGAAAATTGTTCTTCCAAAGATAATTTCACATAGGATTTTCTTTATAGATAAGATGAACCAGGGAAAAGATAAAACAAGAAACGCAGAGTCAAGGCTAAAGATAATGAAATCCAGTTATCTAAAGCAGTGATATCTAAGGGCTAACTCCTAATCACCTTTAAAAATCAGTGGATTATTCTGAATGACCCTGCAGGAAGCAGGAAACAAAAAGAAGTCTATAGTGTGACACCTAAATTCCATTACATGATGAGTCACAACTTAAAAAAAGATAAATTAGGGAAGCTCAAATTTGAAAATGTTGAACCCTATGATTTAGGTGAACAAATAAATTGCTATTAAAGTTTTAAAACAATTTTAACTCTGTCCCATAGTGATAGAATCCAGATGTGAATGTATTATTGTGACTTTATAGAAAATACCTCTCATTTTAACAGCATGAATAAATGAATATTTCTTTTCAGAATTAGCATTTTTGCCACTGCATGGTGAATTTGCACTTCTTTGTATTTTCTTCCAGCAACAGTGTGGCTCCAAAGTAGTTTCATAATTTAATGGGCCTTTTAGTATTAAGAAAAAATAAAAAATGAAAAAAAAAAAAGTTATTTTTTTGTTTATTTGATTTTTAAACTTATATGAAATTATTAAGCAGGCAATTCCTAATGAGAGAACTATAGAACTGTCTTTAAGGAACTGGGATAAACACAACATGGGCCACAGATCAGAACTGATTTATCTGGCAAGCTGCATTCCCAGAGAGTTGATAGCCTGGAAGAGTTGTGTGGTATTAGGGTTATTTTAAAACCATCAAATAACCCCATGCTTTTATCTTTTATTACTGATATTTAGTATTTCAAGTCATAAATACACAAACTGAGCACTGCTGGAAATAGACCTGATTGTAATGAAAATTCATTCAGAACATTCAGAATTATGTATTTTTTATAATGTAAATATATATGTTTTATTGGTCCTGGTAATACTGAAATTTCTAGATTACAAAGAAAGGCTAAAGTAACTTTTAAAACCTACTAGAAGACAAACTTTTCAAAATGCCACATGCTGGTGTTTTCTTTCCTAGTTGCAGACTTGCAGCTCCCTTTGACATCAGGGAATGCTGCAGAGGGGCTCAGAGGCAGCCCAGCACTCTGGAGGTGGGATAGAGCCAGGAGCTGTTTGAGGGAAAGCTGGGCTAGGAGCTTCACAGCCAGTTAATTAATCATCAACTGGAAAAGAGTCAAGTGGCTGGGGACTGGAAGATTAACGGCATCTAAAACTCGAGATTTCCATCTAATCTCTGCAAGTCCAACCCTGAGTGCTCCTGGTGCAAAGATAACATCCTCTTCATATGCTTTGGGTGTGAAATGTTTTGTTTGAGCAAGAGAAAGACTGTCAATGTAAAATAATGAAAGTAAAGAGCTCCTAAAGACTGCTGGACTCTTCCTCTGCTCCTGTAGGCTTGCCCCTGGCACTCTAAATTTTCTGGACTTATCCTTTCATTAGAGATGAGAGGATTGTTTTTTCAGGCAGACCATTTGAGAATTGAAGCTAATCCAATTTAAATAGCCATGAAAATTTAAAGTAACCCTTAAACAAGCCAAGGTGGTGCTCCATGATCTTTTTTTTTTTTTTTTTTACCTTTGTGCTCCCTCTCATTTCCCAGTCCTGCATTCTGAGTTCCACTAGTCAGAATAGTTCTCATTATAACAGCTCACTCTCCCTGTCCATAGCATGTCCACACATGTTCTGTACAAGCTTGATGTCTTCAGAAAGGTGACTTCTCCAGTGAGAACCCTAAATTAGGTTACCAAACACTCTGTTGTGGGTTCTGGAGTTGTTCCTCTCTTACTATTAACTGTAGATAATATTTCACCTTTAATTAGGAGCTTTGTTTTAGAAATCTAAGGTTGGTGATCTGGTCAACTGCTTTAATTGATAATGTGCAATTTTTTTTTTTTTTGTTTTGGTTTGGGTTTTTTTGTTTTGTTTTGTTTTGTTTTAAGAGCATATCTATATGTACAGATTAAAAAATCCCTACATTCCCAGTGTCCAGTAATCATGATCTTAATTTTGTAAATAAGTACAAAATTTGTAAGAAGTCTTGAGAAATCAGATAAAAGGTTGCAGTCATATCTGCTGTCCTGAAGGAGTGAGAGTTACAGAAAACTTATTTATGGTAATTAGCTCAAAATCTTTGTGGCAGGAGCCATCTTGCCTCATTTTAGAACCTGAGGTCCCTCTATGAGCTTTGCCCACATCCCTGTTATATCAGTGCATCTGACCTAAGACTGTGTGAGATGGATCCTTTCCTTAACTTAGCCAGGTTTAAGATTTTAATGCTCCTCTGGAGCTGTCTTTTCATATGGAGAATAAGGGAGCTTCTGCCCTGCATATCTGCTTGGGAGAAGAGCTTAAAGTCCTTCTCCACTGTTTGTGCCAACAGGAGCCAAATTGTGGGACTCTGGGGAGACTCTTTCACCCTTCAAAACTTTTCAGAACAGAAAATAAATTTAATTTTCGCTTCCAGCACCCTAAGAGTTGCTTCAATAAAGGTTCTTCCTAATCCAATCTCCTGACAGCACATTGCAGACTAGAGTTGAAACAAAAGCATGAAATATAAGCAATCAGGATATAGAGAGTGACTGATTCAAACTGACGTGCCTCTGCCTTCCTTACAAATCAACAGACTCACTCTGTTTGTTTCAGTTTGGGACAGAAGAAGTTTCAACTCTGAAAAATACCCACAGGACAGAAAGTTCAGTTTTTGTTTCTGATGTAATCCTGTCCTGAATTCTATTAGAGCCTCCTGAAGAGAATCCTTTTAATTGACTCCTTTTTGACAAGTCGTATAGTTTTAAATTAACATAATGCTCTCATGTTGCTCATTAAATAGGAGATATGATGGTAAAGTAGATGCAGCTAATTAGTAATGAATAAATTATTTATGGCTTCTTAAAAAGATGAGTGACCTGTAAGTTAACATTGTTGGAGAATTATTTTTTAATTGGATGTGATCTTACTGCTCTTCATACTTCACCTCAAAGTTTTAAGCAGCCATTTCTTAATTCAAAGATCTGAAAGTTCACCTGCCAGAAGTGGTGGAACAGGGCAAAATAAGGCTACACTCTTTTGATCTCTCTGTGCTGGAATCACTGGAAGCTCTTAGAGTTCTGCAATAAATAATTTGCAGAATGAAATCCAAACCCACCAAATCAGCAAATAAATTAATTGTACGTTCAACCTTAAGTCTGGGACACATTTACAAACATAATTAAAGGCTGAGGTACTTGAATCTTTTTTTTCTCCCAATAGCAAGCAAAGGATTGGAGAAAAAGAGACAGGCTACAGCTTTTTCCTATTCCAGCATCCCTCCTGCCAACAGGATAGTTGGATTAAAAAAGAAATAATCATTATGCAGGCAGATTTTTCTCTGGGGACATTCTCTTTGCAATCAGCAGTTTATGGCCTTCCTGAATGCCAGTTTGTGCATCTCATTGTGTTTAACATTCAAAAGGATGAACCAATTTTACATGAATTTGCAGAATCCTTTTCTAATCCATTTAAACTTTTATGGGAACTTCCTGGGCATTTCCTACTTGTTTCTATGTAATTTGTTCCTACAATTTGAACTAAAAATCTCTGAATATTTGTTTAACAATACATACAGCCTCCATAAACAGATGGGGATATACTTTGCTTTCCTGTGTAGTGATTAAAGATGTCTGAAGAATGACAGTAATTTAAACTCCCTGCTGCAGCCCTACAGCATTTTACTTCTTCTTCAATTTCAAAGTTATGTTTAAAATTTATAAAGCATTTTTAATAATTTATAATAAATTCTACATCATTTTTAACACAATTTTTTTATATTAGAAAGAATATTAAGTATGTTCAACGTCCACCTGAAAATTTTCTCACAGAATCACAGAATGTTTGGGAATGGATCATAAACACCATTGAATTTCAAGCCCCTGCCAAGGGCAGGGACACCTTTCTTTAGACAAGGGTTCTCAAAGCCCCTTCCAGCCTGGCCTTGAAAACTTGAACACTTCCAGGGATGGGATCTGCCTCGAATAGACACATATTTTTTACTTGCACACACACAAGTTTAACTTTTTTTTTTTCTTTTTTTATGCTGATGCTGCTTAACAAACTCAATAGTTTTATTACTTCATCTGCTTATTCCAACAAGATTTTGACACCAAACATAAGGACATAATTTCATTCAAATATATTTGAGCTTTTGTAATGATTCATACTTTCTGCAGCACATGAAAATATTGTCATTATTTTAAATTTAGTTTCAAATCAGTATATAGAAATCCTGTATAGCAAATGCATTGTAAGGATCATGTTTTTTCTCAATAACAAATGTCTCAACCAAATCAGTTCAGAATCAGGAAAAAGAGTATACTGTAAGTATGTTTATTTTTCGTTTGAATTAAGTTATTGTCACTATTAATATTTTAGACATCATAAATATTCAAGGAAGTAAGTTTTCTTTATGCTTATAGACTCTGCAGCTGATGCATACATAATTCAAGGAGAAAAAAGTATAGATACTCAGGTATTTATTAGAACCACACAGTCAGAAAATGTCCATGTGCAATTTCTGTGAAGATTATTCTATATGAAATTTACCTTTTCTCCTTTACTCATTTACCTTACTTGATTTAGTAATTAAAGCTGACAGAAAAAAATCTTTTGTAAATCTGAGCTTTGAAATATTTATTAGAATGGAAACAAAGCACCACGAGAGATAAATAAGTGAAATTGAGAGATGAGATTACTTGCTGCAGTAATGTTTGCAGAGTTCCTAAGAGAAGGAAAGAAACTGTTCCCTTCCTTATGGAATGTTTCATGTATTAGACGGTTTTACCACAAAAAGATTGCAATGGATCCAGGGTTAATCAAAGGGATAATTTCTGGTTGCTTGTGAAGCCAAGTCTCACCCACTTCCCAAGCCATGGCATGTTCAAACAACCTTGCACGTAAAAAAACATTTCCAGAATAATCAATGGTTTAGCCTTCATAAAAACAGAAAGTAAAAAAGTTCCTGGTCTTTCAAGTCGACTTTTTTATCAATTATGACTGTGTGTGCTTTTCTCCCACTTTCTTTTGTTGTTTTTTTCTCAATCCAAATAAGATTATTGCAACATCTGGCTTCTGGTACAGCTGTGATCTTTCCAGATGTGCTGTATTCCTAAGGATTAACTGTTTTCTAGGGATTAACTGTTTTCTTAGTCTGATTATCCTTTTAAGAGGCATGAAAGGAGACCCATCAAGCCAACACATCTTGAAATTCTCTTTTTTTGTTTGCGCACCTAAACGTTTATGTGATAAATATAGCGATGGACTTGAAAACAGATGTCAGCTTTCTGCCTGACATCCCTTTGTTAAATGCCACCACTTAAACCATCTCCACCTGTCCTTCCCAGCTTTCCCTGTGTTCTTTACATCCATTACAGGGAAAGAGGCTTTTATCGCCCTGACCTCTATTATATTTTCTCTGATCTTTTTAAGTGGGATGTCAACATTTTTTCTTAGTGATTTGACTTAGCATCATGAAATATTATTTTCTCATTCAGAATCTTTTCTATACCAAATGGCAGGTGATTTCCATCTAAACTCTAGTTAAGTGCACAAGTGCTGTACCTGGAAATACAGCAGGCTCCAAATGAGTGGTTGGAGGCTCAGACTCCATCTGACTGCCTAAAAAAATACTAAAGGGACTTGCCTAATGATATTCTTTATGGAAACCTTCCAATTTCCAGTTTTTCAACTGGCAATTTGTTGCAGACTGACCATTGAGGAACACACAAGGAGTGAACACAGTTATCAACTTCCAGGAGCATGAAAAATTTTTCTAAGATTTATTTGAATTCTATATTGCACACCAGTTTTGGTTTGAAGGGAGAAATAGACATTTTAGAAAGATGTTTTTGGCAGAATAATTTTGGGTTGAAAGTAGGTAAAGAAGAAAGGCTTGGGTAGAGAAAAAGAAAAGAAATTTCCTGAAGTAAAGCCACTCATAACTGCAGGAAAGATAATTCACCGATGTCCATTCTGTTTCTTTAAGATTACACCATACCATATGTGTGTACCATATATATGGTATCATTGTACCATAATCCCTCTTTTTGTAAAATGTATGAAAATAGTACAGAAGGTATGCAAAATAAAAGCAAGAAAAAAATAATAACTGTGCTGCCTGTACATAAAGAAATTAGTGTTTTCCTGTGACTTCTCCATAGATTTTACAATGACTTCTTTCATGGATTTTATGATGACTGCCCTTGGACATTAATCAGCTCCCCCGAGCTACTTTTTGCATTGATATTTCCAGTGATTTTCTTTCTGCATTTCCTTCACACTATACTAATATTTTACCATCACATGGATGGCTAAAATAGGAGCATAGGATCTCATTACATTTTCTATTTCTCATTGTCTTTTAACAAAGTGTGCCCCTCTGGCCACACAAAGTGAATCTAGCAATTTTCTGAACTGATTGCTCACTGCCTTATACCTTCAGGGACATTTACAGCAAAGTAACATGAGACTAAACTCACTGGAGCTGCAGGGCAGTCTTACATCTTGTGTTTTCCAGCTTGCCGCCTGAAATTCAGAATGCTAGAGAAAAAAAAAACAAACAGAAAAATATTATTATTTTTCCATTATGCATCTTTATCTCAGCTGCATATTCACTGCAAGTCCTAACATTGATTGTAACATCTTTCTTCATTTCTTTACAACAGAAAGTTTAATCATCTGCAGAATGAGACATTTCTGTTTCTTACAAGTTCTGCTTTTTCTCAAAAGCACAAAGTTCTTCTATTTAAAGTTATTTTTCTATGTTTTCAACAAGGAGCTAAATTTATGTGTGTAGTTTGGTTTTCCTAGGCCTGTTGCTTCTGAGTTTCTAAGTTCAGTTTCTTCGTGATGTTTTGGTTTAGGAAGGCTTTGTTCTCACAAGATTTGACATAAGCAGTGCCAGTGTTTTTGTCACAAGTGTAATGTTTTGGATTCTTTTCTGTGGGACGGACATTCTCTATGACTTTGAGTTCTGGCCAGTGGGATGAAGAGTTCTGGCACTCTTCCTATCAATGGGAGTGGCCTGTTCAAAAAGGGATATAAAGGGGGTCAATTGTTTGAATAAAGGCTTGGAGTCAGAGTCATTGTCAAAACGAGGAATTTGTGTTGTTTGTTACTCACCACAGTGACACATATGTCTTTTCCATTCTATCATTTCCTTCAGACAGACAGAACATGTCAAAAACCTCTCAACTTCCTACTTTTTCTTTAACATCGTAAAGTTTAGGATTAACTTCTGGAAAGTCTTCTGGAAGGTGAAAGCAGAGTCTTTGCTCAGCGAGGGCTGCTGAATTTTCAGTAAGACTTTTCCTACAGCCAGGCAGGATCTGGCACTCAGTGGACTGTGTTTGTGAAGAAGCCTCTGGGAAGGAAAAGCAGGAGAGCACATTCCTCAGCCCCATGGATATTTGGACACGAGGCAGACAGTGGAGCCAGCCTTTGGCTGTGCATTGAACTGAACACCCAGGGTTCAATATCATCTGACATGAGAATCTTTAGAGGATATCATGAAAATATCTCAGTTAATTTACCAAAAAGTATCAGTTGCTGTAAAAGAAGGAAAAGGCATTATAGAGAAAAGTCAGCACATGGCTTCGTAGGGCTTGACACGCCTGGGGAGTGCCTGGCACAGGGAGGTCTGGGATTTCCATTTGGGAGGACATTTTAAATTGGAACAACCTTGGAACTTACCCTGGTAGGGGAATTGTGTTATAACTACCACTGCCAACCCCAGACTGACTCTAGAGGCACATTTAAGCACGTTTGCCTCAGTCTCAAAGTAAAATCTCATGAGGTGTGGAGATTACAGCAGTAGTCCACAGCTGATGGTCATCAGTAAGGGTAAACCTTGGGATTTTGAATATTAAGAGCAGACAAAAAATGTTCTCTGGATGACAAATGCTAAAATGCATTGCATTTATTTAGACAGCTAATTGGAAACAAACACTTGGTGCTGCCTCATGAAATGTTCTCTGTAAATTAAATTTAATTAAAACTGATTTAAAGGCTTCCCTCAACCTGAAGTTTTTCAAAGTTAGGTTCTTTTTACTAACACGTTTTAAAATCAGCTTTATTATTTAGGATTTTTATTCTGACTTTTTGAACTCATAGGAGATTCTTAGATGGAAACATGCATGGGAAAGGAAGTATTTACCAGGGTTTAATAAAGCTGGATTTTTTTTTTTGTTGTATTCTTTTTTTTTTTCCCCACAGAAATTATAGTGACATTTTTATCTTAAAATTTAATTTAAACAAATGAATCTGACACTAAATATTTCAATTCCCTCCCCCCCAAAAAAAAAAAAAAAAAACAAATGGCCTATTTAATGATTTATTTTAAGTTTCAGCTCATATGTGAAGGGCAGGAAGGACACCAATCACAAACCTCTGACTTTTGACTGGCAGAGAAACAGGAGCATGGTTGCAAGACAGAAGATAAATATAATAAATGAATAAGACTGGATCCAGATGTGCCAAGAACTGAGATAAGGCACTTCTGGAACTTCTGGAAATAGCAGAAAGGAGAACTGCAGTTGTCATACTCAGTATATAGAGTTGTCCAAAGGAGAAGTGGTTACATTCCTGTTGCCAGTACAAAAGCAGAGAAGATTTTTAAGTATTATTTGCCTAATAAGATCCACTCCTCTGGGGAAAATAAAAGAATGAAGCCACCATTAACTCTCTCTCCCTTGTACCTCTTATGCTCAGTGGACTGAATTCTGTTATTGGTTATATTTAAGCAGAAAAGATATCTTTTTTTTAAAAAAAATGCACAAGCCATGACTTCAAGTTGCTCTCTCAGAACTAAGTGAACAGATCTGTACACTTCTTTGTCCCCCCACTTTCCCTTCCACATCTTTTTTTTTTTTTTTTTTTTTTTTTTTCCTTTAAAACTCTGCTCACATCTCTATTTGCCTGGTACAGTAACCATTTCAGAGCATTTCCTGGAAACCCTAATGTGTCTCTTGGCTTATATCAGATTAGCTTTCTGAAGGGTGAGTCAGGAGCAGAACAAGGAAGCTGAAATGAGGTTTGCTCAGTGATATTTGTTCACTAACATGGTGAGACATAGTCACAACAGAGAGAGAAGAGGCTGCCCAGCCTTTTCATCCTTGCAGACTTCTGCAAATCCAGGGGAGGTCAAATTGAGTTTGTGAGCTTTGGTTTGATCTTTTGTGGTTGTTTGTCCTCATCACAAAATCCAAATGTGATTTAATTCAATTGAGTGGAAAGGCAGGAATAACAGGCATCAAGCCCCAGTTAAAATGTGTTGGCAGCAGTATCTGGAAACCTTGTAAGATATCTGCACTGACCCTTAGCAAGATTTTATTGTTGAGTTTTCAGTCTATTCAAACCTAAAGCCTCATCAAATCAACAACTGAAATGAGTTTCAAAGCTAGGAAAAAGAAAAAGAATTATATAATTCACTGCAACAATACTTCATAAGCATCAGAGAAACACTAGGAAATTAAAAAAAAAATAGGAAAAAAATAACAAAAAACCAAGAAGCAAAATCTATTCTTAAAATTATGTACTTAGAAGACAAACAGAGGAGAGGAAGAGGAAAGAGCACTAAAGAAATGCTGAATATACTCTCTCAAGAAAAGTACCCAGACAAGACTGGCTTGTGGGAATTTTTATTAGTTCTGAAATTAGAAACAGGGCACTGAGGTTGGGGAGAGGGGAGTGTCTCAAACCAGCTGCAACTCATTTTAATTAAGGGCTAATTAGCAAGTAGAGCCGGCTGGAAGTGGGAGAAGTCGCTGTCCCTGTATAACACAGAGCAGCTCACTAAAGCATTTTCGAGCACTTAGGGATACTAGCAGAGGGGAGAAGAAAAGAGAGAAAATGTACTTGTGTATTTCTGTAGGTATTTTCTTTCCAAAAGGCTGTATTTCCTTAGAAATTGTTGTTCTGTTAGTAAAAAAAGGTTAAAGATTAATATCTAAAGACACCAGGTATAGAAATCTAGCTGCCTAAATCTCTGTTTGAAGTTTATGAGTTTTACTTTTTCCTTTTTTTTTTTTTTTTTTGTTTTTTCCCTCAGTTACCATGGTAGTTATTCTGGAAGTTCTAATTTGCTGTGGTAATGGAAATTTATTTTTTTAGTTCAATAGCTGAGAATGGTAGTAATATTTTTCTCCTAATCCTGAGATATTTCTGTGCTGCCTCAGTATTTATGATCTATACTGCCTTACAAAATAATAAAGTAGCTCTTTGCTTGCAAAATCTGCTTTAATCTTCATTAATGTAAATCTAATCTCTTTCACATGTGAGATATTAAGAGGTGCCTATGTGATATTTCCTGCTGCACTAAATTCAGTTTATCAGGGCTAGGAAAAAAGGTAAGAAAAATTAATTAGAACAGTTTTACTGGCTTATTTAGTCTTTTGAGTTTTGCTAGAGAGTAGCTAGCTATTTTTGTGAGTAATAACAGCAGAGGTATTCCCTGTCTAGAAATGGCAGTGTGGTCTCATATCGTGAGTTCTGTGTGTATTCAGAAAGAGCAATTTACTGAGGTCCAGTTGTTCTTTATCGTCCCACAAATTTTTTATGAGGGTGGCACAAAACAGGCTGCATTATTGAACAGCAGTGAATCCCTAGAAGTTTTCAGAGCCAGGTTGGATGATGCTCTGAGCAACCTGGCCTATTGGAAGGTTTCTGTGTAAATTGTGGGTAAGCTTTTTGGGGTTGTATTTTGGATACCCTTTACCTTGACTTCATTAAATTTTGGTATGTTTTTCCATGGCATCCTTTTTGTCTATAATCTAAAGAAAAAACTAACCCCAAAAAACAACAAAACAGGAGCAACAACAAAATAAAAACTCACCAAACAAAAATACACGACCAAGTTGTGAAGAAAATTTCAATGCAGTTTGGGTAACAACGTATTTTAGCTGAAGGTGGGAATAGTGAAAATATGATGAGAACAAGAATTCATATTAAACACTATGCTTTTATAAATTCTGCCATCAAAGAACCAAGCAGAGGCATATAGCATGATTTATTTACTCCTAATATGCAGATGTCTTCTAAGTAATATCCAAGTAAGAAGTAAAACTGCAGATTGAAGCGGCAACTAACATTTGGAATGACCAGATTCATCATGTGGTGCCTACGATCCCAATCTAAATTGAAATCCCAATCTAAAGCAAGAGAAGGGAACTGGTAATTCAGATACAGCAGTTGTAGGTAGGTCCTGGCAGGACCCCAGAACTTGGAAAAACTCTTTGTCATTGTTGTTTGTTTGCCTAGAAGGAAGAGGAGTTCTTATTTTCTAAAGCTGTGAAACTGTCTGTTTAGAAGATGTGCCTTCTCATTCATGTGAAATTTCTTCAGTGCTGTAATGAAGAGTTGGCTTCTGGCTATGTTAAACTTAATTGTAATTTTTTTTTTTTTTGATGTAACGCCTTTGTATCTGATGATTCTTGTCTTATCAAGCTGGATAGCAGATGCATAATCAAAAGGAAAAGTGTATCTAATGCTTAATTCATGGTAATTGGTTTGATTTTTTAATGATCTGAGTAAAATGACCTGTATAAGATAATGTATTTGATAATTTTTTTTGTCTGGGTTTACTGTATTAATGAAGAAACATCAAATAACTACAGAATCCTAATTTAGTTTAAGTTTATTTCCATAAATAACTTATTTGAATGGTTAGTTTGGGCAACTAAAATAAGAAATTTAGAATTACAGGTGACACTGAATATGTGGAATGTCATAATTTTCTCTATAAAACAATATTATGAGATACATCTCCTGGTTGCATGAGGGTGAAGTAAATTCATAAGAATGTTATGATCTGGAATATGAATAAGGTAGTTAAGATACAGAAATTAGTCTTATTTGACTTTTTTTCTAGCCTAACTAAAGTCAATGTCATAACCTCCTCTAAAGTTTTGCATTAATAAAGTTCTCCTCACTCTTTGCCTGCTGTGAATCAGCAGCTGATGGGCAGTGTGGTTAGCATATCCAGATCACTTCCTAAACCTGGTTTGGAGACTAATGTGGAGTTCAAGCGCCCTGAAAGGGAATGTTAATGCTTCCAGCAATACAAGAATTTTTTTTTAATTTTTTATTTGCTAGCAATTATTTTGTTTGCTTTAGCCTGATTTGGGCATGATCAGAACTACAGAACAGAGAAAAAAAACAGTTTTCCTCCCACCTTGGAAGTTGGAACTCAAGCTCTGCATCTCCTTATTGTTCTATCACATGGCTAAAACAAGGGATAGGTAAACTGTACCTGCTTTTTTGCTGCTTTTTTGCTTTATTAAGTAGCAGACAATGGATATTTCAGTATTTTTATGGGGTTTTTTTTTACATCAGTGAAGCAGATTCCTTTCACGAAATTACCTCATGTTTTATGAGAAGATTGTATAAGTGTACTGATACTAAAGAACAGCACTTGGATAATCAGGATACAATTTATTTCTCATCATCTTGGGCTCTTTGAACAGCCAGGTTGATGGTTCAAAAGCTGGAAATCTAATTTATGTAGAGCTTAACTCTGATGGTTGATATGGGTTGAATATTGCTCCATTGTTAGAATTCAAATCTTTGAGCTGTGATGAGATCTTCAGCACTGCTCTTTTGGTCATGGTATCTACAGAAGCAGCCTGGAAGTGTCTTTATGACAGAAATATTGAATGACCAGCTTGTTCTCAAGCTTAAAAGAGGCTTCCTGGAGAGTTTGAGTTCTAAGTGCATAGAATTGCAGATTAGAATTACTGCCAAGCACTAAAAGAGAAGGAAACTCTATTCTGACAGTTCTGAGGAAAAAAACAGTTTGGGTGTGTGGACAGAAACTCTGTTAGGGCTCTTTGATTCAAGGTCAAACAGTCATTCTGGTCTGATCTTTTTGGAATTTTATGTTGCTTTGCAAAATGTTTGTTATTAGGTAAAAATCCACAGCCTTTCATTCTGCTTTTTGAAATGGGTTCTTCAGGGGCAAGGGGACCTTGTGGAGCAGCCCCTCAGTAACACAGTATTGTCCTCATGGAAGTCTCACAAACCTCTTCTGAAGAGATGTTCAGATCTTTGCTGCTCTGTAGATCAAGAGAGTTAAACATCACCAGCGTGAAAAAGAAACAACTTTTGTCTGTGAAGTCTAACTATGGACAGGAGACATTTTCTACATATTTCTAAGAATCCAACTTTGAATATTTGGAGTATTAAACTGCCAAAAAGGTTGGCAAAGGCACTTTTGCTTTAAGCAGATTTTATGGTGCTCATTGGCTTGGTTTAGCTTGATCCAGTTCTAGCTTTTAAGCTCTTTTTATTCCCATCATTCCCAGTATCATTCAATGTCTTGTTTCATACACTTGGTGAGACCTTTAGAGATAAAATACAGAGGATTAAATTCAGGGCAGGATTGAAGTTTAAGTAACCCTATGTTCTATAGGGCTAAATCCAGGGAAGCAATGGAAGTAGTGCATGTCTTCTGATTCATGGAACACACAGTGTTTTAAAATGTTCTACAAAATATATTGCAGTATTTATTTACTTCTACTTTTATGCCATAGGGTTTCAGTTCTGTGCAGCTTAGGAAATAACTTCTTAATTTGTATCTGCAAGCAATTATGGCAGCATCTCATATAAACAATTTTATTACAAAGTATTAAAACTAGTATTTGGAAAAACACTGGATATCTCCCGTGTGTCTGTCAACTTATACTTTAAAATGATGGAAAAAACCAGTTTCGATGTGAATTCTGTATTTAGCAGGGATTTTTTGTAATATTCTTTGATATCAAGGGTGGATATATTCTGTCTCCTGCTGGACAGAGAAGTCAGAATCCATCTCAAAAATATCCCACCCAGTAATAATTTGAATTCCTTTTTCATGCTAACCAGTCACTTCATAATAAGAAGACACTTTTGTGTTCAGTAAGACACACTGAGTAGTGCCATGTCCTGCTGTTGACCCAATGAGGATTTCTCACTCTTGGAAGTATTTAAATAGAATGATTTCTTCCTGTTTGGAATAACTACAGTGTAATACTTGGTCTAAAGTATGGTCCCTGCTCTCAGAAATGAGGCTTCAAACCAACTTCGAGATTTATTTAGTTCTGAGGGAAAATTACGTTGGGAATTGCATTGACCATGCAAAGCCTTTCAGCAGCTTGGGAAAACATTGAGTACAGATGTAGTCTTTAATTGAGTATTTGTGGTATTGAAGGCAGGAGTGGAGCTTGCAGGGACTTCAGCCTAGAAGTGACTTCTCCAGATCTAAACAGCTGCTTTTAACCACTGCACAGATTTCTGAGCTTCTTTGGCATCAGAGCTGCTGTGATTGTTTCTGCCTGTGTTTTACCTGCTGTATGTTTGTGAGATCTTTTGTACTTCAGAAGTTGTAGGAATAAGCAATGAGATAGGTGGTTGTGCCCCTGAATACATTGGAGGATACCTGGGTAAAATGAAACTTGATTGATGGCACAGCTAAGCTTATCAAATTGCCAGTTAATGTTAGAATTAATGTTAGAATGTACTCCTGGTGAAACATTGTCCACTCAGAGCAGACATTTACCATGGCTTATTTCTAGCAGCAAAGCTCACTGAACTCAGCAGCATAAACAGAACCCTGTTCTCTAGAACAGCTTTAGAACATCTGATGAAATCAGGTAGAATGCAAGCACACTATTGCTTTATAAAAACAGGACTCCAAGTTTATCAGATTTTGAGGAATAAAATTGTATGAATTCCAAGCTGGTACATGACTATCTAAGAAGAAATTGATTGCTGCTAAATTTTAGACTAAAGTTTAGGGCAGCTTGGGGCTTTTTAAAAGATATATGCAAAAAAGTCTTGCCTCTAGGTTTAATCAGTTACAATTCTTTGTCTTTTCAGAGAAAAGCCAGGCAGAGTGTTGTAGTCACAGAATATTAATGCATGCTGTTGGGAATTTTAAAATTAGTTCATTCTTTTTTTTTTTTTTTTTTTTTTTTTTTTTTTTTTGTCTGCAGTGATGTCAGTTGCTCGTGCTTTCAACCAGTAAAACACAAGCTAAAATTGTAGGTTGCTAAATATAGATAACTTGCCACATCATTTAGCTTGACAACTTGTTTGTAATGAAGACCCCAAAGCAAAATCCAAAATGTTAATTGGGGCAGAAATGAAAACTTGCAATAATATTTGTTCATTGCTTCTTAATTATAAATTAATAACGGGTAGAAAATATGATTATAAAGCCCAGCAATAAATGATATATGACTGCTGTTATATCTGAGGAGAGTTTTTCTCTCTGGATTCTGTTTAAGAGGCAAGGGTGACAATTTCAAGGTAAAATATTCTGCAGCACAGGGATCTTCGTTAAGAAAAGTTAAATAAAATTGAATTCCCTCTTTATAAACAGATTAAATCACTTTTAGCAGTCTTAGGGAAAATAAATAATGCATGTTTTATAACTCTAGGTTGAATTTATCTGCCTTGAAATCAAGGTTATGTGTGAAGGGAATTCTTAAAGTCTCTAGGAATTGGAATTCTAAGTAGTAACTATTTTTTTTATTTATGCACTAACATAAGCACAAAAAGATGTGGATTTACTACCCATTAACTGAAAATAAAAGATGTGGGGTTATATAAAATATATAAATACATGCAACTGAGTATGTTTTATTTGTTTTGAAGATGCCCATGCCTGTATGCATGAAAACAGGAAATTGCAGAGTTCTTGGAAGAAATATTGCAAAAAAAAAAATAACTTGCATGTATTGAAGTTAAAATTCATATGAATTAGAAGTCAAGATCCCATCTCAGATATTTTTTGCATTTTTTATTAGAAAAAAAATACTGTGGGTTTGTTTTGTTTTTTTTTTTTTTCCCTTAAATATCTATGTTTCATGAAGTAATGATCAAGTAAATCCCACTGGTAGAGGGCTGACTTTCCAGGACCCTCCTCACCAGATGAAAAATTTAGCACTTAGATTATGCAGTCATGATTTTTGCCTAAATAACCTAAGCCCACTTTTACTTCTGTAAATGGTAGAGGTAAAGCTAGTGGTGATAGCAGCAGCAGATTATTGTAGGGTCCCTAAAGGGATGTGCTCATCAGAGGGAATAATGGTGAAATACCAAGATGTCCTGCATTAAATTATTTTAATACATTGATACAAAAGTTATTCAGCATAATCAAACTAAGACTTATTTAAGAGTAAAACAATCTTCCTGTTCTGGTGACCAGTTGGCAATAATGGCTGAGACTAGCACAGGTGGCAGATTTGTTTCCCCTGACCCTTTTTTGTCTGAGGTGCATTAGCCTTGGTTGTTTCTCTTCCTAGGAAGATTTTCACTTACATTGCAGCTTCACTCATGCCCAATAGAGTCCTCTTTAGTATCAATCCTGCAGTAGACGCTTCTACTGTAATTTATTTTTATTTCAGAAATACTCCTACAATGTCCTTTTTAAACTTTGGCCTTTTGGACTGGTTTGAACGTTGGCATTTTGTTTCCTTTGCACACAGATTTTAATGAATGAGAGGAGCTGCATCACAATCGTGGTTCTGTGTGCAGGTACTCACCTGAATGATGGAAATCCCACAGGCTTATTAGCAGCTGCCAAATCTGGGAGTGTGACATCTTGGCTCCTTCCTTTGTGCTTCTACAGATGACAGAACTGGTTAAAAGAATTATTTAAACCCCATGCTCTGACAGTTCTTGTACAGATAAACTCCTATAACCGGTTATGTTTTAAGATCAGGATAGAATTTGCTTGACTGGTGTGTTTTTTAGGATGCTATGATGAGGCAAGTTAGCTCAGAGGGATATGTTTTCCTTTCTTGCAAGGCAGTACTATACTTATAATTTCTGTACAAAGAAAAATACATCGTCTTGGAAAGTCTTTCAACCCTTCAGTGTCAGAGAATGGTGGTTAATGTAGTGACATGAACATCCTTGGTTATTGCAGCAAAGATACTAACACAGGATGTTATAGTAGGGCTATTTGTAGTAAATAGCTTTGCAATAAAAGCTCAGCTTTTGCAATAAAAGCAAAGAGTGGAGAGCAGGTGGAATTGTTCGTTGTGTTCAAAGTGTCAAATGGCTTTTTCTACCCACTTCTGTAATAAAAAACAAACAAAAAAAATACTAATTTAGTTGCTAACTAAAAATTCTAAACTGCCTTTGGAGGCTGTACTTAAAAAGCTAAAGAGACTTTTCTATCCCACCTATTTGGCATTAACACAATGTTAAACCTAAATGCATAATTTTCACATTAGCTGATGTTGTAGATCATGACACAGTTATGAGTGTAAATGCATTCCATGCATATAAACATGAACTCTATTGTCAGCTAATTCCATAAGTATCTGCTTTGAATGCTAATGGAATTGTCACTTCAACTGTAATGCAAGAATCTACCTGCCTGCTAATAAATAAGACTGATCCATGCACAATGTATGTACATGGAAAGATCAAGTTTTTGTCCAGGGACACACTATGTTGAAGGTTGTTTTTTTGGTGTTTTGTCAGGGAGCACAGAACTGGTCATATGACCTTTTTTTTTGATATTTTTATGCAGAAACTTAAACTTTGAATGGGGCTCTGTTCATTCTTCAACTATTAAATGAAGATCCATTAAAAGAGCAAAAGGAGAAATGGTAGGAAAATATAGAGTGAAGAGGGAGTAGCAATGTGAGAAATTATTCCAAGGACTCTGAAGTTTTTTGCCTTCAGAGTAAAAACACAGATAAGTTAGATTCTGGTAGTTTCTGTCATTACTGTAAAACTGAAAAATGTTGTAGGCAGCCATTTGGGGTTAAGTTCTATTCTTACCATAAAAATATTGAGAAGAATAAACTCCCTCCTGTTCATCAGAATTTTTGAGGTGTTTTAAGTCAGGCACATGCAAACAGAGTCATTTTTAAAGATCAGGTCTGTCATTTCCAATATCCAACTTAGGGAAGTCTGAAGAGCTAGCTTCAAGTTTATTGCTGGACAGTTCATAAATTTAAAGATGTTCTTCATGATGTTTTATCTTTATAATTATGGAAATTCAACTAATGTTTCTTTCTTAGGTCAAATAATTTTACCACTTACTGGTTCATGAACTGAGTATGTGACATTGGGAAAACCTCAGATGCACAGTCACAGCAATTTGTTAATTGTTTGTTAGCACTTTCTGTAGCTATTTGAACAACCTCCTCCACATAAAAATGGAGACAGGTGAAATTTTTTTTTTGTCCCATTTGGGGAAATTTTCCTCTGATATTTTCATATAACAAGATGATATATTAGGGTCGGTATCAGCACTCTGTATTCTGTAGTGACCAAATCCTTGAGCTGAAGTTTCCAGGGTCCTGGTAAACTTTTTACAGCAGGATAAATCTAGTCTGTGCGTAGTTACCATATAAGTAGAGGACTTTTTAAGATGTAGGGAATATTATGGCTTGTGACTCAGTTTTATTTCGAAGATGAGTACAATTTTACTAGTTATGTATTTTGAATGCTGAAGAATTTATTTTAAAGATTAACTACTTAGAGTCCATTAAGTTCCATCACTGAGCAATGGCTCTCCCAGCAGAATTTTTTATGTATGACAGAGATGACAGTTATTTAGTTTACATGCACAAGAAAAACTGTATTATCATGCAGTGACTGTGCCTCCAATTTAGCCATTGTTTGAATTCTACATGCCCTGCAAGAAACCAAATAACATGAACAGTTGTCAGGCCAGAAAATATGAATAAAAATTATTTAATAATAAAAATGTTTAGAAAATTACTTATGTGTAATCTAACACAATACTGACTTACTTAAAGAACTGGGGAAAGAACAAGCAAAAAAGAGCAAAAAGCACAATAGGTACAGGTATTGCCTTATGCTTTTTATTTCGCATAATTCTGAGAGTCCTGAGATAGTTCTAAAAAATTCTAGATTTCTGTAAAGGAGAAATATAAGATCTTAGGTTCTTTTCATTGAGAAATGAGGTTTACTTGATCTCAGTTAACTTTAACTTTGTTTAATGACAGCAAATTCTAATTGAAGTTCCAAGTGTATTCAATCTCTTTTGAAAACACACACTGGGGTAAGCAGGGATGATGTTCATTCTGTGATTTCAATTTTCAGCATCATATCTCTTCAATCTTATTTTGGGAGTTCCTTTGCAACCCTTTTTAAGCAAGACTTGGTGACAGGACCAAAAGTATTCCCTCAATCTGCCGTTCTGGTTTCTGAGTGGTAGCAGTACTGTGACAGCAAACCTGTTAAATGTGATGGGAACCTGATGGATCCCCTTGGTAGAGGTCTCTGCTACCTTACAAACACTTCTCTGGTGCAAAGGTAGAAATTAGGATGTAAATGTTGGTTCTGCCATCCTCTGGGATCAGGAATTGCATATCATTGGTGCAGATAAGAAACTCCTAACCTCCTAACCAGTTTGCACCAAGGCTATCACCAATATTTTGAAATAATCTCTTCCCTGGATTTAGGGACTGTATTTCCGAGTCCTGAACCATCTTAACTGTACAAAGTTTCTGGTCAGGTTGTGTCATACAGAATCTACACAAGAACAAAATGGGAGAAGGAGAGTGCACTTCTTTATCAATGAACATGTTTTAGTAATATTTCATACTTCAAATGAGTTTGCAAAACATATGGAAAAATCTATTCCTGACATGAAAATATGGTGTTTTTTCTTTATGTTTTCCAGGAAGGATGTGGCACTTTTCCACAAAGTCATACTAAGGAAATAGCTGTAGTGCATCAGAAGAAATGTTCATTTAACCTTGTATTGTTACTCAACCTGACCAATATTTGGTAAATGAAATAAAACATAGGAGTGGGAGAAATCAGCTATGATCCTCTTCTGGAGTGTTTTCTCCCAGTTTGATGAAATTTCTCTTTAGAGTCCCTCTAACCAGCAGAAGTGCCTTAACTTAATAGCCCACAGTGAATTATTTATTTAATTATAATCTTCAACTTCATCAATTGCCTTTTCAATACTTGTAGAAGTCTGATGCGCAACTGCCTGTGGCAAGGAGTACTCTTTTAACTCCCCACTTTGAAAATGCATGCTTATTTTGGATCTGCCTGCTTTCTATTTCATTCCATTGAAAGAGACAATGAATGACTTGTGATCTTTTAATCTTTTATGTGCCACTGATGGCACCTGTCATGTGCTTCTTCCCTCATTTCCAGGCTGAAAAGAGCTGGTCTATTATACACTCATCATGCTGATACCATCTTGTGCCTTTGATCAGCCTTGTATTTCTACAAGGACTTGGAGGGGTACTGAAAAGTTAAATGACATTGCAGGGCAATTCCAAAGCTGGGTTTACAGGTCTCCCTACAAGGCCTTGTCCTACCATACATATTGATTTTGAAGCCACACATTGTACCTCAAACTACCTCAGCATCAGCTGGAAGTGGCTGTAGCAGATTTTCTTTGAGGTGTTTATTAGCATTACATTCTCCTTCCGAAATGCATGAAGCCAATGAAGCACAGGAAGAGAGGAGAGGTGTAAAGGAAAGTGGGATTATATCCATGCTTGTGTTGCTGAAGAATATTAACATATTAAAGGCAAAAGTTGTTTCAAGAACTGACAATGTTAGAAGTAAGGTAGCTGGATCTGTATATCTAATGTGATCTGTATATCTAAGGCTTAGTACTGCTAGCATTTAGAGTGGTAGGAGATTTTACCATTTGAACAATCTAAAAGACACTTCAGACAAGAAAATGCTTTGAAATTGTTTATTTGCTTTTCTGAAAACCACTTTCTCACCAAGGATGTGCTTTCTTCCTCCTTGTTTTGCATTTCTTGTGTTGATTCTCTCAAGCATGTGGTGTTTTTAAGGATTGTCTCTTTAAACTTTGCCCTGCAGATTGTAATCCTTTAGAGCAAGGGAAATGGGCTCTTCTATGCAAGAAAGACATTTGAAAACAGGTATAGAATATATTTCTCTTGCCTGAAGTGAATTGGAAGCAGTGCTTGTGGCATAGCCTGGTTCTGAGAACAACTTTAAAGCCCTGTACACCCAAGCCTGTCTCCATATGCAGTTCAGACTGCTTGAGTTCCAGCTGCCCACCAATCCTGTGTCAGGACAATTTTTATGGTCTATCAGGAAAGAATTCTCTGTCTGCAAAAGATGGGTTATGTTGAGATAACATGCATACAGTTCTGAGGACACTCTCATATGCATTCCACTTGTAAAATTTTAATATTTTCCCGCTCCTGATAAATGCCATGAGATCTGCTCTAGGGGGAGCACAGGGCCATTGCAGAAAAGCAGTGGAGGAAGGTTAGTTTGCTCTTAGGCTCTCACATCCAGAAGAACCATGGAGGTAAATGTAGATCTTCCATTCATGCAGGGACAGTTTTCATAGACATTGAAGGACAGCTGCCCATAGATCTTGGGACTTACTGAAATACAAGAAAGCCTAAATTCCTCTTCTTGGCAGTCACTGGCAGGAGTTACAGTGCTGGGTCATTTGCTGGTAAGTCAGTGGTGCCCGTGGAAATGTCATCTCATTTCAGCTGACACTTCTGGGAAGGAGAGAGAAAACTTCAGGGAAAAGAGCCAGGTCCTCAGCTGACACAAGAATTCAAGCTTCAGTACTACTCTACTTCAGTAGCCTTAGTTTAATCCTGCAGAAATAATCCTTTGGAGAAGGTGTAACAATCCCAGGTACGATGTTTCACAGCTCATTTTTCTGTTGGATTACACAGTTTCTCAAATTAAAGAATTGTGATAAAATCCTGCAGAGATGATTTTCTACTAGGAGACAATGTCCTGCTGTTTGAACGGTTTAAGTGGAGAATATTGTCTCTGGGAGCAAAGGTGCCTTCAGAAAAGGGATCTTCCAATATTTTGATTGTAAGATCAAATCTTGATCTTACAGGATTTTGATATACATCATAATGGGTCAATTAAAGTGAGCAAAGCTTGTGAGAATTGTGGCTTGGTATCAAGATCTAATATCGGCTGTGAGGTTTCATCTTAAATTTCAAGGTCAAAGTATTCCCCAAATTTTGTAGAATAAGAACGTCCTGGGATACAAAGCATGCTGACAAATAAGGAGCTTTTCAGATCCTACAGGCTTTCAGATATTTGGCAAGGACCACGCAATTTCAATGGAAAATGTTTTAAAATTATAATTCTGGAACTGTCTTGGTGACATGCACAAAGAAAATCCTGAGGGAAGATTTAAGCAGAGGTACACCAGTGACAACTTATACTGTGTGCCTCAAAATTACAGGTGTAAAATCTCTGTCATTCATATGTTTTTTATCACACTTATTAAATGTTTCCCACTTCTGTCTTACACTGCACATACTGAATTCTCTCTAAGAACCTTAGCAGAATTTTGGGATCGTGGAGAGAGTTTTCTTACTGAAAATGGATTTGGAGACAAATCAATACTGCAAGATCTTGATTACAATACCTGGTAAAGAGGCTTTTATTCTTGGTTTGCCTGGCAACACACCTCAGATACAGGAAGTAATTAATTGCATGCAGGTAAACTCCTCTCAAATACTTTCTCAGTGCTGATTTCCAGGACAGAATCCTTCTGAGAAATGACAAAGATGAGATCAAAAGAGGAGAGCAAACTCTATATCTGATTGCAAAAGAATCTCTTAAATTGAAATAAAAACAGTGTAGGAATTGGATGTGAATGTATTAAGCTGGTTGGGGTGTGTGTATAAACAGATTTACACTCTGTGACAGGACAATGCACAGAATCTATGCATTAGTACTTAACTCTGTGCTTCATATTCACGTATTTTTTGAGCATATTTAAAAACTTGGCCTTGACAGGCTTGTGCTTGATATCAAGACATATTTGATCAGGAAGGTTGTGAGTGTTTGACCATGTTTATTCCAGTAGTGTTCTCCCTACCAGCACCTCCATAAAGGAATAGAAAAGCTACTAATTTTTGTGGCAGGTTGTCCAAGTCAGTGTTGCCATAGGAATTTTAACTTTCAGAGTTCTTAGTCTTCTCCATCTCAGATTTTTCACTTCATTTTTCACACCACAAAAATGTTAGTTCTGCATTTGACAATAGGCTTTTGTTTGTAAGCCAATAAACAAGGGTGCATAGGTTCAATGTGGTATTTATATGTTTCTGATACCCTGAACTTCTAAAACTGTATTATTGAACATGGCAGGGTGTGAATGAGCCAGCAACATACACTGAAATATTGTTAAACTCAGTTTTTGCACATATTCCCTTCACCATGTTGATGAAGTGGTAAACAGCAGGCATTTCTAAGATTTATAATAAAAACTCTCCTTCCTTGATTTATCTGCCTACACACAGCTTTTCCCACAATGGATCTGATAGCACAGAGAACCACAGTCGTGCATCCTAAAATCAACAATGCCTCTCAGACTTGATATAATTAATTTATAATAAAAATATATTTTTCTTCCTATGGGAATGGACTGATCCTACCTTACCAAAAAATCTGGATACTCCCACACTAAAATTTAAAGGGATTTTTGTATAGGAGACAATATGGCCTGGTAGCAACAACTGCAGTCGTAATAATCATTGTGCAGATTGATCCCTCTCTGCTGCAATTGCTTCATAAAAGGTTAGCAGAAATAAATACAAACCCCCCACAAAAAAAACAAACAAAACAAACAAAAAAAAAAAACCCACAAAAAACCAAACCCAACACAAAAACAACAGAATAACAGAAATCAAAACCCAACAAAGACAACAACTATGAAATATTTCTATGTAAAAAAAAAAAACCTCAGAACCAGATACCAGATTAGTTGCAAGAGGAAATCCTGAGAGAAAAAAAATCCACCAAAAGATTTTTCCATAAAAATCTTTCCAGATATTGATGTTCTGCAGCCAAAATTGACACATGAAACATCAGCTTCATCTTGTAGGATTTTGATTTCTAGACCATTTACTCTAAAATAAATCCATCTATCAGAATGTACTTGTTTCTAATGACTGTGTCTTGAAAGCTGATATTTTTCTCACTGTCATGATGAACAGAGACTCTTAAATTAATGAGAATTTTTCCTTTTCCTTATAGAGAGGCCATTTCCTCCAGTGGTTTTGAATGCACTGATGAGAGATACCCAGAGAATTTGGGCCAGTTTTGTTTTGTGTGGGTGTCCATTAAAATAAACACTAGTGCCAATGTGATTTTATAACCCTCGAGAAAACTGAGAGAAAGCAAGCTGAAGAATACATTAAAAAATTTCTGAGAGCGCAGGAAGAAACAGAGTGTAATACTCTGTTTTCTCATTGGAATATCTTACTTGTCTAAAGATATAAAATCAGAGAATCTTTCAGGTTGGAAAAGATTTTTTAAATAATTGAGTCCAACCATTAACCCAGCACTACCATGTTAATTAAAAATCCTTGTCCCTAAATGCCACATCTGTTCATATTTTAAATGAGAAGTTGTTTGCTTTCCCTTAGGTGCACAGTTGCCTTTTGGAAAAAGAAATTTCACTGAGATTGAATTTTTTTTAATATAACATGCATTTTAAAGAAATACAGCGTTATCGAAAATTACTTCAAATCTATGTTGGCTTCCTTAAAAAAATACCCAAACAAAAAAAAAAAAACAACAAACAAACCAACCTATTTAAACTCATTCCCTTTGGTTTAACCCATTTATATTTAAGTAGTCAATAATTTCATGTTTGAACTTTGTATTAAAATGTTGGTATCAATTTTATGTAACAATAAAAATGGTGGAAAGTCACAGGTGAGTGCTAGCATTGACTGGAGCTCTCTGTGAGATGCTGTGAAGAGTTTCATGGAGAATTAAACCTTTCCCACTTTGCCATCCCAGGCTTCTCTCTTTATCCTGAGCACATGTATTTGGCTGAAGGAAATAACTGACTGCCTTATCACAGCTTGAGTTGGTTGGACTGAGCCTAAAAAAGCTCCTGCCATAATCCAATACTTGTTCAAAGTATTTTTAAGCACCACAAGTGTGGGGTTTTGAGGCCACGCCAACGCTGTCTGGCAGTGCCTGAAAAACTCCCACCTCCTTCCAGGGAGTTGGATTCATGGCATGGAGCCCTCAGCACAAGGAGCTGCTTCATGTGGTGACTGTGCAGCTAGCAAAGGGGTTTGGGGGTTTTAAATTCCTCCCCATAAAGCCCATATCCACTTATCACTACACTGGAAAAAGACAAGTTCAGGTGCATCTACCTGATGTAATTTACCTGAAATTATTCTTTGTTCCACCGAATACTAAATATATGTTCAAAATGGACCTCCTAACCAAGATATAAATTTCCACAGTCACAGTGAAATGAAAAATCTGAAAGACATTAATCAAGAATTTTAGGACAATTGCATTTAATTTTCTGTCTGTGCAAGGTGACAAAGTAAAAGTTGCGTAGATGAATAATGATATCACTTTAGGTCTTGGAATGTTATGGAAGAAAGCTGTGTTAGCTTTTGATTAGACTTCTGTGGGGGTGTTTAAGAATGGCTTAGTGAGAGAAAGATCTTCCCTGTACAGTGTATTTTATAGCTGCTTACAGCCTGGAGTAGATACACATTGATGGGCATGCTTAGGGCTCTCCTGAGATCACAGCTGGCTCAGATCCTTTGGGTTCTTCTTTGAGGTATGTGTATGAATTTTTTTTCCATAAAACAATCAAAACAACAACAGCAAAACCCAACCAAACAAAAAAGCCCCAACCAACAACCAGGAAAAAAAAAAAAAAAAAAAAAACACAAACAAAAAGCCAAACAAAAATCCAAACCAAAACTACAACAAATCAAACGAACAAGACCAAAAGATAAACCAAGAAATCTGATTTATAAGAGCCTGGTGCATGTTGCAGTCTTTATAAGACTTATAATTTAATTTTTTGTGTTTATGCTGCTGCAGGGAAAAAAAAAATATAGATACCTTGTGAAAGACACGTGACCTCACGTTTTCTCTTGGAAATGCTTCAGTATCCACTGTCTCAGCCCCTTCTTTGCAAGTGTGTTGGTCAGAATAGTTAATGAAAGCCACAGTAAAGGTGAGGAAAACATCAAGCCTAACATCTGATATCTTCTAAGTATCCTTCTGAAAAAATGATAGTTATCCCCATCACAGTTTGAAGCCCTGAGGTAAAAGAACATAAATATCGTTATTTGCTGTTAGGTCTATCTGCTTCAATTCCAACAGAACTCTCAAAGACCAAATACCAAGTCCTATTTCATGTTTTAATCACCATAAACTATAATGGAATTCATAAATGCAAACATTTATTGCACTGTATCACAAGGATAATTTTATCTACTTTGAAGGCTGTTATTAAAAAAAAAAAAAATTCAACAAAGGGAAAATGATAGCTGCTCTTAAAATAGATATTAATCTGGAAGCAACACTTAAGCTAAACAGTAAAGATAACTTTCCCAAGAATTTAAAATTAAAACTTCTAGTGTGCAATTAAAGCAAAGATTCGAGTACTGCAGGTTTTTTTGGGGGTTTATTTTTCTGTTTTTTTCTTTTGCTTGCTGAGTTGTATGCTTTAAAAGTTAACCATTGTGAAAGTAGGATGCCTGAGATGTCCAACTGGATTATCCAGCAGGAAGGCAAGGGCCTCTTAGGTAAACAGGAATCTGGCATGGAGAAGAGTAACAAACCCAGCTCTGCTGAATACAGCATTCACTCATGAAAGGAGGAAGGAGGTAAATATGTGAAAACTTACAAAAACAAATGTGTGACTTGACTTTCCTACAAAACCAACCTTTTCAGTGTGGATCATGACTGTTTTTTCCTGGATAAACTGAACAGGGTCATATAAGGAACTCCTGCTGTTGTTCATCCCCCAGCTGCTGCATAGCATTGGCCAGAGAATTCCCTGTGGGGAATTAAAAAATTGTCTTTGAACAAGAGTTTCTAGAATTTAACTTAGTAAATCACTTGTATAGCAATAGAGAAGCTATCCTGACCCTGAGGTAAATTATGCTCATTGTGGTTATTTTCCTTCACTGTTTAAGAGTGCAAATAACTTCTGGATTGAATGCGTCTGGTTTCCATCTCCAGCTCACAGCCAGGGAACAGTTCTGATTCCTCCCTGGTAATTTAACCCAGAATATAATCCCATTTTAAAAGGTGTGTTAATGCCTGGAGAGGCTGCCTGGAACAGAGGCTGGACAGTGTTCAAGGAATAAAGCAGGGATTTATTGAAAGGCCTTCAGAGGATGCACCTTGGGCAGTACAAGAGCCCATGGCTACACCCAAGATGGACCCCGAGTCACGAGTTTTCACACTTTTGTAAGTTTTAGTCCATTTCCATATTGGGGTCAATTATCCAATTACAGCTCCAGGTTATGCAGTCCCATCCTCCCAGATTGCTCTCCTCAATTCACTGCTGTTTACACTTCTTGTGCCTGAAGCTGCAGTGGTGCCCTTGGTTCTGGGGCTGGGAAAGGATTGTTCTGTCTGACTGAGCTGTGAGGAGAACTTGCCAACACTCTAGATGAAATTCAGAGTTATGTACTAATGCAGTACAGAATCTGGGAAATATGAAAGCTGAAACTTAAGGCTTCAATATGAAGAACTTTGCCTTCTTCATGATCCAGTCACAACATAAGAGTGCAGTGAGACAGGGATGCATGATGGATGGATGGATGGATGGATGGATGGATGGATGGATGGATGGATGGATGGATGGATGGATGGATGGATGGATGATGGATGGATGGATGGAGTCTACAACTATCTGTTTTCCTGTGCCCTAATTCATGCCATATGGATTTAGCTGGGTTAGCCCTGGGTGAAGGAGAGTTTGGGAGGTTGTCAAGAAGCTCAGCTTAGGTCTCATTTCTCATTCCCTGTGTTGGACTGGGCATTGTTATAAAAAGTATATCTCCCATGCTTTTAGCTCTTTGACAGTTTAATATTGGTGGGCAATGTTCCTTAAAAACAAATTTTTAATGCAAGTATATTTTCATATAAAATGGATAAAAACACCCAGGACCAAGCAAACAATTCCGATGGCAGAAAGGCACTGAAGTTATTGCTCTTCTACAAGTTTAAGTTCAGCTAAATCATTGCAGACAAATAATTCAAAATAATTGACCTATTGAGACAAGTGATTTGCACATGGCAGAAAAGATTAAATTTATCTGGTGAAAGATAATTTTCTACCATGTTTCTTTAAAATTTTCTGAATTATGCATATAGGAGGAGGGAAGACTGAATGCAGCCATTTTCACACCCAGTTGCTCTGGACATTGCAGAAGGGATGTTTCACAACAAATCCATGCTGTTATATACATGTTTTAAATTTTTTTCTGTTTTTTTCCCCATCATTTTTTTTACTATCTGCCCCCCCCCCCAAAAAAAAATCTATTTAACCTGATAAGAACAAATAATCAAATAAAGCAAGAAAACACTCCTGTGATCTTTTAAAGTGAGTTCAAATATTTAGTGTCAAAAAATACTGAGGATAGGAAAACCTCAAGAAAAGAAACATACAGAAAAAGGAGTGAGAGAAAATAGATAGTCTCAATACAACATGTTTCCAAAGAATAAAGAAATAGGAGGGGGAGAAAATAGTTGAATCTGAAAGATGATGGGGTTTACATTATCTGAAAGATATCTAAAATTTAATTATTCTTTTCTTTTTTTTCACTCTTCCATTTCGAGTGTGCCTTGAAAGGTGCCAAATCTCCTCTCAGAACTTGGCTTCATATTTATTATCCAGATGACCTGATGTTACTTGACATTTGCTTTGCTTCTCATTTCCATTTATTTTTTACCTGTGTGTCAAAAAATCTACAGTTTCATGATAACCCAAGTTATCCATGAATCATTCATGAATATTTGCTGAATGAAGTGTTAATCATCTTTGTTTCCCTCCATTTGCTTCCCTGTGTCTTGCAACATTTTTCCACAATAAAAGCGAGAGGAACTTCTTGATTCTTCTAATTTCTCTACAACTTTTTGGTACAAAACTTAATGAGATGTAAAACCTAACAAAAAAAAAAAAAATTATAATGTTTGTAACAGAAAAAAGTTGGCAGGATTTCTCTTTGGGTAGAGAGTGAAAACTGAAAGGTTTGAGCAATATAGAACAAATTTTATTTTTATAGTCACAAAATCTCCTTGTGATATTTTGATGGTGAACAACATTTTTATGAGCTTTTCCAACAACCTTTAGTAGGAAAAGAATAATTTGAACCATACATGATATAAATCTGATTTAATACATTCTTGGAGAATTCACAGAGCCAAATTTTACAGCTTTTTTACATTTCCATAATTTCCAGCAGAACTGGGTCTCTTAAAGACCATATGTGTGTGTACATATATATATATATGCTTTTTCCTTGACACTGTTTCATTGGTATTTCTACAGACATTTTAATCATCAACTAAACTTTCTCACAGTAGCTGGGTAGCTTCCTGAGTAGTAAAATATAGTGTATTACTGAAAATTAAATAGCTGCATTGAAAGATTTAGCTATATTTTATGTCTTGTTAGTCATTCAAAACACAGCAGTGCTACTTTTCTGCTTGATATTATAGCTCAATGGAACAACACTCTACTACCCAGCAGCATGAGAAAGAACCTGAGCCACCAAAATATTGCCATGAAACTTTATGTTTCCAGGACCAGAAACAGTCTGACTGTTCCACTCTGAGGTCAGTTCAAGCCCATATGCCAAATCCTAAGCCAGCAGCCTTGAACACAAAAATGTTTTGTTGTCTGTTAACCATGAATGGCTTATGCCAGATCTGCTGAAAAATTTTCATGTCTGGGAAATGAACACACATGATACAGCAAAAAGTGCAAATCCGTGTGTTCCCTGTCCTATCACTACTCTAAATTTTTGCAGGGAATCTGCTGTGGATTGAGAGGACCATAAATGAGACTATTACCTCTGTCTCAATGTCACTGCTTTTGTTTTTGAGAATTGTTCAGCTTCATCCATCTCCAGCATCAATATTTCATAAAGATTGCCATTTGAACTATTGCTGTCATGTACATGTTCTATCCTCCCAGTCATGTCAATCTATCTGCAGGATCAAGGCCTTGATTTACATATTTGAACAGTATAATTATGAGGGATGTTATCTGGGTGAAATTGTGAGGCTGCCAAATGTCGGATAATTTGCAAACAACACAAATTCAGAGCGTCTGCCTCTTGAGTATTTTTGGAAAGGAACGGGGAACAACCAATTGATGATTAAGAGACCTCCCAATAGACAAACTAAACAAAAGGTAACAATTTATCCCAATGTTTTGGTTCACTGCTGATGAATTTTCTTAGCATCTGCTTAAATGTTTGATTATTCTACAAGCCCATCTGTTTCTGGCTGATACGAAACTCTGTGTGATGGGGGAATTTTTAACAGCTTGCACACCTCATTTAGCAGAGAAGACATAAAATTAGTGCCCTGATCTGTTGAATTTTCTAAGGGTAAGCCCACTCTGATAACAGTATTAATCAATTCATTTGCTTCATGTTTTGCCAGCTAAGACTTCATGGCAATACTGTGGGATTTGAAAGTTCAAGGACCCCTTCCAAGATCTGTTATGTTCCTCAGACAAGAAATTTGACTAAATGAGAGTTATGATTCAAATTTAATTTTCCTGGTCTGGCAGTCCAACATGATAATGGATAAAAAATGGAGAGGACACTACCTAAATATTTTTTGTTCCCTTGGGGAACTCCAGATGTCTGCTGGAAATGCAACCGAGAGAGAGAAACCAGTCTGTGAGGTTCCTGGAATGTGTGGAACTTGCTGCTTTCAACCAGAGAGGGACTTGAGGGTGATACGATGGTCAGAGGCCCTCTTGGGGCACAGCAATCACAAAATTTTAAGAATGTGGGATTTTTTTAGAAATAAGGAGGGCTGCCAGCAGAACTTCTTCCTCAGAATTCCAGAGAGCAGCATTTGGCCTGGTTAGAAGATTGGTTGAGAAAATCCCTTGGGAGGGAGAGTCCCACCTGAGACATTCCTGGAGTCCAGGAAGGCTGGACATTATTCAAGAGGGAAATCTTAAAGGCTCTTCCCAGCAAAGGTCATGGATGAGATCACCTTGAGTGCCATCACGCTGCAGGTACAGGACAAACCCAGCCTGGGCTTGGGAAAGACAGGTCCTGCTGGGCACTTGATCTTCTGTGACAGGGTGCCTCATGTGGGGAAGTGAGGGAAAAGCTGTGGATCTGGTTTACTTAGACTTTAGGAAAGCCTTTCCCACCGTGCTCTCCTGGAGAAACTGGCTGCTCATGGCTTGGGTGGGTTCACAGTGTGCTGGGTGAAGAGCTGGCTGGATGGCCAGGCCCAGGGAGCACTGGGGAATGGAGCCACATCCAGCTGGGGGAGTGTCACCATCGGTGCTCTCCAGGAGAACACTTCTGGGGCCAGTTCTGTTTAATCTCTTTATTGATGATCTGGATGGGGGGAGGAAGGTAGCCTCAGTCAGTTTGGAGATGGCACCAAGCTGGGTGGGAGTGTCAATCTGCTGGAGGGCAGGAAGGCTCTGCAGAGGGGTCTGGACAGGCTGATGGATGGACCAAGGCCAGAGGTTCAACAAGGCCAGGTGCTGGGTCTGCACTTTGGCCACAACAGACTCCTGCAGAACTCCAGGCTGTGGGCAGAGTGGGTGGAAAGTGGCGCAGCAGAAAAGGACCTGGGGGTGCTGTGACAGTGGCTGAACATGAGCCAAGATGTGCCCAGGTAGCCAAGGAGGCCAGAGGCACCTGGCCTGCCTCAGCAGTGGGGTGGCAGCAGGAACAGGGCAGAGATTGTCTCCCTGGGCACTGGTGAGGCTGCACCTCAAATCCTGGTGTCAGCCCTGGTGTCTCTGTTGTCTGGGAGAAGAGAGTTCAGCCACCATTAAACTTTTCTGTGCTTCCTACCGTGGGGTTGGAGAATGCACTTAGTGCTATTTTATTTACTGTTGTAAAATAACTGCAAGAATTATGGTACTGTGCCATGAACTCATTCTACAGGCAAATTAATAAATCTTTCTGTGTTCCAATTTCCTCTCGGTAAAGTTAATGTCATGGTACTGCTATTTTTATAAAATCTGTTATAGGGTGCTGGGGAAGCAATTTTTCCTTTGCAAGAGTGAATTTTCAGGGTGTATAGAAGGTGACAGCTAAACCTGAGATTATCATGACCCCAGGTCAATATGTATTTCTTCACATGCAGAAGTCATGCTCCTGTGCTGCCATCTCTATCAGCAGGAGAGCTTTGTTCATCTGTTCTATTTGTGCAGTTTCTACACAGGGCTTCTCATCTCAGGTGAAGCCCTTAGAGAAGGCTTTAATGTGATGAAAAAGAAAAATGTACAAACATTATTGGCAGGAGGTTCCTGTTGGAGAAAATTTCCCCCCACCTTATGGCAGCAGAAGGAAACTGCTTAAGATTTGTTCATTCCTTTCTACAACTGCACTAGAATGGATCCCTTGCTTCAGAAACTCCTGCCCTATGGAGCACAGGTGTCCAATATTGTTAGGATAAACTTTTCTGCCTGCTTAGAGAGTGTATAAATAGTTTAGAAGAAATCAAGGCCTTGTTTTTAATATCAAGAAACTGGGCATATGCTGAGCTCCCAAACTATCACTGGCAGAGTTTGAATTAGGGGTGAGCTCAAAGCATTAAATCCTGATCCTGGACAGAAGGCTGTGAGCATCAGAGAGAACTGAGACATGGGATTTTTTTCTGGGGTCCTCTGTGAAGTAGAAATGGAGGTATCAGCTTCATTTACTTAAGGACTCAGCTCATATACTTAATCTTTACACTACTGTTAAGTTACTTTACAGCAACATTTTCCCCATGAGTGGAAAGGACAATAATAATATATGGGAAGCTACTATTTTTCCTCTCTCCTGATGCTTCTCATTACAGAGCATATAAAATTTGAGGTTTCTGTCTAGAATACACAGTGATACTTCCTATAATAATGCATAATTCTGTGCATCTCTTTCTCATGGTGTGAATTCCATGATTTCTGTTGTAGAGTCATCTGAAAGCAGCCTTTATTTCCCTTCATTCACAGGTGTTTGTTAGATTTCAGATGTTCTCTCCATATATTTCCCCATTTCTGCCAAAGAATTGCCTAAGATTAAACAGAAAGATGTTTGCTTTAATTCTAGCACATTGATATTAAATTTCTACTTATGAAAAGAAAGGTTCTTTTGGAACTTTTAAATGAATAAGCAATGAAAAGAAAGATAGTCTCTGTGCTGAGATGATGTAACTGAAGTTCAGTTTTTCCTAGTTATTCTAGTTAATATGATGAGCCTGAATAAAACTAATTATATTTTTATTTGTTGTCCTATGTCATTTGTGAATATTTGCCTTTTCCTGTAATTATGAGACAAAAAAAAGCATAAAGGCTGGATTAGTAATTAAGCAACTGAAAGCCAATGTGCATTTTCTTATGTAAATGCAAATAAGTATGGATCTATCACCCTCAGTCAGCAGAAGCACTGAGAGCCTTGAATGGCAAAAGGGCATTTCAAGACTGCTGTGTCTTTCAGACTGTAATTTTGATCATCTCATACAGGTAATATTTTTAATCCAATTGCTTTCTCTAACTTCCTTAGAGACTTAGGGAACCTTTCCTTTCCCTGCAACAAAATCCTGAAGGCAATGATTGGAGATATTTCCTCTTCCTGTCAGTTGCTGCTTGCTGTTTCAATGTTCAGCTGCACAAGTGAGTTCTCAAAGCAGGAAGAACATTCACTTCCTCTAAATCTGAGGAAATTTTCTTCACATCACAAATGACAGAAAACAGAGAAGTGCAATAATAAAACTATTGTGGGTTTAGGCTCTTATATTTGTGAGTTCCCAGAATAACCTCTGGGAACAACTTATTCCTTAATTTTCAGAAGTTCCTAGATTGCAGATATTCCCTAATTTTTGAAGGTTCCTAGATTTTAAGGCATTTTAATTTGTCCCTCAAAATCTGAAGTTTTGCAATAAAGAGGAAAAAAAATGGATCAGGCAATTTATCAACTTTGTGAATCCATTATAGAAGCATATCCCAAATATGACATGCATTTAAAAACCTTGTTCTCTGCTTGCTTATGGCATAAACATTTGTTGGTATGTTTGTTTTAATGTGGTGTGAATTATCAGTGCTTTGCATGAAGCTGGAACATTTTCAACAGCACAGAAACTTTCTGAGCCAGTAAAGGCCAGAAAGGTGTGTGAGTTCTTTCAGAGAGATCCAACAAAATTACTGATTATTATTTTCAGGATCACCAGGACTGCTGTGATCCACTACCATTTTTTTCTGTGATGGAAGGCTGAGAGAATACAGTGGTCTTTTTCAAGAAAAAGTACAGACTGAAGGAATGCAATCTACAAGTGCTCAGACTGTTTTTTATAAAGATCAATAGAAATGCCTACTCACTACATTGAAACTAGTACCACTGAGCTTCAGCTTCTGCTTTAATATTAACAGAGATTAAACACAGGAAAGTTTGTGCAAAAACATTGTGACATTCTTAACTGAAGTTTCAAAAAAAAAAAAAAAAAACCAAAACAAAAAAAACCCAAACAAACAGACAAACAAAAAAACATTTAGAAGAGTATTTGTCAGTGAAGATTTAGGTCTAATTGGTGCTGTTTGGTGGAGGGAGCTGACTTCTAATGGTGTCCTCATGTCCATCAACAGTTCTTTCCTGCTGATCATGTGTTTTTCTCTATTGCATTAACTCTATTAACTTATGGTTGAACTGAAATAGATGATTTAGATATACTTAAGCTAAGTGTGGCTTCACAGCAGATGAACATTCGAGTGTGGAGACAAAGGTAACAAACAATATTAAGATAGCAAACTGGAAACTACTTAGAGTACACCTCAAATAATTTTAGAAAAAGTCTTTGTAGTCTTTACAGGTAATTCCTTGAGTAGCTGAAACTGAATAAACAAAACATAAAGACATTTAGAAAAGGTCTAGACACCAAATGTGAAACTATAATAATATCATCACATGCTTTCCTGGCTTAGCCTTTTGTAGCACTATTCTTTCTCCATTATCTCATCTCAAAAATGTCTAGCACAAATGGAAGGGATCCAAAGAAGCTTGATGAAGTTCTTGAAGGCATAGGAAGAATGCTCAGTTTTGAGGTGATTAATACAGGATGTTACAGAACTGTGCAGAGTAATGAATGTCACAGAGAAGGTAAATTTAGAAGTCCTTGTTTACTTTTTCTTTTAATAAAGCCCAAGGGTATGTGTTTAAATAGAAAAGAAATCAATATGAAACCAATAACATGAACGTGAGTTCTTGCATGTGACATAATCACACTGCTGAGCTCATTGATATGGTACTTAATGGAAGATCAAGCCCTAGAATTTTTGATTTGAAAAAACCTGTCTAATTGTTTTGCTAAAGGCAATGCCTACAGTACTAAAAGACAGGCAATGGAACTATTGGGATTTGGCAAAATTCAGGCAAAAGAAAAAATAACACTTAGCAGTTAGGTGTCTAATTGTTCAGAGCAATGTACTTTTGAGTCCAAGGCAAAGTGGTTTTGCCATTGATGATTCCTGTATCTAGAGCAAGATAGATCTCACCTGGCTTAATTTTCCTAAAAGTTTCTAGAAGTTTCCACTCAAAGCCAAACATCTGAATTTCCCTCTGTGGTTACTGGCAAGAGACAACTCCAGAGT
This sequence comes from Sitta carolinensis, assembly GCA_032173965.1. Taxonomy (NCBI): domain Eukaryota; kingdom Metazoa; phylum Chordata; class Aves; order Passeriformes; family Sittidae; genus Sitta; species Sitta carolinensis. The sequence goes on along the minus strand of CM063285.1, from coordinate 55,972,077 downwards.
TAGGCTGTTAAATCTCTTCCCTCAACAGTGGCTGAAACTTAAACTGTGTTTGGGTTATATTCAGGCCTGAATGACACAATAATTAATATCTCAACTAACCAGTTTGTTCCATTTTAGACAGCCCTGAAATTAGTCCATTGCATACCTTCTATGGATGATTCCAAAGTAAAAACTAAGATGTCTGCAGCCAGATTTCCTTGAGAAAACCTATTCTGCTACCCAGCAGTAAAGTACATGCTCTTCAGATAATGTGACCAGCAACTGGAAGCATTATTAAGCAAACAGGATCTTACAGAACATTAACTGCAGAGCCAGCTGCTGAAAGTGTCCTCTTTGGAAACACAAAAGTGGAAGAAAAGCATTGGTCATTTTCCAAATTGGGTTGTTCTGCTTGCAAAACTACATTTTTCAGCTTAAAGGCATTCTTTTGCAACTCTACTACTTCAGATGATTGAAAATGAAATATTCAGCAGGTTTCCACTACAATCTTGTAATGCATATTTCAGAAATATTACAACCCGCTTTTTGAAGGATGAAGGAAAAACACCTGAACACCTACTGAAGTCTGCAGTTTGTAAATTTTTAGCTCCTGAAGTTTTGGTCTCTTTTCTGTGTCGTTGGCAATTATATCACCACCATCTGCTGATCAAATAGTAAACACAGAAATCCAGGACAACAGCATTATCTGTTATGAAGTTTCCCTAGTGTGTCACATTACAAGAGAGTCTTTTTATTAGTTCTAACATCAAACAGTTATAAATTGGACTGAGGAAGTTTTTGTGCTCATTTTTCCAATGTCATGCGTCTGCCTCATGTTTCATTGCATGGGTTTTCTTAGCTGAAAGGGAGTTTTAAACATACATTTGTTTCAGCTGAGAAAGGGGAAAATGCTTTACTCTTTCACACTTTAAATGCAATTCTTCATCTGAAGTGTAGGCACCCCTAAAAGCCAAGTTATCTGACATTGAATATTTTAGGAAGGGAGGAATTACCCTGCAAGGATGTCTGTGTCATCTTTGAAGACAAAGACAACATATATGGCTAAAGATTCACTACCTTTATTGTCTGTATGTCTAGTGAAGAGACTTCAGTCTCAACAATAATGCACTTGAAGTCATGGAAATATTTGTTGGTGTTCCTGATGACATTGGCTCCAGCTGGGAATGAGTTTAGTCTTAGAGAGTGACAATTTTTTCCAAGGCCTTCCAAGGAGGCCAGACAATTTCAAATGGTTAATTCTGTGCTGCATATAAATTATTCTCTGTATTTACAGAGATGCTGGCAGGTGTGTGCAGCAGAACAGTTGAGGTTATGATGTTTTTGTCCTTCTCTCTGTAGCACCACAGTTTTAGGCTGATTTTGCTTTGTATTGCCAACAGCTGCAATTGTGGTAGCAGTGTGAACAATCTAATAGAAAGAAATACTGTATTTACTTAGGCAGAAGGAGTTCAAAACATTTCTTCCTATTCATTGGTGTGGTACTGCAAGTCCCATGGACTGACATCTTGCTTTTTGAAATGCAACCTGTTTCATAACCCATCTTTGGGAATAGCTCTCTGGAAGAAATTTTGGCACCAAAAAAAGGATTCCAATATATTTCTTCCACTCTTTCTTTTGGTTTTCTTTAGGTGACCTCCTACTGAGTGACTTCAAAATTGATAAATTGAGTTAACTGATCTCAAAAAGTAATAAACCTATTGTTTCTATGCTGTTAGTGAGTTTGTCAGTGAACAGAAAAAAGCCCCACATTGAAATTGATTCAACCTTATCCATAACAGTTCTACATAAGAAAAAGCTTCTTTAGTGGAGCATTTCTCACAAAAATAAAGTCTTAATGATAGCCTTACATACAGCTCTAGAAATGAACAATTCTGTTTGGAAAACAGGCTTTGAGTAGCAACCAGTAAATAAAGCATTGATACATCTGTTATCAAGTTTAAAAAAAAAATTAAAAATTATCAGGCTATTATAAGACTGAAGCGAGTCATTTTCATTCCACATTTCAAGAATTGGTCCCAGGAGAAACTCCTCAAGTTCCACAAGGCCAGTGCAAGGCGCAGTGCCAGGGTGGGGGCCGCCCCAGCATCAGTAAAGAGTGGGTGAAGGGGGGATTGAGAGCAGCCCTGCCAAGAAGCACCTGGGGATAGAGGTGGATGGAAATTGGAATAAACTGCTCTGGTGGGGTTCCTCCTGGAGTAGTGTCCAGCTCTGGGGCCTTCAGCAGCAGAAAGACATCACCCAGTTTGAGCAGATCACAAAGATGCTCTGAGGGCTGGAGCGCCTCTCCTGTGAAGATTGAGAGACTGAGCTGTCCAGACTGGGGAACAGAAGGCACTGGGTACACCTCAGAGCAGCGTTTTGGTGCCTAACCAGGATTTAAAAGGTCAGAAGGGACTTTTTACCAGGGTCTCTAACAATAGCATAAGTGACCATTGCTTTAAACTTAAAAGGGGAAAATTTAGATTTGATCTAAGGAAGAAATGCTTTACTCTGAGGGTGGTGAGACACTGGAACAGATTTTACTTAGAAATTGTTCATGCCCCATCCCAGGATGCATCACATTGGACTGGACTTGGATCAAACTGTTCCACTGAAAGATATCTCTGCCCATAGCAGAGGGGCTGGACTAGATGACTTTTAAAGGTCCCTTCAGTCTCAGACTATTCTATGATATTCATCCCTGAATTAGTCAGAACTATGTTAGGGAAAAAAAATACCATTCAATTTCTGAAAAAAGTCTACCTTCTAATGGAAAAAACATGAGGGTGTCAATCTGTGGTTGCTGGGCAAAAACAGTTTCCTACATTTCATAGTGTCTGGCTGGATTATTTTCCAACCCAGATTCCTTTCGATCTGCTTTTCTGTGGGTATGTTAAACATCCGTGTGAATAATATCACTGTATTGGTGAAGTGTCATAAATACAAATATATTTTGTACTGCAGTATAAAATATTTCTGAGAGGCTTAACACTTCATATTCTACAGAAACATATTGGCCAAAGACATTTATTGCGGGGGCTGGGGGGTGGGAAGGGAAATAAATGGATAAAAAAAGAGGAAGACCAAGTTTTCATGATACAAGACTAGTTAACAGAAAATAAAAGGATGTTTTCCTTAAGTTTCTTCTAACGGCATTATCCAGGATATTTTGTCATTCATAGGAACTGTTTGTTTGGTTTTTTCATTCCCTATTACCACTTGCTTTTTATTCTTTATATTCACTTGCTTGTTTATTCTGGTTCCTAATTTCAATACTGTTCTGTGCCAGCCATTATTTTTTTTTTGTCCACATTTTGGGATTCCTCTGATCTTTGGCAATTTTATATCAATGCTTTGCAGTTGTCTTAGAATAAGAGTATAGCCATTGTCAGAGCAGCTGGTTTTGTAGGTTTTGTTTTGGTTTTGTTTCCTTTCTTGCATCCCCAGTGACAAATTGTGTTGCCCTTTCCTCTGACTCTTCTCTTGGCACTGTATGGGCTTCCAAATAATGTGGATTTCTGGGATATCTGACACCCTGATGAATGACACTTACCGGATGTACAGAATGTAACTCATCCTGTTCACATATAAGCACACACAACTCACCAGCTGTTTCTTGGATCACTTTAACCCATCCAGCAACTTGAATCCCATTCTCAGAGTGGAGACATCAAGATGAACAGCAAAAAATTCATAACCAAAATCGACTGGAAATGTAAATCTCATGGCAGTTATCTCACTCAGTACTGTGCATCATTCCAGTGCACTCACAGGGGGTGCTGAAGGTTCAGGCTCAGAAACCCACTTTGTGCAGTTCTGAGTGAGCGTTTATCATCTCCCCTTTCAGCTCAGGCAGCACTGGAACCTGAACTTCAGTCACCCAGCTCCGAGTGCTCCAAGTACATAGACATGAAAGCAGTCTCTTAGCAACCCTCACAGAGCAAATCCCTTTGCTGTTTGAGGCAGCAGCCCCATGAACATGTGGCTGATTTTCATGACTGGTGTATTTTTTTCTGCTGCATTTGTAATGACATTCATACTACAGAGCTGGATGTGTTCGGAAAAGGGGTCAGCATTTTGTGCCAGAGTTGGTGTCTTGGTGGCAGGAGCACATCACTGAGAGCTCTCCACACCACAGACAGTGGGGCCATTTTCCTAACCCTCTACAGGGATTTTTCTGGGCCAAGAACAATTTGGTTGACTCAAGGAAATTCCTACATGAAAAAACCTTTCGATCTCAGCCATGGGATCCCTGTGTGGGAATCTTCTCATTCTCCTTCGCCATCAAGAAACTTGGGTCCTCACACTGTGAAAAGGAAGTTGTTGCAGAGGCCCCTTCTGGAGTGATCAGCTCCAGGTGATGATGTATTCTCTATTTTGTCAATAAAGGGATGGGAGGAAATAAAATTTTAATGTATCTTTTTTTGGTTTTTCTTTTCATTTACTGTAAAGAGATCTAAAAAATACAAGTTCTGGCTGGTCTTTGAACCCTTAAATGGCTGATGATTCATTCCCCTCCCCTTGCCTCCCATCTCAGGTCTTTGATTATTTTATATAAACATCATCTCTAGATGGTTTGCAACAAGCTAAATCCCACAAGAACAGAGAGAAAAATAGGAATATAATGTCTGGTTTGTTTTTATCACAACCCATCAACAGATCAAGAGCTTGATTTCAAGCTTTACACAGTGCCAGGGTAGTTCTGAGGCTGTTGATGTTGCCTCCTCAGTTCTCCATATGAAACAGCTGTTTGGGATGAATTTCTATCACTACATCTTTCCACTGCGATATTTTAATTTATGATGATTTATATTTAATCAAGTTTGCTGATATTTGAGTATATGAGTTTCTTGCTCTGCCATACTGTCTGAATAACATTAAGTTTACTACAGATTTAGAGAATCTGGATAATTAAATCAAAGAAAAACAATGACAAAACAGAATACCATAAAAAAAATATAATGCTACAACATCAACCAAACAAAAAACTCCTTCAAGATTTCCAGAACTCTGTATTCAGACAAAAATGATTTTCAGATATTAGTCATAAAGAGATATAGTTATAAATAGACATATAAATATGCCAAAATCTCAAAAAAAAAAAAGTGGAAGTTACTCTCAAAGTCCCAACACATTCTTTTCAAAGAAAATAGCGTCTAAATTTTATTGAGAAATCACTTACAAATGTATGCAATTCTTTTCACACTTTTCACATAATCAGAGCTCTTAAAAATTTAATCAAACCACCTGCCTCAAAAATTCATCATAAAAGTATTTAAATTTTAAAACACAATTATCTGTCAAAAGCACTTGAGCACTTCCAAATTCCTAATAAGAAATGGTTCAAAAAGTTCTGAGGGTGCTCCAATTAATACAATTATTCAGAAAGTGAATGAATGAGCAATACCCCTTTTAGGAAACTTAAAGCAGTATCAGTACACCGTTCCTGAAAATATATATATTTGATCTCTGACATATTTTGATGCTGTGTGTCCATCCCCATGTGTTTTAAAGTCCTTCATTGCAGCCAAACTACATATATTAAAGGATTTAAATTGTCTTCTCTAGGTTTAATTCCTGCAGCCATGTATCAGTCCTGACCCTGCAAACTCAGAGCTTTTCAACAAAAGCCAAATTTTACACTGGGCACTTGTTGTCAATAAAAATATAAGCAATGGTGAATCCTGCTTAAAGGGCTCAAATATGTCAAGCAGCAGCTCCTGAGGGTGACAGCCAATTCCAGCCTGGGTTTAACCATTCCAGGGAACCAGAAAGGCACAAATGAGCCACCCTGAGCTGTGATCCCACCCAGTGCAGGGATTGCCAAAGGAAAAATGTCTGATAGTCACTGCTGGGGAGAGCATTCAGCTTTTTCCACTCTCTGGGTATAACCAAGTTCTACCTTTGATGGTTTGATAGTTCCACTCTGCTTCACCTCTCTGTGAAAAGCTCCTCAACAACACAGTCAGCTTCACAGAGCAGCAGATTTTTGTCACTATTTTCAGGGTCTCATTCAACAAACAGATACTGAAGGAGTATTTTCCTAGAGGACAAATTAATTAAATTAATTGCCCATTCTAAATTTTGCCTTTTTTTTTTTTTTCTGTGTCCAACAATATCTGTGTGTTCTCTTATCATTAAAGAATAATAGGAGGATTAGGGGTTCTTGCTTTGCCTAAAGCTTTAACTAAATAAGGGTTTGAGAAGCTCTTCTTTTGTTTTTCATATGGCAAGGATATGGTGTGTGATACTTAACATTTTCTTTTTTCTGACAGACTTTAAGTGAACTCGGAAGTGTTATATGTAAACTAGAATTAATTGGTCAAAGCTGTCAGATCCACATAAAAAGCAGTAAGAAATAAACTCAGTTACAGGGGTATAATGAAAAATTACATGCTACAACCTACATAATATATATTAGCTGCCAAGTAAATTACAACTAACATGAAGACACTCCTTGGGAAACTGGAAATCTTCCATTAAGGGTAAAACTGAAGATACATTTAATGGGCAAAGAAAATATTAAATACCCCCAAATATTCAATGTGAATATTTACTTAATCTTTTCTCTTTCCTCGAGAATGAGAGGCAAATCTCCTGCTGCACGAGTAAATGAAGAAAATGAACTGTAGAGAAATACTAAATAACCTGGAGGTACCTCATGGAAAAATCTGAGTACTGAGTACAGCGATTTTGCCTCTGTCAACAGCAGGGAGCCACTTTAGTTTCTAACATAGTATAAAAATATTCTAATTTCCACAATACATGGCTGCTATATTAACCTAGCTGTGTTATCAGAGAGAGCACCAGAGGAAAAAAATTGTGGTGTGTCATGAAGCATTTAATGAGCTGAAATTTTTTATGTATGTAAATAAAAGTGTGTCTGTTTAAAAAAAAATAAAAATCAGGAATACATTTTTTTCATAAACCCCTATTATTCTGTGGTTTTAAGCTTCAAACCAATGCATATGAAAATGTTAATTGAAATATTTTATGAACAGTCACTGTAGTAATGTGGCACCACACTACAAGAGTTGCAGAATATTATGGACGTATATTGCCACCTTGCCAGCAGGTTTGAGTGTAGGATGTGATGGTACTTACTCTGCTCTGGACCTGGCTGCAAGCTTTGCCTTGATTTAAACTCTCCTGAACTACTGCCCAGACTTGAGCCAGAATTTTGCACATTAAAATCTGCATAAATCTTACTAACACCGACAGCACAGCAATACTTTTATTGTACTTTGCACAAGTGGAATCATTCACTCAGGTCCTTGAACACACGGAGAAGTCCATTAAAATTACCATGTTTAGTCTACTTCTGTGTCCTTGACAGTCCTGCTGTGGTGGCACATAAAGGATTTGCTGTTAATTATCCGACTGCCTGCTAAAGGCTGCCTAATTCTGCCAAGACAAGGCTTAATGGCTGCATTAGGAACAAGCTGAGAGAGCTCCCTGCTCACCCTTGGAGTGAGCACAGGGTTATATTTGGGCACAGGCACAGCAGCTTTGCTGCAGCAGAGCCCTCAGAGAGAGCTGGGAATGGCCCAGGGTTTCACGTCTGGCAGTCCCCAGCTGCGACCTCATCCCCTCTGTCCTACACAAAATGATTATTTCAGGGACTTCTGAGTCAAATCCAGGCTCTATGCTTCTGCAAATGGAGCAGCAGCTGATTTTGTCTAAGAAAATGGAATTCCAGGTCTTTTTTGACTGTCACATTCTCTCCAGATTTAATGTTAGAAATCCTTGCTGTCAGAATTATCTCATCTTGCCTTTTTTACATTATTGAAATCTAGCAGTATATCTGTCTGAATTCATCAGATTGTTCAGGACTCGACAAAGGCTCACCAAATTCTCAGCAAATGTATTCTTCCATGCCCCAAAGTGACATACCTGCTGTACATGTATCTAAACCACTACAGCTTAAAACTTTACTTTCCTTCAGTTCACCTTGGCTATGAAATAAGCCTACAGACCTTTGAAAAAGAGAGAGAAATCTCTATGGATGTATCAGAATCTTCTAAAACTGAGAAGTAATCCAATTATTTATTATTTTCTCTCCATGCCATTTATTTAAATTAATTTAATTAATTTTTGCCCAATTTCAGGACTGAAAACACAGATGAAAGTCAATAAGAATTAATCTCTTCCTAGAAATGGTTTTGTGTGCCTATACAAGCAGTGATGTGAGTATTCTTTCTCACTATGAATATTCATAAGAACTGGCTATAAAGCAAATGTAAAATGGCTTTAGAAAACAGAGGCTAAGATGAAGAATTTTAACATTTCATGTCTAAACTCTTCCCTTATTCCTGACAGCTGATCTGTCCACAAAGGGAATGAAGGGAAGAAGCAATTACTGTATTTTAACACACAGGGCAAGAACTGTCCTAGGAGAGAGATCTGACTTCAGTACAAATGGAACCACCCTTGTCATCTGAGGTTTCCTTCCAGAAAATAAACATTGTCAGCTCCAATTAGAGCTGGATTGTCACAAGTGTTCAATTTGCTCACTGCTGAACATCACGTTGGCTGCCCAGCTTTCTACTGAGCTCCCAGCCTTGAAGGAGCCCCTGAGAGTCCCTTGGGGGGTAGAGTCAGTCACCCCAGCTAAAGAACCCTTGGATGATAATAATAATAACAGTAATAGTAATAGTAATAGTAGTAGTAATAATAATAATGATAATAACAATAGTTAAGCAATTAATTCTATGAGCTAATTGTGAGGAAAACATAAAGAAAAAGGTGGGCTTGGCCATCTCAGCAGCTAGGAAAATGTCTTCCTCTTTTTTATCATTCTCAGATTCTTTATTCTCAGGGAAGGTTCCCAGAGCTTTTTGGGTTTCTTCCTGCCTGTGAAAGAATCCACAGAAATTAGTGTGTGTATTGCATGCCTTTGAGGTGTGAGAGTCATCAGACAAGACACTCAGGTTTCGCAGAAAGAACTCTGCTGCCTGCATACCAAAGCACAGTTTAATCAAGCTAGATATTTTAGCAAGAGATAAATTAAAATTTTTCCACTGGAAAAAAAGACGGATTAAATATTTCCTTGGGAAAAAAAGGCAAATCCTGATGAATTCTTTAAGAGGCCAGATACCTCACCTGAGCAGCAAATAAGTCATCAGATGGCTGGAAGAAGAGTCTCCTATCCACAAAGACAAGTTTTTACCACTATAATCTCTGCAACTTACTGCTTTTTAAACACAGCTTGATTAGTGGGAAAAGGGGATGTTTCCCTGGCAACAGTGTTTATTAGCATAAAGTAAATATAGTAGTTGTAGAAAATATTCTAATGTGTGGAGACAGAGAGTAACTGGATTTCTTTTGGCAATAGAGGATGGATATTTAGTCAAACTATCCCTCCTATGATATCAGTGTAGTTTGTTAGGTTCTATTGTAACTTTAATTTTTCCTAAAGTTTTCTCAGCTACACAGTGTCATGCTGTAACAGTCACTACTCTGCCAAAGTGAGAACTGTTAAAAACATAAGAAATGGAAAAAATAAATATCCCAGTGAACAATTCTTCAGCAAGGAAGTTAGGGAATAAGACACAAATCATTTACAAAAGGAGAAAATAATCGAATTTAAAATGGATAAATTGACTGAAATCTTATTTTCACATCAATGGGTCTGGTCTCAAATCTGATTTTTGTGCTGCTCAAGGGGCACAGTGAAAGGAAACATTCACACTAAAGCCAAGGTTCAGCAACAAGTTTCTCCATGCCTTTCGCAAAATAAATGGAGATTTCTGTTAAAGCAAGTGGGGAAGGAAGAATTCACATCTCTGATTTGTTTATGACATGTGAAAGGAACACACACATGTAGAAATGACAGCGACTGGAGAAGGTCAGAGGACACATGTGGAGTGGGAGAATCAGGATAAATGAGGCTGATTGAGCAGGTAAACCCTCTAGTGTTTTCTCCCAGGCAGAGTTTGGATCTCTGTGAAGCAGCTCTGCTTTCTGCTGAGCACACAAATGTTGTGGTCTGACTTGGAGGTGTTTAGGATCCAGGGAAGATGCTCACTGACTTTGCTGGGAATGGCACTTTGTGTTCCCATGCACTGGGGACAAAGGACAGCTCTGCTTCTAAGTGTTATAATTAGAAAACCAAAAGGTTCTCTTTAAAATACATTAAACAGAAATTACTGAGGGGAAAAAAGGTGTCTGGAGGATGGTTCTAAAACTTCAGAAGTGTTGGTTGAAGAGATGAGAATATTAACACATCCTGTAATGATTCACATGGTATAGAAACGCCATCTGAGCCAGACACAACATCCAGCAAAAATTTCCAAATCCTTAATTTTCTTGGTTTGAAGGACAGGTGTCTGCTAAGAAAGACATGAGCCTCCCTTGGAATGGAGAATGTGAACCCCCTCCCCCAAATTATTATAATTTTGAAATTAAGGGGCTCTCAGGCAAAGAGATGGGAATAGGAATAACAGTCCTTTATTAGGGGAATTAAAATAAAAATGTAACAATACAAAAAACGAAACCCCACTGACAGAGTCAGAATCCAACTTGCCCCCTGAGGGTCAGGATGTTGGCAGCAGCAGAGCCATTCCATGGGGGCTGCAGCCTCCTGCAGGGGCTGATGTGGCTCTGCTGGAGCAGGGATCCTGCAGAAAGGGGCAGATTTCTCTGGAGGTCCAGTGGTGATGGATGGGCCTGGTGCTCCTCTGGCAATCCTGTGCAAAGGCTGCCCTGGTGTTCCCAATCCCAGTTTGTATCCAGGTAGGAATGCTGGGCTCCTGCCCTGGGTGGAGCCGCTCCCGTGGGATGGGGTCAGTTTATCAGCCATGATAAACTGATAAAATAAAGATCTCTCCTGGATGGAGGGTGGGTCCTGGCAGGGATAAAGGAAACAGCCCCAGCTGGTTTGTAACAGCTGCTCATGAACAGAGGATATCCCCCTGGATGGAGGATGGGCCATGGAAGGGATAAAGGAAATGGCCCCAGCTGGTTTTTAACAGCTGCTCATGAACAGAGGATATCCCCCTGGATGGAGGATGGGCCATGGAAGGGATAAAGGAAATGGCCCCAGCTGGTTTTTAACAGCTGCCCATGAACAGAGGATTCCCCAGATGGCCTCTCGAAACCCCAGTTTAACAGCTTGCAGAACACACACCTCTGTCACACCATTGCAGCTGCAGACCACACGTCACACCAATCACTTGCACCCAAACACACAATTTATTACACATCCCAAGAGAGTTGCTTTCCAAAGGGAGACAGGGTTATAGCTGATATTAAATTAACCTGTTCTTTTTCCTAGGAGATCACATTTGTGGGGGTGGGACAACCTTATTCCCTGCAGTGGGGGGGATCCCTCATGGCCTTGGAAAACCCTGGATTCCAGCAGTGCAGGGCTGTAGAGCCCAGTGTAACATAGAGACTCCAGCCAAAGCCCAGTGTGATCCTCTTTGACTTTGGGCAATAACTCTGGAGATAAATACAGGGAGAATTTAGGCAAATCACACCTGGCTGTAGGCATGGGCAAAGCTGGCAGCTGTGGAGTGCAAGGGATTGCTTGGGGTAGGGAAGAATAAGAGTCACATCCCTGTGGCCCATTTTATGCACACCAGAGTTGAGGAGAGCCAGGCTGGGAGCAGCTGCTGCTGCTGGGGAGGGAATGGGAGGCAGCAGAACGGAGGCTGCACTGGGGGGGCTGCCTGGATGCACCCCTGGAGGCAGCTGCCCTCTGTCCCAAACCCTGCCTGCCTGCAGAGGGGTCAAAACTGATTTTTACACACACCTCTGAGAAATCCTGCGTCAGATTTAGGTCAACAGGGGCCCAGGAAAAAAAAAAAAAAAAAAAAAAAAAAAAAAAAAAAAAAAAAAAAAAAAAAAGTAGAATAAAATTCACAAAAAAATGCTGCTTTTCTTTGTTAAAAGGAGAAGAGGATAAAAGTAGTCTTAAATAAACTGCTGTGCTAGGATGTAGGGAGAAGGAAGGACTGCAAAGATCTTTTTCCAACTAAAAAGGTGATGTACGACCTGGTGAGGTAGCTCATTGATTTTTAAAGTCACTACTTTGTTTTGCAGTTTTTCAATTTTCTTTATTTCATGCAGAAAGCTAAAGGAAATAGATACACATGAGAATCATTCGTTTTGCCATATGACATACTAAAATGGACTTCTCTTTCCAATTGAATAAAACTATTAGAAGGATAAAAAGGAATATTTTAATTTCAAAGATAACTTTACTGAATTATAACAGTAATATAGAGACGCTTGGCTGAAGAAACTTCTTTTTAACACAAATTTTGAATCTGAGACAGCCAGGAGTTCTATACTTTTCTATAAAATTAGTCAAAAATTAACCTAGTAATTAAGGATACTTTGCCAAAATGAGTATTTGGGTATAAGCATTTAACTCTGAACAAATGTACATAATTAGTTTTGCTTTAAAGGAATTAATTTCAATATTTTAACATTTTTTTTTTAATCTTTCCTTGGTGCTGGGTTTTTGTCTTCTTTATTAGGCAGTCAATATGTTTGAAAGGTTACTCCAAAGTATCATTACCCAGAAAAGGTTGTGAGATGCCTTCATAAGAAGTCTGTATTTTGGTAGCATATAATTAAGCTGATTGGAAGTATTGTTCTCAAACTCCAGCTCTCTGAGATGCAGCTTCATGGCTGTTAAATTTACTCCTGAAAAAAACTGCTTTTAGATGAAGTGAATTCTTGTCTCTAAAGTTTTATACTGTCTATAATCTATGTCCTCTCCTGGAAAGGTCTTGGGAGCAGGTAAGGAGACGAGGTAAAAAGCGATTTTTATAAATGAAGTAGGAAACTAAGTTCTGATTTCACTTAGTTTCTTTAAATAATAAGCATTAGAATAAAGCAGCAGTCTAAAAATAAACAAGTGTTTTGAGCAGCCACATCATCTCAGCCCAAAGCACAGAGTGTCTGTCTGAGTGAATTAAACTAAACTTCTGCCTAGCACATGCAGGAGGGAGACATTATTCATCTCATCCCATCCTGAAAAGCTGCTCGATTTTGGGCAGATGTTTGAAGCAAATCAGAGCAGTCAGTGCTGTCTGAGGAACGCTCAGTCCCTCTCAGACAAGATTAAGCAGCGTTGTTCTGTGTCATTTACATATGTTACTGCTTTCTCATTAAAAATGGATCTTCAAAGGAACTCAAGGTAAAAATATTCACTTTACTATGTCCCATGATCATAGGAAACAGCTGAGATCCACAAAAAGACAGCTCTTGGTGTTTCTGAGAGTTACTTTGTGGTCACTGATACTTTTATTGTGATTTCAGCAGGGAATTTTGTTCCCAGGTGACAGAGCGGTTCACTGTGTCTGTGGACATTAGAAATAATCACAACATCCTCTCTTAAAGCTGGCTGGTTTTCACCACAGAGATGGTGAAGTTCAATCCTGGCTTTGTGATTGCTGTTCACAGAATCAAGTATTATGTACTTACATCATATTTAATGTCTCATTTATGAGTTGATTGCACACTGTACCTTTCAATTTTACATCAGCAGTATTTCTGCTTAAATATTTATTTTCTGTAAAGGGTCTAGATACGTAGAGTTGTAAAACCTTCAGCCTGGTCTACTTAATACAAAAGGCCATGAGAGGGATTTGTTGAATTAAAAAACAAAACTGTTTCTACCACATCACTCCTGATAACTCCAATTCCAGGAACCACAGAATAGTTTGGGTTGGAAGACACCTTTGGATGATCCCATTCCACCCCCTGCCATGGGCAGGGCCACCTTCCACTATCCCTGGGTGCTCCAAGTCCTGTCCAAGCTGGCCTTGGACACCTCGGGGATGGGGCATTTTCTCTGTATCTAAAATAATGTGTTAATTCCAGTTCTTTTAATGGGATTCTACATGTGAAGGTTTCATGGACAGGGTTGGTGTGGTGAATCCATACCCTTGGAGACCCAGGCCAAAACTGACCTGCTGTGATGTCCTAGTTTTTGGAGCAGGACTATGTATGGAAACAGAAAGAGCTGGAATAGCAAAATCTGCCTCTTCCATGGAATTTTCCCTGATGATTGCACTACACTCCAGCACGTTTTCACTACCACTGGAAAAGTATGAAATTGAGGATTATTGAATACTATAAATTTCCCCTGTGTAACCTAATGGCTGATGAATCTGTTATAAATAACTTTATCAATACCTGGAATTCAGAGGTTCATGTCCATTGACTGTTTTAATAATCTCTAGTGGGATTGTTTGTCACCATCTATAAGAAAAATGTGGGGTAAGGGAATTGATGTCTGAATGATCACTGCTTTCCTGTGGAATTAATCCCTTGTGAACATCTTATTCCAAACATGCTCATCAACAGCCCTTTTGAATTAACATGGTGTAGGCTTTGAAATGATGATCAGCTCTTCAAAGGAAGGATTGAATAAAAGTGGTTCAGTTGTTTAGCATTAATCCAATGTCAACCATAATCTCTAAAAATCAGGTGGTAGCATTTGTTCTTTGATTAGATACTTTAACCACAAACATATTTTGTTACCTCTAGATAGCACATCGACTTAAGAAGAGTTAAAAGTCATTAACAAACACATTATGTGCTGGTGTGAGCATGACTTTTCCTCTGACAGAAGCTGTCACTGAAGCTTCTGCACATGAAAACATCAATCAATAGTTTTATTTGAAAGAGCATATGTGTGTGTTCACTTTGGCTTTGCCTTCTCTGTACTGAAATTTAGGTAATTGGTTCTTGTTACAAGTGATTCATATCACAACAGGATTAATATATTCTGGAAAGCTTAGAATCAAGCATGGAAATATAACAAGAAAGAGCTTCTAAGCTAGCTCTAAGTGTTATGAAAATAAACCATTAGGAGGATATATTCAGATCTCTCTATTCCATAAATATCATAACAATTGGAGGCACAAACCCTAAAACCTACTTACCTGCTTTAGTTACCAAAGAAAGAGTGTTCATAGTACAATTGAGGCATTAGAAATAGTCACAAATTTTTACGACATTGTAATGTGTTGAATTTTAACAGGATAAAATCACAAATATTATTCTTAGATGTCTCAGGATAGTGATTCACTAAAATGCAAAAATTGATGGAGCACTGGCCTTTGTGGTTTTCCCTCCTATAATTTTTTCCTGTGATCCATTAATATATACTTTGCTAACAGGTCTTTTTGTACTGTTCTTGAGAGGTAAAATGTGCTTACCATACCATGGGAATCCAATTATGATGTTTTTTCTAGAAGTCAACTCAGTCCTGGGCACCACCTGGAATAAGAGATGGGTCCATAATGCCACAATTCTCTCTTGCAGGGGTTTTTTCTGTCTTATCTCCTTCCCAATTTCACCTCCTGCCCAAATGAAGTTTGGTTGGCAAGGGCAATTCGCCTTAAGAATATTTTTGTGGACCACTGAGTGATGGGCAGTATAAGCCCTGAGTAAAAGGATAGAGAAAAATTCAGCAACTTGTGCTTTGGCAGAAGAGAGGAAAAGAAAAGGAAAGGAAAGGAAAGGAAAGGAAAGGAAAGGAAAGGAAAGGAAAGGAAAGGAAAGGAAAGGAAAGGAAAGGAAAGGAAAGGAAAGGAAAGGAAAGGAAAGGAAAGGAAAGGAAAGGAAAGGAAAGGAAAGGAAAGGAAAGGAAAGGAAAGGAAAGGAAAGGAAAGGAAAGGAAAGGAAAGGAAGAAAGGAAAAAGAATAAAAGAAAAGAAAAGAAATCATGATTCACTCATCATTCTTTTTCTCATAACATAGATGAAAATATTTTGGGCACAAGCTTTTTCATTTTTTTTCCCAATATGACAGGTTTGGTTTCATAAGTAAAAACATTGGAAAAAATGGAAAAGGAGTTGTTTTCAAGAGCACAATATTAACAATTAAGAAATAATGTAAATACTTTCCCAGTGAGAAAATAAAGGAAGATTTGAAGAATGAGAACATAAAATTAAAATCCTGCAGCAACACAAACACCTATATTTTCTGTCCCACCATATATATATATATACACACAGAAGAATACAGTATTATTATTTCTATTACATTACTGATGAGAGACTGCTTCAAGCAAAATGATACTTAAGGAAAATTAACTTCTTCAAGTCAAGAATTTGTTCCTGCTTTCCTGACTCTTTTCTGACATTGCTGGCATGAAACATCTTGGTTTTCCTTCGTGATAGGTGCTACCTACAGTGGAATATCTACCAGTCCTGTGTAAGAAATCCAACTCATTCACAAGGCATTAAATGATTCCTATGGAATAAGATCTGTTCCAAAAGAAATATTTCATCATATCAGAGAAGGCCCTCAGCTCCATAGATCCAAGGAACTAAAAAACTTTCCATAATTTATTATCCAGTACTATGAGTGATAACTTTCTTTAGTGTTTGGCAAACCGCAGTGATTTACATCAAATTTAGCATTTCTCTAAAATCACTTGGCAAGAAAGCAAAAATTCCAGCAAAGCATGTGCATGATTGAAATACAAACAGTTGCTGGTTTGGAAAGCAAAAGCTCAGAAAATGGTGATTGCTCCCATCCTGCTCTTATTTTGCATTCACATGAATGACCATGGGCTGGGAGTTGCTCTGCATAACCCGGTCCTCGCTGGCACAGCAACACGGCAAACAAAACATTTAACAATATACACCCACTCTGCTTTAGGCAACAGGCAGTTGTCTGTAGGTACTTGGAAACTTTTAATCTCCCTCTTTAAGGTAAAGATGCCCTTTCCCTTGTTTAGAATGAGCTGGCATGTAATTTGTTGTTCCGCTCGTTAACCCAGGAGGCAGCCAATTCCTGTCATTTCAAATACATCCGAAACCAATGAGGCACAAATGGGACTTTTGTAGTTTGCTGGTGGCAGTCCTGCCTTGCCCACTTATGCTGGAATTTACTTCTGAAATACTGAGTCCACCCAAATGATTTTACATTAATTGCTACACGTTTTTATGTACGTTTCTTATATTCAATTTATTGCCAAACTGTAATAGTTGTATTAATTACAAGTAGCGGTTGGTTTATTTGATTTATGTCCACTCTGGTTTCTCCTTTCCCTTTTTCATCATATTGCAAAATAAGTCACAGCATTACACAGTGTTCACTTTTGTCAGAGCAGCTCTTGTTCTTATGTTCAACACAAAATATTTACGACATCCTTGAAACAATGGATATCAATTTGGCTTTACACTTTAAAATTATAGGTAACTTAAAAACAAAGAAATGTAAAAGATTCAGGAAAGGAAGGATCAGAATAAGGTAGAGGAAGGTGTTCTGGCTAAGAAAAGGTATATGTAAAAAGTCAACTCAAAGATTTAGTAATAACATATTGTTATAGGACATGGAATCCTTGGGCAGTTGAGAACACCATATCAGTGTAGGGACACCAAATAGGAAGTGGAAATCATATCTGCACTGGGATTAAACAAGATGATCTCTAATTAATTTCCCTTTGGGAAGTATTAATGTTGCTTGGTTTTTTTGTTTTTTTTTTTTTTTTTTTTCTGTAATTCCACACAATTTCAGATTTTCACCTTGAAAACTCATTACTTTGGGAAGATTACACAGTTCTTCCCATACCAAACTAGAAATGTGGGGGATAGTAGAGTTTTGTGAAAAGAAAAACTCACAGATGTGAGTGATATTTTGTGACATAAACTGTGCTATTAAGTCAAACCAAAGTACTTTGATCAATTTTGCAGAAAGCATTCACTAACCACAGACACAGTGGAATAGTTGGGGGTTATTTTATAATTTGATTACAGTGACATTTTCTCAAATGTTTTATCTGCTGTCAACTATTTAAATGGAAAATTTCCTTTTTCAATGCACATCATTCTAAGATAATTTCTGTCCAGTTCCAGAGGTAACCTTTTCTTTACAGGAATTGTGGCATATATAACCACGGTGAAAAAGAAATTACCTTCACAGTGATGCACACAACAGTTTCAAGAAGGCTGCATATGTCAGGATGTCAGTAATAAGTCCTGAGGCGTCACAAAATAACCATTTGTGATGTAGTTTGGATCAGGAGTGATGAAAGGTTATTGCCATTGGATGGTTGTTTAATTGCCTGTGTGAGCTGAGGTGAGGGGATTGATCTAACACATAGTGGGCAGGGGTAAAATACACTCCAAGGACCAAGGTGTGCTTCTTAAAACAAGAGAGAAAGAATTCCAGGGGACAGAGGGAGAGGCCCAGGAGAATGAGAATGGACAGACCTTGTGAGATGTGGAAAATCAACATGCACTTGGAATAACTACAGGGATAATGGTGATTACTTTGGGTCCTGGGTCTCTGACTGTAAGTCATATATACCATATATATTTACCATGAGCTAAGTGCCACAAACAGAGGGATGTGGTTGGGAGAGGAACTCAACAAGAAATTGAGACAGTCCACGTTGGTGCTTGATCTAGGAAACACTCATCCCAATTGATGATTTTGGATTTAAAAGCCTACACTAGTACTTCTGTGTGAAGCCAAATGCATACAAACTGCAGTGACATCGAAATATAAAGGATGACATCACTGCAGCATTTATCACCAGATGTCTAACAGGAAGGGAAGGTCCCCTTCATCCAGCTAAAAAAGGGAAGCAATATGTCTGTCTGCATAATAAATAGTCTGACTGTAAATGTGACACATCTTTTCAATTAAGGGAGGGTGGCCTCAAAGGCTGTTATTGATGGCATTCTGCAGATTATTGTATCACATTCGAGCCCTTTCCGGTGTGAAATGTTCTTTGCATATGTACAATTCAGAAAAAAAAAATCCTTGAATCAATAATAATTTCAGAACTCTGAAATATATTCAGTGATCTCATTCCAAAGCTTTCCTTGGAATACAGATTTATTGCATTATACCATGGACAATTAAACGTAGGATGATAGGGTTGTCCCCTCATCTATTCATATTATCTGACTGCAAACGTTTTCTTAGCAAATTGTATAAGGAAGATAAGCAACAATGGTTAATCTTACAAACTTTATGTTCTTTTTGCTTTCATACGTAAATAGATGTGCTCTGAGCTTCATTGTTTAGGCAACTGATTTCCTCCTTTCTATCTCTAATCTATAATCAACAGCTTGCCAACATCAAATGCAGAGGCTTTCAATTTGTATTCACTTCAGTGAAAAGTAAATGCAAATTGCTTCTAGAGTAGAATACTACACTTTGCCTGAAAGTAAAAAACTACACAGAGAATCAAACCTTTGAATCACAATTCTTAACACTTGCATGCCTGGGTCAAATACCAGAAAACAATTTTTGAAAAAATCAAGAAACAGCACACCCAAAGATTTAACTCCAGCTCCAGAAAAAGTAAAGTGCAGCTGATAGTCACAAGACCATGAAGTGTTTTTATCTCTGGCTGCTCCTGGATTTAGCTGTGGTTGAGGATGTGAGATAACTGGAGAGGCAGCAACTTCATGTAACTGTCCATTGAATGCCACACATAATTCCAATGCAATCCTACCTGGATTGCTGGCAGACTACCCTCTGGCTGTGATTTCAGGTTTTGAGACAAACCCGTGGGCTGACTGGTCTGGAAAAGGGACTCACTCAGCTCACTCAGCTGAAACTGAGTTAACTAATTAAATAATTTATTAAAAAAAAAAAAAAATAAAAAGGAATCCTAATAAGTATTGTGAACACTCCTTACTTAACACTAAACAGATTCATATAAATTATGAAGGGCAGGAGTAGTGTAAACCATAAACTCTTTCCTTCAGAGGAGTGCTGCTTGCTGTCCAGAATTCCCTCATTAGCCATACGCGCTGCTCAAAATGCCTAAATTTGGATTCCTGGGATTCCAGCCCTTCCCTCTTTCCTGAGAAACAGGCTGAGTGCTGTAGGTACTGGAGCAGGAACACCACTGCCCCTTTCCTCTCCATCCAAAAGTCCTGACCATTCCTCGTTCTCAGGCACCAACCACACAAGCCACAGACTGAATTGTCTTTTATGGATTCCATGGAGACTCTCATTTTACAACTGCAGGATGGAGGTGGGTGGAAGAAGATGGAGATGGACTGGAAATAGATCCAGTTCCCACCTGGATGAGAAGCTTGTGCAGCCTCTCCTGTATTTCATGACATGGAGCACATTTTATCCCAGGGAAGAGGAGGATATAGGTATTAACTTGGCCAACACAGGGCTTTATATTCTGCAAGTGTGAGACTAATTTTATTTGAAAAGAATCATTTTGTGCCATCACCTCCAGATCCTCTACCCACCATTAATCAACTTTACTTTTTATGACACAAATCACTCTGTAACCTGCCAGCAGCATTTTTATAGTCTGTCAAAAGCATTTTTTACTACAATTTTGATGTAGTTTCCAGCTTTGCAATGTTGTTACCTTCACTCTTTCTATAATATATTTTTATAGGTTTCTTTTTTTCTTTTAGAAAAACTTTTGTGCTTATAAACCTATGAAATGCTGGCCTTGTCAGGTCTGTGGAGAAAAATAGTTCTATACCTTGTCTCCTTTCACAACAAGAGTCATGCTAGATACATATGAAGTAGTGATTTTCAGCATACACAGACACAAAAAAAAAGTGAAACCTGTCCTCTTCTCTTGACAGCAGGAATTTAGAAAGCAGAGAAATCCTGCCTGGGTGTAACAAACATGTAGATCTGACCTTTGTCTTTTAAAATGAAAAGGTAGCATTGCACTGTCAGCAAGAGGCAACCTATGATTTTTATGCGTGTGTAGTTAGATGGGGAGAACTTTCAAAGGAAAAAAAAAACAGGAATCTGGCAAATTCCTAGGCTGCTGTTACTTATGAAATTAAGCATTAAATTATTTAAAGATAATGCATTGTTGCTCACAGACGAATACATATTTTCTCTAAGGAAAAAAGACTATTCCCCCTCTACCCTTTAATAAGACTTACGTGGAGAGATTGTAATCTCCAGGAGCAACCGATAACTTGGAAAACTCTTTCCTTATTATTGCAGCAATCAACATTGGCCATGCTGCACTGATGGGTTAGAAAGGTATCATTTGGTGCAATGTCCAGTCTGTTATTTAATGTGACATCTGCTCCTTTTCCCAGCAGTTAATTTCCTATAAATGGGAAGTAAATCAAGCTAAAAAAGTATATTTGGCAAATTTAATAGTTCTGTGGGGGAAAAAGATCAACTTTACAACATCAAGGGTATGTGTTTCCGTACAAATAAGAAATTCAGAAATGTACATGTGATAATGCCTAAAGAAATATAGTTGTAATTTGTTATCTCAGTCAGCCAGAGCTCAGTTACTCACCAGAGACAAAAAGGGAAGAGCAAAACTAAATCCAGCGTTTCTTGAATCCCTATAACCCCTTTGTTTTCCTAACATGAGGCAGGACAAAGACTGAATGTGAAGGTCGCCTTCATCTCAACTCCTAAAGATTTCTGGGGGTCATTCTGATAGCCAGCATGAGTGAGATGAAAATGCATCTGGGTTGATAGATGAGCATTTGGGGTAATGACCTTCATTTGTGCTGGGCAATAACCTAACACGCTGAATCTGGCCCTTATTACTTAAATCCCAGAAACAACCAGCTCTAGTGATTCCAGTAATTGTTCATAGGTACAAGACACAGTAAAAAAGTTTCTAAACTGAAATTCAGGCCAGGTAAAATTTAAAACACTTCAATATTTTAGGACTGGAAGAGTAATTACTTGGAATTGCTTTGCCACACCCAAGATCTAAAAACTTTGTCAAGCCAGTGGTTTTCTACGAGCAATCCACTCATGAAAATCTCCTCTATTGATGTGTCACACTGCCCTCTGCCTACAGATTTTTGTAGGACCATGCTGCATCTCTTGCAGCAGTCAAAATAAACAGTACAGACTCAGGTAAGAGATGAATTCTTTCTTTCTCCCCGTGTCTAAGATGACATCCGGTGGTGAAATGTTGCTCTGTGCCCGTGGCTCTGAGCCATCCATATGCAAAGGCTAAATTGCTCAAAGAGAAAACGTCCTTGCGAGGTTCAAAGGTCTTTTATGATTTTGCTTTGCCAGCACTGATAGTTTTAAATGGGTTATTAAGTTCTGAAAAGCTCATCTGGATGACAGCTCATACACATTCAAATTTGCTGACGATTTCTGAGAGGAACATGAGAGAGAATAACTTTGTTTCATTACCATGTAACCTCCTTAAGAGAGAGCTCTCAGTGACTTTATAGCAGTAACTGTGATTAATTACAGCTATTGAGAAGATCAATCTGACAGTTAAAATAACATTTGTTTTTCATCCTTTAATATTTCCCTGTGAAGAATTCATCCCAGAAATCAGAGCAATGCCACGTATGTGTATTCTACTCTCTCCTGGGCAAACAGATGTGAAGGTCTACCTCACAACACTTTGAAGACTTTTATTGCCTTAATCCTTAAGAAACCCCCCAGCAACATGAAAGGTCATATTTCAGTTTTCCTTGAAATTCATATATTTAACCTA
This sequence comes from Sitta carolinensis, assembly GCA_032173965.1. Taxonomy (NCBI): domain Eukaryota; kingdom Metazoa; phylum Chordata; class Aves; order Passeriformes; family Sittidae; genus Sitta; species Sitta carolinensis. The sequence continues at coordinate 55,949,687 of CM063285.1, read as the reverse complement.
GGTAGATTTCGAATTAAACCTGGCAAATTGTGGCTATTTTTTGTTGTTGTTGTTTGTTTTGGTTTTTTTTTTTGTTGTTGTTGTTGTTGTTGTTGTTTGTTTGGTTGTATTTTTTTGTTTGGTTTTTATTAGGGTTTTTTTGGTTGGTTGGTTAGTTGGTTTTGGGTTTTTTTTAGGTATTAATCATTACTTTGGACACAAACAAGAACAGCAAAGAAAAGGAAGCAATAATTTAAAGAAAAGCAAACAATAATTTAGGAAGGATAATTAGATAAATTCCACTGCAGGATGAAAAGACTAAGCCTTCTGAGGAAATTTTGCAAAATGTGAGCACCCACAGGTCTGCAGATCTGCTATTCCTGGAAGTCCCTGGCACTGCAGTAGTTTGAACTGCATCTTTAATGTCAGTTCATCACGGAGAATTTCTATCTTTGCACTGTGAAAAAGACATATAACTATTTTACAAAGGGGAAAATGTCAGAAAACAAAACAATTTCATGACAATTTCTTCTGGAATAGGAAAATGTCGATGTATTCCACAAGGAATGTCCTTGTTTAGTTCATTCTGTTAGGCAGCAAGTCTTTGCTGTTCTCTACATTTTCCTCCTGGCTTGTTCCTGAAGCTTTTCACTCAGCATGTTTGTGAAGACTCACCATGCATCCAGATTTTTTTCCTGTGCTTTGGGTGAGAATTTAAAACACCCAACTGACACGCCCATGTCACCAAAAGGGAGGAGAGGCTCCTGGTGTCCTCTTAGGACAAAGCAATGGGATGCCCTCTTCCAAATTTTTCTACTCCAGTGCAGCTCAGAGTGAGGGTAAATTTGGCAGAGTGTCAGTGTCCTGGCTAAATGGGCAGGAATTTTGTTCATCTGCAGTCCAGGGGTCCTCCCTGGTGAGAAAGCCTTCCTGGAAGGGAAGGGATTTGCTAGAGCTGAGAGTTGCCTTCTGCCAAGCTCAGGGGTGTTAGCAGATTCCAGGTTCAGCACTGTAATTGCAGATCATTTGGCACCAATCTGAGCAGCAGGCAGAGTATGACACGTTCAGGTGACAGACAGCTGGCAGGAAATGGATTTAGAAAGGAATTCCACAGCCCCGAGTTGTGGAGGGTTTGTCGTTTTCTCATCTGGCATTTCAAAGTTCCAAAGTCTGGCAGAGTCTTCATTTGGGGTTAGATTTAAAAGATTGAAATTCCTCTAATAAGTAGCATTAAATATGAATATATTCCTTTTTTTCTTTCTTCTTTTTCCAAGTGGAGTGTAAATATGTGTTGGTTTTTTTTTTTTTTATTATTTTTTTTATTTAATCCTTAAAAATCTTAATAAATAAACACTGTTTTGGTCTCAAAAGCAGATTTCTAAATGAGTGGTGCTCAAAAGAGAATATTTAGCCAAAGTGAAGTAATTTCTTTTCTCCAGGTGGAAAATACATTGCATCCCTGCTCCTGCTAGATCTTCAGACTGTGGGACATGGTTCAGAAAAGCTCTGGAAAGCTCTGAGAGTTGGACTAAGCTTTAATGAGGCTTTAAATTAGTCTTAAGTTATTTGTGAATGGAGTTCAAAGACTACAGTCAAAGCATGATTTTCTGTTTCAGGATTTGTCTTTTCCTGCTATTTTTTGTTATTTGATCCTTTCATGCTCAAAGTGTCCTACATATTTTGTCTCATATGCTCTAAATCTTTTAATTCAGAGTTCAAGGATTTAATGGAAATTTAAGTGGAATTTAGCCAGACTGTTCAGCAATTTGAAGGATTAAGTCCTTTTCATATAGCCTACTTCTTGGTATTAGAGCACTACCACTTATTTCCTTTTTTTTTTTTTTTTTTTTTTTTTTTTTTTTTTTTTAAATACTTATGTTCTGGTAGGATGATATGAAAATTTTAACATTTGGTTACCAGATTTTTGTTCCAACTGATGCCTGCATCTAAAATATTTTCTCTAATAATTTACAAAAAGCAGAATGTGGGTTTTCAATGCTTTTTATTCTACTGAATTTCCCAAACCACTTACCTGTGTTTTGACATCAAACAATTCCAGCTTTTCTTCCTCCTGAGAGCTACAACCTCAAATGCTTTTAGAACCATCAAACCAGAAACTTGTTTTTCCAGTGAATCATTCTTCTACATCACAACCCTAGAGCCCTTAGCCAACATTTATACATTCCTTATTTGCCAAATAATCTACCATAAATCTCAAGAAGATTTAGCAGGACATTGAGGATAACAAAAAAAATTATATATATATATATATATATATATATATATATAGTATAAAAATGCATTGATAAGGGGTTGGGAAATCCATGCTTTCATTTAGACAAATAAGCATGAAGAATTGTACTTACAAAAATTCTGGTAGGCACAACTGTGGGGGACAGGAGAACCACATGGCCAAGGAGCTTAATGTGAGGCACAAATCCTTGTGCAGCCCTTCTCCTCTCCTCTTTGGTGAGGTATCTGTGCAGAATCTGCCTCCAGCCCATGGGCTCTGCAATGCAGGGTGCTGCTTAAAGCAGAGCTCAATTCAGGTTATTTTGCCCAAGGAATTCAAGACAGTGACTCCACATCTTCAGCCTGCAGCACGGCCAGTCATTGCTCTGAGAGCAGGGTGCCATCATCAGCATGAAGGTTTTTGGCTGGAGACCAGTGAGATTCTGGTTATCAGGGACTTGACAGGATCTGAGCAATGTCAAAATGATAGACCAAGACATTCAAAGTCTTGCGTGAGTACTCAATATCTTCACAGATCTGGACACTTACTGCACACTCATAAAGGAATGAGGGGCTGCAATGACCAGCTTCAGGCTTCCTTGACATCTTTAACATTTCCCTCACATATAAAACCATTAACATTGCTCTTTTTGTGGCTTCTCTACAGCTCAGCAGTGAGAACAGGGACACATATCTCAGAAAAGGTGTTTCTGGGAGTACAGCTCTTTTAACTCAGGAACCCACAGGCAAAAATTCTCACATTGGAAGAGCAGTCAAGGAAATCTGTTATCAATGACATTGATAATCCAAATAAACTGTGGGTGAAAGTTCTGAAAAAAAAAATAAAATGAGTAGTTGGGAGAAAATGAAAGTGTATTTAAGGTACTTTAATGAAAGTTTCTAAGGGTAAATTGCAGTGATAAGGTACTGATTTTTTTCCTTCATTTTTCTTTGCTGTTACACAAAAACAGCACTATGATTCTTTTTAATAGGATTTAGAAACATCTGTTATGATACCAAACAAAAAGGTACTTAATCTTAAATGACACAGTCTTTTCCATTTAGAATGCAGTTTGCAAAATGAATACTAATCTCTTAGAGAATAATATGTCACCTTTACCTTATTTATTACAGACATATTGTCATTATCAGCTATGCTGAATCAAGGTGACATCATATGGGACATAATGATTGCTTGCTGTGTGAAGTAATCGAAGTATATTCCTCTGGATTATTACAATCTGAAGTAAACTCAGAGAAAAGCTCTCTCCCTTTCCTCCCTTCTCCTCTTCACTTTCATTAGGTCATGAAGGCTGATGACCACCACGAGAGATGGCAGCTGAAATGACACTTATCTTCCTAGTGTTTATTTTATTTATTCCTAAAAGATATTTGGACCACAGGACCAAACAAAAGCTTTTAGCTAACTCTGGTTTGTTCATGGAAAATATCCATAAGATGTGGTATCCAGCTACCAAAAGAGATCAGGACATTTTATCTTCCAAGGTCTGGAAAGCTTCATTGCACTCAACCCTGTTTGTATTGCAGAAACATTTTTAAGTTATTGATCCCTCACTGCTGTCTAGTGGCTCCTCTGGTGGAGTGCAACTCACTCCTCTTGCTCCATTTTCTTTCCCCAAGCAATAAAGTCTAACATTAAAAACAAGCCCAAGCCAGCAATATCTTTCCCTGCATCAAACCCTCTTGCTTTTCAAAACTAATATAATTACTTTCTGTCCACTCAGTAGCACCAGATCTGCATTAAAATATCATTATTAGTTAAAATGACAAGTAAGACATTTTGTGATTTAAATTCCTTCTAAACTTCCCCAGTCTGTGCTGTGAACAGTCCATAAAGATACATTTTGATCCCTGAACCCCATTTTTTATGATTCATGGACATAGACTTGCTAATGAAATAAATTTATGAACTGGCTTTTGGGGTTCAGGGGTGATTGGTTTATTTAGTGATCAGGCAGATTGTTTTTTAGTGATCCTCACTTGTGTAAGTTAAATCCATGAAAGCCAAGTTATAAAAAGTTATTGGGAATTTTGCAACACTGTCCTTACTCTCCTTTTGTTGTACTACCTTCTGAAATATCTGATATATAAACACTCCTGAAAGCATCTGTCTCTCAGAAAGAAAAGGACATGGTGTTTGAAAGTAGTTCTAAAGGACAGGGAGAGAAAAGAAATGGCAAGACCTTTCTTATATAAGTATATTTTTTAATACATGTGTATATATATTTCTCATGGTTTTTTTGCTTTGTACAAGGTACTCTTATTGGTTTATAAACTTCTATATGTCAGTACATATATATGAATGCATTTAGAAAGAGCAGAAGGCCTGCACTGTGCTGCATGTGTCTTTGCTATTACAAAGTGACTGGTACATTATATTTATTAAAAATCAATATGTCTTTTACAGATACATCCCCAAGCCATTGCTGTCTTAATGTTCTGCCTCTAAAGAACAAGACTCTCCCATTCAGCCAAAATACAATTTTCTAGCTTGAACTCTTGGATTCAATTTGTTTTTAAAGAGAAGTCATCCATAACAGTAATAGATATGGTGGCAGTTTCTTTAAAATGAAAGAAGAAAAAGTCTGCTCTGTAGATTTAAGATAAAAGGATGAGAGGAGTGCAGGAGTTGTGCACAGTGCACACAAGCTTATTCTGCTTGTTTAATTTCTAAATAGGTGTATGCATGATGGTTTAATATAGCAGAACTCACTGAAGTGCCCAGAACTGATACAATCCTGAACCTTGCACAGATTACAGCATCACTTACAAGAAATAGGTGGATGGACATGGTGCAAGGACCTCCACTTTCCCCTTGGGAGCTTGTTTGACCAAATATTAGCTCTGCAGAAAGGGAGCAATGCTGCTTTCAGACCTTGGAGAGTTGTTCAGTGGGTCCAGTTCACAACTCATTTTCGGGTGAGGCTATGACACCTTCTATATTCTTCTCTCAGGGCATGTTCAGGTTGGACATCAGGAAGAATTTCTTCATGGAAAGGTTTGCTAATCTTTGGAATGGGCTGCCCAGGGAGGTGATGGAGTCACCAACCCCTTGAGGTGTTTTAGAAATGACTGGCTGTGGCATTCAGGGCTGTGGTTGAGATGACAGGGTGGTGTTTGGTTAAAGGTTGGAACTGATGATCCTGGAGTCCTTTCCCAACCAAAATGGTCCTGTGATATGGCATTGATCCATTTTATACAATTTCATAAAATGGCCAGTAACAGAATAGTGTAGACAAGTGTAAGAACTTGTAAAAAGTTCTCTGTAAATTCAGAATAATTGTCCAGAGATACTTTCCCCAAACACTCCAATCCCCAGCAGTCCATATTGCAAAGATGTCCTCTGATAGATTTTTCTTCCATTAATTTTTTTTTTTTAATTTTATGCAAACACTCAGCATCCAAATATTTTGAGGCTAATTGTTTCTCATCTTACATGTATTTAGACATCTGTATATTAAATCAAGATATTAAGCTAACCCTATCAGGTTTTGAATGGCATTTGCATTATCAACTTGAATCTCAGGCAGGCAAATTCTTAGAGTTCAGTCATAAAGACGCCTTCTTAAAGTAGGAATTTCAGTCTCTTAAAATGTGGAAACTTGATAGGTGGAATATCTCCTGTTAATTCTGGGAACAGCAATTCCACATGCAATTGGGTTAGTAGCTCACTCGTCCCAGTTTACCCATCAGCTTCAGTTTGTTATTCATGAGAAAAAGTTTCCCAGCACAGCAGGAGCCGGGTTGGCAAATGGGCTCTTCCAGGCTGTCATGAGTTGAGTAATAAAAGGCTGAGTGAGAAATGGGTCCCCAGCCCCTGTGCTAAAACCCCCAGTATGCCCTTTGTCAGATGGAAATTAGATTGCAGGCCTTGGAATTAAAGAAGTAGTTGGAAGAAGATAAATTTTTAAGCATTATTTCCAATTCTCAAAGCTTTCCCTACAGCTCTATACCAACACAGCACTCCAACTCCAAGATTTCTGGTGGATCTCTGTTTATGAGGTCACAGAGTTACATAAGTAGTCTCGAAAGGCAGGAATGTTACAGTACTTGTGCAAAATTATTGGATGTTAACATAAATGAACTCAAACAAGAGACAAATTGAAGGAAAATGGTTGAGGAAAGATTGCATCAGTCCACACAACCCTTTGCAAATATACATAAAAACTCTCTAGGAGTAATTTTATTTGTACTGCTATTATAAAAATGGGGAAAATACTGTCTAGGGAGTTTCCAGTGCCAAAATACTGAGACCTGTTTAGTTGTTTTGCCCATTTTGGTTTTTTTTGTCCTGACTGGAAGTTTACATTGTCTTGAAACAGAAATACAAAGGCAGCAAAAAGTCATTAACCCTGTGAGCCAATAAAGAAGTACACCTTTGGGTCCATGAGTATCTGACAAAGAAAAACACCAACAAAAATTGTCCTCCAACCTACAGACTGCTAATAAAATGTACAGCAAAAGAAACTTCTGTGCCAGAGGGTTCTTTCCAGTAGTCTAAGCATCTACAGTAAATTCCCTACATGCTGTTAAGTTCAAATCATTTGAATTATTGAACATGACAGAGAAAACCATCCTCATATTGCAAAGAGCTGCATGCTCCTGGGGGCTGTCGAATTCAGGGAACAAAAGTAGTGCCAGACCCTTCTGGTGCCATCCCACTGATGTCAACAAGCTTCCATCAGCATATCTGACAGCAGAATTTAACTCCTCATTTTTATGTAAAAGAAGCCTTTATGGTAGGATTAAGAAGCCAGGCCACTCCATGCTGAATTTAAATATGTCAGTCCCCTAAGAACTGACAATAGACAAAAGAATAATAGGTGTCTATAAATGAAAACACGTCTAACCTTAAAAATTTTTCTATATATTTAAAAAAACCCCTGCCCATATTATGTCATCTAAAAAATACTTGCATTTAAGTAAAAAATTAGCAAATGTTTTAAGGAAAAAATGAAATTATAATAAAAAAAAGATGTGTCTGGATGCAAGTATCACAGAAACATACTGAATATTCAAAGAGTGTATTATGAAACCTTTACTGAGTGTTCCACATTTAGCTTTATGTGAATGACACCATATTCAGCCACAGTGAGAATCAGCTGAGATCAGACACCAGGGACAATCACTGAATAGTGTTTATAGAGTACATGAATAGATGTTTCCAGCCCACCTCGGAGAGTTTTCAGCCTTGATGGAGAAGGCAGCAGGGATCACCCCGGGGATCTGCCTCAGACCAGTTTTACAGTCACTGCTGATTGGGATCCCAAAGCCCTTGTGGCAAACTCGAACACACCTGGTGACACTCTTCCCTGACATTGTCAGGATCTTCCCTGGCATTGAGTCAGCCTTTTTACACTGAAAGTTTTCAGGAATAATTCCCACTGGAGTTTGGAGTTCCCCTGGGATTGAGTCAGCCTTTTTAAACTGAAAGTTCTCAGGAATAATTCCCACAGGGAATTCCAGGTTTCACTCTGAGCAGTCTGGTTGAGAGCAGCTACCCTGTCTTGAAGGGGAAAGCTGTTGGCTTGCAGAGGCAGGGAACACTTTTTAAAATTAGTTCCTGATGCCAAGGAAGGCTTCTGATGAGGTTTGATTGTTTAAATGTTTTCATAAGTGCCTAATATCCATTTAATCCATCCCTCATTAAGAAGCTGTGAGACAGCAGTAAAATGTAGAATGAAGGACTTTCACAATTCCTGTTTGGGATCTCATCTGGTGCCTGATCTTTGCAACCCTTAGCAAGCACAATGCATCTTCACAGTGCTTACAAAGTGCACAGCTTTGTGACTTCAAGGACTATGCAACCAACAGATATAAAAGTGACTTACTTTTTGTAAAAAAATGTATTTAAATGGGGCTCCTAAGACTGAAAATGCTCATTAATTTAACATCATGGTAATATTGATCTACCAATCACCTCCTTAGAAAACAGAGAAGAAATGGTCAGGTCAAGCAGTTTTTAACATTGTTGTCACCAGAGATTCATGGAAACCCAGAGTTTTGGTTTTTAGACCCCTGCAAAAAAGTGTTTCTGTCAACCTGCTTACCCTTCCCTTTCCCTGAGGAAGGTGCCTAGAAGTGATATAGATACTTAATGGAATGTGTGCACTGAGTTTTCTAGCCCAAAGTTAATAAAGGTGAGGAGCAACCTGGAACTGATTTCCATGCTATAAATATAACTAATATTTTTGTCTGATTTCTAGACTTGATTTTTACCGTATTTTCTTTATTATAATGCTGCTAATCTGAATAAGATTGTTTACACACATGAGCCTCATTGAGACATAAAATCAAGATATTGGTCATTTACCATTATTAACAATTCTATGCCAATCTCAAAGAATAATTTCTGCTTTTTTCCCCCATAAAAAAAAAAAAAAAAAAAAAAAAAAACCAACAAAAAAAACCCCCATGATTAATTACACCCTAAGCACCCTGTCAGCTATGTAAACTATTTCTCTTCCCAACAGTTGTTCAGTCTTGCTCTGCATTTGTAGAGAGCAGCTGAATCCTACTCCAGTGTCCTCCAAGAAAAATAAACAGACAAACCAACAAAAAAGCGAACTTTATTGCAGTGCAATTTGTCTAATCAATTAGTATTTCTCCTAGATTAATTAATTCCTTTTTGCAAAAGCCCATCACGTATCTGACTCTATCAATTTAGTGTAAGCATTAAAGATGAATATTGCATTCAGTAATCTTAAAACTTTAAAGTTCAGAATTTCTATAAACCAAAAAACAAATGCCTGACCCAAAGTTACCAAGAAACTGGAGCACACTGATTACAAGCTTGAGCAGAAAACAACTTGCTAAAACTGAAACTGAGCCTGCTTTTGTAATGTTCAACTTCATGCCACAGCCTCAGTTCCTAAAATACGAAAACTGCACTGAAAAACTGCTAAAGGATGCACTGTCACCACATTATAGATGTTCTAGGTGGTCCAAGAGAAATAATCTAAGTGTGGTCAATCCTCTCTACACAATCAGGATAAAAGGGACCCAGGCATCTTTTTCACTTGAGTTCACCTGATTTTAATTTTTCCAAGAGAGGATATTGCAAAGATTCTTTTGGAACATATTCTCTCTCCTTTGGTTTTTATTGGCAGAAATCCTCAAATTGTTTTTTCAGAGGGTAATTATCTTTTCTAGGAAGAGTCATTCCCTGTTAATTATTGTGAAATGTCAGCTGTATTTGACAGGGGTGTAGGATTTTGCTTTTTTCTGTTTCAAGGCAGGATTGTCTTTTGTTCTTCACTTAGCACAGAAGCTGCTAAGCCCACTACAAAAGCAGAAGGTGTTGGAATTATTTTATGTTAAAGTGACATATTTTCATCAACTTTGAATGAATGTAGACATTGAACTGAAGACAGGTATATTGAGATATCTTCTAGAGCCATAGATACCCAAAACTATTCCTGATAAAATAAATAAATGAAAAACCAAAAATGTGTTTAATAATAAAGTATATACAGGAAAATGTAAACTGAGGAGGAGGAAATGCCATAAATTTTCCCACAATACATATCATTATGTATTGTACATATGTACATATCATTATGTACAGTACAATATCATTAAATTGTATTAAAAAAAAAAAAAAAGAAAAATTTAACCAGATGTTAGGATCTCAATGATTTCTTATAAACGTAAGAGTTTTGGTGCCATTATATTGAAAAGATCTGAGTGACTTTTACTTAATATAACAACACTTTCTTGCATGGCACATTCAATTGTACCAGAGCTTTAAGATGTGTTTTTGTAAACTACAACAATTATTTGCTAATGGGGTATAAAAAAACCCCAAAGCACTCAAAAGCTGAATGTTTACTAGGTGGAAACAATTACAAGTACTATCTTATAATAAAACATCTGAAAATATATTAGATCTAAGGATCTCTTTAAAGAAAACAAAATTTTCTTCATTATTTCATTGGTAATTCTATTTTTAATCACAATGTCAGTGCAAGTTCTGTGTCAATTTTTTAAAAAGTTTGATATATAGGGGGATGAATTCTTTTGGAAAAGAAGCAATTAGTAATAAATAGCTTGCATCCCAGAGTGTGATGCATCAATTTAGGGCAGACATGGTTTCTGAACACATCCTTCAATTGAGAAAAATTTCTCTCTCCCTTATGCACTTCTTAGATATATTCAAAATGCTAAATCATCTATTTCCAGAAAATATCAGAAAATGTTTCCAACATATTTCCAAAATTTATTGCAAAAATGAAAAAGATAGTAATGTTACTTAGGGTATTACCTAAGAAATTTGGGAGTTAATCTTTTTTTATGCTTTTCACTCTTTTTGTGTTTTACATGATTTAAAAATCTATTACTTTGCAACAATGAAAAAAAAACATTGGTGTCACATTACATTTATTTTTAACCACTAAAGAACACTGTTATTCTGTTAGGTTTGGTGTGAAGGTTTTGATCATCCCAAATGTCTCTTCTTGACTTGAGCAGGTTCTTTCTCTGTAATGTCTCACCCTCTGCTTGCTTTTTTTTCTCAGATTGACTCCTCCAGCCATTTTTCAAATCTGGGAGCATGTTCTGGAAATTTGGTAAGCAATCTGCCTGAGGGAGGAACACCACCACCAACATAAATTTTGTTTGTGACAAAGAATTGTAGACCAATGGAATAATTTATGATGAGAGGACCTCAAGAGCTGTTTAATCCAACATTCTGCTCAAAGTCAGCCCAGCTCTGAGGTCAGGGCAAGTTTCTTAGATCCTTTTTTAGTCAAGATTGAGGGTGGAGGTTGCAAAAGCTCCTTGGACATCCTGGACCTCTACATGACTGTTCACACAAGGAGAAAAACTTTTCCTTGTATCTAGTCTGCATCTCTCCTTTCAGTTTATGCTGTTGGTTGTTCTCCATCCAGCAGACACTGCTGATGGGTCTGACGTGTTTTATCACTGACTCAACCTCTATCAGAACTCCCACATATTTCCCTCCTGCAGGCTTCACAAATCCAGTTTCCTCAGTTTCACCTCATGGGCCACATTTCAGTCTCCCCTCCATAATATTTTTAAAATACTTTTGAAATGAACACTTCAGAGAAATCTCTTCAGAGTATGTACTCGTTGTGATCTCTTTTTAAATAGAAAGATGCATTGTTCTATCCACAGGTGATGTTTCTGTGAATAATTCAGAGATGATAACTATCTCCTCTTTTAGATGTTTGTGTGCATCTCATCTGTGCACTCTAAGATCAAGTTTTACTCTACATCCCTCTAGGATTTTCTGGGAGACTCCTTATTTGAGATTGCAAATTTAGTGCACAGAGAGTAAATTTCTAAGTATTGTTTTTATGGGGAAAAGCATTCTTATATTCACAGCAATTATAGTAGTTACCCTCACTTTACCCTCTTTTAGATTAAATAACCCTCACTTACAGTTCATGACCCTGCTGTGTTCTAAACTGGCTTGTCCTGCCTTCATCACACTGGGAATGTGTCCACCTTCCCCTGCAGGGAACCATGCTCATGCTGAAGGTTTCCTTTACAGAGCTGAGCATTCTGCCACCAGTGGAAAATTAAAGTTTGGGGCAGCTCTGATTTCTCATCTGCCCACTCTGGTGTGTTGGTAAAATACTACCAGCAAATACTGCTCTCTGTGTGCCCCTTGAAAACACAAAAAGTACATGGAAAAATTTACCCACTGATCCAATGAATGGAATCTTTCATCCTTTGAGCAAATATAATTGAATTGGCTGTTATGGTGGTTGTTTTCAATTATTGCCTCAGAATTTATTGGCTTGTCTTCCTGCTAGAGACCTTGAGAGTTAGTCAAGAATTCTATCAGTGACTGCCTTTAAGAAAACTGTTGTGGTAGCTAGTCTTGGTTAGACTTTAATATTTAAAGTAATTGTAGTTTAGAGTGCACGTTGGCCCATTGCCATGGCTGAGCAGCAGCTGAAGCAGCAGTCAGGATGCTCCACACGACCTAAAATGATGGTAGGTAACTATATTCAAGCTATTGACTCTTATCCCTGATCAATAAAATCCATTAGGTCTAGAAAGTTGTTTGTCCCATCCCAAGGTGATATCTCAAGATGTGACTTTCTCACCTGCAGTGGTGATAAAGCGTAGAGGGGAAGGAAATAGAGAAAGGTTATGGCAGGGCAGTTTCAGGGATTTGTGGCAAGCATCCACCATGTAGAGCTGGACTTTGCACGAATAATGGGCCTCTGATTTTGGTACATCCATGGGAATGCATTTAGAAACCCTTGCTGGATAATTGTTGGTGGTGATGGCTGTGGAACTACAGAAGCTCCGCACAAGGCAGCACCTGAATGAAGTTCAGGATGGCAAGAGAGTTTTGTAACCTCAGCTGCACAATCCACTCTGTAATATTTGGGTATTTAATCAATTTAAAGCTAGCCTGGACATCTTGCAAACCCCAGTGACACACTTGGGCAGAGAACAGACAGACTTTGCACAGAAAGCCCCTGTTCCATCTTGCTTTTGCTGCTGATGGCAAGACTGGAGGAGAAATCCAGCCTGTGCACCCAGAGCAGGCTGTGACCTTCACTGAGAGGAGATGTGAGGGAAGCAGGGTGTGAAATTGGAGCTACCTGCTGCAATTTTGCAAAATTGAAATGAGATGAGCAGGCAGCTCCTCTCCCAGCCAGGTTCTTGCAGATCAAAGCTGGGTGCTCTGTTCCAGCAGCTGACAAGCACATGGTACTGGAACAGTCTCTTGAGCTGACACTGCTTTCCTGAGAAATGCCATCCCCTGGCAAAGCTGCTGCCCTTGATCAAAAAGGATCAGAGGGTCATACTCCTCTCCCTGCTGAAAGTTTATCACACAGGCAGATGCTCAAGCAAAACTTTTGAGGGCATTTGCTTCATCTAACATCAGTCTCCTGCCAAATGTCCATTTTGATGTGCCACCTGAGTTGGCAAGTATTGAAGTCAGGACTGCTTCTCCTCTCCTCTCCTCTCCTCTCCTCTCTCTCCTCCTCCCCTTCCTCTCCTCTCCTCTCCTCTCCTCTCCTCTCCTCTCCTCCTCCCTCTCCTCTCCTCTCCTCTCCTCTCCTTCCTTCCTCTCCTCTCCTCTCCTCTCCTCTCCTCTCCTCTCCTCTCCTCTCCTCTCCTCTTCTCTCTCTCCTCTCCCTTCTCCTCTCCTCTCCTCTCCTCTCCTCTCCTCTCCTCTCCTCTCTCTCCTCTCCTTCCTCTCTCTCCTCTCCTCTCCTCTCCTCTCCTCTCCTCTCCTCTCCTCTCCTCTCCCTCTTTTTTTAATTCCTCCCCTTTTTTCTTTTATTTTTTTCTTTTTTTTTTTTTTTTAATGCATCATACTATGCTCATTTTATTATTTCATAAGCTTTCTTTTAAACACATTTTTAATCTCTCTGGCTCTCTGGAACTCTCCCAGCCCATGCTCAGCAGCCTCCTGACACCCAGGGCTGCTGTGACGTGCAGTGATGTGAAAGAACTAAAAGAGCAATGCCTTGTTCTTGTCAGATGAGTGCTGCCTGCACCATGTGCACAAAGTACTCAAACCCCACATACATCCTAGGACTAAAAAGGGTAAATGGAGTTAAACCAAATTCTGAGCAATGCTGTCCCTGTGACTTTGATTCCCTGCAGTGCTACACAGGGTTTGTGGCATTGACCCTTTGCACTCCTGCTGCCCTGCTGGAAGCTGACTTGGGCTTGCAGTCTGTGAGGAAAGTGAGGATCCTTCAGAAGTGCTCAACAATATAAATCAATCTTAAATGATAAATTTGTAATATGTGATGGTACCAATCCATGTGGTATTAAATCTTGGTGTAACTAGTGGGGTAAATATATTTGAGTTATCCAGGAGTCTCCCACTGCCCTACCAACAGTATGTGATTAATTCTGTGCTAACAGGCTATAATGATTTCTGAGTTACCACGTGAAGATATATTCTTAGATTAGGAATTATATAAACATTGTCTCTGTTTTACTCAAATACACATGCCATTTTCAGCTACATCTCCATAGCCAAACATTTTATTTCAATATATCATACAAGCATCACCTGCAATTAAAATTAAAATGGTGGCAAAATTGACAAAAACGAGGTATTATTTTCTTTTTCTGAAAAGCAATAAATTGTCATTTCTGATTTGCTTCTGGTGCAAACCCAATCCAAATCAGTGATAGCATAGTCATTAGTAGTCTATATATTATTAGAAATTAGTATTTGTATAGTTATTATTTGATTGCTACAACAGTCCAGGAGGAGACTTTCTTGGAGAAATGTGTGTGATGGGACTTTCCACAGCTCCTCTAAATTAGGAATATACACAGCTCATCTAACTTAGGAATATACACTGGGACAAGGGGAATGGTTTTTAACTGCCAGACAGAGTTAGATTGGATATAGGGTAGAAAATTTTTACGGGGTGGGGAGGCCCTGGCACAGGGTGCCCAGGGAAGCTGTGTCTTCCCTGGATCCCTGGAAGAGTCCAAAGCCAGGTTGGATGGGGTTTGGAGCAACCTGGGACAGTGGAAGATGTCTCTGCACAGGGCAGGGGGTGGAACTGGGTGATCTTCAAGCTTCCTTCCAACCCAAACCTTCTATTGTGCACAAAAGAGTAAACTCATTTAACTTGGCTCTTTCCAGCTACAGATACGAGCAATGAAGTTTTCCACCCCATGTTACTGTGATGCAGATAGAAACACATAGCAACACACTCAACAGGTGTTCAGGCAGAGAAGAAGGATAAAACTCTCCAGTTTATTGTTGACCTCATATCTCTCAGTTTCTGGACAGTGACCAGAGATTGGACAGAGCTGTTCCCACCTCTCCATCTCCACTGCTCCCTTGAGAAGTCCATCTGGTGATATCTTTTACAAAGGAATGCAAACATGCCCCTTGTTTATCTTACAATTCATGACAACTGACTCCATTATGCTGAAACAAATTAAAAGTCTTATTTTCAGGGACAACAATGGCTGACAATCAGCAAGGGGTTTTGTTGCAATATGTTTATTTCCTCCTGAGAAAGCCCAAAAACTCCTCATCTTAGCAGGGTTTTTGAATCTTGATGAAGTCCTGCCTACAGTCCCAGGTCCCTGTCCTTCCTTTTACCTCCCCTGAAGTGACTGATCCAGGAGGGAGCCAGGGAGGATGCCCAACACACAGAACTTTGGCCACAACCAGGGCTCTGCTTCAGCAGCAAGGGTTACAGGAGGAAAGTGTTAGTAAAGACTAAAAAAAAAAAAAAAAAAAAATTAATATCTAGTTTCCTCTTCACTTGTAGGGGCAAACCAGACATCACAGATGAATGCTGCAGCCAGCCAGGTATGAAAAGTATATGGTGAGAGCAGCTCTCATCACTTATCTTCTGAGCACTGATGCTTTCCAGGCAATTACAGCTCACATCCTCTGTCAGCCAGGCATGTGCCCTAACCACTAGACAGAGTCATGATTCTTTTTGCTCCTTCCCTGTAGCCTGATGAATCTTTAATTCTTTCATTAAAGCTGGAGCAGCTTCAGCAAGAAGACTTGTCACAGCCTCCCATTTTGGTGACTAAATTTATTTCCATTAATCTGTTGCTAGCAGCTTTTTACTGCTTGTGGCTCGCTCTCTTGAAGAAGTTTCTGCTGACATGATCATGTTGGCTGTTCATTTGCCAGTCTGTCCTTGGGTACTGGCAGCTGATCTGTTGACCAATTTCATCAAGTTGGAGAGAAGGATAGAAGTTTTGTGGATAATTGAGTACTGGAAAGTGTTATACAGATGGACAGGTGGATAGAGAGGGAAAGATTAATCAGTTTGGCAAAAAGAGGAGGAGGCTGAGCTGGTGTCAGCCTTTCCACTTAGCAGAGGGATTGTTTCATGCTGTGACCAGGCAGTTGCTGTGCCTTTGCTTCCCCTTGTGCAGTGATTTGACACTCATTGGTGGGAGGAGTAATGGGGAATTTCAAATCCCAGCAGTTCAGGCTCTGCTCCTTCTGATGAGAGTAACTCTCTTCCTTCAGAATTGCATGTTCCAGGGAGTTAAAGGAGAGGATGTTGTTGGTTATTGTTTGTTTGCTACTTCTGTCCTGTTCTTATAATGTCTATATAAAGTCATGACAATTTAACTTTTTAAGATTGCTAATAACAATGGTGATTAAGTAAATGTTATTATCATTATGACCTTTTAATGGAAAAGAAAAATTCCAGTTGGATTCTCAGCTCTTGGTTTACCAGTATTTTCCTACTCCTTGTGGAAAAAACTCTAAAAATTATATAAAAGGACATGAGTAGCTTGGAGAATTATGCATTTATTGTAGGAAGCACCCTAAGCAATATTTGGGAAAAAAAAATAAATTTGAGGTTCACATCTGAAATCCATAGTTGAATTAAAATGAAAGAGAAAAAGGAAGGATGCAGATAGGAAAGTAAACATTACTTTGAAAAAGACTTTTCAAATACCTTATTTTGGGAGGAAATGTTGATAATGTCTGTCCAAATTTTGGTCATGATTTTCCAAATATCTTGAAATGTACAGTGATTTACTTTTCTCTTCTCCCTAAGCACCTGGGATTTGACATTTAATTTTCTCCCTTACCAATGACCAACATATTACAGTTTTTGATTCAATAAATTTAATCTTCATTTACTCCTTCAGCTATGCTATACGGTGAAAACATTACCCAGTTTCATTTATCAAGTGCCAGAGCTATCTTGATTTTCTGATTCTCAAATTATCCTAAATATATCTGTACCCTGCCCCAAAATAAATTAATTTACACAGTAACCAAATCTGGAATGGGAGGACCAATCAGTCATTTCAAATGTGAGTTTATTTATAACTTGTTGGTTCAGTCACTTGGGAAAGGAGCTGAGGCTGCTCTGGCTCTCAGTGATGCTGTGCTGTCTGTTAAAGCACTGATTTAACAGGTAAGTACTAAAACTGATCTACTTTAAGATGTGGAAAAACTCAGGTGACCACAAAAGCAAACTATGCTGTTGCTTCAAATCAAAATTGACTCAGTGAGAGCAAAAAGGCTGGTTGAAATCCTCAGCAGCTGAAACAAAGGATAGGTACAGCTGAGGAGCACCAGAATTCTCCTTCAGGAGAACAAACCTATAGCTGTTCATTGCATTCATTGATTTTGGTAAAATACAGGATCCACACTTATTCTAACGCTGTCATTTAGTGATGTGACAATCAGCCTTGTCTTTAATTAGGGAGTAAAAAACCTACTATGACTATTTCCTCCCATTAGGAGTTTTCCTTTTTGAAAGCGAAAGGAAGTGGCTGTTCTTGACATTTCTCATGAACTTTGTCCCTTACATTTCCATAGTAGTGGTCTCCACAGTCAGCCATCAATCTCCATACAATCTCAACCCAGAAAATGAAACAAAACCAAAATATGTTTAGAGATCAGGAAGTAATCTCGAAGAGAACTTGTTTAACCCAATATATCCTAGAATTGTCAGCAGCTAAAGGAAAATGTAATTTCCAGATAAAACAGAAACATTACTGGTTTTTGCAATTCAGGACACTTTCTGACCCCTTCTCATGCTTGTGTGACTATTCAGCACATTAGGTGCATTCACTTTCTTCCTTAGAGGAATATATTACTCAGTATGAAGATGTTTTCCTAATATTTCAAACTCTGGTAAATATCAAATGAAAGAAGGAAATATGCTCCATTAATGAAAGAATAGGTAACTACATTTTGAGAAGAGTAAAACTGAGTCTACACAATTAAATAGAATATCCTCATCAAAAAAGAAGTAGGTGTTGCTTAAACTGCCAATTCTGTGTAAGTAAGAATAAAAAAGAACAGGATTATTCTGTGAGCTTGCTCATAGTGGATGGCATTTTCTTTTTTTTTTTTTTCCCTAATTTTTTAAATTTATTTTTATTTTTGGAACACTGCTTCAAAATTCATTATATGCCAAATTAATTCTTACCTCTTCAATTAGGCTTTCACTGAATTTTCAGTGACTTCCACCAGCTGTGAACAGTGCCTAACTAGACTGCAACATTGTCTCTTTTTCCCCCATTCCAAGGAGGTTATTTAATTACAGTTATGAACTTTAAAGGAGGGACAGGGAAACATGAAAGCCCTGCTGGAAGGGAAATCCATCCATCTATATCACGAGAAAACACACAGAAATAAAAATCTTGAGCAACCTGGTCTAGAGAAAGGTGTCCCTTCCCATGAGAGGGTGGTTGGAATTACATGATCTTTAAGGTCCCACCAACCCATATTATTCTATTGTGCTATGATTCTATGGTTATTTGGAAAGAAATAAACTATTGCCCTTTCCTGAGCGATTTTTTTCAAAGATCCCTGGACCCCAGAGCTGAAAATGGCAGGGTTTGGAAATGTACATCTTGCATAATGAGAAAAAGAAAAAAAAATCAGGAAACTGAAAAGCAAAATCAAAGCTAGAACAGTTGCATTTTTTATGGTGTTGAAGGGAGTCGAGTTCACTGTGAGTATGAAATAAGTACCCAACTGCATGATGTATTCAGTTTGCTCTATTTTGTGATAGAGGGAAAGCAGAAGGTTTGGAGCAGGAAGGCTCCAAGCCTTCTCTGGCAGCACTAAGGGCAGTTGCTGAGGTGACACCTCCTGCTCTGCCTTCTGCCTTTGATTCCTTGGGCACCTCACAGCAGCTGCTGCTCCTGCCACTTAATGATGAGACAATCATCCTTGGCTTATCTCCCTGGGGCAGGAAGGCTCGGGCACAGGGTTAGTGTTCAGAGCCAGGGTGTGGGCCAGCAAGGGGAGAACATGATGGGTGGAGGAGGGATGCTGAGCCATGGAATGAGAAGGTAATTACAATTTCATAGAGCATATGGGTGACAAAAGTAAGGAAAGAAGGTAAAGAAAGTTTGGGAAACAGCAAGAAATAAATGTTGGGGGTTTTTTTTGCCTATACAACCAATTAAACCATGTCATAGGGGTCAACCTGTGGGGAATCTAGCCCTGAGGGGTAGAGACCAATTCTTCCATTAAGTGTCTAAATATTAAGAAAAGATACAAAGACAGATACATCAGAGAAAAGTAACACTCAAAAGTATTAGCAAGGCCATGGAAGTGTAGGTCTGATTTTTATGTTGGACTAATAGGCTAAATTCCCAATTGGGAACATTGCTAACATACATTTAAAAGAATAGAACACAAGTCATGTGTTTAACTGAGACGCAGTGAAAAGGAGTTTTAAAAGATTCTGTAGACAAAAGTTATTTCTTTTATTTCATATAATATTGGTTATTTCAAGACCCCAGAGGTCTTGTCTAATACATCAGTAGCCAAAAACCCCAACCAACCACAAACTCTCTCACAAAATGAACAATGAAACAAAATTCAAAGTCTTCTGTGGTTTCTAAAGGGCAGCTGGAATTTAAAAACCCAACTACTTATTTGAGGGTATAAAAAAAAGCAAGGAATAAGAGAGATAGAATTACTACTCTCTCAAGATTAGAGGAAAAAAAGCCCAGTTTTTACAGTTGTCACTAAAGGAATCTGTGCAAGACTTGTGTTGTTTGAAATATTCATAAGCGATCCAAAAAAGGGAACAAGTAGAGAAGTGACAAAATTTGCAGATGACAGAAAATGATTCAGGACATTTTAAACTGAAAGACATGCAAGAAATTGCAGCAGGTTTTCCTGATGCTGGGTGATAAAGAGCTACAATTGCTGATGGAAGACAGTTCTTGTTAAATGCAAAGGAGTAAACACAGAACAGAAATTCTCACTGTACATAAAGAGAGGCAACTGCTAAATTAACTTTTACCAGTCTGAAAAGGATCAAAGAGTCACTGTTTCTGGTCTCCTCAGAAATCCTACTCAGTAATAAAGAGCTTTCATAAAGGCAAATAGAGAACTGCTTTTAAAAATGGTAGAGAATAGAATACAAAAAACATTAAGGGAAAAAATGTAAGAGAAATACTTAACTGTGTGCCTGCTTAGAAAATTTTTTCTCGACTTGGAAAAGGAGATAGAATCAAAAAAATTAGACAGGTAAGAGAAAATTCATGAAAAAACTTCTCTATAAACTGTTTTGAGCATTTTTGCAAATGTAAACAAGTATTTTGAGACTTTTCAGATGAGAAAAGTGAGTGACAGTATGACAGAGACCAACAAAATCATGAGTTGTGTGGAGAAAGAGAATGAGGAATGGTCAGGAGAAAATTCTTGCATTATTTCCTTTTGAAAACAGAAAAAAAAAAAAAAAACAAAAAACAAGTAAGCTGCTCTGAAGCAGATAGAAATTATTATATATCATTTTTATCACCCAGTATATGATTAGACAGTGGAATACAATGGGGTTTTCAGAAGGTCAGAAACTAAATTGGTTCAAAATCAGGCACATTTGTGGGAGAGAGCTCTTGTGGCAACTGCCCTAAATCCATCCTGCAGCAGAGATTGCAAAGGATGAGAGAAGGTGAGAAGGCTGGAGGGACAGAGCACTCTGAACACTGCTTGGTGTTCTGAGCAGGTGTTTCATGTAACACCTTAGGACCACAAGAATGATTTCAGGTTTCAGCTCTTCCAGCACTTGTTGATTTAGACAGCAGTGTCACAGAATTCCTGAAATGCTGCCCCATGTCTGTAAAGGAATTGTTTTCTGCACAGCTATTCATTATTTGTTTGTTTGCTTATTTGAGGTGTGTGAAAACAGTCTGTAAGTGTCAAAGAGACACAGCAGCTGCTTTCCAAATCCATTAAACTCCATTCACCAAATTCTGCTTCTCCTGTGGTGTCAATGGGCTGGAACAGAAAGCAAACCAGTTTGAGGTTAGTTGTGCTCTTTCCATTTCAATAGCTTGAGTAGATATGTTGAACTCTAAAAAGCTCACCTGGCAAAAAATGTATTCTGGTTTCATTATCTGCTGCTGTCTATTTTATCTATCCAAACTTGTACTTATCCCATGGACCCCTGAAAAGCTTTTAAAATGTTATTAGTACATCAACTTTCCCTGGCCTGCCCTTTCTGACTGCTTGGGTAGACATTAATCCTGTATTTCAGGAAGCAGTAATTCCTGCATTTTGCAAGCAGACTGAAGGTAAATTGACAAATTAAATTCTCTATGTATTTTGCAATAGAAAAATGCAATGCCTAGTGAATCCTTGCAATGCCTTAAATCCCTCATAAGTACTTGTAAACTGTGATTTAATACCCTCTTCACTGCCTTTCACTAGTCTAAATGTGTTCAGTTCTTGAATCCCTTCTTAGTAAGAGTCCTTCTGTTTGGAGGAAGATGGGAAATTGTTTAGATAAGCAAACAAGTGCTCACAATGTTGTCTCAACAAAAATTCTATCAGTTTTTTGAAAGATTCCAGATTCCAATTTAAAGTAAAGGCCACCAGACAGAGCTCAGGGGGGTAGAGAAGGGAATTAAAAGACTGATTCAGCTGCAACAACAAATATAAGTTTGACCCAGGATTTAGCTTTGGCAAGGTGCTCCAAGTAGTTTCCTTAAGCAGTCTAAGGAGGAATGGTTTATTTGAACAAGTTCAAATGATGAAGTATCTGAACACTGGGGTTAGTTATCCTATTCACCAGGCACAGAGAAACACTGATTTAGTAGATGTGGCACGTGTTTTGCATGTAATACACTATAATCACACAGTTTAGTGCTTCCTGTACTGCAGTGAATTTTGCACACAACAAATGTTCCCCATCAGCTCTCCTCTCTATTCCTCCCCTCCATTCCAACCCCCTGCCCTTCCAAGAGTAAATGTTCTGTTACTTCTGTACCATGTTGAAGTTTAACCCTTTTTTTTTTTTCCTTTTGGCTAATGCAAGCAGGAATGCTACAAAATACTATATTCACCTTAAATCTCCTTTCTTAGTATTTAAATTTGCAGCAAATCAACCCTTGGCTTCAGACTCCCTGATAAAGGCTTAAAGACACACACAGCTGGCTATATACAACCATAAACTCCATGTTTTCTAACAGCAAAGGTCTTGGCTAACCTCTTTTTCAACTTAGTTCCAAAGTGCCAATTAATTTAGATGATTCAGATCTGTGGCTTTCCGTTCTCCTTGGAAATAGTATAATAGTTTTGTAAATTGTAGCCAAACTGCTTTCATCACTACCTATGTTTCTCACCACCAGCACCAGGAACTTGTGTTCCAAGAAAGAAATCCCAGATACCACTGAAATGAATTGATTTGCTTCTCTTCCAAGTAAAGGCAAAGGGAATTTCGTTCCAACACAGCACATCAGAGGTGCTCAGAAATCATTGAGTTTTGGCCTCTAATTTGGTGTGACCTTCTCTCACTTCTTCAGCTGCTCCCTAAATTAAATCTCAGCTGGTAATTATTGAATGGCTCAGTCCTTTGACGTTCATTTTTTTCTCTGTCCCATTTCACAAATGGAATCGATTGTTGCCAAATGATGCAGAGCTGTTTGGAGTAAGAGTCTTGGCATTAACAGCCCTGGCAGTCCTGTTAGATTTTGTTTAGATTCCTTTCTAATCTCTGCATCCAATCCCAACTTCACAATTTGCCAATCTACAAGGCTTAAAAACACTCAAAAAACCCTACCTGACACTGAAATTGTTTGATTTCCTTGATATAATCATTTTCATTCTGCTTTATTCTCTCATTTTGCCTTTTTCCCCCTAAATTGTTAAACTACTTGTGTTGCCTACTCTCCACCATTTCCATGTGGAGGTAGCACAGACACTTTGGCATAACTGTGCTCTTTGGTGTGCCTGAAAATCTTTTCCAGAACAAGAAGGCCATGTTAAATCTGTGGGTCCAGAAGAGTTTAGCTCCTCTGACACCTTACTTGGAAAATGCCTGGCACTGAGACTAAGACACTGACATCCACCAGAGTCTGATGCTCCCAGCAAAACTGTTGGAGAGGAAAACACTGAGGATGAAAAACCTGGCTGGACAAATCACAGTTCCTGCAGACTTCACTGTACAAGCTGGAAAACCCTTGAAACCAGTCCTGCTTGCATGTTTTAATTGTGTCAACAGCACTATTCAACCATTGTTTTATTAAACCATCTATTTTGAATAGGCTTGTGTCTTACTGGCTGGTTTCAGGATGTAAAATGTGCATAGTTCATCTCCAGGAAGCAGGCTACATAAATAAATAAACAAATGAAGGATTTTGGATTAATACTTTAGAAAATTTGGAGCTAATTCTGAGAGATTTTCAAACGGCCATTTCTATTTATCTGGATGGATATTCAGCTCTGGGAATCCATACAAGATCTCTGTCAATCTGGGATTTAGCAAGATTAACCTCCTTTCAAACCAAGGGTTTTTGAGACTGACAGCTCCTTTTTATCTCTTTAAGCTATTACTGCCAGTTAGTAGAAGCTTTCTTGAGCAGAAAATAACAGCTTATTTTAGTCCTGATTCAGGAAAAGTTAACTTTAGACAGTCACTCAAGTTCCACAGACTGTCAGAGTCCTAAACGCCATTCTGAGTAGAAATCTTAGGTCATGGACTTCATGAACATCTTATGAATAAATATAATCTCCCAATTCAATAATGTGCCAAAAATATCAGCACTGAAATCTCAAATAATGGCATTTTTCAATTAAGCATTAAAACAAAGCAAAAATTACAGTAGGTAGAATGGATATCAATTGTACCCCTTTTCTTTACACTAACAATTTCCATCGGATTTGGATTTGAATAATATACATTTGTGAGCATTGAAGCAATTTTCTGAGCACATTTGTGAGCTAAAGGCAGTCCAAGTCTTTTTGGTTCATCTGCTGACAGGCTCCTTTGAATTGGCTATTTTTCATTTAGGTTTTCCAAGCAGGAGCAGCCATGGATAAAGCAAGCTGATATTCCACTGTCTCACAGAGGATCATGAGTCAGGAGCCAAGCCAGTGACTGCTGCAAAGCAGACCTGTGTGTGAGACAACCAGAAATCCAAACAGCAGTAAGAACAGGCAGAGTAGATAGAACTTGGTTAAACTCATCTCCATGCTTGATGTCTTGCTTAGATGGGAATTTTATTTATGAGTACAGAGGCTTTGTATTCTGCTTATTGTTCTCACAGAGGGAGAAAGGATGGGTGAGCTCTTGGGCAAGTTTGATTTCTGGTGTAACTTCAATGGTCTTTGGTCCTTCATGTCCTTAAGCATGCTTTATGTCTTTAACTCATCTTGTGCCTGTTTCGTGCATTTATAGCATTTTCTCATATTGCACTATTTTCTTAAATTCCCTTCCATGAGCTCTCTGAATTCTGACAGACAGGAGTTTTGAAATATAAACAACAAAATAAGATTTAAAAAGCAGTTCACATGCCATTAACTTTCCACACAATTAATGAGCAAAAGCATCTGGATATTTGTAACACCAAATTCCAGCAACCCTAAGTTATGCTCAGTGTAGGTTGATTTCTCTCATTACATGAGCAGTCAAGCACTCGAGTGTGATGCTACAGTGAAATAACACTGAACTTTAGGTTTTGCTGGTGACTAGAGATGCTTTAGGTTTGTTTTTAAATGAATATTTTAGTTTTAAGTCTCCTTTTGCATTTAAATCCCAGCCTGGCTTCCTGCCTAGTATGACAGCTGTCTCATTTGGTTAGAGGCAGTCACATGGGAAGGATCATATATATATATATAAATATATATGGATATATGGGGGACATATGATATCTATAGACATATATTTGTGCCCCTGAGATTGCTTTACTGGGCCGGCCTTTTCTCAGCATGCATGAAAATAAACATATGTGGTGCAAAAGCTACAGTAGATAAAGTGATAACCTGCAATAGAGGTAAAGGAAATGGGAACAAATAATTAAGGAAATAGTTTAAGAAAAACTTTTTTTGGGTGACGTATGAAAGCTGAGCAATTTCTGTATAGAAAGAAAAAATTTTAAATATTCACACAAATTTCAAGTCCACATGTAACAGCCTAGGTCTGATTGTCTTTCAATTTCTCCTTGCTTTAAGCAGTGATCTGATGATTGGACACTAAGAAAATTATATTGGTCTGAACTTCTTCTAAGTGTTTTGTGAAATGAGTCTCCAGTTCTGCAATAATTTCTATTCATTGATTCCTGTAACCAGCTAAGCAAGCTAATAAATATGTAAAGGTGATTCAATTAAAAATGGCATTGAAAAGCAGGAAAATCCAGAGTTATATGAATAATTTCACACCCCATTCAAAATTGTCAAATTTTATCAGCTTGCCTTGTGTAAAATGCAAACAGCATTTTTTGGCCAATCAAGCAGCATACATAAGCTAAGAGGTCAATTTGTCCATTCTGGTGTGTAAATACACTTGGAAAGTAGAACTATGGAGAAAAAAATCCAAGGGTACTTGATATAAATCCTTAATCCAGGATAGGACTCACCTCCATTGTTTAAATGTTAGCTGAGTGCATGCTAGGAATTGGGCTGTGCCAGTAAACAGCCCATCACACACTGGTGTGGATCTTTAGCACAGACTGGGTGGATTTCCCTCTGAGGAACCTTTATTTATTCATTCTTTTTCCAATGGTTGTAAAGGGGAGATGTGCTAAGTAGCTCAGATGTACTCATCTAACTTTTAGATGAGTCTGGGTTAGATTACTTTCTCCCTTCACCCTCTACAAACTGTTTCTGGGTAACTCAGAGTACTTAGAGTTGTCCTTGGACTTTGAACAGAGAAGAGGAAAAACATCCCTTACCCCACCATTACTTGCTTTATTTGCTGTCTTGATGTGTTTCTGCTCCCCAGTTCATGGATGCTTTTGAAATACAGCCCATCAATGATATACACATTTTGTGTCTTAATTAATATCATAGTTTCATTTTTTAATTTTTTTTAAATTCAGATACACAGGGATTAAAACATGAGCGAGCACTATCTAAATGGTGTGGGGGTTATCCAAATGTATGTCAATCACACATTTAGAGATGAAATGAAAAAATATTGTACAGTTTGATAACAACTAAAATCAAGGAGAATCATTTTCCTTTGACCATATATTAAGCAAGAACAAAGCAGAGGTATGGTTATGAAGTAGAAAGTATAGGTCCAAGAGTATTAAATTTTAGAAAGGGCTTTTTAACAGAGAAAGAAGCAGAGAGTAAAAATCCCTGTTCAAGAAGGAAGACTTTTTGAAGTATAAAAGGGCAGTTTGCCAAAAGAATTATGTTTCTGAAGGAAGCAATGCATGCCAATTTTTAATCCAAAGCAAAATGTCTGTAGCTGAGGTCTTAACTTCTGGAACAAAGGGATTGTATGCTACATAACACTTGTAAAACAAGCAGGTAATCTCTGCACATGCCTGTGCAAGAAATGAATGGAACATTCCCAATTTATAAATGAGTAATAGTGAATCCTGAACATTTTTAATTAGTTTGTTCAGTTCCACTACAAGGAAGCCAGAATAGGAACGAGGATGGCATGGTAATAAGACCCTGTACAAGAAAGAAACCCCAAACCTCCAGAGAAACACTGTTTACACACTCCAACACTGTAAACCTGATGTTCTACACCTCCTCCAAACTTTCATGTATGTGCTTGGATGCAGCCTCTATTAACAGAACTAAATACATGAATTGGCCAGTGTTCTTGAATAAGAAAGTGGGGCCAGACCATGCTGTGGATATCTGAAGACAGGCTGAGAGGGCTGGGATTGTTAAACCTTGAGAAAATGAGGCTCCAAGGAGGTGTTAACACTTTCCAGTACCTAAAGGGGCTACAAGAGAGCTGGAGAGGGATTTTACAAGAGAATGTAGCGATGGGACAAGGGATAATGTTTTAAACTGGAAGAGGG
Source organism: Sitta carolinensis (assembly GCA_032173965.1). NCBI lineage: Eukaryota > Metazoa > Chordata > Aves > Passeriformes > Sittidae > Sitta > Sitta carolinensis. Next base: position 55,922,759 of record CM063285.1, on the reverse strand, counting down.
CAGATTTAGATTAGATCTTTAACGTTTGGGTTTGGTGTGTACATCCTTCAGCCCTGAACCATCACTGCCTGAAAAGACATGGGTTAAATTCTTCAGTCCTGCAGATGGGGTGTGTGAGTGGCAGATCTGGTATGTCCTGCTGTCAACACTGGGATGCAGTGTGAGGCTTTGAGACTTTAAAATGAGTCACTTGGTTCCCTAGAGCATCACTTGGAGTGTTTGGGGTTATACGGAATTATCTGATTAGTTTTAAGAGACTGTGCTAAACTGGAAGTGTCTCACAGAATCGTACAATGGTCTGGGTTGGAAGTGACCTTCAGGATCATCTGGTTCCAACACCACCCAGCAGATCAAGTTGCTTAGGGCCCCGTCCAACCTGGCCTTCACACACTGGATCACTCTGAATAGCAAGGCCAGGGCTTAGAGGACCACAAACAAAACCTTCAAGGTGCTCTGAAGCTCGCTGAGTAAACTGCAGGCACAAACCTCACAGCTGCTGTGAAAGAACAACACAACCCAAAAATGTTTCTCCCTTGCCAATTTTGAAAGACTGTTCTCTTTTCTAAATGCAGTGTGTAAGGTTTTGCTTTGGTGCAAGAGTTAAAGGCTATTTTTGTACTTCTGAAGGAAACGGCTTAGAGTTAACTGCCAATTCCAGCCCTTTGGGGCATTTGTTTTGCCAGTAGCAGTTTCATAAAGAGTCTTGGCTTATCTTCTCTTCACCTCCACAGTCTATGTTGTTATTGCCAGTCTGCAGATAAACTCAGCTTTGTCTCGGGAGGCTGGAGACTGCACATGAGATATGGGTAAAAGGGGAAGAAATTTCTTTTTGAGACCAATATGTGATTAATCACTGGCTGATATTTCCCCCACTTCATTACAGGCTTTTGCATAAGACTCCTCACTAATTGCCCTGAAGGGCTGTAATTTGTAACAAAGTTGAAGTGAACAATATTACTTTAGAACAAAACAAGTAGCGTATAGGAACAGAAGCCAGTAAATACACACAGGGCAGATCCTGTGGAAGTAAATTGGCAAAAATTCAATTTGATGAGGTTAATTATACTCAGAAAGGCTCTTCCAGCCTTAAAGAAAATCTGTTTTGGTTCCCTGTAGATATGGATAATACTTAATGAAGACTTGTGGGTATTGGAATATAATTACTTTGTGGCTCTCTGTGCTTCTCAATAGCCTAGTCATAGTTGTGGGAAAGCCCTAAAATAAAGCAAAATTCAAAATTTTCTATTTCTAAGGCATAAGTACTTCCTGGTGCCTTCCTCTCACCTTTCAATAAAACAAAAAAATACCAATCTATCAAAACTATGGCATTGCATTCATAGCATGCACAGATGACTCCCTGCAAAGCAACACCATTACAGATGAAAGACCAGACAGAAGTTTTCCATCATTTTACAATGAACTTCTTACCTAAAAACTTTTTGTCAAGAAGAGATTCTCAATCACCTGCCTGAGGAAACCCAGGAATCTGTTAAGTTTTGTGTTGACAAACTTTTAGCTCTATAAAAGTACACCCTCTCCAGAGGTCACATCCCTCACATGCTCTAACTGGAACGTGTCTCAGGAGAAGCCAAGAGCAGGTTTAAGCATTCATGGATCCTTGTACCTGACACAGCCATGCAAAGGAATATGCTTTTAGAATACAGTTCAGCTGCCTTTGTGAGTTCAGATAATATAAAAGTCTTCTGGTTAAATTATTATTATTTTTCAAAGAATTCTGAATAAGCACAAATATTTTTCAGTCCTCATTCCCAATCTCTGTACTGTCTTCTTTCAAATCATCACACCACTGTATTGGCATTTCTGAAAGATGAAACTGGATTTTCCAGCATGACTATTTTCTTTACAAGCCATATCCTTTCCAGAAGCAATAGTTGCTAAAATACAATTTACCCATCTATCACAAGTCTTGCATGTGCACCTAGACATGTAGATAGTGATCAAGTCCATTCACAGGTTCTGCCTTTACAAGTAAGAATAATGCAGTACAAAACTCAGACTAAATAGGTTTTTCTTCTTCAGCGTGACATAGACTTTTGAATTTTCTTGAAAAACATTTTACCCTTCCACAAGCATGCAGAAGAATGGATCAGTGGTTCAAGATTTTTCTTGACACAGACAACAGTAATTCCCAACTCAAACTCTCATTCCCTGAGGGGTTTTAGGTTTTTTTCCCAGACTTCACTATCCCTGATGGAAGGGTACTTGAGATCTCATTTGTTCTCACCTAATGTCTATTTTAAACTCTTCACAGACACTACTCAAGCTCATTCTAAGTTCTCCTTTACAAGTCCCCCTCTCCTCAAAACTTACCAACAAAAAATGCATTCTATCTCAATCTTTAATTATTTTAAAAGTATAAACCCAAATTAAGTTTCTGTGTCCTTTCATTACAAGAGTGCTCATTTTCCCATTACTATTTGTATTCTGCATTATTGAATGTAGGTAATTAGAACTATATTATATTGCTAACAAGATTGCACCAATGATTAGAATGAAGAGTGACAGTGCTTTCCTAATACTGGTGAAAATATATCAAATAAGACCCAAAAATTCCTCTTTGTCTGTAGCATCACTTCTTTCATAAAGCTTTGGGTAATCATAATTTGGGTGTCTCTTCTGTCAGCCCTTCTGAGCCACATGAATTGAGGACAGATCTGTAACATCAGTTCCCCATTTCTTTCCTTTCCTTGAACTTTTCATTACCCAGGTCCTGGGATTGCATGTCAGTGCCCTTTTTTCCTTTTCATGTGTAATATATTTTAGACATCAAAATGCATAGTGAGATGAACACAGATTTTTTATTTTTTTTCCCCAGAGGTTAATACGAGGTACAAAGAAATTAGGGGACCTCTTTATGTCACAAGTGAAATCTGTGGTACACCTGGGGATTCAGCTTTGAATTCTCAAATTCCACATTACTTATTGGCAAAATACATCAAAACTTCTTACAGCTGGCAGTCTCAGCTCCATGTTAATGTAAGAAGATGGAACGTGGATGGCGCCAGGGTGGCTTTTAACTCAAATTACTCTTTATCTGTAAAATTAATCAAATTTTTCTTCAAGTATCCAGACAGCAATCAAACTGAATCCAGAGGAAAAAAAATACAAAAAGTCTTTTATTTGCTGGGGAATATAACAGGATCTAGAGTGGAATACCTACTATCTTATTCAGAAATTCTTTAAAATATTTAAAATATATTTGCCAGAGAGTTTTGGAATTCATCAGGATATAAAGGTATTTGTAGTCTGCAGGGAATAGAATAAAATGGATGGCCAGTGGTATCTATGAATGACTTATTTGTCACATTTGAGACATAACATTTCATAGCCTAATGAGGAAAGGTGTGCAGTTTTATATGTTTAATTTACATATGTAAAACTGAATTGAGCATTTCTTTGCAAACCCTGGCACAGTAAATAACAGTAGATTTGTGTAGCATTAGCTACAGCAGGTTCATGAATTACTGTGTAATGTGTCCCTGTACAATTTCAATGCAGCCCATTTTTCTTCTCCCTCTTTGCTGCTGCTCTAAATTCTTTATCTGGCAAGCTGGAGACTAAATATAGCATTCACTATGCCTTGAACTGGGAGGCATGGATAGACCAAAGATGGCTTTGAAGATCATCTATCTATGATTGCATGAATATTCATAGTTGCAAAAAAAAAAAATTTATCTCTGGTTATTCCAATAGAACTGTACATTTTGTTAGCTCTGGGTCACTGCATAGGAAGGAAAGTTCTCATAGAGTCAGAAGGAAAGCATCAGGATTAATTCTTCTCTTCCTTTTCTCTTCCTTTTCTCTTCCTTTTTTTTCTTTTTCTTCCTTTTTCTTCCTTTTCTCTTCCTTTTCTCTTCCTTTTCTTTTCTCTTCTTCTCTCCTCCCCTCTTCTCCCCATCAGTGTTTCCCTGGTTTTTCAAATCTTCTCCTAAGCACCCTCAGCCATCCAGAGGACACAGGGGTAGAAAGGATATTTGCCCTTGTAGGACCTTTCTCCACACCCAGGTGGTCAGGAAGGTTAGGCAGGACTTGGATGTGATGTTGCCTGCTCTGAGGGGTTAATTAAGTCCTTATAAAGTTTCAAAAAGATCAGGAAATGAAACATGAAATGCCTTTTCCTAGATCAGATCTCCCTCCATTAGGCTAAGATTTTTCTATATCCTTTATCCACTACCAGTAGAAGGGCAGCAATTAGGAACTTTTCCCTGGAATGAAAGAGATAAAAACTTTAATGTCTTTAATCCCCATTCAGTTCTTTTGAAATATTTATGTTTAAATCCATAACAGAGGATGGAATCTAGACCAAGGAAACAGACAGTGAATGAATTTATACTCCCACCATATTTAGTGTTTTTCATTTGTTCTATCCAAGACACGTTCCAAATCTCTGGATTTTTCATGGGGATTTTCCCCATATATATTTTTTTATATTGTTCTTCTATTGAAGAACATTGCTCTTTTCCTGTATTATAGTGGTCACTTGTGCTTTTAGATTTTGGATTCTGTATGACAGAGGCTTCCAGCCTAAGGCTGAGGGTCTGACTCTTTCCTGCCGTTGTACATATTCTATAGGTCATAAAAATAACAATGCACATGAATTTACCTTACATTGTCAAGTGCCCACATTGCAGAAAACTTCATGACATAGTGTGAGCACTTTTTTTCAGAGAAACTGGAAAAATAGGAGAAAGCATATAAAAGTTGGGAATTCAGTGAAAACTCAGGTATGATTATTCAGTGCACCCTGAGGTAGCTATGTCCCTTCCCCAGGAATAATACATTGAATTAAACATTTTCTGAGAACAAAATTGATTGAGAACTTGCAGTTAAAGCTTGTTTGCATTTCATAAAAGAATGACCAAGTTGATGTGAGTTTTGGTGAACTGCTGGTGAGAAGCAAGAAGGTTTTCAATCAGCCTTCCTGGAAAGAAACTTTGAGGAAGTGTTTACACAGGAATTAGTCAGGACTCGCAGTCACCCAGGTGAGCTGGCTCCCCACATTGCCATGAGGATTGGGAGCCAGCACCCCAGTGAGTGGAATTCATGCTGGCCAGGCAGACAGGTATCCCAGCAGTGGGAAATCTATGCCCAGAGGTGGTTCTGCCATGTTTTACCGAGTACTGTCACAGATCATGTCAATTTTAGCCATTTTCTGCTGATTCCTAGGGAGCAGATGGGACTTTTTTAGCACAAAGACTTGATATTTCTTATGTGATTCTTTTTTTTTTTTCAGTCTGTTTGTTTGTAGTTTTTTGTTTGTTTGTTTTTTCAGGAATACGGAGGGATGAAAATTTTCTTCCAAGAAATTTTTGCAGATCTGAAGTTCATCTGTAAAATTTTTTTACTTCCTTTATCCACAGTGTTCATTTTCCTTATACAAAGAGATCCAGAGGTGAGACCCACATTTATAATTTCAGGAATGATTTTTGCTAGACTTTTTGCAATCACTTGGTTTCTACCATTTTATAATGCACTCTGTCATCAATTAGTGGTCTTCACTAAAAAAATAGTCAGAATTAGAGAAGTTCAGATGGAAAACATGGGTTTATATGGAGAAGAAATATTCAGATCTTAGTTAAAACTACCAGAGATTTATGAAAGACCATAAAATAAACCCTGTACTTATGGTTTAATCCAAATCCTTAGGGATTACAACGAGACCTCCATGGGGAGATATTGCACATCTGCTGAGTGGGGATAGGAGGATTTAGTCTTTCTTGTGCAGCATCTGCTTCTTGCACACATCAGGGATGATGACAGTGCATAGGTCTGATCCAGGACTGCAATCCCACTGCTCCACAAAATCAGGACAGTTATATTCATTCCTTTACCAAAGCAGCATTTCTCAACTGAGACACCAAAACATGAAAGAACAGGGATTGCCACATTCTTAAATGTCAACTGATAACAAGAACATCTATTAAGCAGTCATATGAAGATCCATATCTAATTAATCTGCCAATTGTTATGAAAAAATAACATAAACAATTAAGTTTTAACTATGTCCATTAAAATATTTTAAATGCAATCTACTTGAAAAAGATGATTAGACTTTAACTGAGATATTTCTAAGCAGCTACAAGTTACTAACCAGCCCACTTCCAAAGAGTCAATTAGCACAGTTTAGCTACTTTCTTACTGATATTCAAATGGTGTTTGAAATGCCAGCAAAACACTTTAACACATCTAGATAGGTTAATAAAATGGTAACAGATTGCTTTCCAACGTATAATTTTGAATTAATTTCATTATATGTAAGCTTTCTTCAACAGTAGCAATCTAGTTTTTAATTACATTACAAACGAAAACTTGCAATATTAACTCTGTAATTAAGCTCTTAATTGAGTCAGGAAGTCATAACAATAAAAAGGTTGTTGAAAAGTGCATTTATTTTATTATTCATGATTTCCTATGTTCCCTTCAAAACAGAAATAATGTGCATATTATTAATTTAATTCTAAATCCATATTATTTAGACTTAATGGGACTCTAAGCATTGAATTAAATTAAAGGATCAGGCCATATCTATACTGTCTGTTTACTAAACAAGCATTCAGTGCATCATTCTTCTGGCTCCAAGAATTCTTAATTTAAGGAACACAGGACATTAAATAGATCAAATTTGTCTGGGTTTGCAAATCCTGATTTTTGGGGGTGTGTGTCCAGCTAGGGACAAAACCAGACCTTCCCATGGGAGATCAAGTTTTGAGATTCTCCTGTTTGTGGCTGGAATTACATCTCTGGAACACAGTGTTGATGAACTTGGGACATCATGGAGTTATCCCACCCTTCTTGTTAGGGTACTGGGTGAGGAATAAAACGTTTTCATCATCTCACTATTGAATCATTTTTATTAATTACATTGAAGAAGTGAATGATGCACTGATTTTAGCATGTTAGTAAAAATATAGTGCATTGCATTCTTGTCACAGTCAATGACAAATTTTGCTGCATTAGCAATAGCAGTTATCTTTCTTATCTGTTCTTTAAGAAACTTTAAAAATAAATACTTTAGACATTAGTCAGCCCCAATTCTCTTTCAAAAATTCTATTTTTTTCCTGTATATGCCATTTTTAATAGTGTGTCTTCCTGGACAGAAGTTCATGAGGCTCTCCAGTGATACATTAAGATACAGCCTGGGACAACCTCTGCTTGTTAAATCATTTAATTCATTATATGCTGTTCTGATTTTAAAACCTCCTTAATTCCTGTAAGACAATTAGTAGTTTTAGGCTATGCTGTTAAAACATGTAGATTGATAATGCTCGATTATTTGGATTTTAGCCTCGGTGTATATCAGCATGTAGTAACCGGATATTATTTTAATCAGACAGCATGTCCTTTCATTAAATTCATATTTTAATAATCTAGAATTCATCTGTGGGACAAATTATTATGAGATAAACCAGAGAACAAAAAGATAAATAAAGCAATAATAAAACACAGAGGTAAAGACATTATGTAAATTGCACTGTTAAATTCATAAATCTGTAGATTTGATTCTCCTTTCATCCATCTTTTTCCCCTTTTGGTTTCTTGCTGGTTATGTAATTTATATAATTTTTCTCTCACTGGGATGCAAATCATGACTCAGATAGAAAAACAAGGGAAAAGCAGTAGGATTCAACTCACAGATTATAACACTGCAATTTAGGTGAGTGATTACAAAACTCCACATTTGTGGTGTGGCAGTGAACTTACTCTTCTGTGTAAAGGAAGTGTGAAAGGGTGGAGTTTAAGCAGCACCAAAAGCAGTCTGGGTGACAGAGCAGGAAGAACTTTTCCTCTGCAGAAAAAACATGGATTAGAACATTATGGGAATTTCTGCAACCGGTAACTCTTGTGTTTCTAAGAACAACTTAGACAAATGTTCATCAGAAAATTTTATGATCAATTAATCCTATCTCTGTGCCTGTGTGTAGTCAGTACAAATGACCTCTTGAAATTCCATTCTGACCCACTTTCTGTGATAATTTAAAAACATTTACTTTTTGAAAAAAATATTTTGTAAGATACTGATATGAGTAAAGAAGGCAGTAAAACCTGGTGGAAAAAATCAATAAATGTATTTAAAGTATCATCATCCAGGAGTCTGCATCTGATACAAAGGCTTTCCAAATGCAGAAGAGGAAAAAACAATCAGGAAGGGAATCCTTTCTTTGTACCAGTGCCTCAAAGAGGAAACCAGGACAGACAACTCAAAAAGGGGTCAAATGGGCTAGAAATAGTGATTCATCTTTCAGTTACTTATCAATCTATAAAAAATTACTGTCAGAGGGATATCAGGCTGTGAAATAAGCTTAACCTAAGAAAGAATAATTATGAGAGATCTCAATCACAAAAGTGACAATCGTGAATGAATTATATCAGTGGAGCCAGCTTTTTGTATGGGCAGAAATACAGTTTTGAGAAAATGTCTAAACAGTCATGGCAATTTTCAATTTGAAAATTCAAGTGGCAGAAGATATTAGGGGGTGGAGGAGAAGTGGTGATAAGCTGTATGGGGATATATCTATATCTAGATATATATGTATATATATTTACACACACACAGAGTCACCATCTCTGCTGTCTGGGAAAGCACCCTCACACAGAGCCACAGAAAAAACATTTCTCCAGTTCCACAGCTGCTGCCAGCTCTGCTGAATCCTCCCCACTCCATACCTTCTAGACAGTGGTTTGAGGCTGGTTAGTACAATGACCAGCCAAATTTTGTTTAGTACATTGTGTATATATCTTTCCACCAGTCAGGCATGGCTGGCACCTCAGGATCAGAGAGACTTCTCCATTTCTAGAGCCAGCTCCTTGTCTAGCCACCACCCAAACTTAAAAAAAAAAAAAAAAAAAAAAAAAAAAAAGGCTGCTCAGAAAGCAGAAACAAGTACTTATGTTCCTTTGTCTTACTGCTTTTTATTCTTTTCCCTTGATGGTTCACAAATAGATAAGTGTCATTAAGAGACTGTTTACCTGAAGCAGGGAAAGAAGATGGGAAACAAATTATTGGACACACAACAAAACAACAAACAGGGGAAAATTCATAATCTCATTTACTCTTACAAGTAAAAACCAATGATAAGTAAAATCTATTTTTTGTTACTATTGAAAATGTAATTTTCTTCTGCTTTTAAAAGGTATGAAATAGTTATTTGCTTTCCCTTTACTTTTTGGACCCTCAAATAGCATCTTATTCTTTTCTCTTCCCTTTCATTTTTTACCATTTTTAGAAATGGATTTAATGATGATTTCAAGATTTTAATCAACTTTCAATTTATTCTAGTAAAAAAAAAAAAAATTGATTAAATGTTTCATTCATGTCTGATCTCTTTTATAAGCAGGAAGATTTGATTGGATAACCTTAGAATTTACTGCAGATCAGCTTCAACCCAGAGTTTCATCTTGTCAGTGAGCTATAGTCTCCATTGCACTCCAATGTCAGCTCAGCTGCAGTATGTTGAAGGCTCCTTACTGACTGCAGAGGTGCCTCTTGAACAATGTATGGTGACAATGATGACAGCCTAAATCACACTTGGAAGCAAATTGCCTTAATCCATATTAAAGTGCTAATTATTTGATTTGTGAAGCTGGCAATTAAGTACAGCTTCAAAGATTTCTGTGTCAGCTGCAGGTAAATATTCTTCAAAGACTCACCACAGCTCATCAGATAAAATCTTGGTGATACTGAACACTCTGTTGCAGATATGTCTCACCATTATAAATCAATGTATAAAATGAAATTAAATAGAGTGCTTTTCTTTGAAAAGAATACATTTTAAAAGCAAACAAAAAAAAAATCCTTGGTAGGTGCAATCTAAAACTCAAGAAACAAAAGAGGATTCTAAAGAAACATAAAAGGATTGAATTGAGTGTTTTGAAGCATTTTAATCAATACAAGTCTCTGCACTCTTCCTAATACACTGATTAACATTAACTGTTTTCATGCAATGATCTGAATAATGACATTTCTTTAGGTCTAATAATCTGTCCAATAGTACTTCAAGAAGAAAACACTACATTTCACTCCATTATGACAGTTTAAAATATTGATTCATTTTTGGATTTTGTCAGGAGGTTGAAGATGTTAAAGAAGAAAAACTAAAGTACAATTTATTAGAAAACTACAATAAGAAATTTAATGAATTTTACTACTAGATATTATTGCTAATAAAAAAATGATGTAAGGAAGAAAACCCTTAGCATCATGGTCTCTACCAGTATAAGCCAATCTCTGAATAATCCTGTAATGAAATTGTGCAAGAATGCAAATTGAAGTCATGTTGTAAAACTATCTTGAATGTGGTGCTAGAATGATTTGATGTCAGAATTTTGTATTCATCTAGCTATTAAGCTTTTATTTTCAGGAAATAATGGTAATTAGAACTAAAATGCACCTTAAGAAATTAGCTAGCCTGTTGTCTTCCTCCAAGGAATACACGTCAAGGATTTCTGGCTGATGGTTTATATTTGATGTTGTTGTACATGGCTGTGTTATCATAGAACACCAAAGGATTATCAGCCTTTCTCTCCTTCTCTCTCAACCCCCTGCAATTTTATAGCAGCAGATATTGTAGGGTGTTAGTACAGCCATGTGGGACAAATACAACAGGAACAGAGGTGAAGATCCAGGGCAGAGGCAGGTTGTGTGTGTGATTCCAATCATGGAAGAGATTGTCAGCAGATGAGGGTAGTGAAAGAGGATCTAAATTCCAACACTCACTGAGATTTCCACCTTAATTTCAGGCTGTTGAATGAAAATGAGTGTCTTTAATCACATTTAGCAACTGAAAATTTAAGTATAAATCCACCAACATAAAAGTTCCTTTTGAAATCTGAGCACCCAGCTTTTTATTCTCTCATATGAAAGTTTAATTTCAAGTACTTTGATTCAAATGAAACATTTTCAAAAAGAGGAAAGGAAAAAAAAAATTAACTGCATTCCCCCAAGGCACACTCAGTAGTTAATTTGACAACAAATGCCATCCATTATGAGTGATCAAGTGATGAGTTATCTCATCAAAACCCACAATACAAGATTATTCCAGTGTTTAATTAGAACAGTAGTAAAGAACTCAAGCCAACAAAATATTTAACTCATCCCATTTAATCAGTTCCTTGAAATTAAACAAAAAGTCTCACTTTCAATCTGGCAGTTAAAGATATGCAAAGGCATCAACTTTCCAAAGAAAAGCATCCAAATATTTTTATTTAATTTCGCAAAGAAAGGTAGTGGTTTTGCAAATCTTGTATTGTTTCACCTCCTTTCTCCTGTTTGGGAGGTTTTTGTGGGTGATAGGGTCAGGTTTTTAAAGTATCATTCTGCACATTCCTATGTTTCCTGTAGGATTTTGGGGAAGGTTTGTGGGCAGAACACTCCTGCCCATCACCTGCCTGTTCCCCAGCTGTCCCCTGAGGGCTGAGGTGCCTCATTTGAGAACAGAGTAGATGGTGCAGGCAGAGCTGCTGGGCTCAGCACATCTGGACCAGCCCTGCTTTGCCATTTGGCAAATCCTTCCCCTGCCACTGCCTCAGGTCCACAGCCATAAAACACAGACAGCGTTCAGGGTTTTGCTCCACATCAAGTAGGAGCAAGATCCTAGAACAGGTCTCACCCCACCCATGCTGAAGCTCATCAAAGATGGATGTGTTCAAATAAAACCAGGAGGCAATCCAACAGAGCTCTGAGACTGAGGTGCCAGCCAGGGTATCCTGGTATGAATAACAACAATGTCACAGAGGAAGTCCACATGCCGGGCATATTTCTTGGCAAGGTGTGCAGGGAGTTTGGAAGGATCTGGGTGTGACTGAGGTGGTTAAACCTCTTTGTGTTTTAAATCTGTGGGGAGTTACCCTGGATTACATAGACTGTGTCCATAGAACGGTAGGAGGGCTTGGGCTCAAGCACTGCTCTGTGATTATCTAGTTCACCAGCTCCTAGCACAGTCCATAGTCTGGGTTGCAGGAGGCACCAGTGAGAACTTTCTGGGACAATAGGCAAGCATCAGCAGACAGTGATCCCCAAAAAAACCCAACATGGTAACTATTACCATGTATTCGAAGAAAGACCTAAATCACTCTGAATGTAAGCTGGGTTTATGCCACAGGCTTCAGGGGCAGAGGAGACACCTTGGGCTGATTAATTTTCCTGTGTTCAGTTTTTAAATGAGTTTATACTGAATTATCTGCATTGATCTGGAGACTTTTCTACTGATGATAAAAAGGCAGTAAATTCTCACATTTGTGTACTCTGCCTCCACTTTCCTCTACATTTTTTGCTAGGAGTATTTGTGGTGTATTTCAAAACTGATCCTGAATCTCAAACCTGTCCCTGGAACTAACAGACCATAAATTGTTGCTTAACCTTGAGGGTCTCAGATGGCAGACTCTATATGAGGGCAAATCCTCACCACTGTATGTTTTCTTCCTAAAATGATGTGTTCTGACAAGCTCTTTAATAGTATGATGGATCAAGTTCCCTGCATCACTGAAGCTCCACAAATTTACATACATCCACTAAATTTGCTCCACCATAAAATATTCTACTTTTTATACAGGAATGGGGATCCAGCTAGTGCTACGTTAAGTGATTTTTAGCTGAATTGGACCAGCTAAAAAGTAGGTTGCAAAAAATAGAAAAGATGTTTCTTTTTTAATAGTTGTTGGATGAAAAAACAGCCCGAACAATGTGAACAATAACTGACCTGGTGACTTTCATTGGAATGAGAAGAATCATCTCTTTGGGAAAATGAAAAGATTGAAAAAAAAAAAAAAAAAAAAAAAAAAAACCCTAACAAAAAAGGACAGTTTTAGACGAAAAAGTTAAGAAATGAGGAACTAGGACAGTCAGTGGCTCTGCCTCAGCTGAAGTATGGTCTCTAATGACTCCAGTGACACATAATCAATTTATGAGCTTTCTTGTATTACATTTGCAGACAATGCAGATGTCATCATTTCCATGTCCCCCGAGAATGGGAAGTATTATATTATATTCACTCAAGAGTGCAAATGCCAGCAAAATTTGGCCATCCTAATTCACATGAAATTAATTTCTGGATATTTATGCTCAGATACTTTGCCTACCCAATAGTTGTCTCTCATAACGATTATTTTTTGCAACCTTGAGAAGTCTGTTGAAATACTGATGTGATCAGAACTACAAAATCAGATTTTGGAGCCTTTCAAATTCTGTTTCTGTTGAATGACTTTCAGCAGTCTATGCCAGCTCTCAACCTAAATTTCTTAGTGCTCTGAGAAATAACATGTTAAAGGGATTTGTAAACAGGGATTTGCTTTTTCACAGCCCAAACGTACCTCCATAACTGAGACTCAGCTCTTTTATACTTACCCAAATAATACCTCTGCTGATTTCAATAAAATTCACCAGAATACACTGAAATGAGGGAGTACCTGTTCTACTTCGTCATAAAGAGGCCTGGACATAAATAAGTAATCAGATTTGCTGTTTTATTTTCATATTTAGTGAAAACCTGTATTTTTAAATAATTCCAGTAAGCTGTAGGATTCAGAAAATGTACATACATACAGAAAATGTAGTATAAGTGTTAAGTGTCTAAATTCCTGATCAATACTCACCTGTCACTCATTTCTATTCCTGATCAGTCACATGCTGTTAACTGTCTCTTCCTTTAACAGAATTTATAGTAAGCTATTAGGATTTATATGGTATTAAAGGATAAATAAACATTTGTCTGGAACAGCTGGTGATAAATAATGTACACTCTCTGCTGATTCCTGAGACAGCAGAAGTTGTCTTCAGGTCTTTCAGATGCTTTATAAACATTAAGGTTGAACTACACTGAGAGAGGAATAGGAAACTTTAAGTCATGAAGAATGCAGTATTTATTATTTTTAAAATGGTATAATTTGTATAATAATATCACTTAATCAACACTATAAAGCAGGATGGGGAAAAACCTGACACAAGCTTCAAAAGCAGACAGATTTGGATGGCTTAGAGTTGAATATTTGTGCATATGCTGTTTGGGAAGTAGGGGTTGGGGTTACCCTCAAATTATATTGAATTCTGATAAATATAAGTCCAATTATGAATTATTAATATTCAAGCAGCAAGTAACTCATGCTTCCCAAATAAAAAAATGATGTGCTTTTCTGTGGCAGGGAGTTAGGACATTGAGGAAAGAATTCTGAGTTTAATAACCTTTTAAATATTACCATCATTTGCAAGTTATCACATACCTGCAGAAAGTAATAAACTGGAAAAGATGTTTGCATCCAAGCATTTTACAAATATTGCGCTTCCATTCAAGATAAAATTTTAATTTACAGACTTTTTAGAAATCTAGTAAAATTTCATAGTTCTGTTTCCTGTTCCCATTTAGGAACTTGAGTTACAAATTCTCAATCTTAATGCAGGAGTGCAAGAAAAACTCTCTTACTTTTTGAACAGATAGGAACCTAAGACTAACCTTGATTTCTATAAAACTTACCAGATTCTCACAACTGCAAGAAATTTGCAGTATCACAAAATCAGTGTCTGGTTAAAACCACAGTTTAACTGAATAATGAGAATTGAATTTGGATGGCGTGTTTGGTTCAGTGGCAATATGGCAGAGGTCTGTCTCAAGGGGACAATTTTAAGTGCACAAAAGTTCCAGGGTTTGGGGTACCACAGTAACAAATTGGGTATTAGAATGCTGCCCAATATGGTGGAATATGGGGTTGATCCCACCATAGGTGATGTGCAGAAAGATTCATCCAGACAAAACATCCCGCTCCCAAACACTTGTCTTGAATCCGTGGCGTTAATGAGATTTACTTACACGCAAATCGAAATCCCAGAGAAGGGCAAGGCTATTGCACAGATCAGCCAGTGCAAGAGGCGGCTCCTGAGCTGGAACTGAACATTCGGGCACATTAAACCAGGTGGGCGTTTGCCCTGCTCAGAGAGAGCCCCAGAACAAAGCAGCTGGGGACGGCGCTCTCCGGCCACCGCCACGCGCGCGACCCGCGAGCTCAGGGCTCTCCTCTCTTCACAGCAAACTCCTTGAACTCCGACTTGGCAAAGTCAAGAGGTGGAAGCCAGCCTCTTCGTTTTGAAAAATTGGCCCCGTGGGTTTTCATTCGTATTTTAAGATCTACACAACTGTTTGAAGAAAGAAGAGGTGAGAAGGGCAGAAAACCTTCTTTTTTCCTAGAGGGTTCTTGTACTTATATCCAAGACTACAACAATAGAAGAGATGAGAGGTAGGATGCCCCTGACTGATAAAGCTCTTCCTTTCCTTTAGATGTCTTCCAAGTCATGTAAAACGATGCCCACCAATTCTTAATTCTTTGGGACACCTTTTGAACTTGTGGTTTTCAGATAATGAACTCTTAAACAAGAAGTGTCGCAACTAGGCTGAAAATTATTTTTGGTGATATCTCTCTATCCTCCCTTTACCATGACTAATAATGTGAATATATTTCTATTATATTCTTCTTGGAACTGTCTTTTCAGGTTTTTTGTTGGGGTTTTTGTGGGGGTTTTTTGGTTTTTTTTTTAATTGACATGGAATATTTAAATTTCTTTTTTTTCTCCAGTTAGTTATCCTGCTTAATGGAGCTACTTATAAATGTTATAAGATCTATAGCCAACACTTAGGAGCTAGATTGCAGTTTTCTCTCAGGATCCTCACATCAGTGCTACAACAAGAAGCCAGTCCCAGTGTCTGCCTCTGATATCTCTAATTCCTCTTTTACCTGAAAGCAGCAGGAAGGCCCCATTTCTGTGGTGGAGAACTCCATCAACCTCTATGATCTGGAGACATACTCTCACTTGCCCTCTAAGCCTGTCCACTGTGAGAGTGCCTTTCTGAAAACCAGATCATTTCTCCATCTTTCTCTGGGATACAAAATAGGTACATAAATCAGCTGGGAATCAGTTTCCAATCACATTTTTTTTGTCTTGCCTGTTTGCTCATTTTTATTAAAATGGACCTATGTGCTGAAGGAATCTCACAGGGCTTGGTACAAGATATACTACCAAAAGTTATTTATTGGATTCCATAGCAACAGATATAGGTGCCTATAGGGAAAAAGAAACTATTACATCAGACTTTTTGGATGTGGCTTTTACCCTCGTGTATTTTTGGAGGGATTTATGCGTCCAAGATTTTAAGTAGTAGTGAATAGACTTTGTTGTTTGTAATCAGATATGCTTATTTTAAAAGACAGAAATCATAAATTCTATTTTACATATGTAGAGGACATGATTCCTCCCTTCCTCTAGAGACAAAATTTATATGTATATTTAATGGGAGAAAAAGAAGAGAAGGGTTAGGAAAAGAGAATAAAGTAACATGATCCATGGATGTAGAGAATGAAATGAGATCCTATTGAAACTTAACAAGTGAAAATTCCAAGTTGCACTTGACTTTCCAAAATGGTAAATTGCAAATTAGAATCAAGTTTCTCAAGTTCCAAGTCTCCTACACAAGCTGGTTTCCCTTCATGGATTGTTCTCCCTGGATACATCATGTCTGGGGCAGTGTGCTGTGAAAATACCAATTACAAGCTGTTGTTGGACTTGTCTGTTGGAATTAAAAAGTTTTGATGGAAAATGTTTACTTTAAGATAGTTGTAGGAACCATCAGATTTCTTCTCCATAAGCAAACTGCCCAGCCTGATATTGAGGGATTTCTTGAAAGGAAGACTCCTAGGACTGAATTTCATGTCAGCCCCAGTTTAGACAAGAGGCTTTATCCAAGCCACAGCCAAGGGAACATTTTGTCTGTTCTACACTTCCATGATGACATTATCTTCATTATGCATCAAACTGCTGCTGTTGTTGAATTTTATTTCATAAAACAGGGTATGACTTATGCAACAGCTTTTACCTTTATCAACATGTGGAGAATCAACACGCATTCCAGCCAAACTCTCTGGGCAACAATTGCAGGCTGCACTCACAATGGTGAGAAATGGGATTGCTTCCCATACCTGCAAGTTAGTACATTTGGCAGTAAAACCAATGTTTTACATGATGGTTTGTGAAAGCCTCTGGATGTTAAGAAATCTAAAGGGGCAAAATCCTGAACCGTGTTGCAGACACCTTGTGCACCCCCTGGTTTAATGGAATCAGGATTTCACCTGCTCCTAATAAATCTGGTTTTAACCTAGTTGCAAAACAGGCAGAGTTCTCATCACTCTGAGATAACAAAGTGCCAACGAGATTTAAGTCCTTATTCCATTTTCCTTGTTAGAGAGGCACAATTTTATGTATACTCAACTAATTAAATGCTTCTTAAACTACTTAACAGATTTATTCATGCCATTCTTGAAAATGAACATTGTTTTGGTTTCACTTAAGATGTTTGAAACTAAGTGCAATGCTCAGATCAATCTGCTGTCTTCAAATCAGCATATTTTATATATAAATATATATATAGTGTGTATATATATATATATATAGTGTATATATATATGTATATTTTGCATCATCCTCATGGTGAAATTGGTGCACAAAAATCAACAATCAGAAGAAGAAACCCAAACTCCTCAAACATTCATTTAAAATGTGTTTTTTTGTCATTCCTACAGGACTCTGATCAAGTGTCTTCTTGTTTTGGTATACATTTTAAAAGAAAAATATTATAATTTTAAATAAGAAAATGCAGCTAAAGTGTTTTCTTAATGAAATCCTGCATTTGAGGTAGAGGTTCATTATGCAGCAAAAAAAGTCCTAAGGCTGGGAAGGAATGTGATGTGTTTGAATTTACATTTTAGCTTAAAGACTGAAAAAGAAATATTTTCTCTGCTTTTCTAAAAGAGGTGGAGTGAAGGTAATGATTTGCACTTGAATAAAAGGTATGTACAATAGCTAAAGAATTAGTTTAATATTAAACTTTCAGTGCAATCAATTACTTAGGCTTGAATCCAAAGACTGTAGTCCCTAAAAGCTGTGAATTGGAGCATCAAACTCTTGAGTGCTTGGCCCTCACAACAAAACTTGGGATTCTCTCTTAGCCATTCACCTTTTTCACAAAGTGTTTTAAAAGTCTTGAGCTAGGAATTATGGACTTGCAACCTGGCCAACATAACCTCGTGGGGAGCTGAGCAACAGGGAATACAAGAGCAGTGTAGGGGTATAAATTCCCTTTCCCTTGCAATGCAGATTATTTTTATTTTCTGTCTTTCACAAACCTCCCCTCACTCTCCTGGTTTAACAGCTGCACAGTGCAGCCTGCCTTATACTAGTACTGCCTTTTTTTGGTGGACAGCTCATAAACTGCAGGTATTTTGAAAGCTTTCACTGTTTCTGCACATACCAGGACATGAAAGGTTAGTCAGGTTTTCTGCCAGAGCTTCCCAGTCATCTCTGGATTAGCTGCTTATTAATTACTGCAGAACCCATGTCATATCTGGTCCTGAATTTTCGGGGTTCAGCTCTTTGAGCTGCAGATAAATGTATTTTTTAGAAGCACTTGATGAAGAATTTCTGTTCAAACACAGGACTAAGAGAGTTGTAAGACTTCCACAGCTTTTTAATTAAGATGAAAAACCTTACACTAGCTGTGGGCTATGGGTGTAACATATTCATGTTGGCTTTTGGCTGTGCCTATATTAGAACAGAACTGAGTCACGTTGGATCAGTCTGGAGATTCACAGCTGGGTTGTTTTGGGGGAGAAAGTGTTCATTACTAGCAGGAGTAAGTCTGTAGGAGGCTGTTAACTACAGACAAAAAACTCTGTGAATAACAATTATTAGCACCTTGCAAACACGAGGGGTACCTTGGCCAACAGTGGATAGAAAGTGAGGCTTTGCTCATGGTTCTCATCTGGAATTTTGAAGATTTCAGGTTAGTTCATGTTCCTGTCCCTGACTCCAACATGGAAATTAAACCACTGTTTTTTCCACACTCCATTTCCCTTGTTTGTGATAAACTTTTTGTCCACTGCTTGCTTGTTCTTGTTTTTTTCTGTCTCTCACAAACTATTTTTCTAGCAAACTATGGTTTCCTGATACAATTACTTAATTGGTTCTGCTACAATTTGGTAAATAATCCTTGGACACTGGTTTTACTTTCCTCACAAAAACACTGCTACAGTGTACCAGAAAGAAATCCATGCTGGACAGAAATTGCAGTGCTGAGTGTCATTAGACATCTTTTTGAAAGGAATTCTTTTTTTCATGCTTTATAACATGATAATTGGTTCAGCTGTGTGGAACCACTTTTGAGTCCTACAAGGTCCACAGAGCCAGATGTAACACCAAACACCATTCTCTGTACTGGGCAGAGTTCAGCTCTTTATTACAGACAGGTTTACAGGGTCCTTTTCATGTTCATCATAACTGAGATATAAAAGATTAATAATTACAACTGCTGAAAAAAAAAAGGATCATTATGCAAATTTCAACATCGTGTTCCTGGAGGGAAACACCTTTCCTAACGAAGCACTTTAACAGAAGATAAACAAGGCATTTTTGAAAAGGTCCAGCTAACAGCCTCATGAAATTATTCTGTGATACCTTCATTACTGCTAGTCAGTCCCTGCAGAAAGACAATCTCTTCTCTTTTACATAGCACTGAGTCTTTACTGTTGAAACTATCCTTTCAATATGATTGTTAGTAATGAGGGTTCATTAGCATATATTTTAATGAAATCAAGAGATTATATTTTGAATAAACAGCTCTGGCCTCCACTGCTGGATTTTTATTTTGATGTCTATGGATAAAACCAGAATTCTTTATTGGCAGGCCTGAGTCCAAAGCCAGCATTAATGTCTTATCACACAGGGTCAGGTTTAACAATGAAAGATAATGCAACTCTCTGAGAACAGATCATTTTGAATTAACTTTCACAAGATGGACAAAATCCATCTTTCAAAATATTCAGCAGACATCCAGCTTCCTACCCAGACTTACTCCTTTTGGACTTTTTTTTTCACTGTGTGTGCTGCCTAGATGTGTTTTGCTTAAATGGGAATTTTACAACCCAGAGGACAGAGTAAGATGACTTAATTGCATTTCTGAAATGGCAGGTTCTGTTCTACAGCACCTCGATCACCCTTGCACAGATTCTTTTTAAAAATGAACTGTATTTCAAATTCAAATTCAGCAATGTATCACAATTTATTCTCCTCTTATTATTCCTCTATAAAATGAGATATTCTTAACTAGTTTTAGCATATTTAATCCTTAGTTGGTGTGTCACTGAAGTTAACCCAAATCTATAGATGTTATTTCATGCCAAAACCTCACAATAATGCCTCCACCTTCTTACAATTAAAGTCTGCAGTACTTACCTAAATAGTAGCTTTAAAAAGGCAGAATCACCTGTGGTCTGTGGTTCCACTTCAGAATTTCCTTTGGGGTGTTTTATTTCAATCTGCAGGAGAACAGCTCAGCATGCATAGGGTCAGGGCTACATTGACCTCCTGATTGAGGGCAGGAATAGTAGAGAAAATTCTCTGTAGGACTGGCAAAAAGGGAGTTCTTCAGCAGAAAGATTATTCTTTTGTCCTCACTCCTTTAGGTCTTTGGCTAGAAAGATTACGTTCTCACTCCAGCTGGCTACAAAAATACCCAAAACATGTGAGAGTAAGAATTTGATGTAGTGTGACAATGGTGGCCTTGGAAAGTCATTTTTGTACTGGTGGGCTGAGACAGACTAAAGCCAGGCAGGAGGAGCACAAGGCACCTGTGAGCTGGGAAGGTGATTCACACCAGCCTGCTGCTGCTGGAGGGAAGGCTTGGCTGTGTCTGCCTCCTGCTCTCTGCTCCAGGGCAGGGTGGGGACTTCCAGGGAGCCAGCCCAGCAAGGCACTCTCAGTTTGGAGCTGGACTGCAGCCAGATCCTTGACATCCCTGAACTCTGAGATCTGGGCCATTCCTCTGGGATCTGCTAAATCAGGCACTGACACAAACATCTCAGTGTGGAATCAAGTCCTGCATCTTTCCCAAAATCCTAAAAACATGGTTGATTCATTTAAAATATTTGCACTAAATACAGAGCATAAATCTCAGGAAATCAGGTGCACTCGACGTATTTCATAACCTCATCAAAGTTTTGGTCTCTTAACCACCTCTTTTAATTTAAAGCTTCATTCTGCCATTGTTTTCCTGACCACATCATTATTTTTGAGCCTGTTCATCGAAAGCAACAGAAAGGCTAGAAGCTTTGATATTTGAAAGGAATTTAAAATAGTGTGAGTTTAGTTGTCCCTCTTTGTCCACAGTACTATCAGTTCCCCACTTCATTCATTTTTTTAATAATATAAGTCCAAATTACCTCGAGTTATGAAAGGAATTGGGAAGAACTCTTGTTATTATTCCTCTATAACACTATATATATATATATATATATATATATATATATATTCTTGCAGGCAAGAAGAACAAGAATTGTGAGCAACTTAGACAATACATTTTACACCACTGAGTATAGACACATACAGCCTGAGGTGTTGATTTCATTAGTATCTCGTTTTTCCACGTGTGCATTTGTCTTGACAGTGCAAATTAATGTTCTAGCAGTGGTGGGTTCTGATGTATGGCAGGAAAAAAAATATAAGCAATCAATACAGCTTATAAATATTGAAGTGCTTCCATATAGAACAACAGGAAGAGCTGGAATAATGAGACCAAGAAGAGAAACTTATCAATTCACAATACAAATCCTAATAGTTATCTGCAACATGGTTACCTCGATTTTCCTATAAGGTTGTATTCCTAGAAAGGTCCCAAAATCTCCCCTCCCATTACCTATGGATTTTGTCCATTTATTGACATAACTTCTCACCACCTCTGAATCCTTGTCATCCCTCACAGCTCCTTCTGCAACTTCTGTCAGCATCCTGTATTATCCTGAGATAGTTCTATATGTCACATCCAGCAATTTCCAGTAGTTTTCCACGTCCATGTGCCATCCCTGACAATATGAATAAAGGAAGAGAAGCAAAGCAGATTATTCCTGATGAGACAAGAGATGTAGAGCAGCCTGGGAGTGGGTCCAATGGCTGGCACTGGCACTTTTCTCCAGACACACACATGATACATTCTGTGCCTCACAAACCTTGGAGCCATGTAACCTTCCCCTCACTCATCTTGCCCTTCCATGGAAAAGCAGCTCTCAAACCCAAAGTCCAGACCAGGTAGCCATTCCCAAGCTTCTTAGAAAAGCATTTCCTTATATGTGAGTAGGGAAACCTCTGCTCTGGGCTTGGAAGAAAAAGCAAAACCTCATAATTCAAAGAGAAATGTCTCAAGAGAAGGTCAGTGAATGAACAGAAAAAAAGATGCAGTTAGGTGCTTTTCAGCATTTCTCCTACAGTACATGCAGTAAGAAGTATCTGCTTCCTGCCAGATGTGGATAACCTAGGATTTAGCCACAAGCTTCTCTTGAAGAATTCCTCTTTTGAATGATTTGCCATCATACTAACTTCATTCTTTGTAACATTATCACCAATATTTTTTTGTTGAGGAATGAATGTGACTTGAGGCTTCCACATAAAATCCTTGGAAGCTGCAAACTTGAAGACCAATTCCTCTTTCCAGTGGGCTTATCTAGAACATGAAAAATGGAAAAGTCTTTGGGCTATTTTTTTAAAATCAGGAGGAAAAAATCATGACTGATGATTGGCTCTGCAAGAAGACTTCTGCATCACTGCTGAGAATTTCCAATCACACAACTGAAAAACTCGCAGCAAAGGCTGACCTGCAGCCTTAAGGGGCAGATGATCTGCTGCCAGGAGAGGCTGAGCCTTCCTTCTCTGAGCTGTAGGTCTGCTGTCACTCAAAAGCAGAGAGAGGAATTGGTGCAGAGCATTTTTCCCTGAGACAGCTTCCCAAGAGATCTCCCAGAGGTCCCTGTCACTCTCTCACAGTGTTCAGCCTCTTGCTGGAGAGGGTTAACAAATGTAACAGATGAGAATATTGCAGCCATAAACTAGAAACTGCTATTTTGTTCTTTACGTACTGCCATTTTTTTCCAGGAATAATTTGTTTACATTTACATTTATATGATATTGAAAAATAGCAAATAATGTATTTCCTAAAGTTATTCTATTCTTCTCCCATAGAAATAAGCAGTAATTGCACTATCAGCCAGCTTCCAAGGGATTGATGCCAATAATGTAAGCAGCTGTATTTTTACATTTTGTTTAATAAAATTGCTTTTATGTAAAGGTCTGCTATTAAACATTTGATAGCTTCACACGAAAAAAAAATATCTCTAGCGTGGAAAGGCAATTATAATTTGAAGAATTATTGCCATAAACTTTAATGTTTTTCAATTTCAATCTATTGTAAGGCAAGAATTTCTCTAGAGCAGTCGTATTCAATGTTCCATTGTAAAAAAGAGTAATGGAATAAAAAATACTGTGTGATGTATAGAATTTTATGACAAAAAGGCAAACCCCCTTCAAATGTTTCTCTCTGTAGTCATCTCTACCTTTAGTCTTATTAGTTGCCGTGAAAAATATCTCAAAAAGTGCCTGTAAGCCCAAATAATTATATGCCTGGTTTCATAACTTGTTGATAGAAGCTAAATATCTAAACATTCTTTATGCCTTGGTCTTGCAGCTAATTCATTTTGTCACTGCTGTCTCTAAATTTATGAATTTTAGCTAAACTCTTTTGTTAGGCAGAAGAGAAGTATCACAGGAGGTGATTTACCCTTTTCCTCTCTTTTGGCATTAGATACTCAGGTAAAAGCAGTTGTGTTTCACTCCTGGGTGACTGAGATCAGGGGAAGTCCTACTCTGGGTAATTAATTTCATAAAGAATGATGCCTTCAATCATCTTGACACCATCAATATTGCTCAGATGTTGCACAGCCCTGAGCTAAGGCAGTGGGTCAATTAAATCAGTGTGAAAGTACATTTAGAGTGGTGTTGGAAAAAATTCTGGGAGGGTGCTGAGCCCTGGCACGGGGTGCCCAGAGCAGCTGTGGCTGCCCCTGGATCCCTGGAAGTGTCCAAGGCCAGGCTGGATGGGGCTTGGAGCAGCCTGGACAGTGGAAGGTGTCTTGTGGCAATGGGGCTGGAACAATGGGAACTCTGTGGTCTCCTCAACCCAAACCACTCCACGATTCCTGATTTTATGAAAGAGGGAGTGAAACCCTGCACCTGTGCTCTGGGAAAGCAGACAGGGTCTGCCTGTTCTGCTTAAAAGCTACAAACCACTCGCCCTGGAGGCACTGAGGGACAAAGAGGGATTTGACACGCAGGAAACTCCACAGATTGTGTGAAGTGTTGAGGCACTACTCCAAACCCAGCAGCGCCCCAGGACTGCAGGAGTCTGAGCTCTCCTCCTGCACAGAGCCCAGCCACACAGATTTAAAGCTGTGGTGGTAGGGGCTGACTTCAAGGTGCCACACCTCACCTATTTCTGACCTGCTGACAGAAAGAGCAGCTGGTGACTCCATCAAAGCAACTGCTGGGCTAGAAATCACTCCCTCAGACAGCCGGAGGGAGGACTGTTTGCAAAAAGCTATCACTGTTATTTGAAAAACAAAGCTAAGTGATCAAATGATCTCATGTTCCACATCCTTCCCGTGGTGGATCACAGTCCAAAACCTTCCAGTTATAAAGCTTCACTTAAACAATGGGCTGAAAAGAGGCAAGCAGTGGCAAAGTCGAAGACCTCTCCTGACTCCAGGGATGATAAAACTTCTGATCTGCTGTAATTCATCAGAGCAGTTGAGCACGTTCTTGTGTTCAAGCTTGCAGGCTGGCACAGTGATTTCAATGCATTCTATTAAATACAACACGTTAAGTGCTTTGCTGGCTCCCAGCTTGACACAAATGTCTCTTGAAATGACTCTCAGGGTATTTCTGTAAAAGATACCAGTGGCTAAAGTCACACAAACTGGAGCCTCCAGGATGCCAAAATAAGATTTAGTGTGGCCATGAACATTGTTCTCTTGGGAATTCATCTTCAAGTTAAAAAAAAAAAATTAAAAAATATCTTCATTATAGTTAGAAGATCTTATTTTGAAATCAATATCACTATCTGTTGAAATATAGGCAAATAAAACAAAAAAAAAATATTTAGGAGTTATGTTATTGATGTTGTTGCTGGTTTTATTTTTTTCATTTGGACCATCACAATAACTCTTGAAACACAACCTGAAGAGTACATATACTAATTTTCTCTTTAGCTGTGCTGAGTTTGAGTAACTATCAATTTTGGTTGCATACAGATGAGTAAATGTTTTCAAAAGTTAATTTATCTCAAGAGGATAAGTTATTCCAACTACTTGTTAAGAAGTAGGTAGAAAATTTATATTAAAAATTTATAATAAATATTAAAAATGCCATGGTACTTTATGTTGGTGCTGTAAAAAATTGTTTTAAAAGTTAAATTCCATTTAAAATATAAAATAAATGGAAGGGGTAATAAAATACATTTGAATGAATGCATTGTATTAATACAAATACAAATTTGTACTAATACAAATTAGAATTTGAAATTAAATATTTGATTTTGGGATGAAAAGCAATTTTGAGTTTATTTTAATTAACCTAGGAATATTTGTTGTAAGCAAGCCCATTCCACTTTTCTCTGCCTCAAACACACAAAACAATCCTTTCCTTGCATCGTGTATTTGATTTTTACCCCAGGAAAGCCTTGCTCTGAGCCCTGTAACTGAACACAATGCAGGAGAGCAGGTGCAAAGGAGACAAAGGAATAGGAGAGTGATTTGTCTAATAATCCTAAAAGAAGATCTATTTTTGTCACTATTTCAGATAACACATGACACAGACTCTGTGATCAGAAGGCTAAAAATGACCCCTTTATTAGGGATGGTTCTCCCTTATATACAATTTCTCATAGACCAATGTGATTGGTGAAAGAAAGGCAAACCTCTTCACTCACATTGGTCAAACCAGAGGGACATCAAGAAGAAACCCCTCCTTTCAGAAGGAATGAATAACATAGATATTGTTACAAAAACATTCCATCATGTTTATCACACTTTCCTGGGAAAGAACATCAGAAAACCAAAGCATCAGGCCTGAAACCAGACTACATATTTCAGAGGTTTATAGGTAAAGTAGCCTCCAGAAAACCTCAGAATGGTGATCATGCTACCTAAGAGCCCACTGGAGAATGAATCTGAGGGGATGCAGTAGAGATTAGTGATTTTTCTGTCTCTGTTGAAGATGTGGGCTTTGGTGTAACCATCTTCTTTCCAATCTGAAACATCAACATTTCCATGGGGATTGGCCACAATGCTTGTGAGGTTTAAAAGGAATGGGCAGCCAAAACATCAGGGCAGTGATTATCCAGTTTTTTCATATATATTTTCTAGCACATTTTCCAGAGGGGAAGAGTGAAGAGTGCAGGAGGGTTGGATACTCACTGGGCTGTGCTCTGTCCCCAGGCCTGGGAGTGGATGATTAAATTGTACAGAGCATTTCAGGTCACTCAGGGGCTCTGCTACTGCTTGCTCTTTTCCAGATTGTGTGGAAACATGAACCAAATGGCTCAGCTGATGACTGGCAATGTCTTGTTTCTCTAAATGAATAACCAAATTGACCTTTTTTGGGAAAGCAATGGAAGATCTTATACTTTACTTTCAGGCTTGTCTATTTTTCCCAGATGAGATATCTTAAACCTGGCACCACAAGTACCCAGTCTGGAACTGCCCTGAATTCAGTGAAGCTCAATGAACTTGCAGTAAGTTCAGGGGTCTGTTTTCCACATATGGCAGATTCATAGGTCAAACGAGGTTACCCAGTTGGGAGGAACTTCATGACTGACACCCCAATAATTTTATATTCATTATATAAGTGATGAGTGTAGAAAGTTTCATATGGAGGCATCTTGGCCAAGCCAGCTCAGGCAAAGACATACAAGTGAAAAGCAAAGCAGTCTGATCCCTGATTTCATGGAGCTAACAACCCATCACTGCAGTTCACCTGGGGCTTCCTGTGTCAGCACTCTGGAAAACTCAGAATGATTTCAGAAAGGATTGTCTGACTGCAGTCCAAGCATTAATTGGAAGAGATTTGGCCGATGCTCACTCAAAAATAGACTTTTTGTTCCAAATCATTTTTTTCTAAGCAGAGTAAGAAATTTTGGGTTTGAACACACAGAGATTTTTTTTTTTTTTGATTTTTTTTTCCCCTAAAGAAATTGCAGCTCTAACAAGGAGATAACCTGAGTATTTTTTGACTGGCTGGAGTCTCATAATAATTCTCAGAAACACATCTACTATTTTCAAATACTGAACTTCTGGCATTGTATGAGACCTATGATTGTGACCTAGGGACTGTGTAAGGCCCAGGGTGGCCCAGAACCCAGCAGCCCAGATTAGTCACTTCTATAAAGAGCTGTGGTGACCTTTAAGAAGTTGTTTGCCATGTCCCTGGTGTGGTGACCACCTGCAGGCTTTCAGCTGGGGGTCCTTGGCAAGTGAATCCCTTTGCATCTATTGTGTTAAACATACTCAAGTTTTACCTTTATTTTTTTGTTGTCCCTCTCTGTAGCTGACTTGCACACTTGCATTTTAGCTGTTAGCAGCATACAGGACTATGTTTCAAGATGCTGGACTGAGTTTAAGAAATTATTTTTAGGCCCAGGCACAATTTGGGAATACAGAATATAACACAGAGCATCAGCCAAGAATGAGAGCCTCCTCTGCACTGGCCACTCAGCCTGCTGTCGCAGCAGCACTTAAATACATTTTTTTTTTAAATTAAAAATATTGCTGTTTATATGCAACTCTTGGCAGCTTTAATCTGAAGTGCCAGATCAGCCATAGCATTTTGTAGCATTCAGTGGAATTGTGTGAAATTCAAATCAATAAAAACTGGCATGGTGTGATACATGTGGTGTTTAGTAAACAAAGCAGATGAGATTGACCTGACTGAAAGCTGTGATCAGCACAAACACACTGAATACAAAATGTGGTGTTGATTTGTGGCACAGCTGAGCTGTATGTGCATTTATCCAGCTACTTTGGGAAGATCTAATAGTTTTTAGTAGTGATCCAGCCTCAGGTGTAAAGGCCAGTAAAGTAAGCCAGTTTGTAAAGTCTTCCCATTTGTCCCCATGTCTAAAAAGTGAAAATGAAACTGGCACGCACTGAGATCCGCTCAGATATTGCTGCTTTGCTCAAAACTTACTGGACTCCCTGCCCTTCTCTTGCCACTTATAAACTCCTAAACAGAAAAAACAGAGTAACAGAATAAATTAAATAGAATAAAAGCTCAAAAATTTAAGACTGGCTTTTAGCTGGCTTTGGGTGGAAAATCATTACAGCAAAAATCCTGTTAAGTAACTTTGTCTGATATGGATGTTACAGAGAAAACTCCATCAGGTTTATTTGGATTTTCTCTCTCTTTAAAGTAACCAAAAATATGGAATGTAGATACAGGAAGGAACAAATCTTTGGCAACAGAAATACAACATTTGGCTAATTAAATGTCTGTTTTCCCTGGTATTAAATTCAAATTCTTGTCATTTAGCACAAAACAGCTACGGAAAACAGGGTACAGCTCCAGCTTATGGAGGCAGCCTAAAGCATCTCATGCCTTGCAGAGTCCATGCAAGTGTTTATTTCCTATCCAGAGCTGGGACTAAGGGGATTAATGAAGTGTCTGACAGGAAAAACCTGAACTGATGTTGCATGAGCAGATAAGTGTAATTATATCAGTTTTGTAGGTGGGTACCTGTGGCAGAGTAGCCACCTGGTATGAACTATACTAGGTCAGTGGAAAACAGCTTCCTTCACTCCAGCTATAAATATCTCTGAATTATTCAAATTCTGCTAATAAATGCATTATTAACTAAAACACACCACCAGCTGATTCTCCAGGGCATTTGCTGTGAAATGCTGTTTTAGCCCAGATGCACTTGCTAGGCCTGTGAGATTGTCTCTTAATGTAAAGATAAAATTAAATGCTGCCATGGATTCTGAGCAATATATTCCAGACTGCCCTTAAACTAAGGTGGCTAAATATTAGCCCAGTTTGAATTTTTGTTCTGCTGGGTTTTCTTCTGGAGTTTTTCTTTTTTTTCTGATTATCCTTCTTTATGTACCTTCTAAACCTCTTGCTTAGGTAAATTTTTAAGTTGCATACTGGTGATATAGGTAAGAAATGGCATAGAAATAGAACTTGTTTTCTTCCAAAGTTTCAGTAAAGTGACCAGGAGGCAAACCCAAGTTCTTAGGCTGATCCAAAATAAGGCTCAGATGACTTTGGGGGAGATCTAAGCAATGATCTTTAAAACATCAGTGATCTACCATTCCTAGAGGCTTTTAAACTCTGTATTTTCTGACTGACTTTTATTTATTTTATTTTATGTACAAGCATAAATGTCTTAATCTTGTAAAGATCAAATATACCATATAAATGGCTTTGGTATAAAAAGATTTCAAATTATTTACAAACACAGATGTTTTAATTTAATTAAAGTGTACTTAACCATTCCAAGTGGAGATATTTTTTATTATTATTATTAGGATATCTGCACTATAAAAAATGGTGATACTTTATTCTTAGCAATGAAAATTATCTTTCAGCAAACAGCTCTCCAGGTTCCAGTGTACACAGAAAATGAAATTTGAATGATTATAACGTTGCCATGGTATGATATTTAAGAATGGATGGTAAAATCAGGAAACTTTTAGCATCTTAGGAGGAAAACTTCTGTCAATGTCTACTTAAATTTACAAAAAATTACATGAATTCCGGTGAAGGATGTCAGAGCTAAAAGTAAAGCAGGAAGGAGACAGATAGCAGGGGATTTGATCTGCCACTATTGTCAGTGAACAACATTGTGACCATGGATATTGCTCCTTACTTTCTTTTTTATCCATTTTTGCCTAATTTGATAAATCCTTAAGTTCACTGACAGATGGCAACATCTAGTCTTGTTCAACATTTTTACATCAGCCTACATCTTTTCTACATTTTTTTTTTCTTTCTTTTCCTACATCTACATTTGTTGGGGTTATCCAGAATGGCAGCAGGGGATCATCCTGTTCAGCCAGGCACATTTAGAAGGAGCAGAGGCTCTTGACTGGATGCTATCTGGAAATCTGCATGTCTTCTGCAGGTTGTTTCTACTCAATCCCCTGAAACAGGAAAATGGATTTGTCACTAGTCAGGTCAGCAGAACGGAAGAGAGATTCATTAAAAGATAATGTGGCAGGATGGAGCTAACAGAAAACAAGGGCAAAATTGATGTTGTAAGATATTATCTTATGAGACACAGGAGGTTTTTACAAAACGCTCTGTGTTAAGATATTCTCTACCACCTATTTTTGTCTCTGTGTTTTTGAAATCAAGCTCCATTAAGTTTTCATGGATCTTAGGACAAGCGCTGTGTTCTGCCAGGAACTGTTACCTGGCAAATGGTGTGTAAAAAAAAAATAAAAAAAAAAATCTGGACAGGGATAACTACTCACTACAGCATATCACAGTTTGTTAATTTATGAGGGGTTTTTGGTCCTCTACCCAGAGTAGCTTATGCCATCTTTGCAACTTGAATCACTTAAGAAAAAATACTTCGAAGTCTTAAATGAAAGAGTCATGAAAAAATTATTCCTTTCCCAATGAAGAATAAACTTCTTCCTTGCCAGTCCTGCTGACTCTCATCTCACTGCTGTCTTTGGGTTCTTCATCTCTGTGACTGGTTTGGACTAGGACCAGATGTCTCTCTGGAAGTTGCTAAACCAACAAGAATCCAACCAAGTAAAAAAAAAAAAAAAAAAAAAAAAAGAAAAAGACAAAAAGACAAAAAAAAGTAATTAGACACAGTGCTTTTCTAGACTAGCTTTCTAACTAACCTATTATAGTAAAAGTCTGGATCCACATTAGCATGAATAAAATATCAGCCAAGGGAAAACAGATTGAATGATTTAATTTTTTCCAGTTTCTCACATGCCTGTCCTTTTGTTGTTTGAAAAATTATATTTTCTCCTCTCATGAGGAAGTTGCATAGACAAGTTCACCTGTGCATCAGGAACCAACTCTGAGCCCTATTGCCAACAAAAAAATCTCATTATCCTCTGCCTAAAATTGATTCAGCTCATGCTATCAGGAAAGTTCTGCACTGTGAGGAGCCAAAGAATGACTTGCACCCTGAACAAAAAAAAAATTGCCAGGTTATTTTCCTGAAGGGAAGGATGACTCCTCTGTGTGATCCAGTGCACTGCAAAGTGAACACCACCTGGAACTGCCCAGGAAGGAGGACCTGAGAACAGAACAGGGCGTCCAGTTTGGTGATTCTGCTGGATGCTAGCTATGGCTGCATCTTTCCCCTGCTAACAGACAAACCTGGCAGTTCCCTGGCTTGGCTTTGACCTGCTCCCATTGTTTCTCTCTAATCTAAGATGATTTTGTTGTTTTAAGGGGCTTTGCATGTTTCTCTCATGCCACTGGTTCCCTTTGAGCAGTTTCTTCAAACACCCTGCACTCCACAAGCTGCCACTGACATCCTTCTCTACATGAACATCCCTCAGCTCTGCAGCTGCTGGTGTTGGAAAAGGAAAAATAACTCAGAAAAAAACACACCCCCCCCCAAAAAAAAAAAACAAACAAAAAAACAAACAAACAAAAACAAAAAAAAAACAAAAACAAACAAACAAAAAACAAAGATAGGAAGTTAGAAGGAAACAATGCTTCAACCATGAGGCACTTTCTCAGGTAAAAATAGGCACAACAAATGATGTAGCAACTGTTTGTTGAAACAACACAGGGCACGTTTCTTTGGAGTGAAAATAATCATTGGATCACTTAGGTTTTGCTAAACTTAAAACTGAAAAACTATAGAGACAATGTGGAAATGTATGCATATGAAATGCAAGCCAGAGTATGGACTGGAAAGATAAATTGTTCAGTAAGGAATTACATTTGGAAAGCCTTGATCTTCTGGGTTTTTTGTCCCAAACTACTGTGTTCAGCCTGTGCTCTATGGAGCTGTGGACCATTAGCTAGGAATAAGTAGCAGGTAAAAAAGAAAAATAGGTTATTCATAGTCTTAAACTTGCTAGAGGGAGAAAGTTTCTGTGCTGAGAAATACACAGGAGGTGTGAAAATCTCCGTGACTGGAAAACACTGGACACACAGGCAGGAAATGGCTCCTTTTGTCATCTCAGTTTTTTTCTGAATAATTCCAGCTATTGAAATAAACACTAACCAATAAATAAACTAAATATTAATATCAGCCTTCATTCAAAGCAGAGACCTGTCTCTTATCTGCAGCAGAAAGATTGAAATTATCAACAGAGTGGATTCCGGAAATCAAAGGGTAAATGGTATTTTTGCTCTGTACCTTAAGTCCTTTGAGTCTACTAACTCAAGTTAGTTGCCATTAATTTATTTTCCAGCACTAGACAAAAAGGTTTTACATCCAGCCAGTGACATGTACATATTTTATAATTTTTATTACTATATCATAATCAGATTTAGTGGAGCAGCCAATTGCATAACTGGATATGCAACACATAGTCTATTTCTGCAGGAATTCTTTCCCCTTCTTTCTCCCCAACAAGAAAAAAAGATTACAGAAGTTTAATTTCCCCTCTTCCCCCCAGTTAATACCCTGAGCATGATGCCATAATGTCTGGAATATCCCTTTGCTCAGCTGGGGTCCTGTCCTGGCTGTGTCTCCCCAAACCCTCCCAGGCTCTCCCAGCCCCTGCCCAGCCTGGCTGCAGGAGAGGCAGGAAAAGCCTTGGCTCTGTGAGATCCAGCAGTAACAAAAACATCTGGGTATCAACAACCCCGTGTTCAGCACAAGCCCAAAACACAGCCCCACACCAGGTGAGCTCCACCCCAGCCAAAACCAGCACATCCAGTCTGGGGGATCATTTTATTGCTTTCATTATTTTTTTCTCCCATCGCAGAGTTTGTCACAGAGATGAGAAAGGAACTCGCTGTGCACTGCACACACAAACACAGCCAAATATTTTGGTTCTTCTGCCAGAACTGAATCCCCAGGACTGCTGAGAAGCAGCTGGGAGCTCGAAGAGCAATCTTGGTACTGGTGTAGCAGGAAGCATACAAAGTAGCCCAGCCTGGGGTCTCAGATTCCGGGAGCTGCTCTGAGTAACTCACAACTCAGGGCAGCTTTTTGTCTGCTGAGGGGCTCATTATTGCAGTCACCTTTTCTGTCCCACAAATCTTCAGCTCTGCTCCTGCTCTTGTACTTCTCTCTTTGTCCCCCTGATATTTTTTACATTATTTCTGCTTTATTTTCTTTTTGTCCTTGAAGCCTTCCACAGAAAAAAAAAAAAAAGACAATTTGCACTGAAAACAGGTGTTCCATAATTCTATAGGAAAGGGTGCAGCTTGGCACAGGCACTGGGAGGGTCAAGGATTGCAGATGAATTTCTCCTTAACTGCAGTTTAGGTTCTCACTGTCTTTGTATTCAGAGCTGATACAACTGGGGAAGGAAAACCTCTCACCTCCAGTCAGGTAAAATGGTAGATGACAGAGATAATGAAATGAAAGTATCAAAATTCAGTTACGTCCATTTATATATTTTAACATAAACATGGACTGGTGAACATGCTGTTTCACAATCTTTATAATACATTAAATATCTTACATTAAAAATTAAATAAAAACTGTCTTCCCTCTGACCTCTGTACTGCCACAACCAAGGATGCTTGTGTTATTTGTAAACCTTACCTGAGTTTCAAATGCAGGTACTACCTAATTTCTCTTTTCTTGCCGACTTTTGAACGTGCTTGCTGCTGCATAGGTGTGGAAAGCCAACTCAGTATGAACGAATTTGGTAATATATTCCACATCATCACTGTCTCAGTGTCACAGTTCTAAATACACAGCTGTGACATCCTACACATCCTCAGCCCACAGATGCTGATGACTGTGGCTGGAGAAAGTGGGATGGGAAGAGATGAATGGAACAGGAAGGAGCCTGTGACCTCATGCCTCACATGCACAATTTTTTTTTAAGAATCTATTGTAAAGAAAGTGAAAAAACCCCAGTGAGCTCAAGAATGTGAACATCCAGTTAGTTTTCATTCCTGTACTGCAGCTGGCTCCAGATGTAAACCTTCTTATTTCACACTATATTTGAGATGGCCAACATGCCATCCAGAAAGACAGTGTTTCTATACCTTTCAGTAAAGAAGAAAATATATATATTACAAGTAAAAATTTCAAATCCAAGTCTAGCAGCTAAAAACCCAGATTTTTGGTTAAAATAAAAAGCCTTTAAAAGCCAGGAAGAGATCTTGCATGAGAGGTTTTACAATCTAAATAGAAACAAGACACAGGAAAAAAACCTTTCCACCCTCCCAAGCTGCTGCAACTCCATTATGTAGTTTCTCTGACCTTGACAACTTGAGTCTGGTTTTGTTCAACTCACCTTTTTGTTTTGGCTTTTGCACACTAGTCTGTACATGTCCCCATGTGTGTCTGGAGCATCTGATAAGCCCTTTATCTCAAAGCCTTTCATTATCACCATTCTACTGCTCTCTGTGATTAGGTATTCAGAAATTGATTCCCACTTTTGTCGTGCCCATTGCACAAGCCTCTATTTCCAGCCTATTCAGTTTGCAGTTCTGTATATTCATGATTTTTCCATGGGGATAATGCTGGGAAGAAACCAACTTTTCTTTCTATTGTCCCTGGTCAAAACCTCCTTTGAGACTTCCCTTTGTCCTGATACTTCTGAGAAATCTTGCTGGAGGTCCTGAGTATAAGAAGTCTTTCACCCCTTGTAGAACAATAAACCACCAATATTTCCCTTTACCTCCCAATCTGTGTCATAGCGTTTATTTCTTCCAGTCTCCTGTAGAAATTAGAATCTGCTTTAGAGCCACATTCTAAAAGTTCTTAAAGTCAGGTCCTGATTTGTGTGAAAGTGTCACCACAGAAGTTATGAGGATGGATAAAAAGATGTTGCTATCTCACTCTTAGAGACAGTTAAATCAGGAAGACAGCAAGTAACACATCAGTGGCAGAGCTGCAGCTTAGTCCCACCTTCTGAATTCCAAAACAGGCTTTCTGGATGTAAATAGCCTTTCTTGCTTACTAAATATGCATTGGAACTGTGCATTACCTCTCTCTATGTTTTGTAGTGGGTGATTAGTCATGCTATGGGACTTTCATTGCCATTCCCTTCTGCCAGTGCAGAGGTCTTTCTATTTAACCCATTGCCCATTCTGCCTTTAAGCAAATGGTGGTGTTCTGCCACTTTTCAGAGTCCTACATTTATCATTCCAGGAGTCAAAAGCAAAAATAAACAACTTACTCCTTTAATCAATATGATGGCCAGTTTCATTTATTCCACAGTCCCCTTCACTCTCCCTGCAGTTCTCTTCATGCTCTCAGATATGCTGAACTTCTAGGGATTTTTTACACATTTAGCTCCTCACTTTCCAGCACCCTCTCTTCTTTGCTTGTAACAAAGATAGATGTGAGTTGACTTCTCTGAATCTGCTCAAATTTAGGTGTATCTTCTTATTTATCTGTTTAGTTTATTTTATTCACAGCTACTGAAATGTCAATATGAGAACTGCCAACATGTAGCCTTGGCTGTCTTGGTCTTACAGTATTTTAGAAAACTATGAACAGTGGTAAACTTTAATATTTCAAATTTGCCAATAATCTAAGTTTATCTGAAGAAGTTTGGATTTGAATTTAATATTATTACAATTGTTAACAGGCATACTGCAGACTTCAAATCATAGCAAGCATTTTTTTAATAAAAAAAAAAATCAGTGATGTCAGTGATGAACTGCACCCGCACCGTGTTATGTAAGACCTGCTTAAGGTTTATCAAATCTGTGAATGGATGAATTTTATTATGTCTTTTTAATAACAGAATAGATTAGGCAGAAGGCAGTCAGCCAGCACTTCAGTCAGTCCTGTGTGCTCTGAGACCTCACCACTTGATTTTATCTCTGGCAGTACCTATGCCCCATGGGGGTTAATACACAGAGAGAATCATACCACTGATTAAGGGGTCTGAAAACACATTTAGATATCTACCTTCAGGGGCTGAATTTGATCGAGAACAGCATGTTCTTTGCAAGCTGTGTTTCAATGCCCAGCATGTCACATCCCACTGGCACTCAGCTGGTGCAAACTGGAAGGGCCCATTAAGTTCCCAATGGGGAGTTAAGCATTACCAAAGTGTGAGCTCTTAGAAATGATGCAGCTCAGAAGGACTGTCCATGTGAGAGTGAAAAGTGTACTTTTTTTGGTTATAGCAGGAGTGCTGGCAATTCAGCACTGTCAATTTTAAACTTGGCTGGTGGTTTGCTGCCTAGTCTGTCTGCCCAAATTATGACAGATTATAATCATTCCCAGCTTCCTTGGTACCAGACTGACAGGACCATTTTACAGGCATTCAGATGTGTCTGCTCTTTCTGACGGGGTTGCTGCTACCTGTGGAGATGCAGAGCATTTCTCTCTGGAATTTGAAATCAGGTAGAAACACTAGTGCTGAGTGCCTCCACAAACCCTCCTAAATTATGTTTATTGCTCTTGATGTAGCTCACTAGCAAAGGCTAGGTTGGCTCCCACATAAAACACTTATGCAGGGCATAAAACAACTGTGAAGAGAAACTTTGGTGAGCACTTCAAGTACAAATATCTACATCCATCTAATATTAAGTGATAAGACTCCCACAGCAGATATCTAGAAGTATGGCACATAAATTGCGTTGAATGCAAAATTTCTGCACTGATCTTAATGCTGTCTCAAATGAAGAAAAAAAAATAGATTAACTGGTACTCTGATGAACCTTTTTTTTTTTTTTTTTTTTTTTTTTTTTTTATAATATTCAGTCAATCCCATACCAGCTAAGGCTGATAAATTCTATTGCAAAGTTTGTCCAATACATGTTCTATGCAATCATTACGTTGCTTGGATTTCTGGGATCAATAACGCCTATGAAATGTAATTCATCCCACTGTTTTCTTTTCAGTTCCTGTTCTTATTCTATAGCAAATAATCCTAGATATTTCTTAAGGTGTATTATTTTCATCATTTAAGACTGGGCAGTACAACTGAAAAATCTTTACATTGCTTGGATTTCTGGGATCTATAACACCTATGAAAGGTAATTTGTCCCACTGTTTTCTTTTCAGTTCCTGTTCTCATTCTATAGCAAATAATCCTAGATATTTCTTAAGGTATATTATTTTCATAATTTAAAACTGGGCAGTACAACTGAAAAATCTTTCTTGTGGGGAGGCACCAGCAAAAAATTTGCCAAAGTTATATAAGCAATTAGCATATAAATAAATTTTTAAAAAAATTGTTGAAGAAACCCAGGACAAAACTGAGTGACAAAACTGTGTGGCAGTAATTCTTC
Source organism: Sitta carolinensis (assembly GCA_032173965.1). NCBI lineage: Eukaryota > Metazoa > Chordata > Aves > Passeriformes > Sittidae > Sitta > Sitta carolinensis. Next base: position 55,885,467 of record CM063285.1, on the reverse strand, counting down.
TTTCACATAAAGAGATGCTTTGCTTGTCTTCATTACAGGTTGATGATATCTGCCTTAAACACAGAGGGATACAGATAATTTTCATAAGTTATGAATTGAATATGAGTGTTTTTTAATTAATCTATGAGACCATTTAGGTGGCTTTAAGGAAAATGAGGTTAATTTAGCAGTGGCAGTAGTCCTGAATACAACAGTTGCCCACTCTCTTCATTTCCTCAGCCACAGCCTGGATGATGGGGCAGAGTGAACCTTCAGCAAACTTGCAGCTTATGCTAAATTTTGGGAAGAGACTGAGGGGTCAAAATGTAAAGCTTCAGACCAACTGAGTTTGTTAGTCTGGATACAACTTTCAAAATCCACCAAGGAGAAACTGAAGTTTTTTATGTGAGCTGGGAAATGTTCCGAAATCTTGCACAGAGCTCTGTAAAGCCTTGGAACTCCCTGCTGGAAAGGGCCTGAGAATTACTGTGGATGGAGTAGGAGTCAAATCTCATCTTGAGTTAAAGCATTTGTGAGGTTCAGGTCCTCTCTGCAGCACAGGAAGAGGTTGTTCAGGAACTGAAATCTCCACCCTCAAACTTTTAGACTTGGATAGCAAAAATTGCCAGTTGTATGGTTGTCCACAGTCCTACTCTGATCTAAAGGCTGAAGGTTTTTATTCTTTCCAAAGAATATATAAATGATTCTCTACCTACATCAGGCTCTGCAGCTCTGAAGATAGAATATTTCTAGGTTAATGCAAGTGCCCAAACCTGCACATTTCAGGTCTGTGCACCAACCTCAGCTCATGCTCTGGGAGCAGAACAAGGCAGCCCTCACTGAAACAGGAGAATTAGTTCAGGATCAACATTATGCTGACATGACTACTGTGTTTCTACATCAAGAGCTATTTTTTTTGCAGTTAAATTGAGTGTCTCTGTAGAGCACTGCTGGAAGAAGGCTTTAAAATGAGATATTTCAGTCCACACTGAAAGCAGCAGTTCCAGTACACAAACTCTGCAAAAGTTCTACACTAGGTTTTTTAAAATAAATGAGAATTTTGAGGCAGGAGCAAGTTTTATGCAACTTTAAACTCATTTTGGACACCACTGATACGCATTTCATTGCAGAGATATTGAATCTGCTTTATTATTGACTATAATAAAGACTTTGAACAGGTATTTTTTCTTCTATCAGTACTGAAGGTTTAAATCAGCATTCCTTTTTAAGATCCTAAGTATTGTTTTCAAAACAAAATTAATCACAGAATCACTAGAACTAGGAAAGGTCATCAAGTCCAACCTTCAACTGATGCCTTGTCAGCCAGAGCACACCACTGAGTGCCACATCCAGTTTTCCCTGGACACTTTGAGGGACAGTGACTCCACATCCCTGGACTAGTCATTACAATGCCTGACCACCCTCTCATGAAGAAATTCTGCCTGATGTTCAGGAAACACTGGCTGCCCAGAGAAGCTGTGGCTGCCCCACCCCTGAAGTGTTCAGGTCAGTTTGGACAGGGTTCTGAACAACCTGGTCTAGTGGAAGGTGTCTCTGCCTGGAGCAGGGGTTTGAAACAAGATGTTCTTTAAGGTCCCTTCCAACCCAAACCATTCTGTGATTCTGTGACTGTATGCTTCCAGCCACCTTTTTAGACTTTATTTTGAGTAAATAAGTCAAGACTTATTATGGTTCATATGTTAATTTGTGAGGGAAATCTGTTCCCCCCAGTCATTTAGCCATTGTCATATTGCCTGTTCGATGCTCCAGAGACACAGGCTTTGGGTTGGCTGCACATTAAACACTGTGGAGCACAGTTTCCAAGTGCTGAACTTGCCAAAAGCAGGAGATGCAACTTCTGTTGCTGCCCCCAAGGGTTATTGCTACATCCAGCAAGATGCCATGGATAAATAATGGGTTTTGCACCACATATGTTAAATTCTACATTATCCTCAGAGGAACTTACTGAATACAAAGTTTATAAAGTTGTTAGAGGCATAGCCTGTCTAAATCTTTCTTTAAGACACAAAATCTCCCTGACTGACTGAGTATGGAAACTTCTTACAGGAAGTTCAGCTGTTTAGCCATGATCCTCTGGAGGAGTTCTCGGTTTTCAGTATAACAAAGTTTTTAAGCATGTGAATGCTTCCTTAGCTTCAAAGTAATTACTCTTACTTTTCAAGTTGTGCACAAAAGCTTAAAATCTTTTGTCAGTCACAGTTCGTCTCAGAAAGAGTAACCATTGTACTGTGCTTTTCCTTTGAGACAGTTCTCACAGAAAACAGAATAAGGTATCATTTCTATCTCCATTGTTGCTTGAGCAGATAGTGGAAAAGTTAAGTATATGGTTAACTGCTGTGGCATAATATAAAGGCTTGAGAATACTTCAGTTTAGGACAGAAGTCAAACACAACTTTTTTTTCTGTAAGCCATCTGTATTTCTGTAATTGGCTCCTATCGACCCCTCAGAATGTGTTTTCACACTCCTCTAAGACTTACACTTTAGTCAGTGCCCATGCTGACACCATTCTGCTGCAATAAGGCACGAGCACATCCCAGAGGACAGATCCTCTGAGCTCCTTACAGGGATCCTTATGGCACCACCCTGCAGTCTGGATGCAGTTCCAGGAGTGCATTGAGGTCATTCACACACCTCTCAGAAAATGTGTCTGTGCCTGGTTGTGCCCTTACCACACTCCAGCTTCCCCCTGAAGGATGTATCTCTCTGAAATGCCTCACATGAGACTCAACCCTTTCCCTTTACTCCCTTGCTCTCCCCACATGCATTACCCAGCCCTCTTAAGTACCATGGAATCTCATGGGCAGCTTCTACAAGGGTGAGACTGATCACAGATGTGTTTACAGCCGGGATGGAGCTCTGCATCAGCACCCAGAGAGAGCTCTCTGGAAAATCCACATACAGAAACAAACTCCAGAAGATTTGCTCCTTTCTTGACAGCTGTTTATTGAATTTATATTCAAATGCTCCCTAGGGGGGAGCTCCATCAGCCAACAGTCTTGGCTGAAGAGAGGTTTTGTTTGCCAAAGAGCTCTGATTTGGTTGGCAAGTAGAAAAGTCAAAGCCAAAATAAGCACCTAGTCAATTCTGGTTGTTAATCAGGATCTCGATTCTCCTGAAGTTAGCGTAAGAAGTGAGAAGTAAGGTGAAACTAAGTTTGCCCTGTATGGCATAGCAAGGTATCAGCACTCAGATGGAAGTTTTCAGCTATCCCCAAAATTTTGTCCAGCAGTTCCTGCTGTACTTAGACCAACCAATAGGCATGGCTTGTATGCCCATATTTGTTAATTAACATTAATGTGGATGAAAAGTCTGACCATTCCAGAGATCCCTGAAGGAACTCCTGCTGCAAAATTTGCCATTGTACATAGATGTAAACCTTGTAAATAATCCATAACAAGTATTCCTGCAGATGCAGGAGGCTTTTAGAACATCATTTCCACATGTGCTACATACTGGAAGACTACAACTTTTCACTTTCAAATCTAAGTCTTTCCCAAGCAAAACTCTCATCTCAGGATTTCAGAAAACATTATACACACACAAGTGTGTATATATTTGTTTTGACACATCAGAGAACACAATCCTGAATTTGACAAAGTTTGTAGAATTCTTTTTATTATTTCTAATCTCATGTGGCTTAGTCTGACAGGACTTAAAATTGTTATGGTTGACAGTTGGCCTTTAAAATCAATTTTTATATTGCAGTCCATATGAGGCCAGCACTGTCCGTGGTACATAAAGTCCCAGCAAAGAGGTGAATCAATCTAAATGGAGCCCCTTGGGACTAAGCTAATCAAGATCAATGAGTAAGAAGTGAAGATTCCATACAAGTGCAAGGGGTTTGTGTACAACTATCAGTTGGAAAGGACCTGGAATGGGTGGAATTCATAGCTTTTATCAGAATGATTGCCAATCACATTCACAAAAAACTTGTAAGAAATGTTGGGGATAGATCCCACTGACTGGATAGTGGAAGACCTTGCTTATTAAATTGAAAATAAAAGAGAAAATGTCTGATATTAAGAGTTTAAGACATGTATCTTGCCTTGACTATGACCTGCAGTTATTGCTGGAAATATTAGTAAAACACTGGACAAATGCTGAAATTAATTACATATTTCCTCAGGAGGAGGAAAGGATGCTGAAGGAATGCTTTGGGGATGAAGAATCAGCTGGGGGAGATCAAAACTGTAAAGAGCATGAGATTTAAAAAAAATCTTGTGCAGTGTGCAGATGAAGTAGAAATGGTTTACAACAATCGCTTGATGGGCTCCCTGAAATGATGGAAGTTCATCTTTTGTTGGAGAAATGTAGACAAATTAATAAGGGAAAACATGTACTGCACCAGAAAAATTATGGTAAAATTTAAAACGAGATAAAAACACAATGTGAGATTTACCAAATTGACTGCTTGTCACTTCTGCAATTTATTATCTTCCTGTTTCAGCTTCATCTCATAAAAGGCTATTTAATGATCCAAAAAGGGGAAAGAGGTGATTGCAGAACTGTGTTATACATATGACCTGAAGTTGTAGGGCTAGAGTAAGGTAGAAGTTGATACTTTGAATTATTGCCTGAATATTTTACTGAATATTTTAGAAAAAGAACCTGTCAGGAGAATGGGGAGGAAGGTAACAGCTTATGAAATAATGCAGTTGGACTTCCTGTGTCTATTGTAAGGCTGTAGGCAAAGGACTGAGTACAAACAATGCGACTGAGAAAGATAAGGGAATAATTATAATTGCTATAAATATAATTACAGAAAAAAAAAAAAAAAACTCGACTGACTTGATCTTGGACCCAATTACAAAATGAGCAGTACGTTCCTTCTGAGAGAAATTTTTTACATGGATGTAAGTAAAAGATACATGAGCAGAAGAGATTATGTAAAAAAGTATTTGGAAAATCGTGTCTTTGGAGAAGAACTGGTTGGTTGAGTTCAAAATGCTCTTATGCAAGAAAAAATAGAACAACAAACTTTAAGTGAATTATTAAAGAACAATAAAGAATGAAAAATGTTAACTTTATGTTTCTAAACTTGAGATATTTACAAATATAACTTTGTTTAATCTTGTAGTCTCTCTGTTTACAGCTAGCAGAAGAAGTGGACTTTTCCAGGACACACTTCCTTTCATCCTAATGAAGACATCCAAATTAGGCCAGATGATTTGCACTCAAGCAGTGACTATGTCATCCCAATGAGTACAAAGAAAATCTAAATTCTTGCCTCACATGTAGATTTGTAGGCATTTCCAGTCATGTGCTGTGAATCTCATTCCAAGACTTTATTTAGGGTGGCACAGGAGGGCAGCAGCCACAAGTAAAGCAAGAGCATTGGGTAAGGAAGGGTTCCTAAAGTTAGATAGCCAGACCCAGATGGGTGTGAAATCATCAGATAACATCAAGCATCACCAAGTCAGAAGAGCTTCTCCCAAGGATATGGACCTCAAGCAGAAAAGAAAGATAAAGAGTATAAAAAATTTTCATGTAAAAAAAAAAAAAAAAAAAAAAAGGGGTGGGGGATTTTTAGCCCTTCTTTCAATTTCCTACAAAGTGTGTGTTAAGTAAATGTAAAAAAATAAAAGGGAAAAGTGCACTTCATCAAAAACTTTTCACATTGGTGGAAATGTTAATTTGGTTATTTTTGTTAGACTAGCAAAATATATCAGTGTCCTCTACAGAAGCTGAGTAAAAGCTGGGTAATTAAAATCAAGAGTAAAAGACCAATTATTTTTTGGTATTTTGGGACTTAATGACATCCACCATGACAAAACTATTTACCATAGAATTAGATCTATGTTGCACTTTTTTTCTCAGTATCCTTCCCATAGCAAGGAAAGAGGTAAATGCAACATCAGTAGGTGAATCACAGCTTCCTAATCAATATTTTGGTTTCCATGTGTGTGATCTTTCTGTCTCACTCCCTCTCTCTCTTCTCCCAAGAACTAAAAGTAACTCTTTAGGAGAGACAAGCAGCCACCATATCACAAAGAAATCTGTGAAAAAGCTCTGTAACTCTGAGATTCCTACGGTCACACTTTTTTTTGTATTGGGAAAAATTCTATTATAAAACTGTATTATATTGGGAAAAAACCATAGATGTACTTAAAATCTTTATAATGGGAAAATTTTCCTGTGTTTGGATTCCATTAGGCATTTGATGCAAACCAGATTTGCATCTGAAAACGAATATAGCAGGATTTAACACCTTGAAAATTGAAGTGTGGGAAGCAAATTAATGGCTGCCTGTGGAGTGGTCTTCCTCTGGCAATGAGAACAATCCGGTGCTGCAGTAAATTAGACCAGATTATTTCTGTGAACAGAACTTTATTGCAAACGTCTTCTCTTGTTTTGTTAGTAAATAGCTTACAGTTGGTTGTGATACCCTGCAACTATGTTGTGTTTATTATTCATAAGAGTTTGCCAAACAGATGCACTTTTAGGTAATTTCCAAGTTCTGAATCACTTGCTAGCTGTTTCTCAGAAGCTGTATTACAAAAATAGTCTGTCTCATACTCAATCTGGGATTAATGGAATTTGTTCTACACTGGACTTGGGGTCAAGCCGTATTCACAAGCCTGTGTGCATTTTATTATGTTGGTTGCTCACACATTTTTCTGAGACTTGATTAGGTGACAAATATTAAAAAAAAAAAAAAAAAAAAAAAAAGAAAGAAGGGGAAATGTATAATATATAATACAACTTGCTTTTTAAAATTAAAAAAAAAAAACCAGCTATGCTGGATTTAATAACCTCGCAGGATTCAAGAACCTTTTTTCAAGTGGAAAACACACGTTCAGATGCAGACAAATAACTAACAACACTTTATGAATCAGGCAGTTTGGATTTTGTCCTCTTTCCTGCAAAGAATTCAGCACCCATAGGAAACTTGAGCCATATTTGGCTGTGATCTGGGAAGGCATAAAATAGGTAAATTTAAAAACTTGCTGCTTCAAAAATAACATGTACACAAGGAGAGAGATACAAGACACAAGCAGAGAAAAAGGAGTGAGGACGTGTTCTATAACTGTATTCTGATTTACTCCCTTTATTTTGATGATAAGTTTTATTTTGCTACAGAGCAATAAATTACATGGCCATCCAGGAATGAGCGAGAAAGCCATGGAATCCAGCCTGCTGCTGACAGACCACCAGGTGATCCTTGAAAACCAGAATCTTGACTGCTTTAGCTCTCCCTGATTCAGAAACTTGCTTTTCCCTCTGTGAAAATATCTGCAAAGCTTTGGTTTCCTGGTGCAGGTTCACTTCTGCTTTCCCTGGATGAGGACTGCCCAAGTTACAGTGGATGTGGTGGTGAGGATGTGTCACCCACGAAAATGCCAGGGGTGGGGAAATGCAAATGTAGCTGCAGAAACAACACTCTGCACTGTCTTGGGAATGATTACACTGCTTCTGGAGCCACAGTCTGCTCTTCATTTGTCCAGCCTGCACATTTTTAGGTGTTCAGCTTCCCACCTGTCTGCTGCCCACAGCTCCTTTCCCTGGGATAGTGTCCAATGTGGTGGACAGGGAAAGCCACTGCACATCACCCTAAGCAGGGTTTAAAAACTTACACAAAGTTCTTGCTTTCATTGCTTTCATTCTGCTGCTTCACCAGACTGAAACCATTGTGTTTTTCTCATTAGTGCCATCCTTATATTAACTACTAAATAATCTCTAGTCAATTCCAAACTATTTTACTAGCACACCCCAAAGAATTATAACTACATGGATTCACTAATTCCTGGATCTCTCCAAAGGCAACACGAGTTCCAAGTAGCTCAATAGATCACAATGAAGGTTTTTGTGGTATGGGATGGCTGAACAATAAAAACATGCTTATGAAACTGTCACTACATTTTTTCCTCAAAAAAATGATTCAATGATCCAGAATGTGTGGACGGATGTGCCATCTGATTATATTGTCTTCATCGAACCAACCCCGCAGCAAGAAGAGAAAAGCTAATGGATCACAGAAAATGAAACAGTAAAGTCACATAAATGCAAGCAACATTTCTTTGCCTTTTAAGCCATCAATGCTGAATACCGTAATGTATCTGTTCATATTTTTGCTTCACTACATTCAGAATCAAATCCCCTCACTTGCTTTGAATGAGGTAAAGTTGCTTTGCCTTTCAGGATGCTCATGGATCATCAAATGATCTGTAGAAGATAAGTAGGTTAGAATAAAAAATATATATTGAGTTATAAATCCAGGCTTTTGACCTAAATAGTGTGAATCTTTTTATAAGCACAAATTTTAAAAGCTGTACATTTGTACAAAAAGGATTTCAGAGTGTGATAGTATATATAAATTATTTTATGTTTTCTTGAAGTAGTAAAATAAATGTAGTATATGGCTATGAATGGGAACTCTAAATGTTAATGTTAATACTCTTTTAAAAAGTGATTCATGAAAAAATTGAAAAATAAAAGTAGTACACTGTGATTTCATATCAGGTTGCATTTTTATGTGTTACATATGTCTGTGCCTGTGCATATGTATTAACATGGCACTAAGCAGGGCAAGAGCTTTGGTGAGCATTCTATCTTGAATAATGGTATCCCTGTTTGCAAATCCATTGAAAATCAACCTCTAAATTTTGTTTTCAAGCTGTGGTTATGTTGTAAATAAATATCTCTTATTTTAGATTTTTCAGGAGATTGTGACACTGTTGTAACTGTAAGCCAAGGCTGATTCTTCAGATATTAATTTTTTTAAGGTTTTTTGTTTTAGTCTTCCTCACCTCACCATGCCCTGTAACTGATTTTATTGGAAGAGGAAAGCCATTCATGGGACAGCTAAAGTGTGATTCATTGGACAAAATATAGACAGGATCACATCCAGCCTCCACCAGGCAACCCCTTGGATACTTTTTATTCCTTTCAGCAAACTGGATTCTTTTAGATAGTTTGTGTATCTAAATCATAAGATATAAGGTTTCTAAACAAGAATCTTCCACAGGACACCTTCCACTCTCTCAGGTTGGCCAAGCCCCAGTGTGCAGCCTGGCTTTGGACCCTTCCCACAGCTTCTCTGGGCACCCTGTGCCAGGGCTCACCACCCTCCCAGGGAACAATTCCTCCCCAATATCCCATCTAACCCTACCCTCTTGTTCAAAGCCATTCCCTGTGTGCTGTCCCTCCATCCCTTGTCCCCAGTCCCTCTCCAGCTCTCCTGGAGCCCCTCAGTCCCTGCAAGGGGCTCTGAGCTCTCCCTGGAGCCTTCCCTTCTCCAGGTGAGCACCCCCAGCTCTGCCAGCCTGTCAGCCCCGTGTGCCATGGAAATGTGCATTTGAGTCCTGGAAGAAAATAGACAGTTTGATGATGCACCAGGATAAAAGCACACTGGGATAGGAGGACAGAGGATTATTATTGCTTGTGTTTCTTCCATTTGCATGGCCCATGTGAAAGGATATGATGAACAACGAACATTTCTAAAGACTTCTGGTCACCTTGGGGAAATTATTTGTTTATTTTGGGTCTAAATTCATGCACAGAAAAAACTATAAGCTTTTTCCATTGAGTGCATTTTTATTCTATGTCTTTAGTCCAGGACTGGTCTTTGTTATGTCATTTCCTAAACAATTCTCTGCTGACTATGAACCTAGAGAGCAGGAAAAAAAACCCAAAACAATGCAAATAAATAGGTTAGGGTGTTTTTTATTAATGACTGCCAGTGGTAAATATGTTTTGCAGACACCTTTTAAACTTGTCCAGAGATTCCAGTTTCAGTGCTCGGATGTTATGTCAGAGTTCTCAGACATTGCTGCATTGCAGGAATAAGTCACACTCAGCTGAATGACTGTGAGGGAGAATCTTACATGAAATAATTCCAAAGGAGAATGTTAAGCTTTGCATTTTCAGATGCAGGCAAAGTGATGGTTTGATGAAATAGTATCAGTAGTACAAGAACCTCCAAGGGCCCCTTCAGCAGCCACAAAAGGGGCTTTAAAAAGACTGCAGTAATTGCCTGCAAAGAACTGTGTGATCATTAACTGTTAACCTGAAACTTCAGCAATGTTTTATTTTACCCATGAGTGCTTTTTTCTCTCTCAGAATGAGCACTGCTTTATTGTAAATCTTCCCAGAAAAATTCCCTCAACCTTGCTGGTGCTGTGGTGTGAAACTCCTACCTGCTCTCTGTCCAAACATGGCCTGGACCGTTGCTGGCACCAGCAGAAAATAGTGGCATAAAATCATCACCTATGCGATGGAATTGGAAGGATTTCCAAGAATAATATGGGTATTTTTTTGCTAAACAGTGAGAAAAAAAAAAAAAAAAAAAAAAAAAAAAAAAAAAAAAAAAAAAAAGCCAACAAACAAAAAACCCCAAAAACCAAAACCTGGAGATGTTTTAAACCAAGTCTACAAAATAAAAACGAGAAATTAAAAAAAAAAAAAAAATTAAAAAAACACGTCTCTTTAAACTGTGTTATGCTTATACAGTTATCCCCCACACCCTGAGATTTAGCATGGATTTATCACAATGTATAAACAAGGTGAAACTATAAGTTTTTGTCCTGGAAACTTTATTGAGAGGTGTATAGGCAGCTCAAATATGGTTAAATGCACACAGGGAAGCTGCAGTTGCTTTAGGAGCTCTATTTCTCCCATCAACACTGATGGGTGTGGCAATTCTCTCCATTTTTACTGCAGGTCTAATTAGCTGAAATGGGTAACATATTTAGGTAATAGCACTGCCATTAGCTCAGGAGCTGCCACTTTTACAGGAAATGTGATTATCTCCTGGTAAATGTGCTCTCTTTATCAGGGATAATTATGCCCTTGTAGGATGCAATATAATAATTTGGTTTTTAACCTAAGGGTGACAAGCATGGGCTTTGCTGTCTCCTTTGCAAAGGTTACAGCAGAAATTCAGATTCCTGCACAAAATGTGTCCATCAGCATGCACTGCCACATTATTTAGAGTGGGTAAATAAAGTCATCTTTAATTGTCTTATTCACTAAAAGGCAGGAGGAAGGGTGCTTAGTAAAAACATTTATAAGCAAGTGTAGAAGAATTATTTGAACTTAGGTTTAATAAAAAGATGAAATATTAACGAAAATTTGGGATTGAATTAATAACCAGGATGGGTATCCTGTGGGTTTTTTTCAGAGAGCTTAAACCTTGGCAAGTAATTTCATTCATCTTTTCCTTATGGGAGAGAATATTTTTTCCTCACCAATTCCTAGACCAAATAATCAAGATCCAATGGCTTTTGATGCCTAAAAAGAGACTAATGCATAATTATAGAAACAATTGAAATGGAAGCTGAGCCAAGGTTCAAAGTCATTTATTGCTTTAGACTCTGAGTTCACGGGCTCTCTTGGATAGATTAGAGAGGGGGAAAAAAAAGAAAAAATATAGGAAAAAGAATATTAATACAATAGCTTTAAACATAAACTAAGGGAGAATGGAGCAGAGACATTTTTGATTGCTGCAATTAGCAGAATTATGGAGATGTGTCTGTTTATCTCATGCCAGTCTCTGGGGATAGCCTGGAAGTAGACATTCTATTACAGGACAGTACAGAACAGGAGTTAATATAAAACTTTTACTTGCTTTTCTTACAGTTTTTCCCATTGATAGTAAAGTGATTTGCACAAGCTGGACATATTTTATAGACTGAATTCGCATCAGTCTGCTGTGAAAACCCTGTGGTTCTAAGGTCAGAAAGAACTTAGACTACTCCTCTCCTGCAATGTTCATATCAGTCACTGAGCATTTTTCAGAAACTGGATGAAAGAACAAACAGAAATAATCTCATGAATATGCATTTTATAATTTATAATGCACATCCTAAAATATAAATAGGGCCTGTGCTCCATGATCTTACCATTAGAACAGACTTAACAGGGGAGTGTGTATTTTGTGTATACATACATATGTGTGTGTGTGTGTTTAAATAGAATTTTGATTAAATTTTCCAACATCAACAGAAAAATTAAGTCTTCTAATTAAATTTATAAAACCACAAACCAATCTGTAGCTTTCTAGTCCCCGTTTGCAACAGTACAGTTGAAAAACTATTACAACTAATACATATAAAGAAGCTACAGGTCATGCTAGGTTATAGGTTATAAAAAATCAAAAGCAATAGAATTAAGATTTTTCAAAAACATTTTATTTCTTTTAAAACTATCATCACTAGTTAGTGATGAAGGCTGTGGAGAAACAGAAATATAATTTTGTGATTGAGTTACCCAAAATTAGGCTGAATAAAGCTTCTTTAAAAACGTTATAGAGAACAATTCCAAATGGCAGTGAACTTAGATGATCTCAGATTATCTTTTCCAAAGGTGATTCTTATGGAGCTAGTCTTTTAGCTGACATACCCATTAATGGCTTATAAAGGAGAAATAAAGAGAGTGAATGCAAAAGGTTGTTAATCAAAGAAGTTTCTCCTAATTGGTCAAGGGACTTTTTTACACTAAATATCCATTGGAGTATCTACCACTCTGATCACAGTGTTACATATGTAAAGTGTTACATTACATATTTTCCTTCATGCAAATAATTTATGTGTAATTTTTTTATTCATTAGAAAGAAAGTTTGAAAAAAATAAAAATGTAGAAGATGTTTAATTTGTCATATGCTTTAATGCAATGGGGACTTTTATAACTGTCAGTGCCTCTTTGGTCCAGAAGGTTTTCTTGTGTGATCAGCAAAGTGACTTTGGAGTTAGACCCAAAGCACAGCCCTCAGTACAGCCAAGTGTACATGTGCAACTGGGATCCCAGTTAGAACTTCAGCAGTCCTCACAATATTAACAGCCACCATAAACAAGGTGGTCTGGGTTTTATCCCCACTGCTGCAGTGAGAGGAGACCTCTCAGCTGTGAAAAGTAACTGCAGCTGTAAAGTACCTAAATGGCTGCAGATGTGCTGCAATGTACAGCAGTTTCATGGCATGCTGGAAATTAAAATCTCAGAATAAATCATGCTGTGACCCCCAAAGGAGAACTCCTAAAAGCCACAGAGGGCTGGTCTCAGGAGCCATTCCTCACCATGACATTGCCCCGTGGCCACGGAGCATTGCCCCTGCAGCATTGCTGTTGCATTGTGGTCTCTGCCCTGTTGAACACTGCTGCTGCTGTGGCTTCTCCAAACTTTTCTGTGTTGCCCTTGGAAAGCACTCTCTTGTCCTCATCAATAAATCAAATCACAACCAGAGCTGACGAAGGCAGAGTCTTTGCTCAGTAAAACACGAGTGCCACTTTGGGTGTTCACTCAGTAGGAGTATGGTTGGTTACCCATTGCAGATAGTGGCTCAGGTAGGGACTGCCAGGGGACCAAATCATCACCACTTCTCCCCAGTGGAAGTTCCCTAGCTCGTCTGGAGGCTGATAAATGTATCCCAAATTACTTGACTTCCTGTGAAGTAAGTGAGCTGCAAAATCATAATGAAGACAAGGGATAAATGTGATCTCTAGTGTATCAAAGGGTTATAAAAATTGCAGACCAAGCTTTTCCACTGTGCTTAGAGCATGCTTCATTTAGATTAACACTGCATGGACTTCAGGTCTCATCTGTTTGCTAAAGGATTTGGAGGGTTTCTTCCCTGCCATTGCTTTTATTCATATTAATTTTTTTCTTCCAACTAACAATCACTCCACAGTCTGCCCTAATATCTGGGAAGCCCAGACACCCAGCTGAGCACTCATAAGTTGAACCAAAGAATAAAAGTCAAAACAGTAATATTTTCTCACTGTATTACAGCTGAGTCATAACAAACACCCACATTCATCATAGAACCATCATAGAATGGCTTGGGTTGGAAAGCCCCTGAAAGACCATCCAGTTCCAACCTCTGTCAGGATCAGGGACACCTTCCACTATCCCAGGCTGCTCCAAGCCCCATCCAGCCTGGCCTGGAACACTTGCAGGGACCCAGGGGCAGCCACAGCTTCTCTGGGCACCCTGTACCAGGGTCTCACCACCCTCACAGTAAGGATGTTCTTCAATCCTTACTCAAATTCAGGTTAGATGACAAAACAGCTTGAGTCCTTACATGGTACAAACCAGAGAAATTGATCCTGTTGTCATTTTCCTGCCTTGTGTCTACCCAGAGCCTGTGTCTCCATCATGATGTCAAATCTGTCATTCTACAGAGGAGAAAACTCCCATTTGTGTGACCCTGCAGGAAATCTTTGCTGAAGAACACACACATCACTGAACCCTGTGCAAAGCATTGTCTGCAAACTCTTTCTCATTTTTACAGTTATAAAATAAAAACCTCTTGGAAAGCAATAATTAAATAAAATAAATATCTATCGGGAAGAGAGAAAATTATGTTTAGATTCTATTGTTTGCGACTTGTACAAATTTACACAAAGTTGTCAGCATAGTGGTGCTTTTCTCTTCTTTGTTCCTGCACATTTTATTTTGATATTTTCACAAAAGAAACTTCACCACTGAAAGGCCTCAAAAACTTAAGAAAGGGTAGGCGTCATTTCTATCAGTGTTAGTGCCACAAAAGACAAAATAATTTTATGAGATAGTGAACAATAAATTCTCCTTTGCTCTTCTGATATGGGAGCCACATTTTCTGGGTACGGAGTGTATTTTGTTATAGAAAAATGTTAAAAATTACACCAGGTATAATTCACTCAAGAAGCTGAAAACAGCAAGACAGCATGAGTCATTCAAAGTGGCAAAATAGAAGAGTTTTTTCCTTTGACAAAACAAAATTGGACCTAAACCATGACGTGTGCAGTGCCCATTATTTGAAATTGCCAGTGAGAACCCTGTGATTCCAAAGCACACTGGACGTTGTCCATAGCTGTCTTCCATTGTCTATGGGAGATGATAAGAAGCAGACAGTAACTCACTTTAGCCATCCCCAAAATCAATAGTATTTTAGAGAGCTTCAGGGAGAAACAACTTGTCGTGCCAGCAGCTGAAGCAGTGTGTGTCAAAGAAATTAAACTCCTCTTTTTACAGGCTTTGGTGTAATTTGAGGGAATGTGAAGGAGGTATTCCAAGAGCTTTGCAGCCCTAATAGGGATGGAAGTCACCTCTCTGCAGCCTCCTGTTCTGCAAAACTGCCCTCAAAGTCAGCAAAACTTTTCTCTGAGTAAAGACTGAAGGGCTGGAATAAAAAGGGTGTCTAAACCTGATCAGAGTGGTTTGAGAGCCTTCGTTAGGAAAACTGATCACAGACACTCGGTGTGAGCTCAAGCAGTCCCTTTGTTTTAAAGGCAAGAGAAGTCTCCCCACCCCCAGAGCCATTCTCAGCTGTGTGTGCTTCAAGGATGTTTGAAAATTGACATCTGTGAGCCCTTGAGACTTGGCCATTTCCAGCATGCACTAGACTGTGGTTACTTGTGTACCTGTGCACCTTGTCCCACCCCTTCCTCTCCCCAGCAGTGCTCCTCTCCACCAGATGGGATGCAGGGAGGAAGCTGGGGCAGGATCCAGATCTATCACAAGCATACATTTCTCCTTCAAGGGGTCAATTCCCTATGGGAAAAAATCAAAGTACATAAAAATACAAACTCCCTTAACCCTCCCTCTCTAAGGCCATTGAACTTTTGAAACAGCTTCACATTCCTGGTAAGCAGTCCCAGTGCCTAAAGTAGCAGCAAGAGAGCTGGAGAAGGACTTGGGAAAAGGACCAGGAGTCACAAGACAGGGGGAATGACTTCAAAGTGAGAGAGGGCAGGGTTAGATCAGATATTAGGATGAAACTCTTTACTGTGAGGGTGGTCAGACCCTGGCACAGGGTGCCCAGCCTCCTGGGCTGCTGCAGCCCTGGAAGTGTTCAAGGCCAAGATGGATTGGGCTTTGATAAACCTGCAATAGTGGAAGATGTCCCTGTCCAAACCATTCTATGCAATTAAGAAATCACCTGCAATTACTAAAGGGCTGTGTGATTAGCTTGGTTGCCAAGACCAGTATTAGTCACTCAAGATTAAGATTGAGCTGTTTCGCTTCAACTTGCTAAAAGAGTAAAATTACAGAAATCCTATCAAACAAAAAAAATGAAGCATTAAAATAAATTCTTATTTTTGCCCTGAGGGAGAATGATCCATAACAAAACACAATCTCTAGATTTGCTGATTTCTAGTTATAAACCTCCCTCAGAGATTTTACAAGGTCTCCCAGCCCAGTACCTGCAATAACTGTGGCTCTAAAACATGGACTGTACCTCCCATTACCCCCACCACCTACTCTTCTGAGAAGAATAGGAAGAGGAATTTATATTCAGCTTTTCCCATAATCAGAGGTTTTGTCACAGAAGGAACCCACTGTACACAGTCTGATAGATTTCTCAATAATCACATATTTCAGCATTCTTGCTATCTTTGTGTCTCTGTTGTCTGAGGTATCCTGGAGTGGTCTCCAGTTGCCCTTCCACTGTCAAAGTAAAACAATGAAACAGAAATGAAAAAAAAACAGAGTTGACTAACTCTTCAGGTCTGGGATTGGAAAGCAGACCATCATGGCATGACTCAGGACCTGAACATTTCTTTTTCCTCATAATTCTTCAGATGAAAACACTTCTGCTGAAGTAAATATTCCTAGGTTCAAGTGTAATTTAATATGTCATGGTAAGTGGGATTTGTTCTACATTCTCGTAATAATTTACCTGGAAAAAATTATCTTTAAGTGTAAAGAAGTAAGCATGTTCAAAACCCACTTAGTCTGTGAATAATTTTATTTTCTGAGGCATTCAAAAATGACAGCTAACATGTTTAAACATTTCATCATGATAATAATAACAATAATGTCTAATGTTGTGAGGCTTCTGAAAATGTAATTTTCTTAGAGAATAGTGCCACACCTGGTTTGTCCAGTTATTCTGGGGAGAAGAAATTCTTAGTGGCCTGAATAATCTTATTTAAATGTTTATTTCCTAAAATAATTTTCATGTACAATTTCTGGATATTAAATGTTACAATGTAAAAAGAATCTAGTGAAATTCTATTTTTTGTCATATGGTATTTTATTATACAGCTTTTGAATTTACTTCTGCACCTTGCAGGAGGTGATAAATCAGTGTGTCCCAATAACAGCAGCTATTCAGTCACATACATTGTGGCTTCATGACTTCAGAATACTAATTCTATCCACTAGTTTTAAAGTGTCAGATCTCAGGTGATTACTTTCCCAATGTTTATTTTCAGAGCCCTTTTTTTAGACAACACTGAATATAAATATGTGTATGGCAGCAGCTCAGCACAAACTGTGCTAGAAAACCATTTATCTTTGCTCGTTGAAATAGTTTTTGCAGATATCGATTCACATTCATTATTTTCCATACATATTCCTTTTAATGCAGCTACTTCAACAGTAGACAATAAAGTGTGTCCTTAATGGAATCATTTGCATATTTTTTAGATCAGTAGTCTATTTAAAATGGAGTTTGTCAGGCTTAGATCTCATTGCCTATTTGTTCTTTCATGGTAAAAAGAAAGAAATAATTGGTAAGTAGGTGGATACATAATACATAAAATTTGTGAAGCTCCACTTATTTGCTCCACAAAAGAAAGCCAAGATTCTTGCTGTCATTATGCCCTCACTGTACCTTGTTAGAAGACCAGCTGAAAAAAATCCCAAATGCACATTGGGCATTCAGAACAGGTGTCAGCCAAACCCTGATGTGAATGCAGCAGCTGCATGGATCTGTGTGGGATACACAGCGCTGGTACTGCAGTGGATTCTAAAATGGAAGTTGACTGTTCCCAGCTCTCAGCCAAGTCCCAGCAGATCTCAAACTGCTGTGGAGACCTTCCACAAACTGCTCAGGTGAACAAGAAGCAACTTAATGCCTTCATATCGTTGTTTCTCAACTTTAACTCTGCTTTAGGGATGTCATTTTTCTTAAAAGGTGAAAATGGAGTTGCAGCGAAACATTCATTTGATATCTGACAATTCTGATGAATATTTTTAAGGAGAGCAAATATCCCTTCCCAATGTTATCTAGTGCTGAACAAGGGCAAATACTTTCTCTCTAATAAAGTTATAATCTCTGAGCACTGAAACGCAAGGATTAACAGGCTGCTGAACATTGCCCTATCTCAAGGATCTGAAAAAGCAGGGTTTAGCCAGATCTGTGTATTTCTTAAAAAAAAAAAAAAAAAAAAAAAAAAAAAAGAGAAAAAAGTTCTTCTAAAAACATTCTGTTGTGGTGAATTCAAGGAGTTAATGGCACCAAGTGTGGTAGCAGCTCCATGTGAGGCTTGCTTTATGCTCTCGTTTATTTTGGGTTTATTAGTTCTTCCTTAAGAGTGCAGTAGAACTTGTGTAAGCTGGGCAAAGTATAATACTTGGTTTACTGGTGCTCCAGAAGGCATTTTTTGTGCTGTTAAATGTTAGAATTGACTCTTCAGTAGGACTTTTGACCTTCCCTAGGGTTGCCTTAATACCTGTCCCAAGCGTTGGCCACCCCAGAGATCTGCATTTCTCAGCTTCGTGTAAGGCAGCACAGCGAGACGAGGAGGGACTGCTGAGATCAGCCTGCAGCTTCACTGGCACTGCTCCCCCAGCACAGAGTGCTCTCCTGCACTCCAGAACATTGAAAATATTCCCACTTCAATGCAATATGTGTAAAATCACAGCAAGACTGAAAACCACTCCAGATCCCAATCCTAAAACTTTCTAAGTGTTCTAGTGCTTGCTTACACCTTGATAGCACATATTGCAACACTTCTGCCATTGAAATCACATTTTCAAACTTTACTTTTTTTTTGCATGCCGCTTAGGCATTGTTGAAACTACAGAAGTTTTAGGGATTTGTATGGTTTCTAGGCAACTAATTAGTTTTAAAGAAATACATCATTTCTAGGCAACAAATTCCTATTAACTTTGAGGGCAATTGGTTTTGTTGCCTTATATTCTTATGAAAAATCATAGACAGGCATACTTATCTGAAAAGCGAATTAATATCTTCAAGGTGTGTGAGGGTATTTAAAATACATTGCTTTGTTGAAACCAAAACATTTCAAAATAGTGAATATTGCTTGAAGGATTGTTTTTATTCTGCTGAGGAGGAAAAATCAAAATTAAAAACCTTGAAAACTGCTGAAAGTTGCAACAATTAAGAATTCCTTAAAACGTCGGCTGTAGTTTTCTTGGAGCAAAAATAGCAGATAACCTGTTTCTGATTCACATACTCACCATGGCTCCAGAGTAAAACTCGGTCAGTCTTCCTTTTATACCCCTGCCAGAAGAGTGTGGGGAGTGGAGAAAATAGCTCCTAAACAATATGGCAGAGGCAGTTTTGTCATTGGGATGGATTAAAGTTTTTGACCACATAAATTATATTGCTGAACAGAGTTTTAAACTGTACCTCATCAATCCCATTTATCTGACAGCCTAAGTCATCATACATGTCAAGGTGCAGGTCTGCAGGGTAGATTTAACTATTCCCACAAAATCCCTTCACTTTTCAAGAGGCACAGCCAAAATCTCCCCAAGACTGGTGAAGACACACAACAATGCAGAGCCACAAAGTGTCTACAAGTGAGAAAATAAGGACATTTCTCAGTTCCTGAGGAGAAAGTTATCAGGCAGACTTCTCAGATCATTGGAGACAGGACTTATTTTCACAGCTCTTTAAGCCACTGCCCTGGCAATCTGTATTTTATTGGTTTGTTTAAGAGCAGGACCCAAACACAGAGCAATTTGGGTTGGAGGGGACCTTGCTCACAAACCATGTTGAAACAGAAGCATTCCTGGGAATGTCAGAAGGATCAGACTGAGAATGGAATTTCATCAGGTATTCATAGTCCACCTGGAAAAAGTGGGAGAAATGCAGTTCAGAAAGAAATGGCTGGAGAGGGACTTTTTATAAGGGCATGCAGTGATGGGGGAAGGGGGAATGGATACAAGCTGAAGGAGGGGAGATCTGGATTAGATGCTAGGAAGAAATTGTTCCCTGTGAGGGTGGGGAGGCCCTGGCACAGGGTGCCCAGAGAAGCTGGGATGCCCCTGGATCCCTGGAAGTGTCCAAGGCCAGGTTGGATGGGACTTGGAGCAGCCTGGGATAGGGGAAGGTGTCCCTGCCCAAGGGACCATCAACAAGATGGTCTTTGAAGTCTTGCAGTCTAAAAAATTCTGTGATTCTGTGATGTATAAGACAGCGAGTTATGTTGGGATCTTGGCCATCAGAAAAAGAAAAAGGAAAAAAACAAAACAAAGCAGTCTTTTAAGAATAAAAATTAATTTGAACTCCTTGTTTACACACTGTGGCTTGGCTTTCCAAATAGTTGAAATTTTATTATGTCATTCAGTAATGGAAATTTGCCATAAGCTGTCAGAATTAACTTATAACCTTAATTTCACAAGACTTAAATGATCTCAGTATGGATAATCTGCAAGCAAACAAATGTGGCATTTCTTAAATATTGTTAAAAACTTAATAATTTGCAAGAAGAAACTCATTTAATAGAACTCAATTATTTCTTTAAATAGAGAAGATCTGTCGAGATCCATCACTGAGGAGCTCTGCTATTAGTTATTTTTATTTTTAATAATTTCCTCCAGCTTTTCGAAAATTCAGCTTTTCCAATAGCCTCTGATCAAAAGTTTTGGCATTTTATTTATAAGAAGAATGAAAGGAAAGAGAACAGAGCAAGTTCCACCAAGCCCGACATCCAACACTAGGTGTTTACTATGTTAAGCATTAGCAGACACAAATGTCTTTATTAACATTATTAACACCATTTCTAGAGTTCACAGGAGAATAAAAATACTTTGGAAGGGACTTTTTATCCAGTTTCCTTGAGAAATGAGGTTCATGAGTTCATTCTTTATTCGTTCACCTGGCACTTCTGTTTCCATTCACGTTGAACACGTTTTCCTGTCGGAGCCCAGGACATCCCTTTGGGAGTCCAGAGTTGCCGAGATCCTTGCCAGGGGGCTCAGAGACCCTGGCACACAGCCCAGAACACCAGTGGATTCGATTACGAACCCTGGAGCAAATTGCCACCTTTACATGAAGAGATGAAAGCCACAGCAGTTTGAATAGTGTAATGATTAGTATATCACAGGGTGTAAATGTAGATTTTAGGATTCTTTGTATAGGGGTTTTTGGGGACAAGATAGAGGAATTTGGGCATGTCTAGCCTTTCTTCTTCTTCTTCTGTACCTCCATCTTCTCTGTTGATGCTGGCACTTTGGGATTGGTTTAGAGTAGAAGCTCACTGTCTAACATAGGTGATGGGTATTGGGGAATAATTGTAAATATGTTGTACGTAGTTTTTTGTATATAAAGATAACGCCACCCTGGGGGCAGGCAGAGTGCCTCTGACTGTCCTGCTGAGCAGACCTTGGCTGGGCAGAAAGAAAATTTTATAGATAAGAAACAATAAACAGCCTTGAGACCGAAGACCAAGAGGTGTTGTCTCATCCTTTGAATGCACAGGCAGAAGTAAAGACTTAAACCAACAAATCGGGGTCCCAAGACTTGTCGGGACCCCGACATTTTCCAGTCACAACAAAGAATCCACAGAAGAGAACATCTTATGAATGCCTCAACAAAGTGAAAGTTTTAACAGCTCCATCCATGGTTGCCATTGCTGTGGGACAGACTTGTCCCATCACGGACTGCAAAGGCCAAGGCAGAGACAGATCTAAGCACTGCTGGGGGGATGAAATCCACAGCCCCGCTGGCAGGGGATGAAATTCAGCTCAGGGGGACAAAGGACTTATTTTCACAGCTCTTTCTGCTACTACCCTGGAAATCTGGATTATCCTGGTTTGAGTACAAGAGCAATTTGGGTTGGAAGGGACCTTGAAGATCACCTTGTTCCACCCCCTGCCATGGGCAGGGACACTTTCCACTGTCCCAGGTTGCTCCAAGCCCCATCCAACCTGGCCTTGGACACTTCCAGGGATCCAGGGCAGCCCCAGCTTCTCTGGGCACCCTGTGGCAGGGCTCAGCACCCTCACAGGGAAGAATTTCTTTCTTATATCTGATCTAAATCTGTCCAATGATCCTGTGCAAAGCAAACTGGTGGCTTTGAGATTTTTACAGTTTAGGTGGAATCAGGAATTTCTGCTTGATTTTTAAGAATTTAGGAAAAGATCAAGCTACAGTACACAAATTAATATACTTAATTCATAAACTGCAATTTTACTCAGCTAATTAAAGCTTCATTAATGAAGTAATCAAATAAAGTTCATAATAAAGATTAAATACATAAATCAATATTTTCAAGCTTTTAATTCATCAGAATAAAAAAGAAATTACTATATTAAATTTTCTTGCTATTATTTGGAGTACCTGGCTTCTTTTTATCTGAGACTCAGAGCTCATCCTGTCCTAGCTGTTGTCATCACAATTAGGAGTCAGTTGAAAAAAAAAAAAAAAAAAATTTAGATGTCTAATGCAGTTTGGAAGACTGCATAAAAGAACAGTCAGGAAAAAAATTGGTCTGCAGCCATGTGAAGTCACTAGATACTTGAAATTCTCCTTGTCTTGAGGAAGTAGTTTTAGCATAATCCGACTGAAAGGTTTGGCTTTCTGGGTACCACATTGCCTGTTGATGTAATGTACCAATGTCAAATATCCATTGCAAGCTATATCCATGAAAATATTGCATGTGCTGACTAGGAATGCCCTGGCATCTGTACAAGGTCAGGCCTAACAGCCTGAGATTTCCTGTCCTTTAACATTTCCATCATCTAAAAAGATGTAGATAAGTGGCTTTTATTTTTAATGGAAGTTAATAGTGGTGTAGCTTCACTTTTCCACAAAGCCTCTTGTTAAAAACTTCAGAACAAAAAAAAAAAAAAATACATATAAGGTCATGACACTTTTGGTTTAAAGCCCACACCTTTCATATGAATTCAGTCCTGGTCAAACTAATTATTTAAGTGAAGAGAACATTATCTCTGTTAAAGGTAGGACAGGGTAGCAAAGGGATTGAGAAATTCACAGGATGAAAAAACAGGTGAAGGAAGAAACATCTTGTTAAAATCTTCTTTGCAACCCAGGCACCTTTCACAATGTAGCAACCTATATTTGCCTTAAATTGTGAAAAGATGAGGGGGTGGGACCAGCATGCTTCTGTTGTGTGAGTTCATCCATGTTTTTTGCTTTGTCTATGCTTGTTGACTTTGATTTGCTTTTATTTCACATTCTATTGAAATCAAGCTTACAGACCTGATCTGTCTTTTTAAAATGTTGAGAATAGATTTCTGAAAAGAAGGAAACATGAAAAGGATGAACTTTACCTCTTATTTTCAACCAATTATTTTTTATATAAAAACCAACTCTTACACCAACAAAACACAAGAACGTTGAATTGTTAATAAGGTCCTTTTTTCTATTTAAACACAGTTACTTTTCATATTTGAGTTTTTTAGCAAGTCTTTGCTATTAGCTAAGGAATACATTCATTTGCTTATAATATTTTCACAGGCCAAACAAATCTTATTTGCAGAATATACTTATCTCTTTTTTTTTATTTTTTTTTTTTTTAATACATAGGAGAAATACCTGCAGCATTTAAGGAAACATCACAATTTCTGCAGTTTGGTGTTTGTATATTGCTGGCCAAATTGCATGAGGTGGTTACTTAATGTTTTAATTTTTCTTGAACCCTGGAAATGTGCTTCACAGATTGAAAACTCATTTGAATACAGGAAAGAATCCTTGCATAGAAATGAGTCGGTCAATCTCCTCCACAGCACCAGCTTGCAAATATGTGTGGATAACAGAAAAATCCTGCTTAAATGCCTAGTGCCAGCAGAAAAAAAGCACCCAGGTTGAGCCATTATTAAGATACAAATAGGCTTGTAAACAATTTAATTGCATAAAAGAGTTGGTTTCCTTGGGACTACAGCAATTAGCATAATGAACTGCAGCAGTAGTCCTTCAATATTCTCTGTTGACATCAAGTGAGGTTGTCAGCTCCTGCAATCCTTCATTCAGGGGAGGAGCCCTGAAAAGGGGCAGTGTGTGTCTGGGGGACCAGGGGATGTGGAATTTTTCTACACATTTGGGTTTAGGATGGTAACTGGTAAACAACACATGCTCCTTTCAAATGATATCTTGATAAGAATGATTAACTCTCTTAGTAAAACTCAGATGTCATAAAGAAGCTCTCAGTTTACCAGGTCTACTCTTTTCCTAGCCACGGCAGAAACAATGGCCTAGACCTGAAGGTTTCTCTTTTTGTGAGCATCATCTCCTAAAGAGCCTTGTCATTTACAGTTATAACTGTGTCTTCATCCTGTTCAAGGGAATGAATATTATTCCTTTATTTAGTCATCTGAACAGAAGTGTTTATCTCTGTTTTGGAGCTATTATTGGATAATCCAAGGACAATCAAGACATCAGAATAACACTCAAAGAGTCACAGAATTGGGAGGAGGTCTCTGGCCTGATGTCCTGGCTCAGAACCCAGACAGGAATCCAGATCAGGTTAAAGCTTTATCCATTCTGATCTTGAAAAATCTCAAAGTGTTTTAAGCCCACAACCTCCCTGGGCATCCTCTCACCCTGCTTTGCTGTGCCTCAGCTCTCTCGTTTTGAAGGAGGAGGTGCAAGTCAGAAATTATATCCTAGAGATATCATAAAGCCATGAGACACATTAAGATATCTGAAATTGTTAATAAGGAAGTAACCATGGTGCTTCTGATGGAGATTTCACCTAATGACAAAGAGACACTAAAGTTGCAAGGCAGTTCAACTCACATTTCCTCAGCAGACTAACCTGCAGAATTTACATATCCCAGATGCTGGAATTTTACAAAATTTTTAGTCTAACTTTATGAAAGGCTGGCAATAAATAGACAAAAAATCCTCTTAAAAATAAAATTTTAAAAAATCAGTCTTGATGATAGGTTAGTAAAACCACATATATATTGTTATAATACATATATATTGTTATAATACCTTGTAAGTTTAGTTCTCAAATAAGGCTCAAAACTAATCTTGGAGTGTTCTGTAATTTCAGAGAGCTTTTGTTTGTTGTTATGTTTTGTTGGTTTGCTTTTATTTGATTTTCTTGGGGTTTTTTTAATCACAGAATTAGTACAAGTTCCAAAAAGAAATCTTATCGGGTTAGGATGTTTTCCAGATACAAATGTTCCCAGAATTTTAAACCTTTTTTAGCTGCATTTCAGTGCACACCACTGTACTGAAGATCCCATTTTGGCTAACCAGGATTCTCTGGCCTGAGATTCAGCATCAGCATTATAATTGTAGTAAATTAAAAGATTTACTGAATATAATGTTTTTTCGTTGGCCATCACTGTGAACCTTGGATTCCTATATTTCTGTCTATGTATGTCTCTTGGATGGAAAGCAGAAAGGGGATTTAGGGGAGGATTAAGGATAAGTCCCCTTCAAATATATTTTTACGTGCAGCCTTGGGAAACTCATTTATGAAAAAACACAACAAGAGTATTTTAATAAAATAAGAGACATCATTAACTGTAACCCTCACTGCCTTGTTATTTTTGGCTGCTTCTTTTCCATCAGTTTTCCTTTCTTCTTTCCTTTTCCCTTTATAAACTCAAATAGTGAAAAATGACTGATATAGGGTTGGGGTTTTTATTTTTGGTCTTTTAATAACCCTTAATTCTTAATCTGGAGAATGTTTAGCAAGTGTGGCAAATGCTGAACTGATGTTCCCTGGATGTCAAGGGCCAGAGCCTTTCCTAGGATATGTAAAATATTCACAGCAGATGCATGGGCCAACAACTTGCTGATGCAGCACATACAATAGTTTTGGGAGCTTTGAGGCCATAAGAAACTGGAAAGGACTTAAGGGTGATGACTGCATTAGCACTGCAGATTTCAATTTCACTGTTGTCCTGATACATTTTATTCAATTTCTCAGAATGAATAACGTCATTAACACTGAATTTCTTCCAAAGGAGCAACACAAACATATCAGCTAAATTCATTTTGAATCCATTTCCCTTCCTACTATCAGCCAGTGCTCTTGGTCAGACACTTTGGAAGATTATTTCCTGGACAGAAAAAGAATGGGAAACGCTATTCTGTCTAAAATTATGTTGCATATAATATTTCTGAAGGATTATAAAATTCATGCTCACAATAGCGGCTGATTGCTCCCTGTATTTTCATTACTTTTTCCCTATTTTGATCTATTCATGGTGGCATTGGAGGGAGATTTAAGAATTTTATTTCTGTATGGCTCTGGAAAGTTAGATAACTACTTTTTCAGCTTGCAGAAAACTATTATCTACTCCCATAGTCTTATTAAATGGGAAATATCCATTTATACACAACTGCTTTGCTCACGGAAAAGATAGGAGCAACGTTCCTGAGATTAAAAGTTCACACTGCAGGCATGTGTCACTCTGGCTGCAGCTGAATTATGTGAGGATGTTGCTGCTTTATTCTGCCCCCAGCTGCTCTTCACTGGGTCAGGAATTTCTGCACCTTCCAGCTTTCAGCACACCGACTTCTGTGCTGACTCTCTAGGCAGGTTCAAGCCCCATAATCAAAATTATCTGTATGATATCAATGCAGGTGTTTTCTAAACCATATTTCACCTATCTGATAACAGGGTTACTATGTGTGTGGGTGTGCTGGAACACCTGGAAGAACCTTTTGGAGGAAGAAAAAGAGGCTGAGGAGTCACATGAAGCAGGGTAGAGCAGAACACGGGCATGCACAACTGCCAGCTAAAACAGCAACATCCCAAATCTTGGTCCCAATTAGTTCAGCTTCCTCCACAGGAAGAAATTTAAACCCCAGAGGGGGCTTAAATTTTTCTTTTCCCAGAAGGGGAATATCCCTTGCTGTGAGGGGGCCTTGGAACAACCCCAAGAAAACCCTGAGTCCTGTATATGAGCTCGAGAGGTACAAGATCATGAACACCAGCTTCTTTCATGTTCAAAGCTTCCCTTTATACGTGGCAGGTTCCTTTTACTTCTATTCCATTAAAGCATTTAAGCTGATTCATTGTTTTTCATGCTGGCTTGTCCAAGGTAGTGAAGTGATGATGATGGAAGTCTTCTGGGGAAGAGACTAATGGCATTCCCGCTGGGTCTTTAAGAGGCAGAGGCTGGGCTTTTGTAAAGGGCCAATATCATTTTGTGAGCAATTTTATCTTCTCAGTGCTCAGTGTTGGTACTGGAATCTGCCTTTGGTGTAAGTCTGCTGCTTTACATAAGCAGTAAATTAAGTCAGCTTTTTAACAGTAGTTTCTATTGATACTAAAATACTACATTCTATAGTAAAAATAAAATACTGTCCTCACTAAAATATGAAAGAGATAATTTTGAATAAAAAAGCATTTTCAGATTGGTTGAAAGCTAGTAAAACTGATTTTGTTAAATTTTAAATTGTTCCTTTTCTGCCTGCCTCCATTCAAATAGCGTTTCTGTAATTACCAAGTCATAGCAATTGTTAAAAGAGGGGGAAATAAAATGGTTTAACTATATCTCTTTTTTTCATAATATTAAAGCTATTTAATAAGAAAATTTATATATTTTCTTTCCCAGAAGAAGAAAAAAAAATTGAAATACAGCTTATATAGGTATTGCAGAGATAAAAATAGGATGCCATTATTAAATGTGTCATTATAAGAAAGCTGCATGCAGAACAAAATAAAATGAGATTAATATGGCATCTCTCAATTTTTCTGTGTGGGATTAAGAATTTATGAGCAGGTTTTAACAGATGCCACATTCCACTGCTCACAGCCCTGCTGAGCACCTTGATAACCATTACCCTCTGCAGGACTGAGTGCAACCCCAGTCCAGGGAGAAATGTCATGGTGGGGAGGCTGGTGATCCGTAGGAAGAGCTCCCAAATCCATGCCTAAATTTCTGTTGACTTTGCAGAGCTCACTGTTTCTGAAAGATTTTCTGGACATTTGTATTGATTTGACTCTTGTAAAACCTTGAGCAGTGTTACAAAAAAAATTGAATAGCATCTTTGACTATTGTGGGAAGATATTGCCTAACTTTTGCTCTGAAGGTTTTCTCCTTAAAATCATACCTTTATATAAGCAGCCTCATCAAAGTTAGAATTTTTCAGAGGTACAAAACAACACAAAATTGATGGTTGTGTTGTGAGTGATGGAAATAAAGGGATAGAATCCATAGCAATAAGTAATTTTCCTTTGATATTTACCAAATAAGTTTGATTTTTTTGCCATTGTTGAATTTCTGGGAAAGACAGTTTGCAAAAATTGATTTTCCTAGCACTTTGTTTAACTCTGGGTTTCATTCTCTAGGTGGGTTATTTGACACATTTGGAGATTTTGGTGTCTGTTTTATTCACATCCTCTGAAGAAAAAGAAGGCACTGCAGAAGCTCAAAGCTTCTAACAAAGGAGGCTGAAGGAAACCCAAATATTGATCAAAGTTACAAAAATTACTTTAGTTCCAGCTCCTGTGAGCTCCTGGTTTTGTCACTACAGATCTGCTACTGACGTCAACCACCAGTTTTAGTGGATAAAAATTGTGCTTCTATTGAAAATAGTGTGTGAAGAACTTTTAACTTAAAACTCTCCTGATGTAAAATTGGATGTATTTAAGAGACAGTGTTAAGAGTGATGGTAGAAATGAAGGAATAACAAATATCAATATTATTTGCAGTGATAGCAAAGCTTTTTTTTTTCCTGTGAAGTTACAAGTCAAATGATCTTAATTACTAAACAAAATTATGAGAAGAGCTAAGGGAAAAACTGTTCTCCACACAGTATCAAAAACTTCAGGAATATAGTAACTTGGAGAAACTAATATATTGTTAAGGGTTATTTAATTAAAATATTAAAGAAAATAGAAGGCAAAATTGAACTTTATGAGCAAGTTACCAAGGAAACCAGTTCAAACTGAAGTCCACAATTTTAGCCTTTGGAATTTGGAGACACAAACACAGACACAGAGACATACACCCCTAGTTTAGTGGCTGCAGTTATTTTTACATTCTACTAAAAGCTAGAGTCTTCAACAATCGATTTCATATCCAATAAAATCAATTTATATTGCTTGAAATGTACTTTCGACATTATATTAAACCACATCAATGCAAATTCATTAAATTGGATAAATGGACCATTTAGCTGTTCCATTCAAGTTTGCCCTTTTATTTCTTTATAATCATCAATGCAAACATTATAAGTAATGTTCTTCATGGTTGTATCTTCAATACACAAACATACAAATAACTAATGGAAATCCTGGTGTCTCTGCAGCAAAGTAACATGACAGATACTTCATCCATCCCAAAACAGCATCTGCATTCAAGGAATTTTAGTCAGGAATTATTTGATGGAATCCTGATGGTGAGGGATAAAACCATATCAAGGTAAGGTAAAACCACAAGAAAAAAAAGGGGAACATTTTTTAGGTCCCTGTCCTTGCACTTAGTTTTGCCAATTTAGCCTTCTTTTTAAGTCTCATTTAAGTGCAGTATTATTTGCCTACCAATTTCTGGAGATCCTTGATGTAAAAAAATACCTTGGAAAGAGCCCCAGACCTCTGAAAGATATTTTAAAATGCTGAACAACATCATGGCAAAACCAGCCAGAAACCTCAGTGTCCCAAGGGTGAGGGGAAAGAAACTTCTGTGACATTTTAAGTAAAAGAAAAATTAGACAAAAGGAAATAAATCAGGCAGAGGAAGAAGGTGAAAGAAGGAGAAACCTCATGTCCTTACTTCCAGAAGGGAATGAAAAAAAAAAAAAAACTGAAACCAAATCGTGGACAGATGGACTGAGGGTGCTGTGGGAACAGAGAGACCTGGAAACATTTTCCAGAGAGTCATAAAATCACCAAATCATAGAATCACAGAATGGTTTGGGCTGGAAGGGACCACAAAGATCACAGAATCCAACCCACCTGCCAAGGCAGGGACACCTTCCCTTTTCTGTACAGAGTAGAAGTAATCTCATCATTACTTTTCAGCACACTTAGAACTCAATAAAACCTTAAAAAATCTCCACAGCCCTTGGGCTGAGGTCAGCACCGTGCTGGAGTGCCAGCAAAGCCAAATCATACCTTTTTACCTCTGCCCATGCAGAAAGAAGCACTGAGTGTGCAGGTGCACCCCTCTAATGCTGGGCACAAGCCTGGGAGTGGGGTAGAAATACTCTCTACTGCAGCTTTATGGCACTTTATGCTCACAGAAGTGTTTCAGAAATCTTTACTTTGATATGAAGTCTGATTTTCCCCCATATTTTCTGTGCAGTATATCATCAAGTCATGTTCTGTCTATCACCTTTTCACATCTCTTCCAGTGCACTACTCTGTACCTGGCAAGAAGATGCACTTTTCACATCTTTTCTTTATTGCCTTAGAAAAACAGCTAAGACATTTTCACTGTCAGTTGCTTATTTGCAGTATTTCCCCCTTTGTAGTACAGACAGAACTCTTCAGGTGGAGAGACACAAAGTGAAAATCTAAGTAACCAAAAGAAAAAAAAGACCTTCAGAGCGCTGCTTGATATTTATGGCATAAAAAAGGTTATATAAAGTTTCTAGTAGGATAAATGGCTAACTTTTTGTAAGTGCTATGTGCTGCCCTGAAATTGTTTCAGTGTTTGGCTTAGATAATTAAATAGTATTGTCTCATTATTAAATTTTGAAGTACAGTCCATTAAAAATTAATTTACCAGCCTTTAGCAATGAAATCCAGTTACGGTGCTGCACTGAATAATAGAGACTTTGGCAATAACTAATTAATTAACAGTAAAACAACTTTCACCAGTTATTGCTAAAAATTGATTAACATTTAAAGATGATCACATAGAAGTCACTAATCCAAGATTTCCTCATTCAAGAAGAAACAGGTATGAATTTAGACAGACTTTTACTATGGCAAGTCCCACATTTAATTCTTTGATAAATAAAATTGATCTCCTTATCTTTTTTTAGGTCAGAACATCAAGCTGACTGACCCACAGATTTAGAAGCTGCATTCAAGATAGATATTCTTTATTTTATATTTATAGTTCTGAACACCATTTCAAGTGTCGGAAGATCATCCTGCAGATCTATTTATGATCTTAGAGCAGAATTCACAGAAATAGTTTAAGGGTACAGCTCCACACAATGACCACAAGTTGAAGGTTGTGGGTTTAATTTATTTTCTACAGCAATCTGCTCTGATTTGTTAATTTGATTAGCTCAATAATTTGATACATCAGATTAATTAATTCATATATAGTCACTATTAAGTATTAGCAAATCACTAAGGGATTAAAACATCTTTCTGTATGAATGCAACTCAAAGTCCTTTTCTTCATTGTAGCTATAATTCTTTTTAATTTTTTTCAGATTTGTTATTCAGAATTTAAACCTTATGGATTCCCTAATTACTTGAAAAATATTCAGGAATTAATTACTTCCATTTATCAATACATATTTATTTGCTTGGAATGCACTTTGTGCCTGTGAATCTACAGCAAAAAAATCCTAAAAAATTCTAGATTAAAGGATGACAAATAAATAGTTACCATTTTATGCAGGACTGGAGGGAAAATGGAACAGACAGCAGCATCCCAGAAGAAAAAGGAAAAGTTTCAAGATGAAAGATCGACAAATAGATTCCCTATTTTAAACCTTTCTTTTTCTTTTTTTCTTTTTTTCTTTTTATCTAATTTTGTTTTCAAACAATAATTCCTAATCCAATACTCTTAATGTCTTTCTGGTGAGTCATGAAGTCGATGGCAGACAGCAGAAAAGCATTCCTGCTCTTCTAGAAGAGAGCTGTCATTAGACTCCAATCCCACCATGTAGACAAATCTTACTGCAAAATTAAAATACAGGAGAAAATGTTTTGAGTGTGACACTGGGCACAAGCAGCAGTGAAGAGCTGCATCATCCAGGAATACGAAATGGAAAACAGAAACTTCTCCTAGAGCAAAGGTGTGGGTCATGCCTTTAGTCCATGGAAATATAAGACCTTACAAATTGAAATTCAAGCTTGGATTCCAAGCTCTTAATCTAAAATTAATAATGATGCATGCATGAGAACAAGTAAAATGAAATAGGAGATTAAGTTTTAAAAAATTAATTAATTCCATCACAAAATATATTGCTTTGTATCCTTTACCTCCATAAATTCAATTTACTAGTAACCACACTATGGTATGAACTTTAAAATTCTTAAAATATTGTGCTGGACTGGTCTTGCAATGGAGGATCTTCCTGCTTGGGGGGAAAACCAGGTCTGTGTCAGTCCCCAGACAAACACACTTGCAGGGGACACAGCATGATCTGTAGCAGTTGTTGGGTGGATGAAGCCTTGAGAAATCCTGGCTCTGATAGAAAGTCAACATCAGTAGATCACAGGGGACTGACAGT
The DNA here is from genome assembly GCA_032173965.1 of Sitta carolinensis. Lineage (NCBI taxonomy): Eukaryota > Metazoa > Chordata > Aves > Passeriformes > Sittidae > Sitta > Sitta carolinensis. The sequence goes on along the minus strand of CM063285.1, from coordinate 55,853,217 downwards.
TTTAAATCTCTCAGATTAGTCTGTCATTCCAATTTCATTTGTCTTTTACTCTTTATAATACACAACAAAAACAAAAACAAACAAAACCAAATTTTTGAATCTTAGTTTCTGTATTAGTACCATAAAACCATGACACTTATTCCAGATTTCAGTGTGAATTCTTGAAGCCAGACATATGTAATACTCTCTTCTCCTAATAATGATAATTCTACAAAAAAATATGTCTGCATATTTTTTTTTTCTGATAAGTAAGGGAGTGCAAAGGTTCTGCTTCAGCCTATTAGAAATGTGTTTTTGTACTGTGAAATTGAGAATTTACACTCTGTGTCCTGGGGTAGAACGAAGACATGTTGGATATTTGCTTAAGAGAGAAAATTCTGGAATCGTGGGGGTGGCTGCCTGGCCCATAAGCAGCCAAACTGGCTGCATTCTGCACACCGATGTCTCATGAGAGGGGGCACTGTGGTGAGCAATCTTCAGAACCACCGACATGATTCGTTTTGTTCCTTGCTGAAAGAGAAACCAGGCGAGAATTGACGTATGTGCAGTGTGAATGGTGATAACAGCAGTATCCAGCTCTGAGAGATTCTTCACCTGGACATGTAAATTTATCTGTTTTCACAGACCACTCCACCCATGCAGGATTGTTGTTTGCAGCAGAGATTCTCATCCTAAAGAAAATTGCAGAAGTCTGGGGATTTTTTCTAAGGTTATGTGGGCAGTGAAATCAAAAGGGACTGTGCTGATGGAGGCTGTCAGGGACAGAGCCCATCCCTGCAGTTAATACCAAATGTCTTTCTCAACCCTGTTACTGACTGAGACATTGACATCAGGACAGGCCCATTCCACAATTATTTTCAAAGCTTCTTTTTTATAACATTGCTTTGGCTTGGCAAACAACAACCATTTTCCATCTCATTGTTTCTGCAGTCCTTACTGGACAGTCACAAAGCAAATATTAATCATATTAATGACATTGTACATCACTGAAATGTTAACCTTCAAGCCAATAACTCAGATTCAATGGATTATTTTGGTCCAGGCCTCCAAATTTGAATTGACCTTTCCCTGTCTGAGAAAAATTGACACTGTCCCATTTAAGTCACAGTTTGTCAGCCTGGATGGTCACAGACAATCAGTCAATGCAATTTAGACTGGCATATATGGAGGCAAAAAGAAAAATAAGTCCCACAGGATTCAAAGGAAAGCACACAATATAGTCAGGGCAGTGTGGGCTAAGCCATAACATCTTAGAAAGGAGCATCAGCAGAAAAGGACATGACCCACACAAACAGCCATAAGTCTGCAGGTGAAACATTTAATGTTTTTAAGAGAGATAAAGATAAAAAAAATTTACTCCCATTTTCATTTGGACCCAGTTCATTAATCCAGAGATGGTGAACCTGGACATACACTAAGCCATCTCTGAAAAAAACTTTTAAACTCTCTTTAAAAAGGGAAATAAACAGGAGGAATCTTTCTGTTTGATTTCTTTTAGGTATTTTTGTTGTCACTTCTCTTAACAACTGTGGATTAGGGAGTCAGGGAAAAGGAGTTCCATTATGGGCATTGCTAAATTCCTAACTCTGTCACTATAAAAATAGTTTCCTAGAAACCATAAGTGAAATATATCCCTGAAAGTATATAGTAAACCAAATTTTCACTTAGATACCTTCCTGAACTTTGTTTCCAGGATATGAAGTAAGAATCAAAAAAATCAAAAAATCATAAAGACATTTTGTTGCATCTCTTAGATGAATGGACAGCTTGTTTCATGCCTATTCCCAGAAGTTGAGTGATAAGCAAGAGACTGGTTTTGGTTTGTTTGGGTTTTTTTTCTTTTCATCGAGACATTTTTTCCTGTTGAAAATGGAGGGAAGATTTTTATTTTTTTTTTAATAAAAATATTGTAATTGAACACTCATTAGATGAGGAAAAAAAAAAAAATCCAAAAACCCAAACCAAACAAAAGCAAAAATCCTACTCTTTACTACCATCACATCCTACTCTTTACTACCATTACACTGGAACCATTAATTGTTTTGTACTGCTTCTTATATTCTCAGTCATCATTTTAGTTGTAGGGTTAAAAAAAATAAAGAACCTGAAATTGTTTTGAAGGTAATACTTTCTTCTAATGTTCATTTTGTCCAAACAAATAATTCATTTGAAAACAAAAAAGACTCAACTAATGCCTTCACTGGTTCTGTATCTCTGCAGACTGTGCTTTTCTTAAGGTTTCTGATTGTGATCTACCTTATGTGAATTTTACCCACATCCCATACTTGGACTTGTAGAAAACACCTGTAGTACCTGTCTTGGTAACAAACAGACATCAGGGTTGTAGAAAAGTGAAGGGGAAAGCGAAAATATTTCTTAGAAGAGTTATCAAAGTCAACAATTTCTTCTATAGGCTAAGCAAAAATAGCCTTGCACTTGGCAGAGGGGGATGTTGAGCTCTGAGGCTGCTGCAGTGCAGACTTCACAAAAAGGAGATTCTGCTCTCTTTAGCCCTCTGCACCCCTGAAGCTGCATTTAGGCTGCATGATGTACTGGTTTCAGGGAGGAAAACTGATGACAGATAATAGAATGTTCCATTAAATGCTGGGAAAAGCCACTCGCCTTTGAATAACAAACTCCTAAAGAAAAGGGAGGATTAGATTATAGTTTACATTAAAATAGATCAGAGGAGTTATTCTTCATTTACACTCTAGTAAGATGGAGAAGTCTCAGGACCTATTTTTTATAAGACCTTCACTAAATCAGAACACTGCAATTCATCAACTTACACAGAAATATAATTTGCTGGTGAAGTTTTGAACTTTGAATTCCAATACATTCTTTCCCACATTCTCTGAAGTTCAGTTGCTCTGTAGCAATAGCATCATTACATAATAAATATGGAACTAACCAGAGAGTCTGTATTGGGTTGTTTGTAACTTTTGTGGGGAGAGGATCACTATGAAAAAATTTAGACTAAGTTCCAAATACTGAGTACTCCAATAATCAATGTTTTTTTGTTGGAATTTTAGGTTTGTCTAGAAAGATGAGAACTGGTTGCAAAATTCAGATCCAAAATATGAATATGTTGGATTCTAAATTCAAATCCAAAACTTGAGCTCAGTCAGTTTTATAATTGTTTATAGGGAAAAAAAAAAAAAAAAAAAAAAAGAAAAAAAAAGTTCGTTTGAGAATTCTGATATAAACTCTGAAATTTAGGGATGATTCATTCTGCTTTAGAACACTCACATCTTCGTGCTGGAGTTTACCTGGGGATCCATGTACTGTAAAATCAACAAGAGTAAGGGAAAGCGATCAAGGGCAAGGTATAAAAAAGTAAAATAAAAGTTGTGTTGTGTTATTCAAAGGGCAAAATAGGTGTTCATAGAAAAAAAAAAAAGAGGCAATCCACTGGTTGTGTGTTGCAGTGGGAAGAAGCTCAGTGTGATAACACACACAGGTGTGTGCTCAGCCCTCACCTGGGGAAGGAGGGCTGTGCCACACTGCGCCGTGCCAGGGACAGCTCTTCTCCTGGCAGCAGGACTGAGGCACAGGCTGTGGGAGCTGTCCTCTCCTGTGCCCACCTGTGACTCTGCCTTCAGCTGCTCTCAGAATTGTCCTCAGACACCTCGTCAGGAGGGTTTGTGAGGAGCAAAGCTCGTAGCACACGGCAGGGAGTGAGCCAAAGAGGCTTTGGAGATAGAGCCAATCCCACCCCGAGGTCCTGATACCTGAACAGTCTCCAGTGCTGACCTGCTCAGGGATTTTACCATTGTGACAGGCAGCTTTGTGTCTGCACTCAGTACTGAGCCAGGATTACAGCCCTCAAAGCAAGGGGACAGCTCTTCAGCAAAAGTCTTTAGATATTGCAATCTACAGCACAACAACGTCTAAAATCTCTGTATGGAAATGTTTAATGGAGTTTGCAGACCTGAAGGGTCTCTAAAGTCAGTAATTTAATGAGATATGGAGTCTCAGAGCCTGAAATTGCCAGATTTGTTTAAATACTTTAGCTGAATAGATTTTAACTAATCATTGCCACAATCAGAGAGGCCCCCTCTGGTGACAATATTATGAACCCTTTCCAGATTTTTTCTCCCTCTGCTGTAATAGAAGAAATAAAAACCTCCTGGACAACCTTAGAAAAAGGGGATTAAAAGGGTCTCTGACCTGGACTGCAAGCACAAGAGCAAAGAATTAACTTTTCTTGAAATATTAATTCTAGATCCTGTTCCCTCATGTTTCTAAAATAATTTATTTTTAATGGCTATTAGCAAAAGAACCAGAATTTAAGAATCAGAATTTCAGTCCCTTTATCTGCAGCTAAGTGCTGACACTGACACATTAGAAATTGAAATTCTTGTCTGCTTTTTTCCTAGATTCCTGAGTCTGAAGATCAGACTGAGCAGTGATGACTCCTGCATTTTCCCAGCATTAGCAGGAGGAACATGGTTTCCATAAAGATTAACCCCTCAATTCCAGATGAAGGTGGTTTGGATTTACACTACACAACAAGGGCAGGATCAAGGCATCCCAGCTGTAGAGCCAACATTATCGTCACTAGTTTTTCATAAGAGGAAATTCCAGCAGCATTTTTTTGACTCAAGATTGTTTTGTGCAAGTGAGTAAGACACGGAGCAAATATTTGTAGCAGATTAAGCTTCCCGTGGATGCAAAGGCAAACGCTCACCTGTGTTTTTCCACATTAACAGACTTGGAAGGAGGAAGATACTTAGACACCCAGTTTAACAAGAGTGGCAGTTTAGGAGGTCTGAGAAACAGTTGAAACTGGAGGTGTTAATGGCTTCTTAGATGGGAGGTGGGATTTTCCTGAAGCATTCTTTTAGCTCAGGCTTCTGGTTTTTTGCCAAAAAGGGCATGTCAGGAGTTCAGGGACCCTGCTGTTTGCTCAGCTGAGGAGCCAGCTCTCGATGCCCGATGGTTCTCATGACTCAGAGCCCTCTCAGGCAGACAGGTGAGCAAGGGGGAGAGCAGGGGAGGCACATTCATCACCCCCTACATCTGCTTTTCACAAATCAAGACTAACACAGAGGTGCTGCCACACTTTTCCAGAGGTAGGAGGCAGAAAGCCACATCCATCACCTGGAGGAGTTCCTTGGCTTACAAGCTGACATGTCAACGCTGGAATTGTGCAGGATGCTATCTACACAGCCAGGAAGGAATTTATAGAGGAAGTTTGGTCATGCTAAGGCAGTCTCTTTATTCAAGTAGATACAGCAGGAATGTCCAATGACTTCCAGACTGTGGATTAGGTTGCAAAAAGAAAAGGTAACATGGTAGAAGGCATGACAGAGACACCTTTAGGTGTGTGTGGATTTTCATGCACTTTTCTAGACAAGGGGTTTAAAATAGTCATTATTAGCCAAAAGAAGAAACAAATGCTGGACAGAAACAATGCTCAGAGCTGCTTTAAAAGTACAGAGCACTTTTCAGTCTCACTGGGTTTTAGGTGTAAAGTCTCTGCTCACTTAAGCATGAAAATGTTTAATAAATGTAAAGCAATGTTTAATTAATGTGCAACAAACTGAACACATTACAACTTTAGAGCAATGATACTTTTCAGATTGGAGGTCTGGTTTTGGAGTTCCCCCTTGGTCCTGAATTTAAGCCACCAGGAGCATTCCCTAGGGATGAGACAGTGTTCAAGGTGAAGGACATATCAACAACAGCAGTGACAATTAGCAAGCTAATTCATTAAGAGACATTCTGAACTGGACTGCACAGGAAATTACAGTGAATTACGGTGTATAACTGTCTTTGAGTCACCTTTACTCTCCAAATGTGCCGTGAGGTTATGAGAGCTCATGGCAGAAACTTTAAATTATACTTCATCATAAACCAACCAGCTGAAGTCAGAGCATTTCAGAAGTGAGATTTAGATGTTCACATCACCTGCATCCAGACCTTTTCATCTACTGAGCTGCTTTAGTTCCAATCAAACACAGCTAATTAGAACAAGGTGTTCTTGAGGATATTGATTTCATGTGAGAGAAAGGATCTTCATTATAAAATTGGTTAAACACAAGAGGGATGAACAGTGGGGATGGATCTCCATTGTTGCAGCTTTTCAGAACTTGTCTAGGCAAAATCCTGAGTAACCTGATGTCCACATATGTAATATCACACCTGTGCATTTATGCATAAACATACTAATGTAGGAAATAAATATAAACATCCATAAAATTTCAAGTACATTTTGAAACTTTCTTACTTCATAGATACCTGCTATAAAGAATATAAAACACCAGCCTTAGAAAGGATTGACACTATAAATTTTTATTAGATGGATCAGAAATATTTTCATGCTGTGGGCAGTGTGGGCTCATAAGAAGCACAGTTAACTATCTGCTATAACAAGGAGCATTAACTATGATTAATGAGCTGACTTTGAAAGTCAGACCATCTCCACAATATAATCTTTTCTCCTCTAAGGCAATTTTAAAAGAAACTTTTAAATATTTAAATATTTCAGCAGCCTTCTGAAGCTGGTACTGTCTGAATGTATTCAGAAATTTCTTTCTAGGCCTAAACTGAAAAAAAATAGTCTAGTTGTCCCATAACAGTATGTGAACAGGAATAGAATATGTATGTTAATGTAATTGCATATTGGGAGAACTCAGGACTGGTACAAACATTCATGATTTTGTTAACTATATTAAGCTGATCTATATCTGAAGAAATTTTTCATACACTTTTTTTTTTTTTTTTTTTTCCTGGTAAAAAAAGGGAGAGTGTCACTGACTCCTTTGAAACAAGCTTAGTGACCTGATGATTTGAGCACAGCCCAAAGATCAAACAAACCTGGAAGGAGCTGCACTGCTCATGAATGCAGAAAGAGCTGCTGCCCTACCAGAGCAGGTTCAAATGTCAGGTTTCTTACGTCCCAGATGGGAGCAGGAGGTCAGGTGAGCTCATACAGATTAATTCCAGAATGGACTGATGAGAGGGGTCAATCACATTATTGGTGCTGGGCTTGTAATGCCATTCTCCAATCTGACTTTTGAAATTTTGATGTAGCTCCTCAAAAGTATTCAAGCATTGAACTCTCCCTCAGAAATCTGAAGTAAATGGCCAGTGTGTTAAATACTCTGTGGTTTATACTTTGCATTAAACTGTTGCTGGATAAAACACAGGAGCTGTTCCCATGGGAGTGATTGGAACAGGATTGTCCTCACCTGCAGTGTGGACATCCAAGCAAATGCACTTCAGTTCCCTCTCACACAAAATGTTCTTAGGGCAAGAGAAGAAATTAACCCACCTGTAATGTCAGTGAACACTCTAATGCTCTAATTGTTACATAAAAAATTTAGACAGATATGCACATACATGAAAGATATTTTTTTAGCTGCATTAGAAGAAAGGAGATATGCATTGCCTTTGTAGATATGTATTACTCAAGCTGTAATAATTTGGATTAATTTCCTCAGGTGATCCAATGAAAACTGATCCGTGTTCTGTCCTGACAGCACAGTGACAGTTTTATGAGTTCACCCCTATTTATTTCCTTGTCTGATGGTTGTCTGGAAATCCTACATGGGTGAAATGGACCTGCTGACATGCAGTGAGTGATGTGCATTTCAGCATCTTGATGAACTCTTTCCAGTTCTGCAATCTGGGTCTTCTCAGGTAATCCTGAGAATATCTGAGAATATCTCCGAAATATCTGAGTTACCACCTTGTTAGCAGCATAAACAGTGAATATCTTGTGTGTGCAGCTACAGGAGCCATAATACACCAGAACCACAACAACAACCCCACCCAGGTAGCTTCCAAGTAATATCTTGTAAAATTATTGTACTGTGTTGTAAACTGTAAATTGTTTAAATAAGGAGTCTGTTCACACAGAAAAATCATCACCCTGGATGTCACTGAGGAAGTTAATTAAAGAGTTAGCTATTTAGGGCATGACCCCCAAAATCACCCATATTTGCAGTGTTTGGGTTTATGATTTAAATCTGAAAGCGTAATGATTTTTTATTGAGTGCTAATAAACAATTATTGCTGTTCACTCTCAGAGAGGCAGATATTTCAGGGGAGAGCCAAGGAACAGAGCAGTACTAAGAATTAAGAATATAGGCTATATCATAATTTTCAGAAAAATGCTCCCTTGTGTTTTATTGTAAGATGCAGTTTGTGCAGTGCTCTGGGACCTTTGTATATAAAAGGTGTCAAAGAAATAACAGTGATAAAATGATTACCATTTCACAGTTTCTTACATCTTAAACAGCTTCTTATGTCTTTTCAGTCAGCTTTGTCCCCCTTTACTGAAATATTCAGGCTGGTAAACTCTTGTTCAACATTTTGAGTTTGCAAAGGGGAGTTAAACATAAGAAAAGACTATCAAGCCTTTTTAATATTTCATATTTGTCACGGGAGCAGGAAAACAAGGGTGGCCACAACTGAAAATGCGCAAATGTGGAAATACTTGTGCTTTATTTCCTCAAACTTTTAGTTAGTTTTTAAAAGAAAATCAACACCAACGGCAAAGTGCAATACAGTCCGTGACTTATGCTGTCCATAAAGCCTATGGGATTTACACTGCCAGGGGAAGGAGGCTATTTACATGTTAAAAAGCCATTTATGATACTAATAAAAGTCCACAGGATTTACTTTGCAATGTATGAGAAAACATTTATGATGTTAAGAGTCAATTTACAATGTCAACAATTGTGTTAGCAGTAAAAATGCAAAGCGGATATACAGCATTGATTTTTCTTTTTAAACTTGTATTGTTGATATTTCCCTGCCAGAGATTCATGTGTCCACCACAGTGGTTTTCTGGTTTATGTTTTAAATGAGAAAGATATGGCATAAATTTTTGGTTTCCCCTAAGTGAGTTAATCTTAGAGAAAAACTATTTATACAGATGTGTTTGGAATACCTCTGTAACATGGCAGAGATTTCTGACTCATTAGGCAACTTCTTCTGGCTACATGAATTTGCTACAACACCAAAGATGTTCTCAGTCTTCACACACTCATTCACTTCGACATTGAGTAGTTTTGATCTAACAGCAAACTTTGAGTACTTGTTCCAATTTTAATTATATATATTTATTTTATTTTTTAGCAATTCTTAGATGAGACCAAAAAGATTCCTAGAGTATAGTTTGCTGCGACTTTTATTAATACACTGGGTAGAGAAAAATAACATTTTTAAAGTTCTACTTAAAGGCTCTGAAGATATTGTTTAACCAAAATCTTTACTTATATAGGTTTTGATTATCCAACATCAAACCCACTGTATCACGGTAATAATTTCACATAACTGAGCTGTCATCTATTAGTTCTTGCTGTGGTACCAACCACAAATCACTTTCTGTTTGTTTAATCTGATCAGCTGTGGGAGAAGGATGCTCCTCTCCAGGCTGAACAGCCCCAGCTCTGCACAGGAGAGGTGTTACAGCCCCCTGATCCTTTCTGTGGCCCTGCTCTAAAAAGTTCTTTATTTTTAGTATAGTGAAGGTATTAACGATCTAATTCAAGACTTCTTATTACTCTAAATCTAATTGCAACAGAAAGAGAAAAAACACAAATGCAAGTAGAGTATTTATTAACAGAAAAAGTCACAGGAATAGCAGTAACAGTTAAAACCAGAACAAGCATATGTAATTACTACTCCTACTTTGAGGATTATTCCCACCTCACTTCCTGCTATAATTTTTGTTTCTTATTTTACCAAATGAGTTGTTTCAGCAAAAAGTGCATCAGTAATATTCTGATTGCTGACATAAAGGACAAGTCTGAAATCTTAAATACTCTAAAAGACATGTTTACCCTTTCTCTGAAATACAGCTCTTCAGCTTTTCTTCTTGGTTAAATATTCTTTGGTCTCCTTTTTACATACAAATTTCCTAAGCTTGGAAGGAGGAAAAACAACAGTTTTTTAAAATGTCTGTACTAAAACACTCTAAGAATTAATTAAGAATTTAAAAGTGCACCAGGAGGCCTGAAAAGCTATAAAAAGAAAGGATTTTTGGATTTAATTGAAACAGAATCCCAAATGTAGTGCAACTCAACAGGTAATATATTATATTCAATTAAACACTTTAAATTTTTAAAAACATAGAGATTTTTCTGCATAACATCAGCAATTAAAGGCTGCCGGATGTGTTTGAAGCAGAATACATATCCATGAAATTAAGATGCTCTATGGTTGTTATGACCAACTCCTAAGAGCATCAAGCCAGGGAAACAGGAACTAAACACTATGAACTGCACACGTGGATCAACCAATCACATTTTTGTATCCCAAAATAAGCTATGAAAAATAAAGGAAGTAAATTGAGAAAAAAAGTGATGTCTACCTGAACTTAGCTGTTGGGTTTTCAAGGACAGGTAGGGAGAAATTGCCAGTCAAAAAATAGGAAAATAATCATAACTCTTTCCACATTTCCATGTGCTCCCAATTTCACTTTTACAATGTGTCATTTCCCCTTCTGTTCAATTCCTAAAAAAAAAACCAGGAAGCCAACAGTTCAGGAAAAAACCCCACAGAGACAGTAGAAAGCCTAGAATAAAACAGCACTCCAGTTCAGGTGATAGCATGACTGGGAATTCAGAAATGTGTTGGCAAAATAAAGCAGGAAGTCATGGCAACTGATCTGATTTGTAGCTTTTAATATTGATTTTAGCAGAATAAAACAATGGTACTGAAATCCAACTTCTAGTCTCAATAAAGCATCAAATTCACTGACATCTTAAACTTAGAATCAAAAGTGACCAGTGATTTTTGGAAAGTACATTTTTGATTATGTCATGCAAGTTGCCTGTAGAGAGCTGCATGTCTACATGTCAGTCCTAGAAAACAGTCAGAAAGCCAGCAAACACAGCAGCAAGGCCCAGTTATGAAGCTCTGCCTCTAAATAAGAGCTAGGAGTGCAATAGATCCGTGTTGATGTGTAAAATAATAATAAAAAAAAAAAAAAAAAAAAAAAAAAAAAAACAAAACTTGGGGGGGTAACAAATCAACCCAGCTCTGGGAAAGGATGCAGAGGATGCCTGAAAGTCCGTGCCTGACAGAGTTCCTGAATGTGTTTAGCAAACTGATAAGGGCACGTTTTTCTTCCTGGGGCCAACTTGGAACAGCACCACTTACTTCATAAGAGCTAAACTTGCTTCTTTCCCCAAAACAGGGGGGTGATGAAAAAATTGCCTTGTAGGAATATGTCCTGGGTTGTACTGGCCTCTGGGACATGGCTGGGAATATTCACAGACCAATAGGGGTGTGGTGCTGCAGACCTCTCTTTAGGGGTAGAAACAGGCCAAGACACAGGCATTTAACAACATGAAAAGAATCCAGTTTAGTCTTCTTTATAGCTTGGCCATCCTGACTGATTACAACAAGCTCCTCCTGTAGGGTCCAGCTGCAGACTCTGACTGCTGGTTACCTCCTGCTGGACCATGCCTGCAAATATCAGCTTGCAGACTCTGAATGCAGACCTTACCCAGCTCAACTCTGACTGCACGCTCCAACAGCAGGACCCAGCTCCATCAGACCCACACTGACCCCACAGCTGATCTTCTACACCAACAAATCTTTTCCTTGCTTCATTATTCTTTCTGCTCCCTGGATCTTTCCTTCTTCCTCAGGATTCCTGTACCTCCAGGTCCTCATCCTCAGGGTGCTCTTCATCAAAAGGCTCCTAGGCTCAGAAGGCTCCCTTGACCAGCTAACCCACCCCTTTTATCACCCCTATCTTTATTAGTCACAGCTGAGACCCATTAAGGACAAAACTGTTCCTCTTCTTTGGTAATTACTACAGCTGTGACTTACCAGGGGCAAGGTTGTCTGACATCCCTTCTTTCACACCACAGTGGGGTTACACCAGTGAGAAATAAAACCACAGCAGTGACAAATGGCACTTGTCAGTGATTGCAGCAGAGTTTCAAGGCCTTCCTTCGTTGGTCAGTGCACACAAAGTCCATGGCCAAGGGATGCCTGGGGAGCACTGCACAACACTGAGGGGAGTCTTCAAATATTAAAAATATTCTGGAGAATGCTGTGAGGGCCTGCAGAATTTGACCCAGATAATTTCCTCTTCAAAGCTTCAAGGAATTACTAAAACTTGAGATGGCTGAAAGAGATCTGATTTATATCTGTAAGCTTCATATTGGTGAAGCCTTTTCCAGCTTTAGGCAGCAGAGGTGGGGAACCCTGACCATAAACCAGCAGACACAGCATCGTGACCACAGCCTCCTTCCTTCTTTGCCTGTGGCACTGCTGTGCTGGCCACTTCTGCTACTCCAGGAGCAGGGAGTAATGCCTGATACTGGGGATTAAAGGGGAAAATAAGACTTTCAATGCTGCTGCTCATTCTCAACACTCCATTTTCCCTCCACTGGGCTGGGGGGTTCATCCCTCTCTTCCCTTCCTCCACCTCAGTCCTTCTCCTTGTCTCATCCTCAGACAGCAAAATTTGTGTTTTCCCTCTGTTGTCCTTGAAAATCAGCCTTCTGATTTGTTTTAGTATAGTAGAGTCAGTTCTCATGAATTGTAAGATAAACAAGGATCATGTTTGCATTCCTTTGTAAAAGATATCACCTGATGGACTTCTCAAGGGACCAGTGGAGAGGGAGAGGTGGGAACTTCTCTGTCCAATCTCTGATCACTGTCCAGAAACTTATATACGAGGTCAACAATAAAATAGAAACTCCTTCCTTTCTTCTTCTCTGCCTGAACACCTGTTGTGTGTGTTGCTGTGTGTTTCTATCTGCCTCACAGTAACATCCCTCTCTGCCCAGAGACACAGAGTGCATTATGCTGTCTCATGTGTTCACCTCCCACAGAGCGCATGAGGTTTACACTGTAGTAGGTATTGACTGTTCTTTTTGTATTAAAAGAAGATCTGTGACAGATCACATCTGTCACCTCTTTAAGACTGTGGTAATTATTTCTCTAATCTGATAATGTAATTACTCTTTCTCATTTCTTTATCCTTTGGGTTTTATTCTGTTTATGATTTTGTTGGTTACACCTGAAATGTCATAGGAGATTCAAAGTTCCAGGGAGAAATATCCACTTTTGTTCAAAGCTAAGTGTGGCATGATCAATCACATCCTTCAAAGCCATTTTCTGAATTTGTAGTAGGCATCAAAGTAACCAGAGATGTGGGGTCATATCACCATCACTACAAATTAATGAAGCTTCACTGAAGAACTTTATCAGTTTACATCACTGTAGGTTTGCACAGTCTCTCAGACTTTATTGTGACGGGGGGCATATATGAAAGCTGAAGGAAGATAAAGAGGAGGGAAATATTAATTCAGAATTATGTGCTGTGATCCCATTTAATTCTTCCTGTGCTGTAATTTGGCAAGCAAAATGTCACTGCATTTGAAGTCTCAGTCACAGATGCTTCCTGAAACACTTGGAAAACAATCCATCAAAGAAAGTTCCAGACATTTAATACCGTCTGCCTCATTTTCTCTGCTTTTCTCTGATCTCTAAATTTGTTACCTCAAATGCTTCAGCAGAAGTATGAGAGTCTCCCCTGAACACCTCAGCTGTTCCTGCTGCTCTCCTCTCCTGTGGTCATAATTCTCTCCAGGGATATTCCTGTGAGTGAGATGTCACAAACCCCAGTGTGGCTTCAGCTGAAGAGAAGCACAAGGAGTGGAGAGCTGCCAAATCAGACATGACTTTTTCTTGAACTAATTATGTTTGGGGTGGGTGATGAGGTCACTGCAGGATACTGTGTGTTCTGAAAGCATTAAGAGGCATCAAAATAATCATAAAATGTGTAAGGGCTTTAAAATGCTTGTGTACATTCAAAACATTTACTTTTTGTCACATTATTCCATTACTGTGCATTCCTGTGATTCAAAAGATGACAGTCAGAATGCTTCCATGTGTTTTTAAACTCAGTAGTGCAGCTTCCCCCACTGTGATGAATCTCTCTATACACTCCTTGACTCATTCTGGAAACACAAAAATGAAGTGCTAAGAATGGAAATCCGTGGCATTGAGATTTCCCAAAGAACAAAATCTCACTTTTATTTCGGTCCCTGTCTATTTTTTTGCATTCTCTTAATGCCATTTTGCCTCACTTGAACTTATTTCCCCTCAGTGAGTTCTAATGCCTGAATACTCATCCAGAAGGATGTTTGTTTACTGAGCCTTCATCTCTCCCTGTAGGCCATTGTGAAAAACCCCATGGGCAGCAGCTCCAAGTGCTTGGCAGGGTGTGATCGTGTCTCACGTTGGGGACTGCAGAGACACCGGGCTGTTCTCTGCAGAATTTCAAGACTGTTACTTATGAAGTAACATCAAAGGCAAATGAAGCATCACAGTCACAGTTTCCAAGTAAATGAAGTTGCAGGGCAGTGAGATTCTACTGGACCATGTCCTGTTCTAGAATATAAAGTTGCAAAATAATTAACGAAAACATCAGACAATAACAAAAAAGGACACGAAAGTGAAATTAAAGCATGATCCTCTCCCGCTCTGGCTCTTTGCGGGAACAAAAAGGGGTGACCAGATAGGGCTGTGGATTGAATTGAGGAGCATGAGTTCACTCCTTGGCTTCATCCCAGCCTCTCTGTGTGGCTCTAGGAAAGCCTCTAAATCTATTACATGTGCCATTCTCAGGCTATCAAAGCTGAGAGAGCATTTTACTGTCTCACAGGGATAAAAACCATTAACTACAGCAAAGTGCTCAGCTCTTATAATTAAGGGGATTGTGTGCAATGAGTACCAAGACCAGGGCTTTGAAGCTGATATTGAAGATATTTAGCTGTTTAAAAATGCTGAGCAATTTAATTGAAACTGGGAATTAAGGGCTTTTGAAAATCCCAATGTATAAAATTCCTTAATTCTGCCTTTACAACTTAATAAAACACAGCCTGAGCAGGAATCTCACCATTAAATTTGCTATGACAAGCTTCCCATACCCAAGTAGGCAATGTATAAACAGGAACCCAAAGTTCTTTTGGGCTCTTGATTTCTTCAACTGATTTAAGAATCTCTCTTAAATGTTTATGAGTGACAGTGAAACTTTTCACTTGAAAGCTCTTATTGTAAAATAAGATTCAAAGTTTAGGGTTCATTTTCAGTGGCAGATCTACACTTTGCAAGAATAACCACCAAACCTCAACACTGTTGAAAGATCCATGTCCATTCCTTACAGATTTAATCTGTTTCTCATTTGAGGGGCACTATGTTTATAGGTTTTATTTATTTATTTAGAGCAAAAGGTCTGTGTTAACTTATTTAAAGAACCAAAGTATAAAACTCTGAAAAAGCACATATTTTGATTTATTTGTGGTAGAGACAGAGACACACACAGTCTTTGAGAACGAGCACAGAGAATTACAAACACAGTGACCAGAAAAATCACAGCCATGGATTTACTGTTATTGCTTTATTATAACACACCATACCATTCACTTCTAAAGTGCACACATCTGGATTAAATAAGAATACTGTATTCTTTTATAGCAATCTTATTATAAGGGGATTTTGTACTGTCAGCGATTTATCCATCCATCCATCCATCCATCCATCCATCCATCCATCCATCCATCCATCCACCCATCCATCCATCCATCCATCCATCATTTCTATGACATCAAAGTAGATTTAATGATAAAAGGAAAAAAGTAATAGACATAAATGCTATGACTTCATTTTCTAGCAATATTTTAATTTTAAAGCTTTTTATACTGTTTTTCATAGGTTTTAAAATATTCTTCTATATTTAATCATTAAATTATTTTGAGTATTTTTGGTAGGAGGGTTGTTTCAGAGTGGCAAACAACACATGATCCACACATATTCTGAACTGTTTTCCTATTGCTATATTTTAAGATTTGGGATTTACAGACATTAAAAAGTGAGAAAACAATCAGCCTGTTCACCTCTAAAAAGTGTTAACTCATTTCTCAGTGCTTGGCTGGTGCCTGTATCTCTGCATTAGGTCATAGATAGCAAATTTAGTGTATAAAGCAGTCCAAACTTTATTATTTAATTCAGGTACGTATTGGTGAAATGAAGAACTTAATTTAATCCTAAATTGAATGAGAAGATATCCAATGTATTTGGCTAAATTATGCTGCTTACTATAAAGTGCAAAATCAGGTCTAATCCTTTTATATAATTGCTTCTTTTCCTGGGAATCATTCTTCAAACTGCTGAAGTGATAGTTCAATTGGTTTGCACAGGAAATTTCATTTCGGTTTTGTCTAACTGAAAATACTCAAATATTTCATTCCTACCTACACTTTTCACTTTTCTCAGAAAACTTCCTTATTAAGTTCATTCAGAAATGGAAACAAATGAGAACATTATTTTGATATAAGGAAGTTTGAAAGAGAATAATTTGTAATGCAAATATTTTCAGGTCTTAACTAAAATATATGGTTTTCCATGGAAGAAAATAAGCATATTGGTTATTTGATGACCTGTCTTGGAAAAACACAAAGAGAACAATGAGTTCTAAACAAAAGGAAAATTAACAACATTTTTAAAGTGTTTAGTGAGAAAAATGTTGCAGTTTGCTTGATAAATCCAAGCTTCTGATATTCTTCATAATCTTATCTACAGTGTCAAATAGGGGTAACAATTTTAATGACATCAGAATCTAAGTAAATCAAATTGTTCATTGCTCTTCAGAGTACCTGAATATTTCCCCCCACTCATTTGAGTTCTCTGAAAAGTCTCATGTTGGCCATAGAGAAAGCAATCATGTGTTGGTGTTGGTCTAAAAGTTATTAGTAGCTGCAGTGGGAAAATAGTAAATTTATTGTGAGACTCAGCTTCCAGTTATCCTAAAATTTCACAAATTAGACATCAGTTGCTCAAAAAATGTAATTGGAGATTTATTTAATCTCAGGGAAATAAAAAAATCAAGTGATGATATCCTTGCTAGAGACACAGGTCAGTGGTAAAGACAAAGTGGAGGAAGGCTCAAATTTCTTTACTCCATCCATCAGAAAGGAGCTGCTTTTGAATGCCAACTTTTTATTATTTTGCTTTTTTAGATAGTTATCCTAATTTGAATGGAATATTTCTCGTAACACACACACACATATTTAGGCTTTTTAGCTGCATCTAATCTATCTCTTTCTCACTGTTTGGCCTCACAGTTCAATTATTCATGCAATCTATGTGTGCACATTTCCCAAAGAAGAAGTAATTAACATCTGGACAGAGCTGCCACCCTCCTTTATTAGGGTGATCCACAGTCCTTTATGAAACAATGGGGTAAACAGAAACAGATCTCAAAACACCTCACCATGTATCCTGAAAAATTTGCATCAGTGGAAAATACGACCCACTACATTTACTTACCAAGCTTAACATCAAAATTATATTTAAATGGAAGATTAGAAAACTAATATTGGATGGTTTGGTTTGGTTTGGTTTCAGAATTTTTTGTTTCAGTTTGTATTGTTTTAAACTGCTTTAAATCTACTTATTTTCCCCATCCTAGAAAACAAAAATATAAAAAGTCTTTAAAAACTTAAGTGCCCCAAATTCTTCAAGTCATTGAGAATCCAGAGCTTTTATTAACTTCCTTATTTTTACTGCATTTCTACAAATATTCTCAGTGGGAATACCCCACAGTCAGTAGAGCAAGTTCGTCACACATCCTGCTAATGCCTACAGCTCATTATTAATGCAGCATGGGCCCTTTGAGATTTGCTGAACTAATCAAAATAATGCTAAAAATTGGCAGTAAGGATTGCCTCTGGACAAAGAGCATTGCACACAAATTAGTGTTTACCTAACTTCTGACATCATCAGCAAACATAGATTTTCCCACCTTCTTGATATCTCCCCTGGCTTGGGATTTTGGTTTGTTGGTTGTCAGATCACACTGGATAAGGTGATACTGAGAAAGTCCATGAACAAATCTAGAGCTGGAAACACCTTCAGAAACTCTAATGCTGGTGAATGGAAACAGCTGAGCCTTAACTGCTGACTGCTGGTTGGTATTTTGAGGTGTTTGGTGATCCCTCTACTGCTGGGCATATCAGAATGTGGGAATCTGAGCTTTCTCCCCAGGCAGTGCTGAGCAGGCTGCTCTAGTGGAGGTGTCCTGACCATGGCAGGGAGTTGGAACTGAAGGATCTTTAAGGTCTCTTCCAACGCAAACCATTCTGTGATTCTATATTTTGGGAGAAAAGCAGGAAATAAGAGTGTTTAGGTCTACTAACCAAACCATGCATGTATTGCCCACTCTCTTCTCTTCACCTGAACACAATGATGTTTCAATAATCATTATACTCTATTCTTAAATCTTCTCCTCACCTGAACACACTAGTATCACTAGTAACTATACTCTATTCCTTGTTATATATGCTACCTGCAAGACTATCCCAGCACCTTTTGTTCCGAAAAAAACACTGTACAAAATGTTTATTAACAGTTGCAGTCACTGAGCGCTGTGTCTTTCTCCTTCGTGCCTTGCAAATAAATGCAAATTTCTGGAATTCATAAAAGGGAATGGACTATAAAATGTGTGAAGAAAAAATCTTTAATGCGGTGCTTTTTGTTTAATGCTGTGGAGTTTTGTTCCCCTAAGTGCCTGCTGTCCTTGGGAAGAGGCATTGTGGCCATACATTAAAGAGCTGGCTGGGGACTGAGTACCTGATTTCAATTCATGGCTTTTCTGGTGCTCTGTGGAGTGACCTTGAACAAATGAATTTCTGTCTCTACTCCCTGGCTTTACCGTCCATTAAAGAAACCCACAGGGATTATAATAGGTGCCTTTCTTTAAAATGCTGTAAGCTGTGAAGGTTTTAAGTAATCATATTGATGATGTCATATTTTCAGAAGATTCCTATAACTGCTGTTATTATTTTAAATGTTTTATAATGATAACCTGTAACTGAACTGAAACTAAGATGAAAAACTGGAAAGATTGCCACTTATTTGAAAACAGACAACCAAAAATTATTTCATCTTTCTTTTTTCCCTACCATGCTCCTCTGTAGAGTTTCAAACACCAGAGAATTTCAGGTTGATGGGCACAGAAAGAGCAGGGCTGGGAAAAGGATAACCACTTCTGTCTCCAAAGAGAACTCCACAGAATCACAGAATGGTGTGGGTTGGAAGGGACCTTAAAGATAATTTAGTTCATATATTGCAAAATACAACAGTGACCAAAAAAAAAAATAAATTTAGAGATATTCTTTGTCAACAAATCCTCTGTATATCACTTGCTGCTAAAAAAAAAAAAGAGCCAAAATCATTGCTGCAGTATAAATGGTCTTAAAGGCAAATTGATAAATATAAAGTCTGGACTTGCTCTCTTCTACCAACACAAGGGTTGAGTGACTAAGGAGTGAACAGGGGGTGTGTTTTGCATTTAAATTCAGAAAAAGCTGTTAAAGCAAGTCATACTTATGCATTTTTAAAACATCAGCTTGAAAGTTTCCCAAGAAGGCCTTTCAGTCATTACAAGCATCTATAAATATTTCAAAGCTGCAAGAGTAGAAAGCTTTAAAACTGTGAGAAATGTCTGCAATTGGTGAACCAGCACCACGTTTCTCTGGAGTGATATCCCAGCAGATGTTGTAAAGACCCCCACAGGGTTTAAAGGGACTAACTGTGGCCAGGTTTAATTAAGCTAAACCCACTGAAACCCTTCTGAATGTGCTCTAACTTTTAGCATTCCAGAAGTCACCTGAATTTCCCAGATATATACCTCCAGTCTCCTTGCTTCTAGTGCACAAGCAAAGAAAGAAATCCAGAAGTTTGGGATTCCTGATTCAGTCATGGGATGGCCCAAAGATGCAAGAATCTAGGAGGCAATTCTAGTGACACTTTCAGGATGTCCCAGGTGTCCCAGGGTTAACGTGAGCTGGCAGGATTCTTAACACCTCTCAGATGCTGTTCTAGGAAACTGGGCTGCAGATGTTGTTTAAATTATTGCATTCCCTTATTACATTCCCATAGCCAGAGTTCCCCATTGTAAAACCAGCCCACGGAAAAATTGCAGCTAGTTCCAGCAGTAATACATGGGCCCAGATTTGCACACCCCCTGGGTGAGCAGCAGCATCACTGACATCTCAGTGCTGAGTTTAAAAGCGAATAGATAAAAGAAGGTTTTGCCATATATAGGTCGATGTAACCTAGTTGAAGTTTTATATAATTCCATGAACTTTACTGGAGTTGTTCTGTGTTAGCTCAGGCAGGAACATGCTGCTCTCATCTTGACATAAAACTGCTTTGGGAAAAGGGATCTCTTTGGTGACAGGCTGCATTTGCATCTGGCAGCTGTGATTGATATAGTGCTGGCCAGTACATAATATCATGAGCTGCAAATGTCACATCTTTTAGAGTCACTAATCACCTGAGGTAAGACCACACAGATGGGCACATCAAAAATATGAAATACCTTTCCTGGGAATACCTGTTGGAGCCAGGAACACCTGCTCTTACTTTTTTCATCTCTTTCTACCTCTAAAGCCACAGTCAATAAATTTTGTTACTGGAAAAAACACTGTGAAATAGTTTTGGCTGTAAGGAGTGAGGTCTGTCATGAAAATAGGACAATGTGATGTAGTGGTCAGTCACTGTCCATGGAGATATTTAAAAGATGTGAAGATGAGGTGCTTAGGGACATGATTTAGTTTTGGTGCTGGGTTAAGTGGTGGACTTGACTTGGACTTTAAAGTTCTTTTCCAGCCTAAATGATTCTATGATTCCATGAGTCTATGAATGACAGTAAAAGCCAGTATTTTCATGTGATTTTGACAGGTTTATGTAAAAGCATTTTTTAATTTCTTGCTCCCTTTCCTGAATTACTGAGGCAACTGGACAAAGAGAAGAGCATATCTGTACCCCTATTTAGCCCAAGAAAACTAGATATATGTCTCTGAAAAGCAGTGTGGGTGACTAGCTTGGAGGAATTAGAACAAATAAGATCAATTAATGCTTCTGTGAACTGCAAAAAAAACAAACCATGGGGAGCTCAGGTTCTGTAGGAGATGCCCACTGACTGAAGACCATGAAGCAAGGCATGGCTCCTGTTACCAGACCCATGTATTTATCAGATCTGTCCAGGTCATGCCCTGGCAGCTTTGACAGAAGTTTGGAAGGGATGATGCCTTGTTTTTAAATATAACCACAGCTAAATCCAGGAGATTTTTCCCACTGCCTTGGTTCAGGCCTCTAAAGGGTCAGAGTCCCTATTTCATGAGGGTATGTGCACAGTAAGTCTTGCTTTGGTTTGCTTTTTTTTTTACTTTTTGCCCTCCAGCAAATGTGAAGGATAAGCAGTGTTAGAAAAGACAGAAATTTTGGCTCAGCATTGGTCCAGATGTCTGCATCTTTGCTCACAATGAATCTTTGAAAGACAAGAAACAATGTCCCATCCACTTTGGGGACACTCTAGACGAGAAAAAAAAAAAAAAAAAAAAAAAAAAAAAAAAGAAAAAAGAGAAATAAAGCATTTGCTGGCAGAGAGTGATTTTATCATTGGGCCCAGTGTTTTTTAAAAGCCTCTGGGACTGTGAGATTAATTTTGTTTTAAGGCTCCAAATCCAGTAAAACTATCACTGGAATCACATTTGTGAGGGCAATTGTCTCAGGATGACTGGATAGACATTTTGCCTTTCAAGCATATGTCTCTGAAATGGTGGTTGCCACCTGGCAGACTGTTAAATTTCAGCAAGGGATGGAAAATTTATGATTATTTTTCTTAGCTTGAAGAGGAAAGTTTATGGCTCACCCCCAACATGACTTTACAGCTTATATGCAGATCTTGTATCATTTGTGCAGTTCCTGTTTCAAAATCCACAAGAATGGGATAAAAATCAGCTCCAAAGAGACTTTTGCATGATAATCTTGCTGGTGGAAGAGAGATATGCAATAAATCCCCTAAAGAGACTTCAGCATTAATTGTCAAATCAGCTTTCATCACACTTGGCTCCTGCAAGAAGATGAGCTGCTACCAGATGGTGCAGTTGAGGATGATCTTGTTGTCCTACAGGCTCTTTCAATCAAATGCATAGGAATCACCTTTTTGAAAATTGAGCTGGCAAGTTGTGTTAACTTCTGGATGTTCAGCATAAAGCCAGTAGAATTCAATCTCACCTTTCTCCTCTCTGGCCATTCAGGGATGAGAACTCTCTCCATAGCCAGACTGGGCACATATGGAGTGTGGGTTTAAGCACAGGCTGACCACAAGGAGGTCCTGAGGCTGGAAATTGCCACAGCATTCTGTATAAAAGTGGCTTTAGAGTAAGATGTGGAACTGATTTTTACAAACTTCAGGGTAGTGCAACACTTCTTCACTGTTTCTAGGCTTATCTTCTTCCAGCTCTTTTCAGGAATTCAGTAACACACCAAGTTTTCACAGGTATTACTTATTCCAAACTGAACCTTTCTATTAATTTTGAATTTTGCCACTACATTGGGTATTTTGTTCATTTTAGTTTGGCTTGGTTTGGTTTGGTTTGATTTTCAGCTTTTAGGCTGTAAAAGAATCTCAATGTCACTAGAAGATCCTTGAGCTTTCATAATTCAAATATTTGCAGGATTTATATATGTATATATACACACACAGAGAGCTATATGTATTTATGAACATATATATATGCACACACATGTATACACATATACGTGTACATATGCATTGCATGGAAACAGCAAATTTAATGAAAAAGTGTCACATTAACTTGTCACCATACATGGTAGAATTTTTTCGTGGATTTCATTCCTTCAAACCCTGAGGAATCAGTTTCATAAGGTGATTTAATGTACTAATTTGATTTTATTTTTACTATGCTTCTGCCATTTGTTCCCATATGAATGCCGAAGACTCCAATGAAAATTTCTTATTATCTTTTTCTTTTAGAAGCTCTAGCCCAATGTGATCAAACCTGAAATTGGTTTGACTACATCTGAAACACAAGGGCTGTGAAAAAATCTCACCCACACTGAGGACTCTACAGCTCGTCTGAACAGTCAAGGTTCTGGGGAAGTGGAAGGAAATAGAGGTTGTTAAGTAGAGACTCCTCTAGAATAGACTGTGATAATTCATATTATTTTAGTACCACATGTAGATATCCACATTTTATCAGAGGAATCTCTTTTCTTCTTCCCCCAGATACAAAAAACACACAGGGGCAGGTGATTCATCTGACCTGTGTTAAACATCTTTTGGGATGAGGTGACTTTGTCTCTGAAGGTTTCTCTTCTCACAAATTGTAGAGGGATAATAAATTACTCCAATGGCTTATATTTGATATGGTTATTTCCAGTTTGTTCTGGTAGTCATGGCTGTCACCAGGTCAGTTCATTTCTAGAAAAAACAGTAGGAAGAGTTGGTTAAGAGATTGCTGTTCTCACCATATTTTTGTTCTGCATTTTTATTGTTAAACATGCTTTTCCTTCACTTGAAGCAGCAACCTTATTATTCCCTACCTCAAAAATTGTTTCCTTTCAAAAGTTTACTATCAAAGCTACTAAAGATTGTAACACTGATGACAACAAAGGTGCAAGTGATCAGTCAAACACCTTCAAATGTTGAAATCACTGTAACTCCACTTTGTTTGTGTACTGGTTTCCAAAGGCTAGGTTATTCCCCTCCTTTTATTCAAGGACATTTTATGGAGTCAATCAATTTTAGTTAAGCATCAGATTTTCCACTTCTGTTTCCACCTCCAGGATTAACTGGCATAATTAAAGTGTGGTTGCTAAGCAAAATGCTGATTACCTTTTTGATGGGTAGAAAGCTCCATCTGGATGTTTCATAGTTTTTATTCATTTTACACAACTGATTTATTTACCTTTAAATAGTACAGAAAATTTTATTGTTATACAGTGCAAATTCCTGCAAAAACCCAGATTTTTTTTAATTCCTATATCTAGGAGGAAGGGAAAGGGGAATGAACCAGGATAAAACCATCAAGTACAGCTCAGTGAAATACTATGATAAGAACTTCAAAATTTGCCTAGGGAATGAAGTAAAATCAAGCTCAGTGGTGGATTTTTACAAAGTATCAAACATTAATCTGTATCTAAAACCAATGTCATAAATTTGAGTTTGTAAAAAGCAAGACAGAAGAGCCACAGAGTTATGAAAGAAAACAAAAAAATATACAAACAAA
This sequence comes from Sitta carolinensis, assembly GCA_032173965.1. Taxonomy (NCBI): domain Eukaryota; kingdom Metazoa; phylum Chordata; class Aves; order Passeriformes; family Sittidae; genus Sitta; species Sitta carolinensis. The sequence goes on along the minus strand of CM063285.1, from coordinate 55,829,134 downwards.
ATTCTTGCACAAGAAAATCTATTTTTATCTATATTTAATGTTTGGAATTTTACCCCTGAATTAAATTAAGTAATTTACTATTGAATTAAATTCAGTTGATATAAATCATAATATACAGGGAGTTATGGTTGGTTATTTAGTGGATATCTACCAATACCTAGACAGTGATAAATTCTTCCGAGTTACATCAAAAAACATTGCAAAAATTAACTGTTTCATAACACTAAAGAAAATATAAGAATTGGAATCATATTCCAAACAGCAAAAGCACTAAATATATACCAAAAATGACATTTGAATTTTCACTCTGATTTATAGAAGAAGATAGGAAAAGAAATTGTCAAGATGGTGGGAGTTCCTTATATTTTGATTCCTTTTTCTATATTGAGAAACGATGTTTTAAAGCACTTGTGAAACACCTCTTACCAGGCACAAAAGCAACTTCTCCTTGCTTTGGTAAACTCTTGATCTGAATTATGACAGAGCAAATGCATTTTGGCAGACAGAGTAAGTGGCATCACATTTTCCCTTCTCTTTGATGATGCACCCCCAAACCCATCAACAATTAGAATAACAATATTATTCTGCAGCTGGAGGAGCAGAACATCCCTGTGCCAGAAAGTCTTGAGACCTGGAATTCTGCTACTCTTGCTGTTAATTTTCACTTCAGCCCATCCAGGATGAAAGTTCAAGTCTGTGTGCCAACCCTCGACACACAACACCAATAAGCACTCAGCAGGAGCGCCCCTCTTCTCCTGAGCTGTCCATTGCTCTGCCACAAAGTCCTGCAGGAAAATCCCTCTGGAATTCAGCACATTGTGTCTATTACAAGAGTTTATACGCTAATAACTCATCTCTTCCCATTTTAAAAAAATGAAATTAATACATTTTTTAATAAAACAAAAGTGAAATCCCACACGGGTGGATTGAAGGTGGTGCAGCCCCAGGGGTCAGTAGAGGCTGGAGGACAACAGACCAGGAGCCACAGCTCTGAAGGAAAGCCCGTGGGGACAACAGACCAGGAGCCACAGCTCTGAAGGAAAGCCCGTGGGGACAACAGACCAGGAGCCACAGCTCTGAAGGAAAGCCCGTGGGGACAACAGATCAGGAGCCACAGCTCTGAAGGAAAGCCCATGGAGTCAGGGTGGGCAGCAGGCTGTGCCTGAGCTAACACTGTACCCTCAGGATAACAAAGGCACACTCTTCTCAGGTTGTGAAGAGGTGTAATGGGTAAAAGTTGCAAAAGGGAACATTCTGGTTAGATTAAATGAACATTTATTCACTGTGCTGCTGCAAAAACCTGTGCATTGAGGGGTAAGCCCATCTCTGTTCTCAAGCATTTTTAGAATTAGACTGGATAATGTCCTCATAAACCTGCCTTAGCTTTGATGTCAGTCCTGATTGAAAAGAAAGTTGGAATAAAGACCTGGAGGTTTTCCTCCTGACATTGCCCTCCACCACAACTCCCACCTCACCCAGTCACCGCTGGTTGTCTCACAGGTAATTTCTGCAGACATGATCACGTTGGTTTCCTTCACATTCTCTAGGCTTCTCCTTGCCAATCAAGGCTGCCAAAACTTTCCAAGTTCAGATTTTGCTGCTTCCTTATGCAAGAGTCTCTCTGACTTCCTTGGATTTGCTCCCAGTCCATAATTGCTAATGGCTGACCATTTATAAACTGGCTGAAAGGCTTACAGCCCAAAGGAAAGGCAGTGCAGTTTCCTGGAGGAAAGGTATTCTACTTACTGATCACTGGGGAAATCTTTGAAGAGGGTCTCCTTCCTCCAGGCTGAGCTCACCTTGGTACCTTAAAGCTCAGATTACTCAAATATCTGGCTACCTGTCGTGTATTGATAAAAAACAAGTGAGCACACAAATAAATGGGGGAAATGCTATTTTCTCAGCCATATTTTTCTAGTTCTTAGCATATTTTTTTTTTAATATAAAATTGCTTTTATTTTCTTGGCCAATGTTTCCATACTACCTGGAAAGTTACTTACGTGGAAAACTAATTAACAGGCACAATGTATTGCACTGCAGGCTTCCTGAGTTGTGTAAATTAAGATGATGGTGGACTTCTCACTCCCATCATAGTTCTTACAGTTCTGGTTCTAAACCTGCTGCCACTCTCCAAACAAAACATGAGACTTCTTCCCTTATGTTTCATAAGCCTCATTCAAAAGGGCAGTGGTTTATTACACAAGTAATTAGAACTTTATTTTCCCAAATAAAATCTTATGTGTGTTTAACTGGATGCACATTCCAGGAAAGGTATCTATCCTTACAAATATAAAAACATAGTAATGTGAAGTAGTAACTTTACTAAGTGATTTCTCAAAGCCAGCAACAGGGATTGGATACTTAATTGTCCTTGAGTATTAATGGAAATTGGTGAATATCCTCTAGTTCTTTAAAACTCCTCCCTTAGTGATACGAGCAAACTTGAAGAGACATCTTGTCTCCTGCTTTAGGAGCAACATGAAGCTGGATCCCAAGCTGACATAAATCAAGACAGCTCTGACAGGTCTCTGTTGATTTATACCAGCTGAGAAATTGTGTCTCTGCACAGATATCTATCTCTGAGCTGTTGAATGATTAATATTCACATCCTTATTTAGCTTTCCACCTTTGTCTTGAGTTTGTTTTTCTTCACATCAATCAGATGATTCCTGAAAAGGTATTTTGTACTAATTTATTTCTACCACATGCAGTTCCAGGATTGTCTAAAACTGCAGTGAATGTTTCCAGAGACTGTTAGAACTGAAAAGGTTTAGAAGGCAAAACAAAAACATTTTCTTTTCTAAGCTGGTTTGAGTTTTTTACAATTCGTGCACACAATACTTATTCATTTGGGAGCAGGGGAAAATGTTCCCTGCCAACAGAGAAGGAAAACATTTATTGCTAATAGAAAGGTAATGTGTCCATACCACTATATTTCTCCGATTTATATTAAAAGAACCATATTTGCACTCATTACAGAGAAAATTGTCCATTTTGCATTAAAAGAGATGGTGTAATTATTATCATATTGGTACAGAACTGCAAAAAATGGGACAGGACAGGACTGGAGGACATAATAACGTGTTTTAAATACTGCCCTTCACCCCAGATCTAATTTAATTTTATTTTTGTAAACCATTTTTGAACCAGAAGATGCAGATGTTGTCCCCTTGCTTTGAATTCGACTGCAAAGTGTTTTTCCTTAACCACATGTGTAGATCTCAATACAGGAGCCTCTCAAAACTGCAGTGAGGCTCCAAAAGAACAAACTACATCCCATTATTATTGAAATAATCCAAGGAGTTCTTCCATTAGAAATTATGAACTCTTCCTCAATACCAAAAACAACCCAAAACAACCCAGAAAATGAGAATAAAGAGAGTGGCATTCAGAGCTGTTGCTTCTAAAAAGAAAAGAGGGGGGAAGGCAGCAATGAAATGGTGCCAGCCCATAGATCCACCCAGGCACATGGGGAAGCTGATGCTTTACAAGGCTCTAAACCAGCTACAGTTCAATTAAAGTACCCTTCAATAAAACATGTGTCATTGTGGAATTTGCATAGGTATCCTGCTTCAAAGAAATATGCTAACTTAAATAAAAATTAGATCAATATAAGTATTTTATGTATTTCTTCCTAGATTGCATACAAGATAAGGTATTGATGATTTTCTTGTTTAATTTTCCTCAGTCTGTCTCCTGTGAGTGATGTTCAAAGAAAAGTCTCAGAGAAGCAATAATAATTCCTTAGGGTATATATATATATATCACATTTGCACACCAACCTGAGTGATAGCATGGTGGCAGAAATTTAATGTTTATTTATGTACATGGGAGATTCAATTAAATATTGGCTCAACTTTTTTATAACTGTCTGTATTTCCTTGCCTACTGAAATGTAGGTAATTTCAGAACATACATAAATTCTTCCAAATGAACTCAAGAAGAAATCTTATAACTTTCATTGCCCACACATTTCCTATGATTATTAAACTATTTTTAAATACTAGCATTCCAATATTTTTTTTTTTTTTAGTTTAATTGATTGGAACACAAATAAATGAAAAGCTTGCATAAGGTGAAACTAATCCCTGTGCCTCTGTAGCTATTTTAATTATTTAAGCATCATTTCAGGATTTGTGTTCAGGCATTATTCCAGCCCCTTCCTTGGGGATTTTCAGAACACCTTGATTGTAACCACTAAGAATTTTTTTTTATTTTTTTTTTCCTGTACAACAGAATGGGAGGAGCAGAACCAGGTATATCAGTTCATATATGCTAAGACAGTGTGGGGGGAATCAAGCTACGAGTTCAGTTATAGTATTGAAAGGTATTTTTTGAAAAGGCATCAGTCTATTAAAGCATTGAGATGAAGGCGCAGTTCGTTTTGCTGAATGGGTCTTCTCAGGATGAAGCCCTAGAGAGACACTGGGGCTTTTGGGGCATCTCAATGCCACAAACTTTAGGCAACTGACAGGAATCATTTCAGGGGGAGGCTCTAGAGAACTACAGGAACTGTCCAGAGCTGTTAGCGTCCCATCTAGGTTTGCTAAAATATATATATGTTTTTTCTTTTGTCTGGGCCTTTCTGGTGTTTCTGTTGTCTCTGTTTTGGCTTTCTGTTTTCTTTCTCTGTGAAGGCTCTCTGTTTTCCCCCAGCCCTGCATCTGAAGAAGAGGTCGAGTTGTCTGTTTTCTCGTGTTCAGGAATTTGTTTATTCTTTGCTTATCTCATATTCTTTCCCTGGCCTGCCACAGCTTCTCTGCAGGCCAGTGCTCTCCTCTTTGGTCTGTCCTTCCTTCGTCTGTCCGTCATCATCTGCCTGCCCTTGGGAGGGCACTATCTTTTATACTGAAAATTACGTGTACTTTATTTAGAACAATTCTCCAATATCTACCCACTATGTTGTACAGTGTACTTTTGTTCCAAACCAACCCAAATGTGCCACACCGCCACAGAAGATGGAGAACAAGAGGATGAAGAGGAAGCCCAGGGACACACCCCATTGCCTCCATCTTTGCCCCCTGATCTCACATCTAAAATCCACAAATTCTACTTTTTCACTGTGTGACATACTAATTATCATGCTATCCAAATTCTTGTGACTTGTAAATCTTCCCAGGACAGTCAGAAGGATTTCCTGGTCTCCCACACAGAGCCTCAGAGAGTCTCTTCGGGGTTCCGGTGTCTTTGGACCTGGAGATCTGAGAAGCTGGCAGGGGTCTGGTGGCTGGCTGGAACCATGTGACCATCTTTCTTCTTTTCTTCTTTTTTTCTTTCTCTTTTTATTTTTTTTTCTTAGTTTTTTCTTTCTTCTTTTCTTCCTTTCTTCTTTCTTCTTTTCTTTTTTTTCTTAGTTTTTTGTGGGCAAAGTGAAGCAGCAGCATAGTAATGAGAGAGAAGGATTGCTGTCTTTCTGCTGCCGGCCTCTAAGGCTAGGTTTTAACTCTAAATTGACTAATTAGCTAAAAATACACATTTAAGACTAGTTTTATATATCTGCTAAAATTACTAAAAATCATTACGCACATTAATGTGATTTTACATAAGTTGTTTTTCTCATGTACGTGTAGAACTTATTACCTTACTTTATTATGTTACATTATAATACTTTGGTATTATCTCAATATTTTAACTTATTTTTTGGCTTTGTTATTATCTATTTTTGTAGACTATTTTATCTAAAAATGTACAACAATATTGTATTGTGTTTTGATTATGTTTATGAAATACTAAACTTTATTTGGGTTTCTAGGGCACTGGTCTACAGATACTCAGGCAGCTTATATGCTGCTTTTAATTAAAAAAACTTAGAAAGCTTAAAGATTTATTTCTATTTTACTGTAATTTAATATATTCTCTTCTCTTTCTAAAATTCAAAAGGGAATTTAACTTCTTGATTTCCAACACATATAGAAGAGATGCAGGTCTGGCTTTCTATCCCTGGAGGTGTCCAAGGCCAAGTTGGAATGGGGCTTGGAGAAAGCTGGCCCAGTGGGAGGTGTCCTGTCCCCAGGGGAAAGGAATACCTCTCGTGATTCTTCCCTGCTCTCCTCATTCTGCAGCTCTGAAAGAAAAACCTGAAAAAGTGTTCTTCTAGCCTTCACTGCTTTTCAAGCTAACTTAGGAGATTGAAGAGTCTGTAGTCCAAATAAACACAAAAATTTTTCTACTTTTTTTTTTTTTTTTTTTTTTTTTTTTTTTTTTTTTAATTAGGAGCTTCTCATTTATCTCAAGTGACATTTTTGCTGCCTTTATTATTCTCCTACATTTTCTAAATGTTTTTCTGTTACAAGCTTGCTGCATTAACCCAATCTATCAGCCCTGGCACTCAATCATGGTAAGCGAAATAGATCTTTTACCTGCAATGGCTCCCTAGAAAGAGCTACAAAGAAATGTATTTTCTTTGTCTTTTAGCACTTCTTGATTGGCCACAGTATATTTGGAGGTAAAACCTTTTAATTTAACTGTTAGTAACAGAGGACATTGTCCATCTGCAACACTGACTTGCTCAAACAGGACTTTTGGTGTCTCACTTTAGTTTTCACCTATAATATAAAAAGGCACACTAAAAATTAAAAAAAATAAAAAGTTGAAGTTCCTTATTCAGAAATCAGACTTTTTCAAATTTGAAAGTGTGTACAAATCCTACTCAAATATTTACAAAAACATCTTTAAAGACCACTGATTAAATGCCCAAATATTGACACTGTTAATTAGCTTCATGTTTGGGTTTGGTCATGCCAAACTGTTTGTTTTCACCTTATTCCATAAGCCCAGCTTTGGGAAACAGAGTCGTCCAGTGATGCAGTCTTGCAACAAGTTTTTATAAGTGGAAAGACCAGGGGTAATGAAATAGAAATGTCATAAATTAAGAAACAAGCCCTAGTGCTGGCCATGTCATCGATAACTTAAAACCAAAACAATAAAGAAAAAACCCAAAACAAAACAAAAAAACCCTTTCATAGACCCAACACCTGCTTTCTGACTTAAATATAATTATTGGAAAATCAATTATGATGATTTCTGCGGGTTTTGTGGAGTTTTCCTTCTTCTCACTCAAAACCAAGTTGCATTTACATAAAAAGGCAATATAACTTCCTGGGTTATGAATAATTGTGAGATTGATTTACACGGAATCAAGGACCAGTTGAGGCTGGAAGGGACCACTGGAGATCATTCATCCCATCTAAAATTCAGCCCTGATCCAGCAGGGTTTCTGGGAGCAGGCTGCTGAGGACCTTATCCTGAGTTTTCTGGAGCTGGGAGCACAACATCAGGTGTGGGCTGTCAGGATGAAAACCACCCAACTAATGAGATTTTTTAAAAGTTGAGGTGAGTGCTTTCAAGGACAGCATTTCTCATAAGCATTTGGAAATGTCAGTGACTACAACTTATCTGTCAAGCTACAGATTGACAGTTTTAGATCCAGATAGTGCATTAACCACAAGCTTTCATCAGTTGGTTTGGCTTCTCGTCACTTCTGCACAGCACTGTAACATTGCTATTGGCCTAAAACTCGGTATTACTTGGTCACATATTTTTGAGCTCATTCTCAGGCAAGAGAGAACATTGAAAAACTGCCAAAATACTGTTTTCAAGGAGGGAACAAAATGCACTTTCACCAAGGTAGAAAAGTTACATAGAAAAGGATTTGTATTAGAAAAAAAAGAACATTCAGAGCTGGGGTTTCAGCTCTAAATCTGGGAGTTCTTTGTAGACTTCAAAGCACTTTAGATAAGTGCTAAATATGCCTCTCCCTGTGTTACAGTTGTGGAAAGACCAAGTCAAACCCCAGGTTATTCTAGTTGGGCTCTCAAGTACAATTTTGAGCTGCTGCACGAAACCAGCTGGATTTGCAGAAAGGCAGAGGGACCTGAAGAAGGCTCATTCTAGGGAGCACAGCTACAAGTCCAGCCCAGCCAAACTAGTCACAACATCATTTAGGCTGGAACAGACCTCCAGGGTCATCAAGCCCAGCCTTTGACCAGTCACCACCTTCTCAACCAGACCAGAGCAGAAATTGTCAGCAGATCTTCTCAGTCTAAATCCTGCTGCAACCCTGATAACAGCCGGGGTGTATGCTGGGGCTGTCCTGGGGGATGAGTGAGGGATGTGCAGATGTGTTATGGATGAGGGAGGAAGGCAAGTGGTGTTCTCAGGAAGACACCACATCACTTGTTCACAGTGCCACAACACTCTTTTTTCCTAGGGGAAAAACACACAGGCAATCCCTGTTCTTGTCTTGCTCCCACCTGCCTGCTGCAGCACTCAGCTCTCTCCTGCCTGTCTCAGGAGCTAATAACCCTCTCAGCAAGTCAATGAAAAAGACACAAATCACCTGCCACTCAGTCCTGTCTGTCACCAAGTGGTCCACTCTGCTCCTCACAGATAAATCTGATGTGACCTCACTTGTCGCTGTTCTGGAGGTCAGAGCTGAAGTAAACCAAAGGGACCTGGTTTATGCCTCCTGAAAATAAGGCCCATTCCACCCATCTGTTTGAAAACTGAAAGACATGAAAAATTACAAACACTTCAAAGATTTCACTGTCCTACCTTGTAACAAGCTCCAAAGCTTATCTGTGTTGATAACAGACTTTCCTCTCTCTCTTGGCTGATTTGCTTGCTTGACCCAATTTTCAACACTTTCCCTAAAGGTAACACAAAACCTTTCTGAGCTGCTCATGCAACTTTTGATCATATTTAATAACCAGGACCTCTTTTTGAAGGCTGTTTGAGACTATTGGAGAAATCCCAATGGCTTTTCATCGTCCAAGGGATTATTTGCATATTGGGTCAGGCAACAGATGTCAGCAGCTCCATCTCTCTCAGTCAAATATACTTGAACAAAAAGACAGGATTGGCTTCTTCTGTGTGTGATCTTATTTTTTCCATCATCAATAATTGTCATTTCTGTAAACATGTAGGATTATGGATATCTGATAAACTTCAACATACCTAAAATGTGCTGCAGGGGTTAGCAGACATGACAGGGAGCTTCTGGAAGCTGTACCTACTGTCCTCTTTATGTTTGCACTTGTACATAGGGCTCCAATATTTCAATCTCAAAACCCCTGTAAATTACACAGTTGTTGGTTTTGGTTGACAGGTCACACACTTGACTCATATCCAACTTGCCATCAACCCAAACCCACAGATCTCCTTCTGTGGAGCTGCTCTCCAGCCTCCTGTCCCCCTGTTTCAAGGTATAAGCAGGACTGTCCCAACCCAGGTGCAGAATCCAGCCCTCTGGAGGTACTTGTGTTCCTTCCAAACTGTTAAAGGAGTCTATAAGTGACTAGACCAAACTTTAATGTTATAGAATGATAGAAACAAAAATGGTTTGGGTTGGAAAGGACCTTTAAAGGTCACCTAGTTCAATCTCCTTCCATGTGCAGGGACATCTGTAACTAGATCAGATTGCTCAGATATCTGTTCTGACTTTGAATGTTTCCAGAGATGAGTATCTACCACTTTTCTGGAAACCTGTGCCAGCCTTTCACCACACCTATTGTAGCAAAATACTTATATCTGGACTGAATCAACATTCTTTTAGTTTAAAACCAATACCCCTTGTCCTATTTATCTTTTGCACACATAAGCTGAAGGAGTCTTTGTGTACCAAATTGCATTCAAAGCCCAGTGATGCAAATATTCATTAATATGTAGTAAATATTGGTAGTATCCTGTTAGATTTTTAAATGTTTATTTATTATGATTTTATCCTGTCAGCTAAATGCCACATTGTCAAGGTTTAATATGAAGTGGGGACTGATGTGGTAATGATGGCAAAGCAAAGCAGAAAGAAGCAAACAACATTTTTTTAGCAACGCTTTCTTTTTATTTGAGTTTGTGAGATGTTATTTGAAGTGTGGATTCAAGACCAGTGATATACAAGTAGTTCCCTACACAGGAGGGAGTTTTTTAAGTCCTTGGCCAATGCAGAACAAGTCAATGCATTTAATGGAGTGTAGGAGGATTTCAGCTGCCCCCAAAGCACAAGGAGTTTTAGCCCCTGAGGTAAGATTCTAGATTCCAGGGTTAGCTGCTTGAATGGAGTGACAGAATCTCACCTCTAAAAATATCCTTTTTCTTTTCTGGAATATGTCCTTGTATTTCTGCACTCAGGAGATATTAGAAATCCACTCTTGAGGAGGAGAGGGCAAGAACCCGTGAGTGGATAAGGGACAAAGGGCTGTAACAGATGACCTACTCAGCAGTTCTGATATTCTCAGCTGGAAGCATCAGGACATATTTCTCTATTGCCAGCAAGTCACTGGCAATTTCTGTGGCTAATTAGTGAAATCACTTTTATCAGGGGATGACTCTTTAAAATAGGAACCAGAAGCCAGCAGAGATATGTAGAGTAGAAAACCTCTCAACCCTTCTGAAAATGGTTCATCCTGGCTTAAATAAGTTCTAAAATCCCTTGTCTATATCTCCTCATACTGTACACAGGGAATATTTGACTAAGGCAGATCTGCAAGCCTGTATTTTGGATTTTTGAGGTAAGGTGACATGGATCTCAACCACACTGGTCAGGTGATCAGGGATAAACCAGAGCTTTAGGGGTTCAAACTCAAATGAAATATTCTAATTAATCATTATGGGACTCAAAGAAGTCATGTATTTTTTGTTTAAAATATTTAAATTGTCAATCACTCTTCAATGAACTTGAGATGTCCTGTTGAGACTTTATCTCACTCCATCTTCTTTTCTTTATCTGCTCCTCGTTATTATGCTAAAAGGTATGAAACCAAAAAGATTTGACAACATAAAACTCGATGTCATTAAAACCTGAATAAAGTGGGGGGAAAAAATAAATCCAAACTGCCATGAAAAAAATGCCAGAAACTTGCAGCAGAGTATTCCACATTATCAACTCAGGAAATGTAAACAAAGAAAAAGCCAAGGAAGGTTGAGAAAAGCCCTTGTTTAGAAGAGAGCCTAATAGTGCAGTTCTGTCATTCATGCAAGTGAAAGTTAAATTTAACTATGCTGATGTAACTTTTAACTAGAGGAATCATTACCTGAACAACAGCACTATTTCTTGGAGGGAGCTTAAAGAATGAGCTTTGCCTGAAACAGCGACAGGAGTTTTTGTTTTGTTTGGTTTTTTTTTTCAAACAGTAAAGCATAGTAAAGGATGCTGGAAGTCAGAGTTTTACTAGGACTTGGCTGCAGGTGAAAAATGGAATATAGCTATTGCATTTTACAAGGAATCAGCTCCTTCTCTACCCATCTGACTTTCAGGTTTAACACCAGAGGACAATTCATAGCAAAAAGGCATTAACTTCATTTGCATTGTGAGTTAATAACAGACAAAGTTCTTGCCAGCTAGCTTCTTTCAATGCACTGAGTGAAGCATAGAATTGATTTAGTACACCCAGTAAAATTAAGTGGACATTTTGCAATGCCTGAATTAATTGCAGGATGTATTTTTGTTTATTACTTCCGAGGGAAACTTCAGTGGTTCTCATTAAATGCATGGATGGATGGATGGGTGGGGGAATGATTGATGATACAGGACCAAATATAGCTAATTATTTTTCTATTTCTTCTGGGCATATTGCTCTATTAAGAACCAGAATATAGAAATAACAATCAAACTTAGCAGGGCCATCCTTATTTGCTCTTTAAGGCTGAAATTCAGCTCTGTGAATATGAAGAGCAAACACTCTTTTACATTTCTAATTCCTCCCACAAACACTTGTATTCATTGACAAGACACTGACATTTACAGTAAGGAAAGATTTTCAAAAGTGTTTGCTTTTAGAACTGTAAAATAAGTAATCACATTTTCCCAGGAGTTTACCCACGTTGGTCATTCACAGCATTTGGAGCAATGCTCCAAAGAACTCAAATGCAAATGCTCCAAAGAACTCAAAAACTCAAAGAACTCAAAGCCCAGCTGCCCACCCAGGCCTAAGATGAGCTTGCTAAAATCAACAACAGGAGGAAGTAGAATTATTTCATTATCCTGTTTCAAACCCTTCCTTAAGATTTGTGTATGAAAAGGAATAGATAAAAATAGTGGATAAATGAATCTGTTCAATAGCCAGGAAAGGGCTCAGCCTGTTTTTTTTTGTCCTGGTGGGGCTCAGCAGTGACCAGGGGATACAATTCCCACAATGCATTCCAGCACTGAATGGGGGCTTCCCCCTTGTGTTCACCACTGGGCACAGCACTGGTTGGAAAGTTGTTTTACCATCCAAACAAACAGAAGAATTCTTCAAAGTGGAGGAAATTTCTGTCTTGGGTTTGTGCCCTCGTTGTGGTTAATATCTGTGCCCTCACAACCTCTCCTCTCCCACTCTGTCCATACCCAACCTTCACTAAAAACTTAAAATGTCATTTTCAAACACCAAAGCCCATTTTTGGCTCTGTCTTTGTATTATGGTGGAATACAAAGATTCAATAATTCGTTCTCTCCAGCCCAATTAACAGCACCCAGAAATCTGTGACTGATCATACTTTGCTTTCTGGATCTTCATTCACCCAGACTAGAATTCAGTTCAAAATTTGGTAACTGTCAACTGCTGCAGCTGTCATTTGAAACTTCAGCTCTGTGTGGATTTATTTTTTTAATTTAACCTTACACCTATTTCTAGTTTCTAAAGTTTGCTTTAGCTTTGTGTTCACCTCCTCAGCAAAGGTAAGCTTCCCTCTGAGTTCAGACATTGTTCTCCTGAAAAAAAATTTCCTTCCTCCCAGCAGGTTCCCACTTCCACCTTATAATCACATACTATCATGACTCTCCAAGGATATAGCAGTATATACATTCCCAGAAAGTGTCTTCATTCTGCCTGAATTTCTCACATTTATGGACTTTTTAAAAACCTACCAGATATTCTGTATTTCTCTCTCAGAGCTGATTATATTATTTTACATAATTTTAACTTTTGTTTTTTTAAATATTCTCCAAGCCAAATCAAATTGGTCATGTGGTTTGCCTACATTCACCTTATATATAGGTTGTCAGAGCTTATAAATATAGTTTCTTTTATCTCACCAGCCCTAAATTATCTATAGGCTGCTTTGACCACATTTTAAATAGAGATTTCCAGGGCACAGCGCATACATGCAGCATCAGTTTCAGCCATGGTCTTGTTTTAGTACCTCATTGTAAGTAAGAAATAAATCTGCATCATCATACCAGTGTAAAAATGAAGTAACAGAAGGTTCAGTTACAAGAGAAACATCTGATTTTCTCGAAAGCTAGACCTGGTAAGCTGCACCCTCTACACACTGAGCTATTTAATCAATTTTGCATTGACTTCACTAGTCAAAACATTTATTTTGAATGTCATTTATGTTTAAATTGATTCATTTTATTTGATCCCTTTCTGAACTGATCCTGAGTCTTTAAATACATGGGTTGTTTATAAATATTTATTTAATAACTGTGATGATTATCTTGTAGAGTTTTTAATCTGTCGCATTAGGAGGTTTTATGTTTTCTTTTGCTGTTCATTGATGACTTCTAAGTCTATTGTCACTGATTTTTGCTGTCCAAAAGCAAATGGAAATGTTTTGGTTGGGAGTCTAGACATTCTCATGGGAACCCTTTAGAAGAGCAGCAATCTTGAAGAAATATTTAACGAAATGGTGCTGAAAAACTGGAAATGTTTGGGAGGGGTGAACACAAGTCAAGGCTTTCTGAGGAGTTCAATGACCACCATGCCCAGACTAATTACCATGAAACGACCCCAGCAGCAGATTTGTACCCATTGCCAAGCAATGTGTGCTTCCCAGCACAAAAATCAGTGTTTGGATGGAAACACAGAGATAACAATGCACTGCAGCTCCTTCTCTGCCACAGAGCAGGTGAGGAGGAGGAGCACAACCCTGTGATCCCGTCTGCTAAATCCATCTCTACTGGTGCAGAGAGATGACAAAAGCCAAGTTTTAACTGCATTTGCCTGGGACAGCTGAGTTTGGGGTCTGGTGCCAGGAATTAATTGGAACCAAACAAAATGATCACCCAGCTCATGTCTTGATCTAAGTACAGCCACACAAAAGTGTATTTGTGTTCCAGCTACTCCCAGGTGCAGCGTGAGCAGGTGATGAGGCTGAAATCTGTCAGCACAACACTGGAATGTGTTTGACACTTGATGTAGTTCAACAATATCAGAAGTCTTAGAAGCTGTCATGATTTCTAGTGTTATGTATTCATATAAAATATACCCAATTTCCATTTCAAAAATAACCAAAATCTTATTTTAATTAATAAATAATAAAGTTTCTTTGAGATTAAAAAGACAGCCAGTCTGCCAGTCTTCTGAGAAATATGAAAACTGTGAGGGAAAAAAATGTAACTGTATATAAGAGAGTTACAGTTGTGATGTTGTGGTTAGAGTGAAAGCAGCTTTAAAATAAGATCTTAGACTCACACACATCCTCTATCTCGGGCACTGTCTTTTGAACTATGGCTGCTTTATGGAACTTCCAGCCTGAATATCACAATTCTGTGAGCCCCAGATGTGAGCTTCAGTTGCCAGTTAACAGATATTTTCTTGAAGCAGAAGGGAATGATCTGATCTCCACTTCAGAATTTCCAATCTCTGCAACTGGGAGACCTCTTGCTCCACTGAGGAGCTGCAGAACTCTTGCTCTTTGTGCTGTCAGTGAGGACAGGTAGCTGTAGAAAATCTGATTTGGGCTGTCATGTTTTGGTTCTGCCTGGATTTCTCTGTTGTCCATATGAGTGAGTCTGAAGCAGAGAATTTAGGTTCGTGGCTCTCCAAAATTAGGTAAATAGGATAAATTTAGGTTTCTTTCCAAAAGTTAACAGACTGGAACAACCATGGCAACGTTGCCCAAAACTTCTGCACTTGTTTTGTAATGACCGGAAAAAACTCCACCCAAAAACATTCATTATAACCAGATAGAAAGGAGCCTCTTCTCAACTCTCTTCTAACTCTCACAAAAACATCAACAGTGTCTGAAAAGGTTGAAGTAGATAGATATTGACTTGCTCTAACTAAGGTTTGTTTGCTAAAAACCTCCTCTAGCAATCAATGTCTGTGCTCTCTGGAAGTGCAGTGTCAATTCTGACCTTCAATCATGGACCAAACAGTCTTGATTTTTATCAGAAAACAAAACAAAAAAAAAAAAAACAACAAATGGATTCATTATTTATCTGGTAGAAATTTTCTCTTTGACATGAGAATAGATTAGGGTAACACAGAGTTTGGTAGCTGCAGCACTTCATTTTTTATTTGGGAAATAACAGATTGTAAAGTTGCATTATTACATGGCAGTAATTATTACATGGCTGTCATTTAGATGTGACAGGCTTCAGCCTGTGCCAGCTTTTTTTCCTTCGTTGAGCCAGATTTTGCTAGTGTCTGCAGCCTATTTTATATATTAGTGATGAAGCAAATATTCCTGCTGAAGCAATCACCCAACCATAGGAGCATCTGCATGAAAAATTCATGTGCCTACACAAGTGCATGACAATCTCTAATAGGAATCCATATCCCCTAATGATGGAATCAGGTGCATTGCTAACAAGCTGCAGGTGGAGACATGAAGAAATTAATTGCAAGGCCCTTGATAATTGTTCAGACTTCATCTTAAATACACTGGTGAATCTGTCATCTTTTAGTAATTTATTTTTTGTTGGATTCACTGCTCACAATAAAGAACTTCATCTCTTATCTCCCTCCAAAGCATGTGATGGACACAAAAGCTGTCCATGAAGAGAAGGAAAATTAAACACTGAAAAGGAAAATGCAGATAATGGAGATTGAGGTTAGGAGATAAAAGCTGCGAGAAGAAAAGAGAGACAAACACAAAGTTTTGATAGAGAGGGAAGAAGCAGATATCTAATTTTGGGGGGATGGAAATCTGCCAGCAGTGATATGGTGGGACACACATGTCACACTGGAGATGTTACCCTGTGCAAAGACTCAGGGGCACCAAGTTTAAGAAGGGGAGCAAGTAAACAAGGATTCAAACTCCTCCACTCTGCAAAGCTGAGTAGATTTTCTCATACCCTAAAGCAAATCCCAGCTCTGAAATATTTTTTTTTTTATTCTCATACCACAACAAAACATTGCTGTTTTACCTCCTGTGGGACAGATAAGAGGTGTATTGCCAGATCCAACCAGTGGAATAGCTGCAGATCGTACATATTCTCCTTCTTGGTCCCAACTGATGGTTGTATGCTTGATTGCTTCACTGCAGGGAAGTCTGATGATCCCATTTCCTTGAAGAATATGAAAGCCTGGCGTGGCACAGAGCACACCTACCCTGCAGAGCACACTGCTGTGGAAAGGAGCCCTGCTGGTTTAAAGGAGGCAGTGTGTCTGCCACTGCTCCGTGCTCAGCCTGGCACAGCACAGCCTGAGACAGCAGATCCTCCTCTGAGCTGCGTGTCCACGCTCAGCAGTCAGAGGCAGCCTGTCCCTAAACGCCCTCTCACCTCTCGCTGATTTAAATTTGTGTGCCCCCTGTCCTGACTCAAACCAGAGCCCTCACTGCTGTGCTCAGGTGTGTCTGCTTTGGGATCCAGCTGCTGTGAAAGCACACTATGAAAGTTTCCTGCACATCCACAGTCCAGGGATGCTGTTCTCTCCATTTGCTTGGGACTAGCCAGGATCTGTCTCCTGCCAGAGTTGAGATTCATCTCAGCAAATTTGTGTGCCTAGCATCTCATTTTGGTTCTTGCCTGGGTTCTCTCTGTCTTTAACAGAGAGTTATTCAGGACATGATTCATCTCACCTATCTTGGACATTATTTAGGGTTTATGTGATTAACCAATCTCTGCTGGTGTTCATCTCAGTTAACTGGTGCCTAATGGCTGGCATAGTCTAAAACACTCAGCCAGGAGACATCAAAATTTAGCTGGGGTATTTCATATGTTTGTGACAAAATATTCCTCTTGTTCAGCTCCATGAAACAATGTTCAATTCAATGGAGCTTAGAATTTCAAACAAGAACAGCAGCTCATGGGTTCTTTTGAGCTATCATTCTTCTGGGGGGGTTCTTCTCTTGTCACATTCTCCTGCCAACAAGATTTGACTGTATTGCACACTTCAAAAAAAAAAAAAAAAAAAAAAAAACAAACAAAAACCCTTCAACATAATTTAACTGGGCAAAGGTAGACAGATGCAACCCTAATCACCTTTCTGCCCCTCTTGATATGAAGAAAGAGGGAGTCCTCTTGTCCAGTCCAAATTATGTTTGCCTGTTGCTACATTGAACTAATTCTTGATGACTCAATTTCCTTGTTGTCTGATGAACTTTTAGATTCACCATTTTCTGTGAACTGCCCTCGAATGCAGTCTCTCTTTTGGTACAAAGGCCTGAGGAAGTGCAGAGCAGCTGAGCTACAGCCCCTTGCACCAGCCAGCAGGTCCACCTGGGAAGTTTTGCTCTTAAACAAACTGGAAATGCCCATGGAAATCTCAAATGCTACTTTCTATAACTACCTTGAAAATTTTTGTCTGTCTGAGTAATGGAAAACAGTTTTAACATCCAGTATATGATTTTGTTTGGTTTTGGGAGTTTTTTGGGGTTTTTTTCATGGTCATTTGGTTGCAGAGCCAATAAAAATATATTTCACCTCAAAAGGTGTGAATACAAAAACTGTTGCAGGTTCCTCTAAGTCAATATTCCATAAAGCTCTTTGTGAAATGGATTATGAACACTGACAGAGAAGAAAGTGGGCAACTGCTTTCTTTACTATTTATATATTAAATTTTACTATCTGATGACCACATGAAGTCTTTGCGGATTACTGCAATAAAATACTTTTATTGTTCCATATATACTTTGCTACAGTTAGTATTGGATTCAGTTTATGGACTGATGTTACTTGCTTAAGATACAATTCTGAGAGAATGCATACAGAGGAAAAATATGCTTTTGCAAGGAAGATATTAGATAAATATTGTATCTTTCTCTTTGTAGTCTGGTTTCCGTAGCAACTTGGAGTTGCACTATCATTTGATCAGCTCTTGACTGGAAAGCAAAACATTACTCTGGTCCAGAAAAGAAAAAAATAAAGACTTATTACCATCTTCAGTAAAACATACCATGGTATTCCTGGTAACACCACCATCAAAACCAGAGAGCATGTACTTATGCTGAAAAATCAGCATGGATACTGAAGTTTTGAAATATGTAAAAGAGGAGAGAAGGTGGGGGAAGGACTAGGAAAAAGGCCCTTTATAAAAACTAATGGTGGATTGAGGTAGCAGGGCCACCTGGCAGAGGGACAGTGGCATCTGTGTCCTAAGGAGCTGTAAGAGTCACCACGAGATGTGTGGGATGATGGTGCAGAAATCAGATGTGTCTTGTACAAGGGACAGCTTCCATTTCTAGTTTTCAGCTGGAATAATTGCTCCCTTTTTTAACTGAGAGCTTTTTGGGTCAGATTTATTGAAAATGAACCTGTGTATTTACATGTCTCAGTTTCCTATATACTGAGGGAATGGAGTTCTTTCATATGTAAATCTGATTTCAAGAAAGATGTTAAACCAAATGAATAGAGAGTAAAAATACATAAGAAAATACTCTTTTCTACACTAAGTGCTTATCAATTTTTGATAAAGTCTTCAGAGTCAGATTAATAGATTAATTTGATACAAAGGACTGAGTCAGGAAAACCTTTTCTTTGGGAAGCTTTCTGCTGAGAGAGGTCCCAAAATATTCCTTCACAGTGGGACTATTTGATAATATGCAAACTTTTGCAGAGAAAAGGACACTTTAAATTCAGAAAGCAGTTTCCACAGCAATTAGGTAATTGTGTAGAACATTTTGTAAGCGTGTTTCTAGATTTCCAGCCTAGGTTACTTGAACCACACCAGTCCCACAACTCCTAGGAATATTTAAAATCAAACAAACTGGACAGAAAATGTCTAATCTCGATTTTACAATCATGCCAGGCAATGAAGTTGATTTTATGGTGTCACAAATTATCACTAGATATGATCACAACTTCATTTATACTTCGCAGTCCTCTGCCAATGAAGGAAAATTCCTGGCAAATCAGTATTGCACTTGCTCACTCTCTTTCTCTTTTGGTCCATCTCATTTTCTCCTAAATGCTGACAAGGCCCAATTCATGAAACAGATAATGTTGAAGCTTTGCTAAATGCATGACAGTTGTAATGGTTATTTACAACGTTTTACTTCTGAATTCAGATGAGCAGTTCTGGAGCTAATCTCTGATATTTTGCATTCATCATGAGCTGATGTTTCCTAGGTATTTACTCAGAATGTGATTTACATTTGCACTGATTTTCTATAAATGTTGAACTTCTGTGACTGACACTGGAATACTTTCTCTGAACCTGAAAATAGACAAGTCATGCTTAAAAAGAGTGAATGGAAATTTAAAGTCAACAGCAACCATGCAAAGTTATCATTTTCTCCATTTCCAGAGAAGAATATCTGCAAGTATATGAAATTTGACTTGATTGTGCTATTACAGAGAAGCACCAAGGAAGGGGGCTCTTGGATACTTACAGAGCAAGTATCAGATATTCAGACCCTAATTTCCCTTTAAGACAGGCCAGTTCCATGTTTGTATTTCCTCCTTTCCCTTCCTCATCTCCTCCCCACCCTGCTTTGCAAACCTAATGCATTATTCACTTTTTACAAAGGAATTAACCCTGGATATGGAAGAAGACAAGAACATGCTGTATAAAAAAATCAGCCAATACCTACAGTCTTTCTTTCACAGAAAATCTTTCTCTCTTTCTTTAGATGTGGAAAAAAAACATACTCATTAAGCCACAACAACTTTCTTTACTCCCCCTCTTCCCTCAGCTTCTGACAAACACTGAAACTCTGCTGAATGCACCAAAAGCAACCCTTTAGAATATTAACTCTTACCCAGGCCATTTCTTATCAGAGAAGAAATTGTTTCTTAATCAAAGGGATACAAACTCAATGGCATTGCTTGCAGTCACCATGCAGGTCTTGTAGCCAGTGTTTAGGTAATAAAGGGCACCAGCATCTCCACACAGCCAAAAATCCTCTGTGTGTGCTGAGTAAACAAAGCTGGTAACGAGCATCATCTTTAGCATTCCAGGGAGATAACATGTCACTCAGACTCTAATAAATGGGTTAAAGCAATACTTTTTGCCAGTTTATAGGACCTGGAGTCATTAAGAATAAATTACTTTTTTAATTAAAGATTTTTTTTTTTATTACCTAATGAATGAATTTAAAATGTAAACTGCTGATTGAAAAAGGAAAATGGACGTCAGCCAAGACTGTGAATTCCAGGATATAAGAAAAAAATTGATGATAGCTAGCCACACACTGCATTGACCTTCTCCAATTTGAACAGGTACTTAGCATGTTTAAAGAGAATGGTACATTAACATAATTTGAATTATCATTATTAAAATGCTGCTTCAGGTGTAATTAGTATTTTATTATCATTACTGTTATGACTTAATTTCTGTCCTAGGCGGATTTCATCTAGTGTTACTTTTCTCCTGTCTTCATGAACTGTGAGTTCAGTGGTACCTAACAATGAAAGCTGTCACAGCTGTCTCACAAATTAATAGATTTTTGAGTCTGATGGAACTCTCACAGGAATTTATTCCCCAATCCAATTTACTGCACTGGCCTGTGATCCTGTAGCCCTGAACAAACCTGTCTGACTGCTTCTCTAAGGTTCCCTTTCTCCAGGGGTCACAAACACCTCAGGACAGTCTTAGCCAAGTGCTCATTTCTTTGGAAACACAGAAATTATGAGGTGGAAAAGCTCTGCTGGTGATCAGCCACACCATTCTCCACCTTCCTGCACCCCACAGGAGGATTCCATCTGCAGGAAGGAATGTTTCCCTCATATACCACAAACCTCTTCTTACAGCTTGGCTTGGTTTATTGTTTGATTGTCATCATGTCATTGTGCCCTGGTTTGGGGCAAATTTGGTAGAAAACTTCCAAAGGGGTTCCTCTAAGCAGCCTCTCCCTTAACTAGCTCGGGAAAGAAATTTCCTTGGAGAGAAGTGGGAAAAAAAATGTTTATTTAACAGGCAAAACACTTGCAGCAAAACAAATGAACACCACTAAACACCAAAGCTCTCGCCATTCCGCAGAGATGATGAACCCCGGCGGGATGTGCCGAGGGTGCAGCCCCAGGCTGTGCCAGCCCCTCGGCTCTGGGAATGGCAGCCCAGGCCTGGGACACCGGGAGAGCTGCCAGGGCTCTCTGGGGTCAGTGCAGAGCAGGGGCAGACAGCTCCAAGGAAAAGGGAAAAAACCTCCCAGTCCGGAGAACTTCTGTGCATCAGCTAGCCAAAAGCTGGCCAAAAGCAAAGGCGAGCTGTCCCCCGCCATCCGCACTGCAGACAGCACAGGCCGTGCGTGAAGGAAAGGTGAAAATGCTCATCTTTATAGTAAAACAACTGCCTCAGACATCCCACCGCTTCTCCTTCTCCCCCCTTCTCTCTCAGACCAGTTCTAAAGGCACGAAACTTATCTATGAGCCTTACAGATGAATGGGGATACGGTTCAGCATTAACCCAGCACACATGGCTGTGCACGGCGCTCTGGTGAGGCACGTTCAGCACACCAAGGGCCCCAGCTTCACCTGGGGACATCTTAGCACAGCTTCACCTGGGCATCTTAGCACAGCTTCACGGGCATTCACAGCTCACCTGGGACATCTTAGCACAGCTTCACCTGGGCCATCTTACACAGCTTCACTGGGCCTCTTACCAGCTTCACCTGGGCCATCTTAGCCCAGCCTCACCTGGGACCATCTTAGCCCAGCTTTCACCATGGGCCATCTTAGCCCAGCTCACCTGGGGCCATCTTAGCCCAGCCTCCCCTGGGACATCTAGCCAGCCACCTGGGACCATCTTAGCCCAGCTTTCACCAGAGGCCATCTTAGCCCAGCTTCACCTGGGACCATCTTAGCCCACCCTCACCTGGGCCATCTTAGCCAGCCTCACCTGGGGCCATCTTAGCCCAGCCTCACCTGGGGCCATCTTAGCCCAGCTCCCCCTGGGGCCATCTTAGCCCAGCTCACCTGGGACCATCTTAGCCCAGCTTCACCATGAGCCATCTTAGCCCAGCTTCACCTGGACCATCTTAGCCCAGCCTCACCTGGGCCATCTTAGCCCAGCCTCACCTGGGACATCTTAGCCCAGCTTCACCTGGGGCCATCTTAGCCCAGCTTTCACCTGGGGCCATCTTAGCCCAGCTTTCACCTGGGGCCATCTTAGCCCAGCCTTCACCTGGGGCCATCTTAGCCCAGCTTTCACCATGGGGCCATCTTAGCCCAGCTTCACCTGGGGCCATCTTAGCCCAGCCTCACCTGGGGCCATCTTAGCCCAGCTTCACCGGGGCCATCTTAGCCCAGCTTCACCAGGGGCCATCTTAGCCCAGCTTTCACCTGGGACCATCTTAGCCCAGCTTTCACCTGGGAGACCCTCAAGGTCAGAGATTCTCACCCCAAACTGTGTGACAGGGTCACCCTCACTCTCCTGGGTGCTGTACCACAGCAGCCAGGCAGTGTTTAATGTCATGAGCATCTTCCTTGGTGTTTGGAGTGATAATTTAAACCATCGCTTTCCTGGGGATTTATTCTTGACTTTGTTTCCCTGCCAAGCCTTCCCAGAGCCTTACCCAGCAGTCTGGCCAGCACATGCCCTGGTGCTGGTCCTGGCTCTGAGCTGCTGAGGTGAAGGTGTGCAAGCCCTCGGGGCACTCACACAGAGCACCACTTACCTTGGTAGATCCATTTTCTGGGCTTTTCTTTGTCTTGCCTAAAAATCCCAATACATCCCTTCTAGAAAATCATCCTATTCTCACATAAAAACTCACCATACCCAAAGGCAAACTGTTACCCTGGTGAATTATCTCCTCCATGTGACTTTTGCCCATATTTTTAATACCTACCTGTTTAGCTTTTACTTCCAGTCACTTGATGTAATGATTGGTTTATTCTGTTTTATGTGCTGGGTGTTTTTGCTAGATAAAAAAAAATCACTTTGCCTGATGGAGCCAGTGATAGGCTGTGAATTGATCACTTCTTTATCTTCTCTTATATAAATATTTATATTAAATTTCATGAACTAGAAAGAAAAGAAAGAAAAAATAAAGACTCTGTATATATATTTTATATATATATATATATATATATATATATACACACTTTCAATTTTTGCTGATTTTTTTCAAAATTCTGACCTTCTTTCTATTTCCAATATTTCCAGGTGGGTTTTTTTTTAAATTATTATTTAAATTATTTAACAGTAGGAATAACCAACACCAGTATGACAAAAGCTGAATGACACTTCCTTTTGTTCCTAACACATCTTTATTTGCTTTTAATTTGCTAAGGCATTTCAAGCAAGATGTCACTTGAATGTCTTCTCTGAACTCTAGAGGATGGGTTCATCCTATTGAGGTTATAGTTGTGATGTGCAATCATTAAGAATTCATAAAGGTTTCTAATAATAATTTTTAGGTTGGTGTCACCAGGATCTTTCAGAAACTTTCACTTTCTAAATTTTTCCAAGTTCCTTCTCTGCCTCAAGTTTTTCTTCTTAAAATTTTTGAGCAAACAGAATTATTGTTTTCTCCTTATGCAAGAAGAAGTGAAAGAAGGAAATCTCTCTTGTTGAAATATAAAGTGCCTAGAACTTGTTTGAAGAGCTCTGTGTGCTAAACATTTGGGGATTAAAAACCAGTTTGTCTGAGAGAAATTTTAAAAGCTTCCATCTTCCAGAATAGACTGAATGATATTTGAAGCACTAGAACTTATAAAACTCCAAAGTAAAACTTTTCTATTGCCTATTCTGAGTTTCTCCATCCTTTTGATATATATCTGGCTATGAACACTTTTAAATCAATCTGAAATTTCTTTTTTCCCCCTTTTTAAAAATCTTAATAAACTGCATAGAGAAACTCCATATTGGAGCTGCTGACTGTTAAAAGCCAGTTGTCATGTTGAGTAGCTGACTGCTTTAAAAAGGCAGGATTTTAAAACCAGGGCTGGTCTCTGGTGTTGCCTGTGGTAAGACCAGATGAGAGTAACTGCATACAACGCACAAGGAGATATTCACAGATATTATTTTTTATGTGGCTTTTCATACATCCAACTTTTGATGCCCAGGCTCTGGAATCTCCTTCACAGGGTAATTCCTAATCCAGAGGAGCTTCCTGCTCTGCCTGGACTGGACAGCCTGCTCTATGGAAGGTGTTCCTGCTCATGGCAAGGGGCTGGATCAGGGTGATCTTTAAGTTCCCTTCCAACCTAAGCAGTGATTCTGTGATTCTATGACTCTGGAGAAAGCACCAGAGATGGCACACAGGAAAAACACTGGATCAGGGCAAGGTCTACACATCCCAAAACCATTTTTCCATCAGTGACCTGTAATTAACTACTAGAGAAATACTAATTATTAATACTCAAGATTACCTGCTGAACCCCCCTCTTATTCTCCAGCAGCCCTCTCTGTAGATACATCTTGAGCATCTTGTGTTGTTCTTTATAACTGTTAACCACAAAATTAGTTTTTTATTACAAAAAATATCCCTTGGATATCTTCCTTCCATTAAATTGTCCCCGCATCTTTATGCACAATTATTGTGCACAGCTCTTTGTGACAGAGATTTCCACAACTTAATCTCAGATTATGTGAAGAAGCAGCTTCCCTGCACTTCAGCTGAGTGCTGCCAATGCTGCCCTTTCTCTTAGCATTCATCCCAAGTTCCCAATTTCCTGCACAGGAGTTTAGAAAGTGGCTGCAGAAACACGTGCTAGCAGCCCCTGGCTTTCAGGCCACAGCAGCTACGGTTTATGCCTCTCTCTGCAGAAGCCAGAATTCAACTTTCAAAGCCAACAGCCCAACCAAACATTGATAAACAAGACCTGCACCCATGCCAGGAGCTGGAGGTGTCAGCCAGAAGTACAAAGGTGGCTTTGGACCTGTTTCCCTGCCCCTGTCCCTCACTGTCACCCCTGGGTTCAGCACTTCCATCTAAACTTCAGTCCCTTCCTGGGCAAGGCATTCCATAAAAGTCACACATCACTAAAATTTGCACTTTTCTCGTGACCCACTGCAACCTCAATTTTGCAATAGTCAGAGCAACCTGTGGAATATCTTATCTATTTCTGCATAATTGTGGGAGATACTGAACATCCCAAGTGTATTTTATATAAACTGAGACACAGTAATCAAACTTTCATGCAATTTTGGGTGTCTCTTTTTTTTTTTTTTTACTCTTCTGGGAGGAGCAATAACTTGTCTATTTTTATGTGACTGTATTTCTAATTTACAGCAGAATCTCCTAGAGCTTGGAAAATGTACTTTCTTATATGTATTATAAATCAAAACACTAATAAATAAATATTGCATATACCAGACAAGCAAGTCTGCAAATCACTTTTTTTTGTAAGTGCATAGTAAACCTTACCTTGGCAAGGTTGTACAGGTGAAGTGTCACAAAGATTTGTAGGAAAAAAAGTATGCTGTCATATGCAGAATTTTAGATTGAGGTTTCCATGTCCCAGTGCTCTCAGCAGTCACTTTTGCAGGATGCTCTTGTAGTAAATAAGGCAAACTGCACCCTCATCTTCCCAAGGAGGAGTGGGGGATCAGATCAGGGATATTTTTTATCCCAATTATTGCCAGTGAAGCTGCACCTGAAATACAGGTCTGGTTTTGTGCTCATCACTTCTAAAGGGATGGGAAGGGAGAGGTCTGAGCGGCTGGTGGGGGAGGTTGGGATTGTAACCTTCCTGAAGAGGTGGGGAAGATGGGTCCTGTCCTCTGGGGAAGGAGATACCAAGGAGGTGATCTAAAGTCAACCTGAGCTACTGGAAGGGTATTGCAAAGGAAAAAAAAAGCCATTTTTTCTCATTACTAGCAATGGCGGTGGCCCAAGCTGAATCTTGGGAGGTTCAGTTTGGGTACTGGGCAAACCCTTCCTATCAAGTGGGTGTTGCAGCACTGAACAGGTTCCCCAGAGAGGCTTTTGATCTCACTCTTGGAGATTTCTGGACTGAGTCAGACAAAGGCAAGGCTGACCTGATCTGCTGATGGTGTTGGTCCTGCCTCAAGCAGGAGGCTGGACTGGGTGACCCCAGGAAGTCCCTTCCAACCAGCATCTCTGTGAATCCATGAGGAAATTCATGATTTCTTAGCTGAGGCTGTTGTGTGGTCATGTATCTGCAGTGAATTTAGCATGAAGTTGTTACTTTTGCACAGGACCTTGCTGTAATGAACATAAACAGTAGGCAGTGATATCCCAGTGCAAAGGTTTTTTTGTCACATTCTGCTTTTCTGGAGGTATCAGCTGTAAAAATCTCTGTCTCCAGATTCAGGCCATTCCCACCTGCCACTATGCAGCTTCTTTTAGTCCTTTGGAATTTGCCCCACAGGATGAAGACACTTCCACAAGCAAATAATATTCAGCGCTCTCCTTTGGGGAATATAATGGTTATTGCTCACACTTACTTTACAAACAGCTGAGTGAAGAGCCACATAAAAACCAGGCAATTTACAAGGCAAAATAAATAGAATTTGCAGGTGCAGTTTAATTTACTGATGGAAAACAAAATATCACGTTGGAATAACTTGTTTGTGAGCAGGAAAAGGAAAGCTAGAAAACATGAGCCGTGCTGCCACTGCAACTTGGGTGTTTCTTTATTTCTCTATCATAGAGTCAAGGGGCTGCAGTTTATGGTTTAATTGATGAAACAGGACAACAAGAGACAAATCACAATAGCCTCATCTGTTCTGATGAGACAGGGGATAACTAATGATGAGAAAGAAATGGGGTAAAATCTTGCAAAGAAAAATAATTACAACATCCTCTGAAAGCTTTTTAGTTTTCCTAACTCATAGCTGCAATTTGGTGTCACTGAGACCCCTCCCTCCTAAAACCACAGCTACAGTGGATGGAAAAGTTCCTTTAACGACTTTTCTTTGACATTCCCCAGACCTGTCTCTGAAACCAGCAGTATTTAGGAGGCCTCCATTGGGCACTGTTTCAAACCTTAATAAATTAATCAGGGAAGAACCTCTGGATATGGCAGCTGTATTTTTCAAACCAAAAGACTTGTATAATCAATGCACAGATCCCTCTGGCCAGAAAAGCTGAACTGAATGGACAAATTCCAGGTGATATGAAACTGCCTAAGTTAATACAAAAATGTCCCCTTTGCATCCTAGACTTTTTACTCTTCTATAAAAGAACATATCTACCAGGACATCTGTTCATCTTTGTAATATACTCTTTGGTCTATGAAACAGAGAATGCTTATGAATTAAATAAAGTGGAGAAGAACATCTAATTTTATTAAATAAAAATACCTCTGAGACTCTTTTTCTATGTCTCTCTTTTTTAAAATTTCCTCTAGATCCACACTGTTTGAGTAATTCTATAAAGAGGCACTGACAAATTGCTGGGACAAAAGTGCATGCATAGGTAAACTCAAGTCAGTATTTGCTAGAGAAAGTAAACTACCTAATTTACCTTAATTTACCTTTAAGTTAGGATAATATCCATCAATTCTAGCAGAATGAAAGCAATGCAGACAATGTCTTCAGCAGATCTGCATATCTGTGCTGAGGTCTATATAAATTATAAAGGTTTCCATCGCTGTTGATTAATTTATTTTGAAAAGCTCATTTTTCCCTCTTTCAGCTGAGAGGTGAAAAGAAAATAATGGAATGACCAGCACAAAACTATATTACCCCAAAATCTGTACTGGTAGACAGAACTAGTTCTCATGAGGAAAGCTTTCAGAGATACAATAATAAAGGCAGGGTGGACTTCCAAGCTTGCAGCAACTAGACCAATTCCTCAGTCACCAGACTATCCATTTATTCACGAGATGGAATGGCTTTCTGCAGACTGAGTGCAGCCTTCAGGCTGAGCTCAGATTAAGGTGCTTAGTCCAAAAATGGATGTCAAGTCCCCTAATCCAGAGAGACAAAGCTGATCTTAATTTATTTCAGATATGTGTAGCTGTCTCCTGCTGACCCATTGGTCTGGACTAACACTGCACAAGGGGAGAGCCCACATGGTACAATTTTAGGTGCAAAGAGTTTAATTCTAGGTGCCTAAACTTAGTCCAGTCCCCAGATCTGCCAGTGATGGGCTCAGAAGTGAGACATGATTCTACAGTCTCTTTTTTTTTTTTTTTTTTTTCTCATGGAGACCAAGATAGAGGCATTTCAGCAGTTTTTCCAACTGAAGAAAACTTTCCTCAGACAAAGGAGCTGCAAAATGTTCCTGCTTCCCATAAATTATAAGTAATTATGGATTAAAAACATTTTTAGAGAAAAGATCTTTGTCTTTTTTCTGAACCACTTGATGCATCTCTCTGGTGCTGTGCTGTAATGGAGTGAAATGAGCACTTCTGGAAAGAACCAAACAAAGCTGCTGATGATTCTCAGGAGTAATTCAACAACCCAGTCTTCATTCTTTGCGGTTCTTCAGTTTCCTGATGAAAATCAACAAAATGACCTTTCCCTACCATCAACCAATCTGAATTTCTACGTTTCGTTTTGCTCCAGCTGTTTCTATCTCTCTCCATATTGGTGACATTGTTTGCTGAGGGTAAGATAGTTCTTCCTAGAGAAAAAAGTGGCTTGTACTAAAAAACTTATGGGTTACATAGGATCAGAATTTTATTATATTGCCTACTGGCAGTGTGATAAAGACACTAAAATAAAGCAGTGCCGAATGGCATAAACAATTTAAACAATTTTAATAAACCCAGATAAATATGCCAGTGTGCTATAAATATATACTTAGCATTTAACAAGATGGTAATCAGGAACAATTATTGAATGAGAAACAGAACTGGATTTATTTTGAACTGATAGTCTCCTTACAGTAGGCAGTGTAAGAGACTTACAGATTTTTTTCAGTTCTGTGTTTCTTATTCACAAAACAAAAGGAAATTCCTTGTACTGCCTTCCAAATAATCTTTTTGAGTGGAGTTGCAATTCTTCCTCACCATCCATGAAGTTCTGCTCTCTGATTTAAACAGAGGACTTAAGCATATTAATAAACAATATAAAACTTATGAAAGCATATTAAAAAACTTATAAAGCTTATAAAAACTAATATCAATTTCTCACTCACTCCCAGAGGTGCACAGTCCCTCAGAATAAACTCAAATTTGCTGTGGAAAAAAACCTGTATCATGTCTTCTTGTTGCCTTTTTTTTTTTTTTTCCAAGTAATTTGTCAAGATTCTTTCGAACTAAAGGCCTGGAAAATGATCTTCAGAAGTCAAAAACCCTTAGTGCAACTCTCAATTTCAAATCAATCTTTTTTTTTTTTCATCTGCCCGTGGTGGTTCCCTTAACAACACCAAGGAACGGGGCAGATGCTCAGCTTTAGGTTGCACCTGGAAAATGCCGGTTGCTCCAGGATAAACTCAGAGCCCAGCTGCCCTACAGCAGAGTGCTGTGACTGGAACTGCAGGGAGGTGTTAATGGAATTTTCATGAAAAATGTTCATGAGAATGCCAAGAATTGCAGTGAAGATGATCTTTTCCTACAAGGGGTCAGTGAGGTTTCAGACAGGATTGGGTTTGGGGGAATGTTCTCTGTACTCATCATTTTCCAGTTCCCCAGCTTGTTTGGTCCTTCCAAGTGGATTTCACTGCCTTGATAAAAGCTGTAGCAGAAGGCAGCACTGAGGTTACTTTTTCCTCTCACTTTCCCGTTCAGTAGCAAGTGTCCTGAACTGATTTATTCTCAGGGGACACACTCTATCACACCTGCAGCAGGGATTTTGTGCCTCTCTGTGTGGCTGTGGACGGTGAGCAGCATTTCTGGCTGCAGGAAAGGGGAGGGTGCACGACCCAACTCATGTGAGCTGGAGCTAAGATGGCAAGGCCCCCATGGAGAGACAGCGAAGGAGCCAGGGTGAAAATCAGGGCACAGTGTGGCAGGTGCAGTGCCAGACCCGAGTGTCCCTGTGCACCTCCTGTTTGTCACCTTGGGCTCTGTGTCACTCTGGCCACTGAGCTGTCCCAGAGCTGGCTCACAGGGCCTTGGGTGGCTGGCTGCACAAACTCTGAGAACACCAGCTGGGCTTTCCCTTGTTGCAATGAGCCTTCCCTTTGTTGGTGGGCGTGTGATGGACTGCTGAGAACAGGACTATGCAAGGCCAGCCTTTCCTGCCTGGGAGGTGCCCAGCATGTCCCCAGATGAGTCACAGAAGTAACAGCAGTGCTCAGTAATACTTCATGTCCACACAGGCTCCTCTTCTTCCCTAGAGCAAATTTGACTTCCATGTCTGCAAACTTTGATATGATTAAATCAAAGGAGGATTTGTAAAGACTAGGGAGCAGTTCCAGGTAATTCAGACCAGGCCACATCATGAGTCTCATGTTTTGCTCCTCCAGAGAAGTCAGACTATTCATCAGTCACTTCTGTGCTACACAGGCTTGCTCTCACATTTTCTGTTTCAGCCATCCAAATATCCCTTTCCTACATCTAGTAATGAAAGACTGTGAAGGTTTTGTGCTATCCAGTTATTCAGCAGTCTTGTCACTCTCCTGATGCCTCCCTTGCCAGAATGAAGGTAGTCCCTGCTGAAAGAGATGGGATTGTTTACTGTGGTCTGCAGTTAATTGAGTGGCTCTGCCCTCCACTCTGCCTGAAACAAACAACAGCATCTCACTTTGCTTTTCCAGAATCCAATCACTGAGAATTTCAGACAGGAGGGAGGTGGACAAGTAGGGAAATGTGACCCTGAACAAACAATTTCCAAGGATAGAAATTCTTTCCTTCTGCCTCATTAAACCTCACCCATGATTTGCCTCCCTCAAACGCAAGAACACAGAATTGCCATTTGAGAACAGAGCAATGGCCCATCCAATGCATCCTCGTAATCTGGCCCACATGGAATGCTTCAAGAAGGGATGCAAACCCCCATAATACACCTAATTGGACAGTAATACACCACAGGGGGAGATTTCTGACCGACTTCAGCTGGTGATCAGGCCATTATCTGAAATATGAGAACAGACACCCCTTGTAATTTTTCATTGCAGCCACTGTGTTACTGCAGCTGCTGTTCCTCACTGTGGAAATAACTGTGCTATTGCTTTCAGTTGGACAAAACAGGTTTCCCCTTAGGCACTCACGCTTTAAAAACAGCCACCTCGTGTCACATTAGGCTTCTCTCCTGAATCCTCTTATGCTGCTTTGCTGGTGTGTTTTGTTAGCATCTGAAATGCGGGGTTAAAAATTTGTGCCAATGATGCTCCAGGTTGTTTGCTGCCTTCTGAATTTTAACAAAAAGCAGAAAAAACCCATCCTTGATTAAATAAAATGGAGAGTAAAAGCAAAAGAAAGAGATAAGAAAGCAAAAATATAGAAATGCAAAAATTGTCACATATACTACTTTCAAGAATGAAAACTCTTTCTAAAATGTGTCTCCTTAAAGGTTATATGCTGGGTTTGAGGCAGAATTAAATGCCATCATGTTTTTGGGAGTCTTCAAAATCAATTTTGCCCTTTGCAAAATAATTTTTTTTAACTACTTTTATCGTCTTCACTGCTTTATTGGCAACTACTTATAATCTCTTGCCTTGTCTTAGTGCACAAAATTACAGGGAATCCACACACAAATATAATTTGGGATATCCCACAAGAACCTTTCTCCTTGCTGTCTTTTTTTTTTTTTTTTTTTTTTTTTTTTTTTTTTTTTTTTTTTTTTCATGGAACTTCACATATTTTTCAGCTTTAAATTAGTCCAGATGGAGACTTGTCCCTCTGGCAGCCTGACCTGGCTGAAGCAGACACAGCTCCCTTCCAGATGAGTACCTGGGACATTGTCCAGGTAGCACAGGAGAGCTGCCAGCTGACACACCCCAAAGGAGGAGACTTTCCCCAAGTCCAAGAGAAAATGAGGCAAAACACGTTGTCGATAATACCAGAACACCTGGCTCCCCCTGTGTTTCCTGCAACACTCTGTCCATTTTACTTTCCTTTTTTTTTTTTTTTTTTTATTTTCCCACTAGTCATTTTACCTCAGGAGGTGCTGGCAGAGAGTTCCTGCAGAGCACAGATCCATCAGGAAACCTGTGCTCTGACAAACCCACTGCATTGTCTGCTCACTGCTGGGATGCTGCTGCCCCTCAGTCTCTAAACTAGCCTAGGCTGTGAGTTTTCCAGGGCCTTGGGGACAAGTGGCATTGCAGCAGTGGCACCCAAGTACTTAACAAGTTTTCTGTCCAGAATAGAGTCCAGGCTATTGGAAACAGTGCCAAAATTGTCTTTTCCTCCAAAGTAGGCAAGAGTTTGGTGCTAGAATGACCTTGACCTCTTGTATTTATAAGTGTACCTTTGAATCTTGCATTCAAATCAATTCACCAGGATTAAAAAACAATTTCATCCCTATTATTTACTATTTCTTTCACACCTTATCAATTATCCACCAACACCTATGATCCAAGCCACCTTTTGTCATTGTTTCCCTGCCCTAGAAGCTGTATCAGAACCAAAAAGGCACAAAGAAAGTCATGGTGGGTTGCAATTACCTTCTATCAGCACCAAACCCTCAGGAATGAGCATCACTTACACTCTTACTCTCTGCCAGCTCCTCTGCTTATGCAACTGCTCAGCTGGAGCTGCATCAGTAACTTGATGTCCCTGGTGAGCAACAAGAAAATAAAAACCAGGGCACATGTCTCAGTGCCTGGTCAGACAAGTGTGTCATTTCCGAGGTGTGAGAGCTGGAAGGGACAACAGCAATAATCTGCTCTGACATCTTTTATTAGAGAAAGAGATCAGGCAGACATCGCCCTTTACTTAGACATTGTTGCCCTGAGCAACTTCTGCTTGAGCTAGAACAGACTGCCAGAAATTGCTTCTTTTTAAAGCATGGCCAAAACCTTTAAAGCACAGTGGGAGTCTATTGGTGGCAACTGGAGTTTGTTCAGTGGTGGCTGAGATTAACAGAAGCCTGTTAAGGTTTGCATTTACATATGGGAGCATGCATTTGTGTATTTTTCTCCCAAATGCTAATCTTTCTCGAGGAGGATAGGAAATAATCCAAGCAGGCAAGTGTGCATTCCCTTGTTGGAGCTCATTGAGGCTCCCAGGGCCTTGGTGAATCCAGCTCCCCACAGATTCCTTTGCTCTAAGCAACTTTTAAATAAGAGTTTTTTTGGAATTACTGATCCATTTCCCATCTCAACAGCACAGGAAAACATTTAAAAAACTGCTGTTCCTCAGAGAGATTTCTGTCGTGCAAGGCATTACTATCTCAGTATAGTTGATCAAATAAACATATTTATATGAGGTTTTTTCTTCTCTCAAATACCATTTTACATAATTTTCCCATTATTTTTATGTATTAATGTAAATAGCAACAGCAAAAATAATCACATTTTCATTTTGCAAGACTGGCTGGAGACTAACTTTACAAATCAGTGTGAATATGACAATGGTGGGATTATATTCAATGTCACTACGAAATGGCAACAATGAAATATTTAGCTTGCATGCAGAATTTTGTGAACACAAGCTCCTCAAAGCTATGAAGGTAGTACATACCACTTGATTTCAATGAGATTTGTCATCAAACTGATTTTTGGGCACTGAACATGAGCAACCCAGGAGATCCCATTCTAGAAGGCTTTGCTCCTCTCAGTTAGGAATATTTAAAATAATTCCATCTCTCATCCTCCAGAAATGTGGCACATGTGACCTACTTCAATGCTGAGGAGCAAAGGAATGTTTCGATTTTTGAAGTACAGATTTGAGACACCTGACCTGCAGCAGAGTTGCAGATCATCTAAAATTCACCCTCCTGGCACTGAATTTACCTGAAAGGCCATTTCTAACCCAGGGCCATTTGTCACTGGGCAGTGGAAAGACAATTTTTGTCTGCAACACCCTAATTACCTCCTGGCTGCTTCACTCCCACCCTCAGCTGCTTCTGATAGGGCAGGAAAATTCTGAGCAACTGTGAGAATCTACTGACTCCTCATTTTTAGTGTTTCTTTATGAAGTTCAAAATATTTTTGAAAATTTTTGAAGGCCTTAAAAGCAAGTTCTCATGCATTTCCCAGCTCCCTGCTATGCTGTATCTCAGCAAAAATGCCCCAGTTCACTATGGCTCTCACTGATGTTTCTGCAGATGAATTCTCTCAATTCTCTTTCACTCATCCTTAGGCTCCTACCCTGCACTTAAATAGTAAAATTCCCATTTTACAGGGAAGGATCTGAGTCAGAACAGCGTAAGGATATTCTGAAAATCCGCACGAGGCAGGGGATTCAGCTCCCTACTTCTGAGATATGAGCAACGGGGCTGAATTAATGTCGGGGTCCCATCGAGGTTTGGGACCCCGATTTGTTGTTTCTTTGTTTTTCTTGTCTGGCCTTTCTGCTGTTTCTGAGAGCTCTGTGAGCTTGGCTTTCACCTAACTTAACTTGTCTCTGTCTCTGTGAAGGCTCTCTGTTTTCCCCCAGCCCTGCGTCTGAAGAAGAGGTCGAGTTGTCTGTTTTGTCGTGTTCAGGAATTTGTTTATTCTTTGCTTATCTCATATTCATTCCTTGGCCTGCCACAGCTTCTCTGCAGGCCAGTGCTCTCTCCCCTTGTCGTCTGTCCTTCCTTCGTCTGTCCTTGCTTCGTCTTCGTCTTTCCTTGGTCTATCCTTCGTCTGCCTGCCCTTGGGAGGGCACTATCTTTTATACTGAAAATTACGTGTACTTTATTTATAACAATTCTCCAATATCTACCCACTATGTTGTACAGTGTACTTTTGTTCCAAACCAACCCAAATGTGCCACACCACCACAGAAGATGGAGAACAAGAGGATGAAGAGGAAGCCCAGGGACACACCCCATTGCCTCCATCTTTGCCCCCTGATCTCTCATCTAAAATCCACAAATTCTACTTTTT
Source organism: Sitta carolinensis (assembly GCA_032173965.1). Lineage (NCBI taxonomy): Eukaryota > Metazoa > Chordata > Aves > Passeriformes > Sittidae > Sitta > Sitta carolinensis. The sequence goes on along the minus strand of CM063285.1, from coordinate 55,794,271 downwards.
CACTGTGTGACATACTAATTATCATGCTATCCAAATTCTTGTGACTTATAGATCTTCCCAGGACAGTCAGAAGGATTTCCTGGTTTCCCACAAATTAATCCCAAAAGATGAGGAGCAGATCTGGGCACTGAGAGAAAGGCCAAGCCTTCCTGACTGTGGGGAGACACACGAGGGTTTGTTTGCCTTGGCATCAGAGGCTGTCAGGGAGCCATTAATCTCCTGGAGATCCCACTAAAGGACATTCCACACCACATGAGCAACAGCAGATGGCTTTGGAAATACATTCCTGAGCTGCATAAAAGAAAGCAAGCAGGCAGAGGATTCTGGTCTCATTAATGCCACATTTAGTAGAAGAAGCTCTTACTGTACCCTTAGAATCATTTTCATTAACTTCACAATGTGTGAAGCTGGATATTGGAATGGAGAATGCTATTTGTTTGGCTGACAAAAGGTTTGTTAATGAAAACAAAACCCAAAAAAAACCCTAACAAAAAATATACAAAATATTCCCAATACCTGAAAATATTTGATCATGGTCACTTCATAGGATGAAGTCATGCTCAAACATTTAGACAATTGCACCAGTCTGTATTTTTACATGTAAAAGTATATGATAAAGCAATAAAACTATGTAAAAAAGACTGAGTTGATGCTGCCAGCATCATAGTTTCAAGCTAATAGCTCAGATTCATAGTTGCCTCTATGAATATGTATTTATCAGCATTTTTTTTGCAGAGCCAAAATTAACCTGAAACACCATTAGTGTTATAGTATGTCTAATGGTTATTTGTATTTCAGCACACCATAAGAACTCAACCATTGCTTTCTGGATAAAAAAAAAATAAATAAAAAAAAATTAACAAGTGTTTTATTTTGCACAGCATGAGAATATTGAGAACCAGGGAAGCCTCACACTGGGAACATATTTGGCTAAGGTAAAAATGACTTGCTGGTCTCAAATCCACCTGAATATGCAAGATTTGTGCTGTTCTCTGCTGGGGACAGGTCTCACAGCAGCTCCTGCTCCCACAGTTTTTCACCTTCACATCTCCCAGCAAAGTTCATCCTCTTCAACAAGCAAAGGGAGAAAGCAAAGGAGCAAAGGCCAAAAGGCAACAGAAAACAGCATTAACAAGAAATGACTCTTCAGTTCAGGTATGACAAGATCACTGAGACAACTCAGTTTGGTCTGAACAGAGACAATATTAAAAAGCACAGGAAAGAATTAAATTGCTGGTTTTATTTCCTTCAATAGGTTTCTCAAATCCTTTTGTAGTCTGAGATAACAGCTTCTTCTACTAAATATGATATTAATGAGACTAAGGATTCCTCATGAGAATTACAGAGTAAATGGTGAGGTATTCTAGGGTTTAAATTAGATTTCTAATTCATCCTATTCACTAACTTGCCTGCTTTGAGACAAATCCATTTCAGTGAGTGCTGCTTGTGATCTTTCACAGATCTTGGAGCTCCTTTTCATAATCAGGCAATGGTGCCTTATCAGGCATTTTCTGACCCTTAAGTGCAGTTCTAATGCTTATTTGTAAACTGGATTATTTCCCTATAGCATAACAAAACCAGGTTTAATAATGTTTTTGGTGTCAGGATGCAGCAGAGCCAGTAGTGGGGGTGTTCCAAGGGCACACTGGAGGCATTCCCTATCCCAGGGAAAAAACTTCCAGAAAGAGAAAATTTCCCTCTCACTAAGTGGAACAAAAACATCTTCGCCTACAGCAGCCTGATGAAGAGAATTTTGGACTAGCAGTGACTGAGGAGGAAGATGATGGCCTGTAAGATTAGATATTAGGGAGAAATCCTTCCCTGGGAGGGTGCTGAGCCCTGGCACAGGGTGCCCAGAGAAGCTGTGGCTGCCCCTGGATCCCTGGAAATGTCCAAGACCAGGCTGGATGGGGCTTGGAGCAGCCTGGGATAATGGGAGATGTCCCTGCCCATGGCAGGGGTTTGGAACAAAATGATCCTTTAAGGTCCATTCCAGCCCAAACCACTCCATGATTCTATGATTTCCATGTTTGAGGAATGGTGAAATGATGCCTGGTGTGCCCTTTCTGTCAAAGTGAGGTGGAACTGGAAAGCTCTGAGAACTCTGCAAAAACAGACACGCTGTGGCAGGATGTCACCGAGGGTTTTGTTGCCCCCATTCCTCATGGATTCACTGCTCTGGCTGGCTGGGTGACTGGCCTGACTGCAGGCAGCGTTTGGGCTCAGATCGAGCCCAGCAGGGAGCTGCCGTGGGCAGAGACAGCCGAGGGGCTGCAGCTCCTCTCCCAGTGCCCTGGAGGATCTGCCTGGCACCTGCTGCTGCTGCTGCCCCCGAGACAGCATTTAGAACAAGTGGAGAGTGTGTTCCTAAAGAGATGTTCTATTGAGAAGTCTCTGCCTTCGCCCCTCTGCTTCTCTGATAGCAGCAGGAGTGCGAGCCTGACTCCCTGAAGGGTTTTTCTCTTCTACTTCTCTGCTTTTCTGCTGTTTCCTCCTACTTTTCCCTTCTTGCATCAAGCCCAGACCACCAGGGTGCCTCCTCTTCTGCTGTACATCAATATTACTCTGCCTGAAATATCCAGACATTTTCTTAAGTCCAATTCTGTTGTTTCTATTTTAAAGAGAGGCCTTTTTTTTTTTCTTCTTTTTTTTTTTTTTTCTTTTTTTTTTTTTCTTTTTTTTTTCTTTTCACTTGGGTTCTTTCATTCCAGCCCTTCATAAATTTTGATTATTGGAAGAATTATTAACTTTCAGGTTCTGGAATGAGGAAGAGTTTGAGGTTTTCCAGAGAAGCTGCATGCCATTTGTTGGCATTTCCAGCAGTAATTACACTATCTATGGCACATCTTTTCACCATGTGACTCTAACACAGTGTGAATGTGTATACTTTATATTCTAAAAGACACCCAAACCCTTTCTTTCCTGTTTCCTAGGAAACAGCCACCCAATCCTTTTCTGTTAAGCAGTGAGCAGTTTAGTTTCCATTATGCTAAAATGATCACCATTATTCAGAAAGTCCTCCCTGGAAGAATTACATCACTTTCAGAAAACAATGCATTGAAAAGCATAATATATAATTACCTTTTTCAGAAAGATTTCTTTTTTTCTTCTCTCTTTTGCCAACTCAAAATTTGAGCTTCAGAACATTTTCAGCAAAATATGTTGGTCTGTCGAAACTCACACGTTTCACTGGGTTCTGTCAGCTTTTATGTCATTTTTAGGCAAAGAAAGGAGACTTCCAAGCCTTCCTGATCTTTTTGTGACCACAGTTATTATGCTGGATACAAAGCCATCAGGGATGGTTTTTTACTCATTTTTTTTCAACTGGAAGAGCCAGCCTTAGCCTCAAATCACAGTCTGCACTTCCACAGACAAAAGAAAAAAGTAAAAAATCCCCAACCAAACCCATAGGTTTCAGTTCAGAAAACAAATTTTCCAAAACCATTGCAGGCAGGTTGGGAATAAATCCAAGTCCTTTATTTCTTGCTAAAGAAGACATTTGTACTCCAATAAACTTTGCAATGATTAGGGCAATACATTACAGCAATTAATAGAAACTGTTTTCTGTTGGATTATCATGAAAGGCAGACAGTGCTAAATCTAAGATAACCATAATTTTACAGAAAGGAAGAGTAATAGACACCATGGAGGAAAAGTTTGTTTTTTTTTTTTTTCCCTGAAGCTTCACTTTGCCTGGTGATGTCTCCCTGGTCTTGGAGCATTCTCTGTTGTCTCACAACTCTAAACCCCACTCATGACACCCAGACTGTGTCTTTCTAATAAAGAACACAGATTTTTATGGTGGTCCCAAAGTACCCACTACAAAGTTTATATCAGCCCAGTTTCAGTCCAAACTAGCTCTTCCTCATCCTTGAAACAATTCCCTAACCTTCCCAAACAGTCCAGTTTTCCATCTCTACAATCCAGCTATTGTAGAGAAAGAAAAGGGCTAACAGGAGTTCAGGTGAGAGTGTTGAAAAGGGTCTTCAGAACTTTGATAAGTTAACTGGTTTTTTTCAGCTTTCTCCTTTTTTTTTTTTCTTCCCCAGGTTTATGCTCCAGCTCAGCACTTTTTCTTTTGCCTCTGACAAAAAGTGCTCATCATGTTCCAGTATGACTTGCCAATCCTAAGTACCATCAAAAAAGGAAGACTGGCAGTGCACAGTTCCTCACCTGATTCATGTCTGGCCTCCTGGTTTTATTTAAGTTTCCAGCTTTAAACCTGCATTTCTGATGAGTCATCACCTCTTTGAAGAGGAGAGCCTAAATCAGAATTGCCAATATTCCCAAGTAGAGCAGACATAAAATGGTCAGTGTTCCATTAAAATGAAGGTAACACCCTGTATTTTACAGCACCCCAGCCTCCTCCCACCTCCAATTCAGGTTTACCAAATACTCAGGAAAAGTCTTACAGCAAGTTAATGATAAATGATATATTTATCATGCATGTATGAGAAAAAATCACAAAAATTCAGTTAGTTTTTCATTGTCTTTTCCATGTAAATACTGAAAGAACTGAAAGTTGTATCTTCTTTTTCTCCATTTTTTACATCAATCCAGTTTTTTTTTTTTTAATTTCTGTGTTCTTGGTCCAACAAATTGGTTTATCTTGGCTTTATTTACCCACACTTCACTTTTTGCCATGCCATCTCCTACTCACAAGAAACTACTGTGTGTAACTACCTTCTCTTCCTTTAGGATTCTTATCAAGTCTGACTTTTATCACAAAAATAATTAGCCTGAAGACAGCTGATTCTTTCAGGAGGAGACACGGCATCCCACACCCTTTATTGTTGCTAATTTCATTTGCATAGTGATCAGGGGATTGCCAAGGCTGCCAGAGAACAGGTTGATATCAAAACATCCTGGCAGATAGCAGCCTGGATAAATTGCTAGTGATAATTTAGGTGTTCTGGGTGGGGTTTCTGAATTAATAAAAGGGATGTCCCCAACTGCTTCTGATGAGCTCTTCCCCTAGCTCCAATTGCTTAGAAAAATTCACACAGTGGAAATTAGGGCTGAGGGCTCTCAGAGAACCATTTATGTGCTCAGAACCGATGCAGTGTGGAGGGTTAGGAACTAAGATTTTAGAAACAGAGATATTTTAATAGTGACAATTCTTTATAAGGGAATAATTTCACCTACATTTGGAGGCATTCAACTGCTGACTCAAGAAACCCGTTAAAACCAAAACCAAAACCAAAAACAAAAAAAAAAAAAAAAAAAAAAAAAAACCCACAAAAAAAAACCAACCCCCCCCCAAAAAAAAAAAAAAAAAAAAAAAAAAAAAAAAAAAAGCATTATGTCTTTACCTCATCAGTGTCTGGTTTATTCACTAGACCATGCCATCTTTTACATGTTAAATCATTCCCTTTTCTTTCAAGACAATATTTCATCATTAATAATGATTAGACATCACTCTGGAAAGGTTAGAAACCCAGCTTCACTGGGAATGCAAATGAAATTTCTCCTAAAAAAGGCATTTATTTACTCCATTGGAATTTCAGAGAGAGGAGAGGGTAAGCTTTTTATTTGTATTAAGTGAAACTACTTATGTGAGCACAATTTGTTGTTCCAGCTAAGAGCAGGACCTCTCTAGAGCAAAGGAACTAAGTCCATTCTGAGGCTTCATGCATGGCTCAAACCACCATGGGATGCTGGATCACATTTCATTGCAAGAATAGAAAGGAAAAAAATCACATTTTTCCAGCCAGCTATTTACTAATTCTCTCATTGTGCAGAGGCCAGGGGCCTCTCAGAACACAGTCCCCCAATAGCAAATGTGAGAAATGATCCACAGGCTGAGTGGTCCCTGAGTTGGCCAACACTGACAGGCTGTGTTTGCCAGCAATGCTTTTACAGTGTTAAAAATCATGGGGAAAAAAAGTGACTTTCTCACTGATTTTCTTTCTCATGCATATAAATCACCATAACTGCAGAATTTAGAACTGTCAATCCAAGATCTTCCTTGTTCAACAAAGCCACAGGAATCAATAGGAGCCCTCACAAAGTAGAGATGCAATCATTTGGTGGGCAGCAATTAAGGAGCAGTTAAACCAAAAGTAATTCATCCTGGAAACCAGCCCTGTGAAATGGGGGTGACATGGAAGGGTGTTTTAGGCTCTATCCCACTTTTCAAGGCACTCAAGGGCTGCTTGGAAGACCTTTTAGGACACTGAACTATTTTGCTGGTATCACAGGTGACTGTTCTATCACCCTTCTCCCAAATTCTATCTCCTCCTGAGGATTTATTTTTGCAGATCGCTATTCCCAATTGTAATTTTCATAATACTCCCTACCAATCTGCCATTTGTAAACTTTTTTCTATTCACCAGCTTAAAGCTCTTCCTTGGTAAGCTTGTACCCATTTTGTAAAATTTCAGTGTAATCCATTAATTTAAATAAGCTGTACTTTGCTTTTTTTTTTTGTGACCTGATGTTTATTCACATTAAATGAAAAGAAATATCTGATCCACTTTACTACTGTTGTGCTTACATCTCTCTCTGGCCAAAATTCAGGATAGTGAAGATTAGAAGTTACCTAAAGCTGGGCTGATGATTAAAAGCTTTCAAAAATAAAAGCCTTTCTTAAAACAAATGAAAAACTCACCAGAATTGCTACTGACTGCTGTGTCTACCAAGTTCTTTTGTATTAAGATCATTTCTGTGTTTTATTTCAGTGGCACAAGGGAAATGGCTTTGTAAGCAATCTGGCCCTTGCAAAAAAACAAACAAAACCATCCCAAACCAATTAAAATAAATGTCATGAGTTTCCTGCTGCAATTATTTCAGGTGCTTTGTTTCCATATGTGAACTCAACTACTAATCAGTTACTCATTAATCTTAACTATCTTTGTATGTCATCTCCATGCATCTTAAACAGATGAATAAACAAGCCAAATTGAAATGTAATGGGTTTAGGTTATCTACTTCTTGGAAAAATTAAATGAAATTAAATTTAGTGCACCAGGTTGCACATGTGGATATAAATGAGTGTAGAGGGCAAGACGTTCACATGAAACTGTTGCAGCTAAACGCACTCAATATCAGCCCAAATTTACAAATATAAATTTTGTTACTCAGCTCCAATAAATCCGTAATTGTTGGTGTAGCCATGAAAGATAGAATCTTCCTCTGAGCAGAGGGATATGAGTGTATGAGGATTTCCACTATCTCCTGTAGCTCAGCAGTTGCTGCTCTATTTACTGCTCAACTGCTGCATCGGCCAAGTCCATCCATAGCAGTGACTTTGCTTCCTGAGGTCTTTTTTAAGTCCCGAGATCAGATCTGCCGAGGAAGGGAAAATCATAAAAGAAAGTGGAAAATGTCCCTGTCTCTGCTCCCTCTTGTGGTATCAGCTTTTCAGTTCACAAGGGAAGAAAGCAAAGTACAGCAAAGGAACAGCAGCAGCAATTTAAGGGTTCCTATATCTGATCACTTTACTGATCCTTTGCCTCTCTGATGTCCTAGGGTGGAACTGAAGGGGTTTTTTTTTTCTTCTCTGGTTTCCTTTCTATTCACTTTCAGGTGCCACGGGGTTAAAAGCTATGCACCTTTGTTTTTTGTGAAATGAGCTGTGAGCCATGGGGGCATGGCAGCCTTGGCAATCAAAGAGTGTACTCAGGACAAAAAACAAATACAGCTGTAAAGGATAGCCAGAGGGAGAAACTCAAGAAAGAGACATTATGCTGCTTTAAAATGAGGGGGGGGGGGGAAAGTGCATTTAAAATTAAGAATGTGAATTAGAAAAATCCATCTGGACTTAAATCTGTGCAAGTTTAAGCACAGGTGTTCCTTTTTATAGCAAAACTTCACAAAACTGTTGTACAGTCTCCACAGAAACTGCACGGATGGAGGGCTTGTCTCTCCTCCCTTATGATGTGGGATCCCAGCCTGTCATCCATAGAATCTTGGGATCACAGAATCATCGAGGTTGCAAAAGCCCTCTAAGATCACGGAGACCAACCACCAACCCAGCACTGCCAAGCCCAGCACTAAAGCATGCTGCTTTGTGCCACATCTCCATGATTTTCAAACACTTCCAGCCATGGTGATTCCTTGGGCAGCATGTTCCTCCCCTTCCAGTATAGAAATTTTTCCTAACATCCAAATTAAACCTCTGCTGGCATAACTTGAGGCTGTGTGTGTAAGTACAGAGGAAAGGTCTCCCCTCCTGCACAGCCAGCTACTCTCCTTACATCCTTACACATCCCCTCCCCATGGACACAGCAGGACAAGCTGGCTCTGCACTTTACCCAGATTAAATCAGCCAAGTGACACTGGTCCAGCTGGGGGCCCAGAGGAACCAGCCCACCCACTCACAAAGCCAGCAGGGCTTTGATGATCCTCTCATCCAGCCTCCTAATTGTCACTGCCAATCTTCCACGTGCCTCGAATTAGCAACACGCCACCTGGTAACTTTGAAAAAGCAAACCCAGACATTAAAATTCAGCTGCAATACACTTGAGTGGGGATATCAAAAGGATTTAGGCTATATCCAGTTTAGATTGTAACTTTTGATACAGTGCCTTTGGGAAATATATGTAAAGCTGTTAATATTTTAAAAGTTAAATAAGGTACATTGTATTGCTTAAAAGTATTGAAAGAAAAAAAAACAACCAAACCCAAACTGCCTGTGGCTACATTCTGTATGTTTTATCAGTTATTTATTCTTTCCATAATGTGCAAAAGGAATTGTTGAAAGCAGCTGACACAGCCGACCTTGTGCTAATTAAAAGGGCTTATAGAAATGAAGTTGCAGGATGGTGGCTTGGTGAGTAAATTGGTTTGCAGTTTGAAAATAAAAATGAAAAAAAAAAAAATTAAACACCCCCCCAAAAAACCCCAAAAAAAACGAACAAAAACACAGAAGAATTGAGTAAAAGGAGGCAAAAGAGTTTATCTTCCTAGAGGATAGGAAGAGAAAAAGTCACCATTAATCTGGACCAGTCTGGCATGGGCTCTGACCTGTCCTCTGCAGAAGTGCTACATCACCAACGTTAGAGGATTAAAGCAGCACTTTGGTGATTGAATTAAAGAAAATTGTGTCACTATTATAGTGGCAAACCACTTAAGGCAAATGATTTTACAGTTTCCTAATGCATTTTATTTTCTCTGACAGACAGGATCAGATTGCTTTCTCCATGATGTATGGCACATGAAAATGTTTATAGCTACAGCATTTACACATTTGGGGCAGCTTTCTCTCTGTCATTTGAGCAGAGATGTTGTCACAGACTCTGATTATCCCAGACCATATTCTGAAGGAAATGGTCTACAGGACAGAAAGCTTTAGTTCATAAATCCAAGGCAGGAATCCTGGACTCTGGGATGTCAAGGGAAGGATTTTCTAAATAAAATCCTTTAATTTTCAGAGCCTCAGGTTAATGCTGCTGTCCTGGAGCCAGCAGGACTCCCACTGTTCACTTCAATGAGAGCAAAGAGCAGCTTTAGATGTGTCTGAAGTTTCTGTTCACTCCAGATTATGCAGGATGAGCAGCAAATCTGCTGAGTGCCAATCCCTGGGCACAGGCAATCCTGCTGTGGGTGCATCATGAGACTCAGTCCCTGTGCAGAGAAGGACACAACACGGGGCACAGCCAGCCCCACGTGTGGCACTTTGGTGTCCAGGCTGTCCTTGGAGGTCTGGAGGGGCAGAGCAAGAAAACTGCAGAGCACACCCAGGGCACATCCCCAAGGCTGTTTGTGTTATTTTAATGAGGTGAAAATAAGCTCCAGCAAATATATTATGGATCTTTTTCTTGATTAGCAGGTTGTTCCTTGCCTGGGAACACAGTGGGGTTTGCCTGGCAATTTCTCCTTTTCAAGAAGTACTTATATGTTCACCTTTTGCCACTGAGAAATATCCACTTTATGGATATCTTTTATTGTATTAAATTTGACCTGAAAAAAAATTCAATTTCCCCTTTTTTATTCTCTTCCCTTTGCCTTCTGTGTTCTATAAAACCCTAAACTGTTCAAACAGTACACTGTCACTTGAGGAAAAGAGATTTACCATTGTCATAACTTATTATTTGTATTATAATTTATTTCTAATGATTATGCATTATTGTAGTAAGAGCAATAATAATACTAGAAAACTTTCAGCCAAACTTAAAACATCCTTGATTATTCAAGCTTAACACTTGCACTTCAGCATTTCTGGTTTTATGTGCTTAATATGATTCTGTGTCCTTTTCAGCTAAAGGAGAATCTCAGTGATTATACTGTGATTCTTGGTGAACCAAGAAGAAGAAAAAAAAAAACAAAAAACAAAACAAGAGCTGGCACCCAGAGTGCCAGAGTGTTGAATGAGCTGGATTCCTGATGAAATTTTTGGGGTTTAAGTGACAAAATATTAAGGACTTGGGCATCATTATGGCCATTTGGATTTGAGCTTCCATGTTTTGCTGTGCTCAGTTCCACAGATCCAAAAATGCACAACATCTGAACCTTCATCTCTGGTGTGGTAAGCATGGTCAGGATTAGGGGGAAGAGAGACAGGAAATAAAGACATGAAGAGGCAGTGCAACCTTACCCATGTAATAAGGGAATTTAACAGAGAAGCATTTATAATTCTTTCCACTTGATTTTACACCATTTCCCTGTCCAGAACCCTCCTTAAAACCATTTAGGAGTCCTGGAACAACCTGTTCTCCACATAAAAGTCCATGGGAAGTAAAGAGGACAATAGGACAATTCAGGGTCAATCCCAAACCAAGCCAGAGCCACTTGCTTAGTAAAATGGAAAGGCATAAGAAAAGACAAGAGTTAAAGTAAGAGGAAAAAATACCCAAAAAAACAGAAATGGTACAAAATGTCTCCAGACCAATTTAAAAGGAGTCCAGCCTCATGCATCCTTAAACACTTGGAGAATAATGCACGGTTTCACACTGAATTGGAGATGTTACCCTGAGTGCAAATCACAAGCTGGAAGCAAAGTTTTCCACAGAGTCTTATGTTAACTTGAATAATCTTAAGAAAAAAGTCGACTGAACTGCAAGAAATCGTCAGGAATCGCCACAGCCTTCACCCCAGGTAAAGGATAAGTACAAATTCTCCTCTGTGGCACTTGGTAAGTAATTAGAGACGTTCTGGAGCTACTCAAGCAGTGACATTTGCACAGACCATTGGGATCATGCACCTTTTCTGTTTAGCACAGGGAAACTTTATCTCTAAAAGCTCATTATTTCAGAACATTCAGAACTATAGGGCAGGACTTAACAGATTTCTTACCTGGCATGTGCTCTGCAAACCAAAGTCTCCAAATCTCTGTCAGTATTTGGTCTAGCAGTAAATACGGGGAATGCAAGTAGAAAATAACCAAAGGAACTGCATTAGAGATTAGTTTTTGCTTTATTTCTGGGGAGAAAGAGGTACTTCATAATGTACTTGAAAATGTCCTGAAAATTCCTTGGCATGTGCAGAATTATAATTGATTTTTTAAGTGGTGTGTTAGCTAAAGAAACAGCCTTGCAGGTGGGGATTTTATCTACATTAACATCAAAATAAAATTCTGAGTGTAGAGAATTCTTAAAAAAATATATATTCTTGAAAAAAGCACAAACAAGAAGTGTGAAATGAAAAATAGAAATAATTCAAGCTCTTTGATTTTCCTTTGGAATATTTCAAAGTCAGTTAAATATGTCTGAATTTTCTCTAGTCACCACAAGTTACTCTCACATGGCCTCAGAATTTTCTTTTATTAAAATTCTGTTTGCATCACCATTTTATATTGGTAATAGTTCTAGGAAAAGCTTCAAAATGCAGATTTTTGCAATAGAAAGTTTTGAATTGATTTTAAATTTTATTTCTTGTAAAAATATTTGGAAACTGAGATAAATAATGGCGTTTTGTGACCCAGAGAATCATTGCATTTTGTTATGTGGCTCTGCTTTAAGCACATTCACTGAACAGATTCAATAATGCCTGACTGTTGGCCTGTTTCAAGTGAATAAAAGCACTTTTTATTCAAAAAATAGCAAACAGTTCTCTGGTGATAACATTGTTCCTTATCATCTGTTCAATCCAGAGCTACTTGCCTGAAATGCAAAGTTTCCCTAATATTTAATTATATTTTAACAGAATTCAACCTTTTATTCTAATGTTCTAAAAATTTACTTTTAGAAACACAAATATGAAGAATTATTATATGTTAGACTATAATTATTATTATATAATAGACTTTTTCTCTGTCCTCTAGAATGTGAAATTATTATGGCAATGATATGAGTTATCACATTTCTCTAATAGTTTATTTTTGAGAGCTCTTACTGTAGGAGTTAAGGTTTTTCTATATGATTTCCCCTTTCATATTGGAATTTGTCTGGTGTATTTTGTGTGACTTTCTCTGATAAACAAGATAAAGTACAAGAAAACCCTTTTGTTGCTCCCCTAAATAACAACAAGCAATAATTTAATCCCTAATTTTGATCTGACTAGCTTCCTGCATTTTTAATTACTGCCATTTAACAATTTCACTTACTTCCCCCCCCATTTTCAGTCTTGGAAAGCTTCACAAAAGGAATCTTTCCCTGGAACACATACATTTGAAGATGCATCTTTATAGACTCAGTATCAGGACTCTGCCAGTGCATCCTGAATAACAGAGTCCCTGCTCCCAGCCCTGACAGCCTCACAAAGGCTGGAGGAGCATTCCCTGACAGGCTGGGTGAGATCCACCTGCTGTTATTAAATCCGATTTGCTGGGATGTTTCAGAGAGGCGTCCCATGAAAGGGCAGAGTCCTTTTGTGCCCCTGTTTGCTGTTTTACACAGGGGTGACAGAAATGCTCCCGAGGGCACTGCCAGCTGTCTGTGGCAGGGGGACATCCACGTGGAAAGGGGGAGGATGGCAGGGCTCAGAGCCCAGCAGTCCCTTTAGTTTAGGCAGTGGTAAAAAGCAGTAAATCAAGAGAGAACAGGCATCCCCGGGGCAAACCCCTCTGCCAAAAACAACCAACCAACCAAACCCAACAATAAAACCAATCAAACAAGCAAAAAACCAAAATAATTAAAAAAAAAACCAAAAAAACCCAAGAAACAAAAACAAACAACAAAAAATAATTACCCCTTGCAAGGTATTTCTTTCCAGAGCTTGGAGTTTAAGGCTCAGGAGTTAACAGCTTTGAGGACAAGATTTCAGCAGGTCAAAATATGCAGAGAATCACTGAAAGAATCTTGGTTAGAATGAGAAACTTGTTTGCCTTCTCCTAAAGCAAAGCTATCTTCTCCTAAAGAGAATGGTATCACTGAAATTAAAAAAAAAAAAAAAAAAAAAAAAAAAGCTCAAGTAAAATTTTTGAGGCATATTTTACAAATTATCCAGTTCCTTTCTTTCTCATCCTCCCACCAAAATCTTTTTCTCAAATTCTTTGCAGAGGTGATGCTTCTTATTGAACCACCTTTTCCTCTGGATGTACCTGCCCAGGTGAAAACCCATTAAGTTAGTAAGGAGTTCCATCCCAAGTGAAGTCTGTGGGCAAACTGCTGTGTTCCTTTGTGCCCTGGGCAGGTAATTTTGTACTTTTCTGGATCACACAGATGAAAGTTGTGCAAATTCTGCAGACTGACCCTTGATGCAAGTTTTGCTGCAGTTTTCCCTAGCGCAGAGGTGCATAATCAAATCCCTGTACGCACAGTAATCCACAGCCCCTTTATCACCACTGCTGTTGCTTTCAGGCTTCTTTTTCAATATCAGAAGTTGATGGCTTCCATATTTCTGAAGCACATTTAAAACTGAGAATTAATTCACCTGAAAAAAAGAGAGGGGAAAAAAAAAAAGCACAAAGTTAAACGAAAATAAAAGAAAGCAGCAAACCTGACAAAGCTGTAAGTGTGCAATGGTAATTATCCAGTTTAAATATAACCCTCAAGCCTATAATTCTCTGGAAAGATCTACAGAAATCCACAGGAAACAGGACTGTACCTGCAAATAGGTTAAAGACCACTGTGATTAGAAATGCAAATGCAGTTTGGTTGGAAATCACCATCTCACCTTGCCTGACACTTTCCGTTCTTTCCAAAGGTTTCAAAGACTATGGAAAGGAGCTTGAGTCAAGGAACTACTCAGCTGGAAACAAGAAAGGTTCCTTAACACTTCACTACTGATTACTGCCTGCTGGGGTGTTGGTCCTGAAGGAGGACTGGATCAGCTGTAGTGCCCTTAGACTTTGGATATTAGCAGATTCCCGAATTGTTTATAGCATCTGCTGGAATTTAAAGTATTCCCAAACCCATTCTTTATTGCCCTGGTGTGCTGGCTACCTAGAAGCCAAAAGAGCAGCTATTGTGTCTTAAACAAGTGCCAGTCATCTTTGATCCTCAACATTTCCAAAGTATCATGGGTGCAAAACAGCTGTTTCCCCAGTACTTGCCTTTCTAAAAAAAATAGCAGCAATAATGTATCCCTTTCAAAAATAATTAGCCATTTGGGGAATTGATGGTTTCTATATTTAAGTTTTTGAATCAAATCCATTGTGATTTGCAGAGAGCAGAACATTACACGTTCTGGTAGCTGGATAATAGGATCTGTACGCTGGGGACTTTTCTGTCTGTCCCCATGCACAGATGTTCTTGTGGCAGGAACCACAGGAGGGATAAAAATCATCTGTTTCACAGGAACACCAAGAAATTGATGGGCACAAAGACCTCAAAAACAATACTCCTAGCTCAAGATAATGACCCATTGACAAAAACACATTTTGGGAGAAAAAAAAAAGTGATAACTTGTAGTATTTCTGTCCAGGGATTAGAATGTCCTTGGTTCTGTTCCCAGGGCTGACACTGGCCTTCTGAATGACTGTCAGTCACTTTGCAGCTATTTGTCCCAGTTCCTAATTTTACAAATTATTCCAAGTTCTTTGTAGCACACTCATTGAGATCTGCTGATCAAGTCCTTTTATTCTTGGCAATAATTGCAGAGCTTGCATTATCATCTTGTGCATGCACGAATTTGCACACACCTCACTGAATGACAAGCTTTTTTTCCAGCACTGAGTGTAGTAGCTTCCCCTGAATGCATTGCCATGTCTTCCTGTTGATCTGCCTCTGTAATTTGTCATTATCTCACTTTTTAATTCATGAGGACCTAGTTCTGAAAACCGTTATTCTGGTTTATAAGAAGTGTTGTTGTTTTGGATAACGGACATCCTTAATTTTGGCTTTACTTTTAATTTCAGTATTAGGGATTGCAGCATCTGTCACTGGGGAGAGGCTGAGAGAGCTGGGGCTGCTTGGCCTGCAGGAATTAAGGCTCAGAGGTGTCTTCTCAATGGATGCAATTACCAGAGGTGCTCAGATCTGGGGTGAGAGGCACTGGTCATGCTGGTCACTGGGGAAGCTGCTCTAGAAATAGTGGCAGCAGGAAGTATGAGGAGAAGGGTGGGATCCTGTGAAATGCAACCCCTGAACTGAGCAGAACAACACAAGTTCTGTCTGGCTGGCTCCCACTGAGGTTTATTAAGTGGCTGAAAAGTGATAAATTGCTTTAGTGATGTGCAGAGAGGTCCAGCATGGATCCAGCCCTTTTTGTTACCCAGAGAGTAATTACAAAATCCCACACCTCTCATTTTCTTAAATCCAATGCCAGTTTTGGTGTGGGTTTATGTGGAGATATGTTGAATCAGTATGTACATTGAGAGTACAATTCATTGTAACTCATGGAGTTGAGAGCTGAGAAATTTAAATATTGGTGTGTGCTTCTAATACATACATTTAAGGGGGTTTTTTTTACATTTGTATAATTATTTAATTTTTATCTTCCATACTCTCAATTTAAAAGAAGTAGTTGAAGAAATATAAACCTTCTGGCCTTTTTTACTCACTTAGATTCTCTTTTAAATGAATGATTATTTTTTTTTGATGGAAAATAAGCTGCATGTACAGAAAGTTAAGCTTAATGTTTGCTGCATATAATGTGATTAAGGGGAACACAATTCTATTTTTAATAGGGAAACACAATTCTACTATTTTTGTACAAAGTCACCCTAAATGGGAAGCAAAGCCTCTGGATTCTCTAGTAATCTTCAACAACGAATAAAATCAGTCAGCACCCTGTAGATCTGCCCTCAAAGAAAGATTTGCTCCCCTGTAATCTCCCTGTTTAATGCATTATAGTCAGAAATACGGTACAGACAATTTAAGAGACCTGAACATCCACAACACCCACATGCATATCTTCCAAGAATGTTTTTTCCTTTGCTTAAGTTTTTCCTGCCTCACTGCAAGGCAGACTTTTTCAGCCTGTCCTGCCAGGAATAATTGCACAGCTTTAAAGGCTTTGCAGAACACTTGCTCAAGATTTGACACCACTATATTAGATCTGATGATAAACATCACACCCAGACCTTACTTCCATATAGCCAAACAAACAAGATCATAAAGACCATTTGCATTCTTCCCCACCTGGCTCACTTCGCTGTGTTTGAATTATTGCTGTGCTCTGTGTTTTCTTTAGTTTAGGCAGTCAGGCAAGGATTATATGCCTCAGTACAAGACATTTGAATTTCTTTATATTTACCTAGGGTGGCTGTCCATGCTACAAATGAGAGTTCTGTCTGGAGAAAACTGATCCCAACCCCTAATGGTGGGAGGGAAAGCCTGTGCAGGGATGATTATCAGTTTGTCCTCTGATGCTCTTTCTCCTCTTTCTACCAGGCAGTTTTCACAAAAGTTATGCAGTCAAATACAGTTTTGGTTTTCTAGGAAGTGGATTAATTTATCCATTTTGGAAGACAAGTTCTCTGGTCTCTGTCTATAGCTGGTGGGCACACAGGAACAGCAAGAGACCCTCACAGTCTGGATACTCAGATCTGTTTTCAATGTCTTGGATTAATGTAGGAATATGTCCTGATCTGAGCTGAGGGGATGCAGGGCTCCAATAACCATGTCTAACCCTTTGATTGCCCAAGACAGCACATTTAAGTTGATCCTTTTCTGTCTGAGTTGTGGAAGTGCTCATTAGTCAGAGCTGTAGCTGGAGGCAGTGAGCATGGAATTCAGGAGGATAACCCCAATCAGCCAGGCAGCACTGGCAATAAAAGGCAATAAACATCTCCTCTAGAAACGCTCCTGTTGGGACAAAACAGGTGAGGCACACCAAGCAAATCCTCCTGGGGATGTGTGTGGGGAAGCTGCGTTTGTTTTGCAGGTGTATCAATTCATTTCTGTGTTACAGCTTGCAAATTAGCTTTAATTTACACCTTAGACCACCAGACTGCAAATTATCACTCTTTCTGGAAAGCTGGTGTCATTTCCAGCTGAGGTGCTCTCTCAGGTAAGATCTGATAAAGCCTCCTGGCCTTGTAGAGATGGAGTGGAGGGGAAAGTGATTAAACAGGTATCCAGTGAGGAGGTGTGACCAAGTCTATCATTTAAATCATGGCACAACATGATTTCTGTGTTTGTCTTTTGTGGCCTTGGATCACTGTGTTCCTATTGAATCTTTAAAAAAAAAGAAACAAACAGACAATTAAGAGGGAAAGTCCTTCACAACTGCTACACTGCAAAAAAGTGTGTAACAAGGGGAAGAGCCTTAAGCACCTGTTTTGGAAGCTGGTTTAAAATTTATTATACTAAATTTGCCTTTTATTTCTCTTGCCATAGCTATCAAACACTGTCCTTCTGATAGAAATGTTCAAAACTTCCTTTAAAATTTTCCAGTGTGCTTATATATATATATATATATATATATATATATATATATATGTATATTTTTTTTTATTATTTTTTTTTTTACATGAATAGTTATAGCAGCATAAATCCTAAAAAAGGAGATGCTCAAAGCTGCTATCTACCAAACTTAACAACCCATGCTAATTGTTACTTTGAAGCCACCTTCTTGACTTTCTGAAAAATGGCAGATAAAATGGGCAGGAAATTACTTTTATTGTCTTTCACACAGCTGTAAAACGTGCATGTGTGATGGAGACCAGCAATAAAATTAAGTTCTTAAGAGAAGGCCAGCATCACCCTTTGTTCTTGGGAAAATCTTCCAAACATAACTCAACTTTGATCCATCATTGACAAAGAAAATTGCACATTCATGGAGGAATTTGGATGCCTGGATGCTGCTGCAGTGACAAGTGGCACAACTGTCCTCAAGGTATGGAATTTTAGGAGCTGCTGTTCAAACTGCAGCAGCCACCCCACCCCTGTGCCAGCCCTTCTTCCTTCCATACTCAAGGATTGCCACCAGGAATTCAGCATCAATGCCTTTGCAAAAAGGGATGAAATGGATAAATATCTTGCTTATTGGGATCTTAACTGGTATTGTTGATTTCTGCCTGGTTTTACCCATTTTATCTTAAATAAAAACATTGAAATGGATTAAGAGAAAATCAGTCATTCTCACCTCGCTTACACCTAAAAAGCCAGAGGCAGACTCTTCAAAGATTTTTATATTTTTTCTTCTTTGGTGAAGTTTTTGATTTGGGTTTTTTTTGTGTTTTTTTACTGACATCTGTGGTTGGAAAACCTGAGTGGGTACATACTTCTGGAAAATGAGCTTCTCGCCATTAAGCTGCAAACATGTATCTTCATCATAAACTTTTAATTATTATTTTTTTTATTTCAAGCTTTTCCAAATAAAACAAGCTAAACCAACATTTAGCTTCAAAAGAGCAAATCAATATGTCCAGTTTTAGATCCAAGAGCTCATTGTGGAGGTACTTCCAGTTTGACAAACACTCATGTAGAATGAAACCCATGATGACTCAAGGGTTTCTGCTTTCAGAAAAATTCAGGATTTCATTGTGAACACTTTTTGATAGAGGAATTTCTCCATAGGCCTCAATCCACAGCAAAATATTTCCAGTTATGGTCACTTACTCTAAATGAACAAATCAAAAACTTTTCTCATGCCTCAATCAAAAGTAAGTACAGATATCAGGGTCCTTCCAAAAGAAAATGCAAATTGGGATATAGAATTTATTATTTATTCTTATTTCTTCAGTCAAGAAAATAAATAAGGCAGCTCAGCTGCATGTCTGCCCTGTCTCACATACTTTTATCACAGCATTTTCTCCTTTTCTGTATTTATCACATTCTGCTGACCCATGGCTGTGTGCCTCTCTTTTATCCACACTCCCAGGAAGGACTTCCATTTGCTCTTTCTGCACTTGATTCTTATGCTGTGAATAAAAAAAAAAAAAAAAAAAAAAAAAAATCAAAGTGTAATTTCAAGTCCATTTCAGAACCTGTGGATTAGCAATATGCCACATTCTCTCAAAACGTAAAGAAGGCATTTTCATGTGAGGGTTGATAAATAATTAAGTGGGTTTCCTAGAGTTGACTTGCAGCTATTACAACTGTTGGAAATGAATGAAAAGTATCCTTTAATTTGTGTTTTCATGGTCTGGAAGCTGCCAGGAGAGATCAGGGCTCCTCTCTGCACACCACAACAGTGGCACAGAATATGCAATCCTTTGTCTTAAAAGATTAGTTCAGGCCTTTAACAGGAAAAGGCATCTGGTTAAGGGCTCTTGAATCAGAAGGTAATCAGCCAGGAAAGGTAATGAAGGAGAGAAAAAAAATACCAGTACTTCCACCTTGGATGGGGATGTAGGAAAAATAAACTAAGTGCCTACATTTTATCCACAAGGTCCCAAGTGGTGTTTAGACTTCCTGTGGATCAGAGCAGCACCACAATTAGAGAACAATCCTTTCCTTGACTGCAATGAAAAGCTACAGAAAAAGCCATTTCTTTTATCAGGACTGGAAAAAAATTCTCAAGAAATGAGGAAAAATAATAGCAGGAAATATTTGGGTCAGTTTTCTCTTTTTTTCTTTTTTTTTTTTTTTTTTTTTTTTTTTTCCTTTTAAATAACCAATGCTAAGTTCTCTTCTTTCAACATTTAAAAGGCAAACACACCTTCAGAATTTTTTTTTTTAACCTTTAAGGAAAATGACTATTAATTAAAAAATGTTTAAAAATTACCTCCCTAAAAGCTAGCTTCATTACATCATTTTAAGACTTATAATTGAAGTATAAAAATTTTTTTTAACTTTTAGTCTGATTTTTTGTGACTTCATATATCTCACAGCCCATACAGTCACAGCTTTTTTTTCTTTTCAGTGCTTTATGTTTTTCTGAAACAAATAGTTGAGAAATACACTCCCTGTTCATCTGAAGTAATCACAAGATGTAAATGGAAAGACGTAAATGGAAAAATCTTTGTTGATTTTTAATCAACATCACTCTTACAGAATTGTTCCTTGGTTATAATCTTATGCCATACTTATAATTTCAATATATAAGCTCTAACTTGTGGTTGCTGATTCTTGTTATTTCTCTAGTTGGTACGTTTGAAATACTTAAATGAAAAAAAAGTAGGGGAAAGCCCTGGCAGAGTTAATTTGCTCTTTATTATGATATTTAATTATACACCATACTCAACTCACTTCATGATCTTAAATTAGAAGTGTTAGAGTTCAACTCATTTAGCTTTATATTTAATTTTTTTCCTCATCTACACAAATTGAACTCTAAGAACTTCCAAATAAAGAGCTTTCTTCCCAGTTTGAAATATTGCTATTAGAATAATAGTAATTAGGATAATAATAATTAGAATATTAATTATTCTATTTTATCAAAACCTGTATGGATTTTTCAAATTATCAGAACAATGACAGAAGTCCTGGTTCATGTCTGTGTCAGCAGCAGGAGAAACCAGCTTGTAGTTATTGATTACCTTGGTGACAGAGCATAATCCCCAAAGGTAACAGCAAAGGAATCCCTAAATGAATCCTGAACAGAGCATAAAAGCTGCTGGAGTTGTGCTGGAAATGATAAAAAGTGGTTTTCACAGACAAAATGGGAGGTGGCCCAGGGTCTGTGCCTGATTATGGTTTATTAATTTAACAATTAATAATGGATGTTCACTTCTTCTTGCTAAATGGCTTGTATATATTCCATTATTCATTGTGAATACATTAATAAAGGTGCAATGCCAAGAGCAGAGATGTGTGTAGGTAAGCTCTACTCTAACTCTTCTCTTTATTCTTTTAAATTCACTGCTTCAAAAACTTTTCTTGGCACAGAGATCTTTTTTAGATTAGAAGGATCAGTTTTGAGCCTTTTTAGGTCAAAAAGAACAGTGGTGTTTCTCTGGAAAGGGGAGAGCCTCTGAAGTGGTTTGGTTCAGAGGCCAGCGCAGCATTTTCAGGAACGCTCTCCACTGGAATAATCCTGTTCTGAGTCAAGTCAGTTCAACACCAGCAGCAGAGTAACTGGGCACATCCTGAGTCCTTCTGGAAGAACAGCCATGGGCCATAGAAGCAAAGAGAGCCTTCAAAAGCCAGCGAGGAGGAGGGATCAGCCCAGCCCAGGGTGCTTTGTAGAAGCATTTAGCAGCAGATGTCTGCAGGATAATTTTAGATCCAGGTGAGCATCGAGTGATGCTTACCAACAATATTCTTCCATCTCTGAAGTAATTTGCTTCCCAGAGCTTCCCAAATTAAAATGTTTAAAGGCTCTAATTCCACTATTTGGAGAAGAAATAATCAGTGGGGACCATGTCAAAAATGGGATTGCACTGAGATTAGATTTGTGTCTAAAGCAGCTCTGGAATTCTGCCCTTAGGGCCTGCCTGGAAGTTCCTGAGACAAGTCTGGAAATTGTTTCTCTGGAAATTGTTTTGTGCCAAGTACAGCAACAGTCCAGGGCAGTAGGGAGGGGAAATGCACCTATTCCAATCCAGCAAGTGGTGATAGCAAACGTTTATTCATGTAGCACATTCCTGCTGTACTGACCACACCCCACCAAACCCAGAGCAGCCCCTGGGCTGGTGGCCAGGGGAAAAGAAAGCTGGAGAAGAGAGCTC
The DNA here is from genome assembly GCA_032173965.1 of Sitta carolinensis. NCBI lineage: Eukaryota > Metazoa > Chordata > Aves > Passeriformes > Sittidae > Sitta > Sitta carolinensis. The sequence continues at coordinate 55,772,451 of CM063285.1, read as the reverse complement.
ACAGGGATGTCATGAGGATCAAAAAGTTCAATTTAAAGGTCTGCTTCTGGACTACAATGACTTCTTGCAATAGCTCAGACTAGGGATGAGAAAAGATCAGGAGAAAACCTGAACAAAGATCAGGAGTGTGTCCCTCAGCAGAGACCAGTCCTGTCTGTTTGGATCCCAGCACAGAATCACTCCAGGAAGGAACAGATCCTTCTCTTCTGTATGGCATTTATGAGACCACCACTGGAGATCTGGGCTGGCTGAGCACAGTTTGGGAGCCAGCATGGCAGAGAAGGTCACTGGCATGTGGGGCTGAGTACAGCAAAGGGTGAGTGCAGAACTCCAAAGACCCTGGGCATGGAGCTGCTAGGTCAGTGCAGACTGGCTTTGGAAGACAATTAGGAATGTGTCATGGCTTGGAATTGATGCCATGTGACTGTCAAGGTTTGCTCACAGATGGGCAGAGTCTACCCAGAAATGTGGAGGAACTGCTTCAGTGAATCCCAGAATGGTTTGAGATGGAAGGCACCTTAAAGTTCATCCAGTTCCAACCCCCTGCCAGCAAATAGAGGAGAAAACAGATGGTGGCTCAAGGATCATTGTCCAGTACTGCATTCTCACAGCAGCCTTTTGAAGGGAAAATGCTTTCACCTCCCAGCAGTAGTTGAAATATTCTTTGCTTCATTCCAGGCCTTCAAGCCAGAGTCCATCACTTGCTGCTCATGTAGATGATTCCATGGATCCCTTCTAACCCTCATGATTCAGCTTTGATAACACTGCACACATTCAACACACAAATCCTTATCCTACCATTGTCATTTAATGGTCCTCATTAAATGCCGAGTTTTTAAAAGTTTTTTAATGCTGGAATAGCAGCTTAATATGCAACGTTATTGCTTAAAGATTTAACTTCCTCGGGAAGTCAAAGCACTAACATGTTCAAAGTTTTGATTTTTCTTTTTTGACCATATTTTTTGAAGTGTTTTCTGGTATATTTGATGATTTGCAGCTGCTTAGGTGGATTTCACCTAAGGTTTTTGAAGGGGAAAAAGCATAGCAGGAGACTCAGCAATGAAGTTTAAGTGATTTAATTACCTAGATATTGCCCTGCATGAAAATATCAACAAGAAATGGCAAGAGTGAAGTGTCATCAGCCCCTGAGACAGCAAGAGGTCACAAATTATCCTTGTTGTCCTTTGAATAAATGATGTGACATTTTTCATAGATCATTAACTTTCCTATAGACTGAAAAGGGGATCTTAGTGAAGAGATCTGGGTTCCACATATCTAGAAGGCTGATTGTGTAAAAATGGTGACAGATGTTATAAAACCAGTAGGAAATGTGATCAATGTGTCAAAGCCAAACCACAAAGGGCACGAAGCGTGCTTACAGCTGTCACACCCTTTCAATGTGATGGCAAGTGTTTGGGGTTTTTGCTGCTGTTGATAAACATCTCTCCTGCTAAAATAAAACTGCTGTTAAAAAAACCATGCAAGTTCTGGCTTTGAATTGGAAATATTGCACAACTTCAGTTTTAATGAAGCACCTTTTTACAAATATGCATTTTTTTCTAAAAGAAAAAGAGATGAATCTTAATAAAATTGAATACTCCTTGCAGCCAACCTAAAAATAAAGATAACAGAGTTGTGCAATGAGTTTACTGTTGCATCAGCTTCCAACATATTTTTGCAAGAGTGGAGTGTTGGTGGGGACCACATGGAGACCAAGCAAACTCACGCTTCACACTTGAGAATTTTTGTGAATCCTGCCAATCTCCATGGGCTGGGACTCTGGATGCACAAACCAAGAGCAGATTTCAGCTGATGGCTGTGCTAAAATGCACATTGGAAGGGTGTGCAAAACAGGCAGTTCCCTGCAGAAACTGCTAATCCCTCTGGAAGGAATGCCACTCTTTTAGAATTAGCCTCATATATTGTTAATGAAGAAGAGAAACAATTAAATGGAAAAGGGGACTATTAAAATAACACTTAGTCGTGACAAGTTGATAAAGTGTCCCACCTGCTAATCAATACAGCCTCTGGGAGTCTAACAGCTTATCAATTTTACTGATGTCTGCATATCTGCTAGTTTTAAGCTCCTGGACTACATTTACAGAGTACCATGGTGTCGCTGTGGTGAGTAACAAACGACACAAACCTCGTTTAGCAAAAATCATCTGATGCCCTTTATGCACCTTCTAGAACAGGCCCTCTCATTGGTCAGAAGAGTGCCAGAACTCTTCATCCCATCGGCCAAAAACAAAACATAGAGAAAGCCAGTCCCACAGAAAGGAATCCAAAACATTACACTTGTTACAAAAACACTTGCAATGTTTATGTCAAGCCTGTGAGAACCAGGTCTTCCTAAACCAAAACATCATGAAGAAACTGAGTCTAGAAACTCAGAAACTTCAGGCCCAGGAGCCTCAGACTACACCATGGGGAAAACATTTCTATTGCAAATGAGCTGGGACGAAGGATAACCCAGCGAACAAGAAGTTTTCCTTGGTATTTTTGAAAACCATTTGAATCATCCTGGTTCTTCCCCCAGAGGGTGGCTGGGCACTGAACAGGCTCCCCAGGGCAGTGGTCACAGCTCCAGCCTGGCAGAGCTCCAGGGCTGTGTGGACAATGCTCTGGGGCACTGGGTGGGGATGCTGGGGTTGTCTTGTGCAGGACCAAGATTTGGACTCAATCCTTGTGGGTCCATTCCAATTCAGAATATTCTATGACACTTCTTCTGTTCCTGATAAGGTTTTACCCTACTTTCTCTGTTTGTTGTGAAGGAAAAAAAAAAAAAAAATCTACATCAAAGCTGAGTGGGACATTTGATCTGTAATTTACTCTTTTAAAAATAATATGGTATTATTAAATAATAATAATAAAAAAAACTACTACAAACAAAGCTGTGTATTGACCACATTGATTATCAGAAAAAAAAAAAAAAAAAAAAAAAAAAGAACCTGGAGATACAAATTAAAAAGTTGTTCTGCTGCTCAGTTTCCTTCAACACCACCTGTGTCCATGACCAACCATCTTCCAGTCCTACTTCTCGTGACCACATTATCAAAGAAAACAGAAGTGTCATTTGGGAAAACTGCAAAGTATTTAATGAAGCTATGTCTAGTTGTATTATTAGATTTGGATCTTCATCAGTTCTGCACAATTACTCAGTCTGGATACAGCAATGGACTGAGGCTTAATGGTAAAATTGTTGTTTGATGTAGGTGAGCAGCAGATACAGTTAATAAAAATGTGATTGATCCATTTAAGCTGGAAAAGATTCAAGTGAACGTTTCCTGAGTTTTCATATTTGTTTGCCTGTGAGATGCTAGAGTAGGACAAGCACAATAAAGAGTCTTTTATCATTTAGTCTTATTTTACCAAAGGTCTCTGAAAAACAAAGTAGCAGCTACATCAGTGTATTAGTGGTAATTATTTATAGATTTTTCTTTGGAAAAGTATAGGAATGTTTAGGAAACTTTTTAGGACAGATTTAATTAATCTGCAAGTGTCAGACTTGCAGAGTCCCAATGTTACCATTAACTTTACATGGAATCTGATAATTCTGCCATGAGACCACAGAACTCCACTTCTTCATGTATTCTGAAAACTTTTCATAAGAAATCTTAAATTTACTCCAAGACCAGAGTTTCCTATTTCCAGAAGTTTCCAACAATGTTTTCTGCTGTGTCTCTAAATGCACAAAATGTTCAGCTTGAGAGCAGAGCTGAGAGGAGGAAATAATCCGAGTCTGGTCCAAGGATGACATAAGTCATTTTTCAGTTTTGCCTGATGAAGACGAAATTATTTTCATTGAACAACCTCTCCAAACTGTGATTTTATTTTGTATTGATCACAATTGTAGTTTTCTTACACTGACATCTGAGTAGATGTTTCTGTGAGTTGTGGTTTGTTCCTCTCGCTGTTCCGTGGGAACAGCATGAACATCCATCACACACGGAATATTCTCCTTGCTCCTCAACAGGGAAATTTTCTCAAATTGCCTAAGTTAATTAAGGCAAATTAGGGGCTAAAATGTTGCTTCTAAGCTGTGCTTAACTTGACCTTTGCCTCTGTCCTGGAGCTGATGTGCTCAAAATATTTTTTTTCCTAATGTTATGAAAACATATGATTTCTCTTTGCATTCCTAAACATTCAAGAATACAGGAGCTCATCAAAAGTGGTTTCTGGATTAAAGTGGGGTATTTTGCTAAGGACTGATAGGTGAAGTTGTCATTACTTTTGCTTGGGCAAGGATTTCCAAAAGGAATTTGATACGATTGTCTAACAGTGTGAAGCAAGGAAAGTTTGTTACTCTATTTCAGTGTACAGCTCTAATATACCCCTTGACTGTTTTTTATACACACCACACAGAATAAGAATAGAGACAAAGAGACACTCTGAAAATAGGAGAAATCTTGGTGATACTTGAAGTGAAAAGGGGAAAATGCATTTCTATAATCCACAAGAGAACTTGTTTTCACGGTCATCACTAAAATTACATTCTTAAATTGATCCTTTTACAGGAGGAATAATGAAATAATTTAATAAAAGGAAGAAGTATGAGATGAAAATAATTTCCTAGGATTTAAAATGCTCAGTATTGCTACAGCTTTGCAGTCTTGACATATAACCCTGGCTAAATGAATGCCAGGGTGATCTGAGAGATCCCTGCTGTGGTCCCATTTCCTGCCCTTTTCCCATTCCCTCCTTTTGACTTCATTCTCTTTCAACTTCCTCTGCAGCTGCTCTGGTACTCATCTGACCTTCAGAGAGCCTTTCCTGTCCACTTGCTGGGCAGAAAACTAGGCCACCAAGGAAAAAAGGAGATAAAGAGAAAAAAGAAAAGGAAAAAAAGAATTAGGGGCGGGGGGAAACCCCTCAACCCAAGACGAATCCAGAAAGTTTTGTGCTGGTTTAGTATATTCACATTCTGAAGTTTTTAGAAGTTCAAGTCTTTGGTATCTTGCTCCAAGGCCTCCAGCACAGAGGCAAGCCGTGGTCTAGGGTGTGGAAGATATTTTGCAATATATAATGGGTTTTTTTGCCCTTGAGAATTATGATACCTGTTTTTTTCTCATATGCCTTTTGGAGTCACCATAAAATTCTCAGCATGCATTTGGAGAACACATGAATGGAAACACATGCCAGCTAAAAAGGAGAAGTGGAAAAAATGAAGAAAAGGAGTTAAAATGGGGGGAGGGGGTGGGGACTGTGTTTGAAGAAAAATACAGGGGGGAAAAGAAATGACTTCTGAACATTCATTTTGTTTGGAAATATCAGAAAAGACATTGGACATCTGTGAGCTTTTGGCCTTTAAGCTTGGAAAGATGCCTGGGTTCACCTCGGGGGCAGCCTGAACAAATGTCATTTGCAGCTGGGGAGGTGAAAGAAAGAAAAACTAAAGTGCTTGAGTCTGAAAAGGAACTTTCTCACACAGCTCCTGGTACCTGCACTGAGATGTTAGAAATGCATGGGATTTTGAAGGGAAGCCAAGGACTGATTTGATGCATTAGAAATGAAATACAGAGAAAAACAGTAATTTTGATAATAGTCTGGCTGCCCATTCCATCAGTGGCTATGTACTCTGTGATTTCCCTACATATATGCAGAAAATAAATAAATAAGGCTTGGTATTGGAGAGAACAGGTTTTTCCCTAAGTGGGTGGCTAAATGTCTACATTACCAAGCAATGAGCACCCGTGTGACAATGTCTATTGTTCATGATGGTATAACGACAAGCACTATGTATAAATCCCATTTTCTGGCTGTGAAATCCATTCTTTTTCCCCTGGGTTGACTTTTCTAGTTCCCTGATCTCCATCATTCCCAAGACCCTGGGTTTTTAGGGTAATGCACTTTATAGGTGAGAGATTAAATTAAACCTGTTTTCTACAGGACCTGTGGGTTCACGTTCCCTCAAACAATTGATTCAGGAATATGAAGTTTTTTTCTCTGCCAGCTTACATCTTCCCTTTGAGCGTAGAAATGTGTATTTAATTAATTTCACAGATTTAATATATCACCTGATTTCAGTGTGTTCAGTGGCTTGCTTTTCCTTTACCACTCCTTTTTGTGTCCTCTAACACAGCTGGGTGTTAGGGCTGCTGATACAACCTTGTTCTGTGCTCATACATGCAAATGATTCTTTCAAGTGTCCTCACTGATCATGGGTAAGATTGCAATATATACTCACTTTCATCAACTTCGTCTTTTTTTTTTACATCAAATTCCATATATCAATGTATGCAATGAATTCTAGATGTTGGCTCCATATTTTTGTTACTTCCTTCCTATCTTTATCAGTTTAGGTGGGATTTTTGCTGGGATTTTTCCACGAGGTGGGGCAGGGATTTCCTCTGAGGATTCACCTGACTGAAGGGTTTGTAGCATTTTCCCTCCTAACCTGTCAGTCTGGTAATTGTTTTTGAGCTTTGGGAATGGCCTTTCTTTCAAGTTCCCAGTGCACAAAAATCTCTCAGGGATGCCAAATCTTATTTACAATGACAAAACAAGTAGCACTATCTAGATAGAGAAACAATTTTTTTTTTCTTTTTTTTTTTTTTTTTTTTTCTGCTAGGAACTCATATCAGGTACTTTCTTTCAAGAAATTATCCCCCAAAGGTAAAATAGAGTTTTATTGCCAATTATGAAGGGAACTGTATCAATTCTCTGCAGTTAACCACTTGCTCCAGACCATCTGTCCTTTTGCAAAGGTTCCTTGGCAAAACATTTCCTTTTGTTTGGTTTTCAGGGCACTCAGCTGTGCCCTTCTGCCTCAGAAGCTCCTAGCAAGGAAACATCAAGTCACAGACCAGTACCCCACTGGGAATTAAAAGTTTTTTGACAATTTCTCTTCTGGAGTTCTGAGTGTGTGTGGCTCTATCAAAACTTTTTGTGGCCAAAGACAGGGGTTTAATTGCCATTTAATTAGTATTCTTAGGAAATGCCTGATAAGGAGAGGAGAAAGGGGCCAGAGATTACAGTTAATATGTAGTAAGAGAAAGCTACCTCCTCCTGGGAGGAAAGAAATGAGCAGATGGGCCACATCACTTGTCTTTAGGAAAGGAGAGAAAGTCCTGGCCTGTTTTATTGACAAATACAGGAACAAAAGGTCTGTAAAAGAAACAAAAGTTCTGCAGCCACGGCTTGCTTTCCTCCTTCCAATTTTCATTTTCCCAAACAGAAATTCCTGTGGCAGTGCTACCCATGATGCCATAACCAGCACACAGGTTGGTCTGTGCAATTTTCAGCCTTGCTTTCAATGTAACCCATGTCTGAGCTGAACCCTGGCAGAGCTTCCCAAGCACATTTTTAATAAAATCACTAACAGATCAGTTAGAAGTCTGTGATAAGGTGGGAGTCCCTGTAGTTTTCTTCTCTTTCCCCCGTGGGCAAAAAACATTGATGCTTTTTCTGAGCCCACATCAGGCATTTTGATTGAGAAATCAGTTCCCTATAAATAAAATAAAGGACTGTATTAAGTCAAGTAGCTCCCCTGATGCTACTTGCTTCATTAACACTCTTCCCTGGTCTCCAGTGGATGTTCAAGTTCTCCATGGGGAAAATAAACACCTCTCCAATCTGTTTTTCGCCTCTCATTTCTTTCTTTATTTACTGATTTCTGGTGAGCCTAAAACGTGCTATCAAGCTTCAGGAGCTTTTATGTTGCCTTTAATTTTCTTCCAAGGTGCTTTTCTCTGTTGGATCCTCTGCAACACTGTCAGGGTTTTGTGTTGAGATTAGTACTTTCTTAGCTGAACTGATTCCTTCTGGGGTAAAATAAACTACACCACGAACCTTTTTAGAAATGAGTAGTGAAGCATCTGGTGTGTTAGTCAAGCCCTCCCTGCTCCCTCTGCCAGAACTGGCACTCAGGGGCTTTTTCCTGTCTTTGACTGACCTTCTTAAGGGAGAGGTTTCTATTTCAGAGTTTTGTTGTCAGCCTGAGGTAGGCAAGAGCCACAGACAGGTTAGAGACTGGTTCTGTTAAAAGTCATCAAAGAGATGAAGCATAATAGCATCTCCAATCACAGGTAAAAATTAAAAACAAAGTATTAAAATAAAAACCAAAACAGATGTATCTGACAAAATCCAGTGAAGGTGCTGAGCTATTTTAGCAAAGCCTGGGTGTGTTGACAATTCAGAAGAAGCAATAACCACAGCTCCTGTCCTGTTCTGTGGATTTCAGATGACAATTTTCTTTGGGCATTATAGCAGGGATGATTTTAGAGGATGTGGAAGAGCCCTCTATGGAGAAGGCTTAAATGTGAAACTTTGCCTTAAGAGGCACATGCAAATCAAATTCCAGTTAGAGTCAAAGAGAATGTGATTGAGTGGAGAAGTGGATGGCACTCTGCTTGACTCAAAATTTAAAAAATGTATTAGAAATAGGATTATGGATGAGTGACTGTACATGTTCTTTTCAGTAATTACAAACCAGCCCAGCTAAACCCTGTTATTCCCATTGTACTTCTCTATTCTTTAGAGCATCCATTATTCTGGCATTGTAGGTGGATGATTTTCACAACTGAGTTGCTAAATGTATAGTAGAATGGCATTACAAACTTAATTTGCAATTTCTTTCATTGGTCTCTATGTATTTAATAAATGTTTAAAGAGCAAAACCCTTCTGTGGTAGCAAACCTGTGGGACTTACTGTAAATGTAAACAGTTTTCAATGCTTGTGAATGCAAATTTCCTCACCATGCATCTGTTTCCATAGGTGGAAGTGGCTTAGCTATGCAGTGTTCTGCCTGTTTTCTGAATTTGGGGACCACCAGAGCTCTGCTTTCCATGTGCTACAGGGACACAGAGGATGTGACACCTTAATATCCACAGTCAAGCTTAGCTCAGTCAGTTCTGGCTCAGCTGGTGACCCAGACTGGGGTTCAGCTGCCTAAAGCTGGATTTTGATTGCTCTCTGAGTTGCCCTCAGGACCTACGGAAGAAAGATGCTCTTAATGTCACTTGAAAGTTAGAAAGGATGCCCAAAGCATGAAAAAGGGCCAGTAGGTGTGGGCAACTAAAAGATGCACTAAGGAACTTAATGGAAATGTAGATGTTACTGTGACACAGATAGAAACACACAGCAACACACACAACAGGTGTTCAGGCAGAGAAGAAAGGAAGAAGTCTCCAGTTTATTGTTGACCTCATATCTCTCAGTTTCTGGACAGTGATCAGAGATTGGACAGAGAAGTTCCCACCTCTCCATCTTCACTGGTCACTTGAGAAGTCCATCACGTAGTAAATGTTGTCAAATGCGATTAGGAGAGTCTGATCAATTGCTGAAATTCAGTTCTTTTCTGATCAATTGTTGAAATTCAGTTCTTTTCTGTAGAGGAGCCTGAATAACCTGGCTGCATTGATTACAATTTGTGAAACCCCACCCCTGTGAGACAGGCAGACATGAGACAGAAGATACAGGAGACCTGTACTCTCCCGGAAAGTAGAGGGAATATTTTGGGGAATAACAAATGTCACCAGACACCATTAATTGGTACAGCTGGGAAAATTAACTTGTGCTTCCTTGGTTTGCTTAAAAAAAAAAATCTTCACTGCAACTTCAATTAGCACTTCAATACTCCTGAAGACTAGTGTACATGAAGTGTCCTGATTTTTTCCTTATAGAATCAACAATACCTCCTTTCAGATCATTCCTTTCATCAAGGACTTCAAAGCTCTTAATGAGAACGTATTTTGTTTGTTTACATTGCATAATGGATCACGGCACAGGAATGCCTGAGTTGACTGATATGCAGCCACAAAACTCAACTTTGTGTTTTGGCTTAGTAGCCAAAATATATCACATCTGGTTCCAGATTTGCCTCCGCCAAAGGCTGCCTGGACCCACTTTTGGAAGAAAAAGATGGAGTTCTGCAAATATGAAGGAAAAAAAAAAAAACAACTTGCTAAATAGTTAATGAAAGATTATACATTTATACATAGCAGAGAATAGCAGAGAAGCAAACAGAAAGAATCCTGATATCTGTATCATTTTGACTCATTTGCTACCATTTCACATCAAGTTTTTCCCTTAAGAAAATTTATTCAAGATAATTCATGATTAATTCACATATGCTTGTTGCAGATAGCATATGTCTGGAGGAAGATAACATATTGCATTTAATTAATATAATTTTTTTCAAGTTTTTAGTCAGTTTGGTTGAATTCTTCTCACTGGCTGAAGACATAAATGTAGATGTGCAAAGGCAATAAGCTGGGATGTCCCTCATGAAGACATAAAACACAATGAAGACTGTTGGGAGTCAGTTTCTCAGGTCTAAGCACATTCCCTGGAATATCTGGTGTATCTACAATGGCCTCAACCACCAGCAATATTTTGCCCACACATATTACAAAAGTCATTTTGCATTTTCTGTTCCCATGTTTTCAAATCCTCTGTCCATTAACCCAAATAACCCAAATTCTGTAGTTACAAAAATGAAGGTGTAAAAGAGTCTTTTGCCTGTGACTTATTCCCAGCCCTGCCACTTCCAGGTTCTTCAATATCCCTCCTTCTAACAGAACACAGACCTGGGGGGTGCAGTGTCTGTGCCTGTGGTGGGGAGTGTGAAAAGAGCATGCCATGAATGAAAATACATTTTTCATTTTCAACTGATCTAAAACCTGAGTCTGTGGCTTCACAACCCTCTACTTACAGTTTGGGCTGGTGCAGCTGAAATGTCACATTCACTGCTGGGAGCAGCAGCACTCCTTACAGGAGTGTAAATACCCAGTTATGCCTCTGACTTGGAAATCAGACCTCAGCACACTGCTGGAATCATTTTAAGTGACTCAGGTCTCCAAAAAAGCCTCTCTACAAAATATTGCTCTGCTAAGAAATTTCTCTTTCAAGTTTTCTCACTCAAATCCCTAAGCCAACAGGAAATGAAAACTGATTATTTTCCCTTTGAATCATATGTGCTCTGTTCATTTTCTGCAATAATATAATTCAGAATAAAATAGGGGGAGGGATATAAATTTTCATTGACCATATTAAATTGAACAATGTACATACTTCTGTGGCGTTAGTCTTCATTACAAAGGAAATTGAACTGCAGAACGTGGTCATTTGAAGCTCTCTAGATTTTTCTGCCCCATAAGCTGCAAAGAATATGTTCAAACGTGTTCATCTTTTCTTTATGTGTTTATATTTATTTATTTTTTTTTAATATATATGCACAAGTGTAAACATAGGCACACAAATAAACGTGCTGCATTTATAAGAAAAACAGAGTCCTGATATTTCACTAGCTGGGAAGATGTACATGTTTAGTTTTTGTGTATTTCCCCCCATGTTTCTAATTTTGATGATTTTTCACTGTATTCTAGTCAGATCCTTGTGTGTGGGGAGAGGCAGAAAAGAGAGGAAGGAAGGCAATAAATGAAAATATACACTGAGCGTCCTAATTAAGATTTATTTAATTCAGCTACAAAACAGTATTTAGCATCCTGATGGAGCAGATTGCTTTCACATTTGATGCGATTTCCCATTTTTAAATAAGAAAAGTGGCACTGTATTAGTCCTGAATTATTGCTGCAGTGCTGCAATATTTAGGATTTCAGAGCCTGTAGTTTCCTCAGGGGTGGCTTTGCTCCAAAGGCACGGCAGAGCCCAGCAGAGCTCCCTGGGCCAGCCACAGGGGAGGCACCTGCACAGGTGCAGCCTTCACCTGCTGTGAGCATCTTTTCTACAGCATCACCTTGAGGTGTCATGGCAGGCAAGGAAATATCGAATGTGGCCTGCTGCTCTGGGTCAGAGCTTTGAAAAATCAGCTCATGGACATGAGGCAGATGGCACATCTCCACCTGGTAGCAGTCAGAGAACTTCTGACACCAGCAGGTGTCTGGGATTCAGTTTCCTGCTAATCATACTTAGTATTCCCTAGGGAATGCTGGGAAGAAATTCAGAAGATATTGGGAAGAAATAGATACTGGGAAGAATATCCTAATATTTATTTAGATATTGGGAAGAAATGATTTCCTGTCAGGGTGGTGAGGCACTGGCAGAGGTTGCCCAGAGAAGCTGTGGATGCCCAATCCCTGAGTTCAAGGCCAGGCTGGGTGGGGCACTGAGGAACCTGGTCTAGTGGAAAATGTCCCTGTCCATGGCAGGGGGTTGGGAATGAAGGATCTTTATTTTCCCTTCTAACCCAGACCTCTTGGTTGCACTTTTACAACATCATATTAAATCCATCCCTGCTAATGCTTTTGACAGTCATTCTTTAGGTGATCCAAATCACCCACTCACAACATCACCAAGCACTTTTATTTCTTCTAAAACCTGCACCAAGAAACCCCCCAAGCTTCCTGTATAGATCAAGCAGGCAACTTTGCAAACACAGGAAGGAAAAAGTGTTCTTCAAGCTCATAATCTCAAGGCAATCTCAATTAATAATTTCTGAAGCCTTTCAATACAAAGGGCTACATTACCAGAATGAGTGTTTTCCAAGGACAGAATAAATGTCATGAGGCAGCCTTGATGCACAGGTATATTAACTGGGAGGTTTAATACATTTTTGACAAAGCTCAGCAGAAATAATTCCACCAGTATCAAGGAATAAAATGAGAAACACAATGATGCTTTTTAAAATGCCAAAGAGCACTAGGTTAAAAAAAAAATGAACATAAGGCCTGATTCAAAGTCATAAATTTCATAGAAAGAGTCATGCTAAATGCAGTGATTCTGGAAGAAGGCCCCAGAAGAGCAGAGCCCCACTGTGTATTGAGCTAAGGCCAGCCCCCTGCACATTTCCAGCACATGAACCAATTTCCACCAAGGCTGCCTGGGTCACTGCCAGGCTGCACATTGCCCTGAGAGCAGGAGGAGGCACTTGGTGCCTCTCTATGATCTTTGTGACAAAAAAATCACCTGGAGGGCTTTGGGGCTCCCCAGAGCCCAAGAGTTTTGGGCTGGAAAGGGCTTTGTGAGGCTCAGAGAGGCAGTCTGTGAGCTCTGTGTGTTGGTTGTGTCCTGCAGGCACCAGGGCAGGGAAGAGCATCCTGCACAGAGGCTGTGCCAAGCTGTCTCACAGGGTGCCACAAGGTCCTTTGGTGCTAGCTCAGTGAGTTCCCACTTCAGGCCCAGTCACAGCTGAAAATGTGAATCAAGTCCACAACCAAACCCTATGAAAAACTAGAAAATCCCTTGTTCTAAAGCTTGCCATAAAATAGGGATGCAATTAAAAAGTGAAATATTGAATTTTTTTATTGATAGGGAGCAACTTATAGCTGGTAACTTATCCACAGTTATCATATATATGGAACACATCTCAAATATTTAGAAATTGCTTTAGCTTTTCTAGACCACAGTCTTTAAAACATCCTCCCAATTCTGCTAATACAATATGTGGATTTATTAGAATAATGTAGCCAGCAGGAATACAAACTAACTTTGTGATCATATAATGGGTATTTCAAAAAGATCTGCACTAACTTCCACACTCCCTGCTTCCTCCACCTCCTCCTCCAAGCATAAAAAATCCCAAAAACCAAAACAAAAACAAAAACAAAAGAGCAAACAAATAAAAACCTCCAACAATGAATAAAATCATTATATTTCCCTAACTAGTATTAATTTCAGTGAATGTAGTCTTCAGCTGCTGCTTTTTCAGTCAGTGAGCTTCCATGGGCCTGAGTTTGCCCAGCCATTCCTGGCAGATTGTCCAGCTGTCCTTGGAGCAGTGTGTGCTCAATCCCAGCTCTGGCTGGTGGCACTCGCTCAGTGGTACTTGGCAGAGCTGCTCCTCTTCCACATCCCCTGAAAACCCAACTCTGCACAGGAGGGCACCAGAGATTCCCATCTGGCTCTGTGTCATGTGCTCAATTTTACCTGTTTGTTTTACTGTTTTACCTTTCTTCTAATTTTTACCAACTTCTACTTCCTCCAGGACTTTTAGGGACATAGACCATCCTATTTCTGCCTGAAGGAAATCCTAGATTTTATTTGCTTATTTTTGACCTCCTCTTCTTCCCCCAAAATTGCATCAAACAACATGTCATGACCTAAAGGATTACCTAGCATACAGGTGTGTGGCAATCATGCCCATGAGTACACAGGATTCCAAAAAGAACACAGAGGATTCTGTCTTCTGAAATTCTTTATTTTTTTTTATAGATTACTGCAATTTTATAGCCCAGAGAGGGATCTACCATCCCAGAAGTAAGCCAAACCCAACAGTGCATCCAGAAGGAAATGAATGCGTGGACACATTCCCTCCAGAGATCATCCATGGCACAGTCTGGAGTCACATAGGTGTCCCCAGTGATGTCCAAGAGCTTAAAGAAAAGCTCCTGTGGAGAATGAAACTTCTTTAGGTACAGGGTACATAGAGCACGAGATGTCCTCATAGAGGAAAATTTAATTTTGGATCAGAATTAACCACTTTTTATATCATAGAGACATCATAGGACACAGGACACCATCACTTCTAGCAACCCTTATGCTCTGTAATTTCATATTTCACCCATAATAGCCAACAGAGATGTTTCCTTTTCTTTCAGACCCACTAGAATTTCTCCATCTCCACTTTTTCAGATGATAAGTTGTCACTGCAATTTCTTGGGTTTGTGTTAATTGTTAATACCTCAAGACATTGAGCTTCCAGAGATCTCAGCTGTACTTCAGAGAGGCTCAGCAGCACTTTCCAAGGATGTTTCTGGTTCCTGAGCTGGCTTTCCAGGCTCCCAGCTCCTAGGGTGTCAGGCTTTTTCTCTGTTCAGGAATTGTCCCTTCTAACCAGGCTGCTCACATCAACATCCACATTTGTATTTCACTGTTGCAGTGACTGAATATTTTCTTGTAAGAGTTGACCACAAGAAAAAAAAAAAAAATAGGGAAAATATTGATCTGTTTCTTTCTCTCTCTTACTTTCCGGGGTTTTGAAAAATGTTTTTGACAACATTTTTGTACTGCCTGAAATGTCCCATGAGAAACAAACCTACTTAGGAAGGCTTTTATCCTCTAAGCATTTACCAGTCTCAAACGTGCTTTTTTTGAGTGATAAGAGCTAAAGATAAAGAAAAGAGAGCCACAGGAGAAATGCCAGTACCCCAGGGGAGAGAGGACACGAGGATCCCCTTTGTGCTGCTCTGCATAAACCCTCAAAAATGTAGCACATTTGGGGATTTCTGGGTACACTGAGGTCTATTTTCCCTAAAGCCTGCCTGCCCTGCTGTTTCAGGATTTCCTGAAGGCTGTTACAAACTTTCCCAGAGAATGCAGCAGCACATCCTGCCTTATGCAAATCATTTTTGAGAGTCTGTACCAAAGGCCTTTATTTCAGTATAAATTTGGGGTCTGCCAAGCTCATTTGTTCCATGCATGGCAAAACCCTCTGGGAATCAGGTCATGGATTTTCTTTTCCCTTCTGGTAAACGGAGTTCAAAAAGATGGGAGCAATAAATTTGGGGCTTTCTGATAATTAATTCAAAGTTTTCATCATCAGTGGGCTTTCTTTTCCAACCTGACACTGCAGAACATGGTTGAAGCTGGGATCCAGGCAGGGACAACATGGATTTGAGGGCTGTGGAACATCAGTGCTTGCAAAGCAAGGATTACATTGAATTCTGAGAAATGGAATTTCCATGCAGGTGTTGGAAGCACATCTTAAAGGCTGAATAGTTTGTGATTAATAACAATCCAATCTAATCCTATTAATATTATAATTCAGGATTGTTAAGAATAGAGTGCCTTGTTAGGAAGATGTTACTTTTCAGGTGCTGTGTGTAAATTTGCAGATAATCAATTTAACAGCTGTCTTCAGGAACTTAAAGTACTTAAATAACGTCAAGAACTAAAAATACAAATGTTAATTACAGAGATATTTGTTTTATTATCCTTAAGTAAAGATGCACTTATGTAACACAACTTCACAGCTTGTTAACAAATATTAATGTATTTTGAAAATCTTGTACTTTTATGTCTAAGTTTTTTATAAATTGATTATTTTCAGTGTAACACTGGTAACAGATGATCACTCAAAGTCATCTACTTCCCTGTTTTCCAGTGCTAATAACAGAGAATTACTGAAGCAAAAACATAACTTCCTATTAGTAGTCTGTGTTAATGAAAAAGGTCTAAAGCACACATACCACTTAGCTCTTAAATAAATTACAGGCCCTCGGTGTTAAGTGGCTAAATGAATATTTTTAAACATTATTTGAATAACACCTCTTTTCTACAGCTGCAGGTGTTTGCAAAATGCCTGTATTTTACCTGCATTTTTGCACTAGTCTCTAAAATAACAATTTTAAGCAGCTGTTAGTTTTTCTGTCGACAGCTCTTGCTTTGTAATCACCAGTAACAATTCGGTGAGATTCCCACTGCATTCCTTCAAGCTATACTAAGCAAGGAGGCAGTTTTCCAACTTATTTTTATTTAAGCAGTGTTTCAAGCACAAAACCTGAGAAGATTTTTTCAATGGCATTTATGTGTAGAAAAGGGAAGCTGTTGTTTGAAAGAGATGAAAATCTGTGAATCCCTCACCTACCAATGAGATGAAACAACCCCTGCAGGTGGGCTGAGATTCCCTCCTTTGTACCCAGAGATAAAGTATTAACAAGCTGCTAAAGAATTTGGTAATAGGAAGGAAGGAAAGAACCCTTTTATGTATGATTAGGGATGTTAACCTCATCACAATTTATTTAAGTGTTTCAATGCAACATTTAGTGCCATGGAAAATTGAAGGATCTTGCTCTTTTATTCCAGGACCGTGTCATTTTTCATGTAGCTGCTTGGAAATTAACAATAATACTGAAGATGCACATTTATTTTCAATGTGAGAGTTGTAGAAATAAATATAAAATGAGTTAGTTGTGGTACTGCAGATTAGTGGAGAGATTTGACAGATCTGCTCATGCTTAGAAACCCTGAGCCCTCAGAGCTGAAGAGCATCAGAACAGGCACAGAAAAATTACCTCAAAGCATACAAATGAGTGATACAAAGCATTTAAAAGTCCAGAAGAGAGAATAGTTCTGGAGAGTTGAAAGGTATTTTTACATGTGCTAGTTTTGGTTCTGTGTTCCTGACAGCACCAAAATAAATGTGACTTAAAAATAAACATCAGTTTAAAACTTTTTCTCCTCCAAAGTATCAAGTTGTGAGAATGATGGGCAAACCTCAAACAGAGAGTTTTGAGCTTAAACTCAGACCTCCAAAAATTAGAAGTGTAAACAAATCCTCCAAATGTCTTTGGAGGGGTCTGAGTATTGACTTATGTGGGTGAGTATTAGCACTGCCACCCCCTTTGCTGCTGGGCTGCAGGACTATTTTCAGCACAGTTAAAGTAGCCCCAGACACGACTGTGTGGAAGGAGGTTGGTACAACAGGAGCACACCAAAGTTTAGGAGCTTCTGGGCAAAGGTTGGAATGCTTTTGCACAGCTTGTGCTCCTGGCATGGGATGAAATCTCCTTTTCCAGTTCTGCCACTCATTTTGTGCCACAATACACCAATGCCATGCTGCAGGGTGCACAGCACTGCTGGGGAGACTCACTAAGAGCCAAGCTCCACCCCACAGTCAATTTTCCCTTTGGGATCTCCCAGTGGATCCTGGAGGACTTCAGGCAAACTCATAGTTTCACTCACAAGGATCCTGTTTTAGGCTTAGTATCATAAAACAAGATTGAAGACAATGCATAAAATGGACTAGAACTATTAGAGCTGCAAGGCCTGAGATACATTTGTGTCTCCTTAAAATTGCTTGGAAATAAACCCAAACTACCCATGAATATCTTCAGGCTTTTGTGCTAGAATGAGCCTGACGCTTATAGATCT
This sequence comes from Sitta carolinensis, assembly GCA_032173965.1. Lineage (NCBI taxonomy): Eukaryota > Metazoa > Chordata > Aves > Passeriformes > Sittidae > Sitta > Sitta carolinensis. The sequence goes on along the minus strand of CM063285.1, from coordinate 55,754,678 downwards.
TCAGCTGAAAATATGATTTTATTACCTGATTGAGCTTGCCTCTTTTCAAGGAGAAGGATCTGGAAGATAAGATGTTGGCTGAATGAAAATTTACTGACCTCAGAATAAATTATTCCCAATAGCCTTCATTCCCTCTGAATAAAGGGCAGCAGTATCAGTCTCTCTTCATAGTCCAATTACTTTAGTCTTGCTCCTAGTGACACTTGGCTGCCTGTGGTCTATCAAAAAAAAAAAACAAAAAAACAAAGTAGGGTTCTGTGGAGTTACACTGGGGAGAAAAAAAATCTGGATTCTAAATCACAAACCTCATACTCAAAAATCTGAATTTACTGACAAGTCCGAATTTATCTCAATATTTTAAAAGGCCATACAAAAGATTGTCCATTGTCCAAAGCCATAACTATTAACTATAAGCCAAAAAAAGGAAATCTTATACTACTAAAAGAAGCTGGAAGTGAAACACAAGGAAATCTGTGCAAGAGTTGATTGGATTTTTAAAAGGATTAGTATTTTACTTTCCATAATGATTATATTTATATAAGGGTGTTTTTTCCCCTAATGAAATTACAGAACAGGCCAAATGAAACATTAAGAATTATACTGAAGTACCAGGTTATGTTCATAGGAACAAGGTGATAATTTCTGTATGTTTGTGTAACACTGAGAAGTTAAATAAATTAACATATAATATGCAAATTTTTCTGGATATACATATATTACATATTGATGCCTACTGCTATCCAGGCCATGAACTGATTGTGATTATTAAACTGTACCTTGAAAACTCTTCTATCTTTGGGCCATTAGTGTGTCCCACAATAAAGTTTGTTCTCTTTTTCTACCCTATTTTAAAATATAACAGGGAAGAAATGTGTGTTTTTTTGGTTTTTTTTCTTATCAGACCAAATTTTATAAAATATGGTCAATTACATTTGACAGTTGATATATTTAAAGAGAATTTTTTGAGCATATGCCCTTTATGACATCCTGATTGGGCCACGTGCATTAAAATGGACAACTGCGGGAAATTCTCAAATTTAAATTAGTTTTAAAAAACATACAGATCAAATTCAGTGTTGAAAATGGTCTTTTCCCCCTCAAATCTTAGGGTCTACCTTAAGAACTTACTTTGGATTGATGTGATCTAGCATTCAAAAGAATCAGAGTAAGATTAATGACTATTTGAATTTGAAAGTTATTTTATTTTTTCTTAGCCTAGTTAGTGGATCTGTGTTTAGCAGCTAAAAATACCTGCAGATGGAAACTCGTTAGAAAATTGACAAAAAGTCCCATGGAAGCTATTTTAGTCTCTTCAACAACACCTTCCTCACAATGAACATCTGGAGAGTACTATAACATATGCTGTGCTTAATAGTGAATTATCCCACACATTTCAAGAAAGGGAAAAATTGTTAAAATTTTCTACTTCTTTCACCAGGTTTTGCATACTTCAATAAAAACAATTTTTAATATCCTCTTTAGTAAAGTGACATTTCCTTCCCCCTTCCCTCTGGAACATATGATATTTGCATGGGCCATGTACTTTGGTGAGCCATTCCACGCCTTGGATTTATTCCATCGTTATTTTGTTGGTAAAAACAGTCCTTTAGTTCCACATTAGGCCAGAGTTGGGCTCCCAGGCATCTTTGCTTTCGCTTTAATTTCATCTAACTTTCATTTAGGGACAGTCACTGCCATGCCTACTCATTGAGAGTATTTTATGTTGTAGGTGGGGTTTCCTATGCACAAAATAAAATTTGGATTCGTTCTGTAACCTGATGATCCTTTGGCACGACTCTTACAAATACATGTGTGCACAACTGGTTTAAAATTCTTGTTATTTGTCATTTTATGGATTTCTATTGGCCTGGGTTTGCTCTTCCTGAAGGAAAACACCCCACAGAGCACAGCTGAGGGTATTGGTATTCCTGGAGTTTTCTCTGAGTAGTTGAAACCCCAGCTGACACTCAACTGCAGCAGGACTCCTATTGAAAGGAAATTTGGGGTGACTGGAGACTTGCCTCTCTTCCAAGAGTAGAAAAAACTGCAGTCTGAATTTCAGCCTCCACTAAACCCATTCCTATTCAGAGTAATTTCATTTCCACTGGTGAAATCAAGAGCAGAATTATGCCCAGATTGCCTAGCAAGGAACAGGATGTAATGAAGTCTGGATTTACTTTCAGAAATCCTCTTAGGGTATTGCCTTGGGAAAGATAAGAAAAATAATTTAATTTCATGAAGAATTCAGCAGTTGTAAAATCCCACACTGTGAAACAGAAAGGAGACTTTTGGAGAAAGGCTTCCTTGGGGCAGCCAACTGCTGAGGAGCACCAGAGCATCTCGCTCGAGTCCCATGGCAGGCACATCTCAGACCAGTGCTGCATCTTAGACTGGGCTATTTTGAAATGAAACATTCTCTTCCTTTGACAAAAACATCACCTCTACTTGAGAAATTAGTCCTTTCTTTCCCCATAATAAAGAAATATTATTTTTATTATAGACAGGAAATATTTTTTTTTTTCTGTGTTTATTCAGCATCTGAACCTATAAATTGCAGGTAAACAATATAGTTTTGGGTTTTTTCTCCCATATCTCTTGAAGAATATATATAAATTGCTACAACAAAATTTACTTCTATTTCAAGACTGATTTTGTATTCTGTACCTACCCAATTAATTTTTTGCTTTAAGGTATTTTAAATGTATTTTAAAATTAGACAAAAGGCAGTGACTATGAACCCACAAACCAATCTGAGCTTGTATAATGAGCATAAATCATTCTAATAGAGCAATTTTGAATCAATTATGACACCATTATTTTTGAGCTCATTACTGATTTATAAATAAACCAGTAACCTTTCATTGTTGTACCATGTAGATGGCTAGACTGCATTGTGTAATGGGTGTCATCTTACATCCTCAAGGCTACACAGTTTTTTCTAGGTTATTGCAGCATTGGACAACCCAGTGAAGTGCAATGCAGAATAACACCATGGAAAGTGTGTATCATTTCTCTCAAATCACAGGGAACGAGGAAGTTTTTCCACCACTCTCTGCTAAGTCATCTTCCTCCCTAATTACTGAGACACTCATTTCCTTATATTACACTTTCCTGCCTTTCCAGTTAGATTTTTTTACATCCTCTGGATCTTGAGTCTGTGTAGGACATCCCAGCTGAACACTCAGTTGTCTCATTTGAACTGTTTGGGTTTTTGCCATTAAAATTCGGTTTTTTGACATTAAATTTGTGCTTCATTTGTCAGCACCTTGCACTGATAAATGAACATGCACCTAGTGAGCGTCCAAGCTTTCCCAAAGGCATAGAGGAAGTGGATAAAGAGGTGGAGGTCCAGTTCAGTGTCTCAATATAAATGAGAAGCAGAGATTAAAACTGATGGCCCCACTCCCAGGCCAGTACCCTAACTGGCATCCCCTCAAAACTGTGCTTGCAGGGAAAAAAATCATTTGCCAGGCAAATTTTCATATAATTACAGTAATATTCTTCAAATGCCTTTTGTATCTTGGTCTGAAAAAAAATCAAGTTTTGTACCTCTTTGGCCCACCCCTATTCATGTAAAAATGTTGACCTTGAAAACAGCTATTCAGATAACCAGTTAATTATTCAAATAAATTGCTTTTATAAACAAATTTATAGGTTCAGGCTTTTATAAACAAATGTATAGGTTCAGGCTGCCAAAGGAAATGTGAATGTCATTGATGTGAGGATGATGATGCATTTCTGGGAAGACACACAAGGGCAAGGACAGGTTAGGAAAGAGGAGACAGAGAATGTAAAAGTGAGATCCTCCCAGCCAGGAAAGGAGTGAGGTGTTGTACAAGGGGAATTTTACTCCAGTGGCCCCTCTTGAGATGTGGTGACCCTGCCATATTCTTCACCTCATTTTATCTACCCAGCATGTAATCAGAGCTGCTCAAACCAAGTTATGGAAGAAATGCAGAAGCCAGGAGCTGCAAACATGACAGCACCACATTCTCTGACCTCTGCAGTGCCTGTGAAGCTGTGCTGTTAAATACCAGGGACTGTCCTCTGTCCTTGAAACCCAGCAGTGTCTCACCATGGCTGAACTGTCTGCCCTCCTTTGGAGCAGTGTTGTCTCGTATGTACTCAATATTAACAAATATCTGCAGCTATGCTGTCCTGCAATTCATATTTGGGAGAGCACTTGCAGACCCAGGCCAAAATCATTGCAGGGATCACACAAGTGATTAAACATTGGGAGCCACCTTGGGATGGTTTCGGAGGCAGCTCCCTGGCCCTTGTTCCTTCAGCACTGTGAGGGACCAAACATCTTCAGGAGCTCCAGGAGGGCAGGGCTGCACCCTGGGCCATAAATCACAAACGAGCTGGAGGGTTCCACCTGCCCCCTTTTCAACAACTGACAGACAGCAACCGAAAAGTGGTGGTTTATAAAAATGATGGAGAGAAAGGAAAGCACAGAGCACAGGAGTGTAAGCCCCTGGGAAGCTCTCAACCACACCAACACATCCACAGAGGATTGCTGCTGGACTGGGAACAGACCAGGCTTTCAGCACCTCCTCAACATGACACTGGTGACACGGTGAGTCAAGGAGGGGCTTCTGTTACACCTCTCTTTGGATTTCCAGGTGGGCACAATGACAAGAAATCAGGGCTGCATTTGTCCTGGCTGTGTTTGCAAGCGGGCAGAGGGAGCCAGCTCCACCTCAGAACCCTGTGCTGGCATGGTGCATCTGCTGGGGGCTGTGGCACATTAACTCTGCCCTATGTCTTTGGGCAATCTTCCTCTTCAGAGCACTCTAAATCAGGCACAGAAACCCCATAACAGAGGGATTTTGCACTCATAAGTGCCAGGTGTTTGACAAAGTGCTGCAATACTGAATATCCATGGTGAGGCCATTGAGTTCTGTGGAAGGAATTAAGTGGTGGGTGATGGAGCAGGTAGGAGACTTGAACTTTATAAAGGGCAGCTGATTGTTAAGAGACAGTCTCTAACTACACAGACTGCTTTCAGGCTTCAAGACAAGGTTAGAAACCTTGAAATTTCTGCTTGCCAGGGCTGCAAAATAATATTTTTTTTAAAAAAAAAGCAATAAAAAAGGAGGATCTGCTACATATGTGATGGGGTTCAAGTAAAGATGACCCATCTGTAATGATTTGCATGACTTGGCATAAGCCTGGTGTCCCATCTGCTCTCTCTGCTGCCATTTAAGCTTTCTTAATACAAGGCCCAATATCATAAGATGTTGTTGTTAATCTCTAGGAAAGCAGTGAAAAGTAACCCTGGTGAAACTCTTGGTCAGCCTAAGACTGGGAGGGCAAGTGAGCTTTTTAGTGAGGGTTGAGCTAAATGTCTGGGCTATATGAATATTTAAGAAAATGTGTTGGAATCAGTTAAATCCAACACACCAGAGATTAAAAAAAGTGCTGCACAGGCTGAGTTGATCAAATGTCCAGGTGTGTGGAAAGAGAGGGACTGATGTTTAAGGATTATTTTAATAAGAAAGTGTCTGGAGGCAATGGTTAATTGAGCACAGATTGGTCATACTACTACCTCCAAAGTATTTTACATGCATAAGGCAGAACTCAAGAGAATTTAAGATTCCTGATTGTGTCTGCCTCAATTCTATATATCAAATAATATATACTCAATGGGGACTTGAATTCCAGTGGATATTTCAAAAGATTTCTCTAAACAAATAAAAATACTATCGTTCCCACGTCTGTTCAACCATAAGCCTATTAACTCCTATTGTCTTTTATCTGAAGAATTTCTCTTCTATGACTGGTGAAGAGTGGAATGGAAAACTTCAAGCCAAAAATGTTCTGAAGCTGATCTCCTTCTTCATATTTATACCCTAATATAAGAACCTTTCATTATCAGCTTCGCCTTCTGTTTAGATTTAATCAGAATATTTCAGTTACATTTTAGAAGAGCATGAAATATTTGAACATTAGCACTTGAAAGATGCAGTGTAGAGAGGCAGAAGGGAATGTTTGTCCCTCCCTTTCCCTTCGTGCAGAAAACGCAGGAGATGTGTTTGAAGTGCCCCAGGGTTGTAATACCACGTACCTTTAAGCTCTTCTCTGTTATGTGCTCAGCCTCGTGGTGGTGGAGAGAGAACAATTTATGCTGAGTGCTCCAGCTCTCTGCTGTGCCTTACACTCAGAAATTTTCAGACAATTTCAGAAGAATTATGACACACAAGGCATGAAATTGGAAACACAAAGCCACAGCTAAATTGTTTGTAAAGTTACTGCTACGGAGATATAGATCCAAATCTTCTGAAGGCATAAACTGATGGAACTCTTTTTGTCTTCAGTGGAACAGTGATCTCACTGGCTCACAGCAAATTACCCTCTCCCCATTTGGAAGGTAGTGCAGCAGCATAATCAAGGCAGCCAAAGCTGCCTAAAACCTGGGATCCCTCTTCAAAGGCGAAGCCAGAGAGTTTCTGAATGCAGCTGCATGTGGGGTATCCTAAACTCCCTCACAAAACTATTTGAGTCATCTACAGCTCAGCATGGGGTGTAAAGAAAGCAACTAGAAGGACTGAATTCAGTAAGTGTAGGAAGGAAAATTTTTAGATTTTTTTTAAAAAAAATGTTACTCATAGCTCCTTAGAGATAAAGTGCTTTAAAGTCTTATATTTCTTCATCTTTATCTCCTCCTCCTTCTCCTTTTATGTATATAACAGGGTTTGGCTCTGAGGTACAATGTCAAATGAATTTTAGTGCTTTGTAACCAAAGACAGGAGAAGGAAGTTTTTCCTCCACCTTCTGCTATGCTTTAAACCATCTCCAACAGCCCTGTTTCTTTTTAAGACTTACTAATCAGAAAAAAAAAAAAGCATTTCTGTATTTGAAGTAGGCTTAAAATGGGATGTTTCAATAGCACAAAGGCACACCTCACCTGAAGGCTGATTTCAAAAGACACAGAGCCTTCTGTGAGTGCATCAGCTCCATGGCCATGTGGAGACATTCAGTGTGGTTTGCATTATGGATCTGGCAGTTGTTTTACTATAATTCCTTGAAACCACTTATAATGAAGTTTTTTTTTTGGCAATTCATTAAGCATTATTGCCACAGAATGATTGCTAGTTAATTGTTGGCTGTAGTAGAGAAGTCTCCTTACCTAAAGATCAAGGATGGGATCATTGCTGTCCCCTGTATTCAGCTTGAAGGAGGGATTTGTTTTAATGGTAACAGCTGGGGTTGTTGGATCCCATCTCCTTCCCATTTCCTTTAGGAGACAAACATCCAAGGAAAAAACTTCCTTTTTGAGGAAGAAGAAAAAAAAAAAAAAAAAACAAACCATCCTGAATTAATGAATTTTGATATCACTGCAATTTTAAACAAGCTCAGAGACCTGATAAGCTCTGACCTGGTGCTTCTTCTTCTGGCAATTTTCAATGGTCCCTCAGTCACGAGGCAGTGACATTTGCTCTCACAGCCTGGGCATCCCAGGCTCATCCCTAAAACATGTGCAGAGAAGAAAACACCCAAGCCAAGATCCTACTCCTCTGTTATGTGACACTGATTTTTTTCCTACATCTTCTAGGCTCACCTGCTACACAGAAATTGGGGTGAGGATTTTATACAAGCAGGAGATACCCAACCTTCCTCGAGCCTGCAAGCACAGAAGAGCTGAAGCCACGTTAGTAAGAGTTTACAGGCAGTCTTTTCAGAGATTTACTCAGAGTCCTGAGAGGCTTGTACAGTTTGTACTGAATACTGTTGGGTTTTTTTGGTCACATTGAAACTGTGACAGCTATGTCAAAGCCAACATGAAGAACTCAGTGCAGATGGCCTTCACATCTGTGAGTGGAGTGGAAACAAATCCACCAAAGGCAGATATTTAATTAGGGCAAATGGTGGGATTATTATTTTTCTGCTCTACAGACTCCCAGTACAATGACTTTGGCACTGCCTGTGATCATTGTGAGGAGAGATCTAAAGGAATTGTGGGGAAAGTCTGAGCTCAAAATAACTCAGAATTAAAATTAAAGTAGGGAAATACTGACAGTCTTCTCTGTGGAGTTTTTTATGGCAAAATTTTTAAATGTCAAAGAAATGAACAAAAAATAGGCATATAATTTCAAAATGTTCTTCACATTGTTCACATATTTTTCTCCTTTAATGTGTATAACATTCAATTCCAGGCACAGAGACAGTCTATCAGCATAACGGTAAAAAAAAATCCCAAACTCTGAGGAAAATATTTTTTTTAAACTATTTAAAATAGGCAAATATGCTGTAAGTAACAAATTAATATAGAAACCACCTGAAATAATGATTTGTTTTACTATTCTTATTGAGTGGACCAAGCCCATGTTGTAAGTAGAATATTGGTACTAGAATCAAGCTGGCCAAAAATGGGCAGGTGTTACAAAAAAGTATGAAGCATGAATTCCCATTTACAGCCTAGATGGGAAAAAAAAAAAAAAAAAAAAAAAAAAAAAAAAAAAAAAAAAAAAAAGTACTCAGTGTCATACCCAGAAGAAAAACTCAAATTTCACAAATGCCAGAGAAGGACTCAAAGGACTCACATTGCCTAGACATTATAAATATTTGTTGTGTGTCTACCTTGCTAGAGGTACTCTTAAAAATTCACCTCACAAAGACAATTATTCCCTTCCTTTTAGCTGTCCCTTTATGTTTGTCCCTTCATTAAATGGTCTACACTTAATTCCATTATTTTCTACATTTTCTTAAAAACACTCTGATAATCTTTATATCCATTTAACCCTTGTGGGGGAGTAATGCACTTTGTCAATGCAGCAGCCTCACAGGCAGCATTTGAAAGGTATTTATTAGCAACCTCTCTCTCTGGCTTCATCCTTCATTTGCCTCTTGCTGCATGAAAAGCTGCATTATATCGAGCATTTCCTCAGTGCAAAGTCTCACATGCCAAGGATGATTATAACACACCCATTTATGTAATCTATTCCTCAGCATATCTTTTTTTTCCTTCCCTCATCTCTTTGATTTTCTTCTTTGTTGCTGTTTGACCTCCCACAAAGGCATTACACCACAGTAGCCTGGATGTCAAATGAAGATAAATGCAACAAAACCAAAATCCTGCCTTAAAGAGTTGAAGAAGGAGGGTGAAAGAAAGTTTACCTGCTTAAGTGAATTGACTCTCAGAGCTGTGCTAATCAGTGCAGTGATGGCTGGGCAGCAGACAGATAAAACTGCTGCTCAGTCACTCAGAACCTCAGATTAGAGCTTAAATTAGTTTGAAACAGGACTTTGGCCACTTCCTTACTGAGTTTACCATGGGCAAAATTTCTTTTTAATTATTTGAAAATAAAATGAGGGGAAGGGAGGGAAGCTGTGTGGTTTGGTTTTTTGTTTTGCTTTTTTTTGGGGGGGTGGGATTGAATGATGGAGAGAAGTGGGAGAGAAGAAAGTTGCAAAAACCTAAATGGGGCAGGAGCAGCAAACGCTGCTACATTGCAGGCAGTTTGGGAATCTCTTGCTTTCTGAGTTCTGGCTTGGTGAAAATTGATTATATGCAGTCATTGAAACTTCACTTCTGTGTCAGGTAGATCCAGTGCAGGCAACTTTAACCCACAGTAATTTACATCAATTATTTTCTACAGGTCACAACTACAGATTTTTTTTATAGTGATACATCTTGTTTCATTATTTTAAATGATGGAAAAATAAATATCAAAATGGAAGGCTCGATTGTCAGAAATTTGAAATTTCTTTAGCAGTTTTAACAGGTTTGGTAGACCTAGGGTGATTTACTGCAGCCTTAAGTCTCTTCTGTCCTGTATTATAATGTCCTGACAGATGTACTTAGCAGTATATACACCAGAGTTTTAACAAGTGAGCACTGAAGATTTTACTACCGAAAAAATGAGACCTTGAATTCAGAAGCATCAAAGTGAAAAGTTAGAATGAAATGGAAAAGAGGAAGGGAAATATGAGCTTGTCTTCCTGGATTAGTCCCTTAATCTTGCACCATCTGCTTGGTTTCATTATGTCTGTATTAGAGCCTGCACCTTGTAGCATGACAATGACTTAAAATAGGCAAATATGCTATAAGTAAAAAATTAATATAGAAATCAATCAATGACTGGCAAACGGTGTTAAATACCTTTCTAATGCTGCAATTGCAATTTCTATTGAGATGTAAATTAAACAGCACAGACTCAGGTTTTTGAATGTCGTAAGTTTTTAAAAATAACTTAAAGCTATTAGAAAAAGGTGTATTTTGCAGCAGCTCCTTCTGTAGCTGCCCTTTGCTTACTCAAATTGTGCTAGCTTTTAAATTATTCTAACAGTCTTGATGCCTCTTTTGCATCAGGCATAAGTCAAGCCTTAACTTTCCAGAGGCGTGGCCTGACATGGAATTGAAAGGACATGCAGAGTGGCTAATTCTCTGCAGGAGTTATATATTTTTGCAAAGACAATACCTGCACGTGTCACATTGTCTGTGCTCAACCAGAGATGGAAATGAGAATTGCAAAAGCATCAAGAGCTGATATTCAGTGAGAGATGTGTAGCTAACTCCTTTAACTATTTTGATTTCTTTGCTTTGACCCAATTTTATTTCACAATTTGCAACGCATCCCTGAGGGTCCCAGTAAGATTATTCAAGTGTTCTGCAGCTACAGATACTCAGTGATGCCTTCATGAGGACATTCCTGAAAATTGCCCAGGAGCATTCCCTTCCTCAAGGCCTAGGAAGTGCTACTCAGAGGAATTTGCTTTCAGTGGTGGATTTGGTGACATTGGCTTATTCATAAAAAAATCAAGCTGGAAGTTACAGTGCAGTTTCAAAGCCCAGCTGTCTCCATACACAGCAGAAGATCAAAAAACATTCAGGTTGTCATGTGAATTTATCAAGGCTACAGTAAGGAGAGATTTGTGTTATGTCTTTGTAATTCCTCACTCCTGTTCCTCTGAAACTTAAACGAAAGGCATGTGAAGGAGGATACCTTTTATTGTACTTGCCAGGCTCCCTTTGTGAGGATCCCAGTCAAACCTAGGAGTATGAAGATATTTCAGAGGAGTTTCCATGCAGGGTGCCCGTGCTGCAGAGCAAGAGCTGCCACACAGATCCTGGCAGAGCTACACTGGAGGAGTGGGCAGGATGAGATACAGGGGGAATAGAGAGCTAACAGTGTGGACAGAGCTGTGACAAAGCTGATGGTTGGTCCTCCCCTTCTCAGGGACAATTAGGGCTCTTGGTGTCAGAGTCAAATCAGAGGATTCTTTAAATACACCCCAGACAGCACTTGGAATCGGATGGAGGATGTACACTTTATCTCACATCTACTTGATCCCTAGGAAAGAAATTCTTTAGCTCATTTCTTATCAATGGAGAACTTTTCCTGACATTTTTTCCTCACCCTGTTACTGTGCATGGGAGAAGTTTGGTAAACAGTGTAAATGCAGCTCCAGAGTCAATCCAGGGGTAGGAGCAGCCAGGCACTCCTCACTTGCACTCAGCAGGCAGCTCCCTCATGAAACCTCCAGAGAAACAACTGCCACAAAATGCAGACAAACCCTTGCATGAATCAGGCTGAAGCTCATTTCATTTGCATGGGTGAGAACCCCAACATCACTGAAATCAATTTAGTTATTTTCATTGCACTTCATTGAGTTTTCAGTGGAGGGAGAGAGGAATTTACATTGTCTTTCCTTAGAGTAACCTGTTTGCTGTAATCAAATGCCTGCTAACAGATGCTGGGTAGCAAAGAGGAAAAAACACAAAAAGGAAAGTAATAATTTTTGGTGGCATAAATTCTGAGTCTAAAAACACTGATATTTCCAGAGCTACCAGACCAGTGTGATAATGTGAGTGTAATTCTTGGCTTGTTGACAGAGGTGTTTTTCCTTTACTAGAAATGTATTTAGGAACATGAAGATCAGCATCAAAGGGAGAAAAGATGCAGAAATGGCTTTAACCAACCAAGAGGGCATTGCAGCAATGAATGCTCTCCAATAAGGGACTACCCTTTATTAACCATGGAAAGAGCAGAATCAGTGAGCAATGAACCAATAAATGAGACAATCTGTGAATAAAAACTGGAGGAAGTATCACAAAGAGATGCTGGGCACTTCTATCAGCTCAGGGAAAAACAGACTTGTGACCTTCTTGGGAAGAGATTTCTGCTTTTTTGTACCAACACTGATCCCAGCATCACAGAGCAGCTGTGTGGGAAATCAGATTTCAGACTCCCAGGGCTCTTTGCATGGTATTCAATGGATGTTTAGAAAACAGCGAACAATTAATCTGCTGAGAAAAATTTAAGACACCTTCCTTCTCATTCTTGTGCTTATTCTCTCATATTGAAACACATTTTCAAGGTTTTCCAACAAAATCTTATCACCGGGTTTTATTTTAATGGAACAGTCCTTGAATTTAGATTGCAGGTAGCTGAGACAACAAATATGCCCAGGAAACCCTTAAAAAAAAAAAAAAAAAAAAAAAAAAAAAAAAAAAAAAAAGAGTTAAAGAAATTAGAGCCTGAAGATTTTGTTATAGTGTTCACCACTGCAATGTTCTTAGAGTTGATGATTACTAACCACAGGAGCTGGCCAGAGAACCCACTGTATATTCATTTTGAGAAAGCTGGTAATTGAGAGTTATATCAAAAAAAAAAGGCAAGGAATTGTCATGAATTGTGTCTCAACTGCTATAAAAAGTAATGGAACAACAATTGCTTTTGTAAAGTACTGCTTCTGGAGGAGGGATTAAAAATAAAAAGAACTTATTTCAAACATTGTCCATAGAAATATTTATTTAGAGGGAGAAAGAATTCCATTTTCTTTTACAATTTTTTTATTACAATCTTCCATGTGCTGTAAATTCCACTGGAAAAAAAGAAATTTTACAGACACATTTGATTCCTCAATATAAATCTGTGAGAACTGAGATCATCTGCATATATAACTACACATCTTTATTTATATGTCATTAAGTAAAAAGAATAAAAATGTACTTTGGCTGACTTCTTGGACTAATGTAGTGAGTAGCAACTGCAGCAAGCAGGGCTGAATTGCAACAGTGTATAAATGAATGAGAGAAGTGGATGAATCCAATCAAAACAGAATGAGGTTAATTCAGATAAATTTGGAGTATTTTGCTTGTGAGAGAAAATTTTTGAGTCATTAAGGAAACGATTTGCTATAAAATTATAAAGACTCTACAGCATTTTAACTACATTTATAATGACTAGCAAGGACAGAAGACTAAGGCTAGAATAAGAACCAGCGCCTTTGGAGTCCTTAAACCTCTTCCTGAAAGAATTATTCTATCTGTTTCAAGACTGAATGAACAAGTCTCAGTGCACTGAAAAGGGGCACTGCAACAGAGCTGGTTCTCATTACTTAATTTGGGGAAAAAAAACCCAAGAGAATTCCTCAGTGCAGTACAACAGAGGGAATTTGTCTTTGCTGAGATGCACAAAATACACTGCAACATCTGCCCCAGAATGAGGGAGGGACTATTCACCTGTATGGATGCACTACAAATGGGATCTTTTCTGCTCAAATTCACCTGCAACCAATTTTCCTTGCTACAAGCAGGTATTGTTGTTCTCTGAGTGGTGGTAATTTCCTGGCTGCCCTCTCAAACCCTCTGAAGAGGTGAGGTGCTATAACATAGCCAAGAAATGGCCATAAATTTCATTTGTAATGAAAGATGGCTGGACTCAATCATGGACTTTACCTCCCTTGTCCCCATGAAAAGTCCATACATACAGAGTGGCTCAAGTAAGCCAGAAGTACAACAGTTTAACTCTGAGAACGTGAGGAATGTGTTTGTGAGAGCAGCAGCCCACCTGGCCCAGGACCATGCAGTAAGACAGACTCTTCAAGGTGCTGGGGTCTCTTCTCACACCTCCCTCTCCAGCTGATTGGTGATGTCTAAACTACATCCAAGTCCATTTCCTTCAGCCTCTGTTCTTCACAAAGCTTTCCTGAACCTAGAAAGACTGTTTTCACAACTTGGTGTAGCAAAATAAAATTTAGAAGTTCACTACTTGCTGATTCAAGAAGTCCTAAAATTGATATCCTACTGATTTTACTGAAAGCCCATTTGTCTTCTTTCACATTGTCCAGAAGCAGGTACTTTGGCTCATACCCCAAAGGTCTCTCCACTTCTGAAGTTACCTTCATTCCTAATGGACATAGCAGCAGCTGTGGGTTTTATTCTTGTCTCAAAATGATGTTTAGGAAGGTTCCAGTGGCAGGTGACAGCCTGTCAGTGTGTCCATTCCTCAGAGGCTGTAGGATGACATTTCACTGACACCACAGTCTGCCAACGCTCTTTTTAAAGCCACACAAAGACTGGGAACCAAGGTGAGATACCAAGTTGTGCTCCTGCTCAGCCTGTCCTGAGGACTCATCACTTCCCATGAGAGCAGCAAGAGGAGGTTTGGGCAGGAAGTATCTTTTGGTGCTGAACCCTCTCCTGAAACCAACTGTGAAGCTGTCAAAATACTTAAATTCCGCTGTGCACTGAGCCTCATTTTCTGGTGTCTGATTTGGGACTACCTGATTTTCAGAAGAATTGTGCACTCTAAATTATGGTTTGAGATAAAATAAATGTTTTACTATAAGTTTCCAAGTGCGAATAACTTCAAAACTATGTTTCTTAGACTTCCCAAATAATGAATTATATTTTCATCTATTAGTACTTCAAAGATTTATGATAGAAAAACAGCCCACTGCTTATTTTTTGGGGAAGTTATAAAGGTTTCTTCATGCTTTTCATAAGAAACACAGATGTGAGATGGCTGAAAAAAATGAAAAATCTACTGATTAATTAGTAGTTCTGCCTTCAAGACCAAGCAGGCAGAAAATGCACTTAAACAATGAAGGAGAAGGCATCTGAAACAGCCACTTTCCACTTTGCACCTTCAAAGGGACAGGGATTCTTCAGGAAAGAAAACTCACAACCCAAACAGAATTAGTGTATGATCATAGCAAAAGGCTCCTTCATAAAGCAGTTTCTAATTTCAAATGATTGATTTAGCAATAGAGCCAGTGTGAAATTCGTTGACAGAACCATTTGCTTTTTGAAGCCACAATTCCATCAAAATGGAAATGATTAAAAAAAAGCTGATTTTCCTTTGACTTTTTGGGTTGGAGGGAAGAGAGAAACATACTTATCCCATTTATATTTTTTCAAAGTTGAACTTTTATATGATTATTTTTTTTATATCACATGTGGTAATACACAAGACAAAGTACAAGTGACAAAACTGATGGAACAACAAATGCACTTTCACAATAGAATTTCAAAATTATAGAGCATATCATAATTACATTTTAAAACTTGGTGCAGTTCCAATTTTTTATCCTTTACAGTATTTTTTTTAACTTCTCTACATAGATATGCTTTTATAAATAAACAAAATGGGAAAAGGGACTAATTGCAAAGCTCAAGATGTTTTTTGTTTTGTTTTTAATGCCATAATGTAGCACTGGAAATGTTAAATTATTTGGAAATGTCACGCAGGGCGTTCTGTTTCAATTTTTTGGTAACAATAATAGGTAGCAAACATTCCTGTGGTCAGCCTAAGCAAAGGCTCTGGGCAGGGACACCTTCCACTTTCCCAGGCTGTTCCAAGCCCCATCCAGCCCGGACACTTCCAGGGATGGGGCAATACCTCAGTATCTGCCAGCCCAAAAATTCTACCCTTTTATTCAGTCAGATTATTTTTCCCAGGACTCTTTACATATATTCGTTATATAAAGCATATTTCTGTGTGTGTGTGTGTGTGTGTGTGTGTGTGTGTGTGTGTGTGTGTGTGTGTGTGTGTAAAATGTCAGAATATAGATATACACCACCTTTCACACAGGAGATTCACTTTCACTTTATATGTTCAACGCTATTCTCACAGCAACTGCTGCTCTCTGCAGGACATGGGAATTGTCAGGATTGCAAAAAAAGCGACTTCACTGCTGTTAATGCTGTCGTGTTGGGCTGCTCATTGGTGTCAGTGATAATCTTATTTCACAGAAAATCAGCTAAAATCTTGTCTAGTGCTGTAGACTCGATCATATTTATCACCTACAAGACACAGCCCTAACATTTATCCCAAAAATGTTTGAGCACATTGTCACAAAGCTACAGCCACAGGGACAATGCAAGGTTTATATATATGAGGGGTTTTTTTTGCTCTTCCTTTACAAAACACTCAAAACAACGATACAAAACAAATCAAAATGATACAAACCAAATTACAAATCTCATCTGTATAAAAATATTTATGTAAGTATGTCTGTCTGTTCGTTGTTTCATTGCACTCACCATTATCAAACTTCATCATTTTCTCTGTGTTGTCTGGTGGACCTAAATTATTTTGCAAGGGATTTTGCAAAACAAATATGCAAATATATTTTATCATAAAAGAAGGCAGCAACCTTTAACTACTTGGTTACAGCCTTTGACACTCTTTAGAAATGAGTGATACTAACTGTTCTAATATATAAATGTATCCTTATCTCTTTAATATTAATAATATTTCATCTTTTTGTCTGTCTCATCTCCATTCTGCAAAGATCACCCATTTTAATGGTAATACACCATGAATCACCTGTGGTGGTCCCCTTTTCTGCTCTCCCCCAGGACCCTTCACTGACCCCGTTTCTGCTTCTGAGAAAACTGATTTGCATGTGGAGCAACTGCTGACCCACCGGGGCTCAGGCTTTTAACACACCCCAAGTGCTGGTTTATCTTTATATCAGGGCAGTAATTTCAGGCAGTGGCTTCACAAACAGCTGGCTCCTCTCTGCAGGGCAGACAGCTGGGTGTGGAAACCATTAGTGCTGAGGGGGGAAAGATAAATTATTCACATGCAGATAAAGCCCTGGAATTTTAGCTCCTCGACTAAGACTCTCACCTAGCCTTGACCTCTCCTCCTGGAGGATCAACCCCATTTGAGTAACAAGGGGACCAGCAGAAACCCTTAATGCCAAATTTAACAATTCCAATGTTCTTGGTTTATTTAAATTAGTGAACATTTCTTCAAAGACCCTACTTTGCCCTATGAATTTCAGTAAGTTACAGCCAGCAACCAGAATAAGAACCAAGTTCTTTGATTGAAGGGGGTTTTTTATTTTATTTTTTTGTTAAATCTCAGAGACCAGAAGAACATTTCATGACACTTGCAGAGGATGTAGAGTCCAACAGAAGCAAATCAAAGATTCCAGGGTTTTAATTGCCAAGAATAAACAGCTTATAAAAGAAAAAGAAGATAAATAAGAAAAAAGAAAAGAAGATAAATGCTTAAAAAAATTAAGGTAGCCTATGGAATTTATACTAATTTCATCATGGCATACACAAGCGGTACTGCACTTTTTTACCTTACCAAGCCCACCTTAGCAGCAGACCAGTTTAGGCACCATACCCCGTTCTTAGTCTCTTTCCTCAGTGTTCAGTCTTTCTGTCTCTCAGACAACACTTGAGGTTCCTGGATGAATCAATTTGCCAGGTTATAAATATGTTTGTGGTCTACTAGGTAGGACAGCTCCCAGCTGAAAACACAAAGGAGTAAAAAGGAAATGAGCACAAGAGGTGGACTGAACAATAAGGTACATTTTAGACTTGCCAGGAGTGGGGGAAGATATTCTTTTCTTGTTCATAAATGAAAAGGAAGCACTATTTTTATTTGCCTTGCAGTGATGGCACAAAAATTACTCTTTTCTAATTTCTCCAGTATCTTATCCTTCTGCTTTGCTTACACTTAATTACATTAACATCTTCTACTAAAAACAGGATGTCATCCAAAAATTAAAAATGGCCATTGAGCACCATAATTTGCACTATTTTAAAAAGAGATTCCCTGAGAATAACTCTCAAATATGTTGCATGTGAAAGTCTGAATAAAAGGTCCAGAACTGGATGTATGGGTGTGAACAAATATAAACTCACACACCCCACCATATATGTACCCATTATCTAACTAATGCCTCTAACGTTTTTCTTCAGATGGTTTGCACAAAAGATTCTCAAAGTGGACTTGATGCTTCCAAAGGGTCTTGAATGGCTTCACATCTTTATAATTTAATTTTATTTCCCTTAATACTGGTAAAGAAATAACATTGTCTTAGGTGAAATAACAAGATTGTTACTTTGGGCTCAAAACACATGTAGGTGCTGAGGAACATGGCTCAGTGGTGGTCCTGGCAGTGCCACTTATTGGTTGGACAGGATGATCTGAGAGCTCTTTTCCAACCTTAATGATTCCATGATTCTCTGGACACAGATTTGAGTAGGGGTAATTTTGGACATATCCATTCCTCCAACACCACCCCCATTAATGCTGTGTCCTCTAGAACCACAGTTACTCCTTTGATGAGGCAGTTTCCAACAAACCTGTAAGAGCTGAAGGAAGGACCTCCTAAACCAGGGAACCCAGGGGAGCAAAGCAGCATCATTGCCCCCATCCCACCAGGGAAGAGAGACATACAGACCAGCTCTGGAGTAAATGGGAATACAGCCCCCAACAATTCCTTCTCCCCCTTCTTTCTCCCCTTTAACTGCAGTGGCTGCAGGGCTGCTTGTTCTCATTTCTCCTCTGCCTCTCAAAGCACAGTTCTGGTTAATATCAAACATCTGAGCACAGTCTCCAAGCTGGTGCTGGCCTTTGTAGCCCATCTGCCGTGGTGCCTTTTCCCCCCTGCTAATATTGGCTGGCCCAACTACAAAGGTCAATGAGCAAATTGAGGAGCTTTCCATACCTCAGGCAGGAGAGTTCATGCTCCAAAATCCAGAGCACTGGGGTGCAATGTCTGCTGTCTGGCAGTTCAGCCACAAGCACATCAGAACACCTGAACCACCCCCTCTGCAGAGATGGCTTTAAATAATGATCTATTCCTGTCTTGAAAGTCTCAAGGCCATAGCCTGTTCCTCTTAAATTCAGTGTCAACGATCCTATTGATTTAAAGGAATTTGTTTTCAGCATCAAACTAGAAATATATGCCTTTACTGACAGGAAGAAATATAGGGTAGGATAGAAACAGGAAGAGGAAGGATCCAGCATTTCAGCCACTCAGTAATGTGCTGGATGGTGGTGGATCCACTTTGGTTATTTGAATGTCAGAGAAATGTTTTTTATTCCTTAAAGTGCATAAAGTGAAATTCCTTCACCCTCAAGGTGAGGTCCAAGCATGTCTATAATTGTAATTTCTCTTGACTGTAGAAAGCTTCTTCCTATTTCATTTTTTCTATAATAAAGAAGATGGTTATAATATTAGACTTACAAGGCACAGATTTATTGGTTGTGTTACAAAAACTTGTCTAGGTGTTTTAAACAGAGAGAATAAAACAGAGGTGGAATTAAATACAAATGGAATTAAAAAAATAGATACAAATGATACTTTTGAATACATATACAAAAATTTTGTGTGTGCTTAAATATATAGAAGAATTTCAAGCCTAAGTTCAGTGAGATTGCTTGATTTAATAAATTAATGTGAGAATGATTTTGCAGAATCAGATTCTCAGTCTGAACTCTGTGAGGCAAGGGCTTGTCCTCACAATCCTTGTCGAGGTAGAGGCTAACAGTATTTAAGTATTATATAATAATTCACCACAAAGATTAATTGACTGTTGTTAAGGATCCCACTTCTTATTCAACAGGCAACTGACATGTAGTAGTGATGAATTTAAAACCCTTGAGATAAAATCTATTTGCTACTTGTAAAATTTTAAATTCTATTGCCCCTCAGAAAGGTCCACCAAATTCTTGTAATGTGGTCAACTACGTGGATGAGGTTTGCTCATGGAGGGGATTCCCATAAAGACTATTTTGGTCAGTAATGTAATTTATGAATGACCTCTGATGTCAGTATACTTTGTGTAAGTATACATTGCATTTTTGGTAACAATGTTAAGGTGGGGAAGGATGGAAACACTTAAAATGATGGAGCAGGTTAAAAAAAATTCATGCCTAGAGATTAAGGATATAGGAAGACCAATTTCCTAACTGTGCTGAAAAGCTCCCTTATTTTTTTTTTTTTTTTTAATTCTTCTGATTTACAGGATTGAAGGTCTGAAGGAGCTGATTAATCTGAGCTCAAAATCAGTTGGAATGTTTTGTTTTCTGTTTATCTCAGTCACAAGCCATTTAATAAATCACAAATTTAGAGACAACCCTAAAACCTGATGTGGAAGCAGGTATGACAGAAAAAAAGCATTGTGATTCTCCTCCAGGACATCCCTTTGTCTCTGGGTCACTGTGTGAGCTGCTCTCCAACCTTACAGTGACAGTTCTGCTTTTTACAGAGAAAAAGGTTTCTTCATTTAAAATGTCCTAAATTTCACCCAAGTTAAGACTAAATATTGTTAAAACAGGAAAAAAATTGCTGAGTAACATGCTGCTAAATTGTTTTGGTGACACAGAGCATAGATAACCTTCTTATACAGATAATAAAATAATGTCCACAGCTTGAGGATTTCACCCTAAGGAGCATTGGGCTACAATGCCACAAGGACAATTTGATAGAGGAGTTTGTCTTATTGTCAAGGAGCCATCTTATTTAACACATTTTTTTCCTATTATAATTCACATTATTTGTTCTTAATTCGATTATTTCCTGTACATATTTATTTCCTGTCCAGCTTGATTGAATGTGGACATCACCCATTCTCTCCCTTGAGTCTTCTAGGTCCAACATGCAGACACCTGAACCAAAAAACATCCCCTCAAATTAACTGAGTAACACAATACAGGTGCTGAGAGACCTAAAGATAGACCCAAACTGATCATGTGTGATTACAGGCAATGCTCTGACACAAACCTTTCAAGTGTTGTACCAAGAAAGACGAGCTGGAAATAGGAGGATAATTAGGATCTTTCTTTAGCATGAGCACATTTCTGCAGTGCTGGAATAATTGCAGCCCTGCTGTGATATGCAGAAACTTTCTCTGAAGGCAGAAAAAGGCTTTGGAAATTGTAGCCATTCAAGAGATTACTGGGTCTCTATTTCTGTTGAAATTTTAGGAATATAAGCAAATATAAGTTTAAGGAAAGCTTGCAAAAATTAATATAATCTCTGAGATTTGCAAATATTGCTCAGACTTAACTTATTTTCCCATCAGGGTTTTGTGGGCTTTTTTTGGTTTGTTTTTTTTTTTTTTTTTTTTTTTACAAGCAGTTGTAGCGTTAAGACTTCTGGTTTGTGCAATTATGGCATGCTGGGAACCAAATCAGTCCCAGAGTCTCTGAAATTCATGAGATTCAGCTAGACTGAAGTATTTATACACTTCTGGAGGTTTGGACACTACTGGTTGGCTTCATCTCACACAACTTTAGGGAGTTAAACATTAGAAATAAAAATTGGTCATTCAGAGTTTGCTCAGGTGACAAGATGAGTATTCCTACAAGATCAACTGTCTCTCCTCATTGATTACTGAGAGATTTCATAATTCTTTGCCCAGAGATGTTGTGGACACTGGAAGTGTTCCAGGCCAGGTTAGATTGGGCTCTGAGCAACCTGGGCTAGTGGGAGGTGTCCCTGCCCATGGCAGGGGTTGGAACCAGATGATCTTTAAGTCCCCTTCCAAACCAAACCATTCTAGGATTCTATTCCAACTTTCTATTTTTAGTAAAAAATATCTCACAAAAAAAAAAAAGCCAACAGGGCATGTTCTAAAACTCTGTTACTGTGACACTGATAGAAACACACAGCAACACACACAACAGGTGTTCAGGCAGAGAAGAAGAAAAGAACTCTCCAGTTTATTGTTGACCTCGTATCTCAGTTTCTGGACAGTGATCAGAGATTGGACAGAGAAGTTCCCACCTCTCCATCTTCACTGGTCCCTTGAGAAGTCCATCAGGTGATATCTTTTACAGAGGAATGCAAACATGATCCTTGTTTATCTTACAATTCATGAGAACTGACTCCACTATACTAAAACAAATCAGAAGGTTTATTTTCAGGGACAACAAAACTCCACTGGTCAATACTGAAGAAAGTGTTTCAGTGTGCTAAATGAAAGAAAAACGGGCAAAAAAGTAACGCATTTAAACTCTGGTGTTTGCAGATATCACAACTAAAACTGTCTGATAAAATCCACAGTTGTGTCCTAAAATTGCATCTCTAGAGTTAATAACCTGAGTTCGATTCTTAAGACACTTGTTTTGATATAAGAAAATCAGTGGAGTCACAGTGATCTAAATTTTTGCAGATCAAAATTAGGACACCATATAGTTACTAAAGGATTCAAAAAAGATGCCTTTTGAAAAAAAAAAAAAAAAACAACAAACTAGTAGATAAAACAATAGTCTTGAAACAAGGCCCTGAAAATAAGCAAATGTGGCCTGTGTGTACATATTAGTATAATTTTATGCTCCATTTCCAACATGGATATTACAATAATATTTCACACAAATTATAGGTCAATTTTCACAGAGATGCTGCCCTAAAGGTGCATGAAATTGCATTAGGAGGGGAAATTCACATCATACTTGGCTATCACAATTGAACAGAAAAGTAATGTTTTAGTAACCTCACAGCTTTGCAAGTGATGGTGGGTTTCATGATGCAAAACTAATGTTCCACCAGAATGCACCAGCTGTAATTAAAATGGTTTGCATTGTTCCTCACTCTGTGAAACCTTCTATGAATGCTAACACAGGCACCTGCCTTGCCAGGAGTTATGCAGTTTTGTTTTATTTAAATTTTTCATGCCAAAACACTTCTTCCTATTCTATTCCCCATGACCTTGTTGCTTTTTCTTCAAGTATAAAAATTTGAAGTTAATTAAGATAATCGCAATTAATTCTTTTTATGAGGTTTGGCTGCCGTAGCTGGGAAAAAGGAAAAAAAAAAAAAAAAAAAAAAAAAAAAAAAAAAAAGGAGAAAAACTTGAACAGGTCAGGCCAAAGTCCCAGATTGCTGGCCCATGGAATGGACAGTCAGTGCTCCCTCCAATGCCCAAATTCACCTGGCCAGAATCCCTGTGCTCCACTCTTCTTATCCTCGGACTCCAGGATTCCAGATGGGCTTAATTAGTGGAAACACTAATTAAGGACTGAGACAGCATTAAGAGCAAATGACTTCTGGCTCTATTTCTTTGGGTTTGTTTTTTTTTAGCCCAGAATACATATTTCTGGGCAGCTGATCTATTCTGACACTTTTTATATTCCTTTTGTCAAGAAAATCTTCCTCCACAGTTTGTTATAGTCTGGTAGGTGCCATAAAGAGCATCTAGCACCTGATTCTGACCCTGTGGTAGATTTACCCTTATATTTGTCTGCTTACTTTGTTCCAACTGATCTCCAAAGCTCTGTTTAATTTAGGTCTATATAATTAACAGGGGCAATGAATGAAGAAGGGGAAATTCCTGGGCTTTGTGGTTCAATAACTGATAGAACTTTTATCAATCACTTTCTTATGTGACTCAGTTTATCTAATAAAAATCTAATACTTAATTAAAAAAAAGTCCTTGCATTCCTCAGAGGGCAATTTGAACATAATTCAGCTGTGACAATAGAGAAAGAACAATTATACTCACCTACATGGTCTCAGTGAAATGAGAGGTGTGATTTTGTTCAAAAAGTAATTGCCTGATGTAAATGGACTTCCCAGTGAATACCACCCACACCCCTAATTCTGTGTTTCAGAAAACTACTGGCACACAAACCACAGGAAGTCTGACTAAGAGATTAAATGTCCCCAGATAACATCCACATGAAAATAGTTAATCATTATTTAAGTACTCTTAGCCAGAGCTTGGATTTTCAGATTGCACCATCCTCCCCTTCTATCCCAGGGGTGCTACCATTACAAATTTAGAGAACAGATAGCTAATGAAACGTTTATACCAATTTCAAAAGTGTGATTTATGTTCGCCTTTATAGTCTTATCTCAGCAGAAAT
This sequence comes from Sitta carolinensis, assembly GCA_032173965.1. NCBI lineage: Eukaryota > Metazoa > Chordata > Aves > Passeriformes > Sittidae > Sitta > Sitta carolinensis. Next base: position 55,730,823 of record CM063285.1, on the reverse strand, counting down.
CAATTTTTAATACACTGTGTAGGTCAGCTCTGAACTGCCATTACAAGACTCTGCTGTGAGATGTCGTGGATAGAAGGGGCTTTCCTTGGAATGTGAAAATCTTTCCATTGGCCTTCGGCTGCTGCTTTTGCTTCCCTGGAAGAAATTATGTGTAAACATTTCCTTCAGGTCTCTTTAAAAGAGGCAAGCCATGTTAATCTTTTTTCTCCAGACAAGGAAAATGATAGTTTTCTACTAAATGTTATGTAGGTGACTGGTAAAAGAACACAAATGAAGGAATTAATGCATCAGTATTTGAAATCTCGTGAACATTTTCCCTTCCCCATAAAAGAAGTGCACCTTTGCACAGCAAAATGTGCAACAATCAGATGCAGCTACAAAAAAAATGTTACATGCATTTTGTGTCACTGGGTTTGGAGAAATCCTTGGATTACTGAAATAAATGTCTTTTTTTTTCCTCAGTAATTTTGTCAAAGGAGTCCCACTATGTTCCACAATTGTCTTTATGCTCAGTCCTTTCCAAAACAATGCCTGGTTCCCCTGCTCTATAATTAAAAAACCCACAAATTGATTATTTTTTGTATTTCTTTTCTTATTTAAAAAACACCCTATAGACTATGAGAGCTGCTTCACACAAGAAAAATTCCCATACTTATAACTAAGAGAAGTATAAAGCAGACCTTTCATTCCATACCCCTCTATATGGTTCACTTTGATTTTTCATCTTTAAGGGAACGGAATACAGCTTGGCTGATCATCTATTCCTTCATCTGCACCATACTGAATCACATTTACCTAATTTTCCTTTTATTTTTTTTTTTTTTTGACAGATGATGACAGATATTTTGTTTATCACAGCTCAATTAGTGACTTACTGGCAGGTTCCACAGCCTGGGAGCTTCTGTCAGACCTGCTTTTCACACCTGATGCAGATGGCGGGAAAGACTCAGGGCAATATTGCTGTCCTAGCAGCTGAATGCCCTGAAACACAGAAGTGGAGAACCTGCTCGTGTGTGCATGCACTGGACAGCCTGGAATCACCTTTTTTTTTGTGTGGATCTGCATTTTCTCTCACAGCAGAAGTTGTTGCTGCTGACTTGTGATACATTTAAAGGAGCCTGTTACCTCTTTTCTCTGATTGTGGTCACTGGATCAATAATGTAGAATTGTCTTCTTTTATTTGCCCAGAGAAGTTGTGACTACCCCACCCCTGGAGGTGTTCAAGGCAAAGCCAGGTTGGATGGGGCTTGGAGCAACATGAACTAGTGGAGAAGAAACGAGATAATCTTAAAGTTCTCTTCCAACTGAGGCCATTCTGTGATTCTATAATTCTCTTCTCAGAAACGTTTCTTTTTAAAATGCAAATTTTCATGAGTATCCCTGAATGTTTATTTCTTAAATTGACTACCTTCTTTAAGTTTTTCCTTTTCATTTTCCTCACCTTTACATATATATATATATATAATGTATATATATTCTATATATTTCTGTGGATGATGTTCTTGGATATTCATAGAAAGACTGATACAGATCTCTAACAAACAAAGCGTGCCACCATGTCTGAAAAAAAGAATCATAGAGTTGAATTATCTAAAATCAAGGTCTGGTTTTAGTAAACTGAGGCAAACACAGACTTAAAAAAAGAGTATTCTTAGAAACATAGAATGGTTTGGGTTGGAAGGGACCTTAGAGATCACCTAACTCCAGCTTTTTATAGAAATTAACTGATGATTCCTTCCTATTAGTGGTTACCAGTAGTTTAGAGCCATAGAACCATGGAATAACTCCTGGCACTGCACAGGACAACCCCAAGAATCCCACCACGTGAGCGAGAACCTTGTCCAAATGCTTCTTGACCTCTCTTAGGCTGGTGCTGTGACCACTGCCCTGGGGAGCCTGTTCCAGAGCCCAACCACCCTCTGGGGGAAGAACTTTTTCCTGGTATCCAATATAAACCTGCCCTGATCCAGTTTCATGCTAATTAGGGGGTGTCTTACTTGCAACCACATGCTGAGATGAAGCCACAGTCTCACCTGAATTGTTCCTTGCCAGGTGGTTGAAGAATTTTTATTGGGCAGTGCTCAGTCACAAGCAGTTCTCCTGTGTGGTAATTGCCTGTTCTGCACCAAACTTGTGGCTCACATGGGCACTGATTTCACAGTCTGAACTGCATTGCTCTACCCACTATAGGAATACTGTGCTTGACAAATGATGAACTTAAACTTCACAACAATGCTATTTTGGGCCTGACCAGAGCAGTAGGTATTGAAAATCTGTCTGCTGTGATTTGTTTCAGGAGATATTCTGCCCAGAATTCCAAAACCTGCACTGTGACTTTTATTTCAAAATTTCTCCAGATGTTTATATCCCTTCAGACAGGCAGCTTGCTCCTCATGTAATGTAAAAACACTACAAGAATGTTCCACTCTGTACTTGCCATGAATATGGAGATGTGCCAGTGCTACCAGCAGGTATAACCCCTTAACTCACTCTGCAAGGGCTGACCTTTATTATTCTTTAGAATGGATTAAATTATTCATTAACTTCACTTAGAGAAAAAAATAGATGCTTCATAGACAAGACTTCATCTGGGGCAGTTGAGCCCCAGCTCAACTGCATTATGATGCAGCCCCAGCTGTATTATGGTGCCTGTGGCAAAAGTCCCTTTGCCCATCAGCACAGTGCAAGAAATGCAGTGATCTCTCAACTTCCAGTCCTTCAGGCATGGATCACTCTGCTCGCTGTTCAATATAGACTAATGTATGAAACAAGTATTCACTGATTATGTGCATTTTTGGGGGTATTCCCTTATTCCCTGTGTAAGGGAAATAAAACCTGAAACTTCTCATGAAGTTAGGAAGTCAATAAAACAGAAGCTGGCAATATTATGACACTAAGAAGCAGAATTCAGTTTTTATGCTGAACCGATAGAAAATCTCAACCAACACTTAACTGTTTGTTAATTAGTGGCTTATTTTGACAGTTTTAAACTAGATTTGTGCAGCAGAAGTCTCTGCATTTTAAATGTTCCATAAAAAGGCTAAAATTCTTGCCTTTGTCAAAAGGAAAAAAAAAATTAATAAATTAATTATTAAATTATTAAAAAAAAAATTCAATAAAATTTAGGCAGACTTGATCCACATCCTTTCCCTCATTCCTCATGCAAGGCACCCTGTCACAGAAGATCAGGGAGGCCAGCAAGACCTGTCTTTCCCAAGTCCATGCTGCAAAAAAGGCTCGTCCTGTACAAGCTGTGTGATGGCACTTGAGGTCATCTGCTCCATGGGGAAGCTGCTGCCTACTCTAGGACTACAAAGCTGCGTGTGCTGCTTTCATACACTGCAAAGAACATCTCAGTGAAGCTCTGCTTCTTGGAGGAGCTGGTCACCAGGAACTTGCAGGAGCGGGAGCAGGGCAGCAGCGTCAGACGCTGGCGCGGCCACTGAGGCAAACGCAGCCAGGCTGAATGCAGCAAGTTTTGCACCCAGATGGAGATGTACTCCACGTTTAAGTAGAAGCCTGTGCAGAGGCTTTCTAGGACCAGGGATCTGTGACCTGGCAGCAGCTCTTTGCCCCGGCGATGGACAAAACACACGGCACATCCCATCTCACACTCCGTGGAGCACGTGCACTCCAGCACCACACGGATGTCAGAGCACCTCTCCGGATGCTGCTTCACAGTCCTCTGCTCCAGGATGAAAGAGTGACCAGGGGGTGGCCGCAGGAACACAAGCAGCTGGTAGAAGGTTCTATTCTCGAGGATACTCCAGCATTCATAGTTGCCATCCATTCCTCTGTCCGGGTAAATCTCCACCATGAAAATCCTCCTGGAAAACTCTCGGCTGATATACAGGAGGTCATGCACCAGCAGCTTCAGATTCCTGCATGGGTCAGGCAGTTCCTTCACTGGTAAAGGGGTGGATTCAGCCAACAGCCTGGCACCACTGCATGCTCTGTTGAGTTCTTGTTCCCCATTGTTATCATCCTCGCTGCTGGAGGCAAGCTTCCTTTGCCAGGCAGGCCAGCAGACCTGCATGAACATGGCCACTGCACTGGCCCAAAACAGCCAGTTCTTAAACACATAATGGACAAGAGCTCCTTTCAGAGACCTGGCCTGCTCAACCTCCTGCCACAGCCGTATCATCTCCTGATGAAGAAACTCCTGGTGCTGCTGCATGCGCTGGTCCGCGGCCCCGCTGTCCTGGGGATCGCATGTGAGCATGGGCAGGGAGGCCAGCACAGTCACGAGGAGCATGACAGCCACAGCCATGGCCTCCTCTGACAGGCAGGGCAAGGGGCAGCAGGGCAGGAGTTGCCTGGTGCTGGCTCCCACTCTGCCTGTTCTCTGTGATGTCACAGCCACCAGGGCAACGTCACTAGGCTGACAAGATTCCACCTGCAGCCCCTGCTCAGTGGTTTCCAGGCACCACAACACTAGATGCCAACGGACCACAGGAGCTGCCAGGAGGTCTCTTGGCAAAGCAGACAAATCCCCAATGCCACCACAGAGAGCCCTGAGCTCCTCTGACCCATCCCCTGTGACAGAGCCCAGCCTGGCCCTGACAGGATTAGATCTCTTGCTTTGGCTTAGAAACCCCCCTAGGCATTTGCCCCAAGCCTCATCTCGCCCAGTCTAATCGTGAAACAGAGCAAAGGACTGAAAACATCAGATAAAAAAGATTTCACTGACTGACATAATCAGAAGGGATCCTTGCTAGACTTTGATTACATTGAGCCTGGGCTCATGGAGAATAAAATTTAGTGTGCGTTTTTGCAGTATCTAATAAACATCGACAATCAGCAGAGACACTGACTTGCCTGTTATCTTTATTACTAAGGCCAAGTCTCCTAGAACAAAGACTTTGTGCAAGGGATAAGACAATGTATTAGTGATACTGTGGAATGTGGATGAGATGTCCAGCTCTGCCTTGAGCTCAAAGACTGAAGTTCAGCTGACACCTGAAGGGGTCAGTGGCAGACCCTGACTGTGCTGAGGGGACAGAGCAGACCCATACAAGGTCTTACTTTGGTGGATCTGAATTGCTCTGGCCAGGCTTACAGCAGAGCTTACAGAAAAATGTCAAGGGTTTCTGTGGTCCCACAGAGATGAGATTAGTAGGAATTTCTATTTTTGCTGATTGTTTTTAGTCAGAAAGAAGTAGCTCACACAGACACATGCAGGTGACTGTGAATGTATCAGCCTGGAGATAACAACATTCAGAGTATGTAGCGACATCACAGCTCAGGGACAGAGGATGTGACCTGAGTAAAATCAGTCCTGTGATTTACAACTGAAAGGGCCTCTGCAGATACAAAATCTGGGGGTGGGAGCTGAGCTCTTCTCCCTGGCAATCAGTGACAGGATGGCAGGACAGAGCCTTAAGCTGCAGCTGGGAGGTTTAAGTTGGACATCAGAAAGAATTTCTTCACTTTGGGATGGCCTGTCCAGGGGAGGTGGTGAAATCACTATTTGTGGAGAGGTTTAAGGAAAGACTGGACGTGGCATTCAGTGCCATGGTGGTGTCAGGTCATAGCTTGTACTCAGTGATCTCAGAGGCCTTTTCCAACCTGATTGCTTCTGTGATTCTGAGGGGATGTTTGGAGTGACAGCACTTACATTAAGTGGAGGCTTAGTACCTTCCATGTCCAGTTTCCCCCATTGAAGGATGTCTGAGGGCTGTTTCACTGTTTAGACCCTCAGACAGATAAACCTTACTATAATGATGGTTCTAGCAAGTGGTATTTTGTGTCCTGTATCTCTCTCAGACTTGATACCATTAAAAATCCCCTCCTTTCTTTCTTATTTTAATGCTTAACGTGGTTAAGTCTTTTCCCCAGTAGACTCAACAAAATGCAAAACTCATTCCCTATTTTATTTCTATTTGGTAGATATATATGGATATATGAATATATTGGGATTCATGAAATTGAATTTTATCTATTCTTACTCCACCCTCCTGTCTCTCCTCTTTCCTCCCTGTGTCCATATTTATTACATTAACTTTATCAGTCGACCTTGAATTTTATTGTGTCACCAAAGGAAGAATATTTAATCAGTAGATTAATGCACCAATACTTCTGAGGGCTTTTTCCCCATTGAGAAAAAACATTTCCCTGGTAAATGCTTCCTTTTGGAGTATTTCCAACAAAGGTGTGATTTCCAGCTGCTGAGCACAGAGTGTCAACACCAGTATTGGTATTTACTGGGACATTTTATAGCTTCTGCAGGAAGGAGTTTGTATGTGGTTATTTAAAAAGATGTCATTTAACATATTTTTCAAAAACATCTCAATAGAACTGTATTCATCCTTCTAAACTTGATATTAAGGTAACTGGCTTGTGGATCAAACTCATGAGATAAATTTATGAAAGATATAAACATGTAGAAGTAATTTGCCTGACAGAAAACGTGTGTAAGCAGGTATAAGGGTAGGCAATAGGAAACACCCTCTGCTCTGCCTGAAGCCCGCACTGATTCTGTTGCCATACTCCTTCTTTTCATTTTAAAGTAATATAAATAAGAATTAGGGATGAAGTAGCATCTGATTAGCTGGTATGAACATCAGCATTGACCTGAACCTTACTCACAGATTGTGGGAGACATGTCCCAGAGTTAAACATCCGAATGTGGCGATAAATGAGGCTCTCCTGATTTTCATAAACTCCAGACCTAGACCAAAAAATGGCATTTTTGCAAGTTCTTTTGCCTTTAGCCTTGGTTCACTCAATCTCTATAATTTTGAGACTGCCTTGACTATTATGGATTGGAAACATATTTTCTCAAATATACAAGCATTGTTGATTGAAAATAAAATGCAGGCTAGCCCCCAGTTAATTCATAAAGAGGAATCAGAAAACACAAAGACACATTGCAAAGCCTGGGGAGAGTATCCTCTAAGAGAGATAAAAAGAGAGACCCCCTAAAGGTTTTAAAAGAATAAATAAAGACAGAATGTTTCTGTCACTGCCACAGCATGATATGAATGGTGATCTCTTCAGGCTCTCCCTCCTATCTCCTTCAGAACAAACACCCTGTTCAGTCCTTGTGGGCTTCCTCTGCTCTTCTGGTGAGTTTTGCCTTATATACACCTGGTTTTACAAAACCTGTCAAGACTGTCTCACATTCCTCTCCCCTCCTCAGCATCACGAAAGAATCCATCTCTACAATTTCTTCATAAAGGCTTTTATTTAAGGAAACAGCTCCTACCCCACTGCACTTTTCTCAAACAGCAGCTGTGCAAAGCTGGCCCCACGATTGCATTTAGTTTTCTTTATTTTAATGTGAAACCTTAACTTGGATAACTCTGTTGGGGTTTTTTGTGCATCCCTAGGCAACTATATGCAAAAAGCCCCAGCGTTTATGACTATATCCATTTTTTCCCATTTCCTGGATTCTAAATTCAGACTTTTCCATTTTGATCTGCCTCAGGATATTTTACACATATTGCTCATGTCTAGGCCATAACTTTTTCTAAGGTATTTCATCACATATATGCTAATGAAATGTGACAAACCAATGTTTGTTCTTTGGATGGTGGATGTCTATGATAGATGATCAAAGCTTCCTGATGGAAACTATCTTCATGGAATTTGAACGGTCAGATCCAAGCTGTTATTTTCATTTATTCTAAGATATTACTTTTATCTATCTATCTATCTATCTATCGATCTATCTATCTATCTATCTATCTATCTATCTATCTATCTATCTATTTATCTATCGATCTATCGATCTATCGATCTATCGATCTATCGATCTATCGATCTATCGATCTATCGATCTATCGATCTATCTATCTATCGATCTATCGATCTATGATCTATCGATCTATCTATCTATCGATCTATCGATCTATCGATCTATCGATCTATCTTCTATCGATCTATCGATCTATCGATCTATCGATCTATCGATCTATCTATCTATCGATCTATCGATCTATCGATCTATCGATCTATCTATCTATCTATTTATCTATCTATCTATCGTCTATCTATCCACACACAAATGTAAACATTTTAATTGCTGAGACAATATTTTCCCTTCATAATTTTCTTTTCATTAAAAAAAAAAAAAAAATATTATTTTGCTCCTGGTGACAGTACTTGAGGAATTTTCTTCTACTTCTTAAGAGAAGTTGATTTGGTTTTAAATCTCATATTACATTCATGGCTAGAGTTTAGCATAACTTTTAGAAATTGTCTAATAAATGTGTGTCCAAATAAAGCAAAAATCAGTTCATGTAATTCTGGACAATGTATTCTGACACAGCCACAGCAAGGAAGGAAGAATTCACTAGTAAATAACATTTTTACTCAAACTTTTCCTTACAGATTGTGAACAGCAACCCTCACAGCATTGATCAGTAGACTTTGAATTAATTCTCTTTTACAGGAAAACTTATGCTGTCCATGGTCATGAAGGAATGGAAATAAACAGGCTCATTGTAGATGCAGGGGAAAGGGAAACCCTTTATTTCCCCTTGGAGCAGTACAGAAATTATTTGGAAAAATATCACATCTTGAAGTTTGGAGGCAACTCTATTCCTATCAGTGATAGATTCTTAAAATGTCTACATCATTTCCTGTTTTCTGTTCACAGACATAGAGAACCATTACTTTTCTCTTTCTCTGTGTTTACAATTGTCTCCAGAATTTCTTTCAACTTTGAGCTTTCCAGAGGAGTTAAATTATGTCTGAAAACTTTTTACATTTGTGCAGTTTGGCTCCCCCAACTCTCTCCAGACTCTGCTTCCCCCACCACAGACACACAGTAATTGCATAATATTGATGTTATTCTGCTGTTTTTCAATTCTAATTCTGTGCTGCCATACTTCAAAATTCCAATTTGTTTCTTAACATCTACAGTGTGTATGGAATAAGGCTGTACTGTTAGACAAGCTGTCCAAACTGATTTGCTCATTTTCAGGCATTTTTTGGTGTTTTAATTAAAGTAATTCCTTAAAGTGGATACAAAAATTCTCTTTTTTTCTCTTTAATTTACAGTCTCCTTGTTTACCACATCCCTTCTGCCTATTAGGTTCTTCCTGTTTTTTTTATATTTGAATCATTAATAGTATCCCTGCTGGATCTTAACAGCTTTCCTTGTTGTAGTTGTCATTTTCAGTGTATCAGAGCTGACCCAGAGTATGACTGACAGTGACTCTGCTCTGAAATGAAAATTAAATGGGGGTGCCAACTCCTGCTGGATAGATAGTTTACTTGAAAATATATATTTTCAAAATAATGTGCTAAATCATGATGAATGAGAATGGAAAACAGAAAATATTACAAAAGGAGATGAGTTGTTTTAACAGTGAATAAAGCAAAAAAGCCATGTGAAGATACAGAAATAGAGTGAAATAAGTGATATTAGCAATGCTGTTATTAATATTTCAAATTGCTAATCATAAGAACTGGTAATGCAGGATGGCACCATGAATTACCATGTACAGGCAGAAATATTGCCCTGAAGAAATTCTAGTCAGGGTTTAATGATAATCTGTTGCTAAAGTTAAATACTGCAGCACACAGAAAAGCTTGTTTTGTAGAAATAAAAATTGTCAATGAAGGAGAGAAAGCCTAGAGGAAGACATGGGGGATTGGAGACTGCTGAGAGAAAGGTGGGAGACAGGAATGCCAAATGAAGGGAGTCCCAAGGGCTGGAAAGAGAACGAGGGACAAAAGTCCAGTTGTGGGAATGTACCCTGATCTCCATCCCAGCATGAGAAAGAGTTTTTGAGAGGAAAACTAGTCCTGGATTTATATTTTAATATAGTTGATGGTTAAAGCTGTATTTTACTGCATGCCTGGACTGTTTTCCCTGGGAGGGAACGTCTTCTCTTCACATAGAGGAAAAATACACAGAAGCAAGAGGAAAGCTGGAAAACACTGGAAAAAAAACTGCAAGCAACACAGCTCCAAGAAGGATAACTGGTTCGTCCAGACCTTTATAGTGCAGGTCGAGCACATGGGAAAATAAATCATCACAGTTAAATGCTCTGTGGAGGAGAGGAGGAAACGCTTTGGCATCTGAATCCATAACCTGGAGCCCACACCACAGTCAGCATCAATGCTGGCCTGGGGAGATGAAAGGTTTCTTTTTGCTCCACATTAACCAGTTAACTCAGTGTTGATTTCAGACAACAGACCAGTTCTTATTAAGATGAAAATCCAGCTCATGTTAAAAATCAAAACTTAAAGACTAAGTTATTTTTTCAAATCCTAAAAAATTAAAAGGAAAAATCTCTGCATAAAAAAAAAGCAAAAAATTACGTCAGTAACAGCATGAAATGTCTTTGTTTTCTCTTGAAGACTGAAGTTTTTATGGCTTGTGAATAAAAAGGTATCATTTATTAGAGGGAATACATACATGTGCAAATGTGTGGACACACTTTAACCTTTCATTTTATCATCTTGAGAGAGTTTTGGTAACAAGGGTTTTTATTTTCAGTTTTACTTTTATGAAACAAGTTGACTGATAAGGATGGTTATAGGAAAATATTAAGTAAGATCAGGTCAGGTCTTCACACAAACATATTTTCAGTGGAAGAACGGGAATGATTATCCAACCAGGGAAGATTATTTCCATCACTTATCTCTATTAAACATCTTAAAATTTCTCTAGCTTCAATGCATAAATATTTATTTTGATCTTAATAGGTTTTACACACAGTAGAAGATGAGTGCTTCTGATTCCTATGCTGGCAACACAGCTCATTTTATAGAATATTATTTTAACCAAATTTTGACTTTGAATCAGCATTGAGGGAGGGGACTGTTTGGAACTGTGACCAGGGAGACTCTGATATCAAACTTACAGTTTTTTTCATTATTAAAAGAAAATTAATCTAAGAAATCATAACAGAGAGTCAAGTTTAGCAATAGTATTTTCTTTTGGTCTTATTTTCACTGCAAATGCTGCAGAGAAATGAACTGAAACAAAAAGACCTACTAAGGGACCAATTGTGCTTTTTCAGAGGGTAAAGGAGGCTTTTACCTCATCTCTTCTCTGGGTTCTTCTTCTTCCATATCATTATTATTGAACTCTTATTTGGCAACAGAAGTTGTTGTTAAGTGACAACTATGATGCCACAGGACAGACAGATACCTAGCAAACCAGACTTCTGCTTAAGTAAACTAAAGACTGGATGAATATAATCTTGATTCTCAAACAGTGCTTAAATTAAAGCACTGCTCCTTTCAGGCAAAAAGGTGAGCAAAGCACAGCTGTTCAGGAGAAAGCACAAATGCAAATTGTGCAAATCACTGCAGTATGGCAAAAAGCACTGGGCTGCTGCAGAGATGTCAATGTGCTCCAGCAGAGGATTTGATCTTTAACTCTGTTTGTCAGCAAAGGGAATAAATTCAAAAGAATCCTTCTTTTCAGCATGTAAGTCCTGCTCTGTGCAGCTTTAGAAAATAGTCTTTGTAACAACTGTGCATTTTATTCTGCTCTCATATTCTACTCTGATATTCTCACTATCAGGGAGAAGAACTTGCACATTTGTATTATCAGTCTCATATGGGAAATAATAAAGATACGTTCAATAAGATCCATTTCACCAAAACTGTAGTGGTTAAATTTTAAAAATATTGTCCCACTCTTTTGTAACTTGCTTGGAAAAAAAAATTCAGGAGAAATGTGAAGCATTGGGATGTCAGCCTGGCGTCTGCAGAGCTGACACAGTGAACATGGTGGCTTTAGAGCCTCCTCCATTAACCCAGCTTTAAAGACTTCGAGCTTCCTCCTTTCTAAGGTTATACCCTGAGCTTTTAGTTTCTATCAACCATTAGAGTAGCAATGTACATTTCCATTATATAAAAAAAGTTGATTTTTCTATTTATTTGTTTAATTTGTCTTTAAAGATTGTCTTCCTTTATCTTCAACCTCTCTTTTTTCTTTTTTTTTTTTCTTTTTTTTTTTTTTTTTTTTTTTTTTACCAGAATCTGAAATTTGACTTTTCACCCCAAACAAAGCAAAAGTCCTTGATCCTTTACAGGAGTTAGTGGCACATGTCATTTAACAGCATCTGGGGTCCTGCTCATCTCCTGATCTCCTCTGTGTGATCCAGATGCATCCACACCACTGAGTCAGCAGAGCCAGGTACATTTATGGCAGGTGAGTATTTTCCTCTGATCCAATATTGTGTAGCCTGAGTCCATGTCAGTGCTGGAGGTTACAGGTAGAACAGGCTGAACAGTTCCATCACAGACTGCTGTTCTCACGGTAGTTCTGCACCTTGTCAGATGGATAAATAAATATATTTTTGTAACAACGTGGAAAGAGACATTTCCTTTCAAAAAGGAAGGTGCTAACAGAGTCTGTAACATAGTTATTGCTTAAAAGGTAAAATCGGTTCACATTTGGCAGTGGATGGAACATTTCCAGTCTGAATGCCCCTGCCAGACTCAGGGAACCTCCCTCTGGAAGAGCACTGATCTCCCTTTGGCACCAGACTCCCCCTTTTCTCTCCAGGCCAGGCAGTGATGGTGCCATCACTGCTCTGTGCCAGCCCCTTGGTTAGAAATCCCAGGACAGGGAGCTGTGGATTTCCCTGAGGCAGTAAATAATCGAAAGGACTTCTCCCAGCAAGGAGAACAAACCAATTTCCTCCACAGGCACCAGGCTGGACCAAAGACAGTTTTCATCCCTCCTGTACCACACTGTTGCTGAGAAAAATCAAAATTAAAGGTGAGAAGACGAAGAGTTTCCAGACAAAACCAGAGTAACTCTGGAAGCTCACAGCTAGTGCTCCCTTTCTGGGGATGGCAGTGTCAAACTCTTTTACCGACACTGAATTAAATAGTCTTTGAATAAAACATGTGAACAACATCAGGAACAACAACTAAACCCGTGGGAGTCGCTGCATCACTGGGCTACAGAATCAAGCTGCTTTTGCCCTGGCTCTCCCTCTCATGAATTGTGCACTGCTGAGCCCAGCAGCCCAGCTCCAGTGTGTGTCTCCACACACAGCTACACACTTAACAGGCAAGGCTGGGGACAGGCACCAGCACAGAAGGAAATACTGATTCCCGATAGAAGTGCTGCTGATTTTTCTGCTCTACAATAATCCCTCACACAGGACCCCAGTGTGTGTCCAGACTTTCCTCTCACATTGATTTCCTTTTCACATTTCAGCTACAACAGGGGAAAAGATTCATGTTTTCCGAGTATTTCTTCGCAGCTTCACTAGATTGGATAATTCAATATTTTTTTAATTGGCATTTTCAATTAATCAGTTTCTCAGAAGCATTAGGCTCTCTATATATGTGGCTTATTTGAGTGCTTCATACTGATAAAATATGCAAATAACTCATCTAACCTCATTGCAATCTGGCAGAGGTGGACTGCTCCCAGTAATTGATGTATTTAATAGTTGTTGTTGCCTGCATTTCCTATGGAAAGAGAACATAGGATGCTAAGTGCAGTCAGTAAATGTTCAAGGGAGTGATACTGTATTTGAATTATTCCATTCCATATTGTATTGGTCTGTTGAATATCCAACCCAGGAAACAAGCCTTGGCTCTATGTTCAGTTTTTGCTTCCATATTGATGGGGTTTTAACTGTCTCATTCCTTTGAAACGTTAGGGCAACCTGTTTATTTATTTATTTTATATATAAATAATCAAAGCAGCCTGATTATTTATTTCTTTTATAATGCCACTCAGAACACTATTCTTTTGTCCCTGACTTCATGGAATGTAGGGAAATCTCTTGTTTATAAAACTTAACCCCATTTGTGCTGGTCAAAACTTGCATTTTCCAATAGTTTTTTTTTTTAAAACAAGTAAATTATGTAGACATACTAAAATATACACATAAATATTTCCATTGAAATAGTTTGGGTTTTTTTAAATGCTCAGTGGTCATTGATTTAGAAACATTGGATCAAAAATAAAAATAATCTACACACACACACACTCTAAAGATGTCAAAATCTAGAAGTAATTTTTCTAAATAAACACTATTCCCAGCACACATTCTAAATAAATATTCATTGCCATTTTCTGAGTAGAGAAGCATATTCCTCCCGTAATGCTTTTCTATGCTGGCCAATAGGTTTCTGCAAAATGATGTTTTGTAAATAAACTAAAGCTTAAAATTATTTTTGACACTACTGTTTATTAAACAAAACTTATGTGGTACACATTATGGTATTAGAAAATATCTGTATGCTCTTAAACACTACAAACGGTAGCCCATGAGTTAGAATGGTCATTAAATATTTCTTTTGTTATTGTCTTTTGAACTTCTGTTTTCCTTCCACCTTTTGCAAATACTGAATGTTTTTAAAACTCAAACATTGTAGAACCCCCCAAGCAAAGATAAGGAAAATGAATGTTTATTTGGAAAAAGGTGAATATCAGTATTTATAATAAGGATATTAAAGCACTTTAAAAGGGATGTAAGCTCTCATATCCCAGTGTGAAAGCAAACTTCTGCCTAACAAGTAGGCGTAGGAGCTTTTCCCCATGTTCCTTGTCATGGTCATCTTGTTTCCACAGCTTTTATCATGTTTTCCTCACAAGCATCTGAACTGGCATCAGGTAATGCCAGAACCATCTACCAAGGCATGTCCTGTAGATCTCATAGTATAAACCTGTCATATCACCTGAAAAGCAGCCAAATTTCCATGTATTCTTATTCACACTAATGGCAATAATTTTCAGTAATACCAATATTATTTAATAATTTAAATAATGTAATTTATAATAATATTAAAAAATATTTTTTGTATATCTGATAAGACTCAAACCAGATAATTCTGCATTGCAGGCCGTGGTTATTCACCAGCAGTTAAGTTGGAAGAGTGACAGAGGGGGTGGACAGGCAGGCACCAAGAAAAACACAGGCAAAAAGTAGAACTCTCCATATTTGCTTGGCCATAAGCTTCAAATGCAGAAGCACCAAGTTCATGTGTGTAAGGATTCCTTAGCCTTCAATCTGCACATTTGGTTTACCCAAACTGATCACATTCACGTGGAAGGAATAGAAATATCTGGTTTAAAAACTTTGAAGGTTTTTTAAAATGTAACTCTCATGTCTACATGAACCATCCAAGCAATTTGACACTCATTCTTTCAAAAATGTGCTCCAAAGCCTTAATCCTACAAAAATATAAAGAATTCCTTTAATCCTTAGGGTGCACTGCACACAGGGATAGATATTCTCTGCATCAGGAAGATACAAAGGGCCAGATCCCTGCTTTGAATAAATTTTCAATGATTCATTTGCTTTAACAAATTAAGGGAATATACTCCCCTGAAAAAGAGTCACAGCTATAATCCTTTGGAAGTGGGCAACCATGTCATAGTAAGTGATAGGTCCTCCTCAGGTGAGCTGTGATATCTCACCTTTCTGCATTTCTGTCTTTTCCCAAATGCAAAATAAGATATGGAAGCTTAAATCCCTGTCTCTAACCATTAGGCATTTTATCTGTGCATGCTGCATGCAGGCACTCAATTACCAGCCTGGCTGATGACTCATTAACTCATGCTAACTCAATTGTGTCCAAGTTGATGATGACTTGTGAGGTTCACTGGCACTGAGTTTCTTCTTGAGACAGAAACTCCTGGATAATAATAGACAACAATGAATAGAATGCTCACATGTACATGGCCTTCATCTGAGCTGACCTGTTCCTGATGCTCTGTGGAGGCTCCATCTGAAGCAGCAGTCTCAGCTCCTCCCTGCTCTCAGGGAAGGTCCTGGCAGCTGAGTTAAAAGAGCTCAGTGCCTGTTCCATTCCCACACACAGGCACCTGCAGTGTTTGATATCTGGACTTCTCCCACGTGCCTGCAATTTCTGAAGCAGCAGCCAAGGGCCAAGCAGGAATCTTAAAAACCAAAGTACCTCTGTGTGAAGGTCTACATGCACCTGTGTCACCAAGTGAAGGGGGTTGCTCCTCCTACACATCCAGTACTGACTTCTTCCAGAGACAGGACAGTGGATTTAGTGGATCTTTGATCTGACTGTATGGAACCCTTTTTCATCTTCCTGTTAAAATGGCAGTGGGATTTATTTTAAGGCTGAGTTGTTACACGTCCCATGATTTTCTACAAACTAATTCTCTGCTGCAATGTGTTTATTGGGCAGTGTCTCAGGCAAGGATTTACTGTTCAGAAAAAGTTTGCAGCAGGAGCACCTGACTGGCAGGGTTCAAGTCGTGACCCAGGCTGCCGTGCAGGTGAGTGTACTGCCAACTGAGACCATGGCCTGAGCCTCCTGAAACCTTCCTCCAGACATTCTCCATCCTGTGGCTTCTGTCCCCTCTTCTGGCACAGCATCCACCATTCTTCACTTGTCCCCAGCAGTCTGCTCACTCAGCCTTGACCACAAATCACAGTCCCTCTGTGTCCCTGTTCCTGTGTCCACTGGGTATCCATCCCACTCAGGTCCTTCCTGGCAGTCTGGGACCTGCTTCCCAGAGCTCCTAACTCAGAGAGGGCTTCACATTGCTGGGTTAACAATAATCCTCTTCAACTCTACAAGCTGTACAAAATACAATGCTTTCTGTTCATCAGGTTTATTTTTCTCATCTCCTAGGTGAAAAAAGCCCCCTGCACAATTAATTCATCCTTGCTCTTTTCCTATCCTGGCAAACACCTTCCATATCCACCCTCTTATTTTCACCCTGTTCCTCTTTATTCCAGGGATGGTTTGCTTTTGAATTTTTTCCACAAATACATGAACTCATATTTGCTCTGCTGATATTTTTAATTTGTAGTTGAAAACCGAAATCTGAGTGCTGTCTCAAGATTTTTCTAGCTGTTATCTACTTTCCATTTTCATTTTGCTGCTGCTAGAACTGAGGCCACATGGAGAGGGACTTTGTAGGAGAATTCAACTAAGCTTTGTTTTCTCGGATGAGCAATGCTCTTGCTATAAGTGCCTGTCATCACAAGACTTTAGAAAATATATCATGAAAACAGGGAGTGACTGGGGAAAACTAGAAACAAAATAAAAGAGTACAAGTACATGTGCCTCTAGTTTTAGAATTAGAAATTGAGGAAAAGGCCTTATATAATACATCAAAAGACTTATATAAGTGATTTATTTGGTTTAGGATAAGTGATTTATTTGGTCTATTTTTGTTCTAGGCTTTCAGTGTTATAAATGACAGCAAGATCTCTTTCAAACAGAAATACAACACACACTTGCTTAGACAGAAACTTTCTTAATTCTCATGTAGGAGAGATGAGGTGGTGTTGGATGTAAGTCATAATTCTGGCATACTGTCGAGTATTTCTGCAAGAATAAGACTTGGAAACATTAATTTACAACTTTGGAAGTTAAAAGGCAGTTGCAAGTACAGAGAAAAGTTACTTCTCTTCCAAAACTCATCCAAATTCCTGCCGTAGCCCTGTGACAAGCACCCCAATTCCAGGTTCTCACACGATGTGTCCATTATCATCCAAACTGCTCCTGCATCCTCACCCAGGAGCGGAAGCTGTGTTGGATCCCCCACAGCACAGGGACAGTGGGGGAGCACACACAGGAGGAAAAAGCAACAGCATCTCTGATGGAAGAACAACTCCCTGTGTCAGCTGCTCCCTGATCAATAACAACATTTATTATGCCTTTGTGGCAAGGCTGCCTTTTGCTTCCCTGCCTCACACGTTCCCACAGTGAGAGCTGCTGGCACAGGCTGACCTTATTCTGTGAACCCTCTTCTTAGAACCACTTCCTGCACTGGTTCTTGTATCTATTCAACATTATACCTGCCTGGAAATAGGCAGTTTTTTCCCTCTCATCCCAGATTATTAACAACTGCCTTAGAGCCATTGTTTGCTATTTCATTTGAAAATTAAGGAATTGAAAAAGATCATTCAGGAGATGCTTCTGGCCCATGCCTGGAAGTGTCCAAGGTCAGGTTGGATGGGGTTTGAAGCAACCTGGTCTAGAGAAAGTTGCTCCTGACCATGGAAGGGGTTTGGAACAAGATGCTTTTTACAGTCCCTACCAACCCAAACCAGTCTGAGGTTCTAGGATTCTGTTCTCACTCTGGACAATCCCCAAACACACAAATATTTAATGCATTTTCCATGCTTTCGCTTAACAGAATGAGGGTTTTCAGTTGTCCCTAAAAAAACCAAACTTCTTTTGCCCTCATGTGTCTGGATTATTTTGACATCACATTAGAGGGAAAACCTGAAGCTCAGCCACATTGCTGGACACAAGAAAATCTGCCAGGTGGAGCTTCACAGAAAGAATGACAAGTACAATTTCTCACAAGTCTGGAGGTTATTTTCTGAATTCCAAAACGTTTTTCTGCACTTCAAGCCTGAAAAGTGATGGTCTTTCTCTGGAAAAGTTATTTTTTTGTAGTTCATTAACATGGTGAGCTTGCTCATAAAGACTGTAGAGATGCCTTGGTGATAGAAACAATTTAATGAGGTTGATGGTCTCAAAGAAGATTGTGTTGAGCTAAAGAGCTAAAGAGGAGCAGTTTGAGCAAGTTTTCAATTTCTCAAGCATATGACAAATGTGTATAGATTTTTCTTTTTCACTATTTGCTTAGAATAAATAAACAAAATATGAGTTAAACTGATGATTTTTTCTTTGTTTTCTTATCAAATTTAAAGTAAGTTTGAATACTTTTTTTCCCAGACAAAGTTAAATATTTTCTCTTCTTTGGATGTCTTTTTAAAATGAATGTCAATGCATTTTCAGATAAAACCTTTTTGAAATACTAATGAAAACACTTCAATTAAAAATGTCAAAATGAAGACATTTATTTTCCATTCTTTTTTTCTGTGATGACATTTGAAGACAAAAGTAAAATGGGAAATGAACTGTGCTTTTTAGCTTGCTCTGTTATTGGCTGACATGAGAGTTCACACTTTTTTTCCACCATTGATTAGAAAGGCCTCTAAGGATGGCTTTCCACAAAAAAGATTATAGAAAAGAATCCAACCAATGTATCTGAGTAAATATATTTTGATGGGAGCAGAATAGGAAAACTCAAAGAGAACAGGGACCTCTGCTACGTAGAAGGTTTCTAGATGATCACAGGCAAATACCATATAAATGTGATTAATTTCTTACAAACTGATACACTGTGAAAAATTGAACTCAGCCTCTAAGCAAATGAAATCTCCTTAGCAGCTTTACTTGTCCAGTTTATTTGCTGGTGAGCTAAGCTACAGATTAAGAGCATCAACATGCACTTTCCATGCTCAAAGGCCATGCTGAGGTGAAATCAGTATCTTCATAACCTGATATTTAGATTTGAAGAGAGCATGACAGGGAGAAAACAGAACCAAAAGCCTCAAAGGAACAATAGAGCTTGTTTCCAAAAATATTGATCGAAGCGTTGCTGTTTGAAGTCAGCTTGGCTCAGGCAGGTGGCTGATGAGCTGAAGGAGAGTGCACTGTTTTGACAGGAAGGCAAACATATCAGTTTAAATTTAACAATCCCTCTACTCAAGTTGTCATTTCAAATCTTTCTTATGCCATTGACCTGACATTAGATCAATAAAATTATGACATTTTATGGCACATCAGTAACATAGCAAAATATTGATTAAAAATCTCAGAGGATGGAAAAATACCAGAAAGCATATATGGCATATGTGGGTTTTCTTTTGGTTTTTGGGGGCTTTTTTCTATAGTAATGACCTCCTTTACTGCAAAGACGTTAACTGGTTTTATCTTTGCCATATAACTTTATTTAGTAGTTACTGACATTTTTTAGGACATCATTTCTGACTAAAAAACTTTGACTAGCCCTAAAGGAGGCCAGTTAGCTGAACTCATTACTTTTTGTCTGAATATACACATTGAAACGTATTTGTTCTCCTTGACTGTTTTACTTCAATATTATTTTCATCTTTCTATTATTTCTGTATGTGAGAAAGCATTATTACAATTTTTCTTGAAGTGTAGCTCGATACCCACTCTATACATAAAACTAAATCTTTATGAATGATGCCAGAAGGTGTGTTAAAATGTTATATTTTTAACAATAGTCTCAAAGACTAAATGGGAAAAAAATAACCTTATTTGAAGACTGACCATAAAACTCCCTCTTCTCAAGAAAGCCTAAACTAGTGCAAGTTTAGAAAAGTACACTAAAATAAACCAAATGTTTAAAATGTAATACCTGGCACAATATAACTAAATGGGGAAAAACATTTTTTTTGTGAGGTAAAGAATGTGTAACAGTAACAGAGGTTATATTTGGTGGAGTCAAAAATTTGATTTCCATTACCCTGGGCTTTTTTATAATTTGAAAGAG
The DNA here is from genome assembly GCA_032173965.1 of Sitta carolinensis. NCBI lineage: Eukaryota > Metazoa > Chordata > Aves > Passeriformes > Sittidae > Sitta > Sitta carolinensis. Next base: position 55,710,578 of record CM063285.1, on the reverse strand, counting down.
TGCAGCAGCTGTGTCCACATTTTGGACATTGGGGGGGGGGGGGGGTGGTTTCTGTCTATGGCAGCAACATTCCTATTCTCTGTGAAATTACTTCATAAGTTACTCTCCTAAGAGTTGTTGGGGCATGATGGGTGCTTAGTGGTGTGATTTGCATAACCTAATGTGGACATATCCATTAGAAAAAATTAAACACGTCTATAGACAGCACTGGCAACTTTGTCCAGCCCCAAAATTCCAGACCCTGGAGTGCTTAGCACAGGTCTAGCCATCTGGCCCAATGAACCCCTGCTTGGGTCATTGTCTAAATAAAGCAATCTTCCACTTCATATCATTTCTAGGAGAGATGTACCCTTAGAGTGCAACATCCCCATCTGCACACTAAGGATCTTCTGAGTGAGGCAATAGCCACTGAAGAACTGAAGTGCCAGATCAGATTGAGACTGAAATGATGGACTTTAAAATTTTCCTGCAGCTATGCAGAGCTTGACTAGAACCACTCCAGCTTAACCATATGTTTCTCCATGGTAACTCTTCTCCTGACCACAACAGCAAGTCATTTTCAGTATAAAAGCATCAATTGAGGCTCCACAAGTGGCTAAAGCCTAAAACGTAGCAGAGCAAGAGAGCATTCCGGGGTTATTCCCTGATTACGGGGAATACAGGCTCCAGAGGCCCTGGAAGTGGCTGACAGAGACCAGGAGCAGGCACATGGCAGGCCTGTGTCAGCTCCTCTGGGCTGGCTTCCAGGGACATGGGGCCACAGCCAAGTGTTGGAGCAGGACCCAGCATGTCCTGTGTACAAAGGGGGAGGCAAAACCTCCCCGGCACATCTCTGCCACTGCCTGCAAAGCCTGAGGAGGATCTGAGCACCCTGTTCCAAAGGGAGCCCCACAGGAGCTGAACACAAGGTGCACACACTGCCCCTGCTCAGGGAAGCCAGCCCAGTTCTCCAAAAACAGGAGAAAATCCCCAGTGATCAGAGGGTGCTGGACTGGCTGGAAGCAAACTTCCCAACCCAGTGTGGGGGCCTTGGCCAAGGAGGAACAACAGGGACAAGGTAACTGCTCCCAGAGGCTCAGCCAAATGGAGAAAACCAATGACAATAAGCTCTCCCAAGAAGAAGACGAGGGACATCAAAAGCTGTCCCAAAGGGATGATGACAATGTTGAAGTGTTGTCTTGAGGAGGACAGCAAGAAAGCATTGTCCCAAGGGGGAACAATGACAAAGAACTGTCCCAAAAGGAAGATGAGACCAGTGCCAGTTCCAGTGAAAGAGGCCAGAGCACACAGCCTGAGCAGTGCTGCAGGAGAGCAGGCACAGCCTGGCACACAGGAGCACTCAGGAGCCCATGGGCTCTGCAGACACAGGCTGGGCACCAGCAGCGTCCCTCCTGCTCCCCTGCTGGCTCTGCCAGCACCAGGCTGGGCCCCAGACAGGCTGGCTGCCCCTCAGCCTGCTCAGCATCCCAGGGCAGCAGCACAGGTGGAGAGCCCCAGGAGATGGGAAGGCACTGGGGGTGTGTGGGTCTCCAACAGCCACTGCTGGATGCCATGGAGTCAGCCAAGCACTCTTGGTAAGAACAGACAAAAGCTCCTGGGAGTAACCCAGAACTGCTGGGAACAACCAGATATGACAAGGAAAATTGTGACTGGAGAAGGGGTCCATGCAGAGGGAGAATAGAACTTTTCAGGGACAAACATCCTTCTTCGAGCCCTGGAAAGGAGCACAACACGGGACACCAAGAGGGCAGCAAAGAAGCCAGGAAGAGAACTTGGACTGCAGGGAAGAATCAAGCCCACTCAAGAGCCCTGACACCTCTGACCCATTTCCAGAAAGGTCTGAAAGAGCAGACTGTGCATGACAACAAATTTGCATAGAAAGCACGAAACCTGTCCCCAGGTCAGGGAAAAACCCTCCATGCAAAGAACCCCCTCAAGCCTTGGCTGTGCTCCCAGGACCCTGGAAATCCCATCTGGATCAAGGCTTGAACCAGGAAGGAAACCACCATCAGCTGTACTGACACTGGAACCATGACTGTTCTCTTTTGCTCTCTTTATTTCTCTTGCTTTCTCTCTCTCTCTCCAACTCTTCTCTTCTTCTCTCCCTTCCCTTTCCCCCTAGCCCTTTCTCCCAAACCCACTAACAGGTATTAATAGGCTAGCTTAGGGACAAACACAGCCGTAGCCATGCCAGTTATTACTAAAACTTGGAGTTTTTGCAGATGAGACCCCTGTGACTTTTGTTGTTCCTTTCAATCAGGAGCATTTACAAGTCTTGGGTGTTTCCTTCCCCTTGAGGGTGAATTCACAAGGGGGTGGTTTCACCATGGACATACTAATCAAAGTTCTGTCTCAAGCAGTTTTCCTTGGGGTATATTTGGGAATCTCCTGGACCAGTTTGTCCCAGCTGGCTGGTAATGTTAGTTCACATCCTGCAAACTGCATTCCCCTCTAAGGACAAGGGCTGACTGGTTCAGGAATGGTTGTGTTCATGTCAGTGTTCTTCCTCAATGGATTTTCCAGTCCTGTGACAAGCTCTTAATGCAGAAAAATTGCTTTTGCATTGCTTCCGGGAGTTTTATTTTTCCTTCCAGCTCTGGCTCTCCCATTCTATGCTATTGGTTCTTTGTTTTTAATCTGTAGCCTGGCATGGCTAATAGTGTCTGAATTGCACATAAATAAAATCCATGCAAAATGGAAAGGGCTATTGGTTATGGCTGTATTAAACAGAGGTCTGAAAACACCAAGTCAGCATGGAAACTCCTCATTGTAGAACTTTCCATATACTTTTCAGATTTTTTTTTCTTAAGAAATTTGGGTTGACTCCAGTGATGTAAGGAGACATGAACTATTATGGGGATCAGAAGAAGGGTACGAGAGAACCCAGACCTAGAGAGTGCTAGTGGAAACCTCTCATATGAAATTATTCCTCATTTGCCTACACAGAAAATGTGAGTGAAGATGTGCAAAACTATGCTGTCTACCCATGAGAATTCTATGACTTTCATGTCCATGCCCAAACAGACAGATTTTTTCTGTAGAGATGCCACCTGCCTACATTTGTCTTTGCACCTTTGATATCTTCTTCCATGTAATGCTTTTCTCCATGCTTGGCTGAATTTCAGTTACTGTTTCTCCTCTTTGGGGGTTTGATCAGTGACACTGACAACGAGTGGAGCTCAGCCAGGTAATGGGCATGTGACTAACAAACCCTGAGGTAGGGCATGATGAGCTGTACCACATCACGAGTTTATAATTCCACCCAGGAGATTTGAGAGTAAGAAGAGAAGCTGAGAGTGACCAGAGTTAGGATCACCAGCTGTGTTGCCAGTAACTCAAGGGAACACAGAGAATGCTGCACCTTCCACATGCCAGTTCCTTTTCCTTTGCAAAACCAAGAGATACACCTTTAGCTATTGAACTATAAAAAAATGTTGCTGAAGTGCTACCATGGCTGTGATTTCTGTGTGATTATTTACATAAAGCATGAAAAAAGGAAGCTGAATTTTTAAGCCATATTCACCAGTCACTTTTCTAACCCGGGGTATAATTTCATAAAACTGTCCTACTCCAAATTGACTCAGTTGTGATAGACTTCTAAGATCCTTCAATAAGAAGAACTTAGTCAAATGGATTTGTATAATTATACACAGGCAGAAACAAAAGTTGTGTCCAAGGATTCAAAGAACAGGAACAACACATGGAGCATACCAAAGCCTGTGATCCTGTTAGGGAACTCAGCTGTTCATGGGGAGGGAAACAAAGAGACTCCTGATGCTCACTCAATTCCAGACTCAGACTCCAGTATAACTAACAGGATCCAGGATTTACATTTGCATATAAGCTTAACATGGATACAAACCCTGCCAAGAAAATAGGGTGAAATTCAGTCACTATTTAAGTTAGTAATGAAACTCCCACTGATTCCTCTAGATCACATTTTCATCCCTGAACTTTACTGCTTTACCCCAGTGATATGATTGAGGACAAAGTGAGCAGAATGTCAATACCTGGCTTTATAACCAGACCAACTTTGGCTGCCACAGCAGCTGCTTTTTACCTGGCACAGGGTATATACAGGAGTCAGCAGACCCAGGGAAGTGACCTGTGTCTTACCCTTGTCCCCACTGCTGGGCAGACTCAGTGACCAGGCATGATTCAGCTCACAACCTTTCTGTCCCTTTCTTTACAGTCTATATTAAACAAAATATGAGCCACACAGTAAAGCTGGAGTGGATTTGAAATTGGGCTGTACAAGTTCACCCACCACTTATAAATCATCTGAAAGGGTGCCATTTTTCCTCAGCGCTTGACTCTACATTTATCCAGAAAATAAATGCACTAACCTCAGGTCAGTTAGAACAAAAATTGCCCTTTTAGAAAGCATATCTCACATTGAACTCTCATTCACAGTTTGTATTTTAAAGCAAGGAATCTTACTTTTATGTGGCTGCCTGGACAGAGAGTAGATTTTTAAATGGATCATAAGGATATTTTCTCACAAAATATTTGACTGAAATACTAGTGGGGAGAATTTGAGGAACTAGATGCTGTAGCTGCTCCTGTGGCCATGCAAGAGAGTTTTCTCTAAAGTACTGAAACATTTAGCAGTGTGGGGACAGCATCACGTATTTCCCTGTAATACCTTTCCTTTGGCATCTGATTTTGGCCACAGAGACACAACACAGATCCAAAGATGAAACTTGTGCCTGACTCATTAGCACAGCCATTTTCACCTTCTGAAAATATATTGTTTCCTATTTCTCATGGCAGCTGGATGGCTGCCACTAACAAGCAGTTGCTTATGAAAATCATTTCTCCACATGTTCTTAAAATAGAAAAAGCAGAGTATACGCTGGCAGAGTCTCAATTTCAGACATTCAAACCTCAGGACAATACTGCAGCTTCATGAACAAGACCAGGCACATCTGTATTACACTATAGCCCACATTCTGTCCCACTGGCAATTCATTTTCTACCACGATGCCTTTTCCATTCCAGTTAGTGGTGTGAACAAATAGGAAAAGGGCATCAAGTTATTTACTGAATGTGACTCAGAAAGCAGAATCAAATTTCACAGCCAAGGAAGGACAAATGGGAAGCTGATAAGGAACAATTTTCTTGGGACTTTGTGCTGAATGATGGTTTCTTCCAGACCTGTCCCTCCTCTGGTCTCACAGATCCATTTATTCCATCTGATTTTCCTTACTCTTTTCACTTCTTACCTTGTCTCTTCAATTTGCACTAAATTCAGGCCTGGGAGATACATTACAGCAGCTGGTTCATTTGTTATTTTTCACCTGAATGGAGAGACCAGTGCTGAGCATAGAGGGGGCAAAAGGAGAGAGGTGCTGCTGTGCACACACCATCAGAGCCTGCTACAGCAGGGACGAATCGTTTCCCAAGTTAATTAAAACCCTTCTTATTCCATCACCGCCCAAAAAAGGTAAAATTCAGGAATGATACAGACCATCTATCCAGAATGTTTAAGGATTTCCTGGCCCTCGTCCTAGTACAGTCTCAACAATTCAGTTTTTAACCTGTTGGGCACCATGAGAATAGTTATTCATTAAGCACAGAATAATAAATATTATTAATAATAATTAATGTTTGTAAAGCTTTCTGCAAAAAAGATAGTTGCTATAGAAACATAAAGCTGTTCATTTATATACAATAATTATTGCAATTTTTTAAATCTGAAAATAAGAAATTCCATACATGGCAGAGGTTAAGTTTACAAGTGTTTGTTGTTTTATTGGGGGTGGGGGATTTTTTTGATTTTTGGGGGTTTTTTTTAAATAAAACAGACACCTGAACATATTTTATTTACTTATTTATTTACAGACAACAAGTTGCATTTAAGACTGAATTATTTCTGTCTCATACAACTATTAAATCAACCTGGGTTTGCAGCAGAATGTGGTTGGAGCAGCACAAAGTGAATCACATCCATAATTTGTACAGCTCCTTAGGAAATCCTTGTTGCATTTCAAGGCCGTTGACAAAGCACTGGTGTAGGGAATATTAAAGGCTCTGCTGGTCATTATTTCCATCTACCAGCCTGTTAACAGATAATTTTGGTGAGAAAATTAGTTCTGGAAAATCTTCAGAAGAGGTTTATCTATCTTTGTCTCTGCTCAAGAAATGGGGTTTGCACTTTTAAGTACAGTAGTATCTGAAAACAAAAGTACACATGGGTGGGTACTGCACTCCTTCCTCCACCTCTATATTTGAAACAAGTGACACACCAGAAGAAAATAAATTTCAATTCTGTGGTGGAGTGGGCTGTTGCTTTTGGAGAATGATGAATGTGGTGAGCTGTGACTGAAAATACTACACTGAAAAGAATTAAAATGCATCAAAGACAAGATTTCTTCTGTTTCCCCTACCACTACTTCTGGGACAAGAAATTAAGTCTTAGTAAAGTTCTTAAATAATCCAAAATTTTAATATTTAATTTTTTCCCAGTTTTATTTTGGTTTTAATAGTAGATTTAAAGTCACACAAAAAAAAAGAAAAAAAAAAAAGTCTGAAGATATCTAAACCCATCCCAAGGTCATCTCTAACTCCATTATCACAATTCACAGAGCCTTTGGAAAGACTTCTTTCTGGGCTGAACAAATCCTAATTTGTCATCTGAAGTTTTAGAGCCATCTGCTTGAAGAAGCATTAAATCTACACTATTTTTATCCAGCAACTACAGCATCTATTTTTATTTTGTTATGTTTTACAGGAGCTCTATTGTTAGCTTTTTCAAAGCCTTCTCAAGAGGTTTAAACTTCAGATTACTTTTTTTTTTTTTTTATCTTTCTGAATTGCTACCTGTTTTTAATTTACCTTCATTTCTCTATTATGAGGCAGCTCAATATGTTCAGTCTGTCTGGTTTCCTTAAGTCTTGGAGATGACCTGTTTCCATTTGATAAATATTTATGACTGTATTTACATATAATGTTTGAAATGAAAATTTAGAACCCAAAATTACATTTCTCTATCACGTCACAGTGTGCAGCAGATGCAACGATGGATGAGTACCCATCCCAGTATATCCCAGTTTGTTTTGACTACATGAGTTGGCACTAAGAAAAAAGGAATGTACATCAACCTTCCACAAAACAAATCTTTATTTTTTTCATGACATAAACATCAGAAGGGACAATTTTTTTAAAGAAGCAGATGTCTGCACCAAACACAAGAGCTGGTTTGGTTTGTAGGAGAGAAGGAAAAGGACAGTCTTCCCTGAAGAGAAGGAGGATAAAAGGTAACAGGAAAATGAAACAAACAAGTCCCAAATTCATTCAGCAGGTGTTGGGAGAATTATGTCTGAAGTATATGAAATACATTGCTTGTAAGTACTCCTTTCTATTCCTTTCCTATTTTAATTTGACTGGATAAAAACTGTCTTCAGACTGATGATATTTCAGGAATGCTAAAATGTACTGGCCCTGAAAAACAGAAAGCAGCTAAGTGTAAAACTCTGGGACTTCTGGTGCATATCAGGTTTTTAAACAAAATCTTAAATAAAATATATGGAATAGATCAACCAGGAAATTAGCACAGAGTGGGGCAGCTGAGTGTAGTGAGAACTCCAGTGCCAATAAAACCAATAACAGTTTTGACACTGATTTCACAGGGCCTAATAACTCACCTTAGAGTACACATATTTCAGACAGTAATTTTTGAGGGAAATGGATGAATTTAAATGAAAAACTTCTGGTTTGAATTCCAGCTCAGCCAAAATTGACTTATGATTTGATGAAATAATTCAAATTCTAACTTTTTTATTCTGAATGCTCACAAATGTACAAAGGGTGATATAAACAGTGCCAGGTTTGCTGGCCTGGGCTTTTACTGATTAAATAGTAGATCTGAATTATTTTGCTGGATTGCTCCTCTTAGGTCCTGTACAGGAGCTGAGTTGGACTCAATCCTTGTGAGTCCCCCCAGCTGAGCATACTCTGTGATTCTGTAAAAACATATCTAAAAGAAGGAATTATTTTTATTTAGTCTAAACATAAAATTAAGTAGAAAATGTTCCCCAAAAGAGATGGGCTGTGTGATCATTTCATATTGTAGGCCAGTGACTAAACTCCTGGTAAAGAATTCTTCTCAGCAGGATGACATTGAGGCAGTTCAGCCTCAATTTCTGGAGACCAGTTTGGGCCAGGGTGTACTGATTGTGAAGACTCAGCCATTCACCTGACACAGGAAAATCTACTGAGGAGGAAAAAAGCAGCAGAATTTTTCATCCAATGTGATCCAGTGCTCCACTGGACTCTCTTTCTTGACCTGATACAAGCAGTAAGGAATAATCTATATGAGATTAGCTGAGCCAGGGTTAGAATTCCAGGGTTAAAAACAAGAACTGGTTTATTTATGAAAAATTGATTACAGCACTGTTATGTTTTGTTATGTTCTATATTCAGCCAACAGCCATGTTTTGAATGTATAATATATATTTATGCAAGTAGTACAAATCTAATAAACTCTTCTTTTCCTTCTCATTATTAGCCACCACTTTATCACCCTTTTTAATCAAGGCTCTCAGAACACATAAGAAAGGAGCTCTCCTATATTGTCTCCATTTATTTTCCTATGAAAGGTAAATTGCTGTTTTCCTTTTCCTCTTAAAGGTTAACTTTTTTAGGTTTTTTTCCTGGATTTAATTTGCCACTGCAGTCCTGTCAAAAGTTTTGCTATTAAAATAAGTAAAAGAGAGAAAAAGACCAATAGATAGACATATCCCATGTTGTCTACCTTGATATAATTTGCCATCAACAAGATTAGAAACTATGTAAAACCTATAGTTTGGCTGTGAAGGAAAAAAACCAAACACAAAACACGCTAAAGTCTCACCTGAATTATCATTTGGTTCATAAAAGCACTATTGTTAGAAGCTACAACTACCCAGGGCAGATGTCCTGTCATCACCATTTGCAAAGCTGTGCTGGATAATGTCTTAGAAAAGCAGAGAAGAAATAATGATGACTTCCACTTCAAGTATTAAAAAGAAGTTTGGGATTTTTTTACTCTTAAGAGTTCAGGCTCTCTTCCTCTGCAAAGAAAATAATGCAATACCTCCAAGAAGCATGAGATTAGATCAGAGCTCTGCTCTTCTATGTCCTGGGCAAACACAAATTAAACTTTAGAAGTCTTAGCTCTGCACTGCTGAATGGAGGCAAAAGCAGAAGGGCAGAAATAAGAAAAGACCAGAAAGTAGATCAGGAATAAAGAGCCCAGGTGCTAAATCCATGTATGGGCTCAGGCACAGCAGTGCCAAACCTCACGTGCTGATGTGACAGTAGCCAGGACTAGACTTTAAGGAGCTTCAGGAAGGGTTTTGTGACAGATGAGTTGGTCCGAGATATTGTGGAGGGAATGTTAATCTTTAGCCCTGGACACTAAGGAGGATTGGATCCTTTCCAGTGCTGTTTGCTGATCTTTTACTTCCACCTGTGATTCTCATGCTGTATATTAGAGGGTCCCATCCTAAGGTCTGACTGGAGCTTCCTCTTGATGTTATATCCTGACACCATTTTTTAAATTGCAGTTTGGGGGAAAAATTCATGCCTTTCTTTTAACAGCAAAAAGTAGCTTTTTCATCACAAAGATGTGTTTCCATCATTGAAGGTAATAAGAGGAAAACTTAACTGAAAAATCCCTGACTGTCAAATTCTAAAGTGCCAACTAAATAACAGCTTTATTCATACAATTCTATCATCCTGCTTAGCACTTTGAAATCTTTATTTCTTTCTTCTCATCTTCTGCAGGCCCATATTAAATCCATTCTCTGTCTCATGGACTATGGAAAGCATCTTGGGATGAAGTACAGCATCTCAAAGAGGATGGATGGCAAGTTTTACCTCATAGCTCAGCTCACTCTGAACCCAAACACGGACATTGGCAAAGGAGGTACCCAGGCCATGGTGACTCCCAAACCCCTGCCACTGTCAGTGCCCAAAGCCTATTGCAGGGGAAATTCTAATTTTAACCGCTCAGGAGTAGTTACATGCTGTCCCAGCATTTCTTATTTGTGTGATGCCATCTCTAACTTGGAATGGGAAACACTGGAGTTGTGTCCTGATGTCCCTTACAAGGCTGGATGTGGTGACAAGACGCAGTGCAGTGGCATGGGGGATGTTGCTGGCAAAGCCAGGCATTTAGAGTGAGCACAAAGGACACCTTTTGGGCATCAGCCATCCCAAATCAGAGACTCTGTGGATAAAGGAAAGACTTGAGCCCAGCAAACCACTGCAGAGCTGAGGATCCTCATATACACACATGAATTCAGCACTCTTGCATTCATGCTTCAGTGAGCAGGGACAAAACAAACAGAAAGGTAAAGTCTGTAGGCTCAGGGAATAAAGTTCTAAGCTTTATATTCTTCTTATTTTCTTACAATTTTCTCTTTCCCTGAACTGAGACAGAAAGCTTTCTTCTCTCCTGAGAGGGGGCGGCCCTGCAAGGGGCAGGACACGCAGGAGGTGCATTTTGGGGAGAGGTTACAGAACCAGCAGCAATTTCAACAAGCTGATATGGACCAAACCTCCCACTGAGCCGCTCTGGCCGGGGAATATAAAGGAGTTTTTGAAGGCAGAGTGAGTGCCTGGCTATCAAACGAGATCATAAACCCAGTGCAGAGAGCCAATATGAGGCAGGATGCAGGTTCAGAACTGGGTAAGAAACAAAGCAACTTCAGTCAATAAAGCACGAGTGCTGGAGTAGCAGGCACCCTCAGGGTTATATTTTAGGAAAAAGCAATTGCAGAGACTGAAGAGAAAATAAACTCTGATTTCTAAATGCTCCCAGACAGCTGATAGCTTCGAGTTTTAGCAGTTGCTTCCATTACAGCCATCTCATGCAAATACTGCAGGTGAATCATTATCATAATATCCCAGTTTGGAATACAATCATCTGTGTGGTGTTCCACGTGAGAAATATTAATTCTGTTTGCCTGTCTCTCTCAGTGGTGCCAGATGAAAAACTCCACATTATTTTCTTTGTGTGTGACAATAAAATCAATTGGATTCCACAATTGTTCAGAAATAAGGAACTTAAATATTTTAAGAGAAGTTGGTCTAAAATAAGGCCAGGAAAACAATCCTCTCCAGCTGTAATTTCCTGCCTGACTGCACAACAATTTTCTACAAAATATCTTCTGTAGATTCAGCTGGAATTCAGCCAGGATGGATTCCATTAGAAAAACACATCCATCTTTAAAACACTTGACATTGGGCCTATTCACATGACCCCTGTCTGTTTGGATCAGGCAGGTTGGATGAATTCTAGGGAGCATCTTGTGTTCCCCTAATCGAGGGGAAAATGGAAGAAAAACTGACTGTGGTGGATGGAGAACTGACAAAACAGGCAAAACAAACCAGCAGAAATAACTCTCTCCACTTAGATTCTTGCTTCAGCCCACAGGTTGCAATCTTTCATGGAAATAGTTCTCCATCTTAATTATTTTTCCCGTGATAAACTTCAGTCTTATGATACTTTTCCAGCCTTCAATCTGTTTTTCTTTTTCTGGGTAAACCTTAAGGGATGAGGCTTTGAGCACTGCAGTCTTCCTAAAAAAAAAAAAAAAAAAAAAAATGAAATAAAATAAAATAAAATATTGACTTAGTAGCTCTTTCTTCTTTCTTTTCTTTTTTCCCACTAGGAATCTTGACAGGGCAGATCAATTGGGACTACTTAAAACCTTTTTATTTCTAAACATATTATTTTCTGTTCAACTTAACCGAGACAGGTCTCTGGGCTTCAATCTAAAAGCATAAATGCGTTTCTGACCTACACAGGTGAAAAAAGCACCATTTTTCTTAAATGAGACATATTCTCAGTCACAGTGCCTAAAAATTACATAGTTCAAGCTGCTTCTTCTAAATTATTGAATAGACAGCAAGCAGTAAAGTTGTACAATGTGGAAGAGTTTTCAGTTGTGTTTGTCAAACAGTTCATTGAATTTTACATAAACGTAACTTCTGCAAAAGAAATATTGACAAGAAAATATGAAATATTTTTGAACATGAGCTTCCTCCATCTGGATGTACTGTAAAAAAACAGAGGTGAAAAATATTGAGGAAAGCATGTTTCCATGTACATTTGATCAGAACTTTGGTTGAAGTTTACTAAGTGCTGAATATGTCAAAGATTAATATAGTCTTAAGGGCAAGTATATAAACATATATAAATTTGTCTTTTAAAACAAATATATATACAGAGAAAACAAATATGTTTATATATTTATATGCATATAAAGGAATAATAAAGGAATAAAATGTATTTTTTTCTTCTTGTGGACACTGACACAATCTGTCAGTTTTTTATTGGTCATGTTGTTTGGGATTTCGGGGGTTTTTTGGCTGATTGGTTAGTGGGGTTTTTTTTGTTTACATTGGAAATAGCTTCCCATGCTTTCTAGGTGGAATTATAAAAATGCAATTTCCTCTCTGTTTGAATTAAGACATTCTGGAAGTTGCAGGTAGACACCCTTGTATTCAGTAACTGCCAGTCAGTTCCTTCTTTGCATATAGAAATGTCCACATAATAACCAAGCACTAAAAAACACAATTGGAAATCAGTAAAAGATTGGGGGGAAAACCAGGAAGGGCAAAGCAGTCAGAGGATGAAAGTCACAAGGAAAAGGCAGCGCTGTGTGTAAAAGCAAAGTACAGGGAAATGTTGTTGCACTGATCTGACCAGCAACAGCAAACAGGAGGGAAGAGGTGACGTGGAGTGTGAAGCTCAATGTTTGTGTCGTTATAGGACAGAGGCCAAAAAAGCAGCATTTTCTCATTTTTTAAAAGCAAAATATTCTAAATATTTGCTATTATCAGAATAGGAAGGAGGCAAAGCAAAATAGTTGAGATTTATTTTTAGATATAAGTCAGTACACTTGTCAAATAAATAAAAGTCAATATACTTTTGAATAAGCGTAAGTCAAAATTGTTCGTAGCTATTTTAAAGAGTTATGCATGTATCTACATGTTAAAACATAAAATAAACATTTTTTCCTAACTACTGTTACAATATTTGTATATACAATTCAAGTACTTCCACATTAAAATAAGCAGTTAAGTCTGGGCTTCAAGAACACATTTAATGATTCACAGGGCAATCTCCAGTTGGAATATTTTTCTTACACATCAAGAAGTTTTTAAAAGACAAAAAAGGACCATTGAATACATTTGTGAAAAATGAATGACCATTTCAGGCAAGCCTTTTCCATACACATGCAGGACTTCAAGCAGTTAAATTAAGTGTACATTTTTTGATTAGAGATTATATTTTTTTCTTCTTAGTGATAGCAAAATTATTGAGTTAATAATTACTAGATATATGATACAAATTTTAATTGACATTGATTTCCTTGAAAAGTGTTCCATTTCTGTAGGAAACTCTGTTCTATCCTGCAGCATTTCCCAACCTGCAGCATAAGAAGTAAATAGTTTTAGCCCTTCTGGAAATAAAATTGTCTAGTCCAGTTTGGGAGGTAGTGACGTTAGAAGATGGAAATTTAAAATTCTGTTTAGATAAACAGAGAACCAAAAGGAAATACAGGACATAACAGTGGTGATGGCAATTCCTGAAAAGCCTCAATTAAAAATATTTTAATCACTTCTTCTTTTAAATTGCAATTGCTTTAATGCATTTTTGTGTTGTTTTCAAGATGTTGTGAACTCAAGCTAATTGGGAGACTCCACAAAAGGGGGAAGATTTGGAAGGATACTCTTGAATAGAAGCCACTCAAATGAAGAGAAAATAAATGCTTTCAAAATTAATCTGGCATATGAAACACCAGACAAATGGATACTGCTTCATATATTTCCCACTCAGCTCTGTGCACTTGCTGGGTGTCTGTCAGCAACCTTTAATGGGTATGAGTTCCAGGAAAAAAACAGCTCATAATGAAAATAAGGGGCCTTAATGTGCCTTAGTGCTGACAATCAAGATCAGCAATGCTGAAAACCTTAAAAAGCAAAGGATAGCTTGGATTTCACTATCCTAAGGAACTTTTGGGGACTCACGTCTCTTTGGGACTCTTTTTCTTTCTCACCTTCATGTCCCTAAGACCTCCCATAACATGGGGAGAATGACACACAAATTATCCCACAACTGCTTTCTGAGGACAATCCTTTTGAAACATGAGGGTTGCTTGAAAATTGTGGTGATGATTTACAGGCTAGTGAGGGGTGGTGGGAGCTGAACTCCTCTTGGGATGAACTCCTGGGCTGAACTCCTCCTGGCTGAACTCCTCCTGGGACGAACTCCTCCTGGGCTGAACTCCTCCTGGGCTGAACTCCTCCTGGCTGAACTCCTCCTGGCTGAACTCCTCCTGGGATGAACTCCTCCTGGGATGAACTCCTCCTGGGCTGAACTCCTGGGCTGAACTCCTCCTGGGATGAACTCCTCCTGGGCTGAACTCCTCCTGGGCTAAACTCCTCCTGGGATGAACTCCTCCTGGGATGAACTCCTCCTGGGATGAACTCCTCCTGGGATGAACTCCTCCACGTCTGCCTGGCTGGGAGGATATGAGGTCCTCAGAAGGCAGTTTGCTCTCTCTGAGAAATCTCCATCTGCAAGGTGAGCTTTGTGCTTCTTGCTTTCACTTCCTGAGACCTCTCCTCTCTTCTCCCAGTCTGGAGATCCATCTTTCTCTCCTCTCATGGGAGCTGTGACTGGGAGACAGTGATGCAGAGGGAGGGCTGATGTGGGAAACTTCACAGTCCTTGGCATTGCAGAACTGTGGTGTTTGTTTCTTGACCCGTGACATTCTGCTAACAACATTCTATTCATGGCATTCTAAAAGTCAAAATTCTTCAAAGCTAGAGGCTTTTGACTTCCATTTACTTTTATTTTATTTTATTTTACTTGGGGATTGTTTCTCATTGTTATTGAAACCAGCAGCAGACTAAAGACAGAATGAGGACTGGCACTCCTAAAACATAAAGCTGTATAAAGCACAAAGCATCTGTTTGAGTCAAAACCTGAAGCTGTGTAATTTTTCTCACAAGGCAGTAAGATGCCAAAACCACTCATATCAAAGCTATATTTTGGTCAAACAGAACAAGCATTCACCATTTATTAGGAGTTGAGACTAGTAAATTATTTGTCACTCTCTCCAGTGCTCCCTAAGTACTGTCAACTTTTCATACTTTTCTGTAAAACCTTTCCTTCTTAAACAACGTTTGAAAGGGTGGTAAAGGCAGCTTTTGCTATTTGATATATAAATGCATATTGTTAATATTTGGTGCATCCTCCCAAACAGTTGAAAAAGTACAGAATCCCACTGCTTGCAGAGCGAGTAAGGGAGAAAACAGGAAGAAAAAAGAGAGTTGTTAACTGCTGTTGTGAACAGATAGTTTATGTTCTACTTTAAGAATAGATGACAGTTGTATGCAGCAGACACACACCTAAGCTGTATAGAGTGTGAAAATTTACATGCTTATTTGGTCTCACCATGGAAATTGGAGTTACATCATGCCTATTTCAGAAAAGTATTTAGATTATTGAGTTATTTTTACATCACTCCTATTCGATGTCATCCCAGCTTATGCTAAAAGATCATTTCAACCAAGTTTTTGTGAAATCAGCACATTCAAAAACATTTAGGCTTTTGTGACTGACATTTTCAGAGAAGAAAAAGTCCTTTCATCTAAAATCTCCTCAGCTGGAGAACAAGAAGAGTGAGAAGAGCTGTTGCTTTCAAGGCTCCAAACTACACGATATTGAAAATCTCCTACTTGACTCAAGCAAGACATGTACCAACTCCAGCTGCAACACTGCTATTAAAAGACAACCTCACTGAGGATGGAAAGTCGATTTCTGGGGAAAGTACACAAAATACAAAATGACTCTGAGGTCATTAAGGATGTTTCTCTAATGACTGCTACTTCCAACATTTACAACTTGGGTTTCTTCAAACCATTACTGCAATGGAGTTAACAGTGAATATGGGGGAAATCCTCCAGGTACACAACAATAAAGCAATGTATTTAAAAACTAGGAGTGAATGGTCCTCCCTGTGATGACACTGAAGGATCATTTTTGTTGGAAATCACAGCAGCAATTTAAAATGGATTAATTTTTTTTTTTTTTGAGAAGGGTGAATCATAGCCAATTTCACTGTTCCATCTACAATTTCTTGTGATTCATCCTGCCCGAATTTAAAAGGCTCTATATGTCTGTTTCTGAGGCAGTCAGTCAGCCTTCCTTTGTGATCAAAAGAGAAATATACAGATTTCCAGATCGCAGTTTATCTGACCCATTTTAGATGTTCACTTCTGATTGAGAAGAATCAAACCCCAGTTTCCATTAACCACCCTGACTGTCAGAGCTCTGTTGCCTGGAACAGGAACACGAGCAAATTGCTCTGATGTTCATACTCACCAATAAGGTGAAGCTAAATATATAACCTAAGTTTGGAGAAGAAGCTCTGTGAACCCCAAGCAGAGCAGGTCCTAAGGAATGGTAGTCCAAAATGATGCATCAATCGACACACTGCCAAGAGTTCTCTCCAAATATTTTAGGTTCTGAGCTCTAAAGAATTACTTGTAAAACCATAACACTCTGGTTTAATGAGAAAGGAAATAAGGATGTTTCTTACTCCCCTCAGTCTTCATCTAACATCACGAAGATCAGAGGATTTGACAACACTTTTTGTTTTTCCTTTGCTCCTTCTCCCTGCATCATAATTTTCAGAGGAAGGAAATGCCCCAAAGGGTGATATGCTGTGCTTTGATTAAGTTTGCCATGCAGATAATTGAGGAATTAAATCTTTGTTTTGTTACTAAGTCATCCAGTGACCTCTTGCAGGGGCAAGTGCTAACCAAAGTTGGTTTGGTGACATCAGGACAGCGAGCAGAGAACCTGCCATTTGAGGCTCAGTAAAGAATTGTACTAATGAGTTTCAGTCAGGTGTAACATAAGTTTCAACCACAATATGTTTTTGCCTGTGTTACTGAATGAAAAATTAATGTAAAAGCACAGTTTCTCTGCACAAATATAAACTACAATGTACATGGGTGAGTGAGAAAACTTATTCATTTCTAAGAGTTAGGTCAATAATATTGAGAAAGTAAAAGACATTTTATTGTCCAGATTTAAAGACTTCCTTGTTGCACGGTGTTTTTACACAGCTTGAAGGTGACAGGAATATTGTCCTAAGAAATAATTAGAGCAAAAACCCAAGCAATGTCTAAGGGCCTGTCTGCAATTAACTAGGTGATCACATCACAGTGGCAATGCACTTCTAATTTGGAATGCTTCCATCCTAATAGGGCCACCAAGGGATTTAAGTGCTAGATGAAAAAAACTAACCAGGGAGTATGATCAAGAAGGTTGTTAGGTATTTTTTTTTTTTTTTCCAAGACACATAGCACAATTAACAGTGTTAAAAACATTAGTTCTGCACAGAACCTGCATCTTCAAAAGAAAATGAGAGGAGAGTTAAAATGAAATTTCAATGAGGACAACTTCAGATATCAGGGCCCATAAGGGTGAGAAATAATGAGAAGTTTACGAGGAGAAAAATACTAAAACACTTGCAGGCTTATGGGTAATCTAAATACCTAAAGAATGCAAAGTGTGATGCTACACAAAATGACTGAGCCAGAGGCATGACTGTGACTGCAGCAAGCACAAAAATGGACTGAATCAGACTGTAAACATTCTCAGAGTGATAGAAAATCTTTTAGTGAGGGAATCAAATGGATTATTAACTTAAATACTGAAGTCCCTCATGCAGTGATGCTGTCCAATTTAAAGCCATAATAGTCAAGAAATCAGAAAATTGTGGTAAATAAACAGAAGAGCTGATCTGACTGGAATGGAAGGGTTGTTTTGACAGGAGTTGGAGCAGTGACTGAGGTTAGTACTCACAGTGGAGGAGCTGCTTCTCAGCTATTAATTTCTCCCCCAAAACAAGTAACTGGATCATAGATGTAAACAAATTTCATGCAGAGTAACAGTGCTCACTCTTTGAGCAGTAAAAAGCTCCTTTTCAACCAATGTAAACGTTCTCAACACCAAAATTTAACTTACACAGACTTGAGGGTTTGATATCGATGTGAATATCGAGGCTTGATTTATCTGTCACTGACATTCCCTCCCATGAAAAGTCACAGGCTGCATCTGCAGACACCCAACTGGTGTTGCTGGAGGGAACATAAGGACAGTGATGATTACCCCTGAAATCCCATCTCTACTGTGTAGGTTTTCATCTCCCTCATCACCAGGCTTCTCTGTCACCCCACTTTCCCTTTGCAATCAGGGGACAGAAATGCACATCTGCCCTTCACCTGAGAAAGTCCCCGTGTCTGGTACTAGCAGGGTCTGTTTCCTCCCACTGTGAAACTGTACTGGCCTGCCCACCTGGAGCCTTCCTTTCGTGTAGAAACTGATTCTGTTGTAGGAGTGAGCAGTGTCAGGAGGAACAGAGCAGTCCATGGGGCTCCCTGGAGTATTCCCAGCTGCAGGAGCAGAGAGGAGTTACAGGCAGCCCAAACTCAGGGTGAAGTGACACTGCTCACAAATACGTTGTGGATGCGAGTGCCTCAAGGATATTCTATCAGCCCTGGGAACAGGGGAAGAAAAGAGGTGAGTCTTTGGTAATTCCCATTAAATTCACGTTTCTTTGCTGTGCTAAGGAATTGCACAGCCATTATTAGATTTGTCTGATAAAGCCAGTATATGATGTTCATAAACAAAACTGACTTCAAGAATGACTTTTTTATAGCAGCTTCTTGTTGGGAATTGGGATCTGCTGTCAATATACCTCCTTGATCTTTTGTGTGCTGGTGGCAGGGGGTAAAAAAAAGAGTGTATTTCTTTTTATCTGGTCATTTTAGGTCTATCCAGTGAAGCTTCCAGCTTCATTAGATAATGTCCACATGCTCTCTCCCTTGTGCTTCCTATTTACCTGAAGTCCAAACTTTCTCCTGCTTTTTCTTCCTCCCATAGTGATTCAATTTTCTTCTAATAAAAATATCTATGGGTATGTTTTTTTTTTTTTTTCCCAGCAGTAAAAATAACTAACTAAATAAAATGAAGAGAAGAAAGATCAAAGCCAAATGATCACAAAAGCCAAGTGTCTCCTGTCTTGCTGAAAGGGAGGGAGGAAGAATGTTCTTTAATCCAAACTTCATGATATTCTGTTACATTCAAGCTGTGAGGTAAATGTTCCCTGACGAGCAATTAGCAAAAAATCTGAGACTTGAAATCTTAAATCCTACTTGTCTGTGATCTACAGAGTTGAGAAGTGTGTCAGGGCATCAGAAGCTGCTGACATCACCTTAATGAAATCTCCTGGTTAACTGTAAAACTTCTTTGAAGAGAGGGTTTGATGCCAGGGTGTGCTGGGAGCCTCCTGAGCAGGCTTCGTTCCCATGGAGCCAGCACTCCTCGAGGAGTGCTCTCCAGCCCTCTCCACTGACATGGAAAACTGGCTGATGGAAAGGTCCTTCCCTTACCCTCAGCAGGAGCAAAGGCAATGATGACATTTTTGTCAGGTTTCTGTCTTATATGTTCTCAGAAAATGAGAGTCTCTTGCTCATTCTGGGCAATCCACGCAGGTGACCAACTGAATTTGTCACTAGCAAAAATTCCCTATTAACTTCAATATTCCTTTGAGCAAGGGACCTAAGCCAATTATTTTTCATCCGAGGTGCTCCCTGTCCTCTTTGCAATGGTTTTTGTTATGTGTAGATTGCACAACAAATAGCACAAAGACTCCTGGGGTTATGCATATCAAGAGCCAATTGAGTGGAAAAAAAATAAAATTGAAGAATACAACTGCACTGCAGTGTCCAAAAAATAGTATAGAACTTTGTTTAAAATAAAAAAAAAAAAAAAAAAAAAAAAAAAAAAAAAAAAAAAACAAAAAAAAAAAAAAAACCCGAGTTGATTGGGTCACTGCAGAGATGCCATGAAGACATTAACCCAAGTAAGTGATGAGTTAATTGCTTGAAATTAATGGACTAGTTTCTATTACACATGCCTTTCAGAAAGAAAATAACCAAGCAATAAGAAAAAAAAAACAAACAAATGAAGTCATTAAGCAAGATATAAAACTGTAAAACTGGAAGATTAGAATTAGAATTAAGAGATTCAGGGAAAATTAAAGGAGATTCAAAGATGACCTAGGTGTATGCACTGTCTTTATGCCAACTCTAAAGTGGTTTTAAACAGCTGTAAACTCAATCATGTATTTAGAAAACAGAGCTGCTTGTGCAACAGCTGCCTTCCAAAAATGTGTTCCAAGGACTTACAGAGCTAGAGCTAAATAAATTCACAGGCTGCATGAATGGATTGAATTTTGATCTCTAATTGGTGTCTCATGTCATTTGGATCTCTTAGAGATAGAAAAGACCCAATATATATAGATCAAGGTGCCACAGGAGTGTTTTTACAAACTACAGTTTAGGATGAGACCTCAAAGCAACTCAGCCATTAGACAGCAACTAGAAATTAGGCACAGAAGAAGAATTCACATTATTCAACTTCCCTTTTATGTAAACCTCACATCTGCTTTCTTTTTTAGAAAAAAAGAAACAATCCATGAATCAATGTTAACCTGATTTAAAAGTATAACTTTCATTGATTGCAGAAAACAAATATCTGTATTGGTTATTCTACCTCCCAATCCTCCTTGCATTTCAAACCTTTTCTGGTTCTGTGTACCTTTCAAACGTGAATACATGTCACCTAATTAGCTGGGCAGACCAGTTGTATTTGATCAAAATTTTATCATTTTTCTTCTGTGCCATCTACCTTTGACCAGACACCTGAATTCTTTCCCACTTTGAGGGAGGGAACAGGATAGAACTGCCAGTTTGGGGACCAGAAGAAATCGGACATTCCAAATCATCTTCAAGAGACTGCAATGCAGGTATAAATCAGGTGTGTTTCTTTCCTTCAAATAAAGTGGAAATTAGGGTGAAAAAATTACTGTCAATTTAAAACATAACTTGAGATACTATAAAGTGGAATATCTCCACATACCAGGAATGTGTTAGACTGACATAATTGTAGACTGAACAAAAGTCAAAGAATCATAGATTTTGGTTGGAAGAGGCTGTAAAGGTCATCTAGTTCCAAGCAGGTGATGAGAGTGAGACATTACCTTTAAAAATGTGAACATTAAACGCCAGGTTAAAGCCATTATTGCTTGTCCTGTCACTCTGTGACCTTGTCCAGTGTCCCTCTCCAGCCTCTTGGAGCACCTTTAGGCCCTGGAAGGTGTCAGAATGTCCCCTTGGAGCCTTCCCTTCTCCAGGTGATCACCCCCAGCTCTCCCAGCCTGTCTCCACAGCAGAGGAGCTCCAGCCCTCTGAGCATCTCCGTGGCCTCCTCTGGGCTTGCTCCAACAGCTCCAAGTCGCTCTGATGCTGGGGTCCCAGATGTGGACACGGCTCTGTGGGTGGGGTCTCCCCTGAGCAGAGCAGAGAGCAGAATCCCCTCCCTTGACCTGCCCACACTGCCTTGGCTGCAGCCTGGGGCAGGGTTGGCTTCTGGGCTGCCTGTGTACTTTTCTGGGTCGTGCTGAGCTTCTTGTCAACAAATTTCCATCAAATGTCAATCATTCTGATTTAAATGGTACCTTGCAAGTTATTCATTACATTGTTTTGCTTATACTCAATAAATTATAGCAGTTAGTTAAGTCATCAATTTCAGCATTTCTGCCTGTCCCTTGCTGCCCTCGGGGCCCTGACAGGGAAATGTTTTGCTGTTTGGGGGAAGTGGAGAGTACAGGGGGAAGATGTAGAGAAACATCATGTCCAGGATTTTGCTCAGCAGCAGTTGATGGGTACTATAAAAGAAAATGGAATGCTGCAATCAATCTCTCCTCTATCTTTTCTTTCATTATTTAGACTTAGAGCATTCTGAAAATCATTAGAAATGGAAACTGTGTATAAAACTCCTTTTACAATTTTTTCATGAGAAAAAGTACCATCCTGTTGTACCACAGAGTTTTCATGGGCAAGCCATTTTTGCAGGAAGCAAATGTGATTATTTTTCAGTTCAAAAAGACCCAGGTAAAGAGATGCCATCTGCATCAGCTCCATTCAAAACATGAGATCAGAATTAATGTCTACCTTAGGTAAAAAAGGGGTTGAATCTGGGCACAAATACTGGGGAAATCCAAGTCCAAAATAGGGACTTTCACATAAGTGACAACCTGATGGAAGGTGGTCAACTCCTTAAAAATAGCAAGCCACACAGGGACCTAAATACTGATACCAACACCTTCAGTATATCCCCATCCCCCTAAACACTAAATGGGGAGGAGGCAGAGCCTCTGCCTGGCTGGAGTGTGGCTTAGAGGGCCAAGCACACCCCAGGCACACCCAGCAGCTGCCAAGGCCACCAGTTCAGTGTTAGAAAGCCCAGAGATTCCTCACCAGTGCAGAATAACTTGTCTGGCTCCAAAATGGTTGGAAGGAAACAACCATGGGAGCTCTGGGGCTTTTGTCTGGCTGCTCCTGACTCAGACAAAGTCAGCTGCCAAGTTTTGGGAAAAAGACTCAGTGTGAAAGTCCAAGTGTGTGAACAAAATATATACATAGAATTTATGCCACATTATTCAGCCAAGCAGCTAAGTACAGGTTTATTCCTCAGTAGAAATAATTCCATTTGCTCGACTTGGAGGCAAAGGAAGGCTTTTATTAGAAAATTATATTGTCTGTAATCCAACATTCTTGTACTGAGAGAAGACAACACTCCATAAATCTAAATACATGTGTTTAAGTGTTTTAAAGTAGCAAGAAAATTATATACATTTTTCTATTTATCATAGCCACAAAAATATATCAGCCAATTGACTCCCATCAAACAAGAATGAAATAGCTTTTCCATTTTTATGCACAAGAACTCTATACATCCCTTCATCCCAAACCCACACAATTATCTGCTGCTTTTTTATTCATTTATTTTTCTCTCCACATAGGCAGATATTCCATGTGAAACTGTGAAACATATGTTTCTGCTACTACTACTACTGGCCATATAGACCATTACTTAAATTTTAACTTCATGCTTTTGTTTTTCAAACTCTTGGGCATCTCTCTATACTTAATATACAACTTATTTTCCTCAGGAGAGTATGCATCTTATTTGCAATGCAGGAAAAGAATTCAGTGCAATCCATTCTTCTCACAGCTCTTCTAAGAGTACAAAGCCATCTTCCAATTATTTTCCTGAGATGAACTCAGTTTTATTTAGTCTTCTCCTCTCCCAAGAGAGATGCATCGCACTTTTGTACTTCATTTATTGTCTACCCTGCTGCAAAAAATGATTGTTTTTTGAGGCACAGTGAGAAAAGGAGAAAATTCAGATTGAGACAGCCCTGAAAGCTTTATTTGTCTGAAGGGACATGCGTTTGACTTTTTTTCCTCAGTGACCAACACTCCTCACTCTAACTTGGATCTACTCTTCCTTAATTTCCTCTGTTGTCCTAAGAAACAGAGAACTGCAAAGCAAGATTTCCCCCTCCCCAAAAGAAATATTTCTCTTTGTAGGTCCCTTGGTCATTTGTGCAGGAAAAGACAAGTCCCCAGAAGAGACCTTATGTGAGGTGTTCAATACAGGATGGACACAGCCCTGTGTCCCAGTCCAGCACAGAAACAGTCTGGGACCCATGGAAGTGACGTCAGATAACTCAGCATCATTGAGAGGGGCAGAGAAGATTCTGGAAAGGGCTTATTTTGGGTGTGCTGAGCATTTGGGTCCACCAGGCTCTTGTATCCCTATTTCTTGAACTTACACTCTTGTGGAGATCATCTGTGCTCAGGTTGTTGGGTTATTAAAAAAAAAAAACATCTGGGATGGTTCAATGCCATATAGTGAGCAAATATTTTTCATAATGAGCAATCTGGTAAAAGCGGATATGTTTCTACCAGAAAGAAAGCTCAATTTTAAAGAATATTTGCACTAAAATGTCACTAAATGATTGTATGATTCATTTACAGAACAGTGATCCTATACTTTAATTTCTTTACTTTGAAATATCTTCATTTTTTCCTGTTGAAGGTAGGATTAAAAGTTTTCAGCCTCACAGAGACACAAACAAGAGGATTTTCTCTGTATGAGCTCTGTGACTATTTGGGATTTCTGTACCCAAATGTGAAATGATCGAGGGTTATTCTTTGGTCATGAGAAAGAAGCAGTGCATTAGTCAGCTCAGTGGAGGACTTGACTGCCTTTATAACCCCATTTCCTTTTTGCCTTCCCAGGAAAGGTCACTTGTGCAGCCCCCACACTAACGACTCTGCCTGCCATTTCAAGGCACATCCAGCAAACCCCAGCACAGAGACCCAGCCCCTCAGCACTTACAGGCCGTGGATTTGTCTCCATCCACTTCAATGTCACGAGGATTAATTAATCAGTGTGGGTAAACTGGTTGTAGGGTGAAATTCTGGTTAGAATGTTTTAGCCAATTTGGTTTGTTTCTACGCCATGTTTTTAAATTCGTTTGTTTGACTGTTTTTGTGGGTTTGGTTTTGTTTAAAGCATGATAGCTTTTTTGTTGCACTTGAAAAAAAAAAAAATAGGGTCTTGTGCTTTTCTAGCACTACAAATCAGTGAAACATTTGTCTATCCAAGGAGAAGTCCTTTTGGAATTCATACTGAAGTAGAAATGTCCAGATCATTTTGGGATGAAGAATGTGTGGTGGAAGAGTCTATGAGCTATTATGACATGAAATAGAACTATCTGGGTGTTGGGCTCTGAAAAACTGCTTCTCATAATTGTACAGGGGAAAAAAACAAAACAAAACATTGGCAAATGATTCTTTTCATTGTAAATATATCATAACTGACAAAATTCTCACATTTTTTGATGGTTTTTGATGATCCCTTAAAGAAAAGTTTAGTGTCCCAAATTTACAGGGTACCATCAGATGATTTTTTTTAAATCATCTGATAGTTACTATCTCAACAGAAGCAGAACATTCGATCACAGTGAGATTTTAGTTTCTCCATTCAGACAAAAGTGTAATTTTTTCCCCTCTCTTTTCTTTGTCATGCAGCATGTACCTGACAAAGGTACAAAATGCTATTGAGGGAGAACAGAATTTTCCACCTATTTTGTTGTAGGGTATAAGGAATCCGCTAAGAACAGGACAATCAACTTTGAGTACAGCAGTAAAGAGAAAAGAAAAGGGAGACAAATCAATGTTTTCAGGCTTTATTGTGAAAAACTAGAAAAAATAAACACAGAAGATGATAAGCCCGGGCTGGATGAGGCTCTGAACAACCTGGCCTAGTGGAAGATGCCCTGCCTTAAGGTCTTTTCAAACCCAAACCATTATGCAATTTTGTGATTAAATTTCAGGCCAGAGAAGACCAGGGAGTGTCTTTCTATTCACTTCAATGAGGTCAAGTACATACCCAGTGTCCTCTAAAATCTGATGCTGAAACCTCTTATGAGACATGTTTGTGTAGGGGCCATCACAGAAAATAACCTTTGCAGCAGAAAAAGTATCACTATCAAAAGGGCAAAGATATTATGCACTCCTGAAGAGCTCTCCCATGCTCCCTTCTTTGTACCAAAGCCAACAAATAAAACCTGTGAGAAAATACAAAAATAAAGTCCAAAACTACAGCAACAAGACTAGAAGGGAAGGAAGCCAGATCACCTTTAGACCAAAAACCCCATCAAACCTGCATTCCAAAGTGAATAACTAAGGGATTCAGCCATTTCCATAATTTCAGATGGATTGTTGTCCCACCTAACCCATGATCCTCACTTCAATTCCCTTCAGGATTTATTCAAAAAGCTCTGTGTGTAGCTCAAAACAAGAAACTACTGCAAATTTTCTGTAAATGGATGCCTTAAAGAGTGTGCTACAGACAGTGTAATGAGAGGAGGGTGACCCCATTCCCTATGAATTTAACTTTGTTTAATTGAGAATCAAGCTCAGTCAGACACTGTGAGGCAGCTCTTGGGAAGCCACTGGCTCTGGGGCAGCCAACCTTTGGGCTAAATAAAAGTGAAACAATACCAAGCCATTAATTAAGAAGTTTTATTTAATGCAGCAATGATTTAAACCTTATGACAAGTTGAACAGCAGAAAGGCTTTGACCAGTTCTGAACAGCCTGTGGATTAAACACTGAACAGCTCACAGCAACAGCAGATCGAACTTCTTACCTCATGACTGCCAGGCTGAAAGGTGATTTAAACTTTTAGAAACAGGAAGAAGGGAAGAAAGGAAAATAGAAATAAAGAGAACAGGTCTGGGTCAGCACCCTGGGGCCCAACACTGTCCCAGGTCTGGTTCCTGTGATGACTGGAGCACTCCTAGCCCCTCAGTTGTGCTATTTTTCCTCACACAAGCACATTTTGATATTCTCAAACTTCTCAGAAAGGGTTGGGGGCCTTTCCTCAACTTGTTTTTAGAGACAGTTTCCGGAGATAAGGAAGCTGGTCTCAGAAAATTGCTGTCCTGCCTCCACAAGATCCTCTTTTCAAGCCACACCTTGTCTGGTTGTCAAGACAATATTTCTGTTCTCTTCTCTTGAGTGTTTGAGGATCTTTGAGACTCTTTCAGGTTTGCACTAACTCTTTCAGCTTTTTGCTCTCCCACAGCCATCATTCTTATTTAATGTTCTTTTCATTAAGGATCATAGGAAACATTCTATCTGAATTCTGTTCTAATGCTGTTGGATCTTCACCTTAGGATTTACATTGTAAGAAGGATTTTTCTTCTTGAATGAACATACACATAATAATAATCATATCTTGAATGTTCAGTATTGACTTATGTTTTTGGCTGTTCAGACAAGAAAACAGCAGATATATCCTCATAAAACATTAGTCATACAGTCTTGTTCCCATGTCAAATTCGTATAAAGTCTTCACTGCCTATTTTCTGTCTTCTTCCTTTCTTTCCTCTGGGGGATGTAATCAATATGAATCAATATAATCTCAGAAAGATTAGTTTAACTGTCTTGTTCTTCTCAGCAGTAAAGGTTGGTACAAATTATTTAATCATTTGTGACAGCATTTTTGGAGTTACAGGCAAACAAAACACAAAAACTGTGAAATGCTCATCACCTTCCTCTAAGCTGATTGTATGCCAACCTGAAATAAGAACTTCCCCAACAAAACTTTTCAGGCAGAAGAATCAGGGGTTGAAAAACTTCTGCAAAGAACCAAGTCAATGTTCTTATAAACTTCAACAACTCTATAGTATGGAGAAAGAAATGCAGGCAGGACTGAGTCATGGCATTGTGTTCTTTGGCTCCAAAAAAAAAAAAAAAAAAATACTGTATAATCCATTCATTAGTGTGCAGCTTGGGGGAAAAGTGTCAAGTGTGCTTGTTTGCAATGCTAATGTGACAAATTATGCCATTTGCAGCATTTTGGCAGAATTCTCTGGCTTGGCAGAGAACCTGAGTAGGTGCTCACCTTTGGTAAATTTACTGTCATGCAGCTAAAGAGTTAAGCACATGTTTGAGGATTGGGATAAACAGAGTTATAAAATCAGCACGGGACTGCCCATCCCACTCCAGTGCTGCTGACCCAGATTGGATCACAGGTTACTTGACTGCTGTCATTTTCTGCTTGCACAATTCATAGCACAGCACTCACTCCATGGTTGCATGTCCTGAGGTTCTCCACAAATTTTTGTCTAGTTGTGAATTTCCATTCAACTCATCTTCCTTTCAAATTCTGGGACATTTTCCAACATTCTTAGTACTATCAAAATCTCATCCAACCCCACTAACATTAATTCAAGGCTTCATAAATTTATTAAAGGGATTTTATGATGATCTGGTACTTACAGAAATTTGAATGGGATGCGCCTTTCACACCCTTTTATTTTCACATCATTTTTTTCCAGTGAGCTGTGGCCACCATTGGTGCCTAACCTTCATCTAAAAAATGTAGTCCCTGCCTCAGCAGGAGGCACTTCATTAAACTGATTGGTTCCCTTCCCCTTCATCAAATCGTGATTCATCCCACTGTAGACCAGGCTTTATGTGCCCAAGAATGGAAAAATTACATATTTTGTTGGGCCTGGTGTTATTCAGTTGCTCAAAAAGGTGAAATCCACACTCTCAGACTTTCTGTCTAATGTTTGTTCAGACCAGTGGCTTTCTACTACATAATTGGATGACAGCACAAAATCCAAGGGGTGACACCCAGCACCCTGAGTACTGCATTAAAGGGCCAAAGTCAGCGACTTTTTTTGCTCACTTTGATGCTAAAACTTGAATTATTTTCCATCTCTTTTTCTTTCCTCACCAGGAAAAATGGTGAATCTTCCACCATAAAATCAGGTGATCTGGTGGGCAGAGCAGAACAGCTTGAACCTATTCACACTAATCCAGAAATCAATCCCAGCCTTGTAGTGGATAATTGTGCAAACCTTGGGTGGCAGTCCTGCCTTCATTTTAATAACTGAGTCCTCTTTATCTCAGTCCTCTGCTTCATCTCTTCCTCTACAGGCAGAAAGTGCAGAGCTGGTCATGGAATCGAAGCTTGAGTGTAAATTAAATGAAGAGAGGTGACAGAGTCTGAACACCTGACATGGACTGACATGGAGTTTACCCCCAAAATTAAACCTGATTGCAAATTTTATTTTTTTATTCATTTTTTTACTGCTAATAATTTTTTTTCAGTCCCTAACTCTGATCACAGTGGCTAGTTTCACATCAACTTTCAGTAACAGTGAGTGTCTCAGAAGTCCCTCAGAAGTCTCAAGGAAAAGACAGAAACCCACAGTAAAGCAGGTTACATTAGTTTTGATGCCCACAGGACTGCTTAGTTATTGTGATGCCTCAGTTACAGGTCTCTAATCAGCTTCCTCTCTAATTAGATTGCTCACAGCACAATTAATTAATTAAGGAAGCAAGGGCAGGAGCTGAAGCCCAAATCACTCCTTAGGTACAGGGATCTCTCTCCCTGTACATAAAGGTCTCAACTTCTGTCCCTCTTCTAATGACATCAGCCAGTGCTGCTGTTAACATGTAGAGGAAAATTAATGAACAGCATCCCAGTGCTGATGCTCTTTTACTGAAGATATTATGTGTATTAAGATCACTTTAAGTCTTTAGTGTCTTTTCACTTTCAATCTGAAGTTCACAGAAGTCAATGGAAAGTAAAGATAGAAAAGAAAATCAATCTTTTTCTCTGAAAAATCTTCTACTTTCAATTTTTGTTGATTTCAAACTGTGACCAAAAAAATTCTTTCCCCTGAAAACAGATCTTTAAAAATCCATTTCAGGATTTTTACTTTCATTTCAAGTAAAAATTTATCTTCCTAGATGCTTGTTTTGAAGAATACTGTTGGAGATTTTGGGGTTTGTTTTGGTTTGGTTTTGTTTTGGGTTTTGTTTGTTTGTTGGGCTTTTTTGTGTGTTGAGTTTTTTTGGGGCTTTTTTGTTTTGTTTTGGAGGGAGTTGCTTGTTTGTTTGAGGGGGTTTGTCAACAAAATGAAGACAGGAGGTCTTTTTGGACTGCTATGTATTTAACTAGCAGTATATATTCCATCAGAAACCAAATCCCATGCCAAATTCCCAGCCGGATCTCAGAGAAATCTTTCTGTGGGAGTTGGAGCCATGCTAGCAATATATAAAAGGAGGCAATGATGTTACACAGTTGGACAAAGCTTTATCACAGGGAAAATGAGCCTGTAGGAGGTGTTTTTCTGCCTGTGTGATATCTGGAGTGTGTCTCTAACTGGAATGAGCACTCAGGAGAGCTCAGAGTGGAGAAGGTCTCACAGGGTCTGTCCTTGTGCCCTGCAAAGTCCTGTCATGTGTCTTCATTCTGCACCACGTCCTCCCATCAAATCATTAAAAAACATCTCATTTTTAGTGAAAATGCTAAGAACTATTTCAGCATAGCCATGTTTCAATGGAGTTGCCAGAAAGTGTCACCAAAATGTGAGTCCTTTCCAAATTCCCATGTCAGAAGTATAATATGCTATGGATAATGAAACTCTTGGACAATATAAGTGACTTCATACTGTTAATTGTAAAATATTTTTCATAGTGGCATGCAGCTGAAAGCATGGGTAAAAGACTATTTAAAATAACTGTAAGGGGATGAAATTAAAAGGGTTTTTTGCTTGAAATTTGCTGTCTTGTTCAATTTATTTTGTTCAGTGATAGAAAAATCAGCAGGAGAGCATTCAACACTTTAGAAGTAGAAGCTTTCAATTTTCTTCTGAAAACTCTGCAATTTGGTTCAAAATACACAGTATATTTAAAATCTCAAGCTAGCCAAAATCTAAAACACTCACTCTGAATTTCAATCTGATCACTGTCCTATGGGACATTATTCCTTTTTAGAAAAATGTCCAATGTTGGTTTAGAAATATTATCACAGGAAAATGGCTTTGCCCATTGTGACTTCCATGACAACAAATCTCTGTATATGCTGCCCAGCATAGGGGATCTACCCAGTATGGTGTGTGTTCAGCAATGGGAAATTAAATATTTAATATCAGGCAATTATCACCACAGAAATTCTTAATTTTGCTACAAGTGAGAAGAATATTTTGAAACACCTGAAAACAGTAAAATAATCAAGGTCCCAGTTTTCCTTTCTTCAGTCACTTCCTTACAGAGTACTCAGCAACATACAGCTCCCAGCTCACACTCTCCTAGAACCTCAGGCTGCTAAAGCTGTATGGTCTTTGGTTTTTTCCCAGTTTGAGGGATTCTCTATCATACAGAAAAAGGGGGAGGGAAACGCTCTGGCTGCTGTAACAAGCATTTAGAATACCTGTAAAAATCTTTCACGAACAGTCCTGCTGTTTTTTTCCTAAGGATGCTCCTGTTCTGCTGCAGCCAACCCAGCTATCCCTGTGCTCCAGCCAGGGCACAAGGCTGTGAGGAGCTGCCTGACCTCTTTAACACATCTCTTGGTACAGAAGATTTCATCAAGTACAGTACATTCCATGAGTATGGTGAGAACTTCCTTAAAATCAGCTCTTTCTCATTCTGATTATTTCATTTTTTTAAACCATTTCCAGAACCTCTCTCCTCCATCTATTGGACACCCTTTCCTGCAGACCAGATTGAATCTGTGGACAGTCCCGCCAGGGGTGTGAACACTCACCTCCACTTTTAGCCCTCACCTTCTCCTCCTAGAGGAAAAATGGGCAACGTTGTTGGCATTCAAAACAAACAGTTCTAGGACACTGTTTTAAAGGACAGTTTGAGTAAAGTTGTTTTGTAATAAAACCACATCATCTGCCTTAATTTATTCCTAATGGGTAAACGTGAGTAAGAAAATCACCTACACAAAAATCAATGAGCTCAGACTGATAAAAAAACCATGTGTCAGAAATTCCATTGTATAGGGACACACAAGAGAGGAAAGGCCACAAACAAGGCTAGAATGACTTATATTAATGAGACCCAAACTCCATGTGTATGTGATTCTGTGCAATTAGTGGCAGAGAAGGTGGGAGAACAGAATGTCTGATTTTTAACCAAGGGTTGAATGAACCTTGAATGAGGGTTGCAAGACACCTCAGGGATTTAATAGCAGGTATGTGATCAGCAAAACACTCAGAAATATTGGTACAAATCAGTGTCAACAGCATGGGTAGTGCGGAGGGAAGACACATTATAAAGACATCAGGTAAATAAGATACCTGTAGTTGCAAGCAATGCCCAGTCTTCTGGGACTGAAATCCCCCAACTAAACATGCACAGTATCATTTTTAGGGCTGTATCAGCAGCAGGATTATGGCAGTGACTATGACAGGCTTGAGATTAGAAAGATAGAGCAGACACAAAACTAGGTGCCTTGCTGACCCCTTCAGGTAACAGGTTGAAACCTTGAAATGAAATTTAGCTAGAACTGCTCTGTTAATGCTGTTGTAGGAGCCATAAATAAGCTGAAAGAAATACACAGGCTTCCAGTTTCCAAGCTCAGAACAGAGTGCTGTGTTAAAGGAGCCCATCTCCTTCTCTCCCTAAAAAACCAGAATGTCTTGGAAAAATAATCCAAACATATTCGACAATATAATCTCATTTGAAGGGATCACAGCAATTCTGAGTCCAGAATCTCACTGAGCTTTCCTGGAGTCTGTTTTCTTTTTATCCCCTAATGAGAAAAATGTCTCATTTATATCACAAAGTGCTGTTTTATTGTTATTTAACCTGTAAATCTGAAGAGATTAAATCTGTTCCCATCAAATCTGTTCCCTACAAAATCTGTTCCCGTCCTTACTCATCAGCAGACCCACTTTCCACAAACAGATGCCAGCCTTTAATGATAAAGCAATTTTCTCAAGACAAATTTTCAGAGAGGTGATCTTTGGATCTGTGATCAAGAGCTTCACTGACAACTCCTTCAGCATTCATGGAACATCTTCTCCAGTGCACAGCGAGGTCTTCATGCAGCATTGCTTCCTGTAGTGGTAAACCTGGAGGAAGGAGCACTTCCATGTCTGGATTTGGATACTGTTTTTATACATCTAAGGACTAGCTTAGCATTTCAGTTGTGTTTTTGGGGTTTTTTTAAATAGTTTCAGTTCATGCAGAGAGATTTTTCCACCATAATCCACAAGGTCTGTCTCCAAATTAGCATTCTTCAAGTAGTTAGTGAATAGTTGTTGTTATGGGGATCGTGTGTATGGCTGTCATCAGGGCAGGACCATTAGTGATTTCTTTTCCTACACCTGTTCCAGGGCCACTGGTTCTGTCAGAACAGAAAACAGGCCTGTGTCTTACTTTGTGGGGTTTATTTAAGTTGTATTTTTCCCTGCATGTATTTTTTTCTCCAAGGGCAAAGTGACACTGCTTAGACTTTCTTCTATTAGCTTGTAAAAATCAAAATAAATAAATCATAGGCTTCTTTCATCTTTAATTTCTGTTCTTTGGCCATTTACAGTTCTTGGTGACATGATGGATGCTATTACTGTTGGAAAATGGCAAGGAAAACTTATGCTTCTGTTTAGCTGCTTGGATATCTCATTAAACTCCAGAGAATTGTTACAAAACACTGATTTCTTGACAAGAAAACTTTTTTATGTGCTAGTCTTGTTGAAACTTTAATTTGTAAAATATCCATAAATCTGAGTAAAGCCAGGATCAGTTTCTCCTGAGGTGTCTCTGACTGAAAACTGCACTGCCAGGACACCCAGATCTGCACCTCTGACATCTCTGATCTCTGATGTGTGCCCTAATCACAACAGAGAAGAAACAGTTTTGTTTGAGACCTGGAACCTTTGATTTGAACCTTGAAAGGGGAAAGATGGAGAGGGAACCATTCATAAATACATATCAAGAAGTCCTTTTCTCATTTCAATGCAAAGTAAAAAAACAAACAAACAAAAAACAACAAAAAACAACTGAAACCTAAATTGTTTGAACTTCCTTACTGTGTTGGAAAACAGTTGTTATTGACCTTGACTCAAGAAGCAGGGGACCCTCAGAGACAATCTCTTAATATCTTCAACCAGTCCTCCCCACATATTGACAGGGCTGCAAAAACTTTTTAAAGCCTGTCTTGTGAATTCAGAGCTGTTCAAGTTAATACGTTTTGTTCTTGCAAGATATGCTCTGTCTGTAGATGATTCTGGATGTACAAATATATGAAGAAAAAAATAAAGTAATCATGGTTCCCCCCACCCCCCAACTTTTTAAACACTAGCGTTTATAAGAAAAAAAAATAAAAAATATTTTACCAGTAAGAATAAATATCCATGTGGCAATTTGCAGTCAATGCCTAATGCTCAAAAACCAGCAGAAGGAAAGATTGTTTGAGAAAAGTAATTTTCCAAGTTCACCAATGTGAATAAGCAAGTTACTACTGCTTTCTATCAGGGCAAATATGAACCTGTCAAAATAACAAAGCCTTATAGCAGTGGCAAATAATGAAGGCAAAACAATGAAAGGGCTAAAGCTTGATAGCCTTCACCTGCTTTTTTTTTTTCCCTGAGAAAGTTAAAAGAATAGAAAAAATGCAAATAAAAATGCAGTTCTGCTGTGGGCTAGGAGTGATGGAGATATTAAACAAAGACCTTTCTTAGCAGTTTGGCTGCCCCAGAACTTGTGCCTTGATGTCTGTGACACCTCCTGGTCTGATTACTGTCACAGAGGCTACAGGCAAACTGGATATGACACGGCAGATTTGGAATGTGAGACGTTCACATTACAGCAGTAAAAGTGAAGATGTAAATGTCATGGTGGTGCTTTAATGCAGTTTAAACCAGCTCTGTAAAAATGCAGTGGTTAACAAGGAGCCTCGTTAGGCATCATTCTGTGCAACACAAGGTGCTGCTGCTCAGCTTAAAAACCTGCTAGGAACACACAGATCTGCCTGTGCTCCTTCCTGGTTTGTGTTTGCATGTTATATATTTCCTTGGCCTTGAAAGTAAACTGTGCAAGTCATAAATTTCACCATGAAAATGAAAAAAAAAAAAAAAAAAAGCAGCTATTTTCAAACTTTCATCAGCTTTCCCGGCAGCTTGTAAAAGAGATCAGACATGCAGCTTGCAGATGGTGTTACATTCTGATGACAGAGAGCTGGCAGGGTCAGTCCTACTTTCTGCAACATGAGCATTTGAATCTGTGTTTTTTTCCACATTTTTGTCAGAGCACTGTTCCACACAATCCAGAATTTTCAGTGGAAACACAGACGTGTGTATGCAGGTGTTTGTGTCCATGAGGCTCTGCATGCCTGCACTTGTTACATCAAAGCTTTTTGTTTGGTTGGTTGGTTTTTGGTTTTTGTTTTGTTTGGTTTGTTGTTTTTTTTTTTTCCTATAGGAACAGAAATCTCATTATTTGGAAAAATAAAGAAGCCAAGGTGCACAGTCCTGCCTTCTGGTTTGATTACATTCTGCATAAAGTGGGAAGTTATTAAATAAGAAAGCATAATCTCTGTTCTGGTTATCTTCTCCTCTGAGGGCTCTGGAGCTAAATTCTGCCTTGTTCCATCTCCTTCAGCCCCATCAGCAGTGCTCACTCTGGAGCTGAGCTGCAGATTTCAGCTCAACACAGAGTTGAGTCCTCTGCAGTCCTGCTCCCCCCTCAATCCATTTAGTGGCCTCATGATGAACATTATTCAACAAAATGGTCAATGCAAGTTTGTATCTCCTCAAGGCAAGAGGAAGATTAAATAATGATGTAAAGTAAAAGATTGATTAAATTATCCTGAGTTCTTGAAGGCACAAGACCATGGCTTTCATCATTGAAAGGCTGGATGGGAGACCTTCAGGCCAGCTGGGAGGTTCTAAAGCATCTCTAATGTACTAGAAACTGCATTTACATGCAATACTCAGAATCTCCTGTTTGTACCATACCAAAGCATTCAGAATCAAGATAAAAACATGTACACAATTTAATAAATTTGCATCTGTAGAAGCTGTCTGAACAAGGATGAAACTTCTTTCTTTTTTGACATTAGCATTTGAAAGCTGATATTTTGGCATTGCCACCAACTCCAGCAATTTTAACTTAAATAGGCAAATGAATACTAAATTGAAAGGATTAGATAATCTAAAAATGAAACACTTGAAGTAAAATAGACCCCTTTGGTGACTGCAAATATTCCCAGTAATGTTGCTGATATTTTCACTT
This sequence comes from Sitta carolinensis, assembly GCA_032173965.1. Taxonomy (NCBI): domain Eukaryota; kingdom Metazoa; phylum Chordata; class Aves; order Passeriformes; family Sittidae; genus Sitta; species Sitta carolinensis. The sequence continues at coordinate 55,675,032 of CM063285.1, read as the reverse complement.
GTTGCAGTATCCATTTCCTCCTTCCTACTCCCAGCATTTATTCCAGTTATAGCTTGATCCTGTCCACCTCTCATCTTACTGATGCTCATTTTTCAGCATGGTGAATGAGTGAGAAGCAGATTTTTAGCCCAGGTCTAAAATTAATAATGACCATTGTTACATCGAAAATTAGGGACCTTCTTGAGACATAAGATTTCAGAGACCGCCTGTAAGAAAACCCGTGAGAAAAAAAAGCATATAAATTAAAAGTTTTCAGGCAAATTAATTAGCATGGTTCCATAAATTATACTAATGTTTGGGCTTTAGCTTTTTAAAGCTATTGTCTTTTATTGCTTTTTGAGATAAATGGTCAGTAAATAATTATCTTCTTTTGTTGAAAAAAGCTTTTTTGCACTGGAGAACTTGTTCTACCCTAGGATGAATGGGCAATCAGAGTCACATTAATATACTCACTCACTACATTTCAGACTGAGGTAAGGAGGGTATCAGGGTGGAGATTCAGAAGTGTTTTGAGTGGGAGAAACTAGATAAAATTTTAACCTACAGAAGTATGCCACAAAAATATGACTGATTTGCAATCTGATCCCAGAGCAAAGCACATAACTGCAGTTCCCTGAATTGAAAATACAAGCTGCTTCTATTTTACTGGGCATTTATGAGGTAGAAGGAACCATCAAGGATGCTACAAAATAAAGTCTGGAATGTTTAAGTCATATAAGCCACAGACACAATTGCAAGGAAGTCATTTCTACAGTGTTTTGGAAGACTTATTTTATCTTTTTCGTATCATACTGAAGTTATAGTCTGTCCTTTCCCTGCACCTTTGGATATGATGCTACATTTTATATTTCCATGACTGGATCTTAAAAAAAACCCAAACAAATCTCTTAAGAAAATAAGATCATTTCACTACTGCTACATACCTTTTGAGTTTTTCTATGTACTTTATTAAACAGAAACATTTGCAAAATTATTACAGAACCTTAGTTATTACTGGTACATTGTCTTTATGCAAATTTCTTGCAAAATTCTACTCAAAAACTTAATTCTCATATTTCCTGATACCAGCTCACCTCTTTCAGTAAAGAAAAAAGGAAGTGAGATTAACATTTTTATCTTTGATTACTATCAGTAGCAAATAATAGACCCAGTTCAGGCACATAGTTAGAGGCAAATTTGGCCCTAGAGAATTTGCCATCTGTTCAGGCAAGTCTGACAAAGCATAAGAGGAATGGGCTACTGATCTCCTGGTTTTGTTAGGAAAAACATAAAAGGGTAAAAGATATGCTCAAAGGAAATGAAGGGCAAAGAAAGAAATGCATTTCCTAAACTGTGTACAGAACCAAAATATAAAATATTCTCTCTACCTGTCTTAATATGTGGGATGATGATACAGGGAATATTAATGTTGATGATGACAATAATGCCAATGATAACATTTAGTTTTAAAAATACAATTACAAATTTTGACCTCTGGGGTTAAAGATAGAATGGATGAAGGGGATGACAGCTTGGAACAGATTTTATCTAAAGATATAAGTCAATCTCAGCTAAGGGAGGCTGTGCTGACTAAATTTCAAAATGTGACAGAATTAACAACAATGACCATCAGATTTTCAAAAATCTGGGACACTGGCTATTGATCAGCAAGCACATACTGCTCCTTACAAAATGGAAAAAAAAAAGGAATTCACCAAGTATAGACCAATTAAGCTGACCTCAATAATATGTTAGGGATGTAGAACACATTTTCAAGTGAAAAATTAGTGAAAGACATGAAGCTAAAAGGATTATGAGATAAAATGGAACTACCAAGTTTAGAGGAAGCCAAACTAACTGAGTCTGTTTTTATTCTTGTAACACAAATTGCATTCTGCAGACAGTCAGTGCTCTGGCTCTCATCTCTTTGGACTTGAGGAAAGCACTTCATGTAATGAGCCACATGGAGAATTTTCACCAAAACAGAGTGAGATGGAATTGCTAAAAAGCAGTCAGGTGCAAAAGATGCCCTTAAAAGGCACATGGGAATGGATCATACAATAGGAAGACCTTCCTGCCTGGAAGCACTCTTCAGATGCACTTTTTGAGGATCAACACTGGGACCAATTTTATTTGATATTTTCATCAGTGACCCTGACACAAAAAAAGTAGGTAATTGATCATTTGGTTTGGCAGTAAGTAAGGAAGTGCTGTCAATAAACTGAGGAGAAAAATGTCAGACAGGAACAGACCTGCTCGACTAGTGGGATAATAGAAGTGAAGAAAATGTAGTCAGAAAAGTGCCAAGAAATGGGTATCTACTGAAAAAAAATATTGTTATATCCTGAGAGGTTATTGATGGGACATATTGATGGGACATGATAAAAGATGAGAAGAACAGGAAGCCATAAAAATAATGTTGATATATTCCTACTTTTTTTTTTTTTTTTTTTTTTCCCCTTGCTGTTGAGATAAGGAATTATTCCTTCTGCTGTATGTGACTGTGGTGAAGTGCCAATAAGCACACGGCACACAGTTCTGGTCAGGTTATTTGTGAAAAAAGATGCAGCATAACTGCAACAGAAGCAAGAAGAGGATAATTGGGAAGAGAAGATTTACTGTACCACAGGGATTTGGAGAAATATTTGCTACACCACTGTTCTACCAAAATGAAGATAAAGAGAAGGCAGGACTGCCCTTTGTAAGTGATCTAACAAAAGTGAGCTTTCCTTAAGGGAGGACAAATAGGAAGTGACACATGAGAAAAAACTGAAGTAAACCATAGAATCATAGAATGTTAAGGGGTTGCAATGGACCTTAAGGATCATCCAGTCCCAATTTCCCCTCCCAAGGGCAGGGCCACCTTCCACTCAAGCAGGTTGCTCAAGGTCTTATCCAACCTTGCTTTCACTGGGTCATTCACAACCTCCTTGGACAACTTGTTCCAGTGTGTCACCATCTTCACAGAAAAAAATTTCTTCTTAATATCTAACCTAAATTTTCCCTCTCTCAATTTGTACCTATGATTCCTTGTCTTATGACCTAAATGACCAGGCATGGACAGGGAAAAAAGGGAGCTGCTGTCAGTGCAGGACAAGATCCCCACCCCACCCATTCCATGTGCACCAGGACGGGTGTCAGCCTCTACTCCTGTGGTACAAAAAGGGGCTGGGGAGAGGAGGTTGAAAAATTCAAATGTAGCCTTGAGAAACCCTAAGCCATCCCTGCTGGCACTCAGCAGAGGGAATGCTTACAGCCCTGTCCTCTGATTGTGATCCCAATATCCCTGCAGGAGGGGCCACTCACAGTCCTGCTCATCCAGCCAGGCACTTCCCAGAGCTTACAGCTATCTAAACCATGACTTTTTACAGTAAATTCTCAGTCATCTGGCTGGATTGGGTACATATCACTCCAGGTGCATCCAGTGAAGGACAGGCTTAAACCTTTGGTGATTGCTTCTGAAAACACAGGCACTGATTTCCTGAATGAGACCTTAAATGGGAACAGGCTGTTTAAGTTGAATCCTCTCATAGGAAATCAGCTCATTACTATCGAGAATTTTTTTTTTTCTCAGAACCATTTTATTGGTTTTTTAAAAACCAATCACAAGAAAACAGCAATGCCCCAAAATAAAGAGCTCTGTGAAAACGTCTGTGCCAAATGCTTCTCTGACACATTTCTCTGACACACATCTCTAATAATGTTTTTTATAATTGTTTCAGAATGAAAATGTGCACCATAACAACCTGAAAATGGTTCATGCATATTCATACCTTCCATGTGTTAACTGCTGGGGAATGTTCTCAGATTGCCTCACTTTATAAATTGTTACTTATTTACCACACCAGTTGGCGACTCCGGGGTGGCATATGTGAAACGAATTTGCAGTTTCTATTGCAGCTAGCTGCAATTTTCCAATGAAACACTATTTAAATTAAGAAGAAAAACAACAAAAAAATAAGAATCACCCCAACCCATTAACCTGGATGGCAATGCTTTGTAGAACAAATATTTGTTCAGATGATCTGACAAAACATGGATAGTGTTTCATGAGAAGCATTTTCCAAATAGGCAGGAAGATCACATGAGTGATTTCTGGGTGCTCCAGAACAGCTCCACCACAGGAGTAGATCCCACATGGCTCTAATCTGGCAAAATCCCTGTTGTGGACCAAAAAACTGAGTTTGGGAATTCCACCTCTTGTCAAAGGCTCCATAGCAGTAACCTCCAGGCAATTGTCTCTTGCTTCACTCTCAAACCTCCCAAAATCTGAGCTACTGGGTCAGCAACTGAGACCTTGCAGCTCTGGCTTCCAATCCTGCTCACATAAAACACAATATGTAAAACTAATAATGATATATACATATCATTAGAGAAAATATGGACTTCCAGGGAAACCCACAATAATTTCCTCCTTCTAAAAGCAGATCTGCTTGGGAGAACCTTTCTTCTTTTTCATCCACGAATAATAATGTTTCGCCTCAGCTTTACCATATTATTGTCCTAAAATAATTTAAAAAAATTAAAATTTCCCCAAAGCGGACTTTGAATTTGAAAGGCAATCATAAAACAAGCTGCTCCAAATGTTTTTAAGAGCCTGAAAAATGTGAAGTCTGAAAGAATCAGATTCCTTGGTTCCCTCTTTGGCCAGGTGATATAGATCTGATTTCATAGCAGGAAAGGCAAATTATTTTAAGGATCCAAACCCCTTTGAAACAATGGGAAAACTATCACATTTAGAATAAGGCCCTCTACTAGAAGAACTGCTTTTATATATATAGGTACACAGACACAGAACAAGAGAAAAACTGTGCACAGAATTTAATGGGACTCTGACTATGGAGTAGGTGGTGTTTAAAGTGTCTCCTGTGCAGTCTCTAAATGTGCTGTGTCTCTTGCTGTGCAGAATATTCAGCACATAAAAATAAACTTTCTTCCTTTTTTGTTCAGATGTTTGCAGGTCACCTTTCCACTTGCTGGGAGAACTGAAACTTTCTTTTTTTCTCTAGTCATGTTCCATCTATCACACTGTACATCGAGAGAGGCGGGAGCAGATGTGTCAGACACAGAAAATGAGAGACAGAACAAAGAGAAATAGGCCCCTGAAGGAAAGAAAGAGAGAGGTTCTGAAAGCAGAAACAGAAGCAGTGAGATAGATAAGGGACCCTAAAATAGACATAAATCATCAGAAAATCAAGTCCCTTGAAAGAGAAGATAAAAAATCCTCCTAAAGAGAGAAAGGCAGCAAGGGACATCTGTCCATCAGAAGGAGATACATGTCTCCAAGAATTTTAATATCATTCCAGACACAAGATGAAAATTCATCTGTATCATTAATGAAAATCTCACTAATCAGCCATTTCAAGTGCAAGATTTAACACAGATTACAGATGAAAAGACCCTCCAGCTCATCAGCCCTATGGTTCTATGCCTACCTGGGAAAAGAGAAAGAAAGAATCAGGATGAGCTGCATAAAGATCTAGTAAAGAGTTGATTGGAAGAACAGGTTTTGGTTGCTAGATAATATTTGATTAATGTCTAAAAACCATTTTAGCATAGCCCTTCAGATATTCTACAGTCCACTGTAATTTCATCTATGATAGATTGCAAGGTTTCCCATGAAATGACAAGGAGCAGTTGAATGAATCCAAACTCAGCTGAATGGGTCATCTAAGGCTGCTGGAAGTGAAAAAGAGCAAAGGGACAACGGCAATGCACTGAAACAGGTGCCTTTTTTATTCAGCCAAATATCCAAGATCGTCTGTTGTTTATCTACCTGCAGAGCTGAAGCTTGAAAGAAGAGTAAGGTCTGTGTGACTGCTGTTCCTTTGTTCAGAATCCATTCCAGCTGAAGACTGTCACCAAAGTTTGACAGGTGCCTGAATAGGTAAATATGCTCCTCTTCTCCTTTTACCTTTTTTTTTCATCCAGTCTTAACTTTTTCGTGGTTATTTTGGGGTTGATTTTTTTGCACTCACCTACATAATTTGCTCAGATAGCTGTTCCCAAGGCAGAAGTGGAGGATGGCAAAGGGAAACGATCTGGATATCCTTAATTTTAGGTCATATCTAAAGTCAGCTTGTTAAATGACAGATGACAGAAGACACCTGAAGGATAAAGACATGTCATTAGGCAGTGCTGAAGAACAGCTGTGAGTAAAAAAAAGCAAACAGATGCTTAAAAACAAGAAAAACTGGACCTTCATCTTTTGTTTGGTTTTTTTTAACTCAAGCTTCCTTCTTTGGAAGGTATCTTCTTCTTGTGCATGCTACCTTACAAAATATATTCTTGACAGAGGTTGGGATTTGGAGAGAGAAGCTGTAGAGTTGTGGAAATGTTTGAAAGAAAGGCTCAAGCAATGGCTGGAAGCATTGACAGGCAGCCCAAAGCAAATATGTGTTTACTTAATGGCAGTTTCAGCACATTACAAACTATGGAAATGATGAAAGAATTAATCATGAAATTGAAGCCATTTATTTATGTATTTATCAGTACTGGAAAATTCCTGAATGTCCTTGAAAGAATGGAAACTTGGACTCTATATTCTCGCAGATGCTGCATGCCAGGTTTTGGTAGAGGAAGGAGGAGGGAGAATAAAGGTCACTTTCAATCTGCTTCTTATTCATAAAATTCAGCTTGAAGACCTGGCCAACCTGGCTGTGATACATTGTTAAATGGATTGGCCTAGGGCAAGAAAATGAAAGTAAGTGTACTCTAAAAGTTTGGGGAACTTGGATCAGGGATTATTCCATCTGTTTAATGACAGGACAGACACAATGTGGTTGATGAATGATGGAAGTGCTTTTTATCACTGTGGTGTTAATGACATAATGAAGGTCTTTTAAGAGTGCAAACGTGATATTCTATAAATCTGCTCCTATACATTTTCCTTCATTTATCAATTATTAAGGGGATTTTCACCTTCTGTTCTAGAAATTGCTGCAGAGTTACTGCATTGATTTAGGAGGGCTTTTAGCTGCTTTGATGTCTATTATATTTTACCACGTTGGTGAGCAGGGTTTATTTCATCACATATTTTGTTTAAAAGGTTTCAATATTGATAAAATCTGGGCAGATATGTCTGTAATAAATTTTCTTATTTTAATAGGATTATTTCAGAGAACAAAGTGTGAGAAAAAGACTTGTACGAGACTTGTACTTGATAATGAGTTTAACCCTTTTGAGGATATAATTCCTTGCAATCTGTTTAGCAGACAAGAGTGAGAAAAGACCCTTTCCCCCACATCCTTCAAAAATATTTCTGCTTGTTCCATCTTTCCGCTGTTAAAAGTAATTTGTTGAGAATTTTAGCAATCTGGAGAATCTTAATCCTCTGCAATTAATCCTTCCTATAATAAAAATAAAGTAACAGAGATGGGTTATTTCCTAACCATTGAAGATGATTTTTCCTTTTTCTTGGTCTTGCCTTTTAATTCCCACTTTCATTTATTTAATCTTTCATTTTCCTTTCTTCTTTCAACCTTTGCTAGTCAATACTTAACAACGGATGATACCCCAGTTTGAAATGTGCTATAAAGGAAAGACTATATTTGGAGGTTAAAAGATGATGTGAGAAATGGTTGTACTGCTTTTTATAGCCAGATCAAAAGAATGTGATGCAGTTGCTGCCAGAGTTGCCGGGTGCTATTAAGGAGACTCTCGAGTGCCTTTCAGGAGACACCTGCTCTCCAGCTGTGAAAGGGCTCTGGGGCCCTCTGGGTCCTGTGTCAGCTCTGACAGCCCAGTCCTGGTGTTTTGCATAATTTAGGGCATCTCAAATGGCACTGGGAAGAAGTGAACTCAGCCCAAAGGTGGGATTTTATTCTGAGTTAGAGGCAAGACATGAATATTTACAACTGGGCTCCTTGTCCCATGTCTCATCAGTCAGTTGAGACTTGGTAGGATTCAGGAAGTCTGGAGTCCAAGGAGCTACTCAGGTGACAAAATGTGCATATCCACTCAGGGTAAGAGAAACCTATAAAGCTTGATTAATTCTATTCTGTGAATCTCACTGGCAATAAAAGGAACTTACTCATCCACCTCGTGATGTAGGCACTGACATTTAACCAACTGCGATCTCAAGCTGAGTGTCAGTCACGGTTTCCCACAGATTAGAGAAAGGTATGAACTATTAAAGCACCTGTGTAGATAACAAATTTAAACTCTTGCTATCAGGTCTACAGAATTTGGACCAAAATGATTCTAGTGACTTTCCTGTCTCATCTGTACTGTCCTCTCCCCAAGCACAGAGATAAGGAGGCACCCAGATAATCATGGACTAACTTTGAGAGAGTCACTTTCTTGATTAAATGGCAATGTCAAATTTTGTACCATTGATTGAATTATGACATGTCCTGCTTCAAGATCAAAGTGCATCAACTAGCTGTCCTCAGAAAGTCAGCTCTTATGCCCCTCAGGTATCACAATGTACTGTCTTGCCTCCCCTATCACCCAAACAAAATAGTTTGTCTTGTGGTATACAATAAAGAGAATATTGTTCCCTTGTTTCCTTCTTCTTTCCAACATTAAAATTAATATATGGATGAAAGCCTTAGTAACCAGTAGACCCTGACATTTTGAGCAACCCAGTTTTAGAATTAAGATAAAACCTAAGCGGACATAAAAAATATTTCAGGATACAAAACTTATTTTGTGTTATTTTCTCAAAATGCCAAGGAACAAGAAAGGAAATTCAGAATATTAATGTACAATTATCTCCTTCTCTCTTTGCTCATGACATCCTTCTTTCTTCAGCCTATGTTAAATGTCCTCATAAAATAAGAAATGGATCTTCTCTTATGATTCTCAAACTTGATAAGATCAAAACTACAGTTTTTCTCTTCTTAGACGAATCTCACTGAACAAAAGCATGTCAGGTTACACTAGGAAAACCAAATATACAAACACTTCCCAGGCCACTTTCTGTCACTTTACAGAACGAAAAATTATTTAAAAAAAACCCAAAAACTCAGAAACTTGCATCTGAACTTAAATGGATGCAAGTTGCTAAAAGAAAAATTGATTAAAAAGAGATTTCAGATCATATGCTATTTAAGCAGGATGCAAGTGGTAATACAGTCCAACTCTATCATGGAAAGGGGAAAGAGAAGAAAACTGGAAATCAAGTAGGTCCAGAGCTAGAAAGGGATCTGCTTACACCAGAAAGGGATCTTAAGCACGTATCAGGCACTTAAGGCTAAGAACATCATTCTAGATCCTGACATTCTCAGGCACACAATAACATCCCCAGAAATCCTCCTAGAACCACCTGCAACGTTGTCCAGAGTTGAGTAAATCTAAATCAGACTTCTGTATGAACCCAACTGGATTTATAGAGTCCCTTGAAATAACTGACCCAAGCACTGCAAAGGTGAAAGTTTAGAGATGTGGTCAGAGAGACAGAGAGCTTTGTCTTACATGCGATGTTTCTTTAGGTAGGGCAACCATCAGCTCAGAGGCCATGGCTCTGTCTGTTCATTTGGGATCATGGATAGTGTGTTTCCCTGGTGCCCAGCCTCAGTCAGTCCATCCTGGGAGTCTGTCTGTTCATCCTAGGAGTCTGTCAGTCCATCCCAAGTCTGTCAGTCCACCCCAGGGTCCATCTGTCACTGCCAGGAGCAGTCCCACTGCCCTTTGCAGAGCTGTTCCCTCGAGAGCTGGGGAGCCAGCAGGGCCCATCAGCTCCTTCACCACCCTCTCCTCACCAAGATCACCCCGTGGGATGCAATGGCATCCTTTTGGGAAAAGGTGGCCTGTCTTCCCCCTCCTCATTTCCTGCTCTGTCACCCCAGACCCACTCAGGAGCCCCCCATGGCTGTGTCCTTCCCCTGGGCTGGGAGCAGGGCTGGCCTAGGCCAGACAGAGCCTCCCCCATGTTGGGGTCACGGCCCAGCTGGTGTCACCTCCCAGGGATGCACCAGAGAAAACTCCCAGGGATCCACCAGGGAAACCTCCCAGGGATGCACCAGTGTCACCTCCCGGGCATCTACCAGTGTCACCTCCCAGGGCTGCACCAGTGTCACCTCCCAGGGATCCACCAGTGTCACCACCCAGGAATGCACCAGTGTCACCTCCCAGGGATCCACCAGTGTCACCTCCCAGGGATCCACCAGTGTCACCTCCCCGGGATCATCTGGTGTCACCTCCCTGGGATCATCCGGTGTCATCCCTGGGCTCCAGCTGAGTGGGACAACAGGGCTGAAGGTACTGGGGAGCTGCTGAAGGGTTGTGGAGGCTGACAGGACTGGGCAGGAGAGGGGCAAGAAAGGCATTGAGGAGCTGGAGCTGTCCAGGGAAGGGAATGGAGCTGGGGAAGGGGCTGGAGCCCCAGGAGCAGCTGAGGGAGCTGGGAAGGGGCTCAGCCTGGAGCAAAGGGGGATCAGGGGGAACATTCTGGCTCTGCACAGCTCCCAGGGTTTGGGCTCTGCTCCCAGGGAACAGGGACAGGAGGAGAGGGAATAGCCTCAGGTTGTGCCAGGAAGGTTTAGATTGGATATTATGGAAAATTTCTTCACTGAGAAGGTGGCCAAGCATTGAAAGAGGCTGCCTGGGGAAGCAATAGACCCACTATCCCTGTAGGTGTTCAGAAACCACTTGGATGTGGCATCTGGGGACATGGTTTAGTGGTGAAAATGGCTTTTGGCAGTGCTGGGTTAATGGTGGGAGTTGATGATCTTAGAGGTCTTTTCCAACAGTATCAATTCCATGATCTCATAAGATATTCCTGTGAAAGATGGGTGAAGAAGCTTAATACATTTCTAAGCCTCAGGGACACTCAACAGAAACAACTTCCAAGAAAATCCTAATCAAAAAGGAACTCTCTTGTTCAAAATGTGCCTCTGTGTTGAAAAAAAAAAATAATTTTGTCTGCTCAGATGAAAATCCCAAGATGCACAACTCTGCATAGAGCACAGCAGGCAAAAATCCAAGCTTGTGTACAGAAAGCACATTTAGATTAAAGAGCACTGAACAAAAGTCCTCTCCAACTTAATAATGCACAATCACTGTTTTAAGACAGTTTTTAAGTCATACACAGTCTTTCAGAAGTACCTATTGCTGAGTACATGCAAAACAAATACTGCACAAAAAATATGGACAAAAGTAATCCTTACCAGAAAACCATTCTGTTTTAGTCTAGTTTTCTAACTACTTAGTGGCACAAAGGCTGAGTTCGGTTCCCAGTTCTGATATTTTCTACAATGCCCCTTTTTAAGCCAAAATACAGCAGCTGTATTTGTGATTGAGAAATCAGAGTGTGGGTCAGGCCCTGTAATCACACAGCTGAGCTAATAGTTTTGCTGCATAAGAAGGGTTGTGGGTAATGCATTAAAGAGTCACTGTGGGTTTGGAATAAGAAGTCAGATGAGATCATTCAAATCAAATCATAGCAAAAAATCCCTTATCAACTAATTCAGAACTGTCTAGGCTTCAAATATTTTCATGTTATATATATATTTATATAATAGATAAATATTTCACTTATATAAATATAAATATAATATTTCACTTTATTTTCTTATTGAGTTCTTGAAGATTTCACACCTCAGTCTCTCCTGCAAATAGAAGCCATCTGATTTTCTCATTTCAGTCTCTTTGATCCCCCTGCCAGGCAATCCTGTGGCACACAAGATTCAGGCCCCAATGGACATACCACCATGATGGAAAAGTTATTTTCATGATATTACCAACAGACTGGCAGGGAGGCAAACTGCAACACAGAGAGAAGTTTCAATGTGATTTTCAGTTGACATTTGCAATCGGATTCATGTGCTTTGGGTGAGTTTGATACAAATTATTACATTTTTAACAGATTATCTGAAATGAGCCTGGAAATCTCTTGTTCCCTGTTGCTATTTGAGATGGCACAAGACCAATCATCCAGTTCTTGTGTCTAGAGCAATTCTGTACACAAGCCACAGCAGTGTGAGCCTCCATTAAATGTGTCCTGATGTGCTAGTTTACCTCACTGAGTCTGGAAACCCAAAAATGGCACCACTGAGACCAACAGCCTTCAAAGGGTTTAAATGAACCAGCAAATCTGTTGCCCAGAGGCACCTCATTCTTGCCCCATTTATCACAGGTAAACACATCCTGCAGCACAATAAGAGGAGAAAGACTGAAGTCAATAAATCACCTGGAAAATCTCTGAGTGGGGTACATGACACAGCTCCCTCTTTAGCAAACGCCAGAGGGTCTAACATTCATTCTGTCCAATCCCCCAATTTATTAATTATTTTCTTAGTGAAGACACTGCTGACAACCCCAGTACAAATGCTGAAGGGTGAAAAAAGGTGGCACACAAGAAGTGTGTAAGTAATCACTTTGCACAGTGAATGATTTAGGAAAGGTGTGTCCTCGTGATTCTCAGGTGGGGAGAGAATCCTGGATTATAGTTTCTGTGCTCCAACACAGATAAATAAGATACCTCAGTGAGGCCCTATCTACAGAAGGATAAGAGGATTTACTGGTCTGAGACAAACAACAGAACTTAACTTTCTTCCAAGGTTTTCCTGAAAAACATTCAGCCTTTCATTATAAAACCATAATTTTCCTGCAAACCCTTTATTTATACTTTCTGGATGGAAAAGTCCAAAAATTATTGGACTATTGGATGCCCTATAATATAGATTGTTCTTATAAAGACTCAGGTATAAGAGAGTGAGTGTGGAAATTTTGACTCATAGTGCCAATAAGATACTATGGGTAGGACAGAACATAAAGAGGTGGCTGAGATAACCAAATGTCACTGTAGAGAGAAAAGTTTTTCAGAAACTTCCTGTAGTTATTATATGGCATAAGGTGATTGTGCAGCAAACATTAATAAAAAATGCTCCAGGCTAATAAAAATAAACAAAAAATAAGAACATGTGGTATCTTCTCAGAGAACCCAGATACCTACTGGGAGAAGGCAAGCAGAGTCATTAGAATTATTTGTTCATCATTATTACTTATAAGGAGGTTCGTCATTGTATGTCTATATATTTAGGCCCTGTGGTTTTAGTACTTGAGAACAGCTGCAAAATTCAGCTGAGTTTTGCAACAGACCCTGGAAAAAACAGCCCCTGGCAGTAGAACTAGCTGTTTCAAAGAGAAGTTCAAAGAAGCAGTCATTAAGGAAAATGTCAGTTCTAAATTTATTTTCCCTGTTTCTTTCCTCTTTGTCATCTGGTATGAATTGGTCCCAATGGCTTCACCATTTTAATTTCATCTGGACACAGAAGTGATCATCTGTGAACAAGTCTACCAGAGCACTGCCTTGGTGAGAACACATTCAGGACTGGGTAAAAAACCCTGTAATTCCAGGATTTATGTGGTTTTCTACCAAGATGAGTGTTTTCTTTATACAAAGATTTGCAGCACACTCAGTCAAATATGATGACTTATAAACATCTGAGTGGGTTGCTGGTATGGGAAGAACACTGGAATCCAGAAAAGAAGGAAAAAGTCACCACCTGAGTTGAGATTGTCTCAAGACATCTCAGTTCATGCTGTTTAATTGCATGGACTTTTAGGTAATGATACCCAAACTATAGCTGGCTAATTCCTTCCCTTCAGTACAACTTAAAGTCCTCCTTTAATTATTAAACACTCTCAGAAATGCAGTTCTTCGTCCCTCTTTGTCTCTAATGAGGCAAATGCATCACTTTTCTGTCTGAAAGGTTTTTTTGCACACCTGCAAAATGACAAACTCCTAAATCTTTCTTCCCTCAGCATGATTTCCTCAGGCTGTGTCTGATTCCTAAGGACTTTATGTAGCTCAGGGCACCAGGAGGACAGAGAATGGCTGTCAGCGCAATGGCAGCAGTCAAACACTTTCTGCTCTTCCTGACCCTGAAGCTGTCTGCAAGTGGGAACTTCAGACATTTTATCATTAACAATGTAAGGCAGAAATCACACTGCCTAATTAAATTTATTCCTCTATTTATTCAGGCCTCTGAACAAATACAGACATATATTTACATGTCTCTATATTAATATGTATTGATAAGCATATTTGACTGTTGTATAGCATCTAAATTTCTGTTTATCCAAGAGCTGCAGAAAATTAGCTCATCTGTCCTATCCTGAGAAATATTTTTACAATTCTCAAGGAGCCTTGAACTACAACCCAGATCAGCAAAACCACAAAAGTCAAGAGCTCCTTTGTTTTAGGATGTCCCCACCTGAAAGTTCATCCAAATGGTCTGTGTTTAAAATGAACCACATTAAAACTCCATGTTAGATCCAAGCATGCCTAAATTTAGATCTCTTCCATTCCTGTTTATAATTTGCATTTTAGAAAAAGGCGACAAAATAAGACATAGAGCAATCATAACAACTACATGTCTAATTACAGGTGACATTAATCTCAATTTTAGTAGTATACCTTCTGATTTTGCTGTGATATATGTAGTGTCAGTCATCAGGCTGGCTATCGATCCATCACATCAATAAAGCAGATGCTGCAGACTCATTTATTACTCACAGGATGAAGTTCCTGAGGGACTCACATCATATGTGTTTTACCAGTTGAACAGACAAAATAAGTCACTGAACAGAACAGGACAAAGTTAAAATCCTGAAGTTTCAGGTGTTTATTTCTGGCTGCTATAAAGATTGATGCTGCCCACCAAGTTGAGCTTCCTCACACCACTAAAGAGTTTAATACAGGGTTTAGGGCTTGTATCTAAGTATTTTGTAGTCCTCCTAGCAAGGCTGAATATTGAAGCTACTGTTAAAGAACAGTAACTGTTTTATGGGAACAGTCTGTTAAGATGCAAAAATGATTTGCAAATGTCGTCCTTGGCTCCTCATGCATTTCTAAAGCAACAAGCTGTAAAAGGTTAATAATCATGAAACCACACTAAATGTTCTATGAGATAAGTCAAATACCTGTCAAAAATTCTAATAAATTCTTTGCATAATTTATTAGCATATTCTACCCTGTGGATCTCATTTTTACCTATTAGAGAACTTGTCTAAGATCAGACAAAATAACTTTTCTGTTTTACTGGCCTGCTGAGTGGAATTCATTATTAAACACCGTGCTAGGTTAATCTGATTCAGGAAAAAAAAATATTTAAGAGATGCTTTTATAAAGATAACCAAAATTAGATAACTGGAAGAAAAAGCCTACCAGAAGAAAACAGAAGCTTGTGAATTTTTATTTTCTTTTTCCCAAAAATTTTCCTTTGAGGGCAGTGCAGAATTGGTTAATTGAACTGTCCAATTGTCAGACTTGAAGTAGATAGTATGCAATGCCCAATACATTTCTTCATTTTCCTTAAGAAAATCAAAAAGGCAAATGGAGCTCATTTCAGGAAAGACCTTTGCAGCACAACTCTGGCACTTAACCTTAAGAATATCGTTCTGGATCCTGACATTCTCAGGCACACAATAACACCCACAGAAATCCTCCCTAGAACCACCTACATCTCTTTCCAGAGCTGAGTAAATCTATTTTGTATGAACCCAACTGGATTAATAGAGTCCCTTGAAATAACTGACCCAACCACTGAAATGGTCAAAGTTTTAGAGATGTGGTCAGAGAGAGATTACATGCAACATTTCTTTAGGTAGGGCAACCATCAGTTCAAAGGTCACGGCTCTGTCCATTGGGTTGGGATCATGGACCACGTATGCCCCTGTTTCCCAGGATCAGTCAGTGCATCCTGGGATCTGTCAGTGCATCCCAGGGTCAGTCAGTCCATCCCAGGGTCAGTCAGTGCATCCCAGGGTCAGTCAGTCCATCCCAGGTCAGTCAGTCAGTCCCAGGGTCAGTCAGTGCATCCCAGGGTCAGTCAGTCCATCCCAGGGTCAGTCAGTCCATCCCAGGGTCAGTCAGTGCATCCCAGGGTCAGTCAGTCCATCCCAGGGTCAGTCAGTCATAGTCCATCCCAGGGTCAGTCAGTGCATCCCAGGGTCAGTCAGTCAGTCCATCCCAGGGTCAGTCAGTGCATCCCAGGGTCAGTCAGTGCATCCCAGGGTCAGTCAGTCATCCATCCCAGGGTCAGTCAGTCAGTCCATCCCAGGGTCAGTCAGTGCATCCCAGGGTCAGTCAGTGCATCCCAGGGTCAGTCAGTCGTCATCCCAGGGTCAGTCAGTGCATCCCAGGGTCAGTCAGTGCATCCCAGGTCAGTCAGTCAGTGCATCCCAGGGTCAGTCAGTGCATCCCAGGGTCAGTCAGTCATCCCAGGGTCAGTCAGTCAGTCCATCCCAGGGTCAGTCAGTGCATCCCAGGGTCAGAGTCAGTGCATCCCAGGGTCAGTCAGTCAGTCATCCCAGGGTCAGTCAGTGATCCCAGGGTCAGTCAGTAGTCATCCAGGTCGTCATCAGTCAGTCCATCCCAGGGTCAGTCAGTGCTCCTAGGGTCAGTCAGTGCATCCCAGGGTCAGTCAGTCAGTCCATCCCAGGGTCAGTCAGTCAGTCCATCCCAGGGTCAGTCAGTGCATCCCAGGGTCAGTCAGTGCATCCCAGGGTCAGTCAGTCAGTCCATCCCAGGGTCAGTCTGAGTATTCCAGGGTCAGTCAAAGTATCCTAGGGTCTGTCAGTCAGTGCCAGGACCACCCTTAGGGCTGGGAACAGAGGGGCTCAGAGCTCCTGAGGGGTGTCAGGTGCCCAGAGAGACTTTGGGGATGAGCTGCATGCACAGAGTCTTATGGCACTGTTGCATGGCAGGGATGGGGCCTTGGGAGACTCTGCTCGGGTGTCTCTCATCATTTCATAGAGCACAGCCCAGCCAGGGATGCCTATCAGGGTGGCTTGGGCTGCTCAGTTTTTCAGGAGAGCCCCAGGGAACTCCTGCCCAGTGGTGTTGTACTTGGGATGCTGAGAACTCACTGAGAGGGGATGCGGTGGGGTCTGGAGCTTGTCAGCCGGGTGATGAGGCTCTGGTGGCTGTGACATCACAGGAGATGGGTCACGGTGGGGTCTGTCCCTAAGGACAACACCAGGCAGCCCCACTGCAGTTGGGCTTGGGTGATTGGTGAGTGCACATGCATGGGGAAGGCTGGGCTGGAGGGGGGACTGGACAGATGCCCAGGGGGTTTGTAACCCTGAGCGAGGGCTGAGCCCTTCAGAGCAGGGCCAGGTTCTGCCCTTGGGGCTGGGGATGGTGGGAGTTGGGCCGGTCCCTGCTTTGCCAAGGTCCCCCCTGGGACCTCCTGCAGTGGCTTTGGACTTGGTGCAGTGGGGGTTGAAGTCTGGGCCTTGTCAGCTCTGGTGGCTGTGACATCACAGAGAGCAGGGGACAGTGGGAGCCATCCCCAGGGACACCACCAGGCAACCCCCCTGCAGATGGACTTGGGAAACCGGTGAGTTTGCCAGCTCACGGGGAGGGCTGGCATGGGTGGGGAATGGGACAGATGCCCAGGGGGGGTCCTAACCCTGAATGAGGCCTGGGGCCCCCAGGCAGGCAGGGCAGGCTGCCACTCTCTGGGCTGGGGACAGAAGTCTCAGGGCTCCCAGTGGTGCCAGAGAGGCTTTGGGGATGTGCCAGGTGCCCCTGGCTCCATGGAATGCTCCAGCAGGGCAGGGATGGAGCCTCAGGAGACTGCTCAGGTGTCTCTTGCCCTTTCATGGGGCACAGCCCAGCCGGGGGGTGACCACAGGGTGGCTTGGGCAGCATGGGCCCTGTGCTGTCTCCAGCCAGGGTCTGCAGTCCCTTCAGGCCTCTTCACCCACAGCTGCTGGATAAACCTTTCTCCCACCTCCAAGAGGCCATGGCTGTAGCAATCACGCTCTTCATGGTTCTGCTGACCACCCTGCTCAAGCAGACACAACTCCAATTGAGAGATGTCACAATCTGGCAAAACATATATCAAGAGATGATGAAACTGCTGCAGGGGCTTGAGTGCATCAGGTCCCAGCAAGAAGCCCCACTCCTCTCTGGGATACACCCTGCTCTCTTCTGGGCTGCTGCAGCACTCATGCTCGTGGGGGTCTCCTGGCTGGCCTGGCAAATGAAGTTTAAAACTTGCACCTGCTATGAGCAGGACACCTCTGGCAGCGAGGAGGAAGATGACCAAGAGGAGGAGGAAAAGCGTCAGGGACAACGCCACAGTGTCAGGCTGTTTTCTGTGCCCAAAATATTGTCAACGCGGAGACTTTCTGACACGTGCAGGGACGTGAAGAAGATGGTGCATGATGTCCTCCGTGTCTGCCGGGCGCTTTCCAAGGACACTTTCATGCCTGAGATGCACCCGGCAACCGGGAAGAACATCATCCATGAGTCCTGGAGTATCCTTGAGGACCGAGTCGTGTACCAGCTGCTTGTGTGCCTGCAGCCGCCCTCCAGGCACTCTTTCAGGCTGGAGCAGTTCTTTGGGACACATCTGCAAGACATGTGCTCCGACATCCGGGTGGTGCTGGAGTGCACCTGCTTGAAGGAAATGGGCAATAGTCCGTGTTTTGTCCACCCCCCAAAGACCAACGAGACGGCCCAGCACTCGCCCCTGCTGCGACCCTCTGCACAGGCTCCTACTTAGACGTGCAGGAGATTGCCTGCTGGGCGCAGAACTCGGTGCAGACAGCCTGGCAGCATTTGCCCCAGTGGCAGCCCTGGCAGCTCACGGTGCTGTCGAGCTCCCGCTCCTGCCGCCTGCTGCTGAGCGGTCCCTTTGACATGCAGCTCTGTGCTGTGCTGCTGTTTGCCGTGCAGCAGGGCAGCCCAGGCACCTTCCTGAGCCTTCAGTGAGAGTGGCCGGCGTTCCCAGGTGCTGCTTTGGCCTGGGGCTCTGTGCGGAACTGGCAGTACACACAGACAGACAGCTGACCTCGACTGTCCTAAGGCATCTGCTGGACAATAGAACATTGAGCTCAGAAGATTAAAAAGGGAGGGAAAACAAAGAGGAATGGAACACACTTGGACTTAAGGTATTTATCTTCCAAAGACAACCTAACAGGTGATGGAGCCCATCTTTCCTGGAGGTGGGTGAACACCTGCCAGCCTTTGGGAAGACAAACACCAGAAATCTGAACATCTCCTCAGAATCAGAGTCAATCAAGATGGAAAAGATGAAAAAGCAGAGTCCCAAATACTCAAGTCCCCTCTTGTGCTTCCAGCCCCAGCCAGAAATGAAGCACCACACAGCCACTTGCTTGACACCCCTGTCTTCTCTCCCCCCTCGCCCCGGTGGAGTGGGGAGGAGAATCAAAGTAAAGCTTGTAGGTTTAGAGAAGTTTAAAAATTAATCATTTAGATGAGTTTAATAACTGAAAATATAGTACAGCAATAGTGATTATAATGAAAAGAAAAAAACCCCAAACACAGCACTGTACCAGCTACCGAAAAAAACTAACTCCATCCAAGACAAAATCAGTGCACTGAACAACAGGTGTTGAATAATTTTCTGTGGTACAAAGGAAACAAAATTCAAGCACCAAAACCTGCTAGCTGGTTCCACTATTAGTACAAAAGGTTGTTTTTCCAAATGGCTAAAGGATACACCCAAGCTTTCAGGACTAGGTGCAGTGTCATTATTAAGAAAAATCTCATTGCATTAAGAAGCAGCCATTGCCTTTAAAAAGACAGAGATACTGTTTTGTTAAAACAAAAAAAACCAAGAAAACCTTATCACAGAGCAGCATGAACCACATGCGAAAATAAAGTTTGTAGCTCAAATTGAGATTTCTCTGGCTCCTGTTTCCACCAGCAGCCATCTCATGGAGGTCTGACAGGTGTTTGCAAAGTTGCCAAGCCCCTGAGTTAATTCAGTGCGTGAGGAACAGTGAGATTAAATTATTTCTGTAAGTGAAATTCTGAAAAATTAATTGTAAAGGTGAATCATGGAACTGTTAAGGAATCCTCCCTGTCAGACCATGCAGGACCCACCCTGGCACACCACACCACCTATACCACCAGCAGTGTTTGCCTTGCCTCCCTGCACACACCCCACACTCCTGTGGTCAAATCTCAGGTTTCCCACAGCAGAGTCACAGAAGCACAGATCCTACATATTGTTTAAGCTTGGTGTAATAACAAAGCAACAACTTGAGCTGGGTGCCTCCAGGGAGGGACCATGAACCAAGGAAGCCCTGGGCTTTTCTACCCTCACAGACTTAACATGGGGAAAGACTGGAGCCCTTGGGTCCCCTTCCTGGGCCACAGGTCCCCATGCACTTTGTAATGCCAAGGGCCAGCAGTTCATGAGCTCTTGCCTGGGTCTCCTGCCAGCCAGAGCTCCACCTGCAGCTGGAACTGCAGCTGCACCCTGAGCTACCTGCACTGAATGTGCTCTGCAACAGAATCACAGACTGGGTTGGAAGGGCCCTTAAAGGTCATCTTGTTCCAAATTTCCTGCCATGGGCATGGACACCTTCTACTAGACCAGGTTGCTCAAAGTCCTATCCAGTCTGTCCTTGAACACTTTCACATATGGACCATCCACAGCTTCTCTGGGCAAACTGTGCCAGGGCCTTACCACCCTCTCAGTAAATAATTTTTTCCCAATATTCAATCAAAAGTTTCTCTCTTTCAATTTGAAACCATTCCCATATTTCCAGTCATTACAAGCTCTAGTAAATTTTCCATCTGTTTTTCCATCTTTCCTGTAAGTGTCCTTCATAACACATTCCTGGACCAACCAGACACCTTCTGCATGTTGTGAATCCCTATTTCAACTTACCCTCT
Organism: Sitta carolinensis; assembly: GCA_032173965.1. NCBI lineage: Eukaryota > Metazoa > Chordata > Aves > Passeriformes > Sittidae > Sitta > Sitta carolinensis. Next base: position 55,654,445 of record CM063285.1, on the reverse strand, counting down.
TCTTCTCTTCCTCATCCCTAACTAACCTCAACCCGTCTCTACTCCTAGTCACATAACTTTATCTTTCAACCATTTGTTCTGCCTCTAGCACCTGTTAGACCTTTTACTGAATTAATGTAACTCACTGAAAAGGCAAAAAAATATCCAGTAATTCACTGAGTCTGTATTCCACTGAGGTATATTACCTCAGAAAAGTCTCTTCAGAACATACAGGGTGAGCAGTGGGAGAGCAGATGAGTGGGACAGCAAAGATGAGAGTGCGCAGGAAGACATTGCCTTCTGGAAAAGAAAGGACAGCTTATTAATTTGTTTCATCATGTCTTGGGAAGCCACGTCCTTAGACTCAATTTGTTCTTGACAATGCAAGGAAAGAAGCAGAAATACAGAGCCAGGAGCAGGGGAGGGGAGGACAGACTCACTCTTCGTGCTGGTGTATGTTTTGCAAAGCACCACTCTCAGAGGTAGAAAAATGGATGAGCAGAGTGAAACATCTCTTATTTGTCATATCAAAGTTTGCTGTACAGCATTTCTTGTTGCCCAAATTTCACAACAGTCTCTGAACACACTGCCACTCACTCTGTTTTTGGTTGGCTTCTTGATAGAACTTCTCTTTGGCCCCAATATCCCAGGAACTTCTTGCTTATATCCAAGTAAAACTAATGACTATTTTCCTGCTTAATTCTACCTACAGATGTAGGCTCCAGTCTATATATTTGATTTTATCCCTGTCCTAGACAGTGAGCCCATTTACACACCCCAAGCTTAAATCTCCCCAGCAATCAGATGCCCAGCAGCTCTGTATGGGTCCCCAGTGGATTTTAATGTGGCATCTTGGCAGTTGGCATCATCTAATATACCCAACTGTATATTAGACTGAAATTTCTGTGGGATACAGCCACCAGAGGATCAGAGACCCACAGTTAGTGAGCAGAGCCAATCTTTCTGTGACCTAAGTGTAAATTAGAAGCTGTGTCATAGAATCACAGAATTCTGGGGATGTCAAACCATCCCGAACAAGGTAAGCAATTGTTTCAGAGAGTCACAAAATCAGAGTCATAAAATCTTAGAATCATAGAATATTTGGGGCTGGAAGGGACCTCAAAGATCATCTAGTTCCAGCCCCTCTCCCATGGGTAGGAAAACTTCCCCTAGACCAGGTAGCTCATATTTCTTATATTTTTTTTCCTTTCACAGAAAATATTGTCTATCTTCTCCTGCCCAGTTTTTCTGGCACCCTTTTTTGGTTTTTTTTTTTAATGGCACTAGACTATTACTCTGTTCCCCCCTAAAGCACTTCACAATAGGTTCTTAGAGCTCTTCCCTGGAAGAGATATCAGACTGCAGCTTTTTGTTCTTTAAAACTGACTAAAAACCTGCAACTCAGTCCAAGGCAGGTAAATATTCTACAGGAGAGTAAGTTTCCCAGTATTTTGACTCATGCAGAGATGATATGACATGCTGTATTTTGAAGCAAGACTCTTTTCCCCTCCTGCTGTGATATAAGAAGCTGTTTTATGTATCTCGTTGCTTACACTGGAAAGATCACTGCAGAGACAAAAGCGAAGCAGCAAGTTCCCTGGCTGCAGCATCAATCCTCTGGTAAAGCTAGTTTTCAACTAAAAATATCTGTGGTATTTTGAACTAGAAGGACTCTCTAGTGAAGAAAGCTTGAAATTACTATTCTCACCTCTTCTGCTGGGTGTTTGCTGCTCAGTAGAGTTTTTCATATGAGATCATCACCATGATAATTATAACAACCTGGTCAGCAGAGACTGTGAGGTCAATACTTAAAAAGAGCACATTCTTTTTCTGTAGTGTCTGCTGTGCAACTGTTTTCAAGTTTGTTCCTCGAAGAATGTGCACTGGCAGCCCAGAAAGCCAAACGTGTCCTGATTTGCATCCAAAGCAGGGTGGGAAGGTCAAGGGAGGGGATTCTGCCCCCCTGCCCTGCTCAGGTGAGACCCCACCTGCAGAGCTGTGTCCAGATCTGGGCCTCCAGTATAAGAAGGGTATGGAGCTGTTGGAGCGAGTCCAGAGGAGGCCACAGAGATGCTGAGCTGCTCTGGAGTCAGGCTGGGGAGCTGGAGGTGTTCCTCTGGAGAGGAGAAGGCTCCAGGAGACCTTCCAGCACCTTCCAGTGCCTAAAGGGGATACGAGAGTGCAGGAGGGGGACTTTGGATAAGGACATGGAGTGACAGGACAAGGGGAACAGCTTTAAATTGACAGAGGGCAGAATTAGATTAGAGATTTAGAATAAATTCTTCACTGTTAGGGTGGAGAGGCACTGGGACAAGTTGTCCAAAGAAGTTGTGGATGCCCCATTCCTGGCAGTGTCCAAGGCCAGGTTGGATGGGGTTCTGAGCAACTTGGGATAGTGGAAGGTGTCCCTGCCCATGGCAGGGGGTTAGAATGAGATGAGTTGAAGTCCCTTCAACACAAATCAGTGTGTGATTCTGTGAGGCTATGATTCTATGTGTTTATAATTCTTGTGTTTAGGATTCTATTATTTTATGATTTCATGATTCTCTGAAATAATTGCCTGCATTGTTTGAAGAAGTTTGATCTTCCCAGGAATCCCTTCCAGATCTTCAAATCTCTCATGCCAGTAAAAAATTGGTTGTAATGTATTTTTTGTAAAAATGGAGCTGGGAGAAAGCTGTGCACTTCTGTCTTCACATAACAAGGAACAACAAGGGGCCTGATATATTTTGTCTCGCTTTGCACCAAAGTTTCTTTAAGTGTCCTCTTTAAGTTTGATCTCGGCTTAGTCAGCTGTAAGCCCACAAAAAAAAAAAAATAAAAAAAAAAAAAAAAAAAAAAAAGAAAAGAGGGAGCAGAAGGGGTGAAGAAAAGCAAATCCTTATGCCAAACTAGTCTTCTTAAAATTTGCACAAGCATTAATCAGCACATTGCTGCAAAACAGAACAAATAAGAGCATCATGTTCTTTTGAAAGACCAGTTTAAAGGGTTTTGAACTGACTCAGACAAACACATCTCTCAGGGACATCTTTGATTTCCACATTGTTCTCCTGATCACTCAGTGTGTTCCCAGAATGAGAAGTTTCACTGTTTGTCTTCTTTTTCTTACTGGGCACGGTACTCAGGCAGAAAATCTGTCAGAATGGAATAGCTGCATATAAATGTTATACTAAGTATGGTTTCTGATACTATAGCTCAGCATGTTTGGAATATTGATCACAGCACTTAAATTTGCAATTAAAATGATAATTTCTTCTTTCCACTGATTCTTTGACTAATGTTATGCAAAATACAGCCTAGGATTGACATAAGGGCAATAAAAACTGCACAGAAAAATCTGTACTGAGCTAATTGTTAAACATATGGTCACATGCTGTGGAAGGGGGCAGGCAATATGAACATGGAGTGAACAGAGACATTGAATATCTTCATAAAGACGGAGCTTTCATCACTGCTGCTACTTGCATTTTCATTCTTTTCTTCTCTCCTTAATTTCCCCAGAAACTTTTTTTTCTTTTCCCGAGTTAAAGAGGCATTTACATTCTCTCACAGTGGCATTGGGAACTGATGACACCAACACAGAGAAAACTAAGGTAAAAAGAGTTAGAAGTGTGACCCTTGAGATTCAGGAATGCAATTTTTATGGTACACCAACAGAAATACAGATATTAAATTCAAGGAGATCACGTGCAATAACAACAGTGATATCAGTGGTGTGATATGATCATCATGAATTGTTTGCTCTTATAGCTGGTTAAAAGTTGGATTTATCCATGGTCTCTTTAGTCTAGGAAGTTTGACTGGAAAGTTTTCTTAGTTTCTTCTTTATTTTCTTTCCCTACAAATTTAGTCATTTCAGTCTCTTGCCCAGAGAGGTTGTGGCTGCTGCAGCCCTGGAAATGTTCCTGGCCAGGTCGGATGTGGCTTGGAGCACCCTGGTCTAGTGAAGGGTGTCCCTGCCCATGGCAGGGGGGTGGAACAAGATGGTCTTTCAGGCCCCTTCTAACCCCACCTGTTCCATGATTTCCATGATTTTGTGACCTTGGGTGCACATCAAAACTCACCTATTTCTATTTAGCATAAATCAAACTCACAGTCAGTGCAGCTTATTTTTCCCTTCTACACTTCCCATAATGGTCTCAGTCCTCGTTTGCCCTAATGTAAAAAAGCACCACTTTCTGATTTTAGTGCCTATTCAGAGATGAAGTGTATTGGTGATCGATGTGCTCCTGCCTTCTCCAGTCAATATCCGAGCTATGGGTCACTCTATCAGAACATTTTCATCAAAAATGAATTCTTCTCAGATTGCTTTCCCCATTCTTTTTCTTCCCCATTCCACTTCTTTATTGCATCCTTAACCAAATCTTATTCATTTACTGCACTGATTTTCCACACCACTGTTTAAGTTCCCCCCACAACTGCTAATCTCTGTCCCATTATTTTGTCTCTTTAATAAATCATTTCAGAGCATACATTAATTGTTTCTTTCCATAGCATGTATAAAAGGATATTTGAAATACTCTTCACTGAAAAGATAGATAGGATTTTTCATTCTTTGTTTTCCTCCATTTTCTTAAAAAAAAAAGAAAATAAACCTTTACAATTAAAAATATGTGCAATGATTTCATTATATAGCAGAAAAGAAAAAACAACCTTCAAAATCATTTTTGAAAGCCTGTCATGTATTGCTAGTGATTAATATAGTACTATAAATACCTGAAAATGAATTTATATTGCTAATTTTTAAGACAATAAGGTATCTATAATATTTTCCAATATTTTTTAGCAACAGGAGACCTCATTATATTATTTAGGTTATTACAGCAAACACTGCAAATACATTTAATCATTATTGATGTTCCATTCATACCTGTCAAAGGACTAGAATTTCATTACTCCCCTCATTTTTCCTAACTACTTTAATCTTTTCTTTAGCTCCATTATTTCCCCAGGTGACCTCACTCTGGGAAACATCAAGGAACACAGGAACAATAGAGAATTGATCACCTACAATTTTATTTTTTTTTTTTTTGATCCTCTGTTTTGTCAACACCATCTCTTCCCACTGAGAGAAATAATCATCAGCCTTGTGGGGTAGGAGGCCTGGGTGAAGCTGGAAATATGAATGAGTGGTAGAAGGAAGCACCAATAAAGTAAATAACTGGCTGAACTTGAATCAGTCCCTGTTGACTAAGTTTTTATCTTGGACAAAAACCTACTGATGGAAACCAACTCCTAGCTGCCAGGTCTGTCAGAATGATAACATGGGATACAGTGCAATAATTTAATGATTTAAATTTAGCTTGCTGAAGCCAAAACCATCTGGTACAAAGGACACTTTGGCAGATTGAGTACAGTGAGAATACTGCTCTTCTTGCTGTTATGGTCTGATAACAAAGGAAAAATACGCAACCAAAGCCATTAAAAAATCATTTGCAGTCAATCTCCCAACCAAGTTTGAATAATAAGAGGCAGAGCACTAATTATAATTGTATGCAGCTTCCCAGCAGAGACATTGCAAACCAATTGCCACTTGTCTGCTCTCAAGTATTTTCTGTAAATGCATTCATTTGTGGCATCTTTTCATTTATGTGACAATATTATTACATTTTGTTTTCCCTGGCAATTGTCTTATTACATCTGGGAGTCATTAGTGAAACACTTTAGCAAAAGTAAGGACTTCTCAGAATAAGCCCCTGATTTTAGGTCTGGGTTGAAACAGACTCTTAATAAAATAAAATTGTGTGTTTTGGGAAGATAGACAATCTTAAGATGCTTATTTCATGGTAGGACTGGAACAGAAAATGAGACAAGACTTCACACACAATATAAAGGTATTAAAACTGGAAGCAATATTCCATTTTCATCCTCAACAGGGATATTTTAAAAGTAAATTTGCTTATTATATAATTATCTCTTTATACAACTGAGGATTTTTCATGGTTGTTTTTGTGGACAGCTGGGACAGAGCTGCTTGACCACACCCACTCCAAAGCCACTTTTCAGTCTGTCTGATTTCCCAAAAGTGGTCCCTGACATGGGCAGAATGACTTTGCACTGATATTAAAACTAATATTCTTTGAACATGCACCTCTTATCAAGTGACTGCAGGCTACGTCACTTTGTCATCCACAACATTCATATATTTCTTATCAAATCACTGATGAAAAAACTTGAATTCTGTCAAACTAATAACCAGTCTTCATAAATACCAGATGAACACTCTAAAAATGCCACCTCTTATTTAGTTAATCAGCTGGCAAACATGAGCTCCATCAAGATTTTCAAATGCTAAGGAGTGCAGAGTCTGAATCATAGAGTCACAGAATTTTTATGGTTGGGAAAGACCTCTAAGATCATCAGAGTGTCTGAATCATAGAATCACAGAGTTTTTATGGTTGGGAAAGACCTCTAAGATCATCAGAGTGAGCCCTTAACCAGGACCACTGTGTTCACCACTAAACCGTGTCCCCAGGTGCCACATCCATATGGTTTTTGAACACTTCCAGGGATGGTGACTGCACCACTTCCCTGAGTAGGCTGTTCTCATTCTTGACAACATTTTCAGTGAAGAAATTTTTTTTTCTAATACCCAATCTAAACCCTTCCTGGTGTAACTTGAGGCTTTTTTCTCAGATACTTGTTCCGATGCCTTCAGACCCTACAGTGCCTCAGCTCTTCTCTTTGTTGCATTTTCTCACCAATATTCTAGAGGTGTGGTAAGTGTGGAAGCTGGAAAGCTGCAACAACCCAACCCAAGATAACACGGATGTGAGCAGCAGAGAATGTGGAGGGAATGAGACAGGAAAAGGAAAACAGAGTAGGATATGGTTAAAGGGAGAAACAAGGGGTTAAAAAAAATTGGAAGAGAAAAATAAAATATAATTTGTCATGGTCAGACCTGGCAACAAACAGGACAGTCCTTCCTGAGGATGATCTTGTTCTTCACCTTGTGCTAAGTCTCTCTGATCCCCTTACTCTCCAGGAAAGAGATTGCACAGGAACTTTGGGATAATCTGCTGGGAGTTCAGAGTTCATGTATCTGTTACCTCCTGCAGCCCCAGTGTCCCTCTCACCAGCCTGCAGGTGTGTCCTGCACCCTGAGAGCTCTGCTTTGTGCCAGTCACTTGACTGAGATCATTAACCCAACTGAAAGCAGCTCAGCAGCCTCAAGTTATTTGTTCACACCGTGTTTTGCAAATTGGGCCTTGAAGTGGAGGACAGATCTGATGAATAGACCACCTGTCAGCTCCTTAACCTGCCCTTTCAAATCTCTGCAGGAGAATTTCAATCAAAACAATAATAAACATAAGAGTGGAAAACAAGAAAAAGCAATTAGCCAAAATCTCCTGCTGCAATCGACTTTACATTAACAATTTAATCCTATTTTTGTAATATATCTAAAGAAAAATGAAACTGAACTGCAAGGTAATGTCAGCCTGGTTAGCATTATGAAAATAATAATAGCATAAATGAAGTAAAATAAACTGTACAATAATGAAGCTGAAAGGTCATCCATACTCCATGTCCCACAGAACTTTGTGCATCCCATTAACAGCCAGCGCTGCTAAATATCTGTGTATGGACGGGTGAGAGATGAAAGCAAAAAACAATGTCATACTGCTTTTTCATTCTTTTAGAAAAGCAAGTGACTTGAATATTGTCAGAAAAAAAATAACAATTTGCATAAGGGCGTCATAGAGAGCATATGGTTTGCAGATAAGATTTTCTTTTAGAATTACAATCAAGCATGTGTTATTTTATGGTGCAGCTATACAGGGAAACAAATGAATGTATGTTCTGCATTTCTGTACAGATTTCTACAATAAGAATTAATTTTGCTGCGCTCTTTACCTTTTTCTAGAAAAAGAAATTACTTGATTTCCAGGCATGAATAAACAAACAAATTTTATATATTTGGAGGTAGTTAAAAAAAGAATAAATTAGGCCCTCCAATTATAGTGTTGCAAACATTTTCTTCATTTGATGAATTTACAAGGATACAAAATACCTGTGTGAACAAATAAACATTGCCTGTATTCAATTAAACAATTGCTTCCTTCATGCTTTAATTACATAATTAATGTGATAAATTAAACTGTTTCTCGGCAAACCATACAGTCTAAACTTAGAATTTATATTAGTGTACTTTGCTATATGTGCATAAAAGGTAATTTGGTTCATGACATTATCTCTGAATTACTTCCCTGTTTTCATTTCCACTTTGAATAAAAAAAAAAAAAAAAATTAAATAGACACTAAAACCTAAGTTTCACATTGCTGTACTTTACAGCAGTAGAACATGCAGAAGAGTAGGGATGTTGTTATCATACATGGCCAATATACTTCCCCATAAATCTTGGGCTAATGCCCAAAGGAGATCAGAATAAGGTGTCCTAACAGTGATGAATCCCATCTTTTTCCATACCTAGCAAAACTGAATGAAGTGTCCTTCAACAAGGGCACCAGAATGGTTTGCCTGCAGGATTCTTCCCCGTGTACATCAGCTCACAATGTGCTCTGGGATTCTTTTATGCTTATTTCCATGTCATTCACTTCAACTGCTCAACGCCCTCCTTCAGGAGGCCATGGAGAACCTAATTAAGAGTCAGACAGAGTCATGCAAGAAAGCTTCATTAAGAACCAAGCTGCAGATTGCTGAAAGCTGGGAGGATGCACAAAGGAAATGCTGCTGAGTGCTCACTTTTCTCCTGTAATCCATCCCAGATTTCTGTGTCTAACGCTGTTGGAGAGGTCGTTGCTCCCAGCCGGGAGATGGGTACAACACTTCTGGCTCCAGCAGAGAGAGAATTACAGCCCAGCTCGCAGGGCAGATACATTATTTAACACAACAAGAACAGGCTTTGGGCAACAGAAATCAATCACAGGCATCTGAAGGATTATCCTACTTGATTGAAAGTCTCCTCAGACGGAGAGCTGGTCTCTCCTTGGGCTTCAGGATTTCAGCAAATGTAAAGCTGCTACTTTATTTACGGGCTTTATTGCTGGTACAAACAGAAACTGTTAGACACCCTTCTGGGAACTGGCTCCCTGTAATTTTCCACTTCCCTGCTCAGCAATAAGATGCTATTTGTAGTATCTGCTAAATGTAGAGAATCACAAAATCATTTGAGTTGGAAGAGACCTTTACGATCCTTGGCTGTAGCTGGCTGCAAGCTGAGACCCTCCAACCGTTCCAAAGAACTTGGGGTAAGAATGGATGGTGGAGAAGCTCACAGGGATCCAGAGCTGGCACAAATCAACACCTCTGTTGATATCTTTGGTTCTACAGGATCTCATAACCTCGCACATCAGGTGGTTTTGCCAACCTGTAGAAGTGGTAACTAAGACTAGGCATAAAGAATCATACACATCCATACTCTCCTTCTCAGAAACTGGGGACTAGTGGGAAACCCTTGAAATAAAATTCTTGAAATAAAACACCACTAAGATGAAGGATGTGTTCTGCTTGTCACAATTATGCATCACACTTGTCCATCCCACATTTCCTGACATTTAATAGCACAGAGGAAAATCCTGCTGAGGACAAGGCAGGGATGGGTAGGATGCAGGTTTGACAGCTGGATGCTGACAGAGCAAGTACAGCAGCAAAAAAAGGTGCAGAGGGTGAATAAAGCTATACATGAGAAGGCTACAGGATCATTCACACTCCTGGAGCACCATCTCTTGATCCTGCCCACCCAATTAAATTGCCACCTTACACCTTGTCTCTCAGGCATTAAATAAAAAAGAAGTCACCATTCCTGGAATCTCAGAAGGAAACACTGTCCCCACATTGTCAGTTATTTTTAATTATATTTGAAAATGGACTAATTCATAAAAGGGCTGAATGTTGCACATAATAATTGCAGGAGGTCTCTTTCTTCTCTCCTCATCCCAGGAGGATGGGACAATACAAGGGTGTTTCTGTTAATAAAACTGAACCCTTATGAAATCTGGAATGAGAAACTTGTGGTGAGGCTTCACAAGCTTTTGCTGGCTCTTTGGTACATTTGATTAAATCAATGTAGTTTCTACTAAAACCAAAAAGGTTTTGCCATAGAGAACTGACTAAAACATCAAAGACAACGTTTCAACAACTTGAAATGAATTCTTACCTTTCTACAATAAAACATGGAGAAGAAATACAGGGGAAGAGAGAATCAAACATCCTTTACCAAAACCAAAGCTGCAGAATCTTTCAAGACATCGAAGTCACAGTTCCTCTGAAGTTGAGTACACGTTAAGGACAGTTGGTGGATTACTCCCTGTACATTTGTGGTTAGGGTAATGTCTCAGGAGAATAATTTCCTTTGGGAAGGAGAGTTAAGGTACAAAAGAGGTGGATAACAGCCTCCCCCTGTTTTCAGAAAATATAGAAGCTAAAGGGCAGATTACAAACAGCCTCTAGAGAAGTAGTATAAGAAGCAGAAGTAGATTATATTATATATATATAATATATTATTATTGGATGTTTTAGGAACCCAAGTGTATTTCAGAGACTGTAAATGTTTGGCGAGTCAAACTGAAAACCTTTAACCAAAATGCCCGTGTCACACCAAAATGTTTACAGGAATATTGCAGGTCCACTGAAAGAAAGAAAATAGACAAAATGCACATTCTCTGTGGCTAAAATCATATTTGAAAGAAATAACACTCTAAGACTGCAAGAAATTCGCTCTGTATTCAAACTTCAAATTTTCCCCAAAAAATTTAAAGCAGTCTGACACCATATTTTTCTTTATAATTCAAGACTGTCTTGGCATTTACCTTCTGAGTGCCAAATATTTTCTGTCCTCATAACGTGGTACATTGAAGGGATCAAATTCCTGATAACCTTATAAGCAGCATGCCCTGCTCTCCCCTGATACATCAGGTGCCACCAAAGCCTTGTCTAAATGACCCCAGTTTAGGAGTTATAAAAACATCATGTTTTTAACTCTGCGGCAGCAGAAAAATATGAAAATATTTAAATATTTACTTCAGGCTTCTCCAGCCTAGATAAAATACCTGATTAGGGCCCAGTTCAACCTGACTCATCCTTAGGTTGCTGCAGTACCTTCGGTGGCAGCTGAGCAGGTATGGGGCAGTCATGCTGCTTCCAGCCTCTAATCCTGATGCCTAAATTGGGTCCTGAAAGCTTCACTCGATGTATCCACGGCTCTTAACTCTGTGGCCAAGGTTATGTACCTCCAGTCAGTGAAAGCAAACCTTCCTTTGTCCCCCTGAGAGCCTCAGCTGCTCTCAAGTCAAGCTCTCCTTGCACAGGGTGCATTGGTGTCTTTCTCTGTGTGTGGTTTTCAGCCTGCAGTCAAGAGAATTTCTTTCATTTCCTCTCTATTCAGCTGTTACCAGGCAAGAAGAAATACTTGACACAGACTGAAAGCTTTTTATTTGAATTCTTGTGTAACCTTTTCTTTTATCAATTTGTCATTTTGCTGATAAGCCTCTCATGCACCAAGGCATTTATTAGAATCATTATCAGAGAGCTCTCAGATTACTTTGTTGTCATGACAAACCCAGTTGTGCTATGCCCAGCTTGATGGATGGGCTGAATATTTTTATACTCTTCTGGAAGACAGAGCTTAGTGTTTTTGACACTCCTGGTCCTTCCTTGATATGTAAAACAAAGGCCAAGCATGAGTGCATTGTAAGAAACAGCAGCTTCATTTGCATCAAAGAAAAGCACCCAGAACTGAAGTGGGAACTACTGAACACAGATCCAAACATGAGGGGTTTTAAACATCTCATCACTTTGTGGAGGATAAATTGCCTCTAAATTTAGCTGACCAATAGCTTGACATCCAGCCCCTATAAAGCAAGATACATCTTAATGTGTGTCCAAGACCATAGGGAGAACCCAAATGGCAACTTAAACTTCACACCAAGGCTTAGCTTCATCCTGATAAAGGCAAGATAACACCTGAGCAAGTTCTCTAAACTCCGTTTAGACTACGTGAAGGATTTTTTAACACACACAATAGAACTGAGCAAGAAATCCACATCATCCTCAGTGGGAAACCTGCCTTTATTTCTGGAGATGAATCTCATCCAGACTCCACACTGATGGTTCAGCTATGCCAGGTCTGGTATGGAGTGAGGGAAGGGCCAAGGACCTGTGAGAGCCAAGGATTTGTTCATTCTTTTCTTCATTCTCCTGCCTGTGCCATCAAGGGAGAGTCCTGAGTAGCCAGCTTAGCTTCCTGCTCTGTAGAGAGCAGTCCATAAAGAGTGAGAAGTTATCTTTGTTCCTCCAGTTTTCAGGGGAGCATAAGGAATATCTTTTATACACAAAGAGAAACTTTTAATTGCCCTTCTTATTCTCAGTTAATTATTTTTTTACCTCAGAGGAAAAATTCTCTGAGGGCTTCTGTTTTTTCTTATCTTTGTGAGACTGCTAGGAATATCTGGGCATGACAGTGACTCTACGTTTTTTCACATTATCTTAGTCTTTCTGAGGCTCTTTTTATACCTCTGTAAAGCTGTGAATCAGTGGGTATGTACTGGATTTATGTCTTTGCCAACATTTCATTGGTTTAGGAGCTATTCTGATCATAAGTCTATGCATTTAAATTACAAAGCATTTGGGCCAAATTCTATAAAAGACAGGTGATAAAATAAATTTTGTGCTTCAGGGTCATCATTGCTGTCTGTAAAGTTATAGGCAGCATTGGACAGACAGCAGTGTCTACTTTCAATTTCCATCCAAGGCTCTCTAATGCTGCTCTGCAGATGCTGTGGAAGCATTCAGTGAACACAAGCTGACTGGCAGCTGTCACTGTACCATGTTTCCCTTTTCCAGACATGATTTTGTCATGCTGGACTAAAAAATCCCTTCCTCATATACCCAGGAGTTCATCAGTATTTGTTTTTGCTGGATGCAAATGCAGAATGAGAGTCTGGAAAAGCTAAGCAAGGAATTGTGGGGAAGAATGATACAAGCAGAACCCTGTCCTAAAGAGTTTATGTCTGCCAGTGACAGAATAAGAGCTGGCAAAAATAAGAAATAACCCTAAAACTCATCATACCTTACTTGTCACCACAAACCCTCCCCATTTCTCACACACCTGTCCCTATTTTAAAAGTAGGGTTTCTTAGGAACTCTTCTCCAAGCTAAAGTAATCTTTAATTCAAAATAAAATAATCAGATGCTGCCACCAAAAATTGGGAAGCTTGTCCTCATGCTTATGCCAAAATACTGTTATAATAAATGTAGAGTATCTCATCTCCCTTCCCCTTCTTTGTTTCTTCTCTTTAGCTTCCCTGTGCTTTGGGACAAAGTTTTGATATTTAACATGTTCATATGTGTGATACAGAGCAATTAAACCTAACAAGCACATAATATATTGAATAGCTATCTTTCAATGACAGCATCTGTTATATTATTTGATATAAAATATGAACACTTTCCCTCGTGCACTGAAAATTATCCAATTTTGTCTCTTCTGTATATTTTTATGTAAGTTTTGTGGGCTTTTTTTCCCTTGTGATATGTACACTCCAAACTTCCTTAAACCTGAAAGTTGCCATGCTTCTAAAATATAATTTCAAATAAATAAATGTGGACTTCACTGGAGTTTTCTTTTTTTGTTGTTTGTTTATTTTTTTGGTTTTTTCCAGAGTAATGAATATCTGCAAACATAAAAATGATATTACAAATGATCAATGAAGAATGCAGCATAGTTTATAATTAAGCAGACACATAGTATATAATTTTGGGGACAGTATATCAAAGAAAGTAATCCCCTGGTAGATAAATCCAGGCAATTCAAGTCTCCTTTAAATTGTGGCAAACTAAACAACAGGGGTTTTTACAGATACTATTGAGTGCAAACAATTTGAATAGCACAATATTTGACAAGCATCAGCCCATGGATTTATTCTTACAGATAACCTTCACTGCAGCTAATGGATTAGACATTACTGAAATATGGAGGAACTCAGCATTTACTGATGAGCCGAGTCCATTAATCCTAAATAAATTACACTGTATCAAATGCATAGAGATTATTAATCATGGTATATTTATAGTATATAAAAAGCTCATGGTGACACTCCATGGTGACTATTCATAAATACATTTTTAATTTAAGTTAGAGAAGTTATGGGGGTCAAGTCACTATAAAGAAATGACTGCAAACTTTTTTATTATGTATAATTACCAGTTAATGCTATTTACAATTTGAGCACCAAGAGACTCTGATATGATTCACAATTCTGGGTCATAGATAAATATGTAAAATACAGTCTCAGTCCTAAAGAGTTTACCAATGAATATGGTAAAACAATAAAGCATTTATTTTCAGTCCTCAATAGATACAGGAAATCAGATTAACATGTAAAAGATGCTTCAATTACTCTAAATTAAAGCCCATTTTCAGGTAGGAAAAATGGTATTCATCACTAGAGTTGTTTCTATTGTCAATAATGATAATACAAGGCAGTTTTGAGCCTCTAAGTGTTTTACCAACATTAAATAATAAACCTGCTGTCATCATAAAATCACTTTCAGGCAGGTGAATATTCATTTTATTCATTACTTAAGGAAAGGAAAAAATATATGAGTTGTGGAGGAGGACATCATTAGAATAAACCACAATCAGAAAAAAAGGTGGGTATTTATCCTATATTAACTATCATGTCATGCCTGACAACATCAGGACACAAATCTAATTTAGTGAGATTTAAATATGCAGCCCAGCAACTACCCTTTAATATCAGATTTATGAGAAACTGTCAGAAGGCTTTACTGGTTTAGTTTGGTCATGCTTCTGGTTTTTTTCTGCCATGTGACTTGATCTAACAAGATATAGTATCCCTCCTCACAAAATTAATGTCATTTATTCAATGGCTTCTTCCAGCCCTTTACAAGAGAGTTGTGTCTTGGCTTGCCCCACTTAGAGAGGTCCCTCAATAGAAAAATAAAATTGCAATATGTGCAGATTGAGGTATGGGTCTAAAACTGGGAGCAGACTATAAATCATTCCATTAATTCTGTCTTCGAGCACATTAGTGGAAAAAAAACCCCAATAATAATTAAAAGCAGAAGTAAATATAAAAGGGTCAAAATTTATCACCAGATAAATTTTCTATTGATTACAAGCTGTACAATTCAGAGAAGTGTCAGTCATTTTTGGTCTTCCTTTTGGAAGGCTCCTCTCTGCACTCTTGGCATGCCCTGACATCACCTAACACAGCTTCTGTTCTTTTACAGTTTCCAAAGTTATGTATCCGTATGCTTTTTGATTTCTAGTTTGGTATTTTGCAATAAAGATCAGGTTTACTAATCAGGTTTCTAAAAATCATTATACCAGATTTCAGTTGCCCTGGACTGGACCAGTTCCATTGGTTTAAGTCACATTTCAGGGTGAACTCCGTCTATTGGGTTAATACATCATTAATGCAGGCAGAATTTTCTTAAGCTTTTCATGATGAAATTATTGAAATTAATATGAGTGATACTCAGCTGGACAAGGCCTTGATGAGGATTTGTTTCCCCTTTTCTTTCACGTCATTAAATGCTTACCCATCTATAAATCTAACACCTCCCATAAAATTGTGATCTGTTTGTTCAGATTAAAAGATTTTGAGGACACCCAAAAGACCAACTTCATCCCTCTGCCTCTTATTTTAAGCCAAGTGTTTTTCTTTGCTCCATGAAGTGGAAAAAATTCAAGACATTCCTCTCTCTAACTACAGAAAAGGCTTCTTCTACAAATACAGATGAGAAATTTAGTTTAGAAATATCGCCAGAGATAATTTCCCTCTTCTCATCATTGTATCTGCTCATGTAACTGAACTAAAGCACAGAAACATTTAAAGATTTTTACAGGTCATGAACCAAGTATTTGGCTGAGCCAACATGTGAAAATATTTATATTTCTTAAATTTCTACTTTCAAAAACACCTACAGTTTTTGTTTTCGGGTTTTTTTTTTTTTTGCTCTTTCCTCCTTATTCCATAAACAGCAAGGAAAAGGTCATTGTGCTTCAGCTATGAACCTTCTTCTTGATGCCTGTTTTTGGGAAACATTATCAGGCCTCAGAGTTTGGAAAAATTGCCAAATACTATTTTTCACAGTGTTTCAGAGTTGGCAAGGTACGATCCTCTTTCAAAAAATACTGTATTTTCTCAGTCTGATTTTATAAGAACTTAGTCTCTCTACTTTGATAATTTGTTAATGAGAAATATTGAGTTTGAGTTATATTTATGAAAATATTGAAATTATTTGAAAATGCAAGCTCAGTTGCTTGGGACTTCAATAGGCTACATTGTGCTGGCTAATTTAAAATAATTAATGTATCTTATTTAAAAATTCCTAGTTAAAAATTCCTATAAAAATTCCTATAAAGGTAAATAAGTGCTTTCAAGACATTAATTTCCTTGAGTTTTTCTTTTTTTAAGGGCCCAGCAAAAATCTAATAGAGTAGATATAGAAAAGCAGTTATGTTTCATTCGGCACATAAAAAATTGAACTGTGTTAGGGTTTTGAGTTCTTAACTTTCATTTATTCAAACTGTTTGCCACTGAGGAATGGTTTTGAAAGACCACATTGATCACCTTGAGGTTTGGCTAGGGATCTGTTTGTGAAAAAGCATGAGAAAGCAAGTAGTTAGCAAAAGCAATTTTTTATTTTTCTGAGGCTCTATATTTCACAAGGAAAAGGCTTCAAGGGCTTTGACATCCTCACTTTCATTGCATCTGAACAGAGACGAGTGCAGGAAACCTCTGGAGTCTTCAAAAAGGAAGGTACATCTAAAGGAAAAATCTATTCCCCTTTCTGTGGGGTGGTGCAGGAGAGAGTGAAGGACTGCCAAGATGTGCAGGTTGAACTCAAATATTCCTGCGTTAGAATGGCACCAACACATTTTCACAGTGTTACTTGGGAAAGTTCAGCAGATCCACATCTCCTTTCTGCTAAGGAATTCTGCTACTGTGCTGGCAAGCCAAACCTGATTGCTGCAAGGTCAGCACAGATTAACCAATAGATGTCTGGATTTAGCATAAACATTGAGGATTTACATTTTAAAAGGATATTAAAGTACTCGTTTCTCTTAACAAACTGCTAAGGCTGCCAGGTTGCCATATGCTCCCCATAAGGAGCTGAATATTCTCATTTCCTTCCCTTTCCAGTAATGGACAAACCATAACATCACTCCCTGGAAAGCCTCACACCACAGTTACTTGTTTTGGTGCTGGATTTATTGCAATAAGTAAATCCTTTTAGCTGCTCATCAATTGAGGTACCTTTAGCTCGCAGGCCTTACTGCAGCCTGGGGATTTTAGATACATTTTGTGTATCTGATGATTTCAGGCTTCACAAGCAAATTGCAAGGAAGAGGGCAGAAGCAGTAATTCAGAAAGCACAGCTGAGATGATGCTTTTTCTTCTGAGAAAAGTAAAATCATTTTAAGAAATTCAGTCTTATAAACAACAAAATTACCCAGGAACGTGTATTGGATCTGGTAAATTGATTTTACTGGGAAAAAAAAGTGTGAAAGCATTGAGTTTTTGAAAGTGGCACTTAACTTTTTCTGAAATAAAACTCTCAGTTTTAGAAATGCTGAAACAAAACCTTTCACTTCAGAAATCTTGAAATGTTTTGCATTGACATATCCAGAGCAAACCTTCTGAGTTCCCATCTTGCCATGGAATATTTTCATTAAAAATTGATGCCTAATTTTATTTACTTAAGTTTATAGGGATTCAATAAAGAGGTTAAAGAAGGATAAATCATGAAGAGATGTAGATGATTTCAAGTTGAACAGCTTAGATGCAGAAATCCATTAGTTGTTTAATGCAGTCACAGAGCTGTTTTACAGCATCAGACTCATAAAACAAGCTCTGCATCCTATATGGGAAAATAAAGCAACCTTATCTGAGGGGTTTTTTTCTGAAGAAATAGGGGTTTCCAGATTCACTGCATGCTGGAATTTTCAAACAATGACAAGAATGGAAATGTCATAAACACGGATAATTTATGTCTCCTCTAGTACCCCACTGCTATGAAAGGATAAACACTGATATTTTTCAGAGAGCAAAATGCTGTTGAGCCTTTTTTTCAGCAGAAGTTCACCTGCTGAGCAGGAGGGCAGAAAGGAAGCAAATGACCCAACACAACTTTCTTCTGGGCACTCTGGGCTGCTGTGCTCTAAGAGGAGGGCAAGGGCAGCTGAAAAACCACTGGCTCTTCTCTGGGAAATGTTTGATAGTGTTCATGAGGAATTATCTGTCCCAGGGAAAGGTGCAAATGCTGCTGGAGGAGTAACATCACTACTAGTCTTAAAAACAATAGTCAGACTGGTCTGGCATTACATTTTCTGTCATAGAATAGTTTGGTTGGATATTAGTGGTTGTTACAAATGAGAGGAAGTGCAAAATATGTTTCAAAAAGGGAGGCAAGCATGTTGATTTTCAAACATTAGTTAATAGATAAACTCACTGTCTTTATTTAGGTTGTACAATATGTTCAGGGCACTCTCAGAAATCTCACAGTGAAGCTGTCAGAAACATGAAAAAAATATTGTGGAAAAGTAGAATGAAGATTATCTTTTCCAAAAGTACACTGAAATTCTGGAGACTGAAATTCTGAGATGAAAAGGGGTCTGAGAATATTTAAGGCCCCTCATGCATTAAGGGAGAGCCCCACATGCCCCTGCTAGTCAGTGCAGAGGATGACAGTAGAAAATGTTTAAATAGACATTACCCAGTAAAACTCATGTTTGGTGAGTCAGATGCTGTTGGAGGATTCAGGGGGTTATGCACACGTTGCTACTGCTTCTAACACTGACCTTAAAATTAAGCTTCACTCCTTAAAACTGCTATAATTCATTCTTTATCTGTCACACCAACCAGATCTCCCATCATTTGCTGCTGGTCTGTAAGTGCTGGCTGGCAGAGGTGCTGTTGCAGGAGTCATTCTCTTTCCTTAGCCCCTCCACAGGTTTCTCTTGATCATCTCACAGTGCCCTTCCTGGCCCTTGCTTGCTGACACTGAGGTGACAGAAGCACCTCAGATGCAGTCCCCATGCCCTGGGAAGTGCCAGATTCCTCCACACAGAGCTAACAGCTCTTTGGATGACAGCCGATTTAGGGCAAGGTAGTTATGGACAAAAGCAACACTTGTTCAACTCCTAAAATTAACAGCCTGCATTTTGTGTTTCAGCTTGCTGTAGAGTACAGTCAGCAGTCTGCCCTAATGGGATGGGATGAATTGCTGCCCTCACATAATTTCCTCACTGCCTGCCTTTTGCTTTGAGCATGAGACGATCCTCTCCTCTTTGTTAATTGTTTTCTAACCTGAATTTTGTATAACAAGCAAATCCTATTAGAATATCTCCTTATTCTTACCACAAAGTAGAATACAGCTATTCAAGTCTGTCCCAACACCACTGTAATCATTGATCCAGTAAGTTCAAAGTCTGACTTTCCTTTTTCCTTAAGCAGACATGCTCAATGTAATGAAATATCTTGTTCTGTAATAACCAGCTGTTATCTTAGTCTTCCTCCCAGTAGAGCTTGTTTCTAATACCAGCAAGGGATTTTCACTGGCTTAATTATTTGATCTTATGATTCTGAAAGTGTTTGGAAGAAAAGCAGAGAGGAAAGTAAGCTGGTGTGTTTATTTTAATGGAAGAAGGGATTTTTGGAAAACCAAGCTCTGGTGATTTTCTAATTCATTTAATTTTCTGGATGATAGGGTCTCCTTAATTTGACCATCTGTTTATTAGTGTTTGAATATGGATGAAGATGGGAAGGATATGCCTTTCCACACAAGAAAATGGAAGTGTGCAGAACCTCTGATGGAAACTTAAGTCACATTCTAAAAAAAAAAAAAAAACAAACACTAACCCACAAGCAAAAATCCCATGACACACTTCACTCCATTTATATTCTTTTCTGCAAGTTCTAGACTTTATTCAATCATGCATTTTATTCATGTCCAGCCCCACAAAAATCTCAGATTCCTCTGGAATTAAAAAACCCATGATTTCCTGCTTTAGGTCTTTTGTGGTTGCCAGCTGAGGGGCTGTGCTTTGCCACCAGACCCCTGAGCTGTTTTCTGCAGCCCTAGTTCAGCCCCAAAGCTGCAGGACACCCCAGCTCAGGTAACGCTGCAGAGGGTGAGCTCTGCTTGAGTTTCCTCCTGTGGGCCAAGAGTAACTTCTCACTCAGCAAGGAGAATGTGTCTCTTCTCTTAAATTCTATAGTTTTGGATCAAATTAGCTATCAGCAAGTGCCCATATCAATCCAAAAATAGATTAAAAGAGAGCAGATAGATGTTATCTACACCTGGTACATGACCTGTAAGTGTTTCCCTTCTCCATTGATTACAGATGGGTCTTACAAAACCTTCTTGCAACAGATATCTTTCAAATCTTGGCTAAATTTAGGAGGAAAACTCTAACACATCTAACATACATCACATCAGTTGTACTGAAACCAAAGTTAAATCTGGTTTAGATGCATTAATTATAGCTTACCTTTTTTTTTTCTTTCTATAATTTGATGTTATATCTCATTAACCAAACAACCTATGTGAGTCTGTGAAGCCTCAAGGAAATCAGTCAAATCCTGCTAGTACATTTTAAATAAATGTCAGACCCAGTGTTTTGAATCAAAACATCATCAAATTCAAAGTAGTCTTTTTAGGTAAGAAGAATCAAAAAGTGCTCAGTGCTTTCTGTCTGTGTCTCCCTCTTTTTTCCTGTTCAATTAAGAAGGAAAAGCATAATTAAACATATAATTAGTGATGAACATTCCAGTTCTTCAACAGAAGCCATGAGCACGACTGTTATATTTTAAAATGCAGCATAATTCTTTGTGATGTTACTACATTTGTGATGTAGTAACAAAGACTTGCTGGAGACCATCCAAGACTATTTTAGCCTCATATTTTTATAATTATTTTAAAATAATTAAGGATTCAAGATACTCTAAGATATCAGAAGAAACTCCCAAACTTTTATTTTATTCATTAGCTTTTTTTGTGGGGAACTGGGAATGCCTTTTTATAAAAATGAGTTCCCCAGACAAAATACCTGAGCTGTTCTTCCCTCTCTGCCTTCTGCCTTTTGTGCTTGCATTGTTTATCTGCATTGCTTCTCAAACAGCCTTTGCCCACCAATTGCAAATTTTGTGAGATCAGTTTTGAGGGCAATAAATCTTTCCCACCATGGAAACAGGTTTTCCAGTGTTTGCCACCTGCTCCACATAAAAGAAAACCTGTTATTGCGAGGCAGCAGAGCGAGTATCAATTCCATGAAAACAGAAACACTTGATTTTCCAGTAAGAATACAAACAAGACTGTAATTCTACTGGGTTTTACAGGTTGCACCTACACAGTTATTTGGTATCCAGCTGCAGCATATGGAGGATCAGCCTGTCACAAAGTTTTATTTAATTCTAGAGATGGGAGGTTGTCCTCACTGTGTATCCCCCTGCACAGACATCACCAAAAAAATATAGCAATGGACTATGCCAAACACACAAAATGCCCCCAGAAATGCAAAATAGCACCATACCCAAATTACAGGCTGGTTTCCAAAGGAAGCACATGCTCAAACTGCAGCTCGTCTGGTCAGCATCTGGTTTGATGCTCAACTCCTGGAAGTTCACAATCTTTTGAGCTCAAAGATTCATCAACCCCCCCCCCCCAAATTAGCTTCTGCTTTAAACTGGTTTTCTGATGAGTGAGAGACAAGATAATATCATAATGCTTTTAAATAAATCCCTGTCTCTAAGTAGCTATGGGCAAAGGTCACAAAATGAGCTGGATAATTAAATTGCAGAAATAGGCGGTCATATTTTTGTCATTTTAAGGAAAATAAAATGGTTGATAGGAACTATTCATTGGAAAATTAAATAAAGCAAATGTTAACCTAATACAAAGACAAAGGAGATATATTAGTTTATTTGTTTAGCCATTTTAATTAATTTAGAAATTGTAATTACATAGAAAATTCTTGCAGTTTGAGAAAAAAGTTGAATAGGTAAAACTATTTTGTTTCCACATTTTGTTTAGTTTTACTAATACTTACAATTATGAAAGTTCTATGAAGGGAAGAAAATGAAACATTTCTATAAAAGATTTTTTTCCATAACTTAAACTATGTTCATTAATTTATTTCAAATCTCAAATCCATGAGTACATGGATCCCCATAAAAAGCAAAAAGTGTTTAGTTCTAATTTCACAGATATTGAACTGCTCACAGTTACTCAAACCTTAATGATTTAAGAGCAAATCTTGTTTGTATATTCTTAGATCCAGCTAGTCTTAGGAGCTTAAATAAAAATGATGGAGAAAGGAAAAAAAAAGAAAGTAAAAGGGGAGGAGAACTTAAAAGCTTTATTTAGAGCTTATTCAACATTGAAAATTCAGAATATGAAGCATTGACCCAACTGTAATCATTTATTATATTTCCAGCCTTTTACTTTTCTAGGAGCTTTTCATTTCCTCTCTACCTTTCTGGAAATTATGGCAATCCTGAAGAGAATTTCAATTTCCATGTTGTGTATTTACAACATCTGATTTTCTTTTCAGAACCTGTGAAAGATGGTAATTCCTGCATGTCAGATATGAAGAGAAGCTGTCACCAAATAGATGTTTTCTGACACAAGGTCCAGCAAGATTTAATAAAACTGAAAGCACTCAGCAGATAAGTCTTCTCATGTCTGGACTCCTTTCTGAAATCAGTGAGGCCCCAGGACAGCACACAAATGTTTATGCAGATAGGTAAAAAAAAAAAAAAAAAAAAAGAGCATGATAAAAGCTAATATGAAGTAAATCAACTTTTACCAGCCAAAACCAGTGCAGTTATGTAAATGGAATTTGGACTGGCAGTGAAAAATGCTATAATAATGAGAAAATGTTCAATACCTGTGGGTTTTGGGTGGGCATTTTTTGGTACATTCTAACTCTGATACCCTCCTTTTGTCACTTGCAGAATGAACGAGCATCTGATCTCTGATAATGGCAGCTGCAGCTCTGCTCTCTGCAATCCTTGTGAATGTGTTCAGTAACTAGGCACTAGACTTTCTTATGTTTTCAACGTGCTTATATTTAGATTTGCTTTAAAAAAAAAAAAAACCTGAATGAGCCTTTAGAGAAGGAAAAGGAGGCAGGCATGATATTATTGGCTACATGAAAAAAAAACATCCCTGTTCTCAAATAACTAATTTCTGGTTTGTACCCTGATAGCTGAAGTTATTCAGATGTTCTCCCTTTCAATTATGTTGATAAATGTAAATGATAAAGTACTACACAAAATTATCTATCTTGCTGTTAAGGTTATGATTTTGGAGTATCTGTTCCACAGGAAACAGTGCTGCCTAGAGGATGGAGCACTCTCCAGGCTACAGCTTATTTGGGTTCAAATTCCAATTTTCCTCTGGGTCACCTTAGACAAAAGGTCACATCTTTCATTTTTGCAACAATTTTATGTAAAATGAGACATCAGCATTTTTCCTATTTCGTGGATTTGGACAAATGTACAAATTCCTGAATAAATTATATTTCTTGATCACTGAGGACTCATCAGTTCTGTAGGATATTATCCAGGGAAAGGCCATTGCCACCCGTCTTGCTCTTAGGTGTATTTATAGCCAGGTTGGCCATCAGCGGGATGAGCTCTCAGGAGCTTGTGAAGGTATGAGTGCTTTCCTTTTTTCATTCAGACACTGGATGATTCATTCTGCTATGTAAATTAGCCATTGTGAGAATTCTTTAATTTGAGCACTTGCCCTAGATTTTCATTTCTAAAACCAGCTCTATGCTGACATGAAGAGACTCTTTCATCCAAATTCCTCTTCTGTGGGCAAAGTTTGTGTGCCCAGTGTGCAGCAGAAGTAGGGCAGTCTGAAATAGCCTCTTTCTCCCAGTAAATCAGTATTTTTAGTAAACCAATATTATTTTAGCACAGCACCACAAGGACAGACATTGATCCTTTTGTGTCTTAAAACACCTTCTACTGGGGAATTTATGAATAGTAGAAATTAGAGACGGGACTTCTGAGCTGCTTTACATGTTAAAGTTTTTATTTTCTTCTTCGACACAGACAGGGAGGATGTCTCTTCCTCATGGCTCAGAAGGTCACAAGATCTCTAGTTACAAGACTTTTTAAAGATTTATTAACTAATAAAATACCACCACCAAGAATATTTACATTTTTAACCCAGTAATCAGTTATTACATTTTTATGTATTGCTGCAGTGCAGACTTTCTTAACCAATCCTCTAATGACACACAAACTTCTAGTACTACATTTTAAAACTTCACATTATCTTTATAACTACTTCTATGTCTTAAATTCTAAACTCTAAACTTCCTTCAACCCTTTCTATTTAAACTACAAATCTACATTTTTGCTTCTAATATCTACTTTTGGAAGCTTTTTCTAAGGTCTCAAATTAAACCCTGCATTTAATTTTAAGCTTTAAATTTAATTATTTTTCAGGCCAAATATTCTGAGAGCTCTCTGCATTTTTCGATTCCAACAACTTTCCCCCAGCTCCTCCTTTCTTCCTGGGCTCAGCTTCCCTCCTGATTTCTCTCCCTGCTCCCCTCCAGCAGCCCAGGGAGGATGGGAACTGGGGCTGGGCTCAGTCCATCCCCCTTTGCTACTGCTCCTTCCTCCTCAGGGCAGGATATATGTATATATAATATAAATATATAATAATAAATATAAAATAATATATAAAATTACTCTTCATAGAAGTAACCCCCAATTAGTAATTACAGCCAGTGTCATTCTCTTAAGAAAAATACACACTTCATTTGCAGAGAGCTGCAACAGCTCTTGGGGATGTGGATGATGCATATATATCCTTAATTTAATCTCTTGGACATTTCAAATTGGATTTATTATTATTATTATTACTATTATTACTACTACTACAACTATTTATTTGGACATAAATTTTAATGGTGTCTTATTTTATATTTTTATTTTCATATCATGCTTAATGTAGACTCTAGATTGTCCGTGCAGGCATGAGTAAACAATATATTTCCTTTCCTTTGCTTAGTATCCAGTACCCTTGTCAGGTGACTGCAATCATGAATTCCTGATGCCTCTCCTAAGTCCTTGTTAATATTTCAAATATGCTCCAAATCCCATAGAATGTTTTAAATTAGCCTTTAAAAGCTGGACCAAAAAAATTTCAAACTGGTGGACAATGTATTTTGATATACAATAACCATCCTGTGTTTTGGCAATATGCAGTTTTGTTTTCTGACTTTTATAACCACTTCATTACACAGGATTCTCATGGACTGAAAAATCTTATGGCTCGGGTTTATCAATAAAAATATTCATATCTCATATTGGTTTTCATGTTCTCTGCCAAATGTTATATTGTCTGTGAGTTGTATTTTCCATTAAGTTCCATTACTGAGCTGGTAACAAATCTCCTGTTGCTTTTATAACATTGTTGTGTTATGGTTTCTCTATAATTGATTTTGAGGTCTTACACAGAAATATAACACCCTAATATATTAACCAAATACATAACCCTCTGCAAGAACAAGGCACTGGGCAAAATGAGAATTCTTTTTGAGCCACACCTGGCCAAGTCTGACTTTGCAAGGGATTCTGCTGGAGACTTGAGACCACCCCTTGGTTCTTCTGTCACTGTATTCCAGGAATGCAGCTAACCTGAGCTAAGCAGATCTAAAGGAGAACATGCTGATTAAGGAACTACTTTTGGTCCTTTGGGAGAAGTCAGTGCAGTCAAATTTTGAATTACACTAAACACTTCCATGTTTGATGGCACATGTCATTATTAATTCCCAAGGATTCTCATCATCTTTCCTGGAATAGGGACTTTTAGGGAGATTAAATGACTTCCTAATACTCAAAGATCCTTTGAGCGAGCTGATCCTTTGAGTGAAAGTTACCCATAGACAGATCAGGAAATTTTGGGGTTAACTGAAATAAACCATGTATTATTTATCCTGTATTATTAACATGATAAAGTCTAAAAGAAAATGTTTTCTCCCCTTACATTCATGACAATAAAGCGCAAGAAGAAAAATGGATTACATAATTTTCCATAGAATTAATATTTCTCATTTAAATTTGATGTGAAAGAAAACATCATCAGAATCACTGGAGCATTGATTCAATGTTGTAAACTCGGGATTGTAATGTTATTTGAAGTACCAGATATCCTGTAGATATCTGGAGCTGCCACTTTAGAGAAGCTCCTCTCATTGCTTTGCCTTCTCTATGAGCCTAATACAAATATGTTCGATGTCCCAGGGCTTCTGAATTACCATAAAACACCTATATTGAGACAAACTAACTGTTGCATATATAACTAGGTTACCTTGTTAAAATTATTTCCATTAACATATGTTCTTGTCCAGGGCAGGGTGTGCTCATTCAGCACGTTAGTGATGCCAGGAATCCTGTCCAACTCCCCTGGGAAATTCCAGCTGTTCCTGTCCTGAGGGCTTCTTACTTGTGTTCCTAATAAGCCTTAAAGCTTTACTGTCAATTCCCAGCAGGAATTCAGGAGATATTTTGAACTAATCCCAGGGTGCCTTGTGTTTATACTGCTCCCAGCCTGGAGATGAGATCACTGCAAGAAAAACCCAAACCACACCTGTCCCTCCTGTAATCTCATACTGCTTTTCCTACAAGCTCTGGGTCATGGGTTTATATTTTGCCTGCTGTTTTCATCTCTTCCACAGTGATCTAATATTGTTCTTATTAACACTGTATTTACTGAAATCACCAAAGGTAAGCTGATTTATATCATCTTAGGATTTAGCCCATCAGTTCTCCTAAACCGTATTTCCAGCATACTTTGAAAACTTTAATCCTGTTAATCTGCTGAAAGGTGGATGAAAAAGGTCTCAATTTTTTAAAAAAATAAGTTCCTATTAATTCCTCAGTGAGGTTAAGTGATTTCTGGATTACAGCAACACCAATATGAGGAGTACCTATAAATACTCTTTCAATCGAAAATAATTATCACTGCAATTCTAAGACCACATTTCATAGTTTCTGTGTTCTTGGTTTGTTTTTTCACTTCTCTGTAAACATAGCCTTCATACATTAAAACCTAAGGAGAAAATTCAATGCACACCTTAAAGTAATGATTTCTGAAGACTTTAATATTGTGAGGCCCTGTATGATGAACAGGATCCAAAGTTCTAAAAGGAAATCTGTAGCCCACCAGGTCCATCCCCATCTGGTCACACAGAGAGTGTGTTTGTCTTTCATTCCACAGTGCATTTTCTGGCTGAGTTTGACCCAGACAGGCTTTTTTACCAGGCTCTCCACATCTGTTCCTGAGCTCCTCCCAGTGCTGCACCAGGCAGCTCAGCTCAGGTCCGTCAGCTTGGTCCTCTCATCCTCTCCCCAGGGCAAAACCGATTCAGCAATTAAGAATTTCAGATGGGAATATATATATATATATATATAATTAGACTTGCACTTGTCCCTCGAAGCACAAAGTAGGGAGGAATGCAATGATCTGTGATTTCTCCAGGAATTTATTCCACATTCCTGTCAGATTGCTGAGGGAGCCCAGTGAAGACAATGGTCCATGATCAAAGGAATTAATGGATACCTCCCCAGGCAGTCTCAGCCTTCATAAAAGGTGTTGCAGCATATCTGTTGCCACCTGAACACCTTAGGGGTCTCACTGTACAGCACAGACTGACCACAGGCACCTCTCAGGAGTCAGGGAGCAGAGTTAGGCTCAAAAAAAAGACATTTTCATCATCCTGCAGTAGCACAGAGCCCGTGGTGTGCTGGAGTTTCTCACATCAGTGCTGTCCACAGGCATTAGTATTTCAATCCAGATGAGCCCTTCAAATAGAGCCAGTCTGGAAAGTCACATCAGATTTGTATTTTAATCACTTGATTTTCACACTTAATTATATATTTTTAATAAACTATTGATGCAAATGTATCAAATTAATCTGAAAAAACAGGCCTTTTCTTTTTTCCTTCTTTTTTTTTCCCCTCACTCAGAAAATTGAGTGACAAGAGTGTGATTTCATGAGCTCATTTTCAGCATTGTCATACAATTTTTAAAAACAATTTGGAAAATCAATGTGGAAAAATTACTATCAAAAGTTCAAACTAAGGATAAACAGCCATATCTTCATGGGAAGGGGAAAAAAAAAGCAAATTGACATCTTAAAAATGCCTCTAAAAATAAAAATAAAAAAAAAAAGAAGAAAAGCAGCAGGGAAGTTATTTAGAAATATATATTTGCTGTTTTGTCAGTAAAATACCAAGTTTTCCCTTCACATTCCCCACAGTCCCTGCCAGTTCCACATCCTTGTATTTCATTCACAGCCAGTGATTATGTTTACATGGTCTTAAAATGTCGTGACTGAAGTGGGAGCCACTCATGCAGTTAATTTAAAAACTGACAGATTGTATAAACTTTATTAAACAAAAATAAGGTTTGCAACAGCAATGCAGAAGACTTTGTCGCTATGAGCAAGTTCTGCTGAAATACATGGGAATTTTATGTTCCATCAACTCAGTGTTTATTGCTTCAGAATTTTCTTCCTTTCCCTCCTTGCCTTTTTTTCTCATAAATGATTAACATTAAAACCTATCTAAAAAAAAAAAAAAAAAGAATAATAGTTATAAAGCAAGAACAAAGAGGCTTGGTTCAACCAAATTTTACTGCAAAATTTCTTTGCCCCCAAATAATTTTGCACTTGATGTGCAAAATTATTGTTTTAACAGACTCTATTTCAGAATTTGCAGCAGAATTTGGTGCTCAAGGCCATGTAACTTCTCTTGCTGTTTCTCAGTTCCAAGTCAGAGGCTTGGAGATTTTGGAAACCTGTGTTCCAGTGATGACCCAGACACTAAGTTTTGCTTCAGTTTGGGCAAATCACTAATTTGAGGCTGATTTTCCCTCCTTTTTCTTCACCTCTTATGCAATCCATTGGAGCTGTTTTTCTATTTAGCAGTGCTTGCTTTAGAAGCCAGAGCCCAGGAGTGAATAGACACATCTGTGCACTCCACTGCCTTTCACACAGAGACTCTCACAAACCTTTCCTTCAGGCTTTTGATTGCACCTTTGCTGGGCCAGTCCTCATCCTGCCCTCCAGGCAGGTGGAATTGAATGCACCAGTCCCAACACAGCCTTTTCTTTATGCACATAAACATTTGGGTACTTTCAGGCGTGTAAATATACCCACACAGATACAAACCAGCATTTTAAACAGCATTTAGCAGGTATTTTAAACAGCATTTAGTGTTTTTCTCACCTTGCCCAATGTTAATATTCAGAATTAATAATAAGTTTAACATATTAAATTTCATCGTTAATAATCTGGCTCCAACTAGGAGTGTAATGGGAAGGGGCATAAATGAAAATCAAGTATAATGATATCCTGGTAGTACCCTACATCTTTTGGAGATGTGCTGGAGAGATGTCACCAGAATTCTTTCATTATGAGCCATGTTCAATTTCATTAAGGGTTGAGGCTGAGAGTGGAGAGCATACAAATGGACATTTACCACACAGAAGCAATTGGTTATTGTTAAATGACAAAGAATGACCCCAAAGAGAACAGGGGAGTTTTTTGAGATAGGCATTTTCTTAATCCAGCTATACAAAGAGATGCATTCCATGAGCCAATTTGGAAAAGTTATTATAAGGAAATAAGAGGAGAAATTATATGGAAGAAGCTGTTGACAGCAATATGAACACAAAGTTTAGACACACTTCAGAATATGGGTGAAAGCTTCTCTGAGCAAACCACAACCTTCCTAAAATGCTGCTGCAAACACAATCCCCACCTTATTGTTGCATGTTTTTCAAGCAATATACCACCATAACGCTCAGCATCATAAACATTTTTATTGCTCCAAGTCCTGGTGAAATCTGTGGTACCAAAGCCCTGTTTACTGCACTTGGTCCTTGTGCATTATGGAATTGCTGCCTCTGTTGGTCATAAAACAGAGTTCTGGTCACAGCACATATCCCAGCAGCCATCTGAGCCTTAGTCTGCTGCACCTTCTCAGGCAGTATTACCACAACTTATCCTTACTCTGCAGAATTCTATTAAAATCAATAATGCAAGCACCTCGCTCACCAAGCAGAGTGTGCCTCGTAAAGATTGCCTGCAAAAGCCTTCCATATATTACTCAGTAAGTTGCCTTTATGAAATATACATGTGACCAAATTGCAGACTTAATGTTTTATGTCTCTTTTATCTTCTTTCTGTAAAAAGCAGAGAGAACTGAAGCCTACAAGCAAGCTTCCTATTTACCTATCAAACACTGGAAATCCAGAGTATTTATAGGGCTTAAAAGTAAAATGGTAAATAGAAGTAAAAACTGATAAATCAGGTTAGAAGCCTATATGGATAGGTCCACTCTTTGCATTGTATGCTATTTCTAAAAAACCTATTTGCAGAACTATGAAAAACAACCAATAGAATCTACCTTTGGTGAGCAAACCAGAATTTAGGACGGAGGAGATTTTGAGAACTCATCCAGATCACCTACACATACATTCACACATTCTTTAGAACCGAATATACTTTATTTATCCTATAACTGACACATTTTTTCCAGTCTTTGCTTAAAAAAAAATCACTACTGGTAGGGATATACTCTCAGAAATCTAGTCCAGTGCTTCATTACCCTTAAAGCTATAAAGGCTTTTCTTAATGTTCAGACTAAATATCCCCTGCTTTAATTACAGCCTGTTAAAATTTGGACTCTCTGGAGCAAGCAAGGAGAATTTATGGCTTATCAGCAACCTCTTATGTACTGGAAGATAATTACCACACCTCCCTTTGGACTTCTGCACCTTAGACTAAGAGAATCCAAATCTTTCAGGCAGGCAATGAGGCAATTAAGAATTCATGTAGCCCAAAAAGCTCTCAGCAGAGGTGCCTGCAAATTTGGTTATGCTAATTTTGAGAAAGGAGAATTCCCTTGGAAAAAAACAAGTAACATGAGGTGGGAACATCATTCCTGGACAATGATCTCTGGTACCAGGGCTTTGAAGGAACTGGGTGAAGTGTAGACAGCAAAGTCTAAAGGGATTGCTCCTGCTGTCGTCCTGCAAAGAAAGGGAATTTTTAGGGTAAACCAGCTCTCAAGAAGGAGATGAAAAAATGGAAAACTGTGGCCTTTGGATGATGTTTGCCCTTGTCCTTAGGCTTTCCTCCACACTGGGATTTTTCTCCCCAGAGCAGTGCTGTGATTTCTCCTGGCAACATGAGCTCACAACGACAGTTTACCCAACTCCCCATCCCTCAAATATTTTCAATCTTTCAGATGGGTGAGAAACCAAAAAATAGGAGACTTACCTGCTAAGCATAGATACACACACAGACAAAAACTGACATTTGCAGGGCTTAACCACACATTTTCCTCCTCCCCAAACCTCCAGAATTTGGCTTCACAACCTTGAGCACCATCTACTGGCTTTCCCTCTGCAGACTTCATGCATCTAAAGCCACCAGACATTGTGTTTGTCCTACCAGCACATTGCAGGAGCTCAGGGTGGAGAATAAAAGACAGCTTGAGGCCAGCCCGTAAGTTGGACTCTGTTTCTATAAAATGTTTGTCAAACAATTTTGAGTAATTAACAATTTCATAATAATCTAAGTCTGTGTCTGGACAATTTTCAAAGAGATAATAAGGCTTAACTGAGCCAGTAAATTATTTGCTGTGCACAGTTCAACCAGCTGTATGCTGTGCATTGCAGATTCCATCCTTTCTGTTTCCTCAACTCAAGCAACAGTTCTTATGTTAAAATGATGAAATAAAGCCTACATCCCTAAAAATAATAATTAAGCAATAGGGAGAAGTAAACAAGCATAATAAAGTTATTAGTGAACAGTGAGTTTCTAGTGCTGTAAGAAAAGGTTGTAGCTCAATTTTCAAGTCTTTTTCAAAATTTGTTTTCATTGGAGGGTTTCCAATTCTCTGTGTTTTTCTTCCAGACAATCACTGACAAGCTAGAGATCATGTCTTATTTAACTCATCCTGTTGTACAGAATCCACAAGTAAAGCATCCTACAGGAATTCCATGGATGAAGACCCACAATAGAATCACACAGAATGAAATAATTCAAGGTGTATTGTGAGTTTTACACAAGAGTGTCTCTTCTCTTTGTGCCACAATCACACAGGTTTTTCCATATGTCTGCTCTTCCATTTCCTTTTGTGACCCTGTAGAGCTCAGAATGGAACCCATTGCAGCAGGGGAGGAAGATTTCCAAATGAGATGGAAATGCAAGGCAGAAATAGCATCTTTGAATTTGTCTGTAGTGACACTTCCATGTTCTTACTCTACAGCCTAGATTCAAATGTAAATTGTGCATTTTCTGTGTTGAAAAGCACTTTGAGTTATTCTTCAGCCCTCACTAATTTCTAGAGCTTAAATTCACTTCCAAATCAAAGACGTGAGGAAGGAAATATTACCACAAGACATTCATATCTGTCATTTTTATACCTTAGGAAAGGGAAATTACCATAAGATGTATGAATAAAGTTAACCAACCTATCCATTTCAAAAACATGGTTTGGCAGCTTGACTCATGAAACTTGCACAAAACTGATTATTTTTATTTTTACACAGCCCTGTTCAGGCAGACGCTTTGTCAAGCTATGTGCACAACGTAGAACAACACTGAATTAATTTTTATGTGATAAAATTACCTACACAGCCATAATGGAAAATTAGTGGCTTTAAGTGTTTGTCAGTGTTCGAGTGTTGGACTGTTCAACATGGAGTGAATTAGAATTGAGATATGTATAGATATATATATATAGATAGATTAGATAGATAGATAGATAGATAGATAGATAGATAGATAGATAGATAGATAGATAGATAGATAGATAGATAATAGATGATAAACAGTCAAAGCCCAAAGTTTCATCCCACTGTAAGTGAAGAAAAATTAGTCGGGGGAAGCAGACTGTCCATAAGAAATGGAAAAGATCTCCAAGATCATCTAGTCCAACCTTCTGGGACACTACATATTTTCTGTATCAGAATCTTGACAAAAGGTTTCTAAAGAGTAAATAAATTCCTTTCTGCACCAGAAGGGGCTTAGGCCTTGAAGTAGATGATGAATTTAATGTTTCATTAGCGTGGTCTATCAGGGTGTCCTTCATGCCTCACAGACCTGGCAGTGGGGCACCAGGAGAAGCTGACCTGGACCCCTCTGTCTGAGACTCCCCAGTGACAGACCCTTCCAGCTGATAGGGGACGAGGGAAGTGTCCCCGTATATCGCTCCTCCTCAACTTCAGAAGCCTGAAAATTCAATTAGAAGCAGCGCTCACGGTACATTGCCCTTACTGTCTCAGACAGGACCTGTGTGAGGGTTTTTAATTAAGCAGCTAATGAAGCCTGTTCCCGCGGTCCCTGGGCAGAGCAGGAGCGGGTGCGGGAGGTGTCTGCCTGCTGGGCTTTGGTGTCCCCTACGGCCCCTGGGGCCAGCTCAGCCCCAGCACGGGGCACACGGGTACAAAGGGCTCGAGAGCCCGAAGGGGCTGGGGAGAAGCAGAGAGCTGTTCCCAGAGGATTCACAGGGGATTCTGACACACGGAGGCTGCAGAGATTCTCCTGCAGCTAAGGCTGGTGGAGCGTCTCCAGCTGTGAGCCGACTCCCACGGAGAGGAGAACCACAAAAGCTTTATCTAGGGCAACCTAGTGTAAGGAAGTCACTCAGCCTGACAGCCTGCCCATCATTGCACTTCCCCAGCAGTCACGACTGCTCCTTTTCAGACAGCTCAGTCTGCTTTGCTTCACTTTGCTTGCCAGCTGAAGCTGGAGTACACAGATCTGCAAGCTCAAACCCAGCAGGACTTACCGTGAGCTCAGTTCTGTAGAAGGGAGAATGTCGTGAATATATCAGGTGAGTTGTTTTTAAAGGTCAGAGGAAAAAAATTTGCAGAGATAAGAGTTATTTGCTCCTTCCTCTCCTCTAACCCAAAGGAAACCTGGATTTGCACTTGCCAATATCAAAAACATGAGCTGCAGAAAAAGAGGTAAAATTGCTTTGCACCAGTTACTTTTCCCAGCACCAACCACCATTGGATGAGACTCGACTTCTCCCCCAGCCCAAAAATTCACTGTGCAGTAAGGAATGCAGTTGAAATCATTAAAAGACAGAAGTGTTATGTTCGATCCTTTTCTTTTCAGAACTACATTCATGCAAATCAAACACCTGAAGCAGAGGGCTGGGATGTAAACATTGCTTTTACCAGAAAGGTTTTTGTCACTTTTTCCCGATGCATCAGGAAAAAAATGCCCAAACCACCACAAAATATTCTTAGGCTGGTATTTCCCATTGCAGCAAAGATTTCTCTCTCTTCCTGTGGTTTAGTCAGGTAATCCCTAATAAACACTCAACAATTCCTTGCTGAATCTTGCATCTCCCATAAGTAAAAATGAGCATAAATTTATCTTAGTGCTTGGGTCACTCAAAAGAGTACTTACAAATTCCTACTTTGAGCTAAAAAGAAATTTGGAGCTTTTTTTCTTTTTTCAACTTCTCTGAAATTATTTTGGACAAGTAGAAAGACAATGCTTTAAAACAATTCAGCTCAGAACTGGAAATTAACTGTTTATGTGGCTCTATTTATAGCAAGCCTCTAAAAATAGTGGTACTTTCTTCCACATTCAGAAATGGGAGAACAGGACAATATCAGTCTTCAAACAAATGATGGAGTGAAAGACCAACCCCAAAATTCCTTTACTGAAATAAAAGGCATCATAAATAACATGCTAGGAAGGAGGAGTCCAACAGGAAGAAAAGGAATGAAAAATTTTTGCTGTCTCACTGAAAACATGTATGACTCATATCCCAGTCTTCCTTTTTTCCCTGCGTGCCTCACTTCAGCTGGATGAATCCATCCATAAAAGCCACACAGAACACAATCACAGAAGTCATGGAAAATATCAGAAAGGATCTGCTCTCTGACCCTGAGAGGAGGAGACCTGACTGTAGAACAGGTGTTGGCACCCTTGTCTGTATCTCAGGCTGTGTTTGGAGTCAGGATTCCTGTTTTAGAGCACTCACAAACCTATGAAGAGAGGAATCACCTGTGCATGAGGAGAGGAATTACCCCTCTATGTCTCTCCATAACTATAAAACTTGTTTAAGATGATTAGCTCAGTTTTGGATAAATATGCCCAGACCAATTCTACCCAAGGGGGTTTTCATATCTATGAAGAAACCAAAATAAACCCCAACAGAATCACAGCATGCACAGGTGAATGAATCGCTGGGGGATGATCTGGCCTCCTGCTCCACAGATCAGTCTGAGCTCACACACTGCATTTCATCACTCTGCCCTTTGAATTCAATGTGCTTTTGTGCAACACCTGAACAGTTTTCTCTCTCCAACCAACACCATTCACATTCTGCAGGGGAGACCTCGGAGAGTTTTGCCTCTCTATGTATTCAAATCGTGTTCTCTCTTTGTACAGAAAGTGTTGGTTTTTTAAAGACTTTTTTTTTTCAGTATTAAGCACCCAGAAGGAGTAAAAAGTCACTGTGACATTCGCCAGTTTGTCTTCAGGGCCAGGAAGAGACTGGGTAGGGCAGAAAGGAATCAACAATTTAACATCTCTTTTTCAGTATTTGCCTGTAATAGCCCACTTACAGAAAAATGTTAACAGCATTTCCAGAAAGTTCAGGGAAAGGTAAACAAACAAAATAGTGAGGATTGGGAGATGAAAGTAAAATGTTTTCCTTACAAGAGATACCTATCAGGTGTTCTCAGCCATTACTGCCTGTGTACTGCTTTTTTCTTTTTCCTTCTCCACAGGTACCTCGACAAAAAGAACAGGCTTTGTAACAATAAAACCCATCTTCCCAAAGAGGAAACAAAACTGACAACAAAACAAATTGATACTCTGGAGAAATACGTTGTCAAAATCCATAGCACAGCTTTCAGATACAAATGTGAAAGATGCATCCTTTGTGATCAGGAGTATATCACTCCTTTGTACTGTAAAGAGGCAGCATTTTTTGATCTCCAGAACGGCAGGAAAATAAAGCTAAGCAGAGAATTAGGGCCAGGCTCAGCCATTAGATGCACTTGCCAGAGGTCCCAAGCAAGAGGGATTCTTTAAACTCAATTTTCTGGAACAGAGTAACAATGGTAACACTTGATAGCAACATGAAAAATTAATTTCTCTGCAAAAATACTCTGTGGTATTATGATATTATTTTAAAAAATCATTTTTACTGAAATTCCCTGTAAATAGAATTAAACCAGGAAATAGATACCTTCTTCTCAGTCTCAGGTGAACAAAAATTCTAGAGTGGAACATCTTTGACTGATACTTTCCATACAAAATGACTTGACCAGATGCCCTTCCCCATGATGTCTGACAATCTCTCTTTCATGGCTTAGTTATTGCTGCACCTTGTAGGATTCTCTGGACATGATCATCTCGTGAGCAAATACCTGAAATGTAGGATGGAAAACAAAATCTGGCTTGTCACCAGGAATCAGCAAGCAGACAAGGCTCCAAACTACATTGTAGGTTCATTATAGATCCAGTGTGAAGTCAATAAAAGGCTTTTAAGCACTTCTGAATGATAATTAATTAATGCAAATTTTTAAATTTTTAACACTGATATTTTTACCTTTTTCTCTTTTATTTTCCATTTCAGAAAAAATTATATCCTAATGAGAGATAACAAGAAACATGACTATTTTGCACTGAGTGTAGGGGATAGACATTTTGAAAAATATGCCCAAATTGACATTGATTAAGTTAGTTGAACTAGGTGTACAAAACTAAGGTTAGATGTCAGAGTTCCTTGAGAGAAAAGACACTTAATGAGATGGACTGAGCATCTTTTTTGTCTTGGTCTTAGGCTTGATATATGATTTACCCCCAGGCTGTTTCTTTTTAAATGTTCATTAATGACACATAGCTTTGCACAGGGAATTTGGCATCAACAAATGTCATTATGTGTCCACCTAAGTAAGGCAGGATTTAGATTTACTCATTAGGGACTACCAGAGATACATGTTTGTAATAATACAAAGGCATCCAACTAAAACCAAAAAATCTGCCAGGCTTTTTACAAAGTGATTATATCTTTGAATTTCAAAATGTTAACACATTCTGCTTTCTTTCCACCCAGAGAAAGGCATATGATAGGAAGGAAAATCACCTCTGGGAGGAGAACACAGGTTGTATTTGGATTAGCTGGTGTCTATCAATTTATGGCTTAATTTAGACATGCAGGTAGTCTAAGTTTGGATGGAGAATTCCTTGTCATATCTATTTAAAATAGAGCTCTAGGTTAAAATTTCCATCAAAATGTATTTCTTGCTTCATGAGAACTAGAAAAAGTGCTTAAACCCTAACTGGGTGTTTCAGCTCACCTTCTGAAAATACAAAAGCAGTGGTCTTCAGTTAATAAAAAATATTCAAAAAAGAAGGGTTAAAAGTCAACTAGATAAATAAAGAAATCTTTTCTTTCTGATTTTCTTTTAATTTTCAGTGAACAGTGGTACCAGAGTCACTTTATTTGCCCCGATTTGTAGAAGAGAACAGCTCCTGTATCCTCCTGTTCCTTCCCTTTCACATTAAAATAATCCTTACTTGTCTCCCTTCAGCTTCACATGGGTGAGGAGACCCTTTTGTCCCTCAAAATCGTGAGGTAAGCCCAGGCATCAGGGGAATTTCCTCAGGGGAACTTTTGCCTCTCCAGGATGGGTTTCCAAGAACAGCTTTCTGAAACCACATCCATCCAGGCAAACTTAAGCAGTTGAGACAGATTTTTGCTTTTCATATTGATGCTTCCTCCCTTTGTCCCTCCTTTCAGTGCCTGTATTTAATGATTGGATTTTTTTTTTTTAAGCTAACTTGTAGAAACAGGGAGTTTATATTCTCAAAAGGTAGCGATTAGAAAGTGTTCTGTAAATACAAGACACAGAGTTCTTCCAAGATGTGGAATTAAAGCCTGTCTTTTGAAAAGACTTTTAATCTTCTGCTGAAAAGTACACACACAACACTTGAGGACCTCCTTGCCTCCTGAGGGAAGTTGTTTCCATGTTTAATTTCCCTCAGCTCTAGGATACCAAATCTTATTTCTGGCTAAGCTCACTCCATCTGCCCCTGCACATCCACATTTCATCTCCTTTTGCAAGAGCAAGAAGCCTTCTACTGTCAGATTTCTTTACTCTGTGTTAGCATCTTAGCCATAACCTTGGCTTTTCCACTGGGAAAGCAATATAGAATAGAATTTGTATTCCTAAACACCCTGATTTACCATGCTGTGCTTAAGAAGGGTCGTGAGCAGTATCTGGATGTTTACATTTCCCCATGCTTTCAAATTTCGAATTCCTTACACTTGTAAAATCAAGGATGTTGGAGGTCAAAGACACTTTTCTGGTGGGGAAAAATTTCACCAACTTTATCCACATTCAGGTAGTAGTTTTCAAAGAACATCTGAGGGACTCTCAGAGTAGTTATGGCTGCAGGAATGCAGAAGGGACAGAAAACATTGTCGTCAAGGAACCACCCCTCATTAACTTGCTATCAATACAAAATCATCCTAAAATCATGTGTATCAGAGACTACAAAAAAAAAGTAAAAAAAAAAAGTCTAAATACATTTTATAATCCATATGTGCACACATGAGCATATAAACATACGTATATATAAATTTACATGCATTGTAGTCAAGCCTGATTTTTACTTCCACTCATGAAAAGACAAGGGGTTTTTCACTCTTGGTTTTTCTCACTGGCATCCATTTGCTTCTCTAACACTCATTTTGTTTTCATAAAACATAATGCATTAGGATTAGATGACAGATTGGTACTCTAGTTTTGGAGCCTGTAGTCATCACATCCTGGAGAATCTCTGTACTGCCTTTGCACCTCTAGGCCAGGTATAGAAAAGAGTCATTACCTGATGCAGATTCAGTGGAAAAGAAGTGAATTTCAGCATATGGGTGGTTTCTGTGTGAGCAAAGGGGCCCAGCCCTGTCAATCAGCAGCCCCACAGAATCAGCACTTGCTATCACAAGGTACTATTAACACCAGACATCAAACCAGGGCAATCAGACTTGTCTGGCTGAAACAGCACTAAGGTTGTGTCTGCTTGGCTGCTTTAAGGACAGAAACACACACAGAGTCTTTCTGTGCATTCAAATTGATTATAACTTACATTGGTTTGTTTTCATATTCAGAGGTAGTGCTCAAGTCAGTGAGTATATTTTTGCCAAAGGCATCCCATTTGTCAGGCCTTCAGTGACCTTTATGTTTTCAAATTAAGTCTCCTTGTAGCTCTTTTCAAGTTTACAATGGCATTCAGCTTAAATAAAGCAAAGCAGTTTGCAAAATATCAGTTTCCATCTCGCAATGCCCTGTGCCCTCCATGGTGACAAGTCAATTGTTGTGGCAGCTTCAGTTCTCATGAAAGTGGAGATTTATGTGGGTGATCAGGGGTACTTATGGCTTTAGGTTACTAATGGCCAATAGAAAGAGACACTTTCTTCAGATGTAAAACAAAATGCATGCTTGGTTTTGGATCCCAGAGGTAATGAAAAGAGCCCAAGTGGTTTCATTTATAAAGGCTATAGGAACTAAGTCTGTTAGTAAGGACTAAGATTTGAAGCCTTTATGATTATCTGTACCATTCTTTCACAAGTTGTGTTAACATCAGCGCTGACACGGAATTCTTTATTTTCACTCACTGGCTGCAGTTTCTTAATATGTGAAGTAGTTGTTATTATGAGAACAATAAGGACACACGTAGTAACCCACATGTGGGTCTTCCTCCCTCATCTTTCTGTGGGAATTCTCCAGTTTGGGAGATATCCCACTGTCCTGCTTTAAGGCAAATTTAGGAAGAAACCTCTGAATGGGTCCCTCCAGAAAACAAATCCAAACGGCCCTCCCCCAGCAGGTTCAGGAAAAAATTTCTCCTTAGAGGAAAGTGGAAAAAATGTATTTATTTAACAGGCAAATCACAACAAATGAATACCAAAAACAGAACCTCCCGCCGCTCTGCAGAGATGCCCAATCCGGGCAGGCTGTGCCCGGGTGCAGCTCGGCTCCCTCAGTCCGTGTCAGTCCCTGGCACTGGGAATGCCGGGCACAGGCCAGGCCTGGGGGACACAGGGGTGAGCTCCGGGTGCTCTGCTGGGGGTTAGTCCAGAGCAGGTTTGAACAGTTCCAAGGAAAAAGGAAAAACCTCACAGTCTGGAGAACTTCTCTGCTTCAGCTGGCCAAAAACGAACAGAAAGCCAAGGAGAGCTCTCTCCCGCCGTCCACACTGCAGACCACACTCGCTGTGTGTCCTGGAAAGCTGAAAAACTCTTATCTTGATGTTTTGAAAACAACTGCCTTAGACATTCCACTGCTTCTCCTGCACTCTCAGATCCAGTTTTAAAGGTGCAGAACTTATTTTTGATTTAAACAGACGAATGGGGATACAATTCAGCATCAACCCAGGACACTCACAATACTACAATCTCATTAGAACACAATGGCTTGCATTTCTTCTTACAATTCTCTTAATGCATTTTATGCTCAGAGAGGATGTTTTTCATAAGATAAAGAGATATGAGCATAAAAGATTTATTAATTGGTTTGGTTTTGTGCTCCTAGTATGGACTAAGGGTTTTTTTGTTAAAGTGTGGGATAAGAAGAGAGTCTCTCTGCTCTGAGGGTGACACTTGGTTCATCTCCCTAAATACACACAATTCCCAGATGTTTTTTTGTTTTTGTTTTTGTTTTTTTTTTTTAATGTCAGAATGACTGGGTGTCAGAGAAATGGGTACCAAGGTGAAATTCTACATGATGAGATATTGCCAAGTCTCCTCCCTTTGGCAAGGACACTTTTCCAGGGATGAGGATGGACTGACAGACAGAAAGAAGGAGCAAGAGCTGAAAGCCAAACTGTTCCACCTCTCCCAATTCCTGCATCTCTACATGCAGGCTGAAGGCTTTGATTTTCTCTGCAGTGAGGGGAGGTCTCTGTTGCAGATTCTGCAGCAGACCAAGGCAGCTTTGTGTGAGATCTTGGCCCCTGTCTTTAGGCTGCTTCTCCACACCTGGAATAGCTCATTGAGAACAGCAGCTATTTCTCCATTATATACAAACTCATCCATAAGATTTGTGGATTTATATCCTTATATCAGAGTGTTAAACTATTATAGGATGGGTACAATTTGCTACCTTGTTTATAATCCTTGAAAATCAGCCTAAGTCCAAACACCCAGACTCAGTTCTCCCTGAGAACCAAGAACAAGAACCTCAAGGCTTTTGCAGTAAAACCCAGGATTCAATTCCCCCTGGCAGGACCGTGCTCAGCCTCACTCTCAAAGCTGTCAGAAGGAGAAGGAAAAACACAGAAGAAATGATGGTGCTGCTTTGTTCCCCTGTGGGTCCTGTGGCTGTCTACAGCCATTCAACTTCTCCATTCATGCTCCACACCTCTATTTTAGAACACAAACCATAAATACAAATTAAATGACACTACACTCTTCAGTCATACATGGGTGGATGCCCTTCCCCTCAGGTAACATATAAATTGCCTGCTCTGAAGAAAGGTGTTTAAGGTGAACTGGTTTTATTGCTTCTAAGCACCTGCCATTATTACACACCTCTTTTCATTTGAAAGCTATAAAAACATCCCGTTTTTCATGCATTCCAGACAAAACCTCTGGCTGGCCGAGCTGGTTGAAAGGAGCCATCTTTCAGTGTGACAGTGTAATAGTGTCTTTTCATCTCAAACAAACAGCTTCTGCCATAGAACTGTTGTGAATTCATAATAACTTCTCTGTGCAGGACTAGAGTCCTTTCAATTCTGCACATCACTGTGGCTTCAACAGTGGATTCTTCAATGTCAGGATTCACAAAGTAACTCATAGATACAGGTGTCTAATAGATATGGTGCATTCATTCCTCCTGTACATTATTCCCCCAAGATTTTAACAATAATTTATCATTGTTTTAGAGCAGGCTGGCTGGCTGAGTTGGCAGAAACCAATGTACCAAATTTTATATTTGTTCACAAATAAGCACTGTCAGATATGGAGATTTCTGATAGCAGCTGTGCACGCTGGTGACAACACATGACATGTCACATGTCTGGTATAACAAAATTGCACTTGAAAAAAGGCTCTCCTCTAAAATTAATTCACAAATCCAGTGCCTATCAAATAGAGTGAGTCCATTTCTTTTGATTTCAGAAGATGGTTTCTTTTAAAACGCAAATTAGGAGGTCATACCCTTGTCATCACTTGCAGAAACAGTCAAGATATTAAAGATCTGTCAATCTTTAAGAGTGTAAAATACATTCTAAGAAGCATATTTTATTACACTTCTAATATAGAAGAGATGGTTTCATACTGGTTAATGCAGACCTGGAAATGGAAATTAAAGGAAATCCCCAAGAGATCACCCAGCATAGCAAATTTTATCTGCAGCCAAGATTTTGTGTTTGGTAAATTAGTGAGAATGTACATTATAATATATTCACCTGCTTTTATTCTCATTACAAATCACAGAGCTTGCAGAATGGTCGATGTTGGGAGGGACCTCTGGAGCTCATCTGGTCCAATTCCCTGCTCAAGGCTCTGTCCAGACAGCTTTTGAGGATTTCTGGGAATGGATACTCCAGTCTCCTTTAAGGTATAAAAAATTAGTTTAGCCTGATGTCTCCAAGATTTTTCATCAGCAAAATAAAATTCTAAACAAGTTGCTTTAAAGACTGCAATCTCCTGTCTGTGCAGAGGTAGAAAGGGGGTCTCTATGCAGCTGGGAAAGAAAAGTTTCTGAGCTTTTTAATGGCATGCAGCACTCCCCCTGACTCTACAAAGCCTTAATCCAAAGGGATGTTTTTCTGCAGGAGTTATGTGGAAGATTCTAATTTCTTGAGATTTTACTGTCCTCATTCTGTTGATCTGTGGAATTAAATATTGATTGTATAGAATTTAGGGATAATTCTTGTATTTTGTAAAGTCCCTAATTCCTTCTTAATGTACAGGTCATTAGTTATTTCAGTAAATCAGTAAATTTCTAATTGTTTCCTTTCATCTGTTGGGTCAGCAAACTTAAAACCCAAACATGGATGTGAAATAAGCCTTTTGGTTTGGGAGAGAATGGGTTTCTGCTATGAAGAAACAGTCTCAGACTCTTATTTTGCCTGGGGAAATGAACTTTATTTAACTATGCTGTTCAGCTTGGCAAGATATTACTGCTAAAGAGAAGATGGAGAAGATTCAGAAATATTTTTTTTAAAAAAAGGCAAGAATTTTGAGTACCCTTTAATTAAAAAGAGAATGATAAGAGTGACATACTTCAAAAAATTGAAAAGCTGATCCCCCTAAGCGTTTGATATGACCTAAGCATTATTTTCTTTCTCTTGCTGCTCTGAACTCTCTCCTCACAGCACACATCCCAAAGTCCAGCTCATTCCTCTGTGCTCTGCTCCACTGACTCCATTTCCTTGTTTCCATGATGGGAGTGTGTTTTAAAAATAGCTCTGTTTAGCCTTTAGCTAAGACAGCTTCAGATCACCACAACAGATGCTTTCCCGAGCCAATGAGGTGAATTCCCATCACATTTTTCAGCTGATAGCATTGTATTTCAGCTTCATTAAATGAAGTTTAAGTAGCGCGAGAAAAGCCATTCCTGGGCTATTTCATGCTCCATATAATCTTCAGTGGGCTGTTTTTCACCAGCATTGTGGGAGAAGGTGAGGGACAAAGGAGGCTTCTGTCACCACAGGTAGCAGAGAATGGGGGTGCAGTCTACCAAAATTAAATGGAGTCGTGCTAATAAGCATGCAGGAAAAGCCAGGGAAAGCCAAGCCCAAATAAATAAATGAATGGTGTGGAACAGTGACTTGAAACAGCAAAAGTGACTCTGTGAGGCAGAGAGGTTATGGTGCAGCGGGAGCTAATTTAAACAGGCACAGTAAGTGCAAAAAGTACTTGGAGAAAAAGATTTGTGACTGAGTGCTTAGAAGGAGAGAAAAAAGAAGCTGCAAGAGCCCCTCTAGCACTGGTGCTGCTGCTGCTTTAATTATCTTCGTGTTACATGGAATGTTGAACTTTCCAGGTGTTCTGAGCAATTTTAATACCAACTTATTCTGAGACAAAACTACAAGCCAGACACACAGTAAAAGGTACCAAACAAGACTGTTTAAAAATTGAGAATATCACCAAAGAGCAGATAAAAGTGAACAAAACACCCCTGTTCTCCTCTGGGAACTCTATTTCCTTCAGGATTCTAACTGATGCCTTTCTGAGCTGAAGGTGTTTGGCAGCATCCAGGAACTGCCCAGTGTCACATCTTGTACTTGCTTAGACACTACACTCCTCTCAAAGAAAAAAACTTCATTCTTCACTCTTTTGCCTAAAGGCTGCCTAGCAAAGAGCATCTCCAAGCATATGGGGTGCTAACAGCAGCTAAAACTAGGTGAAAAAACCAAAAATCAAGATTTTTACTCTCCATAGCATGGTCTCATTTTGAGATCCCAGTTAAGTAATGATGCTTAACTTTTTATTTTGGCATCCTAATAATAGAGAGCTTCTCCAGTGTTGAGGCAAGAAAAAATTTTCTGTGACTATTTAGCCTGATGTTAACAGAGGAGAAAAATTCTCCCGACACCACCTATGCCAATATGTTGATTTATAATGAGAAAAGGCTTCCAATCCTCACTTCATGTCTTATCAGCTGATGCATTTTCCCTCAGGTTTAGTTAAACCTGACATTTAGGAATAGCTCAGCTTGATTGAATTCTAATTTTTTTCTTTGTACATCAGAGGCACTATAGCCCTCAAATTTTAGGAAAATTCAGCAAAAATTCCGTTAATATTTAAGTCAATGTTGTTTTCAACTGTT
This sequence comes from Sitta carolinensis, assembly GCA_032173965.1. NCBI lineage: Eukaryota > Metazoa > Chordata > Aves > Passeriformes > Sittidae > Sitta > Sitta carolinensis. The sequence continues at coordinate 55,609,618 of CM063285.1, read as the reverse complement.
TTAACACCATCAAAAGTCAGGACAACCTCTGGAAAACTAGACTAGGACACTCTAGTATATCTGATGTCCCATTAAGAGAGTAAAGAAATAATTTATTTTGCTCCAGGAGAAGTCTGAATTTGTGTAATAGAAATAAGTATTCCTAACCAGTGTTTCTCCATAAACACCCCTTATATTTTCTTTTAAATCTTTCTGAGTTGATGGAAAGAAAGAACACTTCTCCAATTAGGGAACAAGTGATAATTATATATTTACAAGATTATTTATTTGGAACAATTAACATAAAAAAAGAAATATGTTAAAGCTCTTTAAAAATCAGGAGCAGATTGTAGAAGATGAGCAGGAGGTGACCCTTCAGTTCATCACAGTACAAGAACCAATGTTAAGTATCAGGCTGCAAATCCAAAATGCAATAGAGGAAATGTAATTCAGCTGTGGAATCACTGGACTAAAGTGCTCAGGAGGCAAATGGATTAAAAAAGGAGTTAGATAAGTTCATGAAGGATAATTCATTTGGGTTATAAGGCTGATAAAGGAAAAAAGAAATTATGCAGAAGCTCTTTTCCCTCTGACTTTTTTCATGTGAAGTCATATATGTAAAGTGTTAGAATTTTATTGCAAGGTTAAATTAGGAAAAATGGGAACAGGCAGAAATATGGGTCCTGCTATGCAAAGAGCAACGTGAGTTCAAAGGGAAGCAAAATGAGGAATCTAAGAGAAGAGGCCTTGGGGACAAGACTGAAAGGGTTGCCATGAAATTGTGACAGGACTCTGAATTTTAACCACTGTTCAACACACACTTGACGTTTTTCTGGCTCTTTGTATGCTTTGACCTAACAGAATAGTGAGCAAGCTCTGTCAATCTCTTGTCCCTGAAAGAATCTGCCCTGAATATCTGAATCTGAATACCTGCTAAATTGTATTTATACAGAGGCTTCACATAAAATTCAGGAAACAATACTCTAAATTTAACCCAAAGTTTCTCCTGGAGCTTGTCTCATCCCTGCATATCACAAATTGCCCTAACATAAAAACCTTTATTCAGAACTCTGTTACCAGATCTCCTTCCCTCTTTTTTCCTAAATCACTCTCAACAATAGGGAATAGTCTATGGTGGGTTTTTTCTTGTTCTGTTTTTTGGTTTGTTTTTGGGTTTTTTAAGAGAAAGAATAATAATTACTAACTTAAAAAATAAATTGAAATGTACAGCAAGATTCAGATACCCACTTTTCCAAAGGGAAGTGATAACAGCCCCTAACCTGTGACGTGCCTCAAGAAAACAAAAACTGTTACCTGGTTCTGTGATTTCAAACACCAGGACATCTGATACACAGCTCAGAAAACCTAAAGGACATATTTCTGAGTGCTGAAGAATAGAGGAGTTTGGGCACATGGAGCACTCTGTCCAGTTCTGGATTCCCTACTACAAAATATATATGGCCATTATTGTTAAGTTACTTTAACAGAAAATTTGCCTATTCTACAAAATTCTGCTCTAGAAAAGAAATTTATCCACTGGCCTATACAGAGTAAATATCAGTTTCTGATATGAATTTTCTCATCAGATTTTAATTAATAATTCTTCTTTAAGCCTTCTTCTAGGGCCTTTACAATGTGAACAGAGCTGTCAGGCCAGAATTATGAACACTGAGACCAGAAAAGTCCAAGGAGAATGCTCTGCCAGTTGAATGAGTTAATGGGATCCATGGTGTCTTGCCTGCCCTGGATCACCTTTTGTTTTGGTACAGAGATGAAAGGTGCACAAATTTCTGTCTTGTCCATGTTTGCATCTCCATCCATGACCTATAAGAAGGGCATCACATATCCCTCTAAATGCAATAATAAGGTTTCTGTTTCAGAGCTAGTTCATATCTGTCTGGGACAGGCTGGAATGTTGTAGTTGCATTTATAAGTTTCTGTCCATTAATACGTACCTTCAAGTTTATTTACCATGTTCTTCAGCTTAGATTTCCCTTTCCAATTTGTTTTAAATTACACAAATTTTGTTTTTACCTCCTTGTCACTCCATTCACTCTTTTTTTCTTTGCTGTCTATTCTGTAATCATCTGTCTCATCAGAACCATATCCTATGCATCAGGACTCATATAAATTACCACAATCCAAATAAAAGGAATGCTGAGAGATAAACAATACATTAAACACATCCTGGACCATTCCTAGAATGCCCATAAAACCTATAATGATATAAATCAACAGTAAAAGAATATGACCAGCCTGTTAGGACCCTTCAACACCAAAAGTCTGATATATATCTGTCCCTAGATTTTCCACCCAAGGCGAAGCAAGACAGAAGCAACACTCCCCAGACTTTCTCTTTTCCCAGCACAATGAGTGTGAATCCAGAATGATTTCTCTGCTGCCTTGAGCACTCAGATATTGTTAATCAGCTCTTCTTCCTCCAAGCAAACATAAACATCTCCACAGCTTGTGTGTGCTATGAAGGCAAATCTTCCAGAGCTTTCCTACTCCTTCTGCAGGAATACCAGACTGCTTAAATAAGAAATGGCACAGGGATCTCTTCCAGGCTCTCTCCCTGCAGCCAGGGATTCCTCCTCTCCTGTTATGTACAGTTCAGAAACCACCCTCCCAGTTCTGTGTGCATGGCAGACCCTAAATGGACAAGCACACAGCTCAAAGCAGTTAAGCTGCCTCTAATCTCAGCAAAGATTTGGCAAACAGATCACATGCAGAGAGGCTTACTAGTACATTCTGAGCAGGCTTAGGTGACAGAATCCCACATATAGAGTGTTTGTGAAGGAAAAGACAAAAAGACAACAGAACCTTCATTCCCCTCAGCAATGACTAGCCATACAAAGTGAAATAAATCCCTTTTAATAGACTGCACAGAATTCAGAGTAACTGAGAGGAAAAAAGTTCCTCAACTCAAATAAATAAATAACATCTCCACATTTCCCAGAGATTGCAACAGACGTTTTCAAGAGTAGCTAATTGTCTTTGGCCAAGACTTAATTCAATAATGTTGGAAGCCTGAGGGGAATTCCTGGTGCTAGCAAATTAAGATCTTGGTAATTAGCAATGACTGGGCAAACCACCCTCTGTGATCACTGAAAATGCCTCCTACAGGAGCCCAGTCCTCCCCAACGAGCAGCACCAGGAGGAAATATGGTTAAACAGCATCTTGTCATGGAATTGCTTTGTTGCATGAAGTCTAAGGCCTTGAGCAGTCCCCAAACATATGGTGTGGAGAGCCTTGCCTGCAGTCTCATTTCCCCCTTAAAATCCTATGCCTTGATAACTGCAGCTGTCAGGCTGGCCCGGGTCCAGCCCGTCCAGGGCAGGATTTTCCCAGGGTGAGTTAATTGCCAGGCTCACAGTGAAGTCCCGGCTCTGAATGGGGTCTCCAGACCATGTCCCCCTTGGTTCTGGAACTTTCTTAGGCATCTCTTGCAGCTATGGGAATAGCAGTGCCAGTACAGCTGGGAACAACTGGAATTCTCCAACTTTTCAGCCTGTAGTCAAGCCTGGTGATGAAGCAGCTCATAAAAACCTGCCAGATGAATCTGGCTCCGTGATAATGTTGTCAATACACCACTGAAGTAAATAAGACTGAAGCTCCTGTTTGCTGTGCAGAATGCAGGGCCAATGGCATAAAACTTAAAGGACCCCTCTGTTTTGTGAAGAGAAAATTTTGAAGTGTTTCCTGTTCATCCCCCCCAGTAAAATTCATAATAATTAATGGAGTAGACTCTGAACAATGCAAAAAACTCTTTATCAGACAAATGGAACTTCAAAGCTGCAAAACATTAGTAAATAAAGTCAATTTAATTCAAAATATGTCTCCAAAATACAATTCCTCTTGATCATAACAGATGACATTTTACACCATCACAGCTAAGTAACTGCAGAAAGGTGATTTGCCATTAGAAACCTTTTCCTTTCTGTGTTACCTCCTCCTTAGCCTGAAGAGATATTTTAAATATGAATATATTTTTATTTATCATTTCTAAATATACTTCTGTATATAAAAATACATAAGATTTATTTTTATACTGTGCAGGCCCAGGTGCCTGTTGATGTCCTTATCTGCTGATAAAAGCATCCAGTTTCACTTAAATTATTATCTCTAAGATCCCTTTTTTATCCTATTCCCAGGGAAATAGTCAAAACTTTATATCCAGGGAAACTGTGCAACATCCCAGTTTCACACTTTCTTTCTCAGGAATTACACAGTCGCCTTTGACAGGCTAAGGTTTGGTTTTGGTTCTGGCCTAGAACTTGAGTTTGGTAAGTTTATCTTTGCATTGTAACTTTCAACCACTCTGTAAACCCCTGTAATAAATCCCTCTCTGTAAATAAGGGATTTCTATTTCGGGGAAAATTCTCATGTCCTTTTTAATACACACAAAGATTTCTGTACTCAGAAGGTCATATACCATATTGTGGTATCACTGTTAGACATGGAATAAAATTCTGGAATTCATGGAATAAAATTTATTTTGTGGCCAAACCACAAACATTTATTTATTGTAAAGTTTGGGGACAGGTTCTCCGGAAGATACTAAAGGGAGAGTATTTTGTTCTCTACTTGATTCTTCATGAAGTGACTTACCCAAAGCCACATAAAAGGTTTGCAGTGGCTCAACCCTCCCATTCCCCTTGTAATTATGATCCAGGGGGTTCTGTAAGGCACCATTGCACTATATTGCATCACAGAGCATAACTGTATTGTGAACAACAAACAGCTCAGTAACACCATCTTCTTAGTCATTTTTAATCTCCTTAGGCACACCTGGTTTTGAGCCTCCTGTCGAATAACCTGATTTGCTTGTATGCATCAAAAGTGCCGAGACTTTAAAGAAGTCTTATGTAAAGTTCAGGAGCAAAACTGGAAACAGCCTGTTAAAATGAATGACTTGTGATAAACAGAAGAATGGGACAAATGAACCATTTTATCAGCTCCCAGTTTAGCCAAGTCTACTCCAATCTTTGAAGACATTCAGCATAATTGCTCGCTGTTGTGTGAAATCTCTCCAATGAAACAACTTTTGTATTGTCTGCCTTCTATTACTGATACAGGGTGTTATCCCACAGACAGGATATCAAAATGTGTGAATCCTGGAAATGAGCAAGAAAAGGTCCCTGTGGGCTCGTAAGTCAGATGAGAGCTGCTCTTGATCACTGGAGCAGAAGAGCAGACAAAACCAGACCCAGGTCCTGTGTGGCTTTGTGGGCAGAAGCAAAAGGTGGTGATGCAGACAGACAGCATTTCATTAGTGGCTTTCTACATCAGTTTAATGACTGCTCTGAACTAAATGTCTTCTCAAAGCCTGCAAATGCTATGAGGCAATTAATACCTTGCACTGAACAGCAGTCTGGAGTTTAATTCCTTCTGAATCCTTTCTATTTGGACGTGCAGAAACATTTGAACTTTGGGAATACAAAGAGAATTCTGGGTCTGCTGAAGAGAATGGCAGCAACACCACTGACCTGAGCCAGTAAATACACAGAGAAGTTCTGGTTTCCCTGCTTGGCTGGTGCACTGTCTGAGTTCCACTAAACCACCAAGCAACAGGGAGTTAAGGCACAACAGCAAACACGAAATCCATAAACCTGTTTGCATGTATAATACCATGAATGTTGCTGTTATGTCCTTGTATTGGGTCTGGCTGGGACAGAGTTAATTCTTTCCCTAACAGCCCATATGGTGCTGTGCTTTGGGTTTGTGACAAACAGTGCTGATATCACACCCGTGGTTTAGCTATTGCCAAACAGTGCTCACACAGCTTCCAGACCTTCTCTGTTTCCCAGTCTGTCCCCTCAGCAAGTGGGCTGGGCTGGGCAGGAGGCTGGGATAGGCACAGAGGAGACAGCTGACCCACACTGGTCAGGGGGTGTTCCATGCCATAAAACATCATGCTCAGCAATAGCACTGGGGAAATCTTTCCAAAGAGCCACTGTTCAGAGACCTGCTAGGCATCAGTCTGCTGGTGGGAAGTGGTGAGTCTCTGTCTTTGCATAGCCTCTTCTTTTTGTCTTTATTTCAACACCCCAGCTATTGGTTTTTCTCTTTTGATTCTCTCACCCACCTGCTGCAGAGGGTAACGAGCAAGGAGCTGATGGGCGCCTGGTTGTGTGACAGAACCCACCACATTCTGTAATCCCTGTAGCCCCAAACTCAGCTCCTCTAATAATATTTCAAGAATAATAAAAACAGAAAAATCCATCCCAAGCAATTCTATACCAGAGTGACCACTGAAGCAAATAACAAAACTTGAGTGATTACAGAAAGCTCATTTTAGGGCAGGACTGGAGCTCTCTAAGATCAGTGACCCTGTCTTCAACATTGCATCTCAGTAGGTGCAGACAGCAGGATGGAAGAAATCCATACATGAGTGGGATAGTCCCCAAAAATATCCTCCCTTTAAAATGTCTCAGCATAAAGAACAGAAAGTCAATACAGGGAACAATGTGTTTTTGTTCCCTTCCTGGCAGAAGCTAAAACATAATCTTCAAAGTACAGAAATGCCAGCACGATCTTTATGCTTGTGCACAATTATTTTGGAGAGTGATTTTTAGAAGCGTGTAGTGGATGTAGCTGTGCAGCTCCTGACAGATTTTTGCCCCTTAATGCTCCAAATTGCAGCACTCAGAAGATGCACTCAATAAACATCACGAAATACCTGTTACTGTGCCTTATAGAAGTGTGCTCTCTCATGACCTGGCTGTTCATTGTGGCAGACGGACGAGACAGAGGGGAAATAATTTCATATTTCAAAGCTTTCCTTGCTTCATGTCAGAAATACACACAGAGAAAAATATCTCCTCTGGGCACTACAGAGGCTAAGCAGAATTTGAAAGTTGGGAATACAGCAGATAGTTCTCTTCCCTGGGCCAGAGGATGAAAAGATTCCAGCCACAGCTGTGCCCCAGACACCAGAGCACTCTGCGAGCAGCCTCTCCTGCCCTGGGCTGGTGTGAGTGCTGGAGAGCCCAGCCCTTGCCCCCAGCCCCTGGGGACCTCACTGCTGCCACAGCACAGCAGCAGCTCCTCAGCTGGTGGCAGCCAGGACTGGGAATTTGCCTCACACTGACCAACAACACTTTTTAAAGGACTTTGTTAAAGCCAGGGGTCGCTGGGACCTGTGAGGGCATTGGCACCAAAGCGACCCCTGCACGGGCACCTGTCCTGCCGCCTATGGGCTCTTCACACAAAAGTGGTGCCAAAGATCACCTCCCCTCCATAGTATAAATATCTGGCAGCTGGAAAGCCATCAGGAAAATGTGATTGCTTTTGGTGAGTATACAAACCTGAGAGGCCATAAAACTGAGTACCTTACAGTTTTCATCACAATCACAAAATCATTTCTTTTTAAAATTTCTTTACTTTTTAGCAGCAAATACCGAGTCCCTGAACTGTGGTTTGTTCAGAAACTCTCTTCTCCATCTCTCATCCTGAGTTCCTGCCTAGCAACTTTCTTGGCATTTAGCTACACAGTGAAATCAGATGCCATATGAAAAAACACTTCATTTTGCCAGTTTCAAACATGCTATTTTTCAGTTTCATTCAATATCATCTCTTTCATGCTTTGAACTACAGAGGACCTAAATTCCAAATTTCATTCCTGGATTATTCATTATTTTATATGCTATTATCAGGGCCTTTCTTATTCAATCTTAAGAATAAACATATCCCATCTGTTCTGTTTCTCTCTACAGTCATCATTTCAGAGTTTGCACTGTTAAAGTTTATAGGAAGAAAAGCCTTTTTTTCTACCTCCTGTCTGGAAGAGTGGGAAGCAGCACACACTCAGGATGTTCAGCTCTGGAGAATGATCCAAAGAAATAATTTTTTAAGATTGTCTTTACCTGTTAAAATGGATGTCATTAATCCCTTTTGATATGGCAGACTAAGAAATGCACACTGAATCTGTCAGAATTCTCACAGAGGTCTTCTGTTTGCAAAAAAAGTATATCTTCTGGGTGGGAATGGGTTTCTTGGTTTTATTGGGTTTGGGGGGGTTCTGTGTTGTGGGGGTTTTTGTGTTTTTTCACTCTTTCTCAACCCTCCCAAACTCTCTTCCGTGAAAGCTTTATTTACCCTCTATAAAAATGAATCAGCTGATGAGCACAAGGTAATGTGAAATATCTGATTCTGCATCATCTGTGGATTGTGTCATTCCCTGAATCCAAATTCAGAATAATATTTAGAAGATAATGGCTCTTGAACCCAGATCAGACCAAATTTTGGCAGCCCTGCTGAATTTCTGGGATAAAAATTATTCTAATTAAGGTCTCAAAGTACTTTTTCACTATCCTACCAAGATTTTTAATTCATTTTAAAGGCAAAACACTTAGACAAAAAGCAGCTTCTGAAACCAAGGCAATGCACGTTTCTTCCTTCATATCCTTATCCTGGCAAGTTAAGAAACACATTCACTGGACTTTGGCAATTGGAAGTCAACACCAAAATTCAGGTGCCCTGCCCAGCTGCTGCTCCACGAATGTCACAGCTTTGGAATTCTAAAGCAGGACTCTGCCTCTGGATGCCTAAATCCAGTTAAACAAGAACATTGAATCGCAGCATCTCTTCATCCCTTGTACCTGACACAGTTTAGCTTGGGATTGGAATATCATTCATTATCCCCTCTCCAAAGGCCCCCCCTGAAGAGTCACGAGACAGTCACGGCAGCACTGACAGCAGAGCTGAGGGGATGAGAATCCTGGGAGCTGCTTCAGTGTGGGCATGACTGTGTCTTCCCAAGAGTTCCCCAGCAGCCCTTTGGACAGGGCACAGGGCAGGTTTGGAGTGAGATTCCTCAGGTACCTCAGTCACAGAGCTGACATGACCAGCTCTGGAAGTTTACCTGCTTCAGAATCCTGGATTGTGCTTAAATGGTGGCTCTGCTCTCACAGGCTGACTGCTCCATTCTGCAAGAGTGAGGGACTAATTACACTGATATCTGGAAACTGAAGGGTAATTCAGAGTGAAGAACAGTAGAGGAGCTGATACAAGCCTGAGTGAATTGAAAGCTGGACATTTACCTAACAAAGTCTCTGAGCAGAGCTGGAATATCCTGTACAACAGCTATAAAGATAAATCCTTCTTCCTAAGTGTGTGAGCTTGTATGCCCTGTATGAATTATTCCAGCTGAAAGCCTAAAACACAACTTTTGTTTTTGCAGAGATGCTTTTGTAAACTCTCTTTAGATCAAAGAAGATTTTCATACTGGGTTTTTCCTTCAATTGAGCAGACAAAGCATATACTAATTAGCTGATCTAACATAATAGAAATGATCCTAATCTTCTGATATTCTGCACAGCTGAATGTCTTTGAGAAAACCCAACAGGAAAACAGAAAAATGATATAGAGGAGGCTAGAACGGGGTAAGTCCTTAGAATGTACAAATATATAAGACAAAATAAAACTGCTTGTAGCTTCAGGTACCTGTGCCTTTAGAGTTTCAAATGCATAAATACATGGGGGAGAATACAGTTTTCCCTGAACAATACAAAGAAAATAAGTGCTATTCCTGTAGAATCTTTACCACCTACTCAAAAGCTTTCTTCACTCCAAGAAGCAGTGTAAAAATAGCATTTACTATTTAATGTGTCTATTTATTTGCTATGTTTGAACATACAGAATTTTAGCTAATAAATTTGATATATCTGTGAGTGTAAAGTGTAACCACTTCAAATTAGTTTGATCAAAGATCAGACATTAGGCTGATAAAAATCCAATGGCTTCTGGAAGAGGCTGGGAAAGGAAAGACAATAATGTCCTCAGAGACCAGCACCTTGAAGCCTTTTTTAGGGCCATTTACATGTAAATAAGGTTTTTACAAGCTCACATAGACGTTAGCAGAATCTGAATTTGGAATTTTATTCACAACTAAGTGGACGGATTTGCGTTTCTGTCTCATCTTTTTCAAACTGTTTATTTAATTTTGTTTGCATTGCACCTCCTGCTGAGATCAATATCTTGTTGCACTTAGACCCTGTACAACAGCTCAGACCAAGGATACTGATTACACAGAGTCTATAATCTAAATTGCAAACGTCCATGCCATTATTGAGTAGCATGGAAAAGGCAAAAACTATTTTTGCTCCCTGGAGACACACTGCAGGAATCAGATTTATCCCTTCGGCACGTTTTAAAAGGAAAGGAATGCTAATGGATGCTTTGCATTCCTGGATTGGTTCTGCTCCAAACTTGCTAGCACAGGTAGGGGCTTGGTTTCCTTAATTACAAACATTTTACTTTATAAAAATAGAAAACATATGGAAGGAAGCAGAGGAAAGAGCCTGGTTCAAATGGATTCAGCAGACAAGTGTCAGTCCATTTTATGTCTTGCCAGAGTTCTTATGTTCACAGCTCCCTCCAGAAGTGTCCTTATTCTGACAGACATCCCCCTCCATTCCACCCCCAGCATCTCTCACCTGTGCTGGGATAATTGTCTGGTCTAAAGCACCCTTGGGATTGCACCCCTCACTCCCAGGGAGAAGAGTGAGAGCCACAATTGCAATGAGGCACTTGGCTTTCACCCTGCATTGTATTTTTTTTTTTTTGCTTTCTGAACAATGACTTTATGATCATTTCAATTGCATCAAGCTCCAAAAAGCTGAGTTGGATTCTTATCTCTGATCCACCTTTGGACAAGTTAGCAGAGCATAGGTTTTCAAAACTCTTTGAAAGACATTTAATTTCCTAAATTCAGCTGTACTGAGAAGAGATAAGGACCTAAATATGTTTTAGGGGTCTAAGTCCGAACTCACACAATGCAAGGGGTTTGGAGGGTTCTCAGGAACTGTTTCAAAGTTTCCTTTGAAAGAAGAAGTTATTAGTCTTTCTTACTTACAAGTGAATCCTTTTCAGGTGATTCAGAAGAATATAAAGCCTTCTGAAACTTCAGCCCTGAATTAATTACAGCACAAATCATTTTTTTTAGATCAGAAATCAAATTTGTCAGTATCAATGCTAACCACAGTCTTCAAAAATTTGGGAGACTGCTTTTTTGGAAAAGAAGTTAAGACAAAAGTCTTTTATTTATGGGAGAATCAAGAAGAGGGAGAGAGAAAGGGAGGCTTTTCACAGCTCTGATTGTGTTTCTGCCAGGTATAATCACCAGGAGTGAAAGGCTGTTTCTCAGCACGTTAGTGGGTACCTGAGAAGCAGCACCAAATCTTTGTGTTCCTTCTCTTCTTAATACTGCTTTGTTTTGTCTACAAGGATATCAAGGGAAGTTGGAGTTTTTGGGAGGCAGAGGGGAAAAGTTGGAAGGTTTTGTGTTGGGTTTTTTTCAGGGTGGGGGTTCCTTTTGTGTTTAATGGTATTTGTTCTGGGTTTTGTTTTGTTTTTTCAAAGGCTCACACTGGAACATGACTGAGCACTGTATCAAATTGCAAATGGGACGTAGGAACTGGCTGGAAACCTCAGTGCTTGGCAATGTAGAGGAATATAGACGGGCACAGAGAATTTACCAGTACTCCAGCCCTGTGCCCACACAAACCGTCATCCCAGCTCCATCGAAAAAGTTTCCAATTCTTTCTGCTCCATCTTTTTTAAAAACTAAACTCAGAATGTTTAAGCAACAATCAACGAGGAAACTTCTGTCAAGCAAATAATTTGAGCTACTGATTTTCATTTGGCACTTCAGCTGAGTTTTGGCAACTTATCCTTTGGCAGAGCTGGCAAATTCAGCACACAGCCAGGCACAGGCACCACTGGGACTAACTCTAAGAATCACTTTAGCATTGCTTTTTTGTCGTTCAAGCTATTTTCCTGCTTTATACTTTGCCTTTAACCCGTTTATTTCCTAAGCTGTGTTTGGAAGTAAATTAGCACGATATAAGTCCCCTCTCACCAGCACAAAGGAATACCCAGACAGAAGCACTCAGGAAAGTTCTTCAAACGTAGTGAAACACTTCATAATTTCAGCTGCATTGTTCTTTCCAAAACAGTGTCTGCACACATCTCTTTTTCACACATTTATCAAGTACTGTGTATAAAATGCTCAGAACATTTCTACAGGTGAGGTAAGGTGAGGCAGCCAGACTGAAATCCCAAAAGGGCACATTTCACTCAGTTCACTGAGCACCAGTAACATTTCTGAGAGGAAAGTGTTCCCAGCCACTTCACGGCTTGCTTTTAGAGCTATTCCCACTTGCACCTTTCCGAAGGGAAGGCCAGGATGCTGTACAGCCAATCTGAGACACAAGCCTGCTAAATTGTGTGTTGAAAAGACATAGTCCTCACTCTAAAAAAATCTTCAATTACAGTTCTGAAAAACTAATTAATTGGCCTGCAATTACATATCAAGGTGGCTTTAATTAGCTATATAATTTAAGCAATTAATGTGTGAGAAATCTAAAAGAATTACTTTTATCAATACTTTTACATGCTTTCTGATTAAATTTCTTTTCTGTGATATTCCCCCAGTATTTGCAGTCTTGTCTCTAATAGTTTTTTAACCATTGGTCACTGGGGAAAAAATATATATATAGATATACACACATATGCCAAGTAGATATTATATTTTCCCCATCACTACTACTTTCTCAGCCCACAGCTGAGAGCCAAGGGCCAGGGTTGTATTTTATACAAGTAACAGTTCTCAATGTTTTTCCTTTGACTAGTTTGTCTATTTTCCGCTGGAACATTTTACTTTTTAAACCTGATTATCCACATTTTCTGATAAGGAGGTCTCCATCTTATATTCTCAATATACCTTAATTTATTCCCTATTTAAATCTAATTTCTATATAGCTTTCCATTAGCTTCAGCCCCCGGATTAAGTTGGAGGTGGGGGCCATGTTCTCCAGTTGAACATAAACCGTTGCCTACTCACAAAGGAGGAAGATATTCTTTCTACTTGAAGGGGTTTGATTTGTGGAAATGAATAGCTGCTTTACAAGAGAGAAATAGCTAATTTTCAGAAATTACCTGAGCCTTCACAGATCCAACAGTGCAGGAATTTAACTTCAACCTGCCTTTCTGTCTCACAGGAGGATTTACCACTGCCAGGAGATTTCTTTATTTTTGTCTCCAATCTCCATTGGAGAGGTCCCACACTCTCCTCAGTGTATCCCTGGGCTTCTCTCACCTCATAGCTTCAAAAATTCCCCCAAATTTTGGGGTTTGCTCTTGGAATTCAGCAAGGGATGAAATAAAAACAGTGTGTTCAAGCCTTTGAGCTTGAGGGCAGCAGCGGAGGAAACTCTTGGCTAAATTCATTAAATGCAGTGTCCTGTGGGCTGCACTCATCCCCTCTTCAAAGCAAAGAAACGAAGATGGGAGTCGAGCTGTAAGAGGGGATTGCACAGTTTGCCACATGGAACGGGCAAAATGTGAATAAACTCTTCACAGAAGCAGCATTTGCAAGCTCCCAGTGCAACCTGCAGGCGTTTCCCACTGGCGTCCAAAGGGGCTGAACTGGGTGGAGTCAGGGGACCCGGGATACAGGAGCACACGAGGGACCCCACTGTGTCTTTTTGCCCCCAAGAAAATCAGATCCATCCTTCTCCAGCAACAAGTGAGAGGCATGTAAATTCAGAATTATGTCAGGATTGTCATACTACACATGCAAGTCTGAAAAACCATTAAAGAAAAAGTTATTTCACTGGGGATCCATCCCTGTGGAAACAGACAGGTTTTCTCTTAGCTCTGGAATATCCTTCTGAAAACATGTGTGCAAAGATGATGTGGCCACTGTGACTACAAAATTTACCATCACCCCTGTGAACACCTGACAGTTTGATTTTGGGATGGATCACAGAGTTTTGGAATTGACTACATCCTCTGGAATAAGGAGAGCCTCGAGAGGAGTGACAGACTTGAGCAGAATCACCAGGAAAACACCTGCTGGCACTTCAGGAGGCATGCTGAACCTCTCAGGGGGAACTGTGGGGGAAGCAAATAAAGAGAACACGTGCATGTGATGACAACAGAGTGAAATATGGAAATTCTCTATTTTCAAGTCGAGGGTAAGTCACAGAATAGATATAGTCACTTAGGGAAAACAAAGACTGATATTCCAATGCCAGGCTACAAATTTCAGAAAGGAGAAAGCAGACTTTGCCAGGGTTGGAGTGAGGGAATAAAGCCACATGCTAAAACAACCTTGGGTCTCAATGAACATTACCTGTACGAGCAGCATCCAGCCAGGATGATAACACCTAATAAAATGTGTTCTGTGAGAAATCACACAGAAAATGAGAGCTGGAAATGCAGCTGGGACTTAAATAACCCATCTTCAGGTGAGGAAAAAAAATGTATCAGGGCATAACCCAAGCAGTCAATGATTAACACAAAGGGATGGCTGGGGAACCCAAAAGAGAAGGTATAACCCTTTAAAGGGGTTTAAAGTTTTGCAGGATTTAGCCCAAGAGGATTCAGCTGAAGGAACTGTACCGCAGTTTGGTCTCAGTAAAGTCTTATGTTACAGCAACACACTCCCAGGGGAGTGCACAAAGTCCAACAAATCCACAGGACCTACATCCTTCTTCAAAAACAGGAGCTGCAGGAAGAAGCAGAAAGCCCTTAAAAAGCAGTTCAGGCTACACAAGAGAATAAAAACCTTAGAGGTGACACTCGACAGAGTTGGCACATACAAGGTCTGGCCTAGAAACAGAGCAAAAAGTGTTATTATATGTGAGAGATTATCTGTAAAAAGCAGAGGTTTCTAAAGAGGAAACAAAGAGCAGTCAAATACTGGCAGATTAAGTATGAAAATACAATAATGGAGGGCCCCCAGAAGAAGCCAGAGTAACAAATGGAGTATTTAAAAAATTGAAAAATATTTTTTAAATGGCATATTTCCTCAAATACATCAGAAAGATCACTACTGCCCCAAAGTCCACAGCATCAAATGATGAGAAGACTTTTCATGGTATAACCCCAGCTGGGAACTAAAAACCACAGAGCTGCTCATTCCCCTCCCTCCCAGCAGGATGGGGGAAAGGAACAATGAGAAAACCCTGAGGTAAAAAAATTTTAATAATTAAAATAAAATAAAATATATAAAATAAAATAAAATAAAATAAAATAAAATAAAATAAAATAAAATAAAATAAATGAAAGTGCATATTAATTAATAGAAAAATAACAAAAAAGAGAGGAAAATAAATGAAAAAACAAAAACATTTCAGTCTTTCCAACAGTATTTTCAGAACAAATCCAAAACACAGCCGCTAAGATAAAAAAGATTAATTCTATCCCAGCCATAACCAGTAAAGGACCAAAAAATGTAAAATTCAAGAAAGAACATGAAAATAAAACAAATTTTTATATTGTATGCTCTGCAGGACAAGGTGCAAAGATTTCAATGTTCTCACTCTTATCTTTCTGAAACTTTTGAAGTGCCTTCAAGAGACTCAATGAATAGATTGTCAATGTGAATGGTAACAAATCTCTACAATTGTCAGAGGTAACCATCATGAAATGAACAAAAAATTATAGCAATTCACCAAGAAATCCTCAAAAACCTCAAGGATGAACAAGGGGTTTTGATACAATTACCTGAGATTAGTTTCTTTCTTTTTACTAAGAGGACTAAAAACAGAGAAAAAAACAACACCAAGGAAAAACAAATATGAAAAAGTTTTGAAGTGGCACTTAAGGAGCAAGCAAAATTACTGGAAACTGTAGGAAGGAATAGGTCAAGTGGACCTTTGTTTAATGTGACACGCTTCGAAACAGTCACCGTGGCATTTGCAAACTGAGGTTCTTCCCTACAAACCTTTTGGAATTTCTTATATGGGATCAACACATTTGTGGATAACAAAAGGTCTTTTTGGATTTTGAAAAGCCTTTTGAGAAAGTCACTCATCAAATGCCTCTAATGAAACAGCAACCAGAACTGAGAGAAGAAGCTGAAGTTGGGTTAAATTATTGAATAAAAGACAAACACAGTAGGCAGGTGTAAGTGGTGGTCTCAGTGGAGTTCTTCGAGGACTTGTTTAAACTTGTGCTATTTGTAAAGCTTATTTGTAAAGAACAGAAAAGGAGAAAGTAGTGACATGATGAAATTTCCAATCAGTCATTTAAAAGAGAAAGCATGGGGACAGTGACAGAATTCCAGAACTTTGTAAGACAGAGAACTCAGTAAGAGAGTGGAAGTTGTAACCCAATTCAGAAAAAATCAAAGTGATGCTCATGGAGGAAAACCAAAACTTGGCTTTTCAAAAATAACCAAATTTCCTTGCAAGCATCAGCTGACTGCTTAGCAGGATTTAAGAAATCAAGTTTAATGAAGGAGTGGGACTTGAGGGGAAAGAGAGAGTCTGTATCATGGACAGCCTGGAAACTTTATACTGCTCCAGTTCTCTCAGCTTGGGAATGATGTAACAGAACTGTACATGGCTCAGAAAAGTATGATCATAGGTCTGAAGTGGTTTTCATCAAGCAATTAACATTTGTAAAGAATAAGCCAGGACCCCTCAGTGACACAAAAATCAAGTGAAAAATAAAACAAAAATATTCAAGTTTGGCAGAATTATCTGATTTCTCATCTTGCCTTTCCGTACCAATCCCCCTTGGGACCACTGCCAGGGTTGCTGGATTGGAGGAACCTTCTGTCTGACCCCTGCAGCTCTCTCACATAATGCACCAACTCCCAAATTAAACCCATGTCTTCACATTGTCACCAGTCACTGGCAGCAGCAGATTATCAGTATCTCATGGTTAGATATTTGCTACTAAAACAAGAAAAGATCGAGATAAGATTGTTGAAAAGAATAATGCTGGTTAAAAATAAACAACAGCCCATGCAATATGTGCTCCTGTTCTGAGCACAGAGCTAGCAGGAGCAGCATTTGCAGGCTCAGCTGCAAGCAGGGCACTGTCAAAGCAGTGCTGCCTAGTACAGGAACAGGTTTGGCATTTGCCAGCCCTCAGCCAGCCTTTACAACTGCTTTGTAAGGCCTGCCTAAGGTGTTGGAACACACTGCCAAAATAAAAAATGGATAAGGGAAAAAAAGTTCTTCCTACAAGAGTAGCAGCTTGTAGCAATAACTCTGGTGTCTAAATTGCACTCAGAGCTGTACAACAGCTCATCTTACTAATTTCATACTGACTGTGGCCCTTTGTTTTAAACAGTAGAAACGGGTTTGGTTGTCATTAACAGAAATGTACAAGTCAGGCTTTCCACACTCCCAGATGTCTTCTCATTGATGAATGGAAAAGGAACAAGTAACATCATGTGACTTTTACAATTAATCTTTTTAAAAGCCAGGCTGCATGTTGTATCTGCAGAGCAATGCACCTCCTACCCTGAGCATTCTGAAAATCACTTTCAAGGATGGCAGGCACTGGTATTTCCTCCTCATGGTGGTAATATTGGGGTCTAGACTAAAGCAGGGACTAATAATAGTAATTCTAATAGTAATATTACTAGTAGTACTACTACTACTACTATAATAATAATAATAGTAAAAATGCTTCATATACCATTAGCATCTTTCACAGAAAGTTCAGCCACAATTTGGCTCCCTATCAAGACTCAGCTTAGCCCATGTGACATCATGGTAAGAACACGTCAGAAAACATGGGGTCCACACCTGTCTGCAATTTCCTCCTTGCCATCCATCTCCACAGTCTGTGGGTTTTCATGTGATTTTAAGCTGCCACAGGTTTGCTCCAGGCTTTGCAGATCTCACACACCTTGCAGGTACCTCGAGTGCAGACAGAGCTCCTCCTCCAGGACATTGCTGTAGTTCTGCACTGCTGGATCAGGATGAGAGCAATAAAACCTAATTCCATTTCAACTAAAGTGCTGTGAAACTTCTCCTTCCTTTCAAAATACTTCTCTCTTCCTCTTTGAAAGCCCTCCAGTATATGTGCTAGCAAAGCAGAGCAGTACCAGGGAGCCTTTAAACAAGTTACAAAACCCATTTACCCTTAAACATTCTTTGCTGATGACACTGCTATTTTTATTAATACATCAGAGTGCTGGCTGTACTGAAGTTCCATTAATGACTAGTCATAAAAGTGCTGTCCAGTGGGTGGAAAGAACACAGCCAGAGGAAGCTGCAGTCAAATCAACAAAGTCAGCCTGACCTGTTACAAAAAGGAGCCTCTTTCACAGAGTAAACACCAGGCATGCAGAACAGATTGTTCTTCAGGGTGAACATCACACACACAAACAGTGGCAAATACAGATCTTCAAAAGTCCTTCAGTGCCTAAGAAAAAAACAACTACACCAACTAGACTGTCACCTGAGCAAACTGTGCACACGGGCGAAGGAAGGAAAATTTAGAGTTCCTTCCTTAGCCAGGTGTGTGTCTGCAAGAACAAGGCACAGCCTTCTGTGTGATCCAGGTTCAGCTCAAGAGAGCTTGAGACATCCTGGGGGAAAAAATGTACAGACAGATCAGATAATTCATAACTATTCCCTGGCAGCAGACGGGTCACAAGGAATTAATTTCAATTCTATCCCTTCGTGACTAGGCACTAATAGCCTGTCTCACACACTCCTTGGCAGCCTTTATTTAGTGTTGCCTTGGATAAGTAAGCCTCCATCTCCTCACCTTTAGCCAGGCTGAGTAGAATCTAACTCTGTAAATCATCTTGTGAACAACTCATGGAATAAAGGAGTCACAAATCATTCTGCTGAGGTTTTTTTGTGAACTTCTTTGTGTCTTTGTCCATGAATAATGAGAAAACAGCAAAGCCACAGGTGGGCTTGTTGGATGAAAATGCTTTAAATGAGGAGAGGTCACCGTGTCTAAATCCTCTGAGTGCTGCTGTCCAGACATTGGATGGAGCAGGGAAGAAGACAGGCTTTAGTATTCATTAAAGAAATCAGAATCATGGAATGGTTTGTGCTGGAAGAGGCTTTAATGGTCATCTCATTCCATGCCCTGCCATGGGCAAGGACACTTTCCACCAGCCCAGGTTGCTCCAAGACCCATCCAGCCTGGCCTTGAACACCTCAAGGGATGGGGCAGCCACAGCTGCTCTGGGAAATCTGTTCCAGTGTCCCACCAACACAAAAAAGTGGTGGTAACAGCTTCTCTACTGCCTTGGGAAGAGAAACACAAAACTCATGGAATATGGGGCTTCCCAGGACTTGAGCCTTCTAAATAAGCTCACACCACCTCAGTGTAGCCCTTTCAGAAACCACAAAGGTTTCCTGGAATTTAAATATTGGACCTTTACCCAAACCTCAATGAAAAGTTAATATCAGGGAGAACAACAAAGAAAAAAAGATAAATACTGAAATTCCTGTTACAAAACCCGTTTCTAGGACTGGGGCTGCTGAAAGGTCTACTGTGGAAATCCTGCTCCTCCTAAGGCTCCATTCATGCTACCACATTAATGGACATACATAAACACTGTCTTCAAAGTGTTTCAGGGTTAATTGGCAGCATTTATTTTGTGCTTGTGTGAACAAACCACTATTTCCACTTTCTGATCAAAAGAAGGAAATGCTAAAATAAAAGTCCTCCAAGTAATACATCCTGTTTGGCTCAGGAACAGAGCTGTCTCCAAATAACCAAGACATTTGGTTAGTGAAGTGAAGGCATTGTGAAGGCAAGTGAAGGCATTGCTTCAATATGGAAGTTACACAGTAGATAAGGTTGAAAAGGCTTTTAGACAAAGAAAAAATGGGAAAAGAGGAAACTTAATCAGGAAGCTCTAAATTTGCCCATAACATTCTTCAGCTACAACTGTAAATAATATACACTAGGAAAGAGAAGTCTAAATGCTCTTACCAATGGCTTAACAATTGAAGTCATTGAAATCAGTAAGGAAAAAAGTCTTATTCTTAGTTCATCTCAAATATAGGATTTATCTTTCAGTTCCTCCCTGTCAAAAATAAGAACTAATACTAGTATGGCTAATGCTTTGCCCTTCTGCTTTTAAGGCTTGGTTAATGACTTAGGAGTAGTAAAAAGACTAAAAATAGCATTTTACATCTGGTTGATATTCATTGCTGTAGTAATACTCTAGCTCTGATCTGCTCAATGGTTAGAATGAAAAGAGTAAGGAACTCTGACCAGGAGACATGATGCTTCAGCATTTATATTTGTGTTTATCAATGTACACAAAGTCATCAGGTGTTCCATTCAAATTTACTATTTCAGCATTTCTAACTTAGTAACTGGTTCTATTGTCCTTATCTGCTTGGGTGGAATTCCAGGTATTTAGTGTCATTTTCCTTTTAAGATGGTAATAATGTGCTTGCATTTCACACCAATAAAGGATAATTTACAGTAGTTGTTTGTGAGTCTCTGAAGAGCCCAACTGGGGTTTTTTGCCTTAAGCTTTTAGTTTGTTTGTTTGTTTTCTATTTTTTAGGGATCAGCTGTATTCAGTCACCGGCACCACCAGGCAGTCCCAGACACTTCTGGGTAAGGTTAAGGAGTAACACAGACCCCAATCTCTTATTACTTCCTCACATTAACTTTACAGCTCACATTTGCATCAGACTTGAGTCACTGGACTAAATTAGGTGAAAAATTAACACCTCAAAGCATCATACAAAATCAGGAAGTAATGACATGGAAATAGACTTTGCATTTGGATAAATAAATGTGACAAAGCACCCTCATTCTATATGAGCTACAGGAGAAATTCAGACTGGCAAAATTGCTTTAGTTGCTTGTTTCCTAAACACAGCATTTTTTCAAAAATAACGACAAAGATTTATATTTTTATTTCCTTAATAATTTAAATGATGGCTTTCTCCCTAGAAGCTTTATCATTGAAATGGGAAAGAATGAGAGAAAAATCAAAGGCAATGGGCCATCTTGGAGGTTATCATCAATAATTCATTAGGTTCTGTGGTAGTGTTCTGGTCTCTTATGAATACCATTTATTTCATCTTGTAATTATATCAAACCCAGCTGGGAAGTTCTCAATGTACCTCAGGACCTTTAGCTTTGGTGAATATTAGTATTGCATGTATAATGTATATTATTTGCAGTATAATTATGTAGGTGAACCATTAACAGCCAGTGTGCTCTTTGTTTGAATTTTATTATCTATTTCCCTTTTTGCCTAATTTTTTTAACATTGCAAATTATATGAGAAGGAAGTTGGCAGCATCCACCCTGCTGGCAGTCATGGCTGGGTCCTAGAAACAAGGACTTGTCTAAGCTGGAAGAGCAGGGCTCTTCTGTCTCTGATTTGGCTTAAATTATGGTCACCTATACTTTTATAATTGAAATCTTTCATAATTGAATTTTTTTATAATTTAAATTCAGCTGTAATTCCCCAAAGCAGACTGAGAACATTGAGGACTTTTGTGTAAGAAGAAAGGTCAGTCCCACTGGTATTACTGTAACTGGCTGTGAAAATAGAAATTTACAGATTCTTAGTCTGAAGGCACAGAAATCTCCCCATAATAATTAAACCTTGCTGCAACCATGACTAAGAGCATCAACACACCAGTGCTGCAAGACTGGAAATGTACAGAATCAAATAATGGCCAATTTCACCCATTCCAGCTACAGCTGAATCTACAGCATTAACAGCATGGTATAAGAGAGTGTAGAGACCTTCACAGGCTTCAAACTTCAGACCAACCCATAATAAGGCATCTCTGCATGCACAGCTTATCTCCAAACTGAATCCTGCCTTGATTCCCAGTTTAAAACAAAAACAAAAAACAACATAAAAAAAAAATAAAAAAATAAAAGAAACAATCAAAACAAAACACACTCACAAAAAACACAAGCAAACCCCCCAAAATTTAAAAAAAAAAATAAAAAAATTAAACAAAACTAAAAACATAAGCCCATGGTTAATTTGCTTCTACTGATCACTTTCCATGATGTGGTAACTCACATGTCACAGACTCTCCACTGTGTAAATTAAGGTAACAGTTGTTTTTGGAAACAGAATCAAAGCATCCTTAGAAGTGGCTTCTCTTCTAATAAAAGTTTTTTATTTATAAAATAGGTTCAATTTCTACTGCAAAAAGCTATCAGGCCACGCTCTATTAAGGTCTAAATTAATCATGAACCTGCACAAGATGTCTAAAAGAACTGTGTTCTTTTGACCTGATGCTTTCATTGGGGTTTAGTCAGATATTGGCAACCAAGAAGTTTTTGTTGCAAGGTGTTTGCTCGGTGAAAATTTAAGAACAGACAAACGTATTAATTGAAACCAGCCCCAAGAATTTCCCTTTGCAGTCAGAGCTAATCAGGGGAAAAAATTTTGGCCCCAAAGAGAATCCAATCAATCAAAACACTGCAGGCAGTTTTAATGAAAGCCCCGGAGTCACTAACGAGGCACCAATCATACTGAGAACAATGAGCAAAGTCATCTGCCCTTCAGTCAACACAACCTCCCCAAATGGAAAATATCCCTGCACTTTTCAACCACATGTCTAGGGAATGGGAATGTCAGAATACATGGCAGAGAAGTGTTATAAAACTCTGATATGTGGGAAGCACCAATATAATATAAATATTGATAGATATATGTATAGAGCCCTGTAATCAGAATTGAAAGTGAAACCTAAAAGTCAGTGATTTTTAATTCCCATACATTGTTTTCTTTATTAATGGATTATTATTTAAAATAATGTAATTGTCTTGATTCCCAAAGGAGGGAAATGCATGGTTTGTCAGATTTTCAAGACATGAAAACTGTAACTTTTATTCCTACTTTGTTAATGTTAGCACTTTAAAAATTATCTGGTCAATTATTAATTCATTTTTCTATGGATTTCTCTGGGGCTTGTTAAGAACTGTCTTTAAGGGGATTTTAGCCTACACTAGGAACATTCATTCCCAGTTGCATAGACTGAACACTCTCCTCCAATGCCAGTATTTCTGTATCATTTTAGAACCTAATTAAAAGGTGTTTCTGACAGAAAATTCCCAGGTCAGCAAGAGTAGATTGGAGAAAACCTCTCTTGACCGGCCTCTGCAAAATGAAAACAATTGATCTGATTCACTTTCTTCAAATACAATTTGCCTTATGTCTTTTCTTCCTCCAGCATCACAAGTGAAATCAATAGTGCTCCAGGTTTCCTGATTATTTTACAGAGGTAAAAAGTTCCCTGGTTTTCTTAGAAAAGTTTTATTTCACAAACAACCATTCTTTACAGAATATACTTTTAAAAGAACAGGGAGGCAGGTACACAAATTAAGCTCTCATCACATTAATTGCAAGCTATCTACTTTTTTCAGTTATTAAAACAAATCAATATACAAATAAAAATGATAAAAAAATCTAAAGAAAATCAACAAAAGAAAACAAACCCCCCAACCAAACAAAACAAATTAAGATGGTAATTCTGCTACCTAAGCATGAGATAATTTTTTTCCAATTTTGGGCCATTCCTAATTAGGAAAAATTCCTAGTGATCTGGCAGGTACTAATAGTTCACCACAGCAGAAAACAAACTCTCACTCAACAGCCTGGGGTGGAGTTTCTGCTCCCCAAAACTCAAGTGACAACTCTGATTCCTGCCTGTTACTCTCTAGGGTAGCCAAAAGCCTCAACATGAGAGACACTCCAGGGGAAAAGGGATGGAAAAGGGATGGTGATCTTAAGGGGGATGAATGACCAGTGGAGGGATAATGAAGAGCCCAGAAAACCAAAAAATATTCAAGGGCATGCTGCCAGTGGGAATGCACAAAGAGTTGGGAAGGCACACAGCTGGGACAGCTGATCCCACATGGCTGTTCCAAACAATGTGGAATCCTCAGCACATGAACAAGTGGAGAGGCTTCTGGGAGTGGGGACTGACCAAGAACTTGATCATCAGTCAGTTGGTGCTGAACATTTGGGTTTATTTTCCTGCATTTGTCTTTCTTGGGTTTTATGTTTCTCTGTTATTTCTTCTTTTATTATTGTAAAATTATTTTTATCTCAACTCATGAGTTTTTCCCACTTTTACCCTTCCAATCCCCACCCTCACCCCACTGGGTGAATGAGCAGCTCTGTGGGGTTGAACCACAGCACAGAGCCATGCTGAAAAACAGGGCAATGTGTAACTAGTCAATTGTTGGTTTCTGTTTTCCTGGGGCTAATCCTATTCAAATGAATTTTGTGTTAATTCCTCGCTTGGTTAATTATAAATCCCACCCAGGCATATTCCACTCAAATATGTGTAGATACAAAAAAATATTTGGGCACCTTCTCCCATTTTCAAAAGTTATGGAATTAAATCTACAGAAGAGATACTCTTGAGGCAGTCATTGGTAAAAAAAACATCTAACTGTGCCTGCTACTTATATAAATGATTCTAAATTTCTAAGATGGAGAGATAAAAGTGACTGCTCTGAATCTGTATCCTTAATTCCTTGCAGGGAAGTGTTCAAAAGGTGTGTGAATGCGTTGCTTGGGGATAAAGTTTAGTGGTGAACATGGAATTGTTGGATTAATGTTTGAAGTCAATGATCTTGGAGGTTTTCCCTAACTTAGTGATGCTGTGATTCCATGAAGTCTAAATTAGGATACTGGGGCAGCAACAGCCTGGAGAGAAAAATTAGGCTCAGGTGAGTGTTTGGGGCACTTTTTCATTACCACCCTTTCATCCAGGCCTTGGGCAAAACTCAGAAATAATGCAGTTCATAGACCTCCAGGGTTCTGGCCTTTGCACAGTGACTGGCAGTAAGATTTCCTTCTGGTATCATGTTTTTATTCCAGAGCTCTGTGAGTTTAGTCTTACAGTGATTTCAAGAGCTATAACAAAAAAATTCATAAAACAAAACCATTTTTTTTTCATCATCCATGATATATCCTTACTGTATTTTAGATCCACGAGCTAAGTGATAAGCTTCTTTATGTAAAAACTGATTACTTCAGGTCAGATCTTATTGTTGAAGCTCTTTACATTGTTCTGTCAGTGAATCAGATACATTCAACCTCTGAACAGTTTGAATTTTTTTTTTGTATTATTATTCTAGCATTTCGCTCAGTCACAGAATGAACTCGACTCAGTGTGCTTAGAGGAGAATGAACTTGTTCACATGCTCCATGCAGCACCAAAGATTTGAGGGAGTTGTTTGAACATCTCTGCTTCCTGCCAACACAGAAATACTGCCCTGCATACAGACATCTGTTTCTGCTAGAAGTTTGTGCAACAGAAAAGCAAACACACCTGGAGGCAGGGGAGAGCTAAACCACTCCAAATGCTCTGCAAATTCTCCAACGCGACGTCTTTATTTCACCTCTTAAAATGTGATTCTCCCTAGCACCACAAAATTTTTGCCCAACTAAGTCTTAGCTCTGAGGTTCTCAGCAGGATTTTTTAATGTCTGTTTTGTGGAGGTGGAGAGACTCAACACTTGGACTATGTAAACTTGGACTAAAAGGGAAAAAAAGCCTGAGGTAGTCTGGGTGTTTCTGGAGTTTTGATGGATCTTTGGAAGCTTGACTGCACCTTTCCTTCTGCAGTCAATGAAGGTAATTGTGTCATAAAAGGTGATCCTTTTACTTTTGGGTTCCTACACAGATCAGATTCTGATTCTAGCAATTATTACCCAAGTTCATTCCTAAGGCCCATTCTCATCCATTTCCTCAGTTTTTCACATACTGCCAACCTTCCAGGGCCATCAACTTCTTTCCTCAACAAACAACTTAGAAAAACTGCAGATAAGCTTAACTTTCCTGAAAGATATTTTTGAAGCAACTTGGTAGATTTGTGGAACCATTTCAATGGAATGTTGACATTAACCTGTATTTCACTGTCCCAGAACAGCACATCAATTTGGAAAGGCTGTCTCAGGTATGGAAATAACATAGTGGTGTTACTGCCCTATAGAGGAGTGAAGCAGGAACTATTTTTGCCCCAAACTGCAGGAATATGGCTGTATTCTTTCACCCACAGAGCAGATTTGTTTGCTAAATCCATCCTTTTCTCACCAAATTTTGTATTTTCAGAGCTCATGACTTTCTTGGTCCTGTCTCAACACATACTCTATCCTTTGAACCAGCTCATTTTCTTATCAGAGATATCAACTTCTCCAATGTCAATAAAAATGCTGTTAATTGCTCCAGCACAGCTTTTGTGCCTCTCTGCATTATATCATTTTAGACAGCATTTCAATTTGCTTGTATTTATTTTGTGTGTCTAGACTTTTTCAGCATTTTCCTTCAGAAAACAGGAAATGTTTTAAAAGTTGCTTTAAATCATCCACAACAATTTTGGAGTTGGTAAAGCAAACAAGAAGTCTTTAAGTGATTTGTCCAAGATGAGTCAGTAAGTCCAGCTACAGACAAACCCTGGAGATTTAACACTTGCTTTTTCCTCTAACCACAGGATGAAAACACTGCTGTCTCACCAGGCTGTCCTTACTGCTTCAAGTGCTTCAATTTATTCCACCCCTACATGGCCTCTGAAGTCCCATTTCTATGATAACACATAGATTTTTCATTACCTCTTGACAAAATGCTTAGTACTGTGTTTATTTTATCCTGCTCCAGGCAAAATAACTGGAAAGGGATAATAACCAGATGCTAACATTTATGGATTTTTGGCATACTTTTCTTCTAGAACAATATGAGAATAAACACTTTTTGGACCAAAATTTTTTTTTTAAGGCTTCTAAAACTTCCAGAATTTAAAATGTCACCTAAGAGAAAACTTTAAATTTTGGAGGTTCCTTTTCTCTGGAAAGGATGACTACTTCTAAAATTTTCTTCCTTGCTGATCTCCAGTCTCACAGAAATGTCTTCAGATCTATTTCAAATAGCAAATGATGCTATGTGCAGAGCAATGTTTTGGGGATTTTTAGCAGTACTGCTGGCTAAGTTTCTGTTTCCCTGCACGTGCATCCCATTGCACCCTTCACCCATCACTTCTTCACTCACAATCACATTCTGCACCTTGTTTAGATACTAGCCTTGAAAGAAGGGTGTATCAGTGCAGTCCAGATGAGTGTTTCCAATATTAAAATATCAAAATTCTTTCAACTCAGCAATAAGAGAATTAGACTCCTCATTAAAACTAGGATTTCTAACCCCCATCGATCTGTGTTTTAATTTCAAATCTTTGAAATGGTCAGTTCCACTTTGTTTCTGCCAGATGAAGAAAAAAACCTGACTACCCCCAGGATGGAAGTGAAACCCTTGTTTTGTGTAGCAGTTTTATTGGTTCTGTGCTGTGCTGAGTTAATATGACATATTACATTATAGCTGAAATATTATAATGAATTGTGTGGGGTTTGCATTAGTTTGAAAGCATTCTTTACCAAGTTTTTGCTACCATTATTTGCAAGTCAATACAAAAAGGAACACAGCAGGAAAGCTAATCTGCATTGAGCATTGTATTGGTCTCTTTCTCATTAGTGTCAGAAATTAATTGCAGCATACACAAATAACTCAGGACAGTTCTGTTTCTCTCCTATAGTTAGTGACTAAGGGAATATTCAACAGAAGGCCTCTAAGGGACTCTGCCTTGCACAATGCTCTCAACCACAGAAAAGATAAATTTCTAAGTAATGCACTGATATAAATAATATAAATACAAAAGTAGATGTAAATCTAAATTTAAATATACACACATATATACATATACATATAGAAATACACATACACACATATACATGAATAATGTATTTAGGGATGGCCCTAGGAACTCTGTAGCTTCAGGACTGTGGCAGGTAGTTGGGAACAGAGACACTATGGACCAGCACTGACACTTGGATGTCCTCCCTTGAGTCTGATTACTCAGTGAGGAAGGAAAGCTCTCCATTTTCATAATGTGTGTACTTCCTTACTGTTAGAGAAGAGGGGGAAAAGTAGTAGAAAATAATAATAATATGAAAGAAATACATATAATAGATATAATACATATAAATATAATGATAATAGAAATTAAAACCTTTGCCTCTCTAAAACTTAGAACTTTCTGTCTTCACAATAATATCATTAGATATGAACAGCTTCAATCCACTTCTTCCCTTTCAGCTCCTCAGCACCTCCGGAAGTTTCCATGATGTTCAATTAATTGGAGTGATATCCAGCGCTGGTTTTCTTTATTGTTTTAAAGACTTTCTGCCAGGCTGCCTCTGGCATTGGCCATCTTGGCAGTGACCATTGCTGGTGGATGGACCTCTTTAATCATTGGAGTTTAGCATCTCACAGTGATCAGCATTATCCTCCTGTCAACCCCATGACACTGGGCGAGATCGATGCCCCTTCCCTGCTGGCCTCTGCTCCTGGATTGCTCTTGATTTATTGTGTCTAGAGCTTGGGAAGGGGGTGCAGATGGCTGTTAATCAATCAGAGGGTCGGGATGGAGCTGCCCCACTGTACAATGCCCTGCTGGTCTATAAAACCACGTGTCAAGCACCAGAGGAATTTCAGTTCCCAAAGGAAGAAGCAAGGAAAGCTTCCTTGTAGCTGTTATTCACAATTAAGCTGCAGAACCTCACAGAAGGGGGAGGCTGTTGTTGGGGCAGTGTTTGGTCTTTGACTTGGCAGCTCATAAAATGCCAAGACCCAGCAGAAGTGTGGGTTACAGCCACGATGTTGTTAATGTCACAGGTTTTATAAAGTGGCCTCATTTCCAACAGTTTCCAAGTCCACAGTATGGCAGCAACTTCAGAAGCAGGCATGTAAAGGTGACATAAGAATGAGCAGATCTAATATATTTTTTAATTATAATCAATGTTATTAGTATAATTCGTATAATATATATATATATAATTATATATAGTATAATATAGTATAATGCAATATTGTCAATTCTGGTTGTTTTACTTTTATGATCTGATAGGTAAAAAATAACCCAGTTGCTTCTTACACTTTTCTCAGGAAGCATTTGAAAACTGAACTGATTTTTCTAGGGTGCACCACAGGAATGTGGAATACCCTGGTAATTTCATACATATTTTAGAGCATTTAATACTTTCTTTCTGATGAGTTTTTGACTTTTACAGACCAGGTTGGAGTTTTATTGTGACTTTTGTTTTGTCTCTTACACTGACTTTTCTAAAATATGAGATGAGGCTAAATCCACATTAAAAAGCTGGAGCTGTAGATGGTAATTACCAAAGAGAAGCATCCACTTTCCAGAGACAGTCTTTATTCAGTACTTGACTTTGCTGGAGCTACTGGAGAGTTTTCAATAACGTCTTAAGTTTCCTCAACCTTTATAACTTGACCCCACTAACTTTTTATATCCTTCAGGATGCTTCCCACTGTAATTCATGTGTCTAGGTCTTATATTCTTCATTTGATATGCAACAGACAGGTGCCCAAACACAAGAAAAAACATAAGGTGTGATTCACTTTGATTCATCCCCCCTTCCTCCTGTCCTTAAGACATCAACTTCATCTAAAAACTCAGCAGGGTACACAAGAAGCAAAGTTAAACTTGACAAGACAAGCTTCATCTCAGATGTTTAATGACACCTATCTGCTCCCTGCCCACATTGTCATCTTTCACACAACCGATTTTTATGTAAATGAACTGAAATTATCTTAAAAGAAGATTCTAGACTAGACTTTTGCACCAATATGGTGTGCAAAATGAAGCTTAATGTTACAGCCATTACAGATGTTGATGGGAGAAGGAACTTTCTTAAATAAATCAATCTTTTCTGAAGATTTTTTAGAGGATGATGAAAAAAACTTACCTTGTAAAAGAGCATTCACAACATCTGTGCACAGGACAAGATACAGGGAAAACAATTAAAACAAAGAACTAACATACAAGTGAGAAAATGTTTTATCCACTTCAGTTTGCTTTGTGTGCTGTTTCAGCCATGAGTGCCGGGGGTTCTCATGGAACTCACAGACTGGGTTGGGATTCTCTCTTAGCAGAGAAATCAGAGGATAAACACCTCCAACTGAGCTTGGTCTCTGAACTCCCTTTCTAACTGTTAGAGAGAAACAGGCATTCTTGGAAGCCATTTGGATCACCCATCTTAAACATGTGAATCCTGGAATTGACTGTTTCTCTGTCCATTAGGAAAAAACCTGTAACTGGATGAGTAGGCAGTAGGATCTTGTCTAAAGCTGAGTGCACAACATGCACCACTCTGTTGCTGAACAAATCCGTGAGGGGGATTTTCATCAGCAATTGAAAAACTTTTGAGAATACCGGGATAACTCAAGTTCCACTCCAGCTTTCAGCCAGATAGACTGGATTTGCTAGAAAATTTTTATTCCCTCCTGTCTCTTCAACAGAAAAAATCTTACAGTCATTAAAGACCCTTTGCAAAAAGGTTGATCATCATAATTGTATGAAAAGTGGATCCATCTATAAATTGAAAAAGTGCAAAAGCGACTGAGAACAGACTAGACTAAAAGAGAAGATATTTTGACTAGGTATTAGGGAGAAATTCTTCCCTGTGAAGGTGGGAGATCCTGGCACAGGCTGCCCAGAGAAGCTGTGGCTGCCCCTGGGTCCTGGAAGTGTCCAAGGCCAGGTTGAAAGGGGTTCTGAGAAGCCCAGTCTGGTGCAGGGTGTCCCTGCCCATGGCAGGGGGTGGGACTGGGTCATCTTGCCTGTGAACGAGTGGAACTGGTTAAACTACTGCAGCAGTAAAATGTGGGAAACCAGGAAATCCTTCTGATTGTCCTGGGAAGATTTATAAGTCACAAGAATTTAGACAGCATGATAATTAGTATGTCACACAGTGAAAAAGTAGAATTTGTGGATTTTAGATGTGAGATCAGGGGGCAAAGATGGAGGCAATGGGGTGTGTCCCTGGGCTTCCTCTTCATCCTCTTGTTCTCCATCTTCTGTGGTGGTGTGGCACATTTGGGTTGGTTTGGAACAAAAGTACACTGTACAACATAGTGGGTAGATATTGGAGAATTGTTCTAAATAAAGTACACGTAATTTTCAGTATAAAAGATAGTGCCCTCCCAAGGGCAGGCAGATGATGACGGACAGACGAAGGAAGGACAGACCAAAGAGGAGAGCACTGGCCTGCAGAGAAGCTGTGGCAGGCCAGGGAAAGAATATGAGATAAGCAAAGAATAAACAAATTCCTGAACACGAGAAAACAGACAACTCGACCTCTTCTTCAGACGCAGGGCTGGGGGAAAACAGAGAGCCTTCACAGAGAAAGAAAACAGAAAGCCAAAACCGAGACAGAGAACAAGAAAAAGAAAAAAACACAAATATATTTTAGTAAACCCAACAGTAAAACACAAGCACTGTGTGCTGTGCCCTGCATGAAGAGCCATGATGTGGGGTTCTGGTGAGCACTGTGCAGAGCCCCTGCACAGCCTGCTGATCCTGCAAGACCCCCAGGGCTGCCCGTGCTGGGCTGGACACTGCTGACAGCCACAGGGAGTTCGGCTGTCGAGCAGCTCTGCAGCTTCACTTGCAGTTAATTCCAGCACAGCTGCTGTCCATCCTCCTCTGCAGGTGCAGTAGCTCCAGTGCCCACTGTGCTTACAGTGAGGTTTCCACAGCTGGTTGCTCCTTTGTGCTTTAGCTGGCAGCCCTGGACCACCCTGGATGCTTCCATCTATGTGTCTGTCCATCACGAGGTCCAGCAATCCTCTGGGGGACTTCTAAGATGCCTTCTGCAAGTGACACTGATGAATTTAAAAGAAATCAGGAAATCTAATATAAGCATTTAAATCTAATGAAAAGAGGCTTAGTGTGATGAGATAAACTAGGGGGCACAGAGTCAATGAACAGTGTGCTGTTCCCAAAACATTCACTGTTGGATTTGTTCACACAGGCAAAAAGAAAGCTCTACTTGATCTTTTTGTTGTGTTCCTTCAGGAGAAGCTTTAGGATGTTTTTTACAGATTGCAACATAGAACACAAATCATAGAATAGAATCATGGAATGGTTCATGTTGGAAGCAACCTTAAAGACCACCTAATTCCACCTCCCTTCAATGTTCACTGAGAGCCCCATCAGACCTGGCCTTGGACACTTCCAGGGATCCAGGGCAGCCACAGCTACTCTGGGCACCCTGTGCCAGGGCCTGCCCACCCTCACAGGGAAGAGCTTCCTCCTAATGTCTAACCCCCTAAAAAAACCTGACCTTGCTCATATTTAATACTTCTTAAGTTTAGTGACATGAAATCATTTTGGATGCCATGAAAACTCTGTTGTTATGGACTCTGTAAAAACAGACCATCAAAAACGTTTATGTTGCCTTAAATAAGGAAAATATTTGGAGAAAGTGCTAATATAACAAATTCACATTGGGAGAAAAAAACAATAACTCTGTACCACCCCCGAAATAACTTTGTTTCACTGCTGACAGAAGAGATTTGGCAAAAACTAGTAACAGGAGTAAGTTTAGTTGGAAGTAATCTAAGAAAGATCCTGAGAAAATCAGGAGCCTTCTGAACTACATTCTTGACAGTGTTGAAATTATTCCTCAGTGTAAAGTTTTTGCTATGTACTATGCAGTATCTCTATCTGTCACAGAGGTAAAAATTAATATTAAATACAACTCTACTTGTCAGACACAGTTAGTTTTACATAGCAGCTGTACTCCCAGTATTAATCTGGTGTCCAGAATACTGATCAAGGACATTTCTGGATCAGTACCTCTGATGAGTACAAGGCTGCTTTTTCTGAAAGCACTGCCAATCGATCACCAACCAAAAGCAGTTTTCCCTAATGAGTGACATAAAAGATAAATTAGTGGAACCTGCAAACCTTATTTCTTCTAATCCACACCTCTTTTTCAGGAGGAATAAAGAATTACACTCAGCACTAAGTAGCTGTAGACCAGCATCACTGTGGTTAGGGCAGTGCATAGATTCTACTATGAAAAGTTTACCAGTGCAACACTTCTGACAGCAATTTCACTGAAGCCCAGGATCTTCATATTTGATCTATTCCAGTGCTTTTTCTGGCCTGGTTGTAATTTGGGTGCAAAGTATCAGAACCACTACATTATTACAAATCTAAAAAATAATTAAAATCCATATTAAACATACTTAGCTACATGTTCTGCTCACAACTAACAATTTATTCACATGACTGCTCTGTGAAATGCTGTAAAAAGGGATTTCTAATTAGTCAGCTTGATTCAAACAGGGGATTCCCTTGCTCTACCTATACATCTATTTCTGAACAAGCACTAACATCATGTAAGTCAAGTTCTGGAAGAAATAAACTCTTTTCACCCAGCTTATTTTTGCAGCTCTTGCCATAGTGTCATAAGTGCTTAATGGTGGTGTAAGCTGCAGGGATACATTACCACTTGTGCTGGTTACACAACTGTTAAAATAAAAATTGGTCTTTTTCCTAATATCTCAATTATTTTTTTTTAATATGGGGAAGAGGAATGCATCCAATTCTAAATATTATTTAAATGAAAGATTTAGTCCTTTCTTGATGCCCCTTCCATTCCTGGGGAATACAACTTCTCCACTTAATTTTGATTGTTCCATTAGCATAAGTTGTTTGTCAAGGTTTCATTCTTTTTTCAGAGTTTTTTCTTCTGCCAGATGATCTGGCTTAATTCAGATTTCCACAGGAACTGTGCTCTTTTCCCTTCAGAGGGTCTTGATCCAGCATGCATGAGCAATAGTTGGTTCCTTCCATCAGCAGGGTAGTAGATTCACAGGTTTTAAGGACAAAAAAAGCCATTTTGCTAAAAAATCTAGGTTTTTTACCAAACTGCCTGATTTCCCCACTCATTTTGTGGGAACCAGAGGTTCTTACATTTGGTTGGACAAAAAAAACAGTCTGACAGCTTTACAATGATACCACCAGCACACACCAGTTTCAAAAGTGAGTGTTTTAGTAATTTTGAACTCTGTGGTAATTTTTTTCACATGAATTTCCAACCATTGTGCTTTCAAAAAGCTGCTTTGGCCAGTCAGTAAATTCTCACCACCCTTCCCTTAGCACATCTACTGGCCAGGGCAAGTGCCTCTGATTTCCAAATGCTTATTTCTACACCACAGCATTTTTAGCACATATATTAATCTGTAAAAGTATAGAATAGAAAATGTCTTTGAAAACCTCAGGATTTTCTGTCACTCATGCTCTTTGCTATTGAAAACAATCACATTTTTTTGATATTTTCTCAAAAAGAAATGTGTGTGTTGTGTTTTGTTTTGTGCTGTGCTATGTGTGTCCTTAGTTTTTGTTGTTTTGTTGCTTATTTACAAAGGAGATGTGGGAATTCTTGATTCAACTGTGTGTAGAATAAAACATCAAACAGTAAGTTAAAAATCTTGTAGATGAAAAAGAATAAAAGTAGAGGAAAACAGATTATGTGGTAGATAAAAAACAAAGAGTGAAGAAAAACAGGAACAAGAATTTGAAATATTAATAAATCTGGAAAAAATATCATATAAGAAACAAATTATAGAGAAAATTGAGAATGTATGAGAATGTATTCAGTATAAGGAATACTGAATCACTAGCAATCAAATCTCAAAATGCAGGACCTATTAAAAAAACAAATAAAAATTTATTACTTTTCTTGACCCCATATTTCACATTCAGAGCATTCCCATCTTGAACCACAGTGGAAAAGAAATATGCCAGAGTTCATGAAATCATTATTGAAAATAATGAAAGTTGGATAAGTATTACAGTGATCCTAATGTACCTCTGACCAAAAAGATCCTAAAACAGCAACTACAAAATAATTGAGAAGGTATCAAGCACATTCCCTGTTTCTAATATTAATACCATAGACATCTAAAGCTGTATCTGTAACTAGATCTGAAAATTGCACAGTATTAGGAAACTTCATGCATCACTCAACAGAGACATTCCAATGCATTTCCTGAACCAGGCACTCCAAACACTGGGGTTCAAAATGCCAGCATTATATAAATGGGCATGTTAATTTATTGAGCATAGCCTGACAATAAAGTGGGACCAAAATCTGTCAGAGGCATATTTTGTGGATTCAGTTATGACTGATGCAAATTTTATTTCCATGTGGCTCCCTGGAGAAGCATCCATAGAATTAATTAAATCAGAGCTCAGTGTCAAACTAACATCTTAACCACTGGACATTTCTTCCTTTAGAGATAGAGCTTTTGGGAAAGTAGAATAAATGCTTCCTGGAGAGACCTGACCTCTCTCCAGCGTGAAAGTGATGTGCAGCTGCAAACCAATTAGGCTGAAAAGTTCCCATATGTTTAGCCAAAAAGAACTCACTCCAGTAGCTAAACAAATCCATTGACTTTAAAACTCCCAGGATCTTAACTTGAAAGCATCCACATCTAGGGATCTCTTAAAACATATTGAACCAGCGATCTTTAAACATTGCACATCTCTTCCAAATGTCAGCCATTTTTCTGCAAGCTGTAAATACTTCAGCTGAATTTCAGCTGCCCAAATGCACCATAGCTGCCTCCAGTCAGCCATAACAAAAATGAGGCTCAAATCTCAGAGTTATTCTGCACAGATACCACCAAAGCAGGTGAAGACAACCCAACAGATTTATTCCAGATATTCCAAGTAACTTAATGCCTCAGTGTCATGACCCATGGACAAGGGGCACAATGTTTGTTATAAATTATCCTAAGACTGAACAAAGACTCCAGCCCAGTGCCAGGGAACCCTTAGACTTTTATTATAAAGTTGCCTTAACTCCAGCAATCAGCCCACTATTTATTATCAAGGAGGCTGTCCAACAAGATGTTAATTTTATAGGACTTCATCAAGTTCTCCACTCCTCCTACAATTTCTCAAAAATTCTGGCTAACAAGCCCTTGATATTTACAACACACTTCCACAGGGTATCTGAAGTTACTTCTAACCATGGTTTTCCTGGTGCAAAAGTCAGAATGTTTGAGACAAAACATCCTTATGCCTGGTCCTCCACACTCACCATATTTTCACTGCCTTTCATCAGCAGTAGAGGCACAACCAAAGGGGTTCCTTTTACAAATTCACTTTTCTTGGTCTGACCATGAGGGTTGGCATTCAGTTCTTGAGGTGTCTAAGAGAATAGGTTTTTTTTTTTTAAAGAGAAAATCCTCACTTCGGCTGTCTTTAGAAAGTGCTGGTGGAGGAAATGATTGTTTTTAAGGAGTGAAATCCACAATCATGCAGGCTGGGATTCCAGGAAATCATTGCTTACTTCGATCCACAGCTCGTTGGACCAAGGGAGAGTGTAGTTAAGTCATGCTGGTGCTTTATGTGTGCAAATAGTAGAGCTTCTTATCCTTCTTATCTGTTAATCACCCAAAGCATCTGGGGGAAAAAGAAGTGATCTTGTTGAAAACTCAACTTCCAAATGAAAATACATACGAAGACATTATTCTGAGCAATTTAAATTGCTTAGCTCTCAAATAACCTTTCACAATCAAAATTGTTGTCTGAATTAAGCTCATTTTTTGTTTAATTCTTTATGTGCTAAACCAGTTCTGATGTAAAACTGGAAGACAAAAAAGTGTGGGCTATGTAGGGTTAGCTTCTTTCCCTTCAGTCTTTATTTTCTGCATTTTTTTCCTGGAGGGTGGGCAGGGAAGAGTCAGAAAAATCTGTGGCTTCTAGATAGAATAAAATAGAAAAGAAAGAAAATATGAAAGATTTGGGAGGACAGATGTCAAAAGGGAAGAAATTAATAAAGCAAAAATTCATTATATTATATGTCTGAGGGCCATAAAGAGAAAAGTACCTGGTTCCTCAGAGCATAGTAGCTGGAAAAACAGAGACATTGTGTTGCTTCCTTTGGCTAAAGGTGCTGTTCCAGGGACTCTGATGCAATTTGTTCAGGAGTTCCCAGCCCAGCTGGATTCATTCTGGGACACACAGGTCCCTCCTCTGCAGAGGTGGGTGACACACAGCTCCCAAGGCTCCCGGTGACTCTCAGTTTCTCTGCATGGAGCACAACTAACCCAGCCCAAGGGGCCTGGAAGCCTCTGCAGGAGTCATTCACAGAGCTTTATTCTCATTTACAGCACACTCAGCTATAGCAAACAGGCATGGTGGAGGGAGAAACCAGCTCACCAACACTCCCAGGCAGAAAATAGTAACGAGTCTCCTTCCTCTCTCATTATTGCTCACCCAGGAAAACATTCCTTCCGTTCTTCCTTGCCCTTGGAGTGATGGGGAATGTGCTGAAGCAGTCCTGGAGTAGCTTAATTACTTATCACAAATCTTTTAAATGAGTTTATTCTCATCAATGTGGCATCTGGGAAATGGGCATTAAACCATCAATGACCTTTTTGCTAATAAAAGGCCTCAAAGCTTGTTATTTGGAGGGTACTTCTCACACAGAGCTTTACCTCCCCACACCAGGATAATCAGACCAGTTTTTCTTGCTGAATTTGAAATTGCTAGAAATGAGCATGCTTTATTTAGAAGATGGGCAGGCACACAGGCAGTGCTGCTGCTTTATTCTGCTGGTATGTCTTGCCATAGGTGACCCCTCTCTACAAATTTTGGGTATCTCTGATGCTATTCAAGAAGTGACTGCAACAGGCAGGTGACAGGAATGGGGACATTGTAGAGAAATTGGGCGGAAAATTCAGTTCATTGTGGCTGCTGGGGTGTGTGGGTAGGCTTGTGAATGGTGCTGAACCCTTGGGTATCAGTCCCAGCTCTGTCCCAGCTAACTCAGGTGTGCCTGAACCCACCACTGCATCCTAAACCTCAGCTATGCTGGCCTGGCTTGGGTCACAGTCTTTTGAAGCAGTTGCAACCCATCAGGTTCTAAATTTTATCCATTTTTAGCTTGTCAAGGTAACTAGCACACTTCTGGGTCGCTTCCTATCTAGTGGGAAATTAAAAGGCATTTACTGCAAGGATCTCTCCTGTGACAAAATGATTGTATTTTATTTCAGTTTTCTAATAAATAAGAAGGAGACTAAAGCAGCCTCCAGCAACCTTTGGAGGTCACTGCTTAAAACAGAAGGAAAAGAGTATCTGGATTGCCAACCCACGGTTATATCCAATTTTTTCTGTGATTCTTGTAAAGCCTCCTTTCAGATCATTCAGCAAATTAAGTAAGGAAACCAGTCTCTTTTTGTAACCATATCCACACTGTCAGGATAAGGGTTCGCAGACAAGTAGGATTTGTGTTGAGACATTCAGCTTCTTCTTCCCTTACAGTCACACAAGGTTGCAAAATTTACACAAATTCAGTGCAAATTCAGTAGCAATGTCAAGAAATAAAATGTTTGGGGTTTGTTTTTGTTTTTTTTTTTTTTTCTCTGTGTGTATATAAAAACGGAAAGGGAAATTGTGCTGGAATCTCCTTTCTAACCATTCATCACTGTCCTGGTTTGACCAGCCCAGGGAAATGAGCTGGCTGGGTTTGAGATTGGCATTTTATTGGACCAATGGGAAAGCAATTTCTAGTTCTTATTCCCTTTGAAAGAAGCCCGGGAAACTCTCTTTTCCTTCTGGCTGTCAGAGCACACACCTCTGCCCTCTCTGCCCTGGGCTGAGTCAGGGGAAGCCACATGGGCCAGGCAGGGCTCAGCTGATTTTGGGAACATCTGCTGGCACAGAGTCTGCTCTGCTGCTGGCCCGGGCTGAACCTGCCTCTGCTGCACCTGAGAGAGGGGGGAGGCACGATAAGGCAGGCCAGAACACCTGATGAGACCCAGGGGTGGAAAAGGAATTTTGGGAATCTGCCCAACTTTCCCACGGCTGCCTCTGGGTTGGACCCTGTGAGAGCTGCTCCCCCCCAGCACAGCTTTGAAATGTGGCTCCATGGACTGCAGTGGCCAGACACTGTCTCTTGTTAACTCTCTTCAGTGCATCAGTTCACAGATGGGACCTGGAAAGCCTCCATCCTCTCTCCAGTGAGAGGAAATTAGAATGCAGATGTGTAAAGACCACATGAAGTATCAAAGTCAGTCAAGAAGGAGTGAAAGTCCAGGTGGAAGGAGTGTGGGAAATTGCTTTTGAGCTATAAAAGACTCTTGCAAGCTATGGTGGTTGGCTATAACATATTGAAATGTTTCCTTTAAACCATAAAGAAGTATGAGGGAGATAAAAGAGCTCAAATTGTAGACCTGAGCAAAGGAATGAAATGTTGAGGGGACTGTTGATTTCATGAGAAGTTAAACAGAGAGATAAAGTAATAAAAATTTTTTGCCCTCGAAGACAAAGTGAATCTCTGTTTCTTGGAGGTGAAGGTGGTCCCAAAACCAAAGAGAACTTTGTTTTGAACAGTTATCTTTAAAAGAAGACCCCATACATCGATGTGGCCCAGAGACACAGCAGTGAACATGGGAGGAGTTTCAGGAACACAAAGGATCTGGGTGGTTGCTGTTCATGAAGAATGGATTTACAAGAGAACTGTTTTCTTCTGGGGGAATTGACCATAGTGAACAAGAGGTGCTTCCCTCCCTAACTGAACTGAAAAAAGACTGTTTTAGAGGTGGAAAACTGACTGAGATTTCTGAGTGTTGTTTACATTGTCAGTTAAGAGAAAAGAAGGGCTGGGGAGGGAAGAAGAGCATTTTGAAGGTTCCATCCTCATTCTTGTTGTTTTTTTCTTTTTTTTTTTTTTTTTTTTTTTTTTTTTTGGTGTTAGTTAATAAAGTCTTATTACTTTTAAGCTTAAACCTGCTTTGTTCTTGACTGGAAACTTTGAAATTGGCAAAATCAAACCAAAACAGAAATTGGTGTTTCTGCCTGGTTTTGAATTGAAACCACAACAATCACCCAGTTAAACTTGTCTTTGTTCACTGAAAGAAGTTACTTAAAAAACTGAGCAAGGATGCTAATGGCAGTGGTACAGGATTTATGTCCTGGTGTCTTTCTCCTAAGATGGGCCAGGCACAGGTGAGCCCTCGCCAACTCAGCCTTCAGCTGCAAGCACAATTCTCCTGATTTATTTCAGGATATTGAGGCACAATGTCCATCATTTGTGTTAGCCTTAGGCCAAATTTTATGCTTCATGGCACTGATGGTGTCAGGTTGAAGAGTATGTTGGCGACTTGAAATCGAGATATCAGAAATGGGATTAATCTGAGCAAAAGCAGATTCCTGGTGTAGATAACTGCACTGCATCATCTTGTCCTGCACTCCTCTAACAGGGAACAGAGAGGAGGAGGAGACACTAACACAGCTATTCATCTAGTGCTGAAACAGGCATCTAAACGTGGGCAGATAAATCACACTTTAAATGTTTCTTTTTCAAACTGGAGTCTAAGAGAGCTCAACTGGACAAGTGAAAATATCTAGAGAGGGGATAAAGGCCTCAGCCCTGGAGTGCACTTGGTGCTTCTTACAGAACAGCATTTTTTCCACCCTGCTGTCCATTTCTTCAAACCTGCCTTCCTTCCTTCCTGTGTAACAAGGGTTTTGGAAAATGCAATAAAACTGTTCAGGGACAGCTGAAACAGTGACCAAGTGTGACTATTCCAGGTATTCTTTAAAGACAATGCTGAGTAAATCAAGTTTATGATGAACACAAGGTATCTCATTGCCACAGCATTTCTTCCTGTTATGTAGAAGAAAATTTTGCTGCAAAACTGTAGGTAAAATTATCAATTGTAATGCAAAGCTGCCCTCAGGCAATGCATTCTTGTCTATCTGTACAGTGATTTCATCTTTCCCATTATCTGTGACTGACAAGCTACAGTGAAGAAATGAATAGATGTCCTAAAATGTCTAGCAAATTCCTTTCCAAAATTCCATTTCTGATGACAGCAAAGTTCAGAGGAGAAGGGAAATAAAAATTAGAATTGAAGTGTGTGTTCCTGTTGTGACAGCCATTAAAGGTACGTTTATCAAACATATTGATTGCCATCAAAAATCAGACTTCCAATCTAAACTTTTAGTTCCTCTGCGAAAGGAAACTTTGTCTAGGAATCCCAGTAGGCTCAGACTGACTGAGGGAAGGAGGCTGTATACCAGACATTTAGATGGCTAAACTGATGGAAAATGTTGTGAAACAGGAGTTCTAAAAAAAATACTCACTACTCACAGTTTGGTTGTTTTGGGTTTTTTTTATTTCTTGGCAGAATCTGCTACTTTAATGGCTTTGGACAATCCTGATAATCTTGGAAATAAAGCATCAACATGCAGAAGGAGGAAAGGACTTTTAATGAATACCAAAATATTCAAATGTGTGTTTGCTATTACTGGTGGAAGCAATAACAAGCATTTCAATGCAAGGAAAATGCCAGCCAAATAGGAAGCAGTCTTAATGAAGTGTTGACAGTGTCCTAACTAACCCCCAAACATTCATCCTTTGCCATGAATACACAAAACTCCAGAGACATTTTGAAGGAACTGGCTTCCCCTGGCTCAGATTTGCAGCTTACCCAGAAAGATGCACAGGCCCATTGAAATGCAAGGGTGGGCAAGAGTCTGAGTCACTGATGGGAAAAGTGGTGACCTGAGGTAAAGCTTTGCTGCATTGCAATTCTCACCCTGAGGGTTCCCCAAGGGTGTTTTATTTTTCCTGTGTGAGGTCTGTATCTCAATCTATAACCACCCAATCCATGAACACATTAAACACAGTGCTTACATTAACACATGGCATCAGTAATGGCTTTATTTTGACAATATTTAATTAGGTATCAAGCTGGAAGTAAACATCAAACCCAGGGAATAAACATAGAGATTAATGTGAGCAATAACTGGAGATGGGACTTATTTATAACAACAGACTATAACAAATCCACAACTGGCACATTGTTGCACACCAGTTATTTTGCTGCAGGTCATAATAATTGAGAATTTCCTGGGCCTAAGCTAAGAGAGAATTACTATTAGTTGTTCATAGCCTAAAGCCCTTGAAGTGTATCTAAGCCATTCCTACAGCTGGAACAAGGAGATGTCCCAGGTTAGTTCCTTTGCTGACCCTCTGTATCTGCAGAGGCTTTATAACAGATATTTATATAGATATTCACTGTGAGCCTTGTGCTTGGCAGGTTAGGATGGCTCGTGCTCATTCCATCTGAAGGGTGGAACAAGATGTTTGCTGCTGAAGGTATTTCCTCACCACTGCTACATTTTGGAGCTGGAGCATGAAATATTCTTAATGCCAGCATTCAACCCTGGACAAAAGCAAAGAACTGGGCATTATCAATTCATGTGTCACAGGGAAAAGATATAATAAAACATGAGAGAAAACACAGCAGCTGAGACTTGGGGCCAGGTATGGGATGTGTGTGCTTGGAGGGACAGGACCAAAGCATTTTTGTCCTCCAGTGCTCTCCTGGGGGTAATGCCCTGTGAAGTGCAGCTGGTTCACACACATCCCACGGATGGATAGGCTGGAATTGTCGAGGTTAACTCCATTTATCTGTCCCACCTGTGTACAAGGTGTTCGTTTGGAGGGGGGCTGGCAGTCTGGGACAGCTGGAAAGGTGGTGGGACAGTTTCCAGGCTGTAACTAAGGCAGATCAGCACTGACTTCAGTGTGCACTGCTGGCAAGAAGTTTGATTCTTTTTAAGGGTTTTCCCCCACTCATCCTCCTTATTCTTGTCAGATGGATAGAAAAAGGAGAGGGATCATACTTAAGATGAACCACTGGAAAATTGTCAGGTCCTGGGCTTCTGCTGAGTAAAAATACAGGTAAACAAATGCTGTGTGTCACCCACAGAGGAGCACCCACAGCATATCTCACTGGCTATAGCACTACAGAGAGACCATTGCCTTCTCTTCTTTGCCATTAGACATTTGACTTCTCAAAACATGGTGGTCACATTGCCTGTGGGTCACACATTATTCCTCTACACCCAGAAGCAGAAAATCTTTTAATCCTACAACTTACTCCAGCCCTCAAACATCCATGGAATTACTGCATACAGAACACAGATTGAAGTGGGAGCACAGTGGGTTCAAAATGAATAGCTTTTTTGTCTCATTTTTAGAGCTGGATATCAGGCTCATTGATTTCAATAATCAATGTGTCTAACATCTGTCCCAGACCCAGATAGCTGTGTTCTTTCCCATCAGGTCAAGGGTTTATTTTTGACTGGACACTTTAATATGTGTGTCCTGATTAAACTGAATTTTCTTATTTGATTTAATTGCCTTACACAGAAATCTCTCCAACTTCAGATTTTAAATACTTTTTTTCTTGTGCCTTTCTCTCTATCTGTTGTATTTGGTCGATTGTGTTGTGTAGGGACTGTAGAATTTCCCCATTTTCTAACACATCTTCCCAAATATGGATTGATTCTGACAGGCTGAAAACAACCATACCAAAAATGAGAAGAAATGAAAGAAAGCTGCACTGCA
Source organism: Sitta carolinensis (assembly GCA_032173965.1). Lineage (NCBI taxonomy): Eukaryota > Metazoa > Chordata > Aves > Passeriformes > Sittidae > Sitta > Sitta carolinensis. Next base: position 55,566,612 of record CM063285.1, on the reverse strand, counting down.
TATCCATTTGGATATAGAAATGTGGATAGATCAGCAGTGCATACAGATGAGTATATATTTGTATTATTTTATAACATTAACTAGGCTTTAAAGAGTTGCTGCACTCACTCTGGTTACCTGCAGTTCCAGGGTGAATTAGTGTCCCTGTATGCAGTTTATGCATTTGTTTTATATTACACATCAATAAAAGCACATCAAATTCAAAACCATTCTCATTTATGGATGGAAACTTCAAGGGAAAACAGGGCAGCAGCTGCCTTGTTATGAGTTATAGGGCAGTCATTTGTTCAAGTCAAAGAAAATACTGCTGCACTTCCAGCTAAGCAAGTACAAAATGTGACCCCACATTGCACCAAACTCTTGGCTTAAAAGAGGGTGGAAAATTGATGAAATTCTCCATTGTTTTGGGGGCAAGCTGAAAAGACAGCAGCCCATTACATCAAGTGTGCCTCTTTGTCGTTGTCGTGAATAACACACCACACTAAATTTTCTAAAAGAGTTTGGCGAGATTAATCTGACTCTGTTTATTTAAATAATAGTTCTTTTTTTGTATATTTTTCACAGAGTACTGTGATTGGTGAACGAGTGACAGAACTCTTCACCCACATTGGTTAAATTAGAGGGACATCAAAAGAAAGTCTGTCTTACAGAAAGAATTTTAAACATTAGTTTTGTTACACAAACAAAACCTGATGTTTATATTCAAGTTGTGGAAACAAGTTTCAGAAACTTAAAACATCAGGAAAAAACAGAGCTTTAGAAACTCAGAAGCTGTAAGCCTGGAAAACTAAACTACAGCTCTTCAGCCCTGTGACACAGAGATAAGTGTTAATGGGAACTAGAAATCCAAAGCACAGTCACATTGTATTGACTGGCCAGGACAGATGTGGTGCTGTCAGAGGTTGGTAAAAACAAATCCACAAATGTCCTGTGGTGCAGCATCTTTCACAGTGGGGGAGAAAGGAGGATATTGTCTCTCCTCTCCTTTGTTCTCCTCAAATCCTGAAGTTGACATTCCCCTGACAGAATAAGGGATTTTAGCCTTTGGAGTTCAGCCTGTTGGAATTCTGTACACAGACACACAGCCTGCTTTGATTGTGGCAAACTCTGAGGGAAGGGCATCCACAGACAGCAGCAGCTCAGTGTGGGCACTCAGAAAATGAAAACGTTTTGTGTAACTCTTTGCCCATCTCTGATCTTGGAATTTTGGAATGGAGGCACCTGTGGGAGCCCTGTCTGAGAGCCTCGTTGCTACAGGGAGATGACAGGCTACACTTGTGCCTTCCCTGGACATGGACAGGATATTTGTCACACAGAATAGCAGCAGGGTGAGATGGAGAACAAATGAAGCTCCTGCACATATCTCTGCGTGTTCTCCTCCCTTCTCCACTCCTCAGAGCCCCTTTGAGCCAAAACCTGGCAGGGAAGAAAAATTAAAAATAAAAAGAAAAAAGAAAACAAACTAACTAAAAATGATAGAGCCGGAGAATAAGCTAAGATAGTTGGGGTTATTCAGCCTGGGGAGGAGAAGATGTGTGAAAAATGTGGCATTGGAAAATGAAATAAAATTAAAATCAATATTAATTAAATCAAAATTAAAATTAAATGGCTTTAAGCTGAGGGAGAATAGATTTAGGTTAGATATTTAGAAATTCTTCCCTGTGAGTGTTGTGTGGCCCTGGCACAGGGTGCCCAGAGAAGCTGTGGCTGCCCCTGGATCCCTGGAAGTGCCCAAGGCCAGGCTGGACAGAGCCTGGATCAGCTTGGTCCAGTGGAAGGTGTACCTGCCCATGGCAGGGGGCTGGCACTGGATAACTTTAAAATCCCTTCCAACCCAAACCATTCTCTAACTCTATGATTTAAATGAATAACCAATTTATTTCTTTTTAAATAACTGGAATAGCAATAGTGAATAAAAGAAAACTTTGCCCTTCAAGGCTTCAAAATACTTTGCAAGTGTTATCTCTTGCCCATTAAGGTAAATGCACAGCATTCTTAGGCTTGTTTAATGCATTTGGAAGGGCTGTCATCTTCCTCCTGGGTCTAGCAATTAGCATAACTTTACAAATGCACTTTAATTACACATGAAAATAGAATAAATATTTTTGCAGCATTTTGATTTAAACAAGCACTTAATTAAGCCTTATTAAGACCTGTCATATGCTTTGCATACCATAGGTTACTCTAAGTGCAGCTCTTCTGGAAGTTTTCAGCTTCGGAGGAATTTACATTATTTGACATGGGCAGCCTGGTATGTAACTGATTCAAAATTACAGATGCAATAAATAATTATAATTAGAAGAACATTAACACTGTAATAACTGAGTAATTGTTTGGATGGCTCTGAATAAGCCACTGTAGCTGAAAGGGCACCAAGCAGCTCTTGTGAAGCACTGAGGATCTGGCAGGACTGCAAGTTCAGTGGTAGTTAAAAAGTGCATTATTCAAGTTACTGCCAATTTTCGAGGCTAGGATGTGCTTCCTTGCCACTACTCAGCTCTCTCTGTGCCAGCTGTCACAATGAAATCTGGATTTGTTTCCTTCAACCCTAAAACTTTCTAAGTTATAGGGCTCAAAAGACCAGTAGCTCAAAAAGCTGATTTTCCTTCCCTTTAATTTCACCCAGTTCCTCTGAGTTTTAACCCAGTACTTCATGCTTGACTTGTGCTTGACTAAAGCATAGATTGTTTTTGACAGAGAAGATAGAAGGAAATCCAGAGTTATTTTCCTAAAGAAAACTGGGGATGAGGCTCTTCCTGAGAGGGAATGAATTAAGACCAAGTTTTTGCATTATTTAAATCATCAATTAGTATTAGTCTTTCTTTCATCTATTATTTTGTCTTTCTCTGAATATTCTTTTAGCTTATTTTTATTTCTTTTTGCTCTGTATCCATTGAAGGTAAACAAAATAAATAAACATTTGCTTGCATTTGAACTGAAAAATTTTAAATACTTGTATACACACATTTTTGCCAACATTATGAGTCTCTTGAATCAGTACAGATCATATCTTCTTTCTTATCAACATTTTTATAATCTTTATTGTGTTCAAATGTTAGCAGAGGTAGTGTTACAGCTTTGCCTCTTTTTCCATGGAGACAAAGGCAGCATATAAACTTGAAATTCAAGTCCAATAGTGAAACTGTAAAGGAAAATTCCCTCTACCCGTTCTGAGTGTTGAACTCTTTCTGGGATGATTCAGTTCACCATTCTGTTTGTATGGATACAACTCCAAATTGTATTAAAAAATGCAGTGGAAAAAACCTGGTGGGTTTCAAAATGCAGGGGGTTCAAATCCCTTTGTTCAACTGAGAAAAATTTCTTCACCAAAAGGGTTGTCAAGAGCTGGCAGTGGTGGGGTCACCACCCTGGAGGGATTTAAAAGCCATGTGGCACTTGGGGACAGGGGTCAGTGGTGGCCTTGGCAGTGCTGGGGAGCAGTTGGACTTGCTGACCTTTGGGGTCTTTTCCAGCTGAGACGATTCTATGAATTCTCTGTCAAACAGGTTGATTTATCCCTGTGATTAGAGCTCCATGAGCAGAGCTGTCTGCCAGCAGATGTGTGAAGCCAAGCACATAAGAAACCCTCCCCTCTGGCCCCTCTGGGCTCTGCTGGGCCACATCTCGAGTCCTGTGCTGCTCCTGACTGACCCTGGGTGCCCACCTTGGGCTTTAAATGGCATCGAGCTCACTTGGCAACTGCAGCTGCTCCACACTCTGCTCTCTGTCCCTCGTGTTTTCTTCCTCCAGCTTTTCTCTGCAAGCTGACCTGGTAGATCTCAGCTGGGAATTGAGTGTGGTTTGTATGAGCACTGCTGTTCTTAAACGTACCCAGGGACATTCTGGAGAGGAGCAGCTTGGTTTGGACTTTTTGACTCATTGAAAGGGAATCATATCAGTCAATGCCACATCTATTGTAGACATCCATCTCACAAATAAAAATGAGTGGTAAAGGATTAATTCAACAGATCAATGTTCACCTAAATACTTCCTTTCTTTACATAGAACAAAGTCTTGTACATACATTTGCCAGGAACTCACCCTCTGAAAAATCATTGACTTCTCAGAGGCTGCAAGTCCTCTCAATACCTTTCAAGCCCTCAAGCCCAAAATGGAACCTGATAAATTACCCTCTGGGTCACAGGCTTTGGACTGGCATCTCACTGATGAAAATCTGTTCACCTATCCAGGAAAAATTCTGCAGAAGTGTATGTGGACAGACACATAGGAGGAGATTGATGTTAAGGACAGCTATAGAACATTTTCAGGGTCTTATAAAGGTAAAATCATCGGCCTGTTTGCCTTTATATTAATTTATATAAAGAAATTTTAGTCCCATGTTGCTTACCCAGCAAATATTTTATTTTGCATTTATATATTAAACTACATACTGCAGTTGTTTGGAGTCATATCAAGAATGAGGAAAGATAAAAACATTTTCTTTAAAACAATCAAGCAGCAGAGTTTGCTGAACAAGACTTGTTCAACATAGAACAGCTCAGCCTTATTAAAAGCATCTCAATTCCCACAAGCAGAAAGAAATGTCTTGCTTTTGGGGACAATCAATCTATGGTGTGACTTTTGAAAGAGAATCAGTTCAGTGCAGAGGGTCTCTGGGATTTAACAGAATAATGGTTCACTTCAGCTAACTAGCGTGCAATTGTTCTGAGCTTAAATAGATAAAACACAGAGCTGATCACAGGCTTCAAATCCTAAGCTGGCATAATGTGGTGTGTAACTGAGAGCTTCTCAGAACTGAAAGCATCACCAAAAATGAGTAACTCATTACTGCTTTTTTCTTAAAAAAAAAAAAAAGAAAAGAAAAAAAAAGTAGCTTCTCGCTAGAGACAATTTCATTAAATGCAATAAAAGCCATTTTCTCTGTAAATGGAGCTGATGTTCTATAACTTCACAAATGCCACTGAGGCAGAATGCAGGGGAACATGAATGAAATTCTACTGTCGCTGCACCAGCATAAATCAAGGAAGACTTTATTAAAGTAAGAGAAGTTTCAGCTGTTTATGTGACAACTAAGCCGTAGATAAAATTCTCCAAACAGTCCATTGCCCTGTAATGCTTGGCTGGTATAAATCAGTGTAGCTTTCTTAGCCCCAGCAGGAGATCTCCCAGTTTGTACCAGAAGATATATGGAGAGTGGAAGAGGTTAAAAGCAGTCAGCTGCATGACTTTGAACCTGGTTCTACTCGTGCTCATATTTTCTGCATTTTAGCTCCTGCTGGCTGTGCTGAATGGACACTGGAAATGTCTGAGTGTTTCAAGGGACAGTGTCCACAGCAGCTACTCAGAACAGAAATCAGGAGAAAATGACTTAAGATAACAAATGGCTTTGATATAGGTCCTGCACAGTGATCAATTCCTGTATGAAGGGGATATGTAGGTATTTTATCCCAAATTCTTCTGTCTGTGCTGAGAGCAGATGCACTCCTGGGTAGCACCAAAAATCTCACTCTGTTGAGGCTTTTGTTTGTTCAGAAGTTGGCTGAACAGATCTCAAAGACTGTAAGCATGACTTCAAGCCCCATTTTTTGAATGGAAACACTTTACAAGGGCCCTCTTGGAACCACATGAGGCTGATCTGCAGTCTTGTCCTCAATAATGTCTTTATTTGCTCATGAAACTGTGAAGTTCTTTCAAATGAAGGATCATGTCTGGAGGAAGATACACAGATCAGGTACTTCCTACCTGGATCCCAGGGGTGTTCTGGTAACAGGAAACTCACACCAACACTGACTGAAATACTTGAGGTGTTCATTCAATAGGAATTATCAATATGAGTTACGAACAAATTATCTGACCTATGCTTATTTAAAAGTTGTGTACCACTGTATTCTGCCTTGACAGTGTAGTGCCAAGCTGAATCTTCAGTGAGAATCATGGATACATCAATATGAGAGGATACATTTTATCTTCCATGTCCTTTCATGTACTGAATTCTCATTTTCCATAAATAAAGCTTTTTCCAGAGTGTTCATATACATGAGCAAGGGTAGAAAAGACAATGTCACAGTTTTAAAATCCATAATGTTACTTGTCTGTTATTCTGAATAAATATGAGTGCTTTTTTAAAAACTGCACATAGTATATGTTTTCCCAGAAAAATATCAGAAAGACTTTCTCCATAGTTTTATTTTAAAAGTATAATGAATATTTTTTTACTTTGAGGAGAGAAAAATTAAAAGAAAATACTGCATTTTTGTAGTGCTGAAAGGAAAGGATCTGTGAATGAGAAAACCTGGACTTGCTGCAGGCTAATTGCCTCACAGACAAGCCACACAAAAGAATCATTTTTGAAGAACATTATCAGAGGTTTCTGATATCAAGTCTGCAGAAATGCCACCAGATTATTCATTGTTCATTCAACAGATAAAATTTATTTTTTGCAGGAAACCTTTATAACTAAAGGAAGGAAACGGAAAAAAAGGTTCTCTGAGCTTGTTGATGTACAAGAAAAGCAGGTAGGAAACAAATTTTGATTTTAAGAGATCATGGCATGGAACTATCTGATTAGCAACAGAGGGGAGTCATGCTGCATATGTGGCCATTGTGAGATAAAGTGATTATATTGCACGAGTTAATGCTTCAAGGTCATACCTTATTTTCTTTTTTTTTTTTTTCTTTTTCTTTTAATATTTTTTTAAAAAGTGGTCATGGATTGACACATCCTCTAACCTCCTGTGATACCTGGAAGGTCAGTAATATACCTGGCTGTGTGGAGGGTGTACTCATAATTGAGATGCATCCAAGCATTGAGTGCTTCCTCCAGGGGACATTTAATGGAATCAGTCCATTGTGCACCTCTCAGCAGCACCAAACAGTGCTTTAAATTCACAGGAAATTTTTTAAGTATTGCTTGTCAACAGCGAAGTTACTATGGCAACAGGATTTAAACATCAGTTTAAATCTTATCAGATGTGAGTTAGGTTCTGTTTTGATTTATTTGCCATTTAGGCTTGATATGTCTTCTTGTTAACACATTCAGAGGCCTGGCTCCCCTACAATGCTTTTGGTTTTTTTAACAGACCAGTCCTTACCATGTTTCCTTGTAGTTCCAAGGCAGTCAGTGCTGCTACTTTGAACTGGCCCCTGGCTCTAAGACTCCTGTGCACAGATTATCAGTAGTTAATTTAGGTGCACACTGGAAAAAATCTAGTGGAATTTTAAATTTTCTGGGATATATTTTTGGTCCTTCAACTGTCCTGCCACAATTTTCTCCTTCCTCTCACTCTTCCTCTGCCCTGGGTCCTCGCATCCACGGGGGCTGGAGTTCCTTCAGGGATATCTTCCCTACCCTGAAGAATTTCCCATTCTTCTGACCTTGGTGCTCCCTCCATAGTTTCTCTGTGATCCTCTCCCACTCTCCCGTATTTTCTGCCCTTATTCAAATATTTTTTTGCAGAAAGGCACCACAAAATTCCCTGACAGGTTCGGCTTTTTCCTGCAGTGGGTCCATGGGCTGTATTTTTTGCCACAGGGCAGCCCTTGACCTCTTCTCTAAAATTTGCCTGTAAAAAATTCTATCTTGTACAATATAGACATTGCTCTTCCTGGGACATGATGCAGGATGTGTCAGAACTCTGTGAAAATGGTCTTGTTTCTGGTATCACCTTCTGACTTGCAGCATGTTCCAAAATAAAGTAAGGTAACATTTCTAAATTCCTGTAAAAATGACCTTGCACAGCTCACCTACCTTCAGCCCACTGATGATTAAGACATGAGGGTAAGAATCAGCTTTAAATCAAACCTGCTCAGAGATTTCCCCATGTGAGATAGGGGGGTTGATTTTTCTGACCTGTGTCTCCGCAGGAAATCAATATTATAACTCTTCTGTGGATCTGGGTAGCTACCTCAAGTTCACAGGAGATGCTCTTTAAATAGATGCCCTGTGGACAGTAGAAATGAGAGATTTTCACAGGGCACTCCAACATGAATGCCTGAGACATCTGGGATGAGTCATCTGCTGTAAGTGGATCCCTTCTCAATAGCTGTGGAGATGAGCAGCTTTAAAACCACTTCCAAATTTCTTCTGGCTCAATTTCAGATGCACCTGAGCCCTTGAGCTGACACAGAGAGGTGCTTACTACATGACAAATTCCTGACACTCTGAGGCAAGTGAACTGGCAGGACACATGACAGTGTGGCTAAATTAAGAGAGAGAAGTCCCCTAAATAAAACAGACTGGCAGTACACATCTCCATGTTTGGGAACACAGAGATAAAGAGAATTGAGTGGGGCTACATTGCAATGGTTGTGTCTTCACTGCAGGGTAGTTCTTATCCACAACACTTCCAGCAGTTCCTGAGTTAGAACACACAGTTTGGTTAGGTCCTGACATGATGGCAGGGTGATTCAACAGATACCATCCCCTCTTCACCCAGCCCCTTGCTAGAGAACCCAGGCATGCAGACAAAGTGCAGCTCAGGAAAGATTGCAATGAGACAGAGCAGGGAAGGTACATGTGCTCATGGTCACACTGGACTGCAGAATTAAATCTTAGTTCAGTGAGAGGACTCACTGGCTGACATTCGCTTTGGGAGCCATCTGTATTCAACACACAGAAATGGGTTCATGGTATTGTGCAAAGAACCTTTTCATCGCATAGCTTGAAAGCCAAAGTCAGGGGAAGAGATTTTCCTGAGGGTGGTGGTGGAACAGAACCAAATCTGCCTCCATTGCATCATTTCTTGTCAGGACTTAATGGGAAGAGGTGCCTCATTCCTCAGCAGAGTGGGCTGTTTTGCTCTACATCTCTGGTACATGGAATAGAATTGCTGAGGAGATCCTGATGCACTGAACCAGATATGGGTGAAACCAGGAGCCACGGGGACACTGGAAACCACCAGTGCCTGCTGAGGTCCTCTTGTGTCTGGTAAACCACAGAAGCTCTGAAGTTCTTAGGTTGGAATGGACCTTAAAGATCATCCAGTTCCACCCACTGCCATGGGCAGAAATGCCACCCACTTGATGAGGTTGTGCAGACCCCCATTCTACTTGGCCTGGGACAATTCCAGGGATGGGACAGGCACAGCTTCTCTGGCAACCTGTGCCAGGGCCTCACCTCTGTCTGAGCAAAGAACTCCTCCCTAACATCCACTCTGCATCTCTCCTCTTTAGTTCAAAACCATTCCCCCTTGTCATGTCACTATCTGCCTGTGTAAATCTACTGAGGGCATTGTAAGTGCAGACACCTGGGAAACACACACAGAAATTTGCAATTTACACCAAGTTCTTTCTGTTCCTGAAAGCTCTTTCCAAACCATTAGGGGTTTTGCAACTATGGTCTGTGACTGACTGTAGATCCAACAGATGAGCAATAGCCAACTCTCAGTACCTCCTCATAACATCCCTGAGTTAGGAGAGAGTCACAAGAACATTATGACACTGAACTGAACAAAAAAGGTGAGGATATTGCTTGTATAAAATTAATATTCTGTGTAAAAACCAACTTTATTGTTATTAATTGAAAAGCTCCATTAACTTAAAAGGCAAAAACAATGGGCGGTAAATTATTTTTCTCCAGGGTTAATCTTCCATTGAATGGAAAGGGCACATTATTTGGCTCCTATTAAAGCAATATTAAAGTTATATTTCTAAATGTTTACACAAAAGTGATGTGGCATGAAAAAATGAGGTACAACTTGATACCCTTTAACTGGGAATTTATTTTGCACAGCTTGACGTGATGTGGATCACCAGGGTTCCCTCTCTAGCATGGGCAATATTTTGAGGTAATTCAAAATTGACACCCTATGAATGAAAACATCATGTGCTGCAACTTCATTTCTCTTTAGAGTATTCATGCAGCCCTTCTTGTTACAAAACCCTGGTGTTTCATGGATTTCCCCAGAGCAGGTTTAGCAATGAAAAACCAGAACCACAGGTCAATTTGTAATTTACCCAAGGTCACTCCAGAAATGTCTGTTCAGTAATTGAAGTCAAGCTTCGAAATTCCCTATCTAAGCTATTGACTATTTAATTCCTTACCTAGTAGCAGTTTTAGATAAAGTGCAGAAGAAAACTGGACCATGTTTTCAGAGGATTTGCACAGAATGAGATTACAACTGTTCCGCAAGCTGCCATGTGCCGATGGAGCTGTGCAAATTATTTTCCTGAATCCTTGTTACCTGCACCAAATCTGATATTGGATTTAGTTTAACCAGTTACAAACGAGGATTACAATAAATTATTGCCATTGAGTAAGAGTGTGTGTATGGGAAACATTGCACTCCCTCACCTTTGCAAGTCTCCTGGAAACCTGTGGTTCCTGTTGCTGGAACAAAAGTTCATAAGGATTATTGTAAATGTGACAGTTGAGAGCAGACAGGCTTCAAGTCCAAATGGTACAAATAATGCAATGAGGGTTTCTCCATGCCTGAATTGCTTCACAACAGACAAACCAGACTGAGGACAGAGCTACGGTGCAAGTAAGGCTGCCACGGGCAGGGATTTGAAATCACAAGTGTGATACAGGGCATTGATATCAGGAATAAAAATGTATCTCTTTAATTTCAGTATTTACATATTATTTGTGTTTATTTAATATATAACTGCAAAACATGCTTTGAAGTGCAGAGAGGATGTGAGAAGTGAAGAGAACTCAAAGAGAAGGATAGAGGTCACGTTTGGTGAGGAAGAGTGTGGAGAAGAACAGAGCTGGGAAGAGAGTAGAGGGCATTGAGAATGAGAATAACATAGGACAAAGAAGCAGAGCAGAAATCTTTCCCAAGGGTCAAAAGGTGCTTGATGGTGCTGATGATGAGTTCTGTGGTCACTCTAATGTCTGGCCCATCTCAGACATTCCTTTGTGAAAGGTACCTTTGTCGGCAAAGTTGGAAGAGGAAATAGTAATTAATGAAGAATTACTCTAGGCTTTAAAATTCTGAGACTTTGTCATCACTGGGATCTGAAGAGCTGAGATCCATCACTGAGGTGGATGAAGTCAAGCACAAGATCTGAACACAAAAGATCATCTGATGAAACAGTTTTATACACTGACTCCAGTGGGAAACTGGAGCAGTCAAGTTTCTAAGACAGATAAATGCCTTAAAGTATTTGTGCAACTGTTGACTTCAGTTTTCTTGACGATTTCTCTGACCATATCAGATAAGGGTATTTCTAAAAGTTCACTCTATTTTTCCCCTCAAGAATTGTTCTTTCCAAGTGGCATGGGTGAGAATCATGGTGTCAGCTGGTGAAGTTTATGTAGCTACCTGCTGAGTTTGATGTACCCTAAGGAGAAGGAATGAAAATCCACTCTAGGAATTTGTGACTTTAAACTGTCACTGAAAATAGAAAAGAAAGAGATGCCAGGTTACCCAAGCTTTTGTTCCATACAAACCCCTGGAGTCAAATTTGACAGTGACTTTTTTCTCTACAAAAAGGAGAAGTGAAAGTTTGCATTTACTAGCTAAAATCAAAGGGATTTTTTACCCTTCTTTTGAGATGTTGAACAAACACCTCAAAAATGTGAACTCATGTCTTTTTTTTTTTTTTTTTTTAATCTGAGACACACAAGGCAGAACAAGATAGTGGGGACTCTGAAAGCAAGGTGAGAGTATTTACTTGCCCTGTAATAGCCACTCTGTCTTGGGTGTGAAGGATGCCAACTTCACATCCCTCCTGGGAGACTACTCAGTTACAGCCTGTGCAAAGGAGAACTTGGTGTAGTAGATTATTTCTGGTGCCTTCTTCATCCGCCAAAGGGGAAGGTCAACATCACTAACATTCTCTTTCTACTGGAACAAAACTTGGAGAGAAAAGCAGAGAAACTTAGCAGAACAAAAAGGAAAACAACCATTGTTGAAAGGACGTGGGTCCAAGTCTTGGAGATGACAAGAAATTGAAGTCACTAAAAAAAGATTTTTTCATTTTGAGTTGAAACACATAAATGAAAGTGCAGAAATTTCATTCACAAGCCAAATGCCTGACCTTTCTCCTGGCAACAGGTTACTAATTTTATTTACCTACTTTGTAAATCATACATCATTTTCAAGAATGAAATCACTCCAGTGATGAATGGAAATAAACAAAAGGAAAGAATTAAATACAGAAATGGTACCTTAAATACAGCATAATAGTCAGTACCACCTTTTTTTGATCTGTTGCCAGGGTATAAGACAATACTTGTCTTACATTGTCTAAAGAATCTCATCTATTTCACTCTGGTTTATTGGCTAAACAAATCAAAGGTATTTCAGTAATTAACAGCAAGCCATGTTCCTTTCCCCAGCCTCCAGAAATTCCTTTTATGCTTTAAATCAATGTGGTTTTACAAAGAGTTGGCTTTCTTTTCTGTCTGCTTTAAATTGTTTTATGGAACTTAATAATATTATAATAATTTTACCATTAAAAGCTTCATATTTCTTTTTCAGACTGCAGGAAGAAAAATCTGCATTTTTTTCAATTATCTTGACATGGTGCAGTTTCATAGTGGAAAGACTGAGAAAAAAAAAGGATTCTGTTTCTTCCTTCACACAGTTTAAAACCTGCCATATGCTGACTTATTCTGTCAGCATTCACTGTCAGCTTTGCCATCTCTGTCACTCAGGGCTGATCAAAAGGCAGGGATTTGCCATTTGGCTTCCACTGGACTAACAAGAGCTGTGGAGTTTCTTCCAGCTCCTACTACAAGCTTCAAATGTGGAGATTTTGGGAAGGACAAGTCACTTATTCATTGAAAGTGCAGTTTGGGGACAGCTTAGACCATTTATGATTTAGGGTTGAACCATCCATGGAGTTTTGAATGAAATAAAACTGGCAGTGCATTTCAGAAGTGTCAAAGCAGTTCGCTCACCAAATCAAAAATGTCATGCAGCTCAGATCTGTAACGCCTCAAGTGTTTGGTGCTCTCAGCATTTTCCAACTCTGTAATGGTGCACAGAGATCACTGCACAACTGGATTTATCACCCTGCCAGATGTGACAAAAGGAGCACAGCCTTTTATTCTTTCCCCTGTCTCTTAATATTACCAAATTGTTAAAAAAAAAATAAAAAAGGAAAAGTCAAATTATTGAGGAAGATTTTTCAAAAGCACTCAGTGTTTTTCTGAGTCATCACCCATAGAACTTGATGATTAAACTCTTGCTGATTTCCATGGCAGCAGTTATGCTAATTCCTACTACTCCTGGACATGCCATGCTTAAATGCATCTGTGACATGTGCTTGCTTTTCAGCTGGGTTATTTAGCACCCATTGATTCCTTTTTGCTTTCCCTTTCCTTCCCTGCATTCTGGTTTTCGAGCTAGTAAGTCAGCTGAATGCCTCAGTATAACAATTCCTGATCAGAGTGCTTTAGGAAATAATAGCAATTCCCCCATTCATTATAAAAAAAAAAAAAAAAAAAAATCAAATTTGGGGAGTAGTACACTGTAGAAAAATGTTATATAGCTTGCTAAGAGCATGCTTATTTTTAAACAAATTTCATACAAATAATAGCTCCTACTTTGCCATTCATTACATTGTAAAACTCTTTGCTTTTATTTTTCAGCTGGCTTGTTTGTTGTTTCTCGAGCTGCAATAAATCAGAATAGTTTTATTTTACCTACTAAAATGCACTTCTGGGGTTGTTCAGTTTTTAATGCAACCTATTTATAAGCTGGATAGGGAAAAATGTACCCAAAGGATCATTTTTACTAATTCATTATTCTTTCTAAGTTCTCTGGGTCTATTGGAAAAATGGTGCAATAATATTTTTTTAAAGATAGAAATTTGTTTTACATTTTGGGGATGTGGGAATGGCTAATTGTAATGCATTACATTTTAGAGCTTTGAATCACATCAGAATTAAGTGCAGAAAAAAAGGTTTGATTTTTAGGTATGTAGCACATGAAATTTAGGGCAAAATGGATACTTATGAGTCTGCAGAGACTGACTACAAGAATCCCAAGGCCTTTTGTGACTTCCCAAGTGCACTGTAGCAGTCAGAGTGTTCCATCAAATCCTAGTTCTAAAGCACTTTGCATTAAGCATGGTAACACGGGGCTGTAAGGGGTTGGGATTCCCTTGTCACACCAGCGTTCCTGGAGCACCAATGACCCCCTGACCACCTTCTGCACATCTCCCCAGGGCAAGGGTAACACCCAGAGCCAGGCTGGCTCTGCCTCAGAAGAGTCACTGCATGGCAAAGGGCTGGGGGCAGACACACCCAGGAAGGTGAATTTACTTGTTTGTAGTTGTAGATCAAGGCAGTGACAGAGAACAGGCTCCAAAATGTGAAAAAAGGGACCAACACTGAAGTCAGTTCCCACACCTCGGGTACTCAGATCCCACAGCAAGACTGGCCATGCTTCAGTGGCCTGCTAAGGATTGCCTAAAATTCAGTGTTTGCTCAGCATCCTTGAAAGCTCCCACGTGCCCGATCTGAAGAGTGTAATTGTGCCCAGGAAATCTCCTCTCTGGGGAATCTGTATCTTGGGGTGAAACACGTGGAAATTCTTAGGTGTCCATCACAAAATGTGAGCAGGCTGTGCCCGAACCAGCTCAGGAGGTGCCCCAGCCTGCCCTGGCCACCTGCACTGTCTGGTGGTGTCCTGACCTTCTCCTTCCACGTGCTCTGAGAGGTTTCCTGAGAACCTGAGAGGCTCTGGGTAGGACCAACACCTCAGGAATTTTCCCACTTACACTCCCCAGAAAACCCAGCTTAAATACCTGCCCATCACTGCTGTGAGTTCCTCAAAGGCTGCAGCCCCAGCTTTGCTCCCTGTGACTGAAGGAGAAAGGAGTGGGACCCACCCGCAGCTGGGAGCCCAGAACAGCGGGCAAGGGACCAAATTCACAGGTACCCTCATCCCTGGGAGGCACCAGTCCATGGATCCCGCCTCTGAACACCAGATCTGGCCACCAAGTGCTTGTGGAGTCCATTCACCAGGAGCCAGCATCCAGCTTCACTCCCCCTGCCAAGCAGACAGTGTCTATATATCTTTAAAAACTTGGATCTAAATCACCTCACAGGGCGTCTGTCCTCCTCTTAGGACTATCTTCCACAGATCAAACAAATTTCCAAACCTGTTGGACATTTTTGTGGCCCTATTTTTTCTCTTTGTCAAGCCTGCTGATGCATGGGGACAATATTTCTGTCACATTGTATTCACCGGAACCATGCAATAAAATATGTATGTATGAATTGCCATATCTCTGGAATATATGAATTCTCATAAACTCACCAGATGTTTTGAAGCAAGCACCGGATTTTAACTGTGACATTTAAACTCAAAAAGGCCAATCTCCAAAACAACTCTGATTCTTATTTATTTCAGCCTATTTACATTTTTTAAAGGAAAGAATAGAAACTTTTTTTTCTGGTTTTAGAGGAAAAAAAAAAAAGAGGAACAAAGTTGTCATTCCATTAATACTTCTTAATAGAAAGACGAAAGTAATAGAAAGATGAAAATAATAGAAAAATGAAACTGAAAGATTTCAAAGAACTTAGCCTTACAAAAACAAATTTCCCAAGAGAAATTCTCCATAAGCTTAACCACAAAATATTTATGGACACAAAGTAAGGACATAATTTCTTTTCTGACTAAAGGAACAAAATATTTATAAATTAGAAGCATTAGAATAAAGGTCTCTCCTGAATGGGCTGGATTGATTATAACCACATCAGCACAACAGGATTAAAACAGTTAAAATTTTCAAAACTGCAATAGCAAAGTGACACCTGTACTTCTACTGGACTTCAGAACAAGTCACTGAGTAGGTCAGGATATCAAAACAGCACTGGGCACTTACCTCCAGTCATGTGAATCCATCTCCAGGGCTCTGGATAATGAGAGTTGAGGCAAGCTGTTTATCTGCAAACATCTGTAAGTGTCTTAATCTTTACCTAATTCCACACAAAGAATCTCACCCATTCTGTGAAACCACAGCCCATAGGACCAAGCAGAATGTAAATTCAATGTAAATGCAATGTCAGTGCCAGTCACTGTACCTCAAAGTCCCAAGGAACAGGGCTCAAAGAACTCTTGGAAGATGAAGGACCCTGTCCTTTTTCCCTGTGACATGGGATCAATCCTACCTGTGATATTTTTCACCAATGTTTAGCCAACCTCCCTTTACAAAAAAACACCGAATGTGAAAATAATGCCCCAAAATCTTCTTTCACACAGAATCCTGCTGTGATCAGAATACCCTGATGACCAATTCAAGATGATTTTTTTTGCCCAGACCTGTCAGAGGTTCGGGTTCACAGCACGACTGCAGAAGCACCGATTGCAGAGGCAAAACAAGAAAATTGAAATTCTTTTGCATCACTGGGCCCAGTGAGTGGTACAAGGTGCATTCAGACACGAGCCACAGAGCATATGCATCCATCTGATCTGACTCCACCCACACTGTGCCTTTCCAGTGTAACTGACTTGGCAAAAGGAATTTAGAAAATCCTACAGAGACATTGGCCATCCCTGGATATACAACTTGGCTTGGCAGAAAAACAAAATATTTCATTAAGATCAAACTGACACTATATTGCTGTACAGATAAAGGTAAAAATGGTAGAAGCTGGCTGGGAACAGGGGATATTTCATGTCTTTCATGGAGGGGTAGGTGGATTGATGGACAGACAGATAGATACTGTACAACATATTCCCACAACTGGATTTAAGAAAACCCATAATAGTAAAAAGCAAGCAAAATAATAAAAAGTAATAAAGGATTACCAGAATTAAAGTTTTCTGTACACTAAATTGGAGAATATCACTCCTAAATCATGGCACTGATCTTCCTGGACCTCGGTGTAGTGTCAGAACTAGGCTGGAAAGGTGCCTTCCATGTCCTGCTTGGCTCAAAATCATCCTAGGACTAAAATTTCAGGATATCATTTCCTTGTTGAGAGCAGCTCTCAGCACGAACATGCTCTATGGGGATAGTTTGCTAGTGGGTTTTTTGCAAGTCCATCCCGAACTATGACTTTAAAAAGGCCAAATAAGCACTTTTAAGTGGTTGATCACAAAACACTGATAAACAGAGAAGACCTCCCAACAAACTTTGAGTAATTCTTCTGCAAGATAGATGCATTTCTGCTTAGGAGTTAAAAAAAAAAAAAAAAAATGTCCCTATTTTCACTAAGAATAAAACACAGTATTTTTTCCTTGCCTTATACTTGAAAAACATTAAACTTTCCTTGACATAATTTCCTCACAGAATTAATTCTGAGGCAGACACCTGGCATGAGATATTTCAGTCCAAACTGTGCACATTTGTCAAAGGTATGAGTGTCTGAAAGCAGGTCCTTGTAATGGAAAGTGTCAGGCAGCCTTAAATACACAGAGCTCTCGGCCTGCCCGCAGTGCAGCTTTTAAATGAAACAATCATTTCATCGCAGAGATTTAAAAGCCCAGCCTGTGTTCACTGTAAAACTTCCTCCTGGTCTTCCAGACAGGCAGCTTTTGTGCTTTAGCCATAGGTCAAACCTGTTATAAACACAGTTCTTTTTCTCCAACTTTGTGTCTCATAATTATTGAACTGTGAAGTTTTAGTGGGCAGCAATACACAGAACCTGGAATATTCTTTGGTAATGGCTCTGTCCAAAGTAGGAGAAATCTTGAAGATGTGTCTTCCACTGGCTAAAATTACACACTGAGATTATTTAAATCAGCTTTTTCTCAAATTCTGACTCCTTGCTTGCTTTCCTGTCCTGCTGTTTAAGATGGCCTACTCCATAAAGACTGAAAGTGAATTCTCATGCTACTTAAATGCTGGGTAATGACTGTATTTAATGCTTGCAACTTGTTTTCAGAATTAAATAATAAGATTTTTCAAAGGTTCTTATTCTGACTGGGACATTTTTCATCTTCTTGAACTTAAATAATTTTAGTATCTAGAAATATGTTCTAAATTAAGGCCAAGGCTATCAAAGCATGCTGTATGAGGCCTCAAATTTTAACGTTATTTCAGAGGTGAAAACTTCTGTATTGACTTAATCTTGCTCCAGGTGATCTGTCCTTTCCCTACAAGAGGATTTGAAAGACAAAAACTTCTTCCTTTACCTACAGCTATTGCTTTAATGATTTATCTCCCTCTAGCCCAGTAAATATGACAGAGGCATAACCCTCAGTGGTCTCTGCAGGGCAGCATTTATAGGTTCTGCTCTCCAGAACAGGTTTATGGAGCTGAACTTTCTGTAAGCACATAAACCTGTGCCCTGCCATAAGTCTGTAAAGCAACAGCTGAGTCCTAGTGCTAGAAGGGGGAGGAAAAGTAAAGCATAAAATTTAAAATAAAATATAGCTACAATAGTTTTTACATTAGGGAAATCTTTAAAGCAGAAATGATGCACAGCAGTTGTCAGAGAAGAACAGTCAATGCTATCATGAGTTTGAAAAAAGTTCTCTCTGTTAATTTATGCAAAACTTAAGGCTGCTGTGTAAACTATGTGGGAACTTACTTGAAATATTGATGCTTAAAATGGTACTCTAGTCCTTCGTTTTCTTTCTTTCTTCTTCTTTTTTTCTTTTTTTTTTAAGAACACTTACTGAAATTTATGTTGACAAGCTGCAGACAGAATGATGGAGTGGCCCTTTTCTGATCTGCAGTTAGAAGTCATTTGCATCCCTCCACCTCACTCTCTTTTTTTCCACAAAAGGAAGTTTCTTTAACTCAGTTATCAATCAACAAAAGCTCTGAAGGGCTATTTCATACAACAATTTGTTAAAGTGACGCCAGTGGTATCAAACACACAGCTCTTCAGTAATAGCCTGAAAAGATCTATGTCACTGTGTTATTAATTGTAGAAGCAAAAGATTTTAAAGCCATTAGCACTGACTGCCTTTGCTTCCAAAGAGAATATTTTTTTTCTCTGAAATTATTATTCCTTCTTCTATTTTCATTGCTGTTCCAAAAGCTGGAAAGTTTAGTCATCTATGTTATCAAAACTCATTTTTGCAAGTGATGCCTATCAATACAATTTTTTTAAACAAAACATTAAACAGCAATAAACAAGCTAAAGAAGCGAATAAATTAACTAATGGTTTGCCCATTGTCCAGGGAGTATGGTTTGGTATTTATTATATGACAAATATAAGCAGTAGAATAAGGGTTGTTCAACAGTTTGACAAACAGAGGAATTTAGAACTGCATTTCTTAGGCACTGTGAAAATGTATAAAGTGCTGGTTTGTTTTTAAGTTTCCATTAAGTACTGGTTGAGACAGACCAGGTGTGCTTTCCATGAGATTTTCTCCCAGAGACAGGTTAGTTGTTCACTTGCCCTGTTAGTGATGGGGGCAGAGGTTTTGAGCTGGCAGAGGGGTCTGTGGCCTAAAACCCTTCCCCATCCCAGTAAATCCAAGCAGGCATTGATCCATGTTGGACACAGAGAGTCAAAGAATCAGAGGCTGGTTTGGGTTAGAAGGGATCTTAAAAACCATAAAACTCACTCCATGGGCAGGGACTCCTTCCCCTATCCCAGGTCACTCCAAGCCCTGCCCAGCCTGGCCTTGGACACTTCCAGGGATCCAGAGCAGCCACAGCTCCTCTGGATACCCTGTGCCAGGGCCTGCCCACCCTCACAGGGAACATTGTGTTCCTGATATTTGATCTAACCCTGCCCTCTTTCAGTTTGAAGCCATTCCCCCTGGTCCCGTCACTCCAGGCTCTTACAAAGTCTTTTCCCACCTCTCTTGTGGGTTCCCTTCAGGCACTGGGAGGCCACAATGAGGTCACCCCAGAGCCTTCTCTTCTCCAGGCTGAACAATTCCAGCTCTCCCAGCCTTTCCTCACGGCAGAGCTGCTCCAGCCCTCTGGTCTTGGGGTTTCCCCTCTGGATTCACTCCACAGCTCCAGGTCCTTCCTGTGCTGGACCCCCAGAGCTGGAGTAAGCTGTGCAGGTGGGCTCTGAGGGCAGAATCCCCTCCCTTGACCTGCCCACTCTGCCTTTATGCATATTTCTTTTTGCCCCTGTACAGTACCACCTATACACCAAGATATTTGGACTATATTTGAAAACTTGTAATTGTATCCCGCTGGTTTAGCAGCATTGCTAAAGTTCAGTAAGTGCATTGACATGACAAAATAACCAGACTGTCTTTAGCCAGTGTGCTCTGATTCTCCAAGGGCTCGTAACTTGGATTATTTCTTCAAACATCACTTTTATCTCCATGCCTTGAGTGGGTCATCCCCCCATACTGAGTTATTCACCAATATGATTACAGAACTGGGACAAAGGTGGTATATTTTTACCCTGTGGAGGAGTTGTGGAGGAGTTAATCTTGGCATTTTCCCATTATTCCAGTGATAAATTTCCCTAAGGGTCCCTTTCTTTCTGTCTGAACTCCATAGTGCATACCCTTATTAAAGGAAATTTCTTTAAAGGTCTTTTGACTACAAAAAATGGATATGCCTTTGTTGTGGGAGTGAAGGCACATTCTTTGAAAGTATGTTGCATCACAGTGGGTCTGAAGTGAAAACTTTTCCAAACTTTAAAGTGATGTTTGGGTGCAGCTCCTTTTATAGCTAAAAAATCATAAACGTAAAGGTGAGAACTGCAGATTAAGAGAAAGAAATATAGAGGCAGACCCGCTATTTTACAAGGAGTTTAAGCTATTTAAATAACAAATAGCTCTTCACCTGGTGTTAAGATGACTAATAGCCCAGATAAAAGGCAGTATTTGGGTGCATAAACCAGATTTAAATGGATTTCAGCTGCTTATTTCCAGAATTTTAGTCAAAGCAACAGAGTGCCTCTAACTCTTCAGAGCTGTTTAGGGCAGGAACGACCCGTATGGGTCAATTATCACATCAGTTCAGGGGACAGTTGGTTCTCCTTGCTGCATTCATTTCTCCACAGAGCCAGTGAGGTGACCTTTCCCTATGGCATCAAGAAGAGATTTCTGTTAAAATTCTATGTCCTCTCTTCTCCGTCCTTTTTAATTTCCCTCTGCTGCTTTTTCTCATGCAATCCAGTAGCAGAACTCTCTAGTGAATTTTGGGATGCAGTTCTTTTGAATCTTTGCACTACACAGTTTTTCTCTGGGTCAGGCAGAACTGGCTGTAAGGAGCTTTGAGCTGAAGACACATCATATGTGTAAACGGTGCCATTTCAAAGCTCCAAATTAATATATGCATGCAACCATGCCGAGCTTATTACTGCAACAATGTACAAGACAGTAAATAAAGTCTGGCATAAAACTTTATGCAGATTCTTCCTCCAGTTGGAAGAAAAATAATACAAATCAAGACTGGGTGTTAGAGGATTGATAAAGTGGGGTTAGGTAAGAAAAGAACAATTTTGTATCAACCCCCCCAGATGGAGTATCTGGTGAGTAAGAGTTTACTGTAAATTTGCACAGAGGGCAAAGAGGCAGGAAAGGGGAGACTTGGGGCTTTGCTGCAGGTGCTCCAGAGACACTGGGATGTGCACAGGGCTGTGGAGCTGGGAGCTGCCATCAAGGATGAACACACACCCTGCTGGCAGTCAAAGTTGCTTTTCGTGCCACCATCAAACCCTGATGCAACAATTTAATCCACTCTCTTTTTCGAGCAGATGAAAGTGATATCTTTTGCTGTTGGGCCCTCAAATGAAATAAAACACTGCTGGTTGGAACTAGCCAAATCAGTCCTTTCATGAATTTTGATTGGTTTCCGTGGAAACACTGGTAAACTCCATTTAGCACCAGGTCCAAGTCTGAACAAAGGAACTGCTGAGTGAAGTCACAGCATCTTCCTACCACGTGCATGGCAGAGAGATGTGTTTGCAGGTAACACTGGTAATTGTGTGAACATGCACAGTTATGTGAGTGCACTAGAGAGCCAAGAAATTGGGCAAGAAGCATCCATCAGTTCCAATTAAGAAAGAGGAAAAGATAAAGCACACGTTAAGTGAAATATATGCAATGCTGTTGCTCTTATTCAACACGTAGGTTTAAAAATTAGATTGATTTTCAAGATAGAGGAGAAGTCTGAAGAAACTGAGCCTTCCCAAGGAAGCTGAGAAGCTCAGTGTCTCTCTGAATTGTCTGTGTTTTATCACTGGCCAAGGTGATATCAATACCTTTCATTCAGTGGCAGGAGGCTGTGTCAGGGAGGGTTAGGTTGGCTCTCAGGGAAAGGCTCTTCTTTCCCCAGAGGGTGGCTGGGCACTGAACAGGCTCCCCAGGGCAGTGGTCACAGCTCCAGCCTGGCAGAGCTCCAGGGCTGTGTGGACAATGCTCTGGGACACAGGGTGGGATTCTTTAGGTTGTTCTGTGCAGGGCCAGGGGCTGGACTCGATGAGTCTGGTGAATCCCTTCTAACTCAGGAAATCCTGTGACTCCTCTTGCTGCTTCTTCTCAAGCTGATCTGGCTGCACTCTCATCTTCACAAGCATCAGCTCTTCTGTGGCTCTCATTCGTGTTTATTAGGAGCAACACCAGGAAATTGATGGAGTTTCTCCTGCTATAAAATAACATAAAGAGGAAAGTAAAGCATGTTCTCTCTCCAAGGCTTGTTTCACAGCCTAGTGGGTTAATATATCAGAACTAATTAACAGTCTGATGAGGACCCCATGCAACAGTGTGGAGTACTTGTGTGCTGAATGCAGGAGACAACAGTTATTGCATCCAGATGAAGGTGAGAGAAGAGCTGGTAATGTGGGGCTTTTTGAATTTTAAGGACCCATTATTAAATATCTTGAAATCACATATCAATCTGCTTGTAAAATGCTGAGTTCAGTGACCAGGAGTGAAAACAACGATGCTGAGACTTTATAAAAATGGGGTTTTAAACTTTTTTCCCATTATTAGGTGTTCCCAGCTTCCTGAGAATTGAATTTGATTTTTATCTTTCTGGATTCCTTGTCCTAATCAGAGTCTGTGCTGGCATTGCTCATTATCAGCTATCGTGAGCAATACAGGGCGAGGTGAAAACATGCAAGACTTGCCCTGTCTGTGCTGAATTTAAAGCCATGGAGTTATTTAGGTGTTACTCTTTTTTTTGGCTGGTTTATTGGTTGGTTGGTTTGGTGAGTTTTTTTAGAAACAGGAAACATGGAGTTGAATAATGACTAAATATTTCATATAATATAAAACAAAGTGGTTGCTCAAAGCTTTTCCCTGAAATATTTTACAAACTTTTGCCATCTTTGCATTTCTTACAAGTGTTTGACTGGCAGAGTAAATCAGCTGCATAAGTGATTTTTTTCATGATGTATTTGTGTAGTAACCCACAAAGTCCTCATTTAATAATTTGCATGTTCTTTATTTAGAAAAGTTCTTTAAACAGAGTGAGGGTTTCAGACCAGGGAATCAAAAAGGCTCAGAGGTGACTAATTCCTGCACAGAGGTGACTGAGACCAGGAGAAATATGAAATTCCTAATGCAGAATTTATTTTTGTTTTCCTGGAGATTCCTCTCCTCTTTATCATACTGGATTTTAAGATTTCTATCAGAAACCCGAATTTTCACAGTTAGCATCTGGAGAACAAATGCTGTGTATTCATTCCTACATTTAATGATTTTTCATGGGGTTTTTTTATGTTTTAACAGTCCTGCCTTCCTTTAGATTGCAGGAAAAGGGGAGAGTGTAAGTCACTAAAAAAGGGAGAGGGAATAATTCTCTCTTTAAACATTGTATATATTAATGAAGATGCAATGTAAAAAAATATGCAAAAGAGAAGTATGTATATGTAATCACGATGGCTTCCTCTTTCCACTACACAGGAAAATTAAATAAAATGAAGTGTTAGGAGAGTCAAACTGGACAATGTGTTGTATTCACTGCATGTTAGAAAGCCAAGAAGTTGTTTCCTAGGGAAGGCTGTGGCAATAGGGGAGGTACCAGGGATATTTGTAGGGGTAACAAGGCTCCCATGGCAAGGGGCAGCAGGGACAGGGAGTGACAAAGTGACCACAGCCCATTCCCCATCCCCCTGTGCCACTGCAGGGGATGAGGAGGGAATCTGGGAGTGAATTTGAGCCTGTGAAGAAGGGAAGGGTGGGAACGAGGTGTTTTTAAGATAAGTCACACCCTACTGATGTGACTGGTAATAAATTAATTTCCCCCAGGAGTGTCTGTTCTTCCCATGACAGTAACTGCTGAGTGGCCTCCCCCTGCCTTTGTTTCACCCCAGAGCCTTTAGTTCCTTGTTTTTCCTCACTCCTGTCCAGCTGGGGAGGGAAGTGATGGAGTGGCTCTGGTGGGCACCTGCTGTCCAGCTGGGGTCAACCCACGGCCTCACAAAGCTCTCAGGAGTTGTTGTAGCTGATGACAACACAAGAGCTGGAAGATAAATTAAATTTAGTGCTCCACAGATCACAGCTCTTTAGAGGAAGGGTGCAAACAAAATGCTCAATAAATAGAATGATCTCATTATTTATTAAATAACTATGGGAATCTTCCTCAGAAATGTAATATGCCTTCCTAACATTTTGAGGACAGTCGCTTAACAATTTGTTGTTTTTAAGAAAGAAAATTGAGTTCACATTTGATCTTAACACTGGTTACATTTTAACTCAAAAGGGAATATATAAAGAAAAATATTTTTCTCTGATTTTTTAAAAAGAAGATGTATGGGGTAATACCACATCATTTATTCACAGATTTAGTTTAACATTTGTAAAGGTTTGTTGTTTTTTGTTTTTTCTTAAGTGACATTTGTGTTAAATCTTATCACTTAATAATTTATATTATTTTTGTAGTAGTCGAGTCTGAAAATTAATTCTTTCTTTTTTTTTTTTTTTTTTTTTTTTTTTTTTTTTTTTTTTTTTATGGGAGTGGTTTGTTCATCTCACAAACTTTGTTGAAGAAAATAATTTTATGGATAAATGTCTCCACCTAGAGCTTTCCTAGAAAAAGAATTATTTAATAAATCATAGTTTTGCATATAGTGTATTTAAAATCCCACATTACAATGATTTATCAATAAAAGCTTCCTTTTTTGGATCCTTCATCATTCTTCTTGTGAGATGCCATTTTCACAATCCATTCTATACATCAGCTGAGACATTCAGAGGATTTTCTTAGAGATACGAGGATTTTATATTACAAAAAAACATGTGAAAGGCTGTTTTTACAGTTTGATAATAATAATAATAGGAGAATAAGGGGGGGTGTTAATTCATCCTGCATGTATCTCAGGTTTCTCATTTCCTTTCCTTTAAAGTTCTGCTCTCTTTTCAGTTTCAAAGCCAATGGGTGCTTAAACCATGGTTCTAAATTAATAACTCCACTGACTGCAGCTCTTTAATGCTGCCATTGACACAATGAGAAACCCCTAAGGAGCCTGTCCCTGGGAGCAGGAGGTTTGCCTGCAGCCCAGGAGGTTTCTCTGCAGCTCAGGAGGTTTGCCTGCAGCCCAGGAGGTTTCTCTGCAGCCCAGGAGGTTTCCTGCAGCTCAGGAGGTTTCCTGCAGCCAGGAGGTTTCCTGCAGCCCAGGAGGTTTCCTGCAGCTCAGGAGGTTTCTCTGCAGCTCAGGAGGTTTCTCCTGCAGCTCAGGAGGTTTGCCTGCAGCTCAGGAGGTTTCTCTGCAGCCCAGGAGGTTTCTCTGCACCCAGGGTTTCTGCAGCTCAGGAGGTTTCTCTGCAGCCAGGAGGTTTGCCTGCAGCTCAGGAGTTTTGCCTGTAGCTCAGGAGGTTTGCCTGCAGCTCAGGAGGTTTCTCTGAAGTTCAGGAGGTTTCTCTGCAGCCCAGGAGGTTTCTCTGCAGCCCAGGAGGGTTTGCCTGTAGCTCAGGAGGTTTCTCTGAAGTTCAGGAGGTTTCTCTGCAGCCCAGGAGGTTTCTCTGCAGCCCACTGAGGAGTGAGAGCAGCAGCCCTGGGCTGGCACTGGGAGAGGGACTGGAGGCAGACAGAAAATGCCTTAGTTAGGAAAGACTCTTGAGGTGAGACTGCTAGGCAAGAGTGGAAGGCTAATTAATTCAACACTTCTGCTTTAATTAATAGAATTGTGCAAAGAAACATGACAGGTAAGTCAGGAACAGCTGAACTTCACAACCAAAGGCAGTGAAATTCCTCAAAACTTGTCAATACTTTGTACTATAAATGGTCAGAAATTGTAAGTTCTTTAGAACAGTGAACAAATCAAAATTGTGTGCTTTCACCTGGTCATGTCAAAGACTGTTTTTGCTTCCTGGAATAATAGCTCAGAGTGTTCCTTTTTTTTATTTTTTTAATGAATAGTTATGAGAAATATTGCCCTAAGCTCTGAGCTCGGTTCCCAGACATCTCATTTGCAGAATGCCCTTACAAAGTTTGCACTTCTGTTTTTAACAAAGTGGATGCTCTTTATTTCAACAGCCAAACTATTAAAACTTCTAGACAGGGCAGCGAAACTGACTCAGCATGAGAGTTTGAAAAGGCACAAGTGTAGTGATGTTAAAAATATCAAATAACTTCCTTTAGTTGACAGGCACAGTGGTTATTGCATCTGGAAACAACTCAGTTTCTGCTGCTGGGATCTGGTCCTGGAACCATCCCTGGCCTCCACTGGACACTCCAAATCTCATTTATTGGGATTTAATAAGAGACTTTTAACTGAAGACAGATGAGACTCACACAGCATAGCTTAGCCCACGTAGACTCCAGATTTAACCCCACACCTTCTACAGTGTCACCATTTCTTGGGTTTTCATGATATTCATGTCTCATTAAAGAAAAATACACTTGATTTCACCTACTGCCTGTTTAGCTAACTCAGGTCTGTGAATGGGAGCTGTCTACTCAGGCAATGGAAAAATGTCTGTGTATTCTCCTCCATAAGGCCCTTAGACCCTTAGAGTGGTCTTCTAGGCTGATCTGAATTTCCAGGAATTACATCCCCCAACAGCTTCCTTGATGTTAAAGTTGCTCAGAAAAAATAGTTGTTAAAAATAGTTCTTAAGGCCAAAAGAAAATGTGTCCAATACTCTTAAAGTATACATTATACTCAGGTATCTTTTAAAATTATTTTTTGTTATCATTTTAAAGATTAATAACCTAGAGATGCCTTATTAATACATGTCACCTTGAAATCTATTGGGAAAAGGGAACATATTCTCTGTTTCACCCTGTGCTAGTACCTGTTTATTACTTTTTTCCAGTCTTGCTCTGGACTTTGCTTCACTGTATTTTGTCAGATCCTCTGGAGAATCTGAATAAAACCAGCAGCCCAAGTTTTCACTCAGTTTGCAAGGCACACACTTGCAGCTGAGGACACACAGCTTTTGTATTTTTTAGGTGTGGGGTGGTGTTTGCCACTGTCTCACATTCACAGCAATAAATGGCTTATGGCCATTTCAGATTAGCAATACTATCTCCTAATTAAATCCCTGAAAATATTAAATCCTTGGAATAAAATAAAACACTCCTTTTCTTTTATTGTGCACTGGCACTTTTTTTTTTGTCTGTGGAGAAAGATGGGCAAGTACAGCCAGAAATTTATCCTTTACTAAAACAGATGTAAAGATTGGGAAAAAAAAATGTCTTGGACCAAATCAGGAGTTATTATATTAACCTGAGATGAACTGACTTGACAAGACATGACACTCAGGCAGGTAAAGTTGTTAAACTGGAATCACACCAGGAGTTGTTTAGTATGAGGATTTCTAGAATTTACTTTTGCCAGATTTTCAAACTGCATTAAGATTTTTACCTCACTGTCATTAGGTGTCTTAGCACTGCAGTGCTCTCAGATAAACTTTGAGCAGATGAGTGAGGCACACACACCTTTACTCCAAGACATCTTTATACCCATTTTTTCTCTTCTGGGATAAACACGTGAGGACATCAGCACATTTATAGTGATCAACCTATTTGATTTCAGCTGATGGGATCTGGGCAGGGCCAGGAGCAGCAGTGGCCAACCTCCCTCACACCTATAAAAGAAACCTCGGGCAGGGAATTTCCCTCCAACAGGGCAGGGAAACAGGTGTGACAGTGTTGATGGTTGGACTTGATGATCTTAAAGATCTTTTCCTACTTAAGTTGTTCCATGATTTGCCTTGCTGTTAGCTTTTACCCTGTGTTACATGCAGCCTTTATTACCAGTTTCTTGTTTCAGCCCATTAGCTCTGATTCTTCCCAAATCCCACAACAGGCTGTGGATGTGCTTCTACCATCTTTTTCCCAGATCAAAAATCCGTTTATTAGCTGTCTTAAAGCTGCTTATGATATTCCCTTTCATTACCTGCTGTGCAGTGGTGATATCTATGGCTGGAACACATTAGGTACAAACAACAACCTCTTCAGCAAACTGTGAAAATGGCAATTTCTCAAGCAGATCATTGCTTGAGCACAATCACAACCATCTTCTCCAGTGCTGAAGACATCAGTGTTATTCCCTACATACCTGCTGAGCTGCTCAGGGACTATTCTGGAGTAAAAACCTGAGCCTGTTTTGGTCTGCCTGCAGGTATTGGTGAAAAAAAACTCCATTTACTCTCTTTATTCTTCTAATTAGACTTTGAAAACATTAGTATCCATTTTGTTCTTCAAATCTCTTTCTTTTTGGGAGGGGTTGCTCTGGTGGGAAATGGGGACAAGTGTCTCTGTCAAGCACAAGCTTCGTTTGTTTGCAGTCAGGAAGGGCACTCCAGCTCTGCCTCGAATATTTAGTCCAACACCACTCTGCTGAGTGCATTCTTCTGATGCCATCAAGGACATCACAGCATATCTCCAAAAAGATGATGTTTACCCTTTGTTCAAATACTTTTATGAATGTCTCTTTTCAGGCAATACATTTCCTATTGTTGGCAAAGAGTTTATCATCCACCTTAGAGCTCAAAATTCATTCCCCATTACCTGTGGCCTTTCTTTTTTAAATCATATCTTTTTTCTTGTCAGATCCCTGGCTTCTGTCCCAGAGTTCAATTAAAAATTAACAAACATCCTATTTGCTTTGAGCTTCTCTGCCACTCTGCTGCTCCTGTGGTGCTCTCCATGGCTCCTGTAAAGAATTAAACATAACTTGGAGCACTTTATCATCCCATCCTCCTGATCTTCTGCCAGCCCACCTGCTCAGCACCTTCTCTGCTGGCTGGCAGGAAAACCCCAAGGTTTCCCAGTCTCCTGGCTCTTTTCACACACCTTGCTCCAGGATGTCCCTGCATTTTGGTCTGCATGAGAGCTGGGTAAACAACTCCTCAGCTGGGTCAGGATCTGCCAGGCTCCACAGAAACCTGCCTGAGTGCACAAGCTGCTGCCTGCAATTCCCCTTCTCAGTGAGACTTCTGATACTCACTGATTTCCCCTTCTTCCCCCAGAGCCAGGCAGCATGGAAAGTGGGCAGCAGGCTCTTGGGAATCAACCAAAAAAGCCACATTGTGCTTCTGTCCAGTAGGACTCACCAGTTTTTCCTCCCTTGAAAAAAAATTCCTTCTCAGAGCATTAACTTCCTTTCCCTCCTCACCCTTTGAGACCCACAGCCCACCCAATATTGAATGCTGCCTTCTGATCTGCCAAAATAATTCCCATGGCAGGAATCTCTTAGCTTGCATTTTCTAAAGGACAAAGATGAATTCCTAAATCTTCTTGAAACAGGATGGACAGATTCCCATGGCATCACTGAATTAAAGCCATAAAAGTAATAATTTTATGAGGGAAGGAGCCCAACAGCTGTCTCTGCTACTGTGGACTCAAAGAAGTCAGTGGCATTGCTTTGCCTAAGGCAGCCCATTTTCTGTGAGGGGATACAGGATGTTTGTCTCCAGAGCTGCTAAGCTGAGGCATTTCAGCTGCACTAAATGAATTTTTTAAAAGTGCAGGTGAGCAATGAGAAGGTATTTGGCTCCCAAGGAATATATTACAGAAGAATGTGTTGTTGTGAGTTCTGTCTCCTGGCAAGCTCTGTGGAAATCAGAAACTACAAATTTTTCTTCTCCTTTTGTCTGTTTAGGAGAATATTTTCCACAAATAAAAGATGAATTGAACTGAACAAAGCTTTAAAAAACAGCTTTTTAAAATAAAATTTTTTACATTCAGCTTGGAATAACACAACCCTGCATCTGTTTTATGGAGCATAGGATTCTGTGCTAAGCTTCATAACAGCTTATTAAATGAGACAGCCAGGTATCCAAGGAGATGGGATTGAAAATAAAGGTTTTTTGGGGAAATTTTTCAAGCAGCACAAGTGGGTACCTGCTGTAAAACTCCAGCTTTCAAAGGACTCATTAGTGCAGCATAGGCTGCCTGGCAGTTCACAAGCCAGGAAATATGATCACACATCAGTGGATGTTTTAATAAGGTTAATGGATTATTATTATTTTTTAAAGTAACTATGATAACATAATAATGATAAAGCATTTTTAAAGACACCTGTTAAGTGTGGCTGCCAATTCCACGTGAGACCCATCTCACCTGTGCTCGAAGGAAAAAACAATTCATCTATAATGAAAAACTGTCCCAGCGGTGCATTAGCAAAGTCTCAGTGTAAAAGACAAATTACTCAGTTAATGGGCTTGATGTCCATTTAGCCAGGATGTACCAGCACATGATGGTGCTCCACAGAACAGCTTGGCATGGAAGGAACTTGTGCAAACTCAGTTAAAAAGTGATGTCTACTTGTGATTCCAGAGGTTCTTGTCATATCCTCATTTGTCATCCCATCTCTCCAGAATGAGGTTCTTTCCCTAGTGTTTAACAGGCAGAGTGTGAATGTGAAGAATTAAGGCTCCTCACTGCCCTCAAGCATCATAGTGTTAGGAGGGATTACTAATTAGGTCATCTGTAGCTCTTCACAGATTGCACCTCTAAGGGACCATTTCTTTCATCACATGTATGTGATCTCTTTTCGATTTTGAACATCCCAGAGGTCATCTCTACAATGAACACCTCCGATTCAATGCATCAGGTTACTTTTTTGCATAGGTCTGAAATCAGAATTTCAATTAGAGACATTAAAAACACATCAATGGATGTGCATACTGGACCCTAAACATCTCTGCTTTGCCCCTTTATCTTTGCTAAGCCTTCTTCATAGCTCAGAGCTGTCTGTGTAGAGAGCTAAGGAGGAGAAAATTCAACCAAAGACACAGAAATATTCAAAGGAAATACCAAGATCCACAGAAAAATTAATTCCGAGAGCATTAAGCGGTTCAAACAGACTATAATTCTAAAAGAATCATTAAAATAGAGATAATTAAAAAGGTGGTTCTGCAAATCCATGCTACCTTGTGAATTCTGAATCTTTAAGAGGGTTGTAATCTCCCCAGGATTGTGGGAGGGAGGCAGAGGCTGGGTGCTGTGTCTCCCAAATCCTACACTAAAACCAGGATAAACTTCGCCTATCCCTAAGTAAACAACAGCTCAAGGGATATTGAATTACTGAAGCAAAAGAGAAGCTCTACTTTTTTATGCTGCTTCAGGACAGTTCTCAGACACCTCCAAAATCCTTTGGAAGAAAAACTAGCATCAATCACAAGGACTCTTCTGAAGTAGATTGATGTAGACAAAAAAACAAGATGTAAGGGCTGTAAATTTAGAGATCACCAGTTTTGTTAAATATGTTCATATTCTGTATATTTATTATCATTTATTTAGTTCATAATTACACCTCAAACTGTTTAGCACTAAATGTCCACCATCCCTGAGAAAAGAAGCAAGTATTTATCAGGCACTATTACTGGCTTCTATTTTCTCCTTTCTTTTTATAAATTAATTAACAGGTTAAAAAATTATAAAAAGGGAAAGTTAAACAGGTGAACTATGGAGAACCCTTGAAATTGCTCAGAACCTTTGGTGAATAGACAGTTGAACAGCTATTGTTCAAGGAAAAAAAAAAGACAATCATTATAAAATTAGAGATTGCTCTCTGAGAATGCTGATTCCTAGGTCCATACCAAAAAAAGCTGTGAATATTTGTATGACACATTTCTGGAACAAGCAAGAGCACTGTTAGTGCCATGACAAAGACCTTGCTGTCTTTGGAGCCTACAAGGTGCTGATGTGATGGGTGAAAAGGGAGATGATGATGAAGCCCCAGGCAAAGCACTGCAGTATTTCATAGAGCATTATTATGCCCAGAAATGGCAACTTTGCCTTAAAAACTATATAAATACCTTTAATTTATAATTCTATTTTCCACCACAAGTCATGTTAAAATTAAAAATATAAAAATAAAAATGAAAATGAGGAAAAGTTTAGCATTTGCCTTGGGGAAGTGGTTTGAGAAAGTAACTTAATAATTCTGCCCTTCCTTCATGGGATTGTGTTCTTGTCATGAGCTGCCTGTCAGGTACCCAGGGTGTGAAAGAAGCCACGAGCATAATTTTCTTCATAAACAAAAATAAACTGCAGTAATTGTTCCTCCTGATTGTAATTTTCTACTGAGTGACATAAACGGTGCTGTCATTTCTCTCGGTAGGTCATAATCGCACTGTATTTCATGTGAAATTAAAATGTTGACTGCAATGTCAAGGGTGCTTCATTCATGAGCTAAATAATTGAAATGGTCTCGATTAAGTCTCCAGATGGGAAGGGGACACATTCCTGCCTCTGCAGTCCAGGCCCTTGACTGGCTGCATTCTCTGGATTATTTTGCTTCATCCCTTAGCATTAAAAGGAGACATTTTCATATAAGAGTTTTAATTTTTTTAAAAAATAAGAATAACTTAGTTGTTGATCTCAAAGCTGTCTGGGACAGGTGGACACAGGTGCAGAGTCAGTCTCTGAACTCAGTCCCTGGGGACAGGGACAGTCCCAGGGAATGGCCTGAAGCTGGCTCACGGAGGGTTAGGTTGGCTCTCAGGGAAAGGCTCTTCTTTCCCCAGAGGGTGGCTGGGCACTGAACAGGCTCCCCAGGGCAGTGGTCACAGCTCCAGCCTGGCAGAGCTCCAGGAGTGTGTGGACAATGCTCTGGGACACAGGGTGGGATTGTTGGGGTGTCCTGTGCAAGGCCAGGAGCTGGATGCAATGATTCTTGTTGAGTCCTTCCAGCTGAGGATATTCTTTGACTCTATGCCATGATTCCAGGCTCCTTTAAAAGATAACCCCTCTTCTATGTAAATTAGGAGAGCAATTCCTGGTGATTTACATGGAAACTGGAACAGGCACAGAGCCCAAACAGGCAGGCACAAAACATGCACTGAAATCACCATTTCTGCACTCAGAGCCTGTGCTCAGGCAAACAAGGGCTTGAACTTCTCCTGCTGCCTGAGGGAACGAGGCTGGCAGCCCCTCCAGCAAGGGCTGAGATCAATTCAAGTCTTCCCTCTCACTTGGAAAGCCTCTGGCCAAAGCCACTAAGCACAGATTTATGTGGTTATTGTTCATCATCTGGGCTTGACAGAAGAGACCCCTTCTCTAATTCCTGTGATTTCCAGTGTGGAGAAGGGTGAGGAGCCAAACAAACAAGAGTGAGGAAACACCCACCATTTGTACAATAGCAAAATTAGGAGCAAGTTCAGAGTGCCGTGCCTGACTTAGAGTTGCACTCAGCTCCAACTGTTTTGTTTTATTGAAAAGGACATATTTGCTGTATTTGGTTTTTTCTCAAGTAAAGCACTCAGCCAACTGCTTGTTTCTTTATTACTTGTGGAATTGTTTATGTATTACCAAAAGTATAAACTAAAGATATAGTGAGAAGAAAATCACAGAGCTAGTAGATAAATTGCTGGGGAAAAAAAGTCCATGAATAATTCAAGCAATGGGACTCAAATTTTCTTAAAACTTCTTTCTTTTTCATAAAGAGAGGAAAATGAGTTTCATATGAACAAAATCCAACTAACAGCATTCTCTGTATGTGAGAAATGACAAATGTTGAGACTGACAGGTAACACTGGGAAAAAAGACTCTGAATTCAAATACTGTGCTGGAGAAAGATTAATGTTAACATAAGGAGAAAAACAGGATAATCACCATATAAAAAATACTCATCTTGGCTTAGTCCAATGCACCCAATAAATATGGCAAAGAGTTCACAGGTAAAATAACTCTACAATAAGCTCGTTAGTTAGATGATTAGTGATTCAGGAAATATTTCCTGAAAGAACACCCTCACATCTTCAGTCTGCAGATGTGGTGTTCAGTCAAGTATGTTTGGAGCCATATGAATTTATTTTTCAACAAGCATCAGCTGGAGCTGGGGTGAAAGATCCTGTGGGCACCCAGAGCATCACCACACTGATGGTTCAGACTGGAAGCTAATGAGAAAACTTTCTCTTATAGGAGTCTCACTTGATTTTCCTCTGATTCGTGGCAGGTTTTTACCTTATGACAATATATTTATTTTACCTAATAATAATAACAACTACTGCTTCTACACATGCTCTGTCTTTCAGTGATGTGGTAAAAATTATGCTGGAAAAATGTCTACTTTAACAGAGCAGCAGTCATAATCCAATAGACACGAGAGCTTCTTGTGCAGATCAGCACGCCATCCTGCTAAATGTCATATGCCAGGAGTGCAAAGAGATCCCTGCTCCCATAAATTTTATGGCTGTAACATCTGGCTGCAAAATAACTGGTAGAAAACTGGGTGACTTTTCTTCCAGCTCCCTTGGCCTCTCTCCCTTTTATTAACATCCAGTGTTTAGAGCTTTACATGCCTCTCTCCATCCTTCACTGATTACACAGTTCATGATCCCCACATATAAAGGTGATAAGAATGAAAGTAGGTTTAATCTGAAATTAATTGCATTTCAGAAAAAAAGGTTTTTTCAATATGTTTTATTTAATTGAGAGCAGACTAAACCATGCATTATAAAGGAATAGAATGCTTTGTAGGCTATAAGAAACATAATTCCTTTTTAAAAACTTTTTTTTTCCTTTCTCTCTCTTCAGTGAATAATTAATGAATTGAAGAGCTTACTGTGTTATTTTTATTCAAATCTTCTTGAGAAAGATATTGAGATTAGAGGAGATGGATGAGATAGAAATGTCTGTTTTTTTTAGTCACCCAAAGTTAATTAAAATAAACCTGACCTGCTATCTGCCCCCCAAAGTGTGTTATGGAAACAAGACTAACGGTAACACAGACAAATTGGCTTGTCTTGCTAAAACTCCTTAGGGTTAATTAAAAAGCATCTTATTCTCTGATGAGAGCTCCATCGGAGATGGGTACTTTTCCCCTCATTCCTATTACACATTTTCTGATGATTTATGATAAGATTTTGGATAACTAAACAAGAAAACTGATATTTGTATCAAAGAGAGGACAGCTTTTGCTTTAGCACAGGGAAAGAGCAGGACAGAGCCCAGGGTGCTCAGAGAAGGGAAGAGACAAAGCTACAGCAGCTTAAGGCAAAATCTTGTGGAAATGTGAACCTGCCAGATTCAAACCAACTGGGTCTGGTGTTGGAGCAACCTGGATCTCAGTGGGAGAGGGTCCCTGGCAGGGGGGCTGGAACTAGATGATCTTCCAACTAAAACTGTTCAATAATTCTAGAGGTATTTTTCCATTCCTTTTTTGATCTCCCTGGTAGTATAGCAGCACATATGGCACACCACTGAGAAAGGGAGGTGGGAGATCATGGTTCTCTTCAGGCAAAGTGCAGTGGTTGCCACATTGTTTTGGAAATACTTTCAGCCACAAAGGCAATGGGGAAGTGGCCTCACTGCCCAGTTAGACATCCGTGGCAGGAGCCAGAACTGCTCAGCCAAAAAACCTGTTGTTTACTCTGGAAGCATCTCCATGTGTCCATCTAAATCATCATCTGTTCTGGACAGGATAATGATGTCTAAATTACCCCTGTGTTTAAAGTGATTAGAAAGGCTTCAGTGAAGACTATGAAGCACCACCTGAAATGCCTGGTTTTATCTGGGAAGGGTCCCTGAATATTCAGCGAACCTTACATTTTTTTTTGTCAATCTAAACCAAGTATTTCTCTTCCTATCTTGCACAAGATATAGCAAAACCTCTTCTGCTTTGTATTTAGGGCTGTACACAATGTAGGATTTTTGTTCTACCAACTGAGGAAGGTAGAACCAAAGTCTTCCCCAATTTACAGTAAATGAGAAGCTTGAGAATCCCTTCTATGTGATATCTGCTCAAGTTCTTTTTCCAGTTCTTAAGTAGCATCAAAAAACTCCTGGACACAGGAGTCTGACTGCAGGGACTGATGTTGTGTGAAAGGGGAGTTCACATCCAAAGGTAACATCCAGGACCTGACATGAGGCTCTCCTGTGCGCACATTCCAGAATAAGATTTACCTTTTTCCTACTCATATTGTTAACCAGATATATTGCACAACCTTCCAGAAATCAGCTCTTTCCCTTAAACTATTGGCCAATCCAGATGTGTAACTCACTGCTGCAGAAGATCATAAGGACCACTTCATGTGCAATATCTGAAGGAGCACATGTTTATATGCCCAGTGATAATATTAGTATTGTTATATCTCAGGTTAACATGGTCTTGAAGAAAGTCAAATTTCACTCTTCAGACCTTATAAAAAGCTTAGGTACTGAGGATGAATGTAGAGCTTCCTAATGAAGACTATTTTTTCTCATTTGCTGAATGTGCACTGCATTATATGACAAGACAGGATAGTTTGCTCATCAAGGCTGCCACCACAAATATTACTAAAACCTCTTAACACTAGTTTTTTTTCTCCCCAGTGGCCTTAAAAGAATGTTTAGCCAATCTGACTGAACAATATTCCTAGTGAAAAAAGTTATGCTTCAGATTCTAAGGCTCGGTCATTTCATATCTGGATTGAGCAGAGGTCTCTCCATCTTACAGATAGCACAACAAAATATGTGGATGTGTTTATTAATTCAAGTGTTCAGTGTTGGGACTTTTCAAGTGTTTTTTTTCATGAGAGACTCAGGTTATCCAGGTTTCTCTCTTGAATTTGGTCGTCAGACTTAAGTGTCACTATGGCTGCTTTTTAAAAAGCCTCATTATCTTTCCAAACAAACGTGTTTCAGCTCTGTCTGCATATGATTGATGGCACTCGAGTGAAGCTGCATCCACCACCTCCAGAAAACTTCACAAATCAATCTTGCAGTAATTTTAGCATACTGCTTCCTCATTGAATTTTAGAAACCTGTTAGTCTGAATGAAGGAGACTTCATTATCACATGAGAAGAGTAAGTCAATGACACACATGAACTTCATTCATAACAAAGCCAATTGCTGATGAAGAGGAACTGAACTAGAGATGATTAATTATTTTCCAGCAGCTACTTTCGGCAGACATGACAATTATTCATACCAAAGAGTTACCATTTTTGCCTTATTTAATTAATCTTAAGGCATGTACAGGGAAAATTCAGAGTCCAGTGAAACCAGCTAGAGGATGCTGTTTATAATGGTCCTGCCTGCAGGCACAGCTATTCATCTTTGCAGTTATGCAACTCATGTGTCATTTTTCATACTTGGCATTGCAATTTATTTTACTTTTGTTGTTTAATCAATTTTCAGTTAAATTGACCCTTTTTACAATCCAGAAACGAAACTCCTTTGAGATGATAAGAACTCTAAAAATATACAATAAGGTGTGATCAGCCTTCTGAGGTGAGCAGCTTATATTTTAAATGGAGAAGTCTTTGGGAATCTCACTTCCTAAAGGAGGGTAAATCCAGAATGACAATCTATCAGTGTCCTGTAGGGATTTTTATACATATTACTTCTAACCCTATGGCAACAGGTCAAATTGGACAGGAGATCTAAATCACCCCAACCTAATCACCCCATGCTGATAGTGCCTCGAGATGAGGTTGCAATTGCAGGCAAAATAAAGCAGTTTCACCTTTCCTTGCAGTCCATTGCTTGTACAATTCATTTATTCCTTTTTTCACCTTTAGCCCCTGCTCACAGATTTCCCCCTTGGTTCTCCTTCTGTTACCAGCAAGTGTTTGACAAAACAGAAGTCAGTCTCCTGATTATATACAGATCTGGATTTATCTTTGACTCTGATTAAAATTTCTTCCAAAAGGTCAGATTGTTCAAAATCCCCCATTTTAGGGACTCATTGGATTTACTCCAAACTCTTCTGTGTGTTCTTTATATCTGATGTTAAAAAAAAAAAAAAAAAAAAAAAAAAGTGTTAAAATTATGCTGAGCACAAGAAAAAAAGGGCACAAAAACCTCTTGGAAACATGTTTTTGATCCTCGATTGTCAATCTCCATTCAGTATTAAAAATTCCATTGGAAATTCAAAGAACTGTCTTCAGATATATTAAATCACCAGTTTTATGCTGAAAGTTGGCACAGAAATTGGACACAACGGGCAGACTCCAAGTTAACCTCTCAAATTGCTTTTTTTTTTTTTTTTTTCTTAATTTTGAGGCTTTTTTTAACACTTTTTAAAATAGAAATTACAAAATATACCATGAAGGACTGTAGGTGGAGGAAAAGTAATAAATAATTCAGCACTAGGGAAAGAAAATCAACTGTAGAAAGTCCTGAGGGCATTTTGTTATAAAGCAGTTGGCTATTGCAAGGGTGAACAACACACAAGGGGTGCAATTAGAAGAACTGGCAAGCAGCCCTTCCTATTTGCAGGTTTTACACTCTCAACTCACTGATGAATTCCAGGGATGGTTCTGGGTAGAGATGAGTATTTCCTTCATGGATTGTGTCCCACAATTCCTAAGCCATTTCTGCCAGGACTGTGCTGTCATCTCAGGTACCTCACATTTGATCCACTGAAAGGAAGCTCTGGAGGATGATAGTCCAGCAGGGAGCCTAATCATATCCCTTTGATTTGTAAGGAGAGAAATTCAAAGCCAAAACTCTACCTCAGCTGCTTTTATTTTTTTTTTTAAATTCCTCTTCAATAAAATAAGGATGGCCCAATATATTTAACATAAAGTGCATTAGTTGCCTCTTGACTGTACTTCTTTGTGAGAGGAAGGATTAGCCACTCCCTCTCTGTGTAGCCCATTAAGA
This sequence comes from Sitta carolinensis, assembly GCA_032173965.1. Classification (NCBI taxonomy): domain Eukaryota; kingdom Metazoa; phylum Chordata; class Aves; order Passeriformes; family Sittidae; genus Sitta; species Sitta carolinensis. Next base: position 55,527,883 of record CM063285.1, on the reverse strand, counting down.
CTTTTTAGGTCTAGAAATGGAAAAAAAATTAGATTGGACGTGAAAAATGGGAGCATAAGAGAATATATTCCCCATTTGTTATGATCCAGCAGAGTAGCCACGAATTCCCAGTCTAGGCAGCAAGAACCATTCATGGCATCTTGAGCTGAGTAGCAAGGGGCAATAACTTTGTCATTTGCCCTGCCAGGAAACCTCCTTCTCTCCTTTTCAGGACACTCTAACTTCTTTCCTGTCCTAACAATTCCCATAAGGACAAAATTTGTTCCTCTCCATCGTTAATGTTGATGCTTTTGGTAACATCAGGCAGAAGATCAGTGGGGTTGAAGCAGTGTCCAAGAATCAAAGTAGGGGAACAACCAAGTGCCAGGGAACCTGCACCTAAAATAGCACTCTTCTTTTATATTTTATCTTTATCTACATATTCCAGCTGGGGTGGAAACAAAATAAAAAGAATACAGAAGAAATAGGTGAGAAATACAAATGAAAACTGGAGTGTTTTTTTGTTTGTTGGGGTCTTTTTGAAAAGGAAGGTGGGAAAAACCAACTGTTGAAAAATCTGAAAAATTGTTTTGACTATTTATTTTTCCATAAAGAACGTGCATTGTACTTTAACAAGCCCAAATCTACATCTTAAAAAGTCTTTATTAGCCTAAGATTCTTAGAAGAAGGAGAAAAAAAAAAAAAAAAGCAGCATATGAGAAAGACTGAGTTGAGAACCAGATGGCTTCTGCAGGAGTGAATAGATTGAAAAATGTGCTGGGAGTGAACAGCTCCATGGATTAGGCAAGAAGTTTGAGAGATCTTCTGAAAGAACACAACAGCCATGATTCAAAACACTTACAGGGTTTTTATTACAACATATAATTGACTGAAACATATCATGGTTTATTTCACGATGCCTTATAGTTAGTACATTTTCTGAAATTACAAGGGAATGGAAATAAAACAAACATTCTTTTGGATTGAAACATGGCATTTATTTCAAGAACCAATTAAAGCTTACATTTAAAATATTTTCAGTTTAAAGTTGTACTTTCCTAAAGGGAATTTTCTCCACTAGAATGTCATTATTTACTAATGGGGTTTCATATTTAAATAAAAAACAAAATAGCTTTTTAGCATTTTGTTTTTCCCTCCAGCATCTACAGGTTTAATGCTATTTATTTCATCTCCTTATTTTGCTTTTGAGAAAGAAGACAGGCTGAAAATAGAGAGGCGAAGTAGAAAATGTAAAATATAAAATGGAACTGTTTTACATTTCTGGGGAATTAAAATACTTCCACAAGGAAAAACTTCACAGAAGAGAGTAGGAAACTACTAAAGAACATTAAAAAACAAAGCCCAAAAAACAGCTATTACTGTGTTCTTTACAAAGGTTTTAATTTTAATATTGTGGACCAATAGTTATGAAAACACTTATAAAAGCTTGCAAAACATAAAAGGCTGTGGGTAGTAAGAGCTCAGTATTTTCACTGGGCTGGTAAATGGCTTTCCCCTGCTGTACAACTGGAAGGATAGTCATGTGAAGAACAGCAGAATAAGAAAACCCCAGGAGACCTCCTTGAGTGCCTGTTTATGTACCCTGTTGGGAGGAAACGTGTGATTTTTATCCGTTTCTCTTTTTACTTTTTCTGTGTGAAGTTCAGTCTTTAAAGACTTGTTTCAGCTTAATTACTGCTGCATCAACACTGTATTTGCTGGAATGACCATCTGTGGGCTGCACTCTGCATTTCTACCTCTAATTCTTGAAGACAATTGTCAAAGATGTTCTCATTTGAAGCCTAAGCACAACTGCAGCATGTCTTAAATAAAAAAAGGATTTTACCATCAAAGAGAAACAAAGAGAACTTCATATCTGCCCTGCCTCCAAAGCTGAATCACATATTTTATGAGACCTGGGAAAGTTTAACATCAGCTTTTGAGAGCTTCAAGGACAAAAAGACATTGATACGGCCCCTTATCGGGGGTGAATTTTCTTCTTAGCTCAGCACTCTATAAAAATAAACAAAGCTGAAACATGAAACAGAAAAGCAATGAGGAAGAAAATTGTTGCTTTTGAGCAACAAATAAGTAAGCACACACTATTACACCTAATAAATTAACAGCAGTGTCAATGAAAAATAAAAATAACATTTTCAAAGGACAGCTTGTCATGTTCTCATGACTCAGAGATTGTTTGTTTTTCCCCTTTCTACTCCCCCCTTTAATTAATACATTTGCTTCCAAATAGGATCCGAGCATTAGGAAAATGTCACACCATATGTGTGTTTATTTTTGCTCAAGTAATTATCATGGTGTAAGATCTCTCTTTTCCTTTCTCTGCTTGCTGAGACAGAATGTTCCTTCAGAGGATAGAACAGCCTCAAAGCAGCTGCTCCGACATCTGAGGCAGAGAAAAAGTCAAATCTTCATCCTCTTATCCTTGTGCATGCAACGAACTTTGTGGGGCACTGAGGAGCCCTTCCCTCAGGTGGCCTTCCCAAGGCTGGGAGGGCTCTGGCAGCAGGGAAAAGTGAGCTCCTGTGGTGGGATGCCCAGCCCCAACATGACCAGCAGCATCTCTGGAAAGCTTTTCCAAAGAAATGCCTGGCAGCCCAGGCACGTGAGCACGGCGAGCTTCGGCACTGGCTGCTCATTTGGAGAAAAAGCTGCTGGCATTTTGGCATTGATTGCAACCTGGGTAACTTGGAGCTAAAGCACTGCACAGCCCAAAACTGCCCTCTTGGTCTGGTTCTTGGGGTGGTTCTTAATGCTTCCTTAATATTCCTGGGGTGGAATTTTCTTCTTCACTGGTGTGTTGCTGTGGCAAATAACACGACACGAAGTTCTCCAAGACAGCTCAGAGAGATGAAATCTGACTGTTTATTCAAACAAATGACTCCCTTTTATACATTTTGGACAGGCTACTGTGATTGGTGAGAGAGTGACAGAACTCTTCATCCACATTGGCCAAACCAGAGGGACAGCAAAAGAAAGTCCATCTTACAGAAAGAATTCCAAACATTAGATTTCATTACAGAAACAAAAACCTGAGGTTTATGTTCAAGCTGTGAGAACAAGCTTCAAAAACCCAAAACAGAGCTTTAGAAGCTCAGAAACTGCAGGCTCGGAAAATCAGACTACACTGGTGATTATTTCTTCTTCATCTTCCCAGTGAGTTCTGATATTTTCTGAGTGGTGTGGAGTTTTTCTATTATTATTTCTGTCATTGTAATCTTACTTCAGTTACTAACACCATATCACATTCTGGAATTTTTGTCCATAAAGCAGAAAGCTCTCTCCCAGAAGAGAGAGGTCATGTGGAGGGCCTCCAGGATTTTCTTATTGCTGTTGGTTTTTACCTGATCATGTCAAGATGGTGCCAAACACAGAAAATATCTTTTATAGAAGGATATAATGTGACAGTTTTATGATTCTAGACATAAAGTGAAATACTCCTGAGTATCAAGTTGGACATTCAGATGCTGGATGATTTTAAAGGTCTTCAGAATATCTGCAACGCTTTCAAAATTTTAGTCTTTCATACCTACAATTCTTCCAATTCTATTCTCAACAAATTGGCATTTTCAGAGCTGAGAAAGCAGCAAGACACCAGAAATAAAAGTTGAAATCTTCAATCAGGGCCACTTATTTTATGAATAAGAATGTATAGAATGGGGGGGGGGGGGGGGGGGAAGGACCAAAGGACATTCCTTTCCCTTTAAGACATAAAGAGTTCTTATAACAAAAACAAAAAACAAAAAACAAAACAAAACAAAAAAACAAACAAAAAAAAAAAAAACACAACAAAAAAAACAAAAAACCAAAACAAAACATCCTGCAGAGAGGATGTAGTCCTCTGGTTATTGATTAAAATATGATCTTGTCCTGTCTGTATTTAGAACTAAACTTGCAGTGTGCTGCTCCCCACTTGGGTTTTCATTCTATTTTCCAAAAGCTATGGATGAATTCAGTACAGCATATTGTGATGCTGAGAAGCAGAATTTAGACTTAAGGTAATTTTCATTCTCATACCAATTTACCAACACTATGGCATAGCTAATGTGAGCTTTCTCTCTGAAAGAGATTTTATTACTTCATTTCCATGAGTAAAGGAATGAGAGGTTTAATATAGCTGGTCCAGGGTTTTATACTTAGTGGTTTTAGAGTGTTGTATATATAATAAAATTCTCTATATTTATTTATCTCTCAGTGTTCATTTCCTTGATGTCAAGACTCAAAACTCCTAATACTACTGTAATCTACATTCCATTATTAGGGGTTCCTGAGAAAGACTAAAAAAAAAACGATACAAGACAAAACAGGCGCAAACAAGAAACTATTTCCAGTGGTAGGTTCTTTGTTCTGACATTGGATTTTGGGGGAGAAAGGGGTCATTTGTCAGTCTTCAGTGTTCAAGACCAAGTTGGATGGGGCTTTGAGAAACCTGGTCTAGTGTAAGGTGTTCCTGCCCACACCAGGAGTTTGGGACAAGATGATTTTTAAAGTCCCTTCCAACCCAACCCATTCTGTGATTCACAGTTTTGCTTCCCTTTCTTCCTTCCCTTTATCCTTCCACAACACCTGAGTTTAAATCAAGCATGAAACCATAAGCAAGAGCACATCACTTATGTAGCAGCACATAAACAAAAGCAGTGTTTCACAGATAATTTCAGATCTCTCTGACTGATCGGTAGTTGGCAAAATCAAATTTTGAGAATCTTTAAAACAGCACAGATGTTTTTAATATTTAATGAAGAAAGAAAACTGTTCTCAGACTGTTTCACTGACCTCTCTCAATCTGAGTCACTAATCATCTTTAAGCATTTCATGTAGTTTGAATAAATCTGGATGTTCTGCAATAATCCAAGATCAATCAATGTAAATAAAGCATTTCATCCCACATGTGTCCTGGGAAGACATTTTCTTGAGGAATGTAGAACATTTAGGATTCAAACTGCAACGTTTTCTGGGGGTTTTAACTTGAGAATTTAAACTGAGAATCACCTGTACCCTAATGTTATTTGAAGTAATTAAAAAGTCTATGAAAGGCAATATAAATAATCCCATATACTCACTCAAGCATTCTATTTTTTATAGCGGGCTTACCAGCTTGTCATAAAATGTAAGCAAAACAAAAAGTAGGTGAAATTTGCTACTTTTTTTACTTTAACATAGACTCAAAGGTTTCAATCTTGCTAGAATTTATGCATGAACTTATCTGCAAGCACACAAATAATCCTCTTTATTTCCACAGCAATACTCATCTGCTTAAACTAAGCTCTAAAGTCTTCCCACAGAAGCCATTTCCAAGCACATTTTGGAAGTTGTGTTGTGAGCAGTGTAACTTATATTTAATTATAAGGGAATTGTATTGCTTCTCTCAGAGATGAAGCTGGTGCTCTGCACTCCTGGGAAAACAACAAATGTACATATTTATTTCTTATTTTTTAATGCTCTTTTGGCACCCGTCAAATCACTGAAAATCTCAGAGTTGGCAGATGTGACCTGGAATCCACAAGGAAAATATGTGGTGGTATTCCCTAACAAACATGGAGTGCCAAATAGAGGTGTTTTGGGCCATGGAAGAATTAGAGTGTGTATCAGCTTGAGCTAGATCCAAAACAGGTCTCTCATCTATTTCTCCAGCCTGCTTTACAAACAAGTGAAATCCATGCCCACCTGGGTAAGAATGAGGCTTGCCCCAGTTAGCAGCATGAACTGATTAACAGAACCAGGTTGTGCATCACTGTGACTGTCCTTCTTCATCACTATAAAGAAGTCAGCCTCAAAGTATTAAACTATGAACCGATTTATAACATCCTGCCAATTTAAGTGAGACGGGGATTTGACTCTTAAAACCATTCTAGCTTACATGCAATAAAATCACAGAGTACATCCAAAGTTCAGCACACTCCTACAGTGCATCCAAAGTGTCTGCTTGATCTACGGGATGAACTAAGCACAGCCTTGGGACTGGGGCTGTAAACCTGGCCTGAATTAACTCGACTGAGAGCACCTCACTTTGTCCTTTGCATGTGCTTTTACTCACAGAGCCACAGCTTTGTTCAGCACCGCGGCGGGGTCCGTCAGGCAGCGACACCACGCAAGCAACCCCTGTGAAAATGGCTTTGCACACACAGCCACCAGAGGAGGAGAGTCACAGAGTCACAAAATGGCTTCGTTTGCAAGGGACCTTAAAAGATCGGCCAGTTCCAACCTCCTGCCACGAGCAGGGACACCTCCCACCATCCCAGGTTGCTCCAAGCCCTGTCCAGCCTGGCCGGGAGCACTCCAGGGGTGGGGTGTGAAAGGGACGTGTTGTCTTGTTGGCACCCACAATATTGCAGATTCCTAATCAGGAACAGCAGGCCAAGCAAATAAAAAACTGGTGAACCAGCCAGAGCATTTTGCCCGTTTCTCTTTCCTTACATCAAGAGACCTCCAAGTGTTTGTCCCAAAAGTGCTTCCAGCACAGACAGCTGTCATGCATGGCAACAGAGGAATTTTGTTGAGGGTGCCACATGCTCCTCACAAAGATCCTTCCAAGGCAGTGTTTAACAAACCCACCTTCCACTGGGATGGGACCATACAATAAGGGGAAGGTGCTTTGGGCAAAGGTTTTCACCACTCCTTTTTTTGGGAGAGGGGGACATTTTTTCATCAATTTTTTACTGGTTTGCAGGCCAGTACATTCATTTTGCTAGACACGCAGGTCAATATGTGGTAATCCCAAGATGACTGAGAGGATGCTGGCATTTCTAACTACTTGGCAATGTCCTGAAGCTGTCAGCTAAAAAGTGTGACCCAGGAGGAATAAATATTGACAATTTCACCTGCAGAGGCTTGTCCAACGACAGAAGTTTCCTTCTTCACATCAGTCTTCAATACACAGGTTTAGAAATGTATTTCCAAAGTTTATTTTCCTAGCTTATTAGGGCAAGATTCATATTTCAATTGCTTTTCTATATTAAAAAATGAATAATTCCTGAATGCATATTAGTGTGACGACAGAAGCCATATGGAATTTCATATGAAATATTTATAACTTCCTCTCTCTCTCTTTTTCTTGTTTCAAACAGAATAGAGAGAAATCGAAAGCTGGGGGAGAAAAAATTGTATCCTCAAAAATGGCATGTGCTTAACATCAAAACATTTTAATTGAACTTCACGTTACAAAAATCCAGATGGTCCATGTTCTGTTCAAGCCTCAGGGGGACTGCAACATGTTACCATGTGTAAGATGCATCATCCCCTTCCTCTTCCTGGTTGTACAGAGGACTTTCAGCCAAGAAACCACAGGCTGGCAAAATCTGATTTTTACAGTCTCTTAGGGATTAGGGGAGATGTCAGGGAATGCTTGAGGGATTTAGGACTATCATCCCCTCTTTCTTGCAGACTGAATCCATGCAGTCTAAAAATCACTCACTGTCTGGGTTGAGGCAAGGGATCTAGACTTCAGTGGAAGCAGAGCTGACCTGTCTGACCTTCAGCTGGAGAAAATCAGTTCTATAAACACACCACATCCGGGTCTGGCCCAGAGACAGCCACCCAGGATCTCACCAAAGACTTGTGCCATTCCTTCTGGTGCAGACTTTTGCCTTTGAAACATGGTTTTATTGTCCTGCTGCAGCCTGGTATTACCTTGCCACACTACAATGCCTTGATGCCCTAAAATGTCAATGTTTCTCTATTCCCCAGTTGTGATAAACCCCAAAACCAGCTCACCTGGTGCTGTGACACCAAGACATTTCTCAGTGGATGAACGTATTCAGACCTTCCATTACTTATATGGACTTAGCCCACTGTTCTTGGAGATCATATGGCAAAACTGGTGGCAATTCAGTTACACTGCATAGTAGTTCCACTTACATAAATATTGCCATCTTTGTTTTTGAGATTGATCTCAAATTAAATCAGATCTGGATGTATTGAAATTTCAAGCAACCCTCACCACTCCTCAGGAGACCATCACCTCCCACAGAATTTCTTATCTTCTCCTTAAAAACAAATTATTATGCCTTGAATCACAAGACAGGCCATAAAGTGCAACTTCCTGACTTGTTCTGAGGAGCAGAAGGAAGGTAGGCATAAGGTTTGTGACCCAAAACTAATCATAAAAATATTCAGGGTCTTCTGGTCTTTTCCTTTGATCACTTCAGGTCTACAAATAAGATAAACTGCAAATGCAAGGTTTGGTTCACATGAACGTTGGCATCAGACACACCAAGCTCTTGTAGCTGCCAGCTTCTATAAGAAATGACAGAACATTTTAACAAGTGATTGAGCATGCTGCAAAGGGATCTGTATTGGCAGGTTGATGTGTGGAGAGTGATGGGAGGAGAAGATTTTGAATTGAAAATAAATTAAGCTCCTTAGTGCAGGAGGAAGTTTGTGCTTCCAGGCACATCTGAAAAAAAAAAAAAAAAAAATAGGTAGACTTGAAAGGAACCTGAGTTCAACACCATTTGTGTTTGACCATAATCAAAATTAAATTACTGAAAACAGCTACCAAGAAACAAGTTTTCATGATTCTTGTTTTTTACCTCAATGATAGAAAAAGGAAAATTCTAAACAAAGCATCAAATAAAATCTAGTGATATTGTCCTAGCTTGGGAAACACAAAAGAAAAGCAGGTTCTGAGGCTGTGCTTTTTCCTTGCAGGCTGCCCTTTCCATTAGGACTTTAAGGACATTTCACCTTTGTCTCCTCAGCACTTATGTTTTTACACCACTTGCTGGAAATGTTGTTAATTGAGCAGAACAGTGAGCTGGGGCAGGGACCTTCTGTGGAGCTGGGATAAGGAGGTAAAGGATAAAACAAATTAAAGATAAGGAGAGGGTCATGCAAGGGAAGAAAGTGAGAAGAATGACGTGAGGAGAAGGAAAATATCTTCTCTGCCATCTTTTAGAAAAGGAAAGAGAGAATGGTGCCCAAAGAGGGAGCCAAGTCCTCAGGGGGACTCTGGAGGCAATGCTTGTTGTCAAAAGGGACTGGTTTTGATGCCAGCAATCCCAATGGGGGATGTATGGATAAAAGGAACTCAATCTTTGCCTTTTTATTGTCGGAAGGTGGATTAGATAACTGATCATAAATTTTAAAAACACATGTCCAATGTCATTTAAGGACATTATGTTAAATTTTAAAATAAAGCTGTGACCATAGCAGTAATTATAAGGTGACAGAACTGTCATGGCTTAACAATCAGGCACACTTCACCCAGATCACCATCCTGGTCCTCGTGCACACCCTCAGCCTCAGGCAAATGTACAGAAAATTGATTTAGCTTTGCTGACAGGGACAGGGGGTTAACAGAAGTTACATTACTTCTCCTGGCACAGGGCAAATTGCTGCAGCTCAGAGATGCACAGCAACATCCTCTGTGCTTGGAAGTGTGCTGGGCCATGGAATAACAGCCCAAGTCCTCAGCTGTGAGGTACAGAGCAGAGCAGGGAAATACACGGGAGGCAGAAATGGATGCTGGAAAAAGTGGAAAGAAAAGGGATAGATTAAGTGACACCACAAGTTTTTCCAGCACTCAGTCTTGAAAATCTGCGAGTGCAGTTTGAGACCAAATTAATTCTCAGAGTAAATCCACAGAGGTCACTGCCACTCCCATAACTGATCTCAGTTTGCTTTGCATTGCAGGGATTCCTGTGGCACCCTGGGCATGATGGTCAGCCACATGGTGTGATATTTGCTTAACACTTAGCTAATCTTACTCTCTTTATTGGGTTTCTGCTGCACCTGATTCTCCTGTATTGTTCAGGAGTGATCAAAGAATTTTTTATTTACTTATGTTTGTGGTATTATGGATAAAATATTGCTATTTTCCTGATTGTATCAATAATTAGCTCACCTATTAAAACATCAACACTGCAAACATACAAAATAGAAATACATATACTATAAAACCCACCCCATCCCCAATATGCCTCCATGGATACCCAGAATTTGAACTGTAAATTAAGCTACCATGAGAGAATTTGAGACAAGATAAAGGTTGCACTAACTGTCCAAGTGTCATCTCAGACCTGGGGGAGGTTAACAAAGCTGGAGGAGACAAATATGCTTCTGATGGTTCACACAAAGAATGCAAAATTTATGGGCCATGAGGGAAACAATTGAGCTGAAATCAGTTTGGATAGGGTAGAAGGTAATTCTGTCAGGGGAGACCACAACCCACCAGCTCAAAACAAGGAAGACGCCAACTCAAAAAAGAGAGAAAGACTGAGCCAGGAGCAAAATAGCACTGGAAGTGAGGGAACCATTTAGCCAGAAGAATAAGAGAACTGTGTCGCTAATGAGCATCAATTCCTTTATTTCCTAAAATGTATAAATAGTGAAAAGTTTTTAACAACCTTGAGACCCTCCAAACCAAGAAATCCCAGGTGAAAAAGGACCAACAGGACACCACTAGATCCCAGGTGGATCCACTATCTTTTGCTTAATATGACTCTCTCACTCTTTTTTCCTCCCTCCCTCTCTTTTCTATTTCTTTCTATCTCTCTACCTCACTGTTTTTTGTTTTCATTTGCTGTTAAATTAAATCCATGTTACTGACTTCTGGACACAGTTTCATCTGCACCTTCCAGCAGAGGCACCTCTCAATAATCAACAATATCCCTCACAGGTCATTAAAAAAAAAAAAAGTGTGGCAGTGTGTTTTTTAAGTTTTTGGAATTATTATATTGTTATAGGGTTCGTTCTATGTACCCCTGTGTTCTTCCCCTATTTGATTCATCCACCCCGGTTACTGTCTGTCAATCTTGAGTTATATAACTCCCAGACCCTGCCTGTCACTCTGAGACCTCGCCTTCAGCCTAGAAAGTTCTAACAGGATCACCGAGTGATTGGACGGAATTCCTGTTTCCCCCCCACTGTATTCGGGTTTGTCCCCCTACATGTCACTCGGTTACAGAGCCATCCCCGCTTGTCCCCAATTGGTCCCAAGTCAGACCCTGCCCCGAGTTCCTCCCCCCTTTATCCGCTGCTGTGTTCAGCTGCGCACGGGGCTTTGTCTGAGCTGTCCCCTTGACTGAGGCTGTTCCCGCAGCGGGACAAATAAAACCAATGGTTTAAGCTCAAGCGGAGTCTCCCTCTCTCCGTTCCTGCCATCGCCGCTCGCTGCTCGCAGACAAGCCAAGACCCCCGGGATCGGCACAGTCCGTCCTGTTCCCGAGCCGTGCCCGCGCTGTTACCGTGCCAGGGCTGGACGGGGCAGAGACCCCGCAGACAACGTGACAAAAAAAGGACAAAAAAGAAACTGAATGGTTTGTTTTGGAAGGGACATTTCAAGGTCATTGAATCCAAGCCCCAGCAAGGAGCAGAGACATCTGCAGCCAACGCCAAGTTCCTGAATCCCATTCCACCTGGCCTTGAATGTTTCCAAGGATAGAGAACGTATCGCCTCTCTGGGCAAGTTGTGCCAGTGTTTCCACCACTGTTTGTCAAAAAATTCATCCTTATATCTATTCTAAATCAATCCTCTGTCAGCTTAAAAGCCTCCCGTCCTACTGCAACAGCCCTGCTTAAAAAATCGTGCCCCATATGTCCTGTATAAGGTTAAGGTGTTTGTTTTCCTGTCTCTGTCTGCTTTTCCCATCTGGTTTGGTACCAGTATTTATGTCATTTTAACAGCCATCCTCCTCCCCCTCTACGCTTTGTAGATTTTCAGGCTGGAAACAAAAAACAAACCCACTGTAAAGCACAGTGAACACTGCCCTGATTATCTCCTGTGCTGTAGTCTTTGCTGTGCCTCCAAAAGACAGGGGTGTGGAAAACATGAGCTGCTCTCATGCCTATTTTCCTGCTCCACACACACACATGTGAATGTATTCCAGACCAAGGGTAAGCTTTAGGTAAGGGTAGCAGCAGCAGGACTGCTGAGGAGCCCTACCAGGACGAGGCATTCTGCTCCCATAAGCAGAATGAAAGGCTTGATTGGCAGCTCTGAAAGGCAGGCTGCTGATTTGGTACAAGCTGCCTGATGAGCAAAAGCCAAAAATAGCCCAGTTATTAATAATAATGAATCACAGGGAGAAGAGTGAGAGGGCACAGGCTCCTCAACTCTTTGCACAAGTTGCACTCACTACTAGCAGTGAAAAAAAAAAGCAGAAACTCAGAGGAAATAGGGAAAAGCAGAAAGGAGAAGCAAACATGGGAACTGGATTTAAATGGCTAACTGAAGAAGTGGTGTCCTAAGATTTGCTTTCTGGACCTGACTTGGTTATACCTGAGCACATCTGTGCAGTAATTAGCTGGATTACCATCTTTTCCCTCCCATCTTGCTGCCAAAAAACCTGCAGAGTCTTGAGGGCAGGTCTTAAATAAGACTGCTGGATTTGCTGCATGGTCTAAGTCACACATGTTTCAGAGCAGCTGCCCCTCTGCCTTCCAAGGGCTGAAGAAACCCCTCAAGGGATCCACAGAGGCCACAGGGACCCCACTTCAGCCCTGAAAGAGGGAAGGATGCAACTATGGTGAAACTGCTTTAGGAGAAGAAGGCAGGGGGCACAGACACACAGGGATTGGGAGACACCTGAACTCCCTGACAAAGGAGTCTGGATTTGCTGTGGGTCTCTTTGTCACACAGATGTTTGGTCCCCTCATACCCTCATTTATTGGCTTCATGACCCTGTGAAAGCCATTTAAATGTAAGAAGGCTCATGGAGTTCTACTCCACAGGGCTGTCCTGAGGCTAAATCCATCAGTGAGGCCAAGGCACTCAGGGCCAGGCCTGTCTGACTGGAAGTGATGGGAATGGGGAGCCTCACATGCTCATAAATTCTATAACCACGCACAAGCATTGGCTTACAGAAAGAAATAATCCTGAATCACAAGTGATAGTGAATTTTCCACTAACCAGGCTTTCTCCTGATGAATAATGTCAGAACCTCCTGCAAAGTCGCTGCTTTCCCAGAAAGTTCTCCTGGGAACTCTGGCTCTTTCCTAAACTCAATCCCTTCCTGAGACAATAGACAGGGATTCTCAGCTCTCTGAAATCTGCCTTAATGAGCACAATCTTAATAGATGCAATAAGAAATGCTGTCCTGAATGCAACACATGCGCTGAGTGAGGGTTTCCAAGGCATTTGGAAAGCCTCATCCATAAAAAACTGGAAGTGACTTGCCAGATCAAGCCATTCCACTGGACCTCAAAGCCATAATTTAGATGGAAATCATCATCTGGAGTATGTGTGGTGACTTCTGTGCAGTAGCAATAAAGCTTGAATCAGAGACATTCCCACTATTTGCAAATTCAGTTTCTGTGCAGAGTCGGAGGTTGCAGACTGTAACATTCAGTTCTTAAAGCTCTATACTTTGACCTGCAGTGCTTAAGCTGATGAAGACCAGTGACAGGTAACATTTGAGCAATTAATGTTAAAAAGAATAAAAAGGGAGTCTTTGAACAGTCAGGTTCCTCAGCATTAGCCTTTTGAAAATGGCCCAGCAAGCCCTTAAGAGCACAGGCTTGAAAGGACAAAAGTATCATCATGATCAAAAGCGACTGAAACCTCTTCCCTCTTCACAGTTCAATCAGTAAGGAGAAAAAGGCAACACATACACCAAGTCTTGAGAGGCTTTTCCAGGCTTTGAGTTGAAAACTGGAGTGGAATCCACTGCCTTAGTAGAGCAGATGGGATCTCCTGTCTGTACCCTGGGTTGCATGGAATACAGCAATACACAATGTTCTTCTCTGGTTTAGCCATTCCCTAAGCAGGGTGTCCATATTTTCAGGGATCCTACACTTCTATCAAAGCCAGTTTGTGCCCTTACCTGGCTCTGCATTTCTCGGTGTAATAAAAATAACTAATGGTCTAACTAATCAAACACTGAAGTCAGAGGGAGAGCAAGAAAAAAATTAGATAAAAGACATGAGATACTCCATCTTCAGAGTGGTGTTTTATTAGCCTTTGCTCTCCTGGTGAATCTAAATCCTCATGCATGAGGCCTATGATTACACCCAGTGGGAAAATTCAGATTTATGTTAGCATAGAGAAAGAAGATCAAGTTATAATTTGTATCATGTGGCATAACTATATTCAATAAATGCAAAAGACTGCAGGATCTGACCCCTTGTTAAATACAGTCTATACTTCTGTCTTTTAAAACCAAGGAGAGATCCATTATTAATGAAGAACAAAGACAAAAGTCTGAGCAGCTGGTGCATGCAGGAGCTATCCTAAAACAGGTTCCAAACACAGGTGAGATGAATTTTCTTCTGGAAGCTGATTTTAGGAACCTTTTTTAATCCCAAATGCATCGTGGGACAATGATGTGAGCACTCAGGCCAACCACATTCGTTCCTGGAAGCTCGGTGTGTCGATTTTTGTGAACATTTACAAATTGGGCAGGAGTCTGAGTGAGCGTGATTGAATGGGCATATCAAGTAGGCAGCATTGCAAATCCACAGCTGCAGGCAGGCACGATGTAATTTGTGCTAGCATCCAATTAGCAGCCACCACCCAGCTAGAACATGAGCAGCAGCATTTCCCCGAGTGTCAGCTGCCTGTCTGCTGCCTGTTGTGCCTGTGAAGTCAGCAATGCTCTCTCATCAAAAGAGAGGTCAATCTCAGCAGAGCACACAGGAAAGGATCTTATCTAGCTCTCTCTCTGTTGGAAATTAGCACTAATTTGAGAAGAATGAGGTTTATCTCACCTGGCAATCTGTAATTACAACTTCATGGCTTGCTGACAGTCTGCTCTAGCACTAAAGATGTTGTCCTGGAGTCTTTACAGGAGAGGCATTTTCCAAAAGGAACCTATATCAGGACAGCTGCTATTTCATAAGCCTAAAAGGGCAGCTGAGCTTCAAGTCCTACTTTTGCAAAGAGAGAAAAAGGGGGAAGATGCAACTTCAAAACAGAAACTCCCTGTTAAAGTAACACTTAGAGTTTCTTAGTGCAAAAATGCTCCTGTTTGAGCATTGCCAAAAAACAAAACCAAACTTTTGTAAGTAGGACTTAACTCTGATGGTTGGATCTCAAGGACAATGCATCCCAAGGCAACTGGCGTTGATGTTTATGTATTATATTGCAAGACCTCTATCAGGACCTATTGTAGTAGAACTATCATTCCCTAAGTCTTCAGCCACATAAAGATCCCCCTAATCCTAAATCAGTCCATTCTCCTGAAACTAAGAGTATTATGAAGGGAAAAAAATGTGCTTGAAGTTTTTAAATATGAATAACCAACTGACTAAATGAGTATATGAATAACTGGGGTGTGCATATGTGTCTCAACTCTCAAAGACATGTTTGATAAAGAAAGGTCACGTTCATGTGAAAATGATGTTATATGCTTGGAAACACTGGCACATTTCTGAATGTCTCCAGTGCTCCTGCACTAATGAAAATAGAATCACAATGCTGAAAAAAAAAAAAATATAGTGTTCCCTAACAAGCGTAGATAAATACTTTTCTTTCTACACCAGAATTCACCTATGACATCTTGCAATTGTAACAGGAAGCCTTGAAACGGGAGCAAAAATTAAAACAAAATCTGTCATGCCTTGCTGGCCTGATACCTTTGAGCTCCTAAGTAACACTCCTCTTAAAAGTGACCAACTGAGTTATTATGTGCCCTAACCAGTACAAGTATTGTTTAATTGGTCTTCTAACTATTTTTGATAGACCAGTAATTGTCTCCAACGCTGAGATAATGCAGAGAAGTAATGCAGTCACCCCTCTGGTGTTATGCTATTCTTCATCACAAACATGTTTAATTTGCCATGCAGCATGTCTTTATGGATTTTTTTTTAATTGGTTATTCATATTGTTCTCTGAGCCTTACTAACAGCGAGCTTCCCACTGCTTCCAGTGTGAAGTGTTAATGAAGAGCCAGGGATAAAGCAGACAAAGGCTTCATTTGTCTCATCTACTCAGGGACATCAGTTTCAGGAGGGACAGGAACATCTCTGGAAACCCTACATCACTCAACCATCTATAATTTCACCTACAAGCATAGAGAAAGTCGTCTGATTCTTGACTGAGGAATTTCTTGCTTTCCCTACTTTGTGGTAAAGCTCTTAAGGACCTGCACATCACACCTTGGGTCTATCAGAGCTAATAACTCGAATTTTGGATATTCTATCTGCCTCAGCTGGATCTCCTGCAGTGGTGGGACATCCAGCCATGTGGCTTTTGGAGACAAGTGAGTGTCTGTGCAGCCCTTCCTGGTGCTGCACAGAGGCATTCATTCCCCAATTATTTTTGTATGGGTACAGCTCCTTCTCCTGCTCAGTGTTGCCCATCCTAAATGCCATGGACCTGCCACAGAAGGTCAGGGTAACCCAGATCTCTGTTACTAGATCTCTCAATGTGGATTAGAGTGAAATGACAGTGAAAAATCTGTGTTTGTAAAGATACACATGGGTTAATTGTAGAATGACTTGGTTACACAGGAAACCAGGTCTGAGGCCATTTGGTAGCCATTTCAGTAGCCATTCCTCACAGGAGGAGTGGGAGATCATTCCTATCATTTTGGCTGGTAAATCAGTATGTAGGACACTTTGCTGAGGAGTGGAAGACCTGGCTTCACATTCTTCAAAACCAGTCAGGAAATCTGCCATGGTCTCAGAAGGAAGAACACCCTCCCAGGGGTGATTGCAAACCCCTCAGGCAGGCACCCTGCTGAAAGCCAGGCTGGCACTGCACAGCCAAACATAGGCAGAAATCCCATGGCAATTCCCTGTCCTCAGCTTCCATATATTGGAGTTCTGCTGAAATAGGAGCCAGGCTAGAGCAGCTACCCCAAACCACCTGAGTAAAATTATCTCTCCAGAAGAATAAAGGAGATTGTGGGGAAAAAAGGAAAGAATGAGAATAGATCAATTTAGTTGGGCACCCTATAGAATAAAAGACCTTCTACTACTTTATTCCTGATACAAGACTTGGGTAAAATAATGGAGCCTGTGTCATTCTGGTTTTAGTATTGTGCACCCTTTAAAATGTAGATGAGAATCTACCTTTTCAGAAAGGTCATCTGTGACTCAACCACTATTTTTATGTTGTTCTGCAAATTGTTACAGTGAATCACTGTGTACTTTCCCTCACATTCATAGACATTTTATATTTCTTCATCCCTTGTCCCCCAAAGTAAAAGCAGTCTAGACTGAGAAATGCAGTGGGTAATTTGTTCATTTTATGTGGGAGGAAAGCAAAAATACCTTAATACTGTGAAGAGCATCTGTTTTCCTTAAGCCAAGGTTTCCTATGGAGTATAAAGGTCAAACCAATTTGATTAAAGGAAATTTCTACCACCATTAATTTCATCTGCCTTTTGGTGCAAACGCTTGAGTGAGTCAGAAGAAAATCTGACTAAAATGAGCTCACCAGAAAGTCTGTGGGCTGCTTCTGAGGTGAATGTGGGGCATCCTGAGCCCAGCTGAGCTTCAGGAAGGAAGTTTTTCACAAATATAAAGTAAAAAACAACACATTACAATATTTGAGAAACACATTCTGAGGCAAAGTGCCGCTCATGTGTTCTGAGATTACCACATTAAAATGATACTTTCAGGCTAAAGAGAACCAGCTTGTGGGGCCCATTGGTCATTCCTGTAGATTTCATGGAGAAAAAAAATTATTTTAATTTTTTTTCTTTCTTCTTTTTTTTTTCTTTCTCTTGATACTCAACAGATATGTGTCAGATAGGAAGAAGCAAGAAGGAATGTTAGAGTGGATAAAACAGAACTGATTGTTGAGAAGCCAGTTCTACTCTATTATAAACTGTATATATATATGATTATATATATATTTTTTTATATATTTTTTTATCTTGATTACATTCAATCCAGTTCTCTTTTTTAAATTCTGTTTATAATTTTAAATTGTGTTTATCATCTTGAGAAGATTTCCTCTCAGGCTACTGCAAATATAAAATCATTAATATGTGGGAGTTTTAGGTATGCCCAGTGTTTCGGCTTGTATATTTAACCAAAGAAAATATTTACTTTTCTTGAGTATTTACACCAATAAAATTGGAAGGCACATTGATGTTATGCAGTGTCTTTAGACACTGAGTGCCAGACAGCCAGAAAGAAAGGATTGATAGACTGCAATAATTGCTGTCATTTAAAACTCTGGAATAAAACATGTGGCCTAAGCAAAGCTTCCCTTCTCCTGAAAATAAATATTTTTATTATTATTTTATCTAGTAGAAAACCTTCAAAGTTCAAGGATGTATGAGTAAGTTACTTAAATTTGATTTGTCCTTCTCAAAACAGCCCAGCTGTAGAGCTTGAAGATTTTGTACATCCTAGACAAGCACTCACTAATTTTTACTAGATTCACCCTGTGTTTACAAACCCTGCATAGCAACTCAGGGAAAGTGTGTAATTTATATGACTGCATTAACTGCATTAAGAAGAATTGAAAATGCCTTGCAGACAGGATGGAAAGGGTGGGGGGGAGGCAGGTAGGCAGTGAGACAGTCCAAAAGATTAAATCTTTATCATCTCGAGAAGAACATCCCATGTCTGTTTTCGAGACCAGAAATGCTGGATCTGCTTAAGATGGGAGTGACTGAGCAAAGTATCAGTAAGAGTCTCAGAAGAGAAAAAGGCTTCTGGATGAAACTTATTCTGATGCTGTGTGAAGATTTGTGGTTCTGCTGTTTATATTTCACATTATTCTGGCAACAATCTGGAGGATGAAACAAGTAAACCTCCCCCAAATTGCTTCACAGGTTGTGGCAAATATGACACCTAGAGAAACATTTGTAGTCAGAAGCTCTGTTTCTTACTAGAGCAACATATTTTGACAGCTTTTAATGTTATAAAAACTGTTGTTGGGGTCTTTAGCTGATTGTAGTAGTCAACCCTTAAACCTCTGCTATTAGTTTTTGTACGTGATTACCATCAGCATATGTTTGCCAGTGCTAACTACAGAGAATACATGGGTAATACTAATTAGGAGAGAGAGGAAACTGAAGATTTGCCTGCTGTTTTCAGTTAAACCATTGATATTATTTATTCTGTGCATTACAATAGCAGAAATTGAGCCAAGCACTAAGCAAACAACGAGCATTACAAAGTCCTTGCCATAAAAGACCATAGCAGTTAATTAAACAAGACTGACAAGGAATTGGACGAGCAGCTGACGTGAAAACAAAGCCTCAGGTCACATAACAATAGCACTATGTATAGAGCCTAAATGCCATGGGTTTTGTTATGAGCTGCAGCCCTTGCGTCAAAGGAGCTCCTCCAATGGGGGCACGGGAAGCAGGATAAATCATTAAAGGGTTTTGTGATGTTGTGAGCAATTTTCACCAGGAACAAGATGGGCATCTGCGGTGCTGAAATGATCTGTTGTAGAACATAAAGCACTGTAACGACAGAAGGACACTTTCATTGCTGGGCAAAAAAATTAAATCATAAAAGTGAAATTGAGGGCCTGTTTATATCCGGAGGAGCAGGGCTTGATCAAAAGTAATTAAGTTCAATTCTTCAGGTATTGTCATTAAATTGCTAGCAACAAGAGAAAGGAAACATGTTTTAAATGATGCTATAATTCATAACATTTGGTGGAGATTGCTCTCTTTTAACCTAAGCCACTTAGTTAAGAGAGGTTCACAATAAAATGGAACAGATTCATCCATCATTAATCAGATCAGTCTAAAAGAGAGTGCCATCATTTGGAGTATGCTGTACAGCAGTAAAGCACAGTGACATACCAGAATTGACAAATATTATTAATCATTTGAAATGGAACATAAGGTGGTGGCAGCTGCATCTATGATCACTGCACTTAAATCCAGCATTCCCCTTCCAAATGTAAACCAAATTGTTTGTCTTTGACAAAGAGGTCTCCTCAGATGTCAGTGACAGCCTCTCACCTCTGTAGGTAAGCGTGCATTAACTAGAGATCCATTTTCAGAGCCACCCTGCAGGTTGTGGGTGGGTGCAGTGTGTACCTTCAGAATGGACTGGGGAGGGAAAGCTGAGGTGAGAAACCTCTAAGGACAAATGTAATCTCACAAAAGTAGGGCTGCTGCAAAGTCAGACTGAAAATATATTCGCTCCAGCCTTGAAACCAGGCACCCTCATGCATGCTCACCTTCTTGCCCCAAGCCTATGGGTGTCTTGTCTCTGGACTATGATGTTCTGCGTGACCAAAGGATTCCTGTTTTGGTCTAACCAGCAGCTTGGATTGAAATTTCTTAGGTGTGAAAAGTACTGACTATATGTGCCTCTTCTGTTCAGAAATGAAACACCTGCTAGGCTGAGGGGGAACTCTACAGCTGGGAAACTGCAAAGAATGTGAAGAGAAAAGAACTGCCCACGGTTCCTCAAAAAACAGGAGTGAGGAGGCATGCCACACTTTGGGGTAGCAGGTTTGAACTTCAAAAAGGGTGCTGTCTTGCTTTCCATACAGCACATACTTAAATTGCAGAACCTCCCCTGCTGCAGGTCAGAACTGGGGTAAAAATGGGCAAAAGTGTATAGGAGGCCAAGTAGCAAGATAGCAGGAGAAGTAAAAGTGATAGTCCAGTCTCCATACCAGAAAACCATGGTACCAATAAGAGTGAGAATTGAAAGAGCATGGGAAAAACAATCTTTTATATTCTTTTCTTCCACAACCACAGCTGATGGTGTCAAGGACAAGATATGGGGCTGGGTAGCTCAGAAAAAACTCTTAATCTGCTCTGGTCTCATTTTAGTCCCCAAGGAGCTGAGATGTCTTTTCCTCACAAACAATTTTAAGGTAAGGGAAATGGCTAGTCACCACTCTTGTCTTTGGTTCAGAGCTTTTGCCTCAGTCTCAGAAACTCTTCAAATCATGCTGAAAATAATGGGGAAAGTCCACATTTAACTTAGATGATGAAGTTTATGGCTCACTTCCCATGGGAAGAAAATGTTCAGGGAATAGGAGCTATGGTAGCATACATTATTAAAAGTGATAATATTGGGCAGGAAGTGGAGTGCTACCAGTTCATACAAATACAAAAAAATTCAGAACATTGAGTCTCAGATCACTGACTTGAACCAAAAAGTAATGACAACTGCAGTGAGGGTAGAAAATTATCATTGAGACTTAATAAAACAAGATGCAGTGTTATATTTTTCTTCTGTTATCTGATCAGTTTATCAAAGAAATAAATGGTGAAGGGACTTGCAGTTGTATCTGAAAATGCCAGTCAGCAAAGGGTTGTCTATTCCAGCAGAGAAAAACTTCAGAGGAATGGGTGGTAGAAGGTTGTCCTCACCAATACCTCTCAGCTGTAAGGTACAAGTTGGGAACAGTGAGGGTGATTAATTCCTGAAGCAAATTTCCAGGGAAAGAGGCAGATTGTCCCTCTGCTGAAGGACGGAGCTGTTTCTGGAAGATACTCTTCAGTGCTCAACAGAAGAGTAACTGGGTGAATTCTATGGCCTGAGTGTGTAAGTTGCAGGAGGTCAGATTAGGTGATGTAATGGTTCTTTTCTGCCTCTAAAATGTAGGAAGGTATTAAAAATGTATTAGGAGCTGGAGGTGGTACCAGCATAATGCTGAGCCACTGCTGTGAGCAAGATCCAAATACAGAATTCAAGCCTCCAAGCTTCCACATAAATGTGAACCAGCATTTGCTGCAAGCACAGCAGCAAAACTGATACTGAAGCAGCATCTTCTGAGGGCATTGGCACTGCCTCTTGCTGTAAAAGTTTTCAGGTCTGGTCTTGGCTGATATCTTCAGGCTTTACTGTAATGTGTATGATCATAATAACAGGATGGCTCTGCCTGTTCCCTCTGCACCCCTCCTGTGCCCCTGCTCAGGGCAGGCCTTGAGGCTTGAAGGAAAATGCCCCAGGCTAAATGATAGAAATAATTCTTGCCCTGTGATTTCCAGAATAAATAAATGACCTCTGTAAAACACAGCCTTCTACCCAAACACCCCATCCTTGGGGTCACCAAGGCAGAAGGGAAGATGCCTTAAAGATAAATAGTTCCTCCTTCATCTGGCTGGTGCAGGTCTCATGGTGCAAGTGAAGGTTGTGATCCTTGTGGAAGGGTGTCACTGTTGTGAATAACACACAACATGAAGTGCTCTAAAACAGTTTGGAGAGATGAATCTGACTCTCTTTATTAGAAACAATTATTCTCTTTTTATACTTTTTTGACAGGCCACTGTGATTGGTGAAATAGTGACAGAACTCTTCACAGACGTTGGCCAAACCAGAGGGTCATCAAAAGAAAGTTCATTTTATGGAAAGAATTCTAAACATAAGTGTTGTTATAGAAACAAAACCTGATGTTTATATTCAAGCTGTGGGAACAAACTTCAGAAACTCAAAACGTCAGGAAAAAACAGAGCTTTGGAAACTCAGAAACTGCAGGTCTGAAAGACCCAGACTACAGAGAGGGATGAAGGCAAAAGGGATTACCTGAACTAGGGAGGTCCTGTTTCCCTCAGGGAATAGGACAGAGATTCCCCAAGCCCCACACTCAGCACAATAAGGAATTTCAAGAAACCAGGAAAGGAAGCCCAGTTTTCCTGGAGGTGTGGACCCCAACCTGCCCAGAGAGGTGGTGGCTGCCCCACCCCTGGAAGTGTCCAAGGCCAGGTTGGATGGGACTTTGGGTAAACTGATGGAATTGAAGATGACCCAGCTCAGGAAGTGGAGTAGGACTAAATGACCTTCAAAAGTCCCTTCCAACCCAAACTATTCTGTGATTCTATGATGGCCTGGGCACATACTGAAGACAGAAATGTAACAGTGGCAGATTTGTAAATATACCTCTTTGATGAGGAATATTATAATGCTGACTAAAAGATTGATTTCTTGTCTTTCACATGTCTAATCTTTTACAAATCTGCCTCTGAAGAGACCATGAATGTCCCAATGCGAAGCCCTTCTCTGTTGGTCTTGAGATCCTGCACTGGGGAACTATGGTGAGAAGCAAAATAAAAAAGTATCTCGTAATGCAAACAGCAATTTAAAGCAGGCACTCAAAAACAAGCTTGTACCACTGAAAGTCACTTTTTAACTATTCTAAAATTTAGAATGCCTTCTGACATTACAGCACAAATACAAAAGATTGGAGCAAATCTTCCAATTTCTTTCTCTTTGAAAAGAGGGGAAAAACAAATTCCCTGTTTATGTCTCTAGTGCTGAGAGAATTACTTTTGTATCTTTTTAAGACCTATTATCTGACCTGTTATTCTTACATGCAAATGTCACAAAATACCAATGCACAAACTGAAAAAATAATTTTGTCTCATTTACTCTCATTCTGCATCTTTTATCAATAAAAAACAATGGGTTTTTTCCTCTCTCTTTAATTACACTCACAGCCATCTGCTTAACACTGTGGATAAATATGAGATGAGCACTACTGGATGGCAAACAATAATACTTCTTTTCAAATTATGATGAATAAAGAGGAAGATGAATGTGTACAGATATTGTACCAGTGTAATGGACTGCTTTCCAAAAGACATTTTTTGTGTTCTTTGCTCTACTGCATGAAAAATTAAATCTCCAGTTACTGTGCCACAGACAGTTTTGCATGAGAATAAATTCATTCTTCCCACTGAGGAGGAGACTGGTTCAATTTAAGGACAAGCTGTCCCCTTGAGCCTGAGCATTTCTAAACTTTGAACTCTTTAGAGTTTTTATCAAGATGATCCAGTATGTTTATGGTGCTTCGTATAGTTTTGACAATGATTTAAATATAACAGTTCTGACTGTAAACCTCCTCTATCCTCAACAAAACAGAACCACCAACATGACAAGAGAACTCCTGGGTCAGTAAGATCTTAAGTAGTACATCATATCATAAAATCCTCTTTTTGAACATATCATATTCCAAGAGAGAAGTAATTAGAGTTTATTTTTTTTTTAGCTCTTTTTCTATGACTAATTTTTTTCACTCTTACAGGAACCTTCTACTAATCCCTTCCAAGCTTTTACTTTTAAAGTCAGGACACCGAGAAAAATACACACAAGTACCTAATATGTATTCAAATACATGAGTGTATTCAAAGTCATGATAAAAGATTGTTAAAACAACCATTGTCTTAAAGAAAGGAGAGAAGTCTTAGCTTTGATCTAAAATTCTGGATGTTTGGGACAAATATGAAATATTGAAATCCAGTCCTGCTCCAATCCTTAGAGCCCCAGATTTACCTGACTTCGTTTAAAGCTGTTAAGTGAGAGCAGTTTGGAAGAGCTGTCCCAAGTTCTTTCAGAGGAAAAACCAGACAATGTGGACAAAACAAGGTGAAGAGGTGAATTAGATATTTAGGACAGAGATGCAGCCCTGCAGGAGGGCTCACTTTTCATATTCACTGCAGAGGAAACTCAGAGCTACCGTTCTCCTCATGAAGGGGGTACATTTCTAAATATTGGTGAATAACATATTAATCCCAGGATTTTCTGAGTATGCCTGGTTTTTTTACTTTTCTATATGAGCTGATTACCTGAGGTGTTGCCACACCACAACAAATCTACCACAAACCTGAATATACCACAGTACCAGCCTGGGCTGGGCTCTTTTTTACCCAAACTGGGTGTAGGCACTCCTTCTCTCCCTCACAGGACATACCTGTGGGGACAAATTGACAGCATTCCTACACGCCTCCTATCAATTACTCCCTATCTAGTTCTTATTTTATCATTTTCTAGATTATGAGCCCATTTCTCACTTGGTGTATGTTCCTCTTTTTCCATTATGTGGAAAGACCGATTTACCAATTTACTGATTTATTTTTTTTTTTACTCAGTGGGTGAGTGTCTCATGTCTCAGATGAACTGCATTCTGTCACTTAGGGATCTTTGCTATTGCTGAGCTGAACTTTGTGCTGTGAGGAAGAAGGCAGCACAGAAAACCCAGTGCTTGGAGAGAAGTGGTAGGGTCTGGCCCCAGCCTGCAGTGGACATTGTCCCTCGGGATGGGCAGGACTCGCTGGGGTTAACTGTAGAGGCAGAGGAGGCCACAGAGCACTGCTCTGGAGCAGTGGGAGCAGCTGTTTCAGACAGAAAACTCAGGGTTTGTCACCTCTGAGTAGAGGGGCTGAGAGCTGCCCTTCCTGCTGGCTCTCGTGGGAGCACGAGGAGCCTGCCCGTGTGCGTGGGCACAGAGCCCAGGAGCTCTGCAGGTGAACCCTGCTCCTCTCCCTGACAGCTCCAGGGGCTTTTCCCTCGCCTGGGAAGTGCCATTCACCCCAGCTGCCCTTGCTGGCTCCATGGAGCAGCCACAGCAGCACAGGCTCAGGTGTGAAGGAATTTATTTTCTTTATTTCCCCCATCAGGAAATGCCTCTCCTGAACCCTCCTGAGGGACATCAACTCGTAGCAAGCTCTGATTTGGTTCTATCATTAGCGCTTTTCACAAAACGTTTAATTTTGATAAATTTAATCTCCTCTTCTTTCAAATATTTTTAGTTTGGTTTAAAGACCCTCTACCAGTGTCCTGAGCACAGTTTTATTACTAAAGCACATTATTAGCTTACCAGAGCAATTTTACTCTCATTTCCCTTTTCCTGTGAACTCTCTCATTACCAGTCCCAAAATACCATGGCTATGGATATTGATTTCTCCCAGCTCAGTGTAATAAAGCCAAGACCATGTCTGTGCATCCAGCAAACTCCTTCATTTGGGAAGGTATTTTGCAAAAGATAAGTAGCCTTAACTATGATTTCAGAATTATCTTTGACTTACTGCAGATTTGTTTAATTTTTTGGTTTGTGTTTAGGGGTTTTTTATTTTGCACTGGAGGAAAAATAGGAAAAAAGAGCCCAGTATTGATTTCAAGTCTGGATGCTTTGGCTGCATTTGAATCTGCCTTGCTGGCTGTATACATATGAAGTGAAAGCATCTTCAGAACCAATTTTTAAACCTGTCTTTTGTGCTTTTTTTTCTTGGACATGATAAGAAAAAGAAATGAAAAATGAAGATAGGCCTCAAACTACAAAGAGGGATTTTAAATTACTCTGTGTTCTCTCTCTCATACATTTCATGCACCAGCATCTGAGAAGCCAAGTACAAACAATAACAGCAATGCTGGTGCTGTTTTCAGTGACAAGGCATTTTGCAAATATTAATCTAGAGAGTAAAGGAAACACAAGCAAGTATCATTAAAGGGAAGGAGAGAAATGACTGTAAAACATGTTTATAGGAAAGGTAAGTAATTTTAAGGGGACATTGGAACAGAAGTCTTAAGGAACACCCTGTATCAGGAAATGCATTCTCTAGTTCCTCTTCATAATTTTTCTATATGAATTTATACAGGTCTTTCTTAAAAACAAATAGGCCTTGGCAAAGGGTGCTCACAGAAGCTGTGGCTGCCCCTGGATCCCTGGAAATGTCCAAGGTCAGGCTGGATGGGACTTGGAGCAGCCTGGGATAGTGGAACTGGATGATCTTTAATGTTCTTTCCAACCCAAACAATTCTGTGATTCTATGATTCTACATGGAAATAAAATTGTGACATGAGTGAGGGAAAGAGGTGCTCACAGAAGCTGTGGCTGCCCCTGGATCCCTGGAAATGTCCAAGGTCAGGCTGGATGGGACTTGGAGCAGCCTGGGATAGTGGAACTGGATGATCTTTAATGTTCTTTCCAACCCAAACAATTCTGTGATTCTATGATTCTACATGGAAATAAAATTGTGACATGAGTGAGGGAAAGAGGAACGTTTGCTCATAGAAAAATTGAAAGTTGCACAGAAATGTAGAAGTACTTAATCATCTCAATATTTGGATTTCATTGAACTAACATTGGGTATTTGGATCATCTGATTAGTTGCTTCTCCATTACAAAAGGGAGTAAGCCAATAAAGTGTAAAAATCTGTTTTCTGTTCAGCTATCTAAATTTTAATAAAATCAAGATTAGTAGAGACCCGGGATTCCTTAGTTAACCAAATGCTCAGAGAGTTCTCACATTTTCCTCACAACAGGCTGAAATATATACTGAAAATCAAGGTAACTCAAAAAGTGTCCAAACACTTTTCACTGTATTTAACAAAAAGGCTGTAAAAAGGAAAAGCTTTGGCCCCGGTCTTCAAGATGCTGGGGAAAAAAAAAAATGTGTCACATATTAAAGTAACTTTGGTTTGAATATATCCTGGGAGGACTGACATAAATGACCAAATCCAGACTTAGTCATCTAGCCTGCTCTCAAATCCTCACCTTGCTGGTCCTTTTGTCCATTAGGTCAGTTTAATCAGTGCTTTAGGTGAGTTTAATAAAGCACTTGAATAAAAAGCTCTACTAGCAAGTCCTTCTGCAAATGTTATTTGTTTCTGATGACTCTTGAATCAGAATTCTTCTATAGAGAATATATTTAATCTGATAATACTGGAATGGGTCAAAGGAGAGAGAATTGAAGAAGCATTAACTTTTGTAAATGTAATAAAACTCCATCCTCTAAAGCCTTTCTTATTAGTAATGAGTTTTCAGTTTTCCATCCCTAGGAGATTATTCTCACAAGGTCATTTAGAATTTGTGGACACAGTGAGAAACAAAAAAATAAAAAAATAATAATAAAAAAAAAAAAATTACAGCAATTTTTGGTAACTTATTTGTCTGTCTTGTCAGGAATTTACTCCCCAGATTTCATTATGGGCCAAATTCTGCTCACAATGGTGAAACCAGCAAAAGTTCAGGGGCCTTAAACTGAAGGAGGGCAGGTTTGGATTAGATATTAGGAATAAAATCCTTACTGTGAGGGCAGTGAGATAGTGGAATAGACTGCTCAGAGAGGCTGTGGATTCACTATCCCTGGAAATGTTCAAAGGCAGGTTGGATGGGGCTCGGAGCCCCCTGGGACAGTGAGACATGTCCCTGCCCGTGGCAGGGGTTGGAACAACATAATCTTTAAGGTCCCTTCAACCCAAAGCACTGCTCCATTTTCTGGGATTCTGTGCATGGATACAAAGCTCAGCTTGTCTGAACACCAGCTGAAATTTTTCCCTGATTTCATTACCCCCGTGATTTGCACCACGATCAGGACTGAAAGCACAGAAATATAGCAAGAGGTACAAGCAAAGCAAAACTAGGTAGGATTTCAGAAAGGTCCTTGGATGCTGGCTGCTTCCTGGCTAGATGATGCTGTTAATGAGCTGATCAAAAGGTCTCTGGAAGCCTGGAATAATTTAGCCCACATCTCCAATTTTCAGTAAAGCTTCATGACTGGGACAGAAGCACTTTCACAGATGTTGGTTTGGGAGTCATTAATGTTGGAAAATGGTCACACTCATCCCTCCCCCCAGATGGAGCCCGGGCACCATAACTGTGCTACCAGCTTTATGCATTCTCACACATAATGTGTTTTTATCATAAAAACAAATGTAGCGTCCAAAAAAAAAAAAAAAAAAATAGTGTGTTATTCACAGCCTGTTGGGAACAAATTTACTGCACCATAGGCCTGAAAATGAAGCTATAAAGTGGCACTAGGAAGGCACAAGCCAGCCACTGCAATCTGTGGCCATGGGACTGGCACTCAGAGGGCACCACGGGGCACCATGGAGAGGAGGGGCTGACACGGGTGTGAGAGGCTGCTCTGAGGACTTCCACAAAGCCCCCTGCCTGCAGGGAAAGGGCATTTCCTCAGAATAATGGGACTGTGAAGCTGAAAAATCACTTGCAAAAAAAATTTTTAAGCTGTTTTGAGAGACCAATGTGTGATACAGGTAGGAAAGCTGGAGCATCCTAAAAAACCCTCAGCACAAGACAAAGGAAATCTGGATGACTCTACTTCTGGCTGCATGAGTGAACAGCTTAGGAGCTCTGAAAATCAAATCTTTTTTTGACTGTTTTAATTTGAGTCTGACTCCCAAAATAAAAATTCCTATTCTTAGGAAGTTGTGTGAGTTGAAACAGGAAAGAACTTCAGTAAGAAGCAATCTCTGCATACAGCCAAGATATTTTTCCAATAGCAAAAAATTTCATTTATTATCTTCCTACAGCTAAAATCACTGAATTATCTGGGGGAAAAAAATAAAAAGCAGCCACTATTATAACCCCTGCAGCTATTATAACCCCTGAATAGTGATTGACTGTGGACATCTAATATGGCAGTAAAATAGAAAAACGTTAAACTCTTTTTTTTTTTTTTTTTGGGTTTTTCACACACACTCTCAACTTTTCTTACATGGATATTTTAATTGTGTCAAAAACATAAAAATATCTGGTTTCCTCTGCAAAGACAGATAGAAATATGCCTATAATGTACAGGAATGTCTGTAATATACAGAATGGTACACATTTAATACTGTTTAATACATTTAGTACACTAAAGAGCATAACTCTTTTACATTAGATCATATCACTATGATTTAATTACTATAAGAATAGGTAATTATTTCTTTATCAAAGTGATAGGTGCATTTCCTTCCTTCTCATTCCTGAATTCCCCTTCAGTGCACTGCAAAAATGAAGGTGCTTTCAACAAACCATCCATGATGAGTGTTAAAAGTAAGAAAGGCAGAAGAAAAAATAAAAAATCTGGTGGGAAAGAGAAGAAAATAAACCTCTCAGTGGGGAAAGAGTTTCAGTATCAATCTCTGGTGGAGACTGTATTAGCACTTGATAAAGTATTGCCAGAATGAGCAGCAATTAGCAAAGAGCACAGGATCTTGCAGAGAATAATAGAGGAGTTACAGCAGCATCATTTAAAGGAGAGAAGGCACGGACAGTCCCAGAGCCATGAAGTCAACGAGGGGATTCCTATGAGCAGAGCAGGGGGTATTGGGCAGGAGGTGACCCCAAATGAACCCTGTGGTCTTGCTGATAGGGACCAGAGGGAGCAGGGAGTCGTCTTGTTTCCCTACCTTTGTGTCTGGCTTCAGACAAATCCTTTTCCCCATCCCTGCCTTGCTCCCCGTCTCTGTTTTAGGAATAAACTCCTCAAGCCTCTTCCTCAGCCAGGCCTGACCCTCTCAGCTCAGCAGGAGCTCAGCACAGCTGAGGTGCATAATTAGGAAACAATTTTCCAAAGGTTGTTGAGAGTCTCTGGAGAGAGACGTCACAAAAATTCATATCTGCTTGAGGGAATTTCCGCGATGTGTCTGTCCCCTCCCTTCCAGGAGTGTGATCATGTCCCAGAAGTGGATCATTTCTGCAGACCAGGGGAGGTGCAGGTGTTCCAGGCTGTTGTGTTAATGTTCAATCTGCCAAGACACAGCAAGTTTCTAATGTGAACTTGCAATTTTTCAAAGATTTATGATGCACACGAATCCACTGTGCTTCCCCACCCTTTCCAGAATGGACTTCTCATCCAGAACTGACAGGCATTGTGCTCCTCTGGATTTAATAGCCATTAGCACTCGCACTGAGAGGGTTTTTTTTTTTAATTTCCTAATGTTTTGTTAAAGCAGATAAAACAATTATTTCTTACTATTTGCACTTGTGGAAAAGGCTTAGCTGTTTTTCTTATGTCCAAATAAAAAAGCAGCTTGAATCAGACCATTTGGCCATAATGTGTCAAGTTTGGCAAAGCTTAAAAAGGCAAATTTTATGAACTTCAATAAGGGAAGCATGAATTTTTATACTATCACCTGAATTAAGCAACAGGACCAACAGATGTGAAAAATCTACTCACACTGCCTGCACTCCCCTTTGCTCTCACACACCCTTTAATTTTTAGCACTTAATAATTTTTCATTTCATGTTAACATTCCTAAGCAATACAATCTGCTGGAGCTGAGATTTGTTGGAAATTGCTCTGCTGCCTTTTCTTTCCCATTTGTATAGCCAGATGAATCAGATACTATCAATTGATTAATCAACATGTTCACTTTCTCTCCTCCATAACTGAACACGAGAATGAATATTTATGAGAGCATGTAATTAGGCACTTGATTTTGTAAATCATCTGGTGATGCTGTCAGTGAGTTTCAGTTTGCAGATAGGCTTCAAGTCTTACGTATCTTCATGAAAGAAATTATTAATTTCCACCACAAGGAATTGGAAGAAAATATAGTTCTGTTACCACACATAATTTACAAAATTATAATTATGGTGTTGTTTGCTACATACTTCAGCAAAGATCTTATAGAAATGGGTTGATGAGCTAAAGGAGGAGAAAAATCAGGACATGGCAGCATCAAGATTTAGTCTGAGCTCTCTGCTTGAAGATGCTTCTATTTTATGTTGTCCCCTGGAATTTGGAAGTTTCTTTTTAATAAAAATAATATTTTTTTTAATTTTTTTTTTACTGTGGTTTTGGCCTAAATCTTAAAATGCTTGATGAGCCTTGAGCTGTAGAAATCACTTTGCCAGTACTCAGATTTTTAATTCAAACTTCATATGCATTTTTACTTTGCTTTGCTTTTGACTGTGATGAGAAAAATGACACAGTTGTGATCAGAGTGGTACAGATCTTACAGGGATTTCTGCATAAATGGTGTTTGAGTTGCTGTCTTTAATAGTGCCAGGGCCATATGTCATTTTTATTAATTTAGGATTGTTTGAACTAAAGCTCATTATTTGGTGAAATTACAAACAGGCTTTTCTAGATACTAGCTTTGAAAGCTTAAGTAGCATGAAAACACTACTATTATCAATAATAAAAATAAAAACAATTGTTAAAGATGAAGCACATTTTAAAATGTCTTCTAACTTCTTCCAGTATCTTCAAGTTCTGCTCTGTGTTTATAAATTGCAAAAATAATCAGAAGAACAAAGCTAGTATATTTTCTACTGAGAAATTTCAGAAGTTTTTCACTGTATTTTTTTCTTTTTAGACAAAATATTACGCATGTGTATTTAGAGTATTATTCAACTTTTTAAATTAAAACACACTGCATGACTTCTTTTGGTTATCACCAGGTTCTTTATGTTCACAGTTTTCTGTGGGAATAAATTGGCCTAATGTGTTCATGTCCTGTCAGGAGAGAACATAGCACTGAAGTGGGTGAGGCTCCCACGAATGCCATGCAGAGAGCTGAAGCCAGGATACCAGAATCCCTGCTCAGCCAGGGGGAGGATTCTCCCAGGTGATCCAGCTGGCTTGGTCTCAGACTGCTGGAACCCTGGACACAGAGAATTTCAGGCTTTCTGTGCTGGCAGAAAAGGATCCACAAAGATACACTGCATTTGACCTGAGGCCTTGGGAAAGGCTTCCAAAACTGAAGGGTGAAGGTGAGGGTGTAGTTGAATAGAAGTGTGTTTTATCACAGGGTGAGATATTTAGAATTTAAGGTGGCTGGTTAAAATAATATATATGTAACAAGATAGCGGGTTTGAGTGTAGTCTTCTTCTTCTGCTTCTGCTTCTCCTTCTTATTCCTCTTATTCTCCTCCTTCTCCTTCTCCTTCTTCTCCTTCTCCTTTTCCTTCTCCTTTTCCATCTCCTTCTCCTCTCCTTCTCCTTCTCCTTTTCCATCTCCTTCTCCTCCTCCTTCTCCTTCTCCTTCTCCTTCTCCTTCTCCTTCTCCTTCTCCTTCTCCTTCTCCTTCTCCTTCTCCTTCTCCTTCCCAAGTTCAGGTGATTTTGTGTCTATTTATTGTCTAATTTAATTTTTATTTGACAACATTTCATAAATGAGTAAGCAGCAATAGTCAATATGAATCAAGAACAATTAACCTGGAGATGTGAAAAACTCAGAAAACTCCTGAAAATTTTTCAGCTGGAGAATGAATCAGACACAAATGCACGAATTTTAGTGTTCACCTGTACTGACGAAGTAGAATATAGAGTCTAAATCCCCTGAATGTGTGAGCTCCCTAATGAGGAGCAGGACCAAAATTCCATTTCTAAAAGAACCCCTTCAAGTCGTGCACATTTGAATGGAGTCTTGAAGCCATAAACTTGATTACTGCTTGACAAGTGTTCCAAACCACGGCAGAGAGCTGTGCTTTCATACGACCTTGCAGAAAGCTGATGAGATCTGACAAGTGCCATATTTATGGAAATGCAAAAGCTTTACTACACTGACATCCCTGTCACCCAAGAAAGATCAAACATAGAAGACAATTGGCCTCCAGCACCTATACTGAATATTTAATAACTATTAGAGGGAACTAAGCAGGCAGGACCTGCACTGCTGACAGCTGCAGGAGTCCCACCCATTTATTATGAACTTAACTAGTCTGGACAAGAAGCCAAAAGGCTCCTAAATTTTTTTTCCTTCCACAGCTGAATTGGGTAATGCACCATTTCATTTCCAGAGGAGTATGAACAGATTTGACAAATCCACTGATGAGTGTGACCTGCAGTAATTATGGAAAAGAGGTTGCAAAAAGTAACGTGATGAGCATCATAATTCTGATGCCTTAAATTTTAGTTTTCATATTTCCCAGATTCTGTACCGCATTTGTATATAACTCTGAACTTCATATAAAGTGTTGGCAAGTTCTCCTCACAGCTCAGTCAGACAGAACAATCCTTTCCCAGTCCCAGAACCAAGGGCACCACTGCAGCTTCAGGCACAAGAAGTGTAAACAGCAGTGAATTGAGGAGAGCAATCTGGGAGGATGGGACTGCATAACCTGGAGCTGTAATTGGGCAATTGACTCCAATATGGAAATGGACCAAAACTTACAAAAGTGTGAAAACTCGTGACTCGGGGTCCATCTTGGGTGTAGCCATGGCTGGGCTCTTGTACTGCCCAAGGTGCATCCTCTGAAGGCCTTTCAATAAATCCCTGCTTTATTCCTTGAACACTGTCCAGCCTCTGTTCCAGGCAGCCTCTCCAGGCATCAATTCCACTGTATTATATTTAGCAAAATGTAGGGATTTTTTCATCAGACACTTATGTTTTCCTCTCCATGTGAGAGCAGCATAGAGGGTAAGTCATTAATGCTGATGAGACCCACTGCTCACATTACAGCCCCAAGCAGTTGGGTTCTCTGGGTATTAGCTACCAGTGTCTCAGTCTTTTAACAGCTTATTGCCCACTAAACCAATTCCCTTGGTGTGCACAACAGCACACACACAGGGCAATAAACCACGTCTCGTTCTGCAGCTCTCCGTGCATTCTTGTAAATACAAAAGCATTCAGCAGAGCATCCAGCAGCAGGAATTATGTGGCTGACATTCTGCTACAGGAGGCTGTAAATTGTGTGTCTGTGCAGTGATCTCAGCCAGACAAGTTGATTTAGTGCTTTGCAGCTGCTGGATATTAAGGTCTCATATCATAGGTCCCAGTCCTGGAAGCATCTCTAACGTTGTTCATCATAGACTCATGGAGCCACAGAATGGTTTGGGGTGGAAGGGACCCTAAAGATCATCTTGTTCTGAGCCCCTGCCATGGGCAGGCTCACCTTCCACTAAACAACCTGCTCCAACCCCCATGCAACCTTGCCTTGAACACTCCCAGGGGTCGGGCACCCACGATTCCTTCCTAAAGGATATTCTTTTTAAAAGTGTTGGACAGTGGGTTTGAACCATTCAAATTCAGCAATAAGAAGTAACCACAGGAGCTGATTTTTCCATCTTCTCATTTCTCCCTGGGCAACCATTAATCTCCTGTCTCCAAGGCTGCTCGAGGATGAACCAGGAACAAATTACTACACACAGTCCAGCCACGCTCTCAGAATGAGCCCAGCTGGACATGTTCCAGCACAGGAGCAAAACACCTGCTTGATTCAGAAGGGATTGGCTGAGGTGCTGACACATTCACACTGCCCTGCTCATTCATCTGCCTTGCCTTCCCAAACTGAGTGAAGCCCTGCCATGCCCCAGCTCAGCCTGAGCAGGATGAGAACCTGTTCAGTGAGGAGGGGGCTGCGGGCTCTGCCAGGCTGACTGAGGCTCTGCCATCAGCTCAGTGTGGGCATCACCACAGCCTGATGGGCTGCAGCCTCCTCCTAACTCACTCTGCTGTTTCTCCTGAGTGTTTCTGAGATGAGTTCAAATGTGGGGGAAGCTGTCCCTGTTATTATATAAAGGTGATCTGTGGAAAGGACAGAGCCAGGCTTTTCAAAAGGTGGAGTTTTATTTCTCTGCTCATCTGCTGGTTTTTTAAATTTTAATGGTCTGTAAATGTTGCTCGTTGAACTGAGGAGAGGGGAGGGAGCACTGGAGAAGGGTGCGAAGGTGATACTGAATTCATATAAACAGGGAGGTTCAGGCTGGTGTTAGGAAAAAATAATTCACTGAAACAGTGGTTATTGGAACAGGCTGCCTGGAAAGTGGTGGAGTCATCATCCCTGGAAGTGTTCAGAAAATGAGCACACGTGGCCCTTTGTGATATGGTTTAGTGGGTAGGGTCATATTTGGTTGAAGGCTGGACTTGATGATCTTAGAGGTCTTTTTCAAATTTAATTACTCTATGATTGTAAATATCTTTGTCATTTGGAAATAAAGGGAGGTCGTGCCTCATTGAGACAGTTTGAATTCAAGAAAGGAATAGAAAAGCCACCTTTTGATGAGTGAGTTAAAGCAGGGGTTGAGCTTGTGCAATTCACCCTCCCAGAGTGTCCCCCCTTGCTGTGGCACCCCCAAGACGTGCAGCTCAGCACAGCCACAGGAGGCAAGGACTCGGAAGAAAAGTCCTAAATGTATACAGGCAGCTTCCTCACCCCAAGCCACCTGCAGAGGGGACCCCAGGAAGCTCCAGGGAGGTCGGACACCAGCTGTGCCAGCCCCAGACTGTGCCTTGTGCCAGCAGAGTGTGCCAAGGGTCTCCCTGCAGCCTGCAAAGCTCATTTAGCCTCTTTTCCTGCCAGATGGTCCTCCACTCATGAGGGCAGACAAGGTTAATGCCTGGAGGAAAGGCACACAGAGATGTTTCCAAGGGAACAGGCCAGATCCAAGGTGAGGCAAAGGAATGTGTAGCAACCCTGTGACTTACAGATGTAGGGCTCTGGAGGGGAGGCAGAGGTGGGAGAGACAATGGATTGTCAAGTTGCTGGCACACAAACTGCTGAGATGCCAGTTGGAAATATTCAGAAGAGAAGGTGATAGTCCATGTGTCTCCTTTACAAGCTGAAAAGAAGGAACTTTCCAGCATTTGAAATGGATAAAGGCTTTGAACCTCTTTCCTTCTTTAGGTGCTGGATATCTCAGCTGCCCTGGGGACTTTCAAGATGTTTGGGATGGACTGGTCTCCATTTCAGCCTTCTAGCAGGTACACACATAATTAAAGCAAATTTTGATGTGTACTTTCCACTGGAGAAAACTTCAGCGACTCACTTGAGCAAGAGCCAAAGTGAATCCCACTGTGTTTTCTAAAAGAGTTTTTGTGTTAGAGCCACTTTAGCTGTGGTTTCTTCCAGTCATGTTCAGTAAAACATCTGTCTGCCTAGGAATCTTCTGAGGAAGCCTTTGGATACTGCACCTACCCAAATATTGATTGAATTATTTTGGGGTTTTTTTTTCTTCTAAACTCTGAGAAAATCATCCTGTACATATCAACTTGGTTTCCATATGTGCCTTTTTAAAGATGTCTAAACACAGGGCACCAAAATTCCCCACCACGTTGTTACCTGGTCATCAGCCCAGGAGTCTCCCATAGGTGCTTGTGCTATATCTGCCAGCTCTGGCACCTGTCTCAGCCATCACAGGGCATATCAAAGCCTCTCAAACTTAATCTACATATTTGATTCATGACCAGTTTTGTCATTAGCTGAATGTATGAATTGTTGTCAGGTTTTATTCTTATTTTGTACTCTGACAAATAAGCTTTACAGAATGTTTCTCTAAATCTTTGGTAACACTAGCTAAATATTCAGAAAGAGTAAGGGGATACAGTGTGCAGGGGAGAATTACCATCTTAATGAGGTTTGTCTCATTAAAGAGTTTCACTCAATTAGTTTCACAGATTTTGCTTCAAGAATAGGAGCACAGAGCTCTACATATCTGTAACTGACTTTGACTTATTTAAAACTTAGAGACCAACCTGCCAAAAATTATTTAAGTGGAAGGACGGTAATGAATGTGGTCTTGGATCTTTCAAAAATGCATGGTTTTGAATCAGGAAATGAGATGAAAATACATTGTCGATTTTACTTAAATAAGAAATGTGTTGGCAATTTCCCAAGCAAAATGTGATCACTTCAGCATAAAACACTATTTGTCATACAAAGACCTTTGGTGTTCAGACAGTTCAGATTTGCATTATTTCCCAAAAAGCTCTGCATGCACATTCTGCTCTCTGCCTTTGTTGACCTATGATAAAAGCTTGTCAAAGGTCTTGGGCTGCAGTGCTGTCATCTGCTGATAATGTGAAAGTGTCACCTGCACACACACTGACATTTTATCTGTCTGAACAGGGGGCTTTTCCTAACCTGTCACTTCTTGTCGTGTGGGTTTTGTCAGATTTCCCCCCAAATTGCACTCTAATCTCGGCACCCCTTGGATGGCACAATACCCACAGAGCTCAGCAAAGCTGAGTTAAGGATCAACTGAGAAGAAAAACCATCTTCAACAACATCCAGCAGTGCCTGGTTAGGGAAAGGATGCCAAAACAAGAGAAGTGTACAGAGCTGCTCTTCTCAACACACTCTGGCAGTGTAAGATTTAGGGATTTCAAAAGCTAAGGAAGCACCATGCTAGAAGACCCAGGAGGCTTTCTCCAGATGCAGTTCATTTTTTAACCCACGTGCAGTATTTGCAGCTAAATGAACTTCACTGAGGGCTTCCTCAAGTGCAAAAAGAGATGAGGCTGATGTGCTGTACAAAACAACACAGCAGGGGGAGAGGATCCACTGCAGTAGCAAAAAGTGAGATATATTGGAGTAGTGCCCCCAGAAAAGGTGAAACTGAGGTGCTCTGTGCCCTGGGCAGTCAAGGCAGCTTTTCTGCATCTGGTATCTGAACTGACCAATCACCAGCTTGTGTCCCAGCTCACCCCACAGTGTGCAGTGCTCTAAAAATTCAGAGGGTCTGGTTCACCTCACCAGGCTCAACATCTGCTCTGAAACCTCCTCTAAAGGAGCTGGACACCTGCCTGGAGAATAATGGGTGCTCTTAGGGAATGACACAATTGACCTGCTTTGGCACGGGGTGAATCACATCTCCAAAATCCATGCTCCACACAGGGAGCCTTTGGCAGGCTGAGCCCTGTTTGGTCAGGTGAAATCCCTCTCTGTTCCCATAGCACACAAAACTGAACCTACCAGGTGAAGCAGAAGAGGAAGGACAGGAAATCAGCTTTATGCCTGATCCAGAAACCAGCAGCATCAACAGAAACTCCGCCACTGGCTGCCTGCCTGATCCCAGGCTGTGGTCTGCATGGCTCTCTAAAGCACTTTGCCTACAACAGCTTTCAGCAATTTCTACTCCTATGCAAAAATTCCTTCCTGCCTCCTCAAGACATCCTGAGATACTGCTATACTCCAGATTTTTTATTAATCTTTTCAGGAGGATGGATTCCTGAGGCTTTAATGGTTGGTTTAGGTATTTTTCAGTATCTACAGATTTCAGCAAAATGCTTTCCCTTTAAATCTCTTGGGGTTTCTGGGTTTGTTGTTGTTTTTTTTTTTTTCTTGAAAGCAATATTTGAAGGGGAGAAATAGTGGTTTGTTGTTTTGTTTTTTTTTTTTTTTTTCATTCCATTTACTTCGTTCTAAAATGAATCTTTTTGAAATAATTTTATACTGAGAGAACCACAAAATAGTTTGGGTCAGAGGAGGCCCCACAGAAAACCTTGTCCCACCCCCTGCCATGGGCAGGGACACCTTCCACTAGCCCAGGTTGCCTCAAGCCCTGTCCAGCCTGGCCTTGGACTCTTCCAGGGATCCAGGGGCAGCCACAGCTTCTCTGGGCACCCTGTGCCAGGGCTCAGCACCCTCACAGGGAAGAATTTCTTCCTAATATCTAACTTAAGCCTGCCCTCTGTCTGCTTGAAGCCATTCTCTCTTATCCTATGTCTACAAGCCTTTTATAGATAAAGAAATCAGACTTTTTTCTAAACTAGAAAGGTAAACAAAAGCACTAAACAAAACAAACAAACAAACAAAAAAGTTCATTTGGGTACAATTTTTGCATTTTTTTGTCCCAAAACTGAACATAAACTAACATAAGAAAATAATAACTTTTTAAAAAAGATAGCGTGTTTTATATTCTTTAATGGAAAAACAGCTTGGCTTGTCACATTGCAATTTTAACTCCGCCATGATTTTCAATAAAAAGCTGTGTTGATACAGAAAGTTCAACTATTCTTAGTGGAACAGCTCACAGTTTTTCCTGTGCATCACAAAAAATGTTGTGTAGTTTAGCTTTAGTCATATTTTAAAATATACATATTCAAAATTCTGGGGTGAAACCAAGGTGCTGTTTTTCATATTCAAGATATTCAAGCTAAACTATGAAAAACACACACAGCTTCTCAGTCAAACACAAAGATAATCCCCAAAGAGATTTATTTTTATTACATGAAAAGGAGGAGACACAGTGAGGGAAAGCAAAGGAGAAATAACCATTGCAATGAAAGCAGAAGTTATCAGTAAATGAGGTGGGAAAAAATAGCTCATAATCCCCATTATTAAATACAGATTGTGAAGACCAACAGATGACATCCATGTTTAAAAAACCCTCTGCAAACAGCAGGAGACTTGTGAATAAGGCAAACCATCCACTTGCACTTGCAGGTCTGTGGGGTTGCCTGTGAGCAGGAGTCACTTCATTAACCCAAATGACCCACAGTGCTGCAAAATCTGATTATTGTTGGCTCTGCCATTCATCAGCTCCTCTCTGCCTTCAACTCCTGCTCCTACACAGGGAATAATTGCAGAAGATTTGCTGAGAGTAAAGGGGTCTGGGGGGCCTCTTGCTCTTCTTGGGAACATCAGCATGTCCCAGCTGCCCCCAGCACAGGGGGAGCTCTCCAGGAGCACCCACCTGGTTCTTGATGGCTTTTTTAATTACTCACAGCCCACCCCTGTTCTGCCAAGGACCTGATTCCTCATGAAAAACCTTCTGGGAAGGTCTTCCTTCTGGAAAAATAACTCGCCAATGGATCTCACAGACACCACCCCAGTGAGTGAGCAAACAACCAGAGGGCCCCAAGCTGGCAGTAGATGTTTTTGGGATGGAAATAAAGAGCTGGTTCCTAAGAATGCGGGGTTGGGATGGCATCCCAGAATCGTGCATATGGATTAAAAAGTTGAGAAACAGGCGAATTTTAAGATGAATCTTAAAAGGGTTTAAGATGAATCTTAGCTAGGGTTTGACTGTGACTGCTGGTGATACCTCAGGGTTTGACACTGTGATCATGAAAACCCCTTTGAATCTGATGCTTTATGTTTCTGTTTTTTTCTGCTTTAAAGCCTTTCCTCCTAGCTCACCAAGAAGGCAGAGTAAGGCAGAATGAGGAAAATTATATCACAAATTACCTTCTCTCTTCGCCACCTCACAAAAATTGTCATCATTTCCCAGTGTGATTTTAAAACTTTTAAAAAGCAAATTAAACAAAGCTCATTTTTATAATTTATATTTCTTCTTCTTACTTTTTTTTTTTTTTAAATTCATTTATTTGTTGTTTACTTACTTGTTTTGATCACCTACAAAAAGCCCATGCAGTGGCAGACTGTGAAACACTGATCTGGTGGCTGATTAACAGGACTTATACTGCCATCTTACTGGGCAGGATGATGATGCAATCTTTCTCTTCTATTAACAGTAAAATAGATATATTGCTCCTGAGAGCCTGGAACAATGTGCACAAGCATGGAGTGAGCCCAGCAAAGCCAGGAACTCTGTCACTCCAGGGTAACACATGATCTAAAGTCTAATTTAATATCAGAAACTCAGAAAATGAGAAGGATGGCAATAATTTTGGGCTGAGCTCTGTAGGTATTCAGTAACACTTGGCATGCTTTTTCTAGAATCCTTTGGGAATCCCAGACTAAATGCTGAGTTTGGGGGCTCCAGTCTCTCTGGCCTGAACCCAGAGAGGGAGCTTTATTCAGTATGGCTTCGCAGTGCATCCCCAAATTCAGAGCAAAATTTCAACATACACAAGCCAGGTCCTTAAGCAAATTCATCTCAAAATTCGGAAAAAAAGGGGGTTGAAATTTAGGCAGTTTTTTTGAGGCAGCTATGCTGACTTTGCACTGTGAATCCTGAAGAGCACCCATGAGATTCCTTTCAGTGTTAGGCACAACCTCAGCTGAAAATTGTGGAAGAACCACCACAGGAATCCACCAGGCTCTTAAACCAAGCAGACATTTCTGTGATCGTTTGAATACAGCCTTCATTGTGTTTTCTCAATATACCTGAACACAGTATGTTGCAGACAGAACACTGGGGTAGAATGTGTTTTTAACATTTAACAGGCTTGATAATTTGCTTTGCAAATTGTTGTGGTATGTGTGGCAAAGCAGAGTTTCTCAAAAAAACCAAAAAAAGTCTACAGAAATTTGGCAGGTTTGTCATGCACCATCCTAAAAGGGGCACCAGGAATGCTGGTACATCATGCTCTATTGCAGTCCCTGTCCTGCTGAAAAACTAGTTTATGTTTCTAGGCTAGAGCTGTTGTACCAGCCCCCTGAACCTCTGGTCTGGCAACCTCTGTCTCTCAAGGAGTCATTTATTTATGAGCTTCACAGGTGTTCAGATAACCACTGTCAGCTTCAAAATCTCCACCCTGCATCTACCCTTACTGGTCACATCTCCTGAACTTGATAAGGTTTGTGTGGCTGTGTCTGTAATTTTTTTTTTCCCAGCAACTCAGTGCTCAGTCATGCATTGATGCATGACTGAGAACTGACTTGCTGGGAAAAAAAGTGTTTATTTAATGGTTTTAATTGCACCCCCTCTATGTCCCCAGAAATGCATTTTTTGCAGGGAAATCACTGTGTTGTGAGGAGAAATCAAAATATGAGTATTGCCTGATTTTATTACAACTATTTAAAGCACAAATGTGATCTTTGAAACCTTAACTTGGTTTTCCTTGTGATGGCAAAACAATTAGCTCAAAAAGACAATCCAGAAAAATTATCTGTGCATCTATTTGAAGCTGAGAAGCCAATTTGGTGCCCAGCTTTAGAGTGAGTCCTCCTCCTGCAGAGAGGATGGGGTTGGTATTTAAAGCAGCAGGTCAGCTCCTGGCTCCAGCTGCATCAATGCCTGCGTGGAGGCACAAAGCCCCCGAGTCCTTGTGGTGGGGGAACCTGTCCTGCAGGGAGAGGGGATAGCAGCTCAGAGCAGGCCCTCTCCAAGGCCACTCTGCTCCAGAGGGAGCACATGGCACAGAGAGAGGCTGGGAACACATGGGCTGCCTCTTGATGTTGCTACAGGACGTTTAGAGCAGAGGCAGCTCATGGGGTAATCTCCCCATACATTAATTTTCATCTCTTCTCCTGGCCTTAGCCAGGAATCCAGATTGTTTTCTAGTTGTTTATTTTAGCTGAACTCATCTGCAAAGAGGCATTTCCATTGTGTTTCCATTAGACACAGATGCTATCACTATATGCCAGTGCATATTGCCAAGCAATTAATCTCCAGAGTTATTATTGCCTGGTTTTTTGAAAGCAAATATTCTTGAGTTCAGAAAACTATGTAAAGGCTTGGAGCAGCTTAGCTAAATTCCATGCTAAAGGCACAATCCTCTTTGGAAAGGAATTCTCTCTAAAACTACAAGGCTGTGCTCCTGTGTTGTATAATTTCCACCCCGAAATAAAGCATCACCTCCCACAATTAGTGTCTTTGCAAGCTACCCTGGCATTATCACTCAGAATTCTCACTCCTTTGTTACCCACTGTTAAACTGAACAATTCTTTTTTGTGACATAAACACAAGCCAGAGGTGACACAATTAAATTAATGTATTTGTCATAAAAAATTAAGATCAGTAAGAATTAAATGTCAGATAAATTAGGATTGGCAGCCTCTTCCC
The DNA here is from genome assembly GCA_032173965.1 of Sitta carolinensis. Taxonomy (NCBI): domain Eukaryota; kingdom Metazoa; phylum Chordata; class Aves; order Passeriformes; family Sittidae; genus Sitta; species Sitta carolinensis. The sequence continues at coordinate 55,485,202 of CM063285.1, read as the reverse complement.
TAGAGAGCAAAATATATGCTACCTAAATTCAGTAGAGTGTTCTCCACTCAGCCTTTGATCTATAATCTTCAATCAATATTTCCATCTTTAAAGACAGCCAGTCCAGAGTTACACACATATTTGTGAATGTGGTTCTCACTTGGTGGAGTGGTCCAGAAGAAATCTGAGGGTAGGAAGGGAGGCAAAGAGCTGTAATCAGCTCTTAGAAACTTTTGCAAAAATCGGATTTTCCAAGAACAAAATCATCATCCAGTGCTGTTATTTTCCAGGGGAGTTTAAAGGAGGCAACCTGAGCTCCAGCCCCATGGTGGCTGCAGGACCAGTCTCCTTCCAAGGTTTCTCACCCCAGGGTAGGATCCAAAGCAGGCCAGTACCACTCAGACAGGGTTTATTTTCTCTCACTGAAGAAGGGCTCCAGCTTGTCCAGTAGATTTCTAATACATTTTCCAAAGCTGGAATTGCTTTTCCTGGGCTTCTGCAGCCAGGGAACAGAGGCAGACGTTTCAATTCTGCTTCTAATGGCTTCATCCTCCAGCCATGAGGAGAGCAAAAATATTTATATCTACTGCCATCTACTTTAGACATCTCCCACATCTCTGTTCTTCCTCCATCCCTGTGGTACCCAAAGGTGGCAACTCAGCACTAAGTAATTAATTTCCTCATTTCCTGGCCTGCTGTCCTGTCCCATGGAAAGTTCTCCCCACCTCAGCTCTTCTACCTACCCCTCCTGGATTACAACAATACAATCATATTAAAATATCCCCAGATTGCTTCTAGACTCTACTCAGCTTCTCAATCTACCTCCTGCTCCTCACCACTCTCCCCAAAGCCCATCAGATGTTCTCATCTCCCAACATCTCTGTATCCAAAAAGGAAATATCGGAGGAAATCTCTCTATTCAGGAGCAAAAAAAAAATAAAAGAAGGAGGCAAGTCAAGGTCTCTCAGGATTCCTCTCAAAGACAACAGGATTGAAACAGCTTGACTTTGAACTCTGAACAACCTGGGCCTTTTATTATTTTTAGTGCAACTCATGTACTTCCTTGTCATTGCTATTAATTATGCACACTGAAAGCACACTGAGTGTCTCATTGCACTGCAAGCACACGAGGTGAGCCAGAACATGTCCCTTTGTGCTTGTAGTGTGGCTTCTGAGGAGGGTTGGCTTTCATTTGTCAGTTCAAACACGTTAATATTCAGACACTGCCATGGACACTATTTGTCTCTCTAGTTGATACCTGTTCCTGAACCAGCAGCAGAAAAGACAAGCTATAAAAAAACATATTAAAAAATCACCCTTTTTATTATGCCAGACCCTATGTCACCATTCTGTTATACCAGAAATATTTGACTAAAGGAACATGCATTTTTTCATCTTTAATTAAAACAGTATGGCCACAGGATGTACTGTAACTGCACTATCACCAAACAGCAGACTGTATTTGGAAAAGGTTTCTGAGGAAAACACAGTATTATCAAGAAGCTAAATAGAACAGAAGAGGTCAAACAAAGCAAATGGGCAAATAGGCTAAAATAAACCAATGAAATGCACCGCTGTGAGGATTGTGTTGATCAATTGTTGCTGTGCTTGAAGATCCATCCAAGATCAGCCCCCTCTGCTCCAGGCTGGGGGTTGTCCCTGTCCCTGCACACCACCAGCATCCTGGCCTGGCTTCTGCTGAGTGGCAGATCTCTTCCCAATAAAGTGAGAAGTACATCCCAGAAATGGTGGCTTTGGCAATAGCTGACAGGAAGGGCACTGAGGTGCTCTGTCAGCCCACTGGTGCCATGTCCAAGGAGGAAAACCTTATTCCTGGCACGGAAAAGGTTGGGGAGCACAGGAGCAAGCAGTGACACAAGCCTTGATGGCATACTGAAGGAAGCCTGGACACAGAGCAAAGGAAGGGTTCCGTGTGTGCCTGGTGCCATTTTAGACACCCTGGAGTGACTCACCTGGCCTTGGATGCCTCTTCAGACATTCCTGGGTCCTGCCAGCATGAGGGAATCTCAGGTAGCTAGGAGCACCTGGACAGGCACTCACCTCACGTGTTTAAGCAAATCAAGCCCACTCTGAGTCTCCAGCTTCCCACCCCTCCTCTTTAAAATGGCCTAAAGGACATTGCTTTTCAGCTCACAGAGTATATTGAGTTATAAATCACATGTACCATATCACCCTTGCACTAAATCAGATAAGGGGGTTCAGGTGCCTTTAGTGCAAAGCCCTGAGGGCACAGCACAGAACAACCAGCTCACAGGCTGCACAGCAAGACCCCAAGGGAAGGACCTGACAAAGCGACACCAGACAAAATCCACACTGGCAGCAGGAAATGGAGCCTTCCCAGCCTAATCCAGTGCTCAGGGCTTGGCACAAAAGAGAAAGTAACAGAGAAGCAAGGACACATGGGAACCCACTGCAAGTGCATTATAGATGAAGGATATCTGCACTAATGATAGCTGGAGACTTTGTAAAAAAGCAGTCCTACGCCGAGAACATTAATGATACAAGAGTCTATCTAAAGAAATCTTCCCAAACAAGAAGCTGGGGGATTAGATTTGAAAAGGGAACTCATTAAGAGAAACTTCCCTTACAAAATAAAGTAAAAATAGTTACAGGCTTTCTTTAGAACTTGGCACTCCTCTGTGTTATAGGCACTGAGGAGGTGATTTTTCAGGCTGACTGTAGACTTTTGCAATGTAGATTTGTACATTTGGGTGAGTCCCTATAGGTTCCCACAGACCCACCAGAGACGAATAGGCACTTCATCTCATTTTAAAGCACATTGCAAAATATGGCAAATTAATTGTGCCCTAAAAATGTCTCTTTTTCTTCCCATCCACTGTGTAGAGATCCTTGGCTTATTAGCTGAGATGTGAGATGATCAGCACACATCCACACTGTGAATATCTAATGTTTATGTAATATAAATGTTACATGAAGTGTTTGCTTCTATCAGCTGTATATGACACTGTTTCACACTATAGAGCCAATGCTTTATGTTCCAGGAGTGCATTTGGCTTTTGAGATTCTCTGCAGAAGTGGGCAGCAATGGCTTCTTCAGCTCACACATTGTTTGAGATGTGAAAACTTCTTTCCCTTATGTATTGAGACAAATTAAGGTGTTTTCAAGTTTTTCATAAGCCTCAAGGAAAATTAATGTAAGGTAGCCTGTGGCATGCCCCTTCAGGAACTTATTAAAAATGTTGGGGATCTATATTTAAATTTTATTTCACCCCATTTGTCCTAAAAGGGATATTGCCTTCTTGACTGGGGGTGGCCGTCTTTGCCTTCAGGGAATTTGTAGTTTATTGGGATAGGGATTTTTACATGGATTTCTCTTACCCCAGAGGAGTTGTCCTGTCTTCCTGTTACTGTGTGTCCCACTGATACAGCAGGGTAAGACATTAAGACAGTCCAGTGTAGTTAAGTCATCATTTACATGGGAATAATCTCAATTTACTGGACATGTAATAGTGCTGAGGTCTTTGTCTATTGATCACTGAAAGAGCAAAAGAACTCCCTTAATTCACCTGATGTTTGAATTGTTAAACCAAAACATCTCACCCTTGTGAAGGAAATAATGTAAAAAAATCCCAACCAATTTTTTTAGCTAAAAAGCAAACAAACCCCAAAACAAACAAGAAGAACAAAAAGGAAAAAAAAAAAACCACCAGAGACAAAAGTGGACAAACTGAGGAGTGCAGAAAATGTGATTGGTTTGTCAGTTCCTTCAGCCTCCTCTTCTCTTTTCTTGGGACATTATATGCAGATCATTCTTCTCAATGAAATGCTGCCCCCAAAGCAAACCCTCAAATTATTATGTTTCAGTCATTTATTGCAGAAGGAGAACAAAGCAATATTCAGCCTTCAGCAAGTCTTCTGGAACATATTTAATACTGCTGATTAAATAGCAATGAAGACTTTCAAAGAAAGAATTTTAGAGGGTAAAAATCTTTCAAAGAGGCATTAAATTGCTGCTCCCTTTCAACCTACAGAAGCAGTTTTGATTCCTCTATAGCCCAAAGAATCATCTGGCTCTGAACAGCCAGCTCTGTGTCCTGTCACAATTGCCCCTCAAAGCCCTGAAGTGACACATTTCCTAAGCTCATGCTGGTGTGTAAAAGGCTGCTTTACCTAATCAAGCCCTTAAATCCTCAGCCAGAGGAAAGATGAGACCAGCACACAGCTGGCCATGTCCTGATCTCTCCAAACACCATTATCCTTGCCCAGGTAGACTTGAAGAGAAATTAGTTTTGCCCAGTTCCTCATTCCCATGTTCTCATTGCCCATCAACAGCATTTGATGGGATCAAGCCACGTGCCTTGAAGTTGACTTCTTTTAGGATCTAATTATAAAGGTCTAAAATTTAAGGGCTTTTCTTCCCACCAACAAATCAGATTATTCAATATTATTTGATTACTGTTAAAAGAGTAATTTTCCCTCTCAAGTTCTTCCCCCTCAACTAATTCTAGATGAATACAACACCAGGAATATTTAAGATGTGCAGATCAAGCCATTGCAATTTCTTTATTACCCTTTATTTTTAACAGAGAACAAACAAAGCTCATGATTTAAAGAAAAAATAAGGCAGGAACCTGCTTTTTCATCCTTACACATGGGAATTAATCAGGGAAGACAAGAAAATTAGAAGGGAGTGGAGTCACCACAGGTCTCAGGGCAGGATGAAGAAGGAAAATTGCCAATGAGGAAAATCCATGTGGCAGTTCAAAGATGAATTATATTTATTTAGGTTTTTCCTGGAGGGGGATCCAAAAAGTTCCATGAAAAACTTCATCCTTCATTCCTCCAGTCTGTTAGACAGTAGACTGTTGACTTTCCAGCAATTTGTTAAATATTTTGGGCTCCATCTCACCCAGTGGGGTTTAAGATGTCCTGTGGGTATCATGCAGCTGGGGACAGGAGGAAATTCAGGAATCGGGAAAATCAAGTTGAGGGGGAGTTGATGCCTACAACAGGACCAGACATGTTGTGAGGCCCCCCAGTTTCTCTCACTTTTTTGAATAGGAGTTTCACACATTATGAAAACACTTGGTTACAAATCCCATCTGTTCTCTCCCACCTTTATCCTCTCCCAGTCACACATATCCCACATCTCATCTAACCTCAGGCAATAAAAAAAAAATTCAAATCAGCAATTAAACCATCTGTCTCATCTGAGATGCCTCCTGAAGAAGGGATTAAATCATGCCCCTGGATACCTGTGTTCCTCTCCATTTCTGGAGCACTACCAGCAGAACACAGAAGCCAAAGCCATGGAGAAGCAGCACATTGAATACCAAGTGCAGACTGCTCCTGGCAGATTGGTGTAGTAGCTCTTGAGTAACCCTTACAGTGCTTTCTTCATTCTTTCTCAGTTGAGGATAAAAATACCCACAACAAAACCAAAACTCATGAAAATTAACAGTTGTAGGCAAGAGGCATTAGAAGCAAAGAAATTTACACCTCCACAGTTAAAAAATAATCAGATGGCGTGAAAATGTTGGCTACAAAACCTCAGAGGAAAAAGATCTGGTGAGAAAGTCTTCCCAGCAGTTTGCTTTATTTATAAAGAAACAATGAGTGTCCTTTCAGCTGGAGCCATGTGAGCACTCTGGTCCCAGTCTGCAGATGCAGAGAGAACTTCACATCATCACAGTTTAATCTCTTAAGCTCAGAGAAGATGCATCCCATACAGACTGGCCTAGTAGCTTTTAACTGGCTTCCATCTTCTTAAAACTTTTTGAAAACTCAGTATAATCAAACTGCATATATATATATATATAATAATATATATATATATATAATATATATATATATATTATAATTTGAACTATTTTGCTGTATTTCTCCATAACTGAGTTAAACTCTTCAAAAACAAGTATTTTTCTGCTTATATTTCTTTCCTTCTGCTGATGGCTCCCAGAATTATCCTAGTTTCCAGGTCCTGGCTGAGGGCCAGCACCATGAATAATGATTTAGGGACTGGTTCATGCACCTTGACATCACAGATGGCTGGGTTTACTCAGAGATATTGCAACATATTCTGCAAGGATAATTCCAGATCAAAGAAGGCTCAAGGTACTAATAGCAGCTAAATATAATTAGAAATCACTTGAATGTGTTTTCCTGTGTTTTTCACATCTGAGTGGATTTGTTTGGGAATAGCAATATGAACATGGCGGGGCAATACCGAGGATGAACAGTGTTTCAAATAATTTTGTTTTCTATAATTACTTCCTTGAATAACTTTTACCTGCCCACACAGGGGAGACATTATCCTTAAAAATATTTTTAGTATGGTTCCTTATTTTCCTTCTAGGACTTCAGAGCATTTTTGTAGTGTGTGCCAAGAAAAACTGGTAAAGAAATAATTTATTTCATTAAGCAGCTGTAGAATTACAACTTGGAAACAAACGAGAGAGAATAAAAATGTGAAGGCAACTAATAACCAAGAATCAGAGTGTATTTTGAAAGGATGGGACAGCCTTAGCATAGCTGATATATGTCAAAATTTGTAATAATTTTCCAGACTTTATGTCACTAGACTAACAAAAGTTCCAAAATTTATTTAGTGCAAAGTCCACTAACTAAGCATTGAAAAGCTGCTGCTCTGAGCACCTGGACAAGAGCAAAATGTAAATCAAGATTGATTTCTGTTGTAATGCTGATGCAGTTGCATAACAATGAACGAGACTATGGAGATTGGAGTATCCTCCCAAGAATTTCAAGTGCTGGGATGGAAAAGGTCTGAATTGATTCTGGGCCTAAAAGGGCTATTCATCACTGCAAAAGAACATTCCTTTGAAGTATGGAAATACAGAGAACATTTATCAATAAGAAGAGGCAAAGACTAAAAGACCAAACTCTTTGCCTCCTGTTCTTCTTCCAAGCAAAAGAAAAAAAGTCAGGAGATGATAAACCCGAGACACTTCCAATGGAATGTGACCTCTTAAAAGTGAAATGCATACACCTGAGCAAAGTATCTGTCATCCATATTAATGTGTGCTCATCACACAAGTACCAGCTTTTTATCCAGATAGGAATTTAATCCAGGGTAGCTTTGAAGCTGCTGAATGTGCCTGAATAAATTTCATTGAAGGAGGGATAATACGGAAATAATAATCTGATTATCAGATCTGACTGGTCTCCAACTGCTGCTTCTGGGGACTCAGTGAAGATCAGGATACTTCTGCTCTGGGAACTGCACAAACACATCCTAAGGGATGACAAACAAGCAATACAAGGGGATGATTCAAGTCATGGATTAAACACCTGAATGTGATGTAAAATAAAACCTGGGTCAAGACTTTGAAAAAACCCTACGGTCATCACCTCAATTGAGTGATTTGGAGGAACCAGCCAGCCAATTCAGTAAACAGAGCAAAATATTTGTGGAAATCTATCAACTTGACTTTTGTCATGATTGTTTCTTCCTTTTCTGAAGTGAAATGAAGGAGAGTACATCCTTGCAGCTACAGAAATTTTGGAAAGAGACTGTGGGTGGAGGGATCACTGTCCTTTCAGAAAAGCACGGTTTTGATTTCAGTTCTGGGAGGAGCACAGAGATTCCACCTTTCTCCTCTCCCTTCGTGCTTGTTTTTCAACTGCCAATGAGGAAAACTTCCCTGAGTCAAGGGATGGCAGTGACTCATGCATCAGCTGAATGCACAGCAGCAGTGTCAGAGCTACTGTGCACTTAACGTGGCTCCAGGGCAGGATGACACAAATTCATTTCCCAGTGGAAAGCTAAAGTACGTTCTAATTCACCACGTAAGAGCAAACACAGTTCAAATGCCCATGTGCTTCACCTCTGTGCACACAGGGGGATTATTTCATTATGGGGTCACAGAATGGTTTGAGCTGGAAGGGAATTTAAAGATCATCCAGTTCCAGCCCCCTGCCATGGGCAGGGACTCATTCCACTAGCCCAGATTGCTCCAAGCCCTGTCCAGCCTGGCCTTGGGCACTTCCAGGGATCCAGGAGCAGCCACAGCTTCTCTGGGCACCCTGTGCCAGGACCTCCCCCCTCTCACAGAGAAATTTTTTTTCCTAATATCTAATGTAAATCTCTCCTCTTTTAGTTTAAAACTGCTCCCCCTTGTCGTCTCAGACATTGTTTCAGGCACTGGCTGCTGTGTGGGAGCAGAGGGCTGGTGGGGGCTTCCTCTGTGATGGGAAAGGGCTGCAAGCTGGAAAGGGCAGGGAAGGGGGTACCAGTGTCAGAGATGTAAGTGACAGCTTCTGCAGGTGTGTCCTTTCATCCCACGACCTTTGCTGCTGACAGCTAAGAAAAGGAAATAGTGAAACAAAAAAACTCTGCCCAGACACACACACACACACACATAACTTCAGCAAGCGCCTGCAGCTTGCATTGCCTCTACCCACACACTGAGATTTTTCTTAGGGTGGAAACCTGTTCCCATGTAGACCCAACACGTGGCATTGCAGACAATTTAATGTGCAGAAAGTGCTGATTTCTGCATACCCGTGTGCTGGAAACTTCCCATTTCCATTCTTCAGGAATTTAACAGGTCAGGAACTAGACAAACATAACAAAGTTATTCCCAATGAGCAAACACCTAAAAGAAACCCAGAAAAAAGAACAAAAAGGAGATCAGCTCTCTACAAGTATTTGAGCTGGAGCATTTATAAGCAGATCTCCTTTAAAATACAGAGCTTTTTGAGATATTTTTTCTTTCTGAGTACAGGGTGACACCACTCACAGGGGTACAGGCTTCAGGACACAAAACTGTGACCAGGTCCCATTGCTGCCCTGAAGGACCACGGTCTGAGAAAGGCTGGAGGCATCATCTCTGTCTCTGAGGAAGATGTTCCAGGATGCAGGACAGAGGAGATAATCTCAGCAGAAAATGGGAAACCACTGCCCTGTGACAGGAAGGATTTCTCAGACTGTATTATTCTGAATTATTTCTGTTCCTCAGCATATACATGTTATTTTCAAGTCTCTTCAGAGTAGGTAAAGGGGTGAAAATTGCTTTCAAAGATATAAGAGCAGTCTCCTTTCCCTAACAACCTCTCTCTGTGCTCAGGCCACTATGATATTGCCGCTGTGGCATAAAAATCCAACCCGTGTTTGCAAGACTTTCATGCATCTTTTTAATGACCTCATTAACCAAATTGAAGAGGGATGGGAGGCCTTGGTGGGTGTGTTCCTTCAAGTTATCTACAACTCCTTATGATCAGAAGAGAAGGTATATGCAGCTGGAATTAGAAGGAGGTTACTGTGCCCACGTGGAGCAGAGCAATCAGCCCCGTGTTCTGCTGTCCCTCTCAGCCCTCCCCCCCGGTATTGACACTTACAAATGTCAAGCTATCATTTTTCCATGGCTCAGGAGGAATGTCTGTGGCTCGATGTGCTCAGGCTCCTTCCTCTGCTCTTACAGCCCTGACATCAGACTGTCAACCCCCCAAACTAGCAATGATTGCTGCCTGCCTCAGCCCCAGTGCTGCTGCCACCCCACACCTGTGCTGCTGGGACGTTTTAGGAACGCCTGATGGGCTGAACCCCTTCTGTCAGCTGGAGAGTGAGGGTATGGCATTTTTAGGTATTTTTTAAAACCCTGAGGTGATACCAGCAGCTGGGAGACAGAGCTGCAGGGCCCCAAGGGTGTGAGCATCCTGTCCCCAAGAGGAACTCAGCCAGCCTTGGCAGACACAGCGTGAGCATCCTGAGCCAGCTGCCTGCGAGGGTGGAGGTGGGCATGCATCACCAGGCTCTGTGCTGGGAGATACAGCTGCTGAAGCTCTTCCATCTGGGAATGGGGTTCTGCCTGCATCACCTGTCACAACAACATATCGGCACTTGCTAAATAGGTCTCTCTTTCTTCCCCCTAAAGTACTTGAAGATTAGTAGCCAGATATTCATGTAAAGCTGTCCAAAATTGCTTGATACATTGGATTAGTTTTGATATACTTTATTTCTTGGTTATAAAATATTTGGGAAATGCCTTAGCTCCTGCAGATGGGATTTGCAAGCAGGAAAATATTGCTCCCAATGCATGACACCAGTTGGGTGTTTTTTATTCTGAGACAATATTTTTATTCTGAGGCATTGAGACCGAGAGAACACAGTTAACTCCCAGTTAACTCAGCAGCTGCTCTGCTACCTGACACAGGTGCAAATTGCAAAGGTGACTGGTGATCTCAGAACCATGCCTCCAGCAGCACTGATGACAGGAATTGCATTTTGTATGTCTCAGTATGATATTTTATGTCATATTTTATAATGTAAACTGATATGTTTTAACTGATTCCATCAGAGCCAGGCCAGTCTGGACTGATGGAGGATCTGACCCAAATATACATGTTTTAATTCATCCTGAGCTGAAACTCCTTAGGACTTTGGAAAGATTCATTGGGGTGTTTTCACTTGCATTGTGTGAAGTATGTGTCAATGTAGACAGGCCAGAGCTATTCATCAAAAAAACCCTAAATAAAACATTACTTCCCCACTGGAAAACAGAATTTCATCTCAACCACATGCACAGAAAAAAATGTCAATTTCTGACAGGATTTTTCACCAGAAAAAAAAAAAAAAAAAAAAAAAAAAAAAAAAGTGCAGAGATGTTTGTCTGCTTTCATCAGCTCAGTTATTCTCAGGAGCTATGGTTCCAGGTTTCTTGTGATCTCCTGAGTATCCAGCCAAGCTACATCTTTCATGATGTCTCATTGCAATGCCCCAGGAATAGGCACGCCTCAGATCTAGATCTTTCAAGCTTTTATTTCTATTATGGTGATGTGTGAAAGTGCCAGTGCTGCCCCCCTGAGATAGTGAAAATGTCAAAAAAGACAAGAGGCAGAAAGTGAATATATGACAAACAGCAAGATGAAAGGGAGAAGCAGAGCAACAGCCAGAGCAAAGAGTTTGCAAACTCACTTCAATCACATGTAGGCACAAGCTCACTGTTGTGAATCACAGAAACATATTCAATAGAAATAGCAAAACACATCCGCTGTCCCTCCTCTCCCACCTCTATCCTCTGCCTCGTGGGGATTTTGCTGGTGGGATTTTAGCAGACCTTTCTCTCTGGAGTTTCAAAGGAAGATGAAGAGCAGTCAGTAAATAAGGATCTTTGTGAAAGAAGCCTCTTCATTACTGGATGGCTCATGGTTAGTGACTGCAATATGCAGCAGCCAGCAAAGGATGGAAACAGCTCTCAAAAATGGTTTGGAAAAATATTGAAAATTATGTGGAGGAGGCCGAGAGTTTGTATGGTGATGTGTATGAAAGGAGCAAGCAAAGCAAACTCACACCTTCCACTGCCCTGAATTTGGGGTCCTGTGCAGGGGCTGCTTCCCTCCTGGGGATGCAGCCTCCTGTCAAGCTGCTTCCCGCCTGCTGGACGCGGGGCTGTGGCATGGGCACGGTCACAGGGGCTCTGGAGCAGTCTGCAGTGCTGAGCTGAGCTGTGATGTGTTCCTGCATTGCCAGGCCCCTGCCAGCGGCGTTGCCTTGGCTCTCAGCCCCTGGCTCACAGGGACTGTGCAAGGGGTGATCCCAGCGAGCACCAGGGAGAAGTGCCTGGAGCAAGGGAAGCAGGACAAGTGCACAGACAGACGAGCCTGGTCTGATCAGAGATTAAAGGCACCTAATCACAGTCTTGTACTTTCACTGGCTGTCTGAATTTCCATCACAGCCACGAGAGATGGAGGACACAATTTAGCGGCTGAAACAAGATTCTGGTGTGAATTAAGAGGCACCAGTGCATGATATGTGGTCTCCACCACCTGCTTTAGAAGGGCACAGCTCTCCCATTAATCCTATATCATATTTATTAGTCTGTACAGATGTCTCAACGTGTGCTGGGCATCTCGGGTTACACCAGGCAACACCTCTGAACCTGAATCAAGCTTGCAAGGCTTTCTCTGAGCCAGACCCTACCTGTATTAACTAACCAAAGGTAAACTCATTTCTGGTGATTTGTGAACATCAGAGGCTCAGGTACTTTGTAAACGTCCATCAATAAATACTACAATTCTACAATCTGATGGTTTAAGTGTACAAAAAACAAGTTCCAGCTCTGCAGTGATACAAAAGTTGGGAATTAATTTTATGTAAAAGGACAATTCATTTCTAATAGGCAGAGCTAGTTGAAAGATAGTTCCTTGCCTTGGGTACCCAAGCAATGCCTTAGGATATTTCTAGCAAGAATGAATAAAAACATTTCACATGTAGACAGCCTTTGTGGTTAATCACAGCAATGATTCTGGAGGTGTCAGGGTCATTTGACACATGAAGAGGAACATATAAATGTATCTAACCATGACAAGTGAGAATGTGTGATGGTGTCTTGGGTAGGGTTTCTTGGCTGGTGGTTGTTTAGAGTTTTGGTTTGGGGATTGTTTGTTTTGTCTGGGGATTTTTTACAAGGTTTTGGGGGGGGGGGTTAATTCCTTTTGGTTTTTGTTTTTTTTAATACCTTATAACTAAGTTTATTTCCACTTACATATTTCCAAGGGCTTTATAAAAAGGAAATATTTATTTCCATAAACTCAGTAATGGTGACTATGTAGGGCCTAATTCCAAAGCCCATTTCAGTCAGTGACTCTGTCCATTACCCTTTGAGCATCAGGAGGAGAGACAGTGAGCAAAATTCTGGAGTTCAGTGTCAGAAGAACAAACATCTCCAACTCCTCATGGTTTGCATTAAAGTTCCCAAATTCATCACTTTTTAAAATTCCTCCAATTACCTCTTCAGATGTTGTTTGTTTAGAAAAAGCCCAACCCTGGTTTTCAATGACATCTTTGGTGTCATAGGGAGATCTGTGTTAGAAAATGAAGAGCTGATAATTCTACAAAGCCATTTCCTTTAACACATCCTCCCACCTCCTCCTACCCTCTCCATGTGTCTGCTTCATCCATCTGCTTCATCTCATGAAATTCATGGATCATGAGCTCCCTGGAGCACGTCCAGTTTTCCTCTGCCTCTGTAGTTCAACATTCACATTTTCCTGTCCTGTAGACAGGCATAAATATTGTGTAGTGAGCAGTTTGCCTTGTTTCCAATTTCATCATGTCATATCCTGAAAACTATCCGTTGTTCAGAATGGCTCGTGGGTTTATTTATCAATTAATACATGGCATTATGATCTTTGAATCCCCCATTGGGTGTATTTTATTGCTGGTGCTGGGCTGCTTCTGTGTAAATACCCAACTGTTCAATAGTCCATTGGTAAAATTACATCTGTGTGACACTGAGGGCTCAGCTACAGCACCTGCATCCAGAGGGGTGAGGGGTTTTGCACTGCTGGGGTCTCTCAGCCTGAATCTTCAAAAGCACCTCGGTGCTCAGCAGCTGCTGCAGGGACATTCCCTTGTGCTGACATGGCAGCACTGTTAATTTGCCTTTGAAACTTGCCCTTCAGCCTATAATCCATCATTTTGAGGTAATTACTCTGGCACACAAGAGTATTCATAGAAAGCAAACGAAATATGGTAAACAGACACATTCTTTTCCATTGCAAATGGAAGCAAATGTAAGTGAGAGGCATTGGCCCGGCCTGGACAAGGATGTTACAACCTGCAATAATTAAAAACACTCCTTTGACCTTTGTGGAAGAAAAGTACAAGCCATTCCTATTTTTTTACAAGCATTGAAGTCTTGGTCTAAAGTGTCATTTTAATTTAAAGAGGCTCCCCCCATTGGGAACAGCCTTAGTAGTGGTAGGAAGATGTATGCAAGAACTTCAGTAATAAATTTCTCAGGCTTTTACCCTGGAATTTTATTTCTCTTGTTTGTGTTGGAGTCACTGCCAGGGTGTACACCCACTGCCAGCCCTGAGAGAGCAGGGCAGAGTCAGCTGAAAAACATGAATATGGAGATTTTGATCTGTGACACTAAGAGAAAATCAGAGAGTGTATTTAGCTTGGATCTGGACTTATGGGTACAGTGAACTGAAGCTATCATGGTTTCTTCTGAATTTTTGGGCTGTTTTATTTCCAGCAGTATTTCTGTTTTCCTTCCCTTGTGTTAAGAAAGCAATCCCATGAGCTCCCATTTTGCTAATCCAATCGATTCTGTAAGACAAGCCCTGTGCTTTGCAGCTGGTGGAAGTGCACAGACCAGCAGCATCCCCTCTCCAGACAATTCATAACTCACCACAGCTCAGACTGAGTTCCAGTGTGAAGGAGCTGCAAAGCTCATCCTGTGCTCTCCCTTCCTCACTCCCACAAAAACAAAGGAAAAATCAGGAAGGATTTTGCGAGCACATGGGTTGTTCCAGCTGTGATGACCTGATCCAGGTGAAAAATACTGAAAGTTACCAAGCAAAGATCAAAAGAACCTCCAGAAGTCTTGCTGTTCCATACGCAGCTTCTCACTGAAGAACAGGACCCGTGCAGGGAACGTGCTGTCACTCCACCCTGCTCTTTGCCTCTCTGCATTAATCTGTAACTATCTCTTTTACTGGATCTTCACGTATTTCCACGTATCCAAATCACATTCACTGCAATAAATAAAGGAAAACATCCTGAGGCATCTAATCTTTTTACTGTTATCACTGATGAAAATCTGTGACTCGAGAACATTTACTTCACCAGGAGTTCAATTAAAGCTGAACAGGGAGAACTCTGATGTGAGCAAATACTTACACAAATTCACCATGAACTACACAAATGTGATGCGTGTCAAACAACAATCAACAGAAACCTAAACACAGGAAAATCAACCCAGTGAAATGTAAATGTATAGAAAAGAAAATAAACAGGCCTTTTTTTTAGACGTCGAGCTCGAAGACCTTAGTCTCATAACAAATTGCTGTTAACAGTGGAAATAAGGTCATCATCTATTTGATTATCTATCACTTACCACGTATGAGTAAACAAAATTAATCTTAGCTGTTTATTTTATCCTTCTGCAAGTTTCCAAGCCTCTCTTTTCCAGGACACGTTGCATTCTAGCCTAAGAAAAGGCTATAAGGTAAACCCAAAAGAGAAAAAAAGAATTTTTTATGTGGACTGCTTTATGTTATTAACACCAGGAGTGGGGAAAGCAGAAACCAGAGGAAAACATCCTGGTAATTAATTTATTGTCATCTGGTTCAACCATGGAGTGAGATCTACTAGATTAAACACCTACACACTTCTTCTTTCCCTTGGTCCTGGAAAAAAGAGCCAGAGCAAGCAATCAGGAAAGAAACAGGGCTCTGGAAGATAGCTGCAGAGGAGAGGGAGTTTGAATATAGCAAGACAATCGTGGGAAATGCAGATCACAGATTAAACTACTGCTAAAGGAGACTTCCTGGAAGTGAATGGTCTCAAGATAGGATTGTGATTAGCTGCAGTTTGAACATCCAAGAAAATCTGACAGTGTAAATAAATAATATCAGAACTCCAGAAGAGTCCCTGGCCATCACTGACACCTCTTCCTCACAAGAGCAATCACCTCGTGGTGTTCCAAGCACAGGAAGGACATTTAGTCTTCAAAGTTGCAAAATCACCACAGCAGATGAATAGAAATAATGAAATCATAGAATCAAAAAATCGTTTGTGGTGGAAATGAAAAACCTTTAGAGATTACCTAATCCAGCTCCACTACAATGGGGACACCTAATCTAACCTAAATCTCTCCTCTTTTAGTTTAAAATCATTCCTCCTTGTCCTATCACTATCTGTCTGTGTAAAAAAGTCACTCTCCTTTTTTTTATATCCCCTTTTAGGTGCTGGAAGGCTGCAACAAGATGTCTCTGGAGCCTTCCCTTCTCCAGGCTGAAAAACCCTGACTCGCTCCATCTGTCCTCATAGGATCCTCATAGTGACCTCTGCCCAGAGAGGGGGAGGGATTTATATTCAGCCACATAAAATTCCCCCCTCACCCTGCAATTTACAACTCTTTTCTCTGCTCTGAACACTGACCTTTTATTTACACACATTAGCCCAATTTACTGCCTGAATTATAAATGTGTGTGTCAGCAGCAGCAGGAATCAGCATTCCCGTGTGGGGCTCTGCTCCATTTATCTCTTGGCCAAGCTGCTGAGGAGAAGGGGATCCAAAGCACCTCAGGATGTCAAGTCCTGTGGGAGCAGGACAGTGCAGGATGCCTCCAGCTAATGACAAAAGATACACAACTTTGGATTATGAAACTGTTCCCATGCCAATGCTCAGTGCAGGTTTTCTGCTCTCCCCTAGGCTGAAGCTCTAGCAGGAACTCATCTGCAGAGTCCAAGTGAGATTGGAAAGTTGACAGGAGTGTGGAAATTGGGTTCATAACGAAATGAGGACCATGGAAGATCCCAGATCATGGAACAGAGAAATAGGATTAAAATGTTTAGAGAAAGATTGTGGGAAGATTATATAGGTTGGGCTTATTGAGGCAAAGGAGCACAGAGTGTGGAAACATGAAATAAAGATGGTAATAATGTTGTGACAAGTCATTTTGTATGGCCTCTCATGTCATCCCACCCAAACCATGCCCAACAGCAAAAACATGAATTGGGTAATGGGAAAAACCCTCTGCAGATCTCTGCTAACAGACTGCAGTCACTGCTGCCTTTCTCAGCAGGCTATCAAGAGTCATCAGACAAGTCAGCTGCTCCTTCCACATCATCTTCTGGAGGGAATATGGACCATTCTCGGGGCTGGGGATTCATCTGCCCTCAAAGTAATCGCTCCAGGCTTTCTTTAGTACCCAGTGGAGAGACACTGACACGTAAGGCAATGAACATTTTCCACATGAAAGGCTGGCAGCAGGGTTCCCTGGGGCCCCTTATTTATTCCCTTCAGCTGAGAGTGATGAAGAGATCCACCTAGAGACCCACTCTCGGGTACTTAAATTGGAGGGATGCCTCCCACCCAGCACGCCTGGATCCTTCCCTTACCTTCCTGCTCTTCCTGAACAGCAGATTGATCTTTATCCTCCTATTCCCTGCTTTATGACCCTGCCAACTGCAAGAGAGAGCCCTGTCCCACTTCTGGTGCCACTTTAGCTTCCACAGCATGCATCCTTTCCAGCCCTCCCCAAATCCCGCCACGCCGGCGAGAATTAAACTCATTAGTGAGGCATTTGCTTCCTAAAACGTTTGGTTGAAAAGCAAGATGAATCTGGGGAATCCCAATGGAATTATACACATCTCAATGAAGGTTAACATTTCAATGAGAATGTTGTGCTTTTTTTTCAAGTTTCATCTACATTCATTTATTTTTTTTTTCTCTTTCTCTGATTCTTTTGTACAAATCAAAGTGTGCACATGTGCACAGATAAGAATTCACCTCATTTAATTTATATATTCTCACCTTAGGTTCTCTTCTTAGCTAATGAAAAGAGGCAAGAAAAATTGTACCCTCTTTATCTCTGACATTTTTATTATCCCTATATCCTCTGTCTGTGTGAGAGTCTGTTTCCCAAATCCAGTATCAGGGCTTATTTCCCAAATCATAGAATCACAGAATGGTTGGGGTTGGAAGGAACCATAAAGATCATCTCATTCCAACCCCTGCCATGGGCAGGGACACCTTCCACCAGACCAGGTTGCTCAGAGGTTCCTGCACGTTAGAGGCATTTCTGTGTTTTTTTGAGCAAATCAGCAGGAAAACAGAAAGAAATTGCTTGGATAAAGCCATGTTATGAATTGAACTCTGCTGCAGCCAAAACCAGGACAGGATTCTTTGAGATTTCCTTCCTGCACATATTATAAAACTGAAGGATCATTGCTGAACAATCTATATGTTGATTTTTCAGCTGAAGTTCAATTCTTGAATTTTTGCATTTGTATAATTGAGTGTAAAACTTTGTAATTCATGCTAAGTTGGTTATTTAAAGATGTCATCCAATCAGAGAATAAAAATAAAAAAGTGCATTGCATTTAACTAGCTAAGATAAGGCAAATTACAATCAAATACACAATTAATATATGAGTAAACCTCATGCAAGCTGAAAATAAGATGTACATATTTAAGGCATGATAATTAACCACTGGAACAAATTACTGAGGCTCGTGGTAAATTCTTTTTCATTTGGGAGTTTCTAAATCAAGACTAAATGTCTTTCCAAAATGATATGTTCAGTTTGCAGTCATTAGGTGAGCAGCAGAATTATTGATGAAATTTCATATTCACTGTACTTCAGTAAGCCCAATTAAATGTTCATGGCAGTCTTCCTGTCTTAACAAGGATTAGTTTATTTGGATGTCCCTTTTCAATAACAATAAAAATAACCATGAATATCATAAAAGTGTTAATATTTTAATATAATAGACACAGATCTGATCAAAGTACCATTCTACTGTTCACACACACCTGGAGTAACACAGCCTAAAATCACTGGAAGGAAATATGGCATTAAGGTTCTTTTTATATACTCAAAAAAGAAACTTAAACTTTGAACTTCTTTCAAAGTATTTTGAGATAATTTTCATACCAATTTCAACATAAAATACCAACATTTCAGTTGAAGTGGTTATTCCATGTTCATTTTCTATGACTAAGCTTCAAATTCATTGAAGCACACCATGATAATAATAAAATAGATAATACAAACACTGAATTCTGAGCATTTGGGGACCTGACCTTGGCTAAAATTAAGGCATTTATACTCATTTGAGCCACCTATTCCTATCAGGTATTGATGCCATATTGATTTTTACTTTACATACCAGCTTTAAAAGAATAGAAACTAGATTTTGGTCTTATTTTGCCTTATCCCTTTCTCAGGTGTTGAACTATTAAAGAACAAGACAAGATCATAAGTAAGAGAAATAAAAGACTGCAAACACAATGAAACAGTGACTGAACAAGATGGCAGAGAGTAAAGATGTTTGACAAAAGGGGTAGAGAAAGAGTGTGGGAAGCATAAATGTTCCACAAAAGCAGCAATAATGTGGCCAAGCTCTGTGAAAGTAAGGAGGAGATAAAGTTTCACTAGAGAGGTTTTAACTTTCCACTGGACACCCTGGGAGAGCCAGGGCAATGGGAAGAGAGGAATGGTGAGAGCCATATTCTCACAGAAACCAAAAATTTTGCTTCATATAATAAAGAACTCATCCCTCTCAGGGCAATTCCTTCATGCCACAGTTCTTTCCAACCAAGACAAGTTTATCCCTGATTTTCATCTGTGGATAGATGAGCTAGGCTGGATGGCAGGTGCCCTACAAAGCCATTCAAGCACTCCTCTCCTTAGGAAAAGGGAGAAAAAAAATATATCTAAAGGCTGGAAAGGGCAGGGAGGGATCACTCACCAGTTACTGTCATGGGAAAAACAGATACTACTGGGGGACACCAATTTATTACCAATCCAATCAGAGCAGGGCAAGGAGAAACTTGAACAAATCTTTAAAACACCTTCTCCCTGTCCTTCCCTTCTTCAGGGGCTCGAGTTCATTCCCAAATTCCCTACTTCCTTGCTTCCAGGGAGAGGGGGGATTTTGGGCAATCCACCACAGATTGTCTCTGAGGATTTCCTCTCACTCTTCCCTTGCCCTGCGTGGAGTCTCTCAGGTGGGAGACAATCCTTCAGGAGCTTCTTCTGCAGTGTGGGTCCCTCCCAGGGGTGCAGTCCTTCAGGGACAGGCTGCTCCTGAAGGGTTCCCCCTGGGTCACAGGTCCTGGCAGCACACCTGCTCCAGCGTGGGGCTCCCATGGGGTCTCAGCCCCTTCGGGCAGCCCCTGCTCTGGTGTGGGGGCTCAGGAGGGTCCCTGTCACCCTGCCTGGGCTGCAGGGCACAGCTCCCTCACCACGGGCTGCCCCAGGGGCTGCAGGGGGGGTTCAGCTCCAGCGCCTGGAGCAGCTCCTGCCCCTCCTCCTGCACTGCCCTGGGGTCTGCAGAGCTGTTCCTCCCACATATTCCCATTCCTCTCTCCAGATGATGGAGGCTTTTCCCCTTTGTTACCCCCTTTACCCAGAGGCATCATCACCCAGCCCTGGCCAGGGATGGGTCTGTCTCCAACCACCTGGCATTGGCCCCAGGGACACAGGGGAGTCTCCAGCAGATTCTGACAGAAGCCATCCCTGCACCCTCCCCTACCTAAATCCTGCTGTGGAAACCCCAGAGCCCCGTCCTGAACTGCTCAGCAGGGTCTGTTTCCACCACACAAACACCAACGAGTGACCTGCCACAGTGGGCTAAAGCTGCACGGCTTGCCTGTGATAAAATTTTACTTGATAGGTGGGAGAAAAAAATTTAATTCCACTGTTTAGTTCTGCCCAGAACAAACAGATGTAGGAGCACTCCCAGAGCATATGGGTTAAATTAGTGCCTGCTGTGTCCCAGCACCAGCATTTGTCTGATTTAGTGACACTTGTTTTAAACAGTTGGAAGAGGATCCAGGCAGCTCTGGAGGTGGTTTTCAGCTGGATTCATCCTTAAACAGCAGCCTAATAAAATTCCAGTTTTATATTCAGTCTGTGCTGAGCTGCCACCAACTTTGGGTCACCAGAGGAGGCATTCCCTGAGATGAATTGTGCAAGTCGCATAATAGCTGCACAATGTCCTTTTGATGATAAAATACTAAGCAGAGCTGACATTTAAATTAGCATCCCTGCATGTTTTCCAGCTAGATAATGATATGGGTAAGACAGCCAGCACCTGTGGCAGCAGGAGGGATCCAGTTCCCAGGGAGCCATGGCCAAAGGTTTGTCATCACCCCAAACCATTTGTGTTGCATCTGATTGAAAATAGGCTCAGACAGTCAGAACCTGGCAGTCCTGGGAGGTGTTTTGGGTTAACAAGCCTGGGCTTAATTCTTTGAGCCTCATCCCTCCTGGGACTCAGTTGGCTTCACAGAGATGAGGTCTTTGGTTGGCCCTAAAGCCTGGGGAGAAGAGGGATGAAAAGAGTGAGCAAACAAGTAGATAAGCAAAATCACAAAATCTCTTTGCTTCTAGACAATGGGAGAATAACTAAAAGGACTAAGAGACTAAAATACCTAAAATGTCATGACAAGGACACAGAGCTGTAATTTCTCAGCATTGACTTTTAGCAGTGCCCTTCTGAACAAAACAGCTCCCCTTCCCCTCTGCACCAACATCAGCTCCAGGGTCTCTTCAGTGCTGAAAGGCAGGGTGATTTTATGCCAGAAATGGTAAAATCAGTGCTGTTACCCAGAATTTTCTGATGGGTTTCAGCTCAGTAGTGAGGAAGTGGTTGTGTCTAATTAGAGACAGGTCCTGAACAACCCCAGTGCCTGCCCATGCCCTTCCAAGCACAGTGGGTGGATTTCCTCCCACAAGGTGAGGCACCAGGCAGGGCTCTGGAGCTTCACACTGCATCAGTTTAACTGTTGTGAGGTGCAGGAGCTGTGTCCCCTTCTTTAAGCACAGTGGAGCTCATAAATATTATTGGGTATCAAGTGGGACTAAATGAATTAGCACAAATCCTCCAAGTTCCCACTGCTCCAGCATCTATCCTGAAACAGGAGCCTGACCCTTCACCACTGTCTGATTTGATTTGGAGCTTTATGAGGATATTTATGGCCCAGTGGCTTTAACCCTCATCAGACACTGAACCAAGAATACCCACACAGGGTTTCACTTCCCAGCCCCCACTGGCTGTAAATCAGCTTCCTCAGTGAGTCAAGAAATCTCCAGAGATTGTTTCTGGCTGCAGGAATCACCTTGCACAACCCTTCCCCATAAACAAGGGGTGCCATTTGGAGAGGATCCTTTCAGGGCCATCCACAGGCAAACCAAAAGGTTTTTGGTTGGTTTTTTGGTTGGTTCTTGGGGTTTTTTTAACTTGAACATACCCTTTGTGTCTTTCTGGCTGCCTTTTCACTGATCCTGCCCTCCAGCAAAACCCTGAAGTTGAAAACCTGTTAGTCTTTTTCTGCAACAGGCGGGGAGATGGCAACAGTTACCCAGTTTGAGAAAAGGCAGATTTCAGTCAACTCAAAACCAGGATGCAAAGTGCAGAATTCTGTCACCTGTGAGTGCGCCCTGGCACTGGGGAAAGCACATGAATATCAAAGTCAGATGGGTCAAGGCACTCAGCTCTGAGTCAATTATCATATTTTCTTAGACATAAATCACACTTCAGACAGCCTAATTCCCTCCAAAAGTAATGGCACTTGAAAGTGTGTCCTTGGATAACCCGTGCCCAGGGGGAGGCAGGCAGAGGGGTTGGCTCTGGGGAGCTGTGTCACCCACTGCTGGGTGTGCACTCAGCCCTGCTGCTGCTGCTGCTGCTGAATCAGGCATTTCATTTGGGCAGAGCAGACATGCAAAAATATGTGAATTTCTCTACAGCAGCACAGTGTTTGAAAATCATTATGCTGATTTAGCATCCTGACCCTAAGCTGCTCCACGGCAGATTTAGTAAATATAGCCAAACTAAAAGAAGACTGTAATAAACCATTAAGTGCAAATCAAATAGCTTGGTTAATCACTGTGTAACTGCAGTTTTATACAGCTGTCTGCTTCCCTGAATTGCACTGGGATAAATCTGCAGTGGCAGATTTGACCCTTTACTTCTGTGCTTCAGTTCCCTGCCCATAAAAAAAAAGCAGGATAATATATTTCCCCAAGGCACAGGGCTGTTGCAAAGATACCTAAACTTAAAATGGTGATTCTCACTTATTATTTTGATAATACACTACTCAAAACGAGAAGAATGCAAAGAGCTAACAAAGAAAAGGCAGACTAAAACAAAAGCAAAACAAAACAAAGCCAGGAAAGAAACTAGCCCCACAAGTCAGGCTTCAAGAAATGCTGCTGTTGATCTTGGGCTGAATGTGTGTGGGAGTGAGGGCCAAAGCATGACATCTTATTTTAATTAAATGAAAGCAATCAGTTCTCTCTGCTCAGGAGAGATAATGGAGAGCTGTACAGCTTGCTGTGGGATGTTAATCCTAAATAAGAAGCTGCTGTAGGATACAACCCTGTGCCTAGAATTGCATTAACACAGCAAAGAGGAGTCTGGATTAGCCCTGGTCTCACCCAGGGTGCTTCTTGGCTCTGTTTCACAAGATTTATGCTGCAAATGTAAGAAGTGAAGCACGTCTCCCTTCTTCTTTTTGTATTTCAGGTTTGATCTCATGGTAGAAGTTTCCAGGCAAGGCAGACAGGGCTGGAGGGTGCTGGTAGGGAAGGAGCAAGAGAAACAGAGAGTATGAAAAGGGAACAGGGATTGTTCTTCCAAAACTTCTCAGGAGAGTTTATCACAATAAAATATTTCTGTGAGTAATTTCTTGCATTAAAAGTTGGAGTTAAGTCATGGACTGTGCTGGTGATACAAAGCTGGAGAGCAGCATGAATGCAAAGAGCATTGGAAAAATCACACAGGAATAAACACATGCCTTTGGAGCTTGTCAAAACAATAAAAAAGGGATTATGCTATGTAGCACAACATGATCTCATGCATTTTGTGATGAAAATGGGGACTTCTGTTCTAGGGTGTTTAAAAAGGTGTGAGTCACTATTGGAAGAGGCAAAGGTGACCCTCAGCTACATCACCATCAGGAGCATCAGGAGCCACTGAGCACTCACCTGATGTTCTTGGGACAAGCCAGGCCATGTGTGCTGAAGAAAGAGGAAATCCAGCAAAAGGTGCAAAATTTATTCCTTGAATTGATAGGATATTCTAGTTTATGCAAGGAAAAAATAACCACATTAAAATAAAATAGGTGACCACTGCTTCTGTTTACTCTAGAAAAATGAAGCCTGAAAGAGATGAAATTGAAAAGCTGTCCTTGGGGAAAAACACCAGGGAGGAAAAAATACTGCATAAGTCAAAGGACAGACCAAGCAAAGGAGCAAGTAGGTTTAAACTGCTCAGAAATAAATAAATCCAGTCTGAAAATCAAAGAGAGAGGCTTCTTCCAGCCAGAGCAGTGAGGTGCAGAAGAAGCATTCAGGAAAACAGGGAGGAAAAACCAACTACTTTTAACATAGAGATTAATGGATAACAAAGCAGAGCAGAGTGGGTGCACAAACATTTTTACAGGGTGAGGAAAGGGGGAAGGAAAGGGAAGGATGTTGAGGTAACTTCAGCACTCAGAAGACAGTAAAAATATAAAGGCTCTCCTCTCCTCCTTAAATAAATAGCTGAGCAGTTTGTAAACAATACACAAATCCTAGTAGCAAATAATGAAGAAATGGATGTCAGCTAATACATATTTATTAAGAAGAAATAATGTAAAGGAAATATAATCTCTCTCTCTGACAAGATAAAGGCCAGTGGAGAGCAGAGTAGCAAGAAATGTCTCTTTTACTTACAACTTTTGATAATACCTCATGTCATGTCCTCATAAGCAAGTGGCAGAAGTCAACTCAGCAAGAAAAAAACACAGAATTGGTGCAAAACTGGTGGAATAATCAGACACAAAGAGAAGTTGTCACAAGTTTGCTGTTAAAGTGATTTATTGAGTAGTTTGTCACAGGGTTGCAGTGGGTCTTGCACTCTTCAGTGTTTTCATCAGTGAATTCCTGCTCTATTTTGTTGCTACTACAAGACAGAAAAAGCTGCTTTGTGAGATGAACAAGCACAAGAAAAATTGGTGTGGACAAGAGCAAAATAATAACCCTCAGTAAAAATCAAGTTAGAGAGAGAGAGGATGGGATCCAACAGCTTAAACCATTTCTCCTTGACACAATACCTGGAAGACTTTGCAGACCCAACCAGGATCAAGTTAAATATGCTGGTGCTACCAAAAACTCCAAACATATAAGACACAAAGTCCTTGCTTCTTAACTATGGAAGTGCCTTGATTCTCTAGATTTGAGTGGAACACATGAAGATTACAGGTTATAGGTAGGCAAGCAGACTAAAAGAACTTATAGAGGTCTACAGGTCATGTTCCCTGGGAGAAAAGTTGATAGATGTGGGGCTGTTCATACTGATGAGGAGAGAAGGAGAGAGAGAGAGCAAACAGACTGCTGCAAAGAGAATAATCTATTCTTGCTCTATTCTTGCCTTTGACAGAGAAGTGAGAATGAATCTTGAATTATATAAAAAATTACAGGGTAGGCATTTATGATAAATAGTCTAATGAATGGTGAAGGATTTTAATTCATTATATGGATGATCTGTCTTCTGCATCAGAGTTATTTGAAGATAGACCAGGAAGGAAGAACAGGAGTGGTGATCCTGGAAAAAGATTGTGTGACAATATTAACAGCAATTCAAATTCCTCTTTTTCTCTGTTTTCCAGGTTCTGATGAAATGGTCTGTGCAATAAAATTTCTTGAGAATGCAGGCAACAAGACTTGAGGTCCAAAGACCGAAGCTCACTTTGATATACACACACAGGTCATTCATGCACCATCCTTACCTATGCTGCCCTGAACTCCTGTGGCCTCTTATTTTGACAAGGGTTTGCAAGTGGAGTTCCAAAAGCTCAAATGTGAAGGTTTTATAGCTTTTGGCAGGATTAATAAAAAACAGGTATTCTTCAGCACTTAATTTTGAAAATTATGCATCAGAAGGGAGTGGTCAAAGCATTATGGTATAACAGAAAAATAATTAGTATATCTCTTGGCTTATCAAATTTACACTGAGAAACATTTGGGCTGATTAGGACTTGAAGGATATTTATTTCTTAGGCAAAACTTTGTTTCTGGGTCAAAAGGTAGCTTCTGAACACTAAGCCAAACCAGAAGTTTGCATTTTTTCCGTCCCAAAAAAACCTCAACCATCTTATGAATGGAAATACACAGTAAATGAGTGGTCATGCATAATTTATAATGTTTGCTTTAACACTGATGAATCCCAGGCTCATTTTTTCTCTCCTTCTGACTGAATGCTGATTATCTGACCTTTCCCACATGAACAAACTGTGGCAGTTTGTCACCTGCTGCAGGAGGAGCTGAGGTATCCTCGTAGCTGTGCCTCACCATCCTACTCATCACATCAGAGGTTCACTCTGAGCAGTTTTGGGCACCAGCCCTCTTATGACTGTGGGGCTGGTTTTGCAATAATCTAGTGCATCTCTGGTTATTGAACTTTCAGAGAGGTGGCAGATGCCAGTTCTGACTCCCTGCTGTCTCCAAGTCCTGTACCAGCAGGAGAAAGGTGATGTCTTTTCAGAGCCTGCCATGGGAAAGGAAGGATTTGAAGTATCTTCTGCCTATTTATCTAATTCTCTTTCAACACTTCCCCCCCTAAATGCAGTTCTTTGGTATAATCTAAACAAGAGAACTGAAACAAACAGCTTCACAGCATGACTATAATCTATTTAAGTCATTTTAAAGCCAGCAGATGTTTTACAGCCTAAGATTTTCAGTGCTGTTTCTTTACAGACTTCTGTACTCTGCAGGTGGCTCAAACTAGGCCAGCGACTGCAGACAATTAAAACTTAAAACCTTTCATTAGCAGTCACCAGGTCTCCAGGTCACTCTGATGCTTAAATGCACCTTCTGTCACAATTCACTCCGGGCAGGTCAAACTGTGATGGACCCTGCTCAAAGCCATCAGAGCCAGCCAGCCATGACCTGCTGCCCGTGGTCACAAGGAGACAGAAATAAACTCCCTGAGCCCTTCAGTGACCTCTGGGTCTGGCAAAACTTAGCAGAGCCCGTCCTCTGTACCAGATTTGAGAAATGCTCCAGAAAATTGCTTCTCTTCAATGCCTACTCGGACCCACCTGTGAGTATTGCACTGTAATACTGCATCAGCAGCATTTTGGGTCACAGAATCCTCATTTCACAGGTTTCACACCCATTCACACTGCCTTCCTACCACTTCACCTCTTATAAGCTGCAGTACCAATTTTCAGGGTCACTCCTGGCATTCCATGACCTGTTGGCCCCTCTTACATGGAAATTCTCAGGCTCAATGAAGGATCACTTGCTAAGGGCATGCATGAGGCTCAGGTCAAGCATTATTGCAGGAAGAATTGATTTCTTGATGTAGTGGCCTCTGGCTTTAGGAATTTTAACAGGAGCAGGGATGTGCCATGAGTCAGATGCAAATAAGAACTCAACCAGATCAACGGCATCACACAATGATCTGCAAATCAGTTCCTGGAGTATAAGGACACACAAAACAATGATTGAATTTAAAAAAGGCTTCAAAATGTAGATAGAGCAGCATAAGTCTGGCTTAAATGTTACTGGCTTCAGTATGCTGCCCACACGAAGAAAACACCAAAGCAAACCATTTTATTTGCCATGTCATATTTAATGTAAACACCAGATACTACTTGTTTCAATATTTCATTGTACTCTGCAGCTGTATGAATCCGTAATTTCGTGTTCTAAGCCAACTGAGTTGGAATTTATGAGTAGGTTTTTAGTAATGGTCTGCCAAATGTGAAATGATTGCACTGGTTATTTAAATGAAAAAGGAGTGACCCTTTTCTCCATGCTTTAACTCAGCCTCCTGTGCTGCCTCTCCGATCGAGCATGGAGCATGGAACAGTGATGCTGTCTGTAATTTCTCCCCCAGGCTCCCCCCTGGTATTTAGATTTCAGCTCCTTGATTTTAAAAGGTCACTTAGCAAAAAGAGAATGCCACATTATTCATTCCTCCCCACCTCCCTGGCTCATACTGTCTCTCCACTTTTTGTGGAGATACTAAGAAATGAGCAGCCAGTGTTTGTTTAAAAACAGTGTCTGAACCTGAAGAACTACTGCCTCTTGTTTTCCATTCACTGTGCCCTGGTATTGTGTTAGAGGGAGATCTTTCCTAAAATGCAGCTGTTTTCACCCCACCCCTCCCATCTCTTTCCCAGGCGTCTTCTGCACACTTGCTCTGAACTCTGTGTGCCACAGCTCTTGCCCAGAGCTAATAGTCCCTGGAAGCCCTTGTCATTGCCAGCTGAACTTGCCATGGCCCACTGGCAAAACAGTTCCCTTGAGTGGAGACCTTGGTTTGCAGCTCACTCCAGGTTACTCTAACCCTTCCCAGCGCACAAGCAATACAGCCAAGTTATGGTGAGATAACTGAATATGCTGCAGAAAGATGCTGTGTCTGCTAGAGAAGCCCTGCATCTTCCTGTAGTGGAGAGATCCAACCTGATAGCCTGAGTGGGTTCAGCCTTGTTGCCTTTGAATCCCACCAGAGAACAGGCTCAGCTCCTGACCCAGCTGGAGTTGTCTGGTTCATGTCCACACTGCTCACAGCAGCACCCTCCAGAGTGGGCTGGCCACATCCACACTCCATCTCAGATCTCTGGGGCCCTGTGTGTGGTGCCCCTGCTGACCCATAATTGCTGATTTCTCCTCAGAGTGCCCCAAAGAGGCAGAGGGTTGGGTTCACAGAGGGATTTTCATGACATGACCTCAGCCAGGGCTGCACATCCCCTCTGCAGGGCACAACTGGAGCGTGGTCCTGGACAGGGGACAGGGCCAGGCTGAGACTGTGCCCAGGGCACAGGGAGCCCAGCTGCTTGATCTGTGCCTGCTCTGCGTGTGTGGCACTCACAGGATGTTATGCTCGTTCTTAAATATTATCTCAGTTAATATCCTGCTGTCAGGAGAGGCAGGGGAGAGAAAACCTTATGGTCCTGCTATCACTTCTGCTCAGTACTAGCTGTAGTATTAGGATATGTGTGCTACTGAGAGCCAGCTTATCTGCAGCAGCACTTCAAAACAATTTCCTTCATCTGGTCATCTTGTGCTTCAAGGCTGTTCACTTATTTAAGTATCTTTTAGCAACCAGTATCACTCAGGCAGTGAGGATGCCTGTATTTTAAGCAAGTTTGATTATTTCTTTGCTATGTAGTGTAAGCTCTAATATGCTCACTCGGAGAGACTCTGGTTGGAGATAAATCAGGAAATGCTTCCAGAAAAAACTGTCATTTCTGCTTTCTTGTCACTGGTTCTTTATTGTAATTCTTATTTGTTACAGTTCCCTGCAGCAATTTCTTTACCAGAATTGCTTTCTGGTGAACTTTTTGCAGTGAACTTCAGCTGCCACAGAAATCGCTCATCACATCTGCATTCCTGTGTCATCTGCACCCCACTGTGCTAAAGCTGATGGCAGACTGAGGGCTCTAAATGGTGCCTGGTTTTCTTCAGTCCCTGCTCTCTTGTTTGTACGGTTCAGGGAAACACATAAATTGTATATTCTTCACAAATAATGTGGTGCTTAGTCCAAACCCTGTTAACCTAATGGAAAGCCCCATCAGTTTTAATGGTCCTGCTCCTTACTCCACCAAGAAACAGTTCTGGTGTTCACTAATGCTGACTTCAGTGGGAATAAGTCCTTGTGTACATTATTTTTCAAAAGGGTTTGTGATCAGGGCACAGTGTCTGTGTGTCCACCACTCATCTCTCCACCACAACCCTGGCAGTGCCAGGTGCCTGCTGTCTCCCAGAGGCAGAAGGAGAGCTGAACTGCAGCCACGGTGGACAAACTGCAAAGGGCAGGCAGTGAAGACAGTGAATATGCCAAGACAGGCCAGGGGATACAACTCCAGCACAGCAGTGACTGCTGTTCCTTCAGAGCATGGAAGCACAGAATAGTTTGGGTTGGAAGGGACCCTTAAAGGCCACCTAGGCTAAGCCTTCTCAGGCTGGGTTTTAGGCTAAAGTCAAGCCAGCCTCTTCATAAGTAGAAATCTTCTAAGGTCATTTGGTGAATGAGACATCCCCCCAAAGAGACAGTTGTCTTCTTTAAATGGGGGCAATTCCACAGCCCCTTTATTCCACCCAAGGATCTGGGTGTTGGTATTATTTCAAGATCCCTCTGCTTCAGCCAATTATTCCTTTGTGTTTCTTTTTGTCATTGCTAGGTTTTCTCTGACTGTGGAGTGTCCCAGAAACTGGGCTGGCTGAAACAAAAGTAAAATCTGTACACTTTCCCTAACAAAAGCCAAAAAAATCACCAAGGGAAATTCTCTGCCAGCTGAATTCCCCATCCAGATTCCTCATGGAAATGATCCTTAGCACAAGGGAGCTGGCAGGATTGTACAGTCAAAGGGAAGAGGGGTAATAGGATTGCTTATTTTCTACACCAGCTGATATATTAAGGAGACTGTAAAACAGAATCCTAGAGCAGATGAAATAAATCCCCCTCTGGAAAACACTATAAGAACAGCAGAGGAAGCCCACACAGACTCTTTCAGCTTGAACAATTGAATCTTCAATGTCTATAATGAGGTGAAATGGATCCCACACAGGAGAAAGGAGATTTCCAAGGCATAGAGGCACATTCACATGAGAGCTGTGCAAAGCCACTGCTGCAGATTGAGGATAACCCAGAAAACTTTATCAGATGATCCTCTTCATTTTGTTTCATAATTCTGGAGTTTGGACCAGCCAGAGCCAGCAAGCTTCCTCCTGAACATAAAACAAATATCTTAATTGCAACAGCTCCAGTTGGGAGTGATGGAGGGAGAGCACAGCGTGTGCCAGTTCAGATCCATGGCAAAGCTGGTGTGAAAGGATGGGCTGTATTGGTGTGGCAGGAAACTAGACAGAAATAGGGCAATTATTATTATTATTATTATTTAAATAAAGCTCATTCCTCCAGAGTTTTCCCTTTATCACTGCACTTTATATAAGGAGCTGCTCACTCTGAACCAGATGTAAAGTTCAACCTGTCAAAAGACCTTGTGTCTGCTAAGTCCAGGGAGAGACACCACCAGAATAGCCATGATGGTGCTATAAAGGCTTTCAGCCTTTTCCTCTAAAGTAAATGCCTGCCTGCTTTTTGAAACCAGCAAAAAAAAAACGCAGAAGTGTTTTAAGGGTCTTGTATGAGCAAGCAGCAGCCAGGAACTTCAGCATCAGCAGAGGGCTCTTAAGAGCTCTGAGAGGTCCAGAGATGCAGCTCCTTCTCCTCATCCCCCAGACTGGAAGTCACACGAGTGTGAACTTGGGAATACAACTGGTGTAGCATTCCATTAGATATCACAGAGGATTAAATCTGCCCAAAATTTAGTGACCTGGGTCAGGGACAAGGAAAGCAGAGGGAGGGGGCAGCCAAAAAAATGAAATATGCATCTCAAACTTAGGCTGTACCCAAGCTCTTGGACTGCAACAGTTTGTACTGTGCATGCTTTTGCAGCTAACACTGTCCAGACACCAGCTCAGAGTTTGCTCCATTATCCATTAAACCTTGGTGCCCAGCCAGGCTTCAACATCCTAAACATGAATCCAGTGCACAGACACACTACAAGTTCACAGGGACTGGAGCACATGCAAAATACACAGAGCAAGAGAAAGACATTCAGCAATTTCCTTGTCCTTTCCTTTCTTTCAGACCCTGAATTCTTTCCCTATTAAAAACCCTCTAAATGTCATGCCTTACCCTGAGACAAACACTTTTTCCATCAGCTTCAGTCCTCCTGAGATTTCCATGATGTCCTTTCATTCCAAACCCAAAACTGGTTTATTTTCTGGGAAATCTAGTTTGATATAAGTCTTTCAAAAAATAAATAAAAATAGAGAGAAAATAACTATGTAGCCTTTTCCTGGAAAATTGAGACTTCTATAGACATTTGTAGAGGGAAAGGCATGGAAAGAGTATACTGAAAATCATAAAAGAAGCCCAGACCCTGAAATAGGCACTATTAATCTCAGGGTTTGCAATATAGGATTGATTTAGAGGTACCAGACTTGATAAAGGACCTCACTGCTGCATTTATAAGCCCATGTGCTCAAGGTTGAGGCAGTACAAAGAATATCCTTCTGAGCTGGGATTATACCAGGACAGCTTGAGGACTTTCAGACAGGATCTGGTCAGGGCTGTGGACACCCCAAGTGCAGTGAGGTCCATCCTAACAGATGGCAATGTTGCAAACGAGCTGAAGAGGAAAATGGCAACATAAAAAAAGGGGGCTGGAACAAAGGGTGGTGACAAATTTTGGGGGAGAACAAGTGGAGGAATTAAATTTAACCCCAAATTTCAGTGTTGAAAATGAAAGCAAAGTGGAATTGATGGAGAAGGGTGATGAACACCAGCCTGGAGCATTTGCCCTCTCTTTCCAAAGAAAACAGGATGAAGGGAGCAGCTAATTTTTTTCTCCGTGGAAGACCTTGGAAGAAATTAGCACTTTAACAACATTGTCCTCAGCAGAGACAGCTGGTGGGTTCCTGTCAGGCTTGCTTTATGCAGACACCAAGGGTGTTTGCAATGGCATAGGAAAGAACTCAGCCCCAAGCCTGAGTCCTCCTGTGGTGCAGCAGCACCCCAGAAACACTGCTGATGGCAAATGGCAGCAGGGGACTCTCCTCAGGGAACTGTGGGCTTGTCAGAGCAAAAATTATTTCAAGAAGCATCTAAACAAAGAAGGCTAATGCTCTTCTGTGAAAGGGTGAAAAGTCAGACCAACTCAGTAATAATTTAAAGTCCATTCGGTAGAGTCTGAGCTTAGTGCAGGGAGGTCAGAGCCCTTCTGAAGGGGCTGGAACCAGCAGAGCCATCTGTAAAGCAATGGTTTGTAGAGCTTGGCTCCCACAGCCTGCAGGGATTTGAAGCACATCACAGGAGTTCATTTCCTGAGGACAAACATAATTCATTACCCAGATACCTCACCCTAATATTTCTTGGTCTAATTCCATTTCACTGAAGGCCTGAGTCCAGTGGAATTATATTGACCCAGGAAAGGAACTTCAGACTAACAGGTTTCTTACTGCTAAATGATAAAGAGGCAAAAATATTCTGCCTTTTCCATCTTTTTCAAAAGTGCTTGATCCAGAACTGGCAGAAGTCAACAGGGAGTATTTCCATGGACTTAGCAGATGTTGGATCATAACATCCCTGGGAACTGGAGCACTTCACTCATTTACCAACCACTTCCTTATGACAGATAAAGGAACTGCAAATGTCTGAATTTACGGTGAAAGTTCTCACCAGTCGTAAAATGCAGAAAACTGGAAAGCTGCAGGAGTTCCTATAAAGTTACTGTAGCTGAAGTTCAGATTGTTGCTTTGGGGTAAATAATCTCTGTGTTGTCTTTAGCAATTTCAGGTTTTAAAATTATGGAGTATTTTTTCCTCTTTTCCTTTCATAAACAAAAAAAGCTGTTGTTCTGTAAGAGGCTTTCTAGCAAATAATGAGATCAAGATAAAAAGAAAGTTAAATATTGCTCCATTCCCCTGGCAGCATTATTTGAATGTTCCCAACATTATTAATGTCAAAATACCTTGGAGTGAAATAACAGCAGTTTTTCTGGTATCGAGAGGGGTTGTTTTCTTTTGCTTGCCTCACTTAACAGTGGATTGAACAGAGGAATGGGGAATCATCAAGGACAGGTCCTTGCTTGGAGTCCAGAGGCAGAACAAGCAGCTCAGAGCAAGGACAGGGCACTTGTCAGGGTAAGGCTCAGAATGGGGCAATGGGTGGTGCTGCCCAGCAAGGACAAATCACCAGACAAATCACCAGAGTGCCTTCTCTCTGACTTGTGCAGGTGGGAGAAAGAAAACAAAACCCTAAATCTATTTATGTGTGACAACTGTCTGTGATAGGAGATATTTGCAAGTCCATCTCTGCCTGACTGGAAAGGGATAAATGACTGTGTGTCTTCCACCTCCCCAGGCAGTGTTCAGCAGGCTGCCAAGGCAGCCTGGAACAAAATTCCCCTCATCTCCCCAGTTCAGGTTGTCCCAGAAAGTGTATGAATTAATTATTAATTGAACCAGAGACCTGTGCGAGAGAGAGAAAGGCTAAGGACTGCTCTCTGGAACAGCCTCACAGGGAAAGGGGGAGGAAGGGCTCACAGGGCCAGGAGCAGACCTGGGTCTGCATCCCTTCTGCAGGTGAACAGTCCAGCAGGGATGCACTCGGGTGCCCCTGCAAAAACACCCCTGGGAGGGCAAACAGAGCAAAAGCTTTGCCACCCAGCAGCAGAGGAAATGCTGAAGAGGCTGTGCCCGGGGGAAATGCTGGGAGGCAGCAGGGGATGCCTGTCAGCACAGTCCCCGGGTTGCAGAGAGGTTATGGTGCAATGCTGCCTGCACTCTGCAGGATGCTCTGCTTCCAGCAGGGATATCTGCAGTGGAGTGCCCTCCACCGTGAAATATTGCAGCTGTGCTACTGCCAGATACTCGTGCAAAACTTTTTAGAGCTGGAAGTTTAGAAAAGAGGGGGAAAAAACAGCTTGGTCTGACGTCAAAGTAGGGTGAAAATATGAGCCAGGGTGATCAGTGCTGGGATGGGAGGTGTTTTTCCTCTAGAAGGCACTGTCAAGTTTGTGCAAGATTTGGAGCTCATGAAATTGTACACTCGTAACTCCAGGCAAGGAAATATTTTGGAGCTCACAGAGCATCCAGGCAGCAAAATAAAGGCTTGGATCTGGCAAGGCAGACTCTGGATTCAATGCCACAGGTAATGGAGCCACTAACACATGCCAGTCACTTCGGGAAAAAGACAAGCAAGGCAAACAGCTCCTATTTTTAGTTCACAGTTAGTTAGCAGTTAGTTCACACTGCTGCATAGCCAGTGCAGAATTAAACACAACCTGTGGGCTCAGGTTTGTCTCTGGGGAATGGATACGGTTTTTGTTCCATCAGGAATAAAGGCACACCATGCTGTACCTTCCAGGGTGAGACAGGAAGGGTAACATGGGGACAGTCTCGATTTTATGAAGATTATT
Source organism: Sitta carolinensis (assembly GCA_032173965.1). NCBI lineage: Eukaryota > Metazoa > Chordata > Aves > Passeriformes > Sittidae > Sitta > Sitta carolinensis. The sequence continues at coordinate 55,450,775 of CM063285.1, read as the reverse complement.
TTCATCTGGATTTGCAGGAACGCTGCTACAGAGAGGCATCAGCATTTGTTAGTTGCATGGCAAAGTCTTATTATTTGTCAGGGACTTATCTGAGTGTCAGGTAATGGGAGCTGGGAGTAACTTGATATCAATATTGTTGCATTTAATATGTATATTTTGACTGTAAAAGAGCGAGCACTAGCGCTGTCAGTAGTGTGAAACCTCACAGGCTGATAACTGCAAGAGATGATGCCTTTACCACAGCACTAACAATAGAAAGCAAATTAAGTGCACAGAAGTTAAAAATGAAAGAAAGTTGATTTTATTTTTGCAGAGTTCGGAGTTACAGCTGAGAAATTCAGGGGATGTTTGGTTGCACCAGCTGTTATTTATGACAACTGGGAATGGATTAAATATCCTCTGCATTAATCCCTTCTGAAAATACAAAGCTTTCCTATGCCTTATATCTTTTCAAACTTTTAATACAAAACAGATCCTTAGAAAAATACATAGGCAAACATAAATATGAGGGGTTTTGGTTTTTTTCTTTTCTTTGATGCATCCATGCAGTACCAGTATCTATAAATTTACGTTATAGCTCTACTGCCATCAAGTGATGAAAAGATATTTTAGGGAAGATATCAAAGAGAAAAAAAAAAAAAAAAAAAAAAAAAAGAAATTTGTATAATTACAGAGCTGTTGCACAGAAATGAAACATATTTAATATTCACCCCTGCTCTTTCTCCCCCAGGTTACCTCTTTCTCACTCAATGGTTACTCATGGGAAACCAAAAAACTCTTTGTGAACTGCAACATGAGCAGAGGCAAGGAGCCTAATTAAAGTGCATATCAAGATTTAATTACTGTTTGTGGGTAGTGTAGGTGAAAAAAAATCCTCGTTCATGTCCTCTCTTACCTCCTGAGTTGTGTAAGGAGGTGGGGAGCAATAAAAGCAACTTCTTGGTGCTGCCAGCAGATCTGTCACAGCTAGGTGCCGTCTGCCTGTGATTCCAATTTCCCTTTTCTTGGCTGCTCGTTAGTGCCTCCCTACTTGGAAACAGGGGCTGTTTCAGCAGAGAAAAGGGGCAAAGTTGAAAGACGATCAGATGTGACCTTTCAGCAGTTAAAGGGACCTTAAAGATGGGGGCTGACTTTTAGTGACACGATGAGCAATAATGGTTCTAAACGAAAAGTTGATAAAGACTACACATAAGGAGGAAGTTGTTGACAATGAGGGTGGTTAAACACCTCAGGCTCAGAGCCCAGTCCAGTCTGACATCTGATGTGTCCATGGATGGGGTGTCCAGCCCCTCTCTGGGCAGCCTGATGTAGTGGGAGGCGTCCCTGCCCCCAGCAGGAGATTGGACCAGATGGTCTTGAGATGTCCCTCCCACCCCAAACCATTCTGTGCTTCTCTGACTGGTCCAGAATAGGATATGTCTGGAGCACAGCTTACAAAGTGTGGGACAGGGGGATGGGAAGTACGAGGAGTCACATCTGGAAGGGGTTTCTGGCACGCTGCCTCAGAATTTCCTTTGAGAGAGTCACCCCTGAGGAAAGGCAGCTCTCTGGGATTTCCCCAAAGGGTGCAGTCCCTTCCTTTCCCTCCTTTCACTTCAATGGCACAATCTCCATGGTGACTTCAAGACAGCTGCCCCAGGAGCCACCTGACATGGACCCTCCAACCTCCACATGATTTTGGCATTGGTGACAGGGAAGGGAAGTTGCTGACTCCTAGCACAACACCTCGCTGCACACACGTGATAAAAACCCACTTTTTGTGGGGCACCAAAGGAATCTTTGCCTGCTACAGAACCATTAAGTTTGGAAAAGACCTGTAAGACCATCAAGTCCAACCATGAACCCAGCACCAGTGTGTTCACCACTAAACAATGTCCCCAAGTGCTGCATCCACGTTTGAAACCTTTCCAGGGATGGTGATTCCACCACTTCCCTGGGCAGAAAGTCTCAGAGGTGTTACTTTTATTCCTAAACCTGATTAAAAGCAGATCTTCAGCCAGTGTTTTGCTACACCTCCAGCTGGTTTACATTCATAGGATCTGATCTGGAAGTGCTCTGGGCTCATGCAAAGGAGTACTGTTTCTGGAAACTGCAAATATCTCTGCTCAATACAAATAAAACACAAATCAGAGACTGCCTGAAAATGACAACCCCAAACCAGGTTTTTACGACATAAACTCACTCTTGAATAGGACTGAATTGTATTTCACAAGCTTTTTATGCTTGGTTGTGAAGGTATTGCATACTATTAAAAATGAGTTCACCACAGGTTGTTGTGTGAAAGATAAAGGGAAGCCATTCAAGAAGACAAAAAACAAACAAACAAACAAAAAACAAAAAAAAAAAAAAAAAAAAAAAAAAAAAAAAAAAAAAACACCACAAAAACAACCTGACCCTTGGGTTCGGGGCTCAGTTCCTAAATGGTAAGGATTTGGTTATTTTTTTGTAAGACATTTTGAATTCCTATGAAATTAAAGACAAAATACAGAAGCACAGAGCCTGGACAGTGAGTCAGATTGCATGGAAGAAATAAATCAGAAGAGGCTCTAATGACTCGAGCCCTTTGAGGGATTTGTGGCAAAAACAGCATTTGCTATCCACTAGAATCCAGCAGCCTACTGAAGCCAAAGCAGATCTGACAAGAGCTGAGCATACCATTTGGGGAGACATAAAGGGGAAAAATTGTCCTAATAGAGCAGAAGGACTAATAATGGACTCAGGATATTTGTTCCAATTGCCCAGAACTTTGTTTGGAGCACAGCATCATCCAAAGAGACATTTATGGACTTAGGCAACTGAATATCAGGTCTGCCTGTCATGCCTCGATCAACATAAATGGAGAAGGGAAACAATGTGAACAAAGGATAAAAAAGAAGGATGGAGACAGCACAAGGCAGCAAATAGGACTGTTATTTCACAATTTCTCCTCCCATATTTTTTATTTATTTTCTGTGGGCTCCTGTCACAAGGCAAGAGTATATTTTATGACCTAGGAGATGCTATATGTCTGAGTGAAGTTGCAAGGGAAAAGTGTTTTCAAACACTTGAACAAATAATTTATTATTATATATGTATGTAAACACACAGTGTGACTATGAACACACAGAAATCTGCATGTTTATTTGTAATGTCTATATAAAAATGAAAGAAAAGTTCGAATGGGGATAAATACATATACACACATATCTCAATTATAAATCGTTTACTTTCAACAGTCAATGATTTCCAAAAGGCTATTTCCATGCTAGCAATGTAGACTTTTCTTTGGAGTGCAGCAAGTTAGACAGGAGAATAAAAGTTCAATTAAGAGCCTGCTTGCCTGTGACTGATAATGGTTTTGACATTTGCAGAGTCTCCTGACAACTCCAGAGCGAAGTGGGGAAAAGGAAATCAAAGAACAAGTTCTTTGCAGATGGAGTTGAGAAGGTTCAAACATCTGAGGCTTTGCACTCGTGGCCTCAGAAACAACCTTTCCCACCACACAAGGCTGTGTCAAACATTTCAGCTTTTCAAGGAGAGGTGTTGAACTTTCTACATAAATTCAGCAGCTTTGAGGGGGCCTGGCTGGAAGGTGTTAAAGAAAGAGAAATGTTTATTTTACTGAGTGCCCTGATCACCACCACTGCCTCACTCAGGGAGGGAGAGGAAGGAAATCATCAGCTGATCAGCAGCCTAAGGTTTGCTTTTGAGCTTCTCAATTAAAGTAGCATCCTTCTAATCTGAGATCCAGAAGATGAATTCCCACAGGCCAGGCTGGGGATCCCAGCACTCTGGACATCAAAGCTGCCTCAACTCAAGCTCTTGACTGGGGCACCTGGGTCTGATGCTGCCTGATCTCCTCTGTGAGAGTAAACACAGCTGCAGTTTCAGGAAGAGCTAAGATTAAATAAAGTTCAGTGGCTCTGCCTGCCTGGGATAAAACCAGTGCTGCTTCTTTGGATCTGGCTGCCCTATTTGCTTCTGCAAATGCCTTTACTGAAAAAGTCCATATTTGCCAGAGAATGTCCAAACCTCAGCCACCAGCCTTTGAGAAACTGAAATTTTAGTGCCACCTTTGCACATCTATACAAAGATTTGACATTAAATACATTTCAATTTGCACTAATTTCAGGGAGAGGAGAGCTAAGAAAGATTATTTTAAAACTCAGCTTAATGGATCAGAAGCAATCAGAATTAGAGCCCCTTCCTTACTCAGATTCCTGAGCCAACATGAGCCAATTGCTCCAGCTGATGGCTGAGGCAGGCACAGAGCAGCAGAGAGTGAAGGCTGTGTGGGAAGAGTGATCCAATGACCTTCTGAGGCACAGCAAAGTGTCCTAATGCCTCATGTCAGGGCTGCAGCTGGTTTAACCTGACCACTGTAAGCACAGGCTGCTTTAGAGGTGAGTGCCACCACATCCAGGGGAAGTGTGCCATTCCCTGGGGGTGCATCAGCCTTCCTGACAGTGCCTGGAGCTCACTGTCAGCTCACTGATGTGTCCCTCCAGCCCCTTGGGCCCCTCGTAGCCTCTGACACCTCTCTGCTCCCCAGAGGCTCTGGGGTGCACGAGCTCACCCTTCCCACAGCAGGCAGCAGAGCCTCTACTGCACTGCATGATCTCCCAAGATACCTGTCCTCACATCCAGCTGGGTTTATTCCACCTTTGGAACTTTATGAGAACTCCTGGCTTCTAAATGTGATGTTTCCCTGGAGTGGGATGTGGCTGTTAAGCAAGGAGAGGAAACCTGCTGCTGCAACATGTCAGAGAGATTTACCATTAGCTCAAGAGCTCCAGGCCAGTGGGTTTGGATGTGAAGAGCCAGGCTTCCAGTCTCAGAGGCACAGGGCATAGTTATTGTGCTGTTTACAGCTCATTAATTTCTTTCTCTAGGCCTGTATGGAGGGTACTTTTCCATGTCTGTCTTTCACATGACATTTTACAACATGACACAATAGGGCAATTTCAGAGAGAGAAAGTGGAGCCATCAACTTGCCAGGTCCTTTTTAGCCAGTGGATGGGTTTCCATCAGCAGAAGGTGAGTGTGTCTGCACGATGCCTGAGCCACACACATCGATGTGCTGCACCCCTCTTCTCAAACCACAAGGATCATCCAAATCCCTGCTCAGCACTCAGCTGCAGTAATTCAAATTGCTAACACAGAGGAGAAAGGAGGGTTTTGAACAAAACCCCAGCTCCTTCAGCTGACAAAACCATGCTCTTTGCTTCCCAGTCTTTATCAATCAAGGCTGTCTAAAAAAAACTTGAAGAGCAAGAAGAGACAGTGAAAATGGGAGCCTTTCAAAATAGGTTTGGTATTCCTCTGCTGTCATGAAAAAGATTTATTCAAGGGTATTAACAAGAGTGTCTAGTAGGGTGAAGTGTTGCCTTTGTGGAGAGAAGCTCTGCTACCAAAGGGTTGCAAAAAGAATGGAAAACACTTGAATTTTGGTGCTAGCTCTATCCATGCTTATAGCATCTTACTTTCTCTCTAGGTTTTATCAAAGCAGGGATTTTCTAGGGCAAATAAAATACATAACATACATAACATCCATAACACAGACAGATACATGAAGCAGTCAGACCAAGTCTGTGCTAGAAAGAAAACATGCCCAAACCAACACAGGCAGTCCAGATTCCTATACAAGCAGAAACACAACTGTATTCTGTTCAAAACCTGCCAACAGACCTCCTTCTTTCAAAACAAAACAAACTTATAAATAACAAAACTAAACATAATAATTTGAGTAGAACCAAGTTGTTATATTTGAGGATGTGCCTGTATGTGTTTATGGTTTATTTTTATTTTTCTTATCATGTGCTGTTACCAAAGTAAAAATCCACATCTTGGGCAACAGCAGGTGGAATTTCTGTTTTAGCACAATTTTGGCTCACTAGAGAAAAGAGAGTCCAGCTTGAAGTTTTGCAGAACAATTCAAGAAGAAAAGAGAAAAGAGAGCAGCTTGAGTGGATGAGGCTATGGGCTCTTACTGTCTATGAATATAAACTACAAAGAGAATGACACTGAACACTGGTAAAGACCCACAGATGTGCCTGTAAATGTTCTCAGATGTGTCATTTTTGTGCACATTTCTGCTCTGATCAGTTTGAAGTGACTCCTCTAACACAGGATACGAGGTTTTCCATGGGAGGCTCCATGGATTCCTCTGCTGAGTTTCTGTCCTCTTTCCACCCTTCCACAGTCTGACCAGAGTGGCACGAACGCTACTCTTGACTCTCATATTGAAGTACTAAAAAGGATGTGCATTTCAAAAGGCTTCCTATTCTTCTGGGACGTGGATAAACAAACACACTGACTTGTTACAGCAAATACTTTGTACCTACTGGGATGTTCATCTTGCACAAGATATTGGCAAAACGACAAAGCAGGATGAGATCATTTTCTGAAGTTGTATCTGTCCTGGGGAATTAAAAGGAGAGAGAGAGAGAAAGTTTAGTTTTATTGAAGTTTTTCTTAGCAGTAAAAATGAAATTTCATGGGCAATGCAAAGGTTTGCTTTGAGACAGCTGCAAGGGGACTGCAGCTAGCTCCAAAAGACTTTGGAGAAATGTGTAGATTTTCAAAATAATGTCAAATTATTCACTCCTGTCAAAGAAACATCACTAGGCAAGAAATAATAGGGGCTAAGCCTTTGTCATATTGCATCTTCTCACTAGTGCATCAAGGTAGGACTGATTTGAGAAGAGAGCACCTGGTGCTGTAAAAGAGAGGAGGAAAAAAAAGAAAACACCACACACCTGTGGATGTTGAAAAGCCTTCACTGGAAAGAAAGCTACACAGGAGTAGGCTTTGCCATGACTGACAGAAAGAGGGAAAAATTAAAACCAACCAGAAATCCTGTTCAGATCCAATGTGCTGAGGTGGAAGGGGAAATAGTTGTTGAAGACAGAGGTTTAATTTGCACATCTGCTTTGAAATCCATTTGGAGTATCTGGTAACCCCTCCTGCTCTCCCTGCTGTACTGCCTGAGTGCTTTTTCTGCAGACACCACATCACACCAAGCTGGGAAGGGCTTTCCAGCTTTCCAATGAAGCAGCTCACTAAAACTTTACTGATTTCTCTTGCAGTCCACGTGGCTGGAAAGAAACACCCACTGGGCTCCACCATCAGCTGATGCAACCATGGACCAAACGCCTGCTGTGCTTGGGTTCCCAACACCAGACCCAAATTTCTACATTTCCTTTGGTCTCAGTTGGTTTCAGGATCCAGCTTGCACCTTCTCTGGCCCTGGACATCTGCATCCTCCTCCCACACTCAAGTCCACTCCCTGGAAAGCCAGCATGAGCCTGTACCTACAGAGCACAGCTTTGCATGACACAGCTCAGGGGCAAGTCCAGGATAATCCAACAAAACACAGCACCTGGCACACTCAGTAAAGCATCACTGTAATTTATGTGAGGTTGGAGAGAGACTGGCTTTATTATAACATTTATACTCCTCTATAAATGTTTCATACAAACGCAGAGGTAACCCAGTCCCAAGCACAAGGGTGGAGGGAAGGAGGACAGGAAAAAATGTGGCAGTGTCACCCTAGACCCAACACATAAACATTGCACCAGGCAGAGACAAGAGGGGCTATAATCACCTTGACTGTCCCTCTTCATCTAAACCTTCTACTTTTTCAACTTGCCAGATCTTCTCAAACAAAATGAAAAGCAAAAATTCCCTGGACGTGTCTTATGAAGCCAGTTAGTGATGCTCTGCATATTTCCTCCTGGGTTCATACCCACAGGCAGGAATGCTCAAGGAAAAGAAAATCAAATCATAAACAGCAAATTCAGAAGAACAAATCTTGAAAGTTGCTATTGCAGTAAATGTCTGTGCATGTCAGAGAACAGTCTCACAGGAAACATCACTGAATAATTTTGCATGATGAGCAAAATTTTTTTTTTTCAAAAATCAAACAAGGAAAATCTGCTTACAAATAAATGCATGAAACCTGAGATAAATTCCTGCAAATAAGTTTTCAAAGTTGGTTGAAGTTGCTAATGGATACATTTGTCCAGTCTTTAAAAATTTTGCTCAGGCATCATTCATATTAGATGACCTCTTGCAGTGAGAATGCAGAAAACTCCTGAAATTCTTGTCAAACCACTTTCATCCATCCCTGATATTAACCATTTGAGGCATTTCCACTTCCCTGCTCTGCCTCATGCAATTTCTCCTTGGAGAAATTGTTTTGATTCTTCTTCCTTTTCCCCAGGAATTATTTCACAGCTAAAGAAATAAAAAATGACAACAAATCCCATAACTTAGTACCCACTAGAACATGCTGTTCAAAAACCTGCAGTAACAGCCTCACTCTTGAGCATTTCCTGTGAGTCTGATGGCCAGCTGCCTCAATGCCCTATGCCGCCTGCAGTCTGCCATCAAGCATTCCTCAAAAAAGCAATGGGATGGAGAAAAAGAGGGGAGGGAGAGGAGAGGAGGAGAGGAGAGAGAGGAGAGGAGAGGAGAGGAGGAGAGAGGAGGAGAGGAGGAAGCTCTTGGCTTTTGTTTAAATAAAAAAAAATGTGTTAGTGCAACCCCTTATGGTGTGATATGGATAAAACTTATGGCTCACTCTTCTGGTCTCTTCATCCTGTTCATCAGCCCTGGCCAGCCCAGCTCCCTCCCAGCACACCCTGGGTGGATGGTGGCTCTTCATGTGATCTTCTCCATGTCTCTCTCCACCTGTGGACAACCTAAGCAGTGCCAGACATGAGGAATAAATTTCTCCTGCTGGGTGCCATGCGGGACATGACCCATCCTTTTATAGATGGTGTTTTACCTGGCACCTCCTGTAACCTTCAGGTCACAGAATCACAGACTAGTTTGCACTGGACCTTGAAGACCACCTATTCCCACCCCCTGCCATGGACAGGGACACCTTCCACTAGACCAGATTACTCCAAGCCCCATCCAAGCCAGCCTGGAACATTCCCAGGGATGGGGCATCCACAGCTCCTCTGGAAAACCTGTTCCAGTGCCTCCCCACCCTCACAGGTCTCTCCAGTGGGGTTGCTGTCTGGGCAGGCAGCTCCCAGCTGGTTTCTCCACCCCAAGAACAGAGTTCTGTGCTTCCCTTTGCTAAACCTCACAGTGTTTAATTTAGCTCTTTCTTCAAATTAATCTGGGTCCCCTGGGCAGCCACTCTATCATTTGTCACATCAGATTCTCCTCCTAGTTTAGTGTCATCCACAAATTACTTGTTTTGGAAGCTCAGCTAGAGAGAAGAGACCATTTAAATGCCACCCCTGGTGTGTTTGCTCATGGTAGAGAGTTTGTGTAAATTAGAGTCCCCTGGGCTCCTCGCTGTGCTGCCTGCTGACCCCAGCCTGCAGCTGCCCTAATAGATTTTCCCTGAGTATTTCAGTGCTGCAATATAAAGCCTCATTTCATAGTGATTCCTGAAATGAAAGTGCCTCAGCATCTGCAGTCTGAATCATCTGTGGGACTGAGCTTCCCTGCAAGCTCAGAGCCATAAAACATCCACTGCCCCAGCTGGGAGCAGCCATGGGCTTGTCCTTAGAGAGGTTTCTCCTGGAAATATGAAGCAGCCCACAGACCTTTTAGTTCAAGAGTTTAATAAAAAGTTTCGCTTTTTGGGCTGCTTTGCCTTTGAACAACAAGAGTTTCCCTTTCTTTCTCCTTCGTAGAATGAGCACCTTTTTTTCACAAATATATGAGAACAATTTAGCTGCCTTTTTCTTCCCCCTGCCAGGTCTCTTTGCCAGTGAAATGGTCTCCCTCCCAGGCATAGAACACTGGCCTGACTAGGCTGCTGTTAGGTTAGAAACAGGAAAATTATAATGCTGCCCTTTACTTTTTCTCAGTAATTTGGATGCATCTCACTCCTCTCCTTCCCTTTCTGCTCTTTGAAATTCACCTGTAAGTACCTTAAAGGAAAACGTGTTCTAATCCAAGTCCAGCAGCGTGGATGCTCTCTAAAAACAACCAAAATCAGAAATAATTTCAAAGACCATCACTGTTTTTGAAGAGCTGCCAAAACCATGTGAATGATACATAAAAGATAAAATGTCTAACAAAATCCTCCAGTGCTGCAGCAAACAGTTCAAAGAAAAGGCATCAGTGTCCAATTACCTGCCCAGGGTGCTGAACTGCAGGGAAACATCAACTTTTGGGCAACCAAAGCTCCACACAGGTGCTAATTGTGGTGGGCTTGCTGTGGTGAGAGGCAGGTTCACTTGCTTTATCCTGCTCCCCCGCGGTCACTTTGGGACCATTAACAGCCCCTGAGACCAGGTCTCAGAGCAAAGCAGGTAAAAGCCAATTTATCCCATCCTTATTTCAGCTTCTGCTCAAGTTCACACCATTTTCTACCTGAGGCACCATTTTGTTTCTCATCTGCACCACCTGCCCTGAATTTTGTTGCCTGAAAGACAAGGAAAACATCTCCCTACTTCAAACCAAGTTATAGATCAGGATTTTTTACCACAGTTCTCAATCAGTGCTGTTTGCCTGGGGTATCTCCCTTCCCAGTCTCCAGACTTCTCCCAGTACTTCCAGACCTCTCTCCCTTGTATCTCCCTCTTCTCTTCCACACTACTACATGGAACCAAGCATGGACAGGAAAGCAGATGTTGATGAGCCCAAAGCAAACCCTCATTAGAGCATTCAACTGCATATTCACATCTCATGGGAGGCCCCCTGTTCCCACCTTGCATGCTGAGACAAGTTGCATCTCTGATGGACTTCTAATGTTATTCCCTGTTCTCCTTCCTACAAAATCTGGCATGATTTATATTCCAGAATTCAATAAATTATGGGTTTGCAAGCAATGACTAAAATAATCCATTTCTCTGCCTTTTTTGAGTCCAGCTTGACCATCACTTTCTGAATGACTCAGAGGGGCCAGTGATCCGAGCACTGCGCAGCCCTGAACTCTCTGCTGACATTTCTTAATGTCAGTAAATAACAGCAACTTTTGTACACATTACTTTTCTTTCTAGGCAATTTGCTGTCTTTATTCTTATTGGGTCTCATCCCAGACTGAGATTAAAAAGGGGGCCAGCTTAGGCAGGTGATTCGTTTTGTGTACGTCCATGTGCCTCATTGCTGTGCTTGAAGTCAGACGTGCATAAAATTTGGTGATCTGAGGATATTGGGCTCAAAGTGCTTTCTCTGACTTTCCCAGTTTCCCTCACCACAGATCTGACATGACTGCCACTCTCATTTTCACTTTATCTCTGATCATCAAACTCCTGTAAAGAAAGGTCAGTGACATTTCGCAGTGTTTCTAAATGATAATGTCTCAGACCTGGTCAAGCTTGCATTAAAATGCTCTTTTAATGACAAATAGGCCATCTGCAGCCTGTCTTTGAGTAAATCCAGGAGCCCACATAAACTATTTCCACTGACAGCTATAAAAATGAGCAGAGGCCAAAATCTTTCACATCTCTGCCTTTGTCCTCCCTCGGAATTAGTGATTGAATGTCCCCTATTTTGAGTGAAAACTGAAATATGCATTTTCTTTTCATCATCACCACTTGCACAGCTGCATCAGTCATTAAGCTGTCCTAAAGATCTGTTACCCAGGAACTGGATGCCAGGTATATATCGTATCCTGAGGTGAATTGTGGCAAGGCATAAATTGATCATGAGGTTCATGCCTTTGAAACCCAAGTGAAAGAACATCAATTGTCATCAACTACAAGAATATAAATAGAACAGATCAAATCAGTTCTGGCCTAAATGTGTTGTTCAATGGAAATATATTAAAAAAAAATAAAAAAATAAAATAAAAAGCAAGCCAAACAAACTAAAGAAATCACAAGTTAGTTTGATCAGGGACAAAAAGTTTTACTTTTCAATGTAGGACATAAAATGAACAGAAATTTCTTTACTCAACCTGTCCCTCCTCCAGGCATTTTGTACAACTGTGCCTACAACTAAAACCTCAGGCTTCTCCTCTATTGTCCCTTTTGAAAAGTCACTGCAGAGCTACAACCTTCTGGGGCTTAACTTCCTTCAAATATCCAGGTGAAATGTAGCCACAGTCCTTTTAAAGCTTTTTGCACTGCTGTCAGGTGATTATTTTAAACCTTTTCTGCCAAAGCTTCTGATGTAGTTGCAAAGCCTCTCTTATATCGTTATGTCAATAGACTCTCATTCCCCTTAAATTGCAGTTTTCTAGGTTAAATAAGCAAAGCTATTACCTTTTTTTTTTAACTAAGGTACATTCTCATCACCTGTTTCAATTTAGTTAATCCTTCTTGAATATGTGTGACTAGAACGGTATGTTATCATTCTAAATGAGATTTTATAGTCCCACATAATTTCCTGTTTCTGCTGGAAATCCCTTCTGTGAGGTATGCTCACATGCAGTTCTCTCTTCTCACTCTTTCCCTGAAGGTCCATAACCATCTTAAGATCAACTAATGCAACCAGGACTTCTTTCTTCTCCATTGATATTTTCCAAGCCTACAGCAAGAATTACATTTTTTTCCCTCTGAAAAAATTGAAGTCTTCCTCACTATTACAGCCACACTAGAAAATCTGTATGTGCCTGATGCCATATTTTTCCTTTTTAATATATAAATTTTGCTATTTGACAAGAGAATAATGCCAACTTTGTTAGACTTACATTAGACCCACAAATCCATATGTGAGTTTTGTCTGAATTCTGGAGTGGAGACTAAGTAGTCTCAGAATTTAATTCTTTTAATCCTTTATGCCTGCACTTAAATCTCTGATTAATGTGCTATATAAAGAAATATCAAGTACTAGGTTCATGTTAGCTGCAATTAATTGTAAAAACTGGAAAATTCACACCATTTACACATGATACACCTGCAACGTGGGTCTTGCAGTATGAAGCTTAGAGCAGGATACAGTTGTCTAATTAATTACCTAAAGCTGATGTCCAAGATGCTTTGGGGTCTCTCAGGGGGCTCAGCCCTGGCAGATGGCACACAGGACCTACAGGAGACCTCAGCTCTTCTGGAGCAGCTGCTGCAGGGCAAGTGGGTCCCCTAAAAATTGCATAATTGTTGAGCACCTGACTGCAATTCACCCTTAATCTACTGATTTTAGTTTGGGGAGCCAAAATAAAAATTGGAGCTGGTGAAAAGCCTACATTAGATTAATCCAGTTTAGAAACAGAGTTGCTGTTTCCTGCAGAGACATTAACAGGGCAAGGTGGTGTCGCCATGTTTAGGAAGGAGATCTTTGGAGGTGGCAGCCTACAAAATTAGCTCTGGGCAGCCTGATCTGTGCTAATTTCAATACAGTCAGGCTTTCCTGCTTTCTCAAGCCACCAACGTGACCAGCAGAGCTCAGGGATCACAGCTCACCCAAAAGCTTTAGCAGATGGATGCCTGAGGAAAAACTCTCCTCTCAGTTGTACTCTCCTGGGTTTTCAGAGCTGTTCACTTGGAGTTTGGCTTTCTCAGGAGCACTGGACAAAGAATTAGGACTTATCTGGTCACAGAGCATTTTGAGTTAGTTCCTTGCCATTGCAGAAGCCTCAGTAACTAAGTTTGTCCATTTCTCCTATTTCCCAGAGGCTCGGTTGCCTGTGGAGATGAATGCTTGAGTTCAAAGTCGCATGAGAGAACCTAAGAAGGAAGAAGTGACTTGCAAATCACAGCAAGGCAATTTAAATGGTCTAATCACCCCTTCTGGCCTCAAACCCTGTGAAACCATATGAAAATAATAGAAAAAGGACTTGCCTGTGTGACTGCAAACCAAAAGAAATGTTTCTCATTCAGTTGCAGATAATGATTTTGACATCATCTCTGAACCCTTGGCTTTGCAGATGTCAGAAGCTTAACAGCTTGAGGAAGTTTTGATCTCTGATTCCAGCTTTTATCTGTGGAGGTGAGAGACAAGGAAGCACTAAGTGCAAAGCTGCCAGAAAAGGACTGCTTGAGTCAGCAACTTTCAGCTCTTCTGTGATTGTAATTGATTTAAAGTCAAGCTTACCAGTGGGAAAGCATCACATCCTCAGCAAGCTGCCACCTAACCCTGAGCTCTGCAGGAACTTGGGAGAAATGTTGCCTCCAGGTTTTCTGGGATTTGGCTCTTCCATGGAGGAAAAGATAGTATAAGAAACAACTTGGTTTAGTAACAATGTGAAAAAAATGGGATTCTGAGTTGCAGTGGATATGAAAAATCCATCATCTCAACAGAACATGCAAAAATAAATAAAATGGTACCATAATTGCTCTAGATTTTCTGTTCTCTCAATTAGTTTTGCTTTCATGGTCACTACACTTTTGCCATGCTGTAGCATTGTGCTTTGAAATGTCCCTGCCCTGCTCCAGGAGGTCTGCTGGGGTGATGCCTCTGGCACAGAAGTCAAAACCCTCTAAATTAATTGCTCCTTTCATCCCTAATTAGAACCATGCTAATTTCCTTCAACATCATTATTCTATAAAAAGCCACTCTTTCAGCTCCACGTTGTTGATGTGGGAGATGGAAATCAAAAGAGGACCAGTAAAGAGGACACACCACAGGCAGCAAAGAGGCTCTTACTACTCTGCATCATTTTCTAGGATGTAAAGCAACAAGACTTTTCTGGTAATTCCACAAAATCTTGTACAATTCCCCCTTTCCTGGTGGGAGTCCAGACCAGTACTTGGCAAATCCCATAGTGGAAAGTTCTTTCCCATCTGGCCTATGCCACTGGGTGCTGTAAGAAATTTCTCCCTAAAGAGAAATAAAAGTAATCAAAGCCACATATAGAATATCAAGTCTTAAGCAGTTAATTTCTGGTCCCTCATACTAAAGCAAGAAGAGGTTTAACAATAGATTTTCAAATCTCAGGTTCATTTCTGGGATGTCATTGTTAGGTTGGCCATGCGATTGCTTTGCAATATATGTTTGGTTTTTTCTGTTTGTTCTGAAATTGAAATGGTTATTGTAAGAAAAGTCCCATCTTCAAAGTTGGAATGTGGAAGGTCAAACATCAAGGAGAATATTGAATTCAGGAAACAAAGATGCCTATTTAGAAATTGAGGCCCAAACATGCTTTAAGGAAAATGACTTTTTGAGACAAAATGCAATTTAGTCTTTACTTATTTTCATATTTCTTTATAGTTGCCATGAGAATATTTTAATAACCTCTGTAGAGTTTAAAATGATGCAGGTAATTGCTTAAAGTAATTTTAGTGCTATTAAAGATAACAAACCTCTTGTGTGAAATACTTTGCTAAGCAACGATCAGCAGAAAAGGGGTAAAGATCTTTTTATTGCAAATTTGAGTTCTTTTTATAGGTGAGCTGAAGTGAGAATATAATTACATTATCTATAAAATAAAAGGTGTGCAGGTATTCAAACACCTACCATCTCAATCTTGTGTTGACTCATGCAGAAAACACACCAGAATTTTAAGCAGATCCCTTTCTCCCATTCAGCAGCCTGTGTGTGATCTCTGAATCCACCTCCAGTTTTCACTGATAATGTTTAAATTGCAGCTTTACTCATCACAGCACAGTCATAATACCTGAAACAGAATTCCTCCCAGATTACTTGGGAGACAGTCAGAGGAACGAGTGAGTTTAAATCCCACACACCCTGCTTTCATTTCTCTTCCTGACCCTCTTGATTACGACCACAAAATAATTTCCTCCTTTTCAGCCCTACTTCATGAAAGATGTGTCAGAGAAGTTGGTCTAGGAAAAGTTTGAGACTTTGAGAAAGCAAGTCACACAAAAACTGGAAAGTGAGCCATAATAAAATTTGTTTCTCTAAGTTATTGTGCCCTGCTAATGAGCTATGAGAACCCTTACACCATGAATGAACAAACAGAACTTGCATTTTGTCTCTCTCAGGCTGGTTTAAGGGAGGCAAGTGACACAAGCACAGCATAATTTCACCAGCTCTTAACCAACTGACAGTCAGACAGGTTAGCCAGGCACTGAAGTTGTTCTGCTTTCCCACAAGCAGTCCCAGTTTAAACAGATCCTGGATCTTTTGGGGTGTTGGATTTAAAGCCTGGAGGGAACTGAAGGCCACTTCTTTTTCCCTGCCTTTATTGTATGTGTTCTTCAGCTCTGGGAGCTGTTGGTCTTAAATCATGAGGGGATCTTCAGAGCTAACCTGTTCCAAGGAATGTGTGAAACAAGCTGGGCAGCAGTTGCCAAAGTAGCTGGGGAAAGAAAAAGAAAACATGAAAATATCAGTTTATCTAGAAAACACATCACATTTCTGTAACTGCCAAAGCTCTGCTACCACCTGGGATGTGCTTTAGGTGGGTACTGGCCCAGCCACTCTGTCAAAGGTTTGACGTTGGCACAAGGCTAGTGCCCCTATAACGATATACTGTCCCTGGTATCTGTTGTGAGATGTGACCAAAAACAGAGCAAAACAGTTTCTAATTTAGAAAGCAAGAGAAAAAACTTTATTACTAATAATAGGTAAAGAAAACACATACAGAAGAACATGGAAACTTCTAAAAAAAAAACACTCTTCCTCCCCCCCCCCCCAGTTCTCGACCTAACAGAACAAACTGAAAATTCCTATCATGTTACCACCTTTTAAATAATTAATCTTCAGTCTATTACCACCCTTCCGATAATCAGTACTCAGCTCGTTGAGGAGAGATAGGAGTCCTTCTTGTACCACATCGTGGCCTCTTCCTCCATGTCCAGTGCTCTCACCACTGTGCATGGACCAGAGCTGTTTCTAGGGTTTCTCTTTTTAAAGATGCTTTGGTTAGTTCCAAGAAACGACAGCCTCTCAGATTTTGGGACACTTCTCATCTCTGTTCACACTACTGTCCACTCTTGGCTCCAAGCCAATGCCTCTCCCCAGATACAGCTTCTATGTTATAGGAAAAAAAAATGAGTCCGTCCATGGCTATACAAAAGAGTCCAGCCAAAGCCACTCCATCATCTCCTCCCACCTAGGATTCTTTTCAGCATTCCTACTCCATCATCTTCGCTTAATTCTTTCTATCTTTCTTCTTCAAATTCAGGAGGATTAGCATTCATAAAGTTTCCATCATTTACGAAAAGGGTTAAAATCTTGGGCTTTGTTTCCCCAGAACTCTCACGGTATCTTTGCTGCTGGGCACTCTTCTCACGCCACCCCCCCATACTCCTTTGGCCGTGCTGTCTAGTTGTTGATATCAAATTTCAAGGTGACGAAGATCAGACACGGTTTCTCAGTCTCCCTCCGGGGGGGGGGAAACGGGGGGAGGGAAAGGGAAAAGAAGGCTGTCTGCCACCCTTCCATCCTACAGGATTTTCCTCTCCCCCTCTGTGCCCGAGGTTCCGGCCCTACCTCCCCCAGGCCGCATGGCTTCCCCTGCCCCGCCCAGCCAGCCGCTGGGCAGGGGAGATCCCTCCGTCCTCAGGGACCGGAACCAAGAGAGAGCTTTCCGGGGAGCCCTCTGCTTTGAACCCCTTGTGTTCTCAGAGGCGGATCCTTGTCCTCAGTGGCCACACCAGGTGCCAGTCTTTAAACCTGAGCACTCATTGGTTTGACCACTGAAGTTCAGAAAAACTCATTTTTTCCAAACTACCACACACTCTACAATAACTTCTTGCCAAACTGAAAAGTTAAGGAAGCCTTCTTCCACCCTTTTATACTATGAGCCATTTCCCTCTCCTAAAACAGACCAGAACAGCATTTCAGAGCCTGCTGCTCACGACAGGAATGTGCTTACTTTCCCTTCTTTTCCTTTTCCCTTCCCCTATTAATTTTTTCACCACTCTGAACAATGTTTCAAGGAGGGAACAGCTATCTTCCAAACCACTTGAAGGGGGGTGAAATTCTTTCTTTCCCATTCTCCTCAATGAGAAAGATCGATTTTTTAGCCATTAGCTTCTGTGAGCTGCATGTTAATAATGAGCCTGCACAGTATAAGTAATAATGATGGATGCTTTCCACATGCACATCTGGATAGCCAAGCATTATTTCTTTCCATAGACTCCCTGAATTGCTCCTACCTACCATTTGGGACATACCCATCCCTTACTGTGCCATCCTTTCACTGGAGCTCAACGCGTGGGGTGACCTCAGTTCACAGAAGTAATGCCTAATCACCATGACTTGGGGAATTTCCCTTCCTTTTCTTATTTATTTTTGACAAAGGAAGAACTGTATTCTGGTAGTTTTCCCTTCTGATCCTGTCTCATTAAACTTAAAAGGTAAAATTCCTTTTTGGTTGCTTTGGTTTGGGATTTTGGGATTTTTTTGGCTGTAAATCTTCATCCCTGAATATTTGCCATATGCAGGTGTTTCTGACTGGGGCAAGCAGCCCCATGGAAAGTCACAGAGCCATTTGCATTAAGTAATGGGAAAAAAATTATAATTGAAATTTATCAAGATATTCCTTCACTCCTCTCTCCGGAAAAAAAATTATCAGCCCTGAAGAAGAACTGAATAATATGTGCAAGTAATGGCTCAACAGTTCTTAATTTTACAGATTGGTATTTCTGCCAAAGTAAGGAGTCAGTGAAGAATTGCTGGGTGCTTTTCCTCCTCTCATTCACATCTAAACCAGTAAATGTGCACTGGTGGATCAAGCTAAGCATCCTCTAACACACTGCTCAGTCTCATTGAAGAATTAGTAAGGCTGAGCTGCCCAACATTGTCCTGGACAGCAGTGAGGGGCCAGACCAAACACTGGGGCACAGCTCCAAAATCAGACACGCTTTCCAAAGGAACAGCTTCACTCAGAAGGGTTGAAGTTGCTCCTGTCAGGAGTGTTTCCCAGGGAGAGATCTGAGGCATAAGTCTCCAGAAATAAGGCAAAGGACTTGTTAGAGAGATTGGATCCTGAGCACTGAAGCAATGACATCAGCAACAAGGACGAAAGGGGATGTGCCTTTACCTTCTGCCTGGGCTCTTGGAGAGACTGCAAAGGCTTTTCAGACCCCAAAAAGCTATGTTTTAATAAAATACAAGTTAAAATAGTTAACTTTCCTAATTAAGAAAGCCTTGAGAGAGTAGATTAATCAGCATTGAAATGAATGAAGCAATGCAATACCTCCTCCCTGCCCACCATGCCTCTGCCCCGGGTCCCTGCTGGGAGTGCTGAGGCTGCAGGCAGAGGACAAAGCTCTGGCTGAGGTCTGGATAACAGGATGGATGTGGAAAACTGCTAGGTATGACACAAGAAAGTGCTGAATGTATTAAATAGCAATGTGAGAAACCAATAAATCTACAGACAGTGCAGTGAGGAGTGGCCAGATTGGGTGGATACTTGGATGGGAACACCAGGGAGCTTTCGGGGATCCAAGTGCAGCAAGGCCAGCAGCAGCACCTGGGGAAATAAACCAGCAATGCTGCAAAAAATGAGATTGCAAATAACAGAAATAGCAAATAACCATATCAGAAACAGAAAGTTTCAGGATGGACACAGCAAAATTGTGACCCCTGAAAAAAAAAAGTGAGTATGCGTGGGTTGGTTACTTGGGAAGGAATGAGGGTAAAAAGGAGGAAAGTGAAAGATCCATTGTACCCACACCTTTCTCCCATAATCAGGAGGGACTTGGGGTGTCTAAGGGAACAGTGCTGGAGAAACATGGGGGTGGTTCCACCTAACACCAACACCTCTTCATAATCCTTTAATAGACAAGACAAAACCTAGATTGCTTTGCATATCTTTGTCAGATGAAAGTCTCTACAAAATTGAAATATTCTGACTATTTTTATTTTTCCACCGGTCTACCCATACTCAGACTATGCACTCTCCTCTTCCCAAAAGGAAATATTTGAAACCTACTGCCAAAACCCAGTGGAAGTCTGGTTTTTAGAGGGGGGTGATGGTGTTCGTGTGTTTGTAGCCACAAGAGGAGGATCTTGCAAACAAAGTCAAGACAGGAACTGTGAATTTGGAGATCACCAGGATGTCCCACACTGTACACCTGGCACACACTCTCACACCCCACCAAAACAAGATTCTCAGTCTTGTTAAATCATTTTCAGTAAGAGACTTCTGTTCTCCTGGTTCATTTTGGAGTGGAATTTTCTTCACTGCATGTACAATATTCCAATATTCTCCCCTTCTTTTGTCCTGATATACTCCCTGCTTTCTAGTGACCAACACAACCTCAAGTAAAGCAGAAACAGCAGCACTTCCAGCTTTTTGCCAGCTCTAATTTACTTTATAAAGGAGCAGCTCCATGGCCATGGAGAAGCCTCCTGACTCTGTGAGGTGACTTTGCCTAGGGAAAAATGTCTGTATAGGACAGAGCACTCATCCTACCCAAAGAGGTCATGCTTTCAAGTTTTTCTTTTGTGAGCATGGCTTTTTTGTGGGTTTATTTTTCCCTGTCATTTTTCTTTCTAATTTTCAAATGAAAAAGAATAACCAAGTACTAAACAGTGGGCAATAACTCTCACTTTATACCCCCATCAAACTGCTGGCAATTGTTCCTCCTTTCTCTGAAAATAGGACACAGAAACAATAAGGGCTGGAGGTAAGAGTGTAAGTACCAATAATTATTTTTTCTATCCACTGATAGATTTCAGCTTGGACCTGACAGTCACCATTGACTTATGTGCCACTTGAGCAGGCATTCTGGTGCCATTTGCAGGGGCGTGTGGCTTGATGAGGCTTTTATGAACAATTACACAATGGTGTAATTTACAGCATTAGCCTGGCATGCGCAGCTGCAGCAGGACACACAGAGCACAGAGCACAGCGTGGAGAGGGGGAACTCAGGAGAACACAGCACTGCCCAGGCAGGCTCCCTGAAACCAGCAGCTGAGAGGCTGGGCATGCCAACCACACGAGACCCACTCTGACAGCTGGGGAGGGCTGTCCTCTCCTCAGAAGCTCATTCTAATGCTGAGAGCCAAATTAACGCTGGCCACTTTACCTTTGGAAGGCAGAACTAGTGCATTTCTGAAACCACAGTAAGTTTATCGACATTTAAGTTCTTCAACTCGCTCTCCATTAAAACTTTCCACCAAAAGCCATAATGATGATGGATGTCATTATTATTATTATTATTATTATTTGTCGTCACAGTAGCAGCATTTTGTGAGCAGCCAGGGGCTCAATTGTAATACAAAATTTAGCCCTAACTTGTATTGATCCAGTTCTCAAACCAAAAGCCATTGCTGAGGTTTTTAGGTTTTTACTTTGTATGGATCACAGAACTGTGGGCTGCACCAGAGTCACCCCTCTGCAGGGAAGTTGTAGTGGGCTGTTTTAAACCTACAGTTCATGGATTGAGGCATCTTCCAGAGCTTGTGCTGTCAGTCAGGTCAGAGACTCCATTCCTCTCAAGAAACTCCATCTGAAGAGCCCCTGAAGCCAGCAAAAGGTCTCACAGTGACTCCCACTGCACATCAGCCATGCACCAGACCCATGCTTCAGGATATGAGGAAGAGGAAAAACTCAGCTGACCTGAAATCTGACCCACCCATCTCTTCTCACCCCCCCGGGCTCAGGTGACACAGCCACACCACTACAGTGGGTTCAAACTCCCTCTGCCAGGGGCTTGGGAAGCAAAGCAAATGCAAGTTTCAACCCCTGAGGCTTAAAAGAAAATGACCACGAAACCACAAACTTCTGGACCAAAACTCTTATTAGGCTGTCATGCATAGGCAGATATTACTGATACCTACTGTCTTTTTAATGGAAAAAATGGCCGGTTTTCTATGGTTTTATTTCAATAATAATAATTATTAAAATATTAAAATAATATAATTATTAAAAGATTAAAGGTGTGGTTTTGTCCAGAAAGTCTCACCTAAAAGAGGAAGCCAACAAGAAACTGCTGGTTGATACCAAGGTCAGGGAGATCTTTATGGGCTCAGATGGGACTTGGACATTTCCCATGACTTGTCAGCCTGACATTTTTGGACACCATTTCCAACCTCTTCTGTCTCCCTCTTCAGTACAAACAGAAAGTACCACACTCAGTTCCCTTGAACCCCTCTTCCTCCTCTGTCCCAAACTGCTGAACAGTCATGTCTTTATTTTTTATTAAATTTCACCACATTTCTGTTGCACAGGATTTATGGGAGCCTCTTCAGAAGCGGCTGAAGTGTTGTCTCCGTATTGCTTGGTTTTATACACATCAATTTTAGTACGTTACTGAATTTCCATGATGTTCTCCTTTCACAAATGAGGAAAGTGACTCAGAGCTGTGAAACTGCCCGAGGGTATAATGGAATACTACAAGATCTGGGTTTCTTTGTTTCTAGTCCCACACTTACTAGTAGTTCACAAACAAAAGTTCTTGAGCACCCAGCACCTCTCTCCACAGCACCAAAATGAGATGTTGAGGTTGTCACCAATGTATTCTTACTGTGTAGCCCTTTTTGCTGCAAGTGGGCCAATGCAAAAGGAATGTCCTCCAGTCTAGTTGCTTTGAAAGCTGTGGCATAATAAGGTGATCACAAAAAATTAGTTAAATCCCTTTGGCACGTGCTGAAAAAATGATCAGTGTTCTTTTTGTAGCAGACTTGACAGGTTTATAATAAGAAATGTTTCATTAAAGCAGTAAAGCTCATTGTCTGCAAATGTTGTAAAGCAAAATAAATGAGAATTAAAACTAAATCTTTATTAAGTTTTGATGAAGATTCTGTCCTTGAGCTGTAAATCCAGGGCATTCCTCTCCTAGAAAACCACTAGGAACGATGTATATGACGTACCACAGATGGAATATTTTCTTAGATAATGAAGTCACTGAGAACTGTGGGTGAGTTAGAGCTGAGTTTGTTCTACCTCCTCCCAAACTGCCAAGTTCAGGAACCCATGGATGATCTTGCAAGGATGAAACCCAGGTTCCTCATGGCCAACAAAATAGACAGGTTCTTCCACAATGAACAATTTGTTGGGGAAACCTGAGATGGAGGCACAGCTGCTACACAGAGCTGAAGTCAGCTGAGCTGTACCCTACCCCAAAATCCACCTGCCAGCCCTTTGCCAAGACCTCTCTCAACTCAAGGTGGGCACCTATGTATTTCCAAGCACAGGCAAAGATATAGCACAGCCATTTTAGAAAGGAATTAAATTATTCTGTATCTAGAAGAGGGAAAGGCTGAAATGAGAGACATGGCAGAAAACTGGTGAGAGGATGAGATGTGGATGAAAAATGATTCTTCTGAAATGAGGCTTCTCCTGCCTGGCAAAGAGATCTGAGGGGACCTAATTCCTCTTGGTTTGTAACAAGAGACAGAGAAAAGCACCCTGAAGCTGAAGGAAAACACTAACAAAAAGAAAAATTGACAGAAAATTGGCCATTAATATATTTAAACTGGCAGTTAGAAATACCCTCCATTAAGTCAAGTCCCAGCTGGAGATTAAAGAAGAGAGAAAAAACCAAACTCTTAAAGACAGAGCTTCATGCTCCCTGAGAGGAGAGTAAGATGTGCTATTTTTTATTACAGACAACTTGACACATGAGACCAATCCCAGCCTCATTCTGCTGGGTTCTCCAACACTGTCAATGCTGTCATCATAACAACTGAAAATTGAGGGCACTCAACACTGGCCAGTCCCAGATTCAGGGGCAGCAGAGAACTCCAAGGCTCAAATTTGCTTTTCTCAATTGCTGAAAGTACTGGCTCAATAGAATCCCAGAAGAGCCAGCTGGGCAGGGCATCCCCTGGCCCTGTTCATTTCCTTCAGGAATAGGCTCTCAGAAAACATGTTTCCACTTTACAGTGGAGTCCCAGGAAAGTCCTGGATCAGCCGTTTTACTTTTCTCACCTGCCCATGCAAACAAATTTTAGCTGCTGATTACTCAGGCTGCAGTGGCTCCCTTTGGAGGGATTACAATGACAGCAGAAGAGGCTGATGAAAACTGTGACAATTCCCTCTTCCCCAGCTGATTTGGAGCAGCAAACGTTAATGTTAAAATGTACAAATGGCTCAGCATGCAATTTTAATATGATTATCATATGAGAAAAAGAAAGACCATCTGTGGAAGTAGGAGATCTTAATAGGAGATTTAATTGACTTCATTTATCTAAGGGGAGATACATGTGTTTCAGGACCTCCAAACCAGCTAGGTTGACACCTTTGCTGTGCTAGAATTAATGGTTTGCTTGATGGAGGGTGCAGTACACCTGAGGGATTGTAGCTGTCATATCCTCCTCTGAACATGGAAAAAGCAAAGTTATAAATCACCTTTATCCCCAAGACAATGATTAAGGACAGAAAGTAGCATTTTAGCACAAGAAATGGATGAATGACTGTTGCAAGACCCAAAGGCCTCAGACCATAAAACAAATAACTGTGATTAAGCAGATCTAAAGTCTTAAAATTATCCGGGACCATAAGGACCAAATTAAACCCTGAACCATTTAGGAAATGGGCTTCATAACATTTCTTGTTATGAGCATTTTGGCGGGTGTTCAGGAACTTCATTAGGAAATGGGAGAGACAAATCCACTTTATTAAGACAAAAAGATCATGTTATTTTGCATTTCTGTGTCAGGGTGAAAGTCAGCAGCAGGAAGAACCATGGTTCTAACTGAGCACAACCCATCCAGGCACAGGTTGCCCAGAAGGGGCTCCAGTGCTTGTACATCCCATCTTCCACATCCACCTTAATATCACTTAACTTCTTTTGACTTCCTTTTCCTTTTGACTTCCTTTCCATCATCACATCCAGTAGAAATTGGAAAGGGTTTTCTCATTAAACAGTGCTGCAAAATGCCACTTTGTCCATATTCAAGCTGTCTGTATGTAAAGAGAGTAATTCCTAATATTTTTTTTTTCTGATATTTTTAAATTAGTGTTCAAATCTCCCAGAGGAAACCATAAAGATCAAGAACAGCTTCTTCATTGACCTCGTTCATATAAAAGGAGATGCAAGAAAGCTCATCCTGTCTAGGAGAGTCTCCCAGTGGGATATTTACTGTGAAGCATCAATGAAAAAAGAAAGCAGGTGATGACAGTCCTTCCCAGCATCCCTAAAAAAAAAATCCTCTGTGTTCTTGTCTACACTCCATTTAGTGTTTGTTATATAAGGACTTCCCTGAAAAAAAAAAAAAAAAGTAAGTAAATCTCTCACTTATATCTGTAAATGTAAATGTGCAAATATACGTGTATTATCGCAAAGAGCACAGCTGTTCTCTAGCAGCTTCCCTCAGCACCAGTTACCAAATTTCCTTCTCTCAAATTTCTTTCTTCTTCTTCCTCCTCTTCTTACAAGAAAGGCAGAGAAATTTTGCAGTCACTGATGACCTGTTTGGAGCTCTCCTTTCCAGAGGCATTGAGATGAGAAGGTGAGATGCTCTTCACTGGGACTGCTACAATTTATCCCGAGCCTTGAGAGGTGTAGAGGTGAAACAGCAACACAAGGAGGCTTATACACCACTTTAATTCTACAAATCCTCTTGAGAAAGCAGAAGCAGCTCGGGAAGGCACAGCTTCGCTCTTCAGAGCCAGAGCAAGTCACCTCAGCAGATGGAAGGAGGGAAGAGGGTGGTACAGTGATTGTCCTCACAGTATTTAGCCCAGACTACACCCAGGCAGATGTTTTCTGAACCCCCATAGGGCAGGACTCTCTAAAGCCACTTTCACAATGGAATTTTTATGACCAGAGAAGGGAAAAGAGCCAGGTGGGGATCAGTCTGTTTTCCCGGGTAACGAGGGACAGAACGAGAGGAAATGGCCCCAAGGTTCTCCAGAGGAGGATTGGATTGGGGGTTAGTAAAGATCTCCTCACTGAAAGGGCTGTCAGGCACTGAACAGGCTGCCCAGGGCAGTGCTTGGAATCTCCATCCCTGGAAGTGCTCACGAGACGTTTAGCTGTGGCATTTGGGGTCACGGTTCAGTGGTGAACACGGCAGAGCTGGGTTCATGGTTGGACTCGACGTTACAGATCTTTCCCAGCTTTAATGATTCTGTGATTTTGTGCGAGCTCTACAGCCCTGATGGCCCAGGCTGTGACCCTGGTGACCTCTGAGGGGCTGTGACACCCCTGCAAGGAAAATTGTGTGAGAGCAGCACAGGGCATGTTCGAGCCTCTCCCCAGTTGAAGGGGACACAGCTGAGATGCAATCCTGGAAAACCTTTGCCTGGATACCTGGAAATCAAACTTCAAATCCAGCATCAGACCTTGGTGCAGCACCGGAGTTTGAAGCATTTAAGCGCAGACGAACCTCCTGCACCCAAATAAACATCCCTTTTAAATCGCCTTTGAGCAATGGAGCAGCCAAGGCTGGCACACAGCAACCCTTCCACTGCAGGAAAAGTCCTGCTCGCACTTTGAATGCTTCCTAGCAGTCTGCTTTTCGGGAAAACACTCCGAAACAGTCCGGTAGCCAGGTGGAAGTTTTTCTGTGTCATGCACTACCCTCTGCTGCTCACACGGGCTAATTACAATGCAGTGCCGAAATTCCTGGCTCTGTAGGGGAGGAGAGCTGGTGTTTGTGTTTAATTCTGACATTAATCCTAAACTCACAAAGGGTGTGAGTTGTTAATTGCTGCAATCAAAAGTAAGTGGTGGCTTGTCTGCTCGTGGTAACTGGATTTATTTAGAAGGTGTATTCGGTTTCTATCTGAAACTTCAGGTTTTTTCCTTAAACCTACACTGAGTCAGAATTTGTTCTGTGCAGAAATTAAGGCCAAAGACTTTCTGCAGCAGATTTTATTGGGAGGGTCATGAAGCCACAAACATCAATACGTGCAAAATGTGTTTCCAAAGTGGATGATGTCAGTCCAGTCCTTCTGATTCAGCAAAGGACATGAAGCTCATCACATCAACAATCAAAAAACAGCTTTAATTCAGAAAATAATAAAGTGATGATAATTTCAACACAACTGACAATTGGCAGTTTTGGATCATACCCTCATATACTTACTTGATTTAATTCATCCACAGAGAGGCACAAAGTCTCATTTACCCCAAGTTCCTTCCTTCTTCCTCTCAATGCCTGGCACAGGTTGGAAGCTCTGCTGCATGCACCCTCACATGAGGGTGAGCCAAAGAAAAGAGAAATGAGGGATCACTGCTCCTTCCCAGGGGGAAGGAGAGCTCACTCTCACATCTCCTTCTCTGTGTTAGGACCTGCAGAGCATTCCACATCAGCCTCCTCTCACCTAAAAATGGCCCAGTCAGAGCAGCTGCATGTAAATGGGTATTTCTGTGGAAGTTAATGCTGGAATTGCTTCTACATTTTTGCTGCCTGAACCAAATGGCACCAAACTCTTCTGCCTCTCAAGAGTCACCCACAGGTTTTTGACAGGGAGGAGTTAAAACTAAACCCCGAGGCTGAGCCTGGTCTGCCTGCAAGGCTTGGACTGACAGTACTGACCATGAAATCAATGTATCAAGATCTTTTGACTGCTGAGTGCCTCTGCAGTCATTGCTCCCAACTACTCTGGATCACAGACAGAAACTGAGGCAATTTGCTTGGTCCAGTGCCTTGAGCAACTCTTTAGAAGATGTTTCTGGTTTTCAGGCCCATAAAAGCTCAATGACTTTCTTAATTCCTTTACTTCCTACCACAGACCCAGAATCTATTCCAAATAAAGCATTTTACTGGCATGTCTTTACTGGAAAGAGAAAGATAACTCTTGATGGACTGAACATCCATGCCAGCAGGTGAGATACATACACCTCTTCTCCTCTACTGATGCTCAAAACTTCCCTTAGAAGCACAGATTCTGCAGAAGGAGTTGAAGGAGGGGGACTTTCAGCACAACTCCCTGTTGCAGCCACCCTTAGACCCATTTCTGAAAATTTCCAATGACTCAATGCTCTGGGCAGAGTCCCCTTGAAGGCTAATGAGTTTTAAATGTGCAGGCAGTGGCAATTTATTCTGCTGGCAAGGCCAGGTGCATGCATAATTCTTTGTTGATTCAGGACCATGTTCACAGGAATGAAAACAACTGAACCCAGTACACTTTGTGTGACCCTGCTCAGAAGAACTTGTGAGGATTTTTGTTCTAAATGTCTTGAATTGGCTATAATCAACTTTCATTCCATCCAACTCTTTCATCCTGATTCCAGCAGAGCAGCCCAGCACCTTGAATATACCAATGTGAATAGAAACAAACTGTAAAGACCCTGGTGAGCTGTGTCTGGTATTTATTACTTGAAGGGATTGATTTCTTCTTAGCTCAATATTGACCATTTTAGGAGGATTTTTTTGTTGTAAGAGGTAGGAAAAATTGCAGGCAGGTGTGTCATTGGTTCTAGTGCCATTCTTCTGCATAACTATCTCTTTGTCTCACAAGATACTGTTGCCTAATGCATGCAGAAAAAGCAGGTGAAAATATTTCTTTTCATTGAATGAACAGGAAGATGATTCTATCTTCCAGCTGTTACATGGGAGGCATGAGATATTTGCCATGAAAAGGATCAAAAGCGTTCAGCCCACAACAGAAATGGCTCATGAAAAGTCTAAAATACAACAGGACATCAGGCAAAGTCAGGCTCTCTTGTGGATTGGGCCCTTGAGCAGTGTAATTCTATGTGGATTTGCCAGGAATATTTGAAACCCTCACACTGCCTTTTTTCTCCTATTTTGGAGACTATGAATGAATTCTCATGTCTAACTGGACACTTCAGCCTTTGGGGTATCATTCTTATTCAATTTTTGGTTTAAAATTTAATGGTAAGATATATGCAAACAATCAGCAAGCTTTGCCTCCTTAGGAAATCAAGCTAATCAAATATCCAATTAACAAACCAAACAGCATCAAATTCTACCTTGAAACTTCGGTAACTTATTATCTTTGCCTTTGTAGGTGCTGAAGACAATTAAATTCCCAACATTGAAGCCCTAGTCAGATACTGAAAAGCAGCCAAGCTCCTAAGGCTGGGGCACTGCAAATAATCTGTTTCCCTGCCAAAACCAGAAGAAAGTTAGCAACCAATTTAAGTTTCAAGGCAAGCTGCTTCGGTGTGCGTTGTTCATTTATTTGTCTTTGCTAGATAGGTTTTTGCTTCCTCTCAGTCCTTAGCCTGTACAAGGCTGCCAAAGAGGAGAATGATGTGGTGTGGGGAGGAATTGGAAGGAGTCTCAGGCAGCATGAAAGTGCTTGTTTTAGAGGCAGAGACAGAGAGGCTGAATCAGGTCCACACTGCCAGATCACAACAGTCAAACAGTCAAACACACTCTAAGATGACACTATAAAGAAAGTCATCAGCCCACCTAACCCAGGGACAAGCCACGACATAAACCAGGCTGCCCAGGCTCACTGTTGATGCTGTATGAGTTGTGCCTGTGCTTGCCTGCCTGAGCAGAAATTCAGATTTAACTGTGCTACGCTTGGCCATCTGAGCCTCAGGTTCATGCACTTGAAAATCCATCTGCAAAGGGAAAAACAAGATGCCAGCTCTCAGCAGACCACCCTGCAAAGGGCCAAGGAATCAGCCTGCCATAGCAATGATTGCCCTTCTAATAACCTCCTGTTTAAGGAAAAGCTCAGGCTGTTGCAGCCATTTACCCTGGCGAGAGTCCTGGAAGGTTGACAACCCTTCCCACTCCCCGTGAAACCCTTTAGCTCAGTCCCAGTGTGTGATTGCTCGAGCCCTTCTGTAAGTCCCTATAATTCAGGGGCTGCTGCTTCTCCTCACAGGTGGGCTGTGACCCACTGCTGACTGATTCTGCTCCTCATCCATCTGTGCAGGCTTCAGCCACTTCAGCAAAGCTCTTTGGAACAAAGTACATGTTAGAGTGATTAAAAGATAAACCATTGGTCATTTACTAATGATTCTAACTTCAGCTATTTTGGGGTTTGTAACTAGTGACTGAATTTCAGTTGGAGGACTAATTCTAGCGATATGTGTCCACACATTTCCCCCTTCCTTCCACCAGAGGTTTTGAATCCTCACAGACTTTAAAACATGGATGATGATTTCCTTCCCATTATAGTAGAGAATATCTCAGGGCTAAGATATGAGAGCTGTCCCAAAAAGTTAGAAGGAACAAGGTTGGAAACACCCAGGGGAGACCCAAGCAGCTCAAGGCCAAATTTTCTCTGCCCAAATGTTGAGGACACTGCTCTCTTCTCTGTGGGAACAGGGACAGTCCCAGGGAATGGCCTGAAGCTGGCTCACGGAGCGTTAGGTTGGCTCTCAGGGAAAGGCTCTTCTTTCCCCAGAGGGTGGCTGGGCACTGAACAGGCTCCCCAGGGCAATGGTCGCAGCTCCAGCCTGGCAGAGCTCCAGGGCTGTGTGGACAATGCTCTGGGACACAGGCTGTGACTCTGGGGATGGCTGTGAACAGAGGGTTCAGGTGCACCAGGTCACAGCCACCTGTGGTGGTTTCAGGAGCTCCACAGCTCTCTGTTCCCCTGCCAAGGGGATGGGGTGCACGGACAGAAGCAGCAACATCTGGAGACATCTGCTTTAGGACCCAGAGCTCACTTGATGGGCACACACTCTGCCATCAGGCCAAGTAGCTGTTTGAAAGTCTGACCAATTTCTGCAGATCAATTCCTATCCATGGAAATTGGCCACCTCAGGGTTTTTGGTTTGGTTTGAGGTTTTTGGTGGTGGTGATGTTTTGTTGGGGTTTTATTCCCCCCCACCCCCAGAGAAGTAATTCTACCTGGGGTAGTATTTCTGAAAAATTCACCATTAGTTCCAGCTGTGCAATCTATGAACATCATGGTGCTTCAATGTTAGCATATGCCTATGTAACATTTCTAATTAATATTAAATGGTTGGGTGGTGTTTATTTACAGAGCTCAGGAGTATGATGACAGACCCATTTAACTGCAGAACCACCAGTCAGCAAGAATACTCTTCATAATTAAAATCCTTTTCCCGATCCAAACACCTGTTTCTCATCCTTTAATTTGTATCTGCATGCCAAACACTGTCACGTTGAAATTCAGAATTCCAGCACTAAACAACCACATCTTCACTGGTCCTGTGGAAGCAGCTCCCTGTCTCAAAGTTCCCCTTGGAAAAATAAAGAAAAGTTATGTATCATGGAGGGAGAAGCAGGTGATCCACCAGATCTAGTGGCAGGGAAAGGCCTGCAGTGAGAGTTTAAGAGGTGCCAGAGTGGATTTTCATACTCTGTAAGATCCCTTTAGAGCTCTCAACCACGTGCACACCGCTGAGAGCAGTGTGCAGCTTTCCAAGATCCCAAGGACATCCAGCAGATCTTGATTCAGGTTCTGATGCTTTGTACATCTCCAGCCAAACTGCATTTGGGAGAAAAATCTTTCCCTTGCTGCAGTACAGATTACAAACATCCTTATCCACACCAATTTACCTCCTGGTGTTCCTTCATCCCTCACTGCATCACTCCAGTGACAACTTCAGAAGGTGATTTAAACTTCAAGGGACGTGCCATAATCGTGCCTACAGGGAACAGGGTTGGTGGTCCCTCAAAATTCTTGCTAAACAGAAGTTGTGAGCTTAGCACAGCTTCAGTGGGCACAAAGCTTTACACGCCAACTTCATACACCCATAGGCATATTAGTTCCAGATTTTCTTTGCATTCAGTTAGGCCATGAAAGCACTTAGATCTCAAAGTAGAACCACCACAGCCACTGAAAAGTACTTGAACATTGAAAATTAGCATGGGACTTGCAAATTCTCTTGTAGCTGAAGTCTTGGGTAAGTCTACAGGAGCTGTCTGGAATTTTACACACATATATAGAAGATATATTATCAAAGGTTTACCCTTTCATACAACAGTTTTTGCCACTACTCTTCACTGTGGTCAGCAGCTACCATAGGAGCCACAGCACCCTAGTTCACATTCTGAGATCCATATTTCTATCATGCTGAAATCAGAGTTATTATAAACACAATGGGACTTCTCAGGGTTTAAAGGCTGTTTCTAACTCATGTCTGCAAGATGAAGAGGCAAGAGTCAGCAAATAGAGTTAAGGTGCAAAGGTCAAGTCATACACATTCCTTCCTGTACAGATTTCTACTGGAAATGAGGTGTGTCCAAACAGAGCACCAATCTAGTAGTGATTTGATTTTAGACCTCAGTGTGTGGACTTCTCCTCTACTCGGCTTGGTTGTGTGGCAGAAAAGCACCTTGAAGTGACAGGGGTAACAACATTTCTGCCAAGGGAAGCTGCTGTTTGTGAATTTTTTTCCTGACTCCTTCAGATTTTACAACATTTTTCAGAGCCTGGAAACAGCTGAAGTGCTGTCATTAGCAGTAAGCAGACAAAGAAAAGGAAGGAGAAAAAAATGGAGCCATTCTTCTAACCATATGTCTGTTCCCCAGGTCTGTCTAGAGAGTGCAATTACCAATAGATAATCACTCAATTTAGAAATGTTAGACCCTGTAGGCAGCTTTCATGACTAAACACAAGGGATGTGCAGTATTAAATAGTTACTCTGCCTCAAGAGATAATTCTCAGTAACACTTAGTGGGTCAGAAATCATGGCTGCAATCGAATCCAGGTTTTACATCTTGGTCCAATAAAAATATATCAGGTGCAGTTTAGAAGAGGAAAAAGAAACTTGCATACAAGCAGACATAAACCAGGAATTTTCCCTTCACATCTCCCGGCCCACCCTTTTTTATGTTTGCTCTGCATTGGAGAAACAGCAGGCTGGGATGTTTTGCCTCTTTGCTGTGTTGAAATTATTGCAAGGTGGGTCCTCCTCACAGCTCAACAAGCAGTGCAGACAGGAAAGAAGTTCAGCCTTCCTTGGAAGCTTTCCCTATCCAGAGTTGTGTCCTCCTTCTTCCCAGGCAGCTTGCTCCTGCTGGTGCCTTAAATTTTAGCTTTTATATTTTTCAGATCCTGTACTGCATCAGTGTCTAACTCTGAACTTCGTACAGAGTATAAATTCTCTTCACAGTTTGGTCAGACAGAACAATCCTTTCCCAGATGAGAACCAAGGTCATGATCTCAGCCTCAGGCTCTCAAAGTAAAAAGAAAAGTGAATTGGAGGGAGCAAACTGAGGGAATGTGACTTCAGTCTGCAATTGGACAATTAACCCCTGATTTGTAAATAGACCAAACTTAATCTGTCTGAAAAACTCATGACTGAGATCCATCTTGGGTGTAGCCTCTGCCAGCCTCCTGCACTGCCCAAGGTGTATCCTTTGAAGGTCTTTCAACAAATACCTACTCCATTTTCTAACTCTGTCTGGCCTCTGTTCTGGGTAGCCTCTCCAAGGCATTACTGCCTCTTGGATGGAGTTGCTGCAGCTGGAAAGGAGCTACAGGAACACTGCTGGGAAGCCCTGGCAGCAGATGCAGAAGCAAGGGGAGGCCCAAGGCTGGCCCTGCAGCTTAGCCCAGAAAGCTGATGGCACAGATGCCTTTCCTGTTGAGACATTCCAGCAGGGGAGGTTCCAGTTCCCAGTCTGATGAGACAGAGCAGAGCATGACCAAGAGCAAATCTCTTTCTTGTCCCTTTGGTCCATGACTTTGTATCACAGGACTTTGGAGCAGGGCCAGCACCAGCACTGGGTGTCTGAGCCTTGGCCACTGCAAGGAGACCTTGCCATCAGTTTATATCTTCAAGCCCCTCTCAGCACCAGCTCAGTAACCCTCTCCAGAGCCAGCAGGATGGATTTTTCCAAAGTGCTGAAAGACACTTCTGCAAACCAATTTAATTTCTTGAGATAGAAAGACACATAACTGCAAGGAAGAGCAGTTTCCCTTGCCCCCATCCAGGCAGCTTTATTTGTGTTCTGGACAGATCTGTAACAGTGCTCCTGGCTAATGCACAAAGCACTCGGTGCCCAGAGAGGGAGGCTCCAGGTTACAATACCAAAACCCAAGTGTCAGCTTTAACAGGTGACACTGCCACCCCAGAGCCATCATTACTGCTGCTTCCAAGGAGGAAAGTGGACTGGCTACAAACAGCAAAATAGAGAGCAAGGGCCTCCCCAAAACCATAAAAAATAATCCCCCTCAGTCTCCCACCAAGAGCCTGTGAAGTTCAGGTGAAAGCTCTTAGGCTCAGAAAGCACAGTTGACTAAATTTTGGGAATACCAAAATCCTGGGATAATCCCACCTTGATTTTACAAACATCCAACTTGTTTTGGCTCAGATAAATCCCATTAAAGTGCTCACACTGGTGTGCTGAGAGTTGTACAATTTGAGCAGCATTTCACAGCCCCATGCTGCTCCCAGAGGTCCTGCAGCACCAGGACTGCTCCAGCCAGAGTCAGAGGATTAAACTCACGTTTCTCTTGCCCTGTGCCCTCCATCTCCTCCCAAAGGCAAAGCAGATGATCAATTTCAACACTGATGTATTAAAATACAGCTAAAGATTGGTGAGATTTCTGCCTGGAAGGGCTTTCCTTTGAGGAATTTTAACGGGAGTTACATGAGAAGCAAGCTCAGGTGTTCAGTATGGATAGACATGTACAATCGAGTCACCTTCAACTAATGTTATTTGGGCTTCCCTTGATAAGGCAGTAGGGTAAAAAGCTTTGAGATGTATTCATTGGTTAAGCTGGGAATAAGTTTTTATCTCAGAAACTATCTGACATCTACAATTCTTAGTTTGTTCACAAGACAACCACTTTCAACTTGACATAGTCAGAAATCAATGAGCAAGGTTAAAAATGACGTTGTAACTCAGCGTTTTTGAGCCATAAATGTGACTGTAGTTATGCTAAATCTCTGGAATATGGTAGCCCAAATTTACTGCCTAGTCACAGCACGAGCAGTTAATTCATGGATATTGCTCTACCTGGTTTAGAGGTAAAAGGGTTATTAAGAACAACACTCTGGAGCAGTTCCCCTATGGCACTCATTCATCTCCCATCCAGCCTGCCAGGCTTCCGAGTGTGTTGAAAGAGACTTTGATTTCAGCAATAAAAATAGGTAGCTCCAGTTTTGCTTATTTTGTTGCTGTGTAAGCACAGCTCCCTGAAATGATTTTGTGTGTTTCAAAGCTATCAGTTTGGCAAATATGTCTTTAACTTCATGAAGAAAGTGGAACTGACTTGTTTCTTTAAAAAAAAGAGCATTCACTTCATTTTTTAACCTTTTACTACTGTTTATACAAAATACATTCAAAATAATTAACATTAATATACATGCAACCAGTTTTGCAAGCACTTCATATCTACAGCTGTTCTGTCTCTTGTTCCTTGGTAAAAATACCTCTGAGGTCCCTATGAATTTGGAAACTATCTATCATTTGTGTCACTGGGTTAAGAAACATGAGGAAAAGCAGGAAGTCAGATACCACATGAGCTCATCAACATCATGTGCCTCAAATGTGTTTTAAATCTGGTATAAAACCTACCTCAAAGGGAGATCATTACAATAAATTGTTTCAAAATTTATTTTTTTTTACTCAAGCCTAAGTTTAAATGACTCATTTGAGTTACACTGAGAAAAAAATAACTCTCTTTTCACAGCTACCATCACTGTGCCTTTTGGAAGGGAGGTTTTCCAGCTTGCTCGTGCAGATCACTGAGGTTTGTATGCACCTGGATGTTAAAAAAGGAAAGGGTTTATGCTTATCTGATGGTTTCCATTAAAATCTTGCTTTGGGTTTTTGTGAAGGCTTTGCCATGTTGATTCTTCCAGAATGGCTCAGAAAATTTCTCTCTGAAATTAACTTCATATGAAAGATTGCATGGCTCCACTGCTATGTGAAGTGAGGGTGACTGGATTATGCATCAGTTTGTTTCTGCAGGAAAAGGAATTTACATTCTACAAGAAATCGTTTTTTGGCTGTCACCTTTAAATCCTTTTCCAGCAGGAAAATTTCAAATAAAGCAAATATTTTCATCTACTCTGCTTTTCTAAAGAACAAATTGGAGAGTGAAAGCAGAAGTGAAATGGAAACCAACTTTTTTAACATAAAAGTACAGGTACATGTCTTTTTACTTTATTTTCCTCAGAGGGTTAGAAAATAAATGGATGTATAATAAAATGAATTAAAGCAACATCATTAGGGTTCCCGACATGTTTCTTAAAAGAAAAATGAAATATTGTTTTGTGTAGAGCTGCATTTATAGATTTTTCTTTTTTGTTATGGTCATTTATTTTGAGAGTGAGGGGGTTATTTGTATGGTTATGGCTTCTTACCTGGATTATGGTTCCCCATAATATTGTACTGCTCCATCATACAGGGCTCTGAATTATTTCAATAGATTTGATATAACTTTGAATTTCATTGGAAGGGGCAGGGGAAATGGGAATAGAAAACTTCAGGTGACTTTTTTTTCCCCTTTCAGCCCTCAGTTCCTGCTCACACATGTTTATAGCCACTTCCAAGGATGATAACTTCTTTGAAAGGGTTGCATTTTGAGCATTTTTATACACCCCAGGTGTATTGCATCTATATAACTCTTATTACCATATAACTCTTTCTAACTATAAAACTCCTTTAGGGAACATAACATTGTTTGCATTAACTCAGGAGCTCAGAGCCAGTCAGCAGGATCTGGGGCACCTTGTGCAGGGCACTGCACATGTCCATGTCCTTTACTCCAGGATGAAACAGGCCCACGAGCCCTTTTTATTCCTCATAATGGCCAAATAGATTATAAAAACATTTCTCCACAGGAGTGGCTCTGGAGATAAGAAACGTTCATCAGGATCCAACGGGAGCGAATTTAATTTCAGCCAGCGCCATCTCTAACTTTGCTGTTGTGCACCTGGTGCCTTCTCACACTCAGCTTTGAAGGGAATAAAACAACAAAATTCCTGGCAATGGAAAAACCAATAGCAAGAGACAAGAGACTGAAATCTGCTTGTGCAGATGAATATTTATAGCTGCCCCGTGAACATCTATTTTCTCGGATTACACCAGGAGATGTGATAACAACACTGAAGGAAATTACTTTATGAATTTAATACTCATATATTTCCTGTAGTGATTTCATTCATCCAGGTTTGGTGGCGTTTTATGTGGGTGGCAAGCTCTGTTCTATCACTGTTCTTATTACAGCTAATAATCATCATCAATTTTATTGTAATTAATTGCCAATTTCCTCCTAAAAAATCTTCTGTGCAAACAACTGGGGAAAGATACAATAACAATAGAAATACAGAGACATTAAGGAATTGCTTAAGTGGCCAAACTGTCTAAGATCTTGTGCTAAGGACTTCCTACAGCTAAAATAAGTCTGTGACACACGTGACAGCTTTCTGCTCAGCACCAAAGGGTTGAGATTACACTCAAATTAGGAATTTGTATCCTTCTCCAAAAGGGCACACAGCAAGAGAGCCTGTCTCAAGTGCCTTGAAAGCCTCTCAAAGCTGCCCTGGAAGGGGGAGAGGACTGGGCAGTGATGAAACAGAAGCTGATTTGGTGAGCACTGGACACAGACTTTGGAGGGTCTATCCACTTACCAGGCTGCTAAAGGTGAAGAAAAATGCAGACCTCTCCATCTGGGGTATAAAAGATGAAGAGACACAAAGGCACAATTTAACAACCCAAATTGGTGCCTTGGGCTATCTGGGATGCACTGGGACATGAGAGAACCTCCTGGAGTGGGCACAAACCACATAGAATCTATGGAACTCCATGACCTTCTGTCTAATTTGGGCATTTGGGACATCTCAGGCAGCACCTGGTCTCTCCTTTAAAGGCTCTGTACCCTCCAGGGAGTTTTCTCTGATCAATATCTCCTCAATCCATGCCACAGCCAGACTCATCTCTCTCCCCATTGGACAAAATCAGTATCTCTAACCCCCATGCTCAGCACATGCAAAAAACACAGCACAGGACATTAATCATGGCCAAGCCATCTCCCATATTGGTCCCTTTTGTTTTTATCACTAGATTTTAAAAAAAACAAACAAATGATATCAACTAGAAATAATCTCCTTAAAAACATTACACTGAGACAGGTCTTTAAAGAGGTCTGGAGTCCACAGATAGTCTCAAAATTTGGTAAAATCAATGAATTCTTCAAATCTTCTCCTCTTAATTAAAAAAGGCAATTAACTCCCTTTCCACCTAAATACCCCAGGGAACTTGGGTTGTGTTTAACCTGATCTATCCCATGAAAGAGCAGAAAACTGCAGCACCACAGGGGAGCACACTCCTGGAGCAGGTAGTCTCACTGCCAGGAAAAGAAAATCTTGAAAGAATGAGCCACAGGGTCCCAAGGAAGTATTTTGAATTTAATACATAAAGAAGCAGCAGGAATGGACTCTGATTATTGTCAGATTATTGCTGGGCAACCCAAATCAGACATCAGAGAGAAGCCATGGGCAGAGTTTGGGCCCCCCAAAAGGCTGCACTGAGCTCACCATGAAACTGCCAGGTGTCCTTCTGTTTTCAGACACAAGAAAATCACTGGTCACCACTGCAGCACCTGGGAGAGCTGCCCCTGCCTAGGACAGGTCCCACCATGCCCATGTCTTTCTTTCTCCAGTGCTTCAGACAGGCACCAGTCCCACCACCACCTGCTTGGCTCCCAGGTTCACCCTCAGCTGATTTTCCTCCCACCTCAGTGGCTGTGTGCTCTGTGACAGGAGCATGTTTCAGACATGCTCGTGGGGACACTGAATTGCCATGAGTTTACCCCAGGAACACGAGGACACAGGCAGGATTTACAGCCCCACGTCTCCAGGCACCACACAGATGGGTTTGGAGAGACAAAGTCCCTTTCCTGTGCTGGGTATAGATAGAAAAAAAAAAAAAATGCCTAGAAATTTATTATAGCTACTCAGCAACAGAGCAAGGAAAAAAAAAATGCCAGTCCCAAGCTTGGTGTTCTGCCCAGACCCTTTTACCATTCCTGTCTTTTAATACATTTAACTTTCACTTTCGCTAGCATTTTGTTGAAACAAACTTTATGGTCCATAGCATCATCGGGACTAAAATATGACAATTAATCACAGTCAGCCACCAAGCTTTCACTGAGTTCAAGCATTTAAGTCACAATTAGCAGACACAATATTTCAGAATCTCAGTTTAGTCTAAACATGGAAATGCTGAACCAAATTTGATCTATGACATTGGCAGAGATGCTACCAGCCCATTATTGTACAGCTGTATTCATCATAATTTATCTGGTCTCTATCAAACCCTGCTGTGTTCACCAGGCCATGAAGGCAAGGACTATAAGTAATCCTTGAAACTGCAGAGATGATGGTTAAAGCCTAGTTTGCCCAGCAAGTTTTACTGTCCTGTTTTGTACATGCACAGCCAGTAAAGCTCCTGAGAATAAGCACTTTAGAACCAAAAAGATCAATTTTTGCTGTAACAGGCTCCAGTAGTTCCAGACCAGCTGTACATTCAGCTCCCAAGGATGCTGCCAAAGCAACAGCAAGCAGCTCCAGGGCAAGGAGGGGCTCACCCACAGCTTTCTTACAGGGGAAATGTGGCTCTGGTATTTACACCATTCTTCACTAGCAAAGCAAACATCCACTAAACACCAAAAAACATAACGAGGCAAAAAGAACCTTTAACTGTCAGGGAGAGCTCTTTCTTCTCTTACCTCAGTCCCTGCAGGGCCAATGTAGCATTTCAGAGAGGGGCTGCTAGGGGACAGAAAGGATATTTGGGAGATGCCACTGAGTGGTGGAGCAACTGCTGAGGGTTCAGACTCAAATCAGATCACCAGCAAAGCAGAGCTCCTTCAAAATCAGGTGCAGGATATGATGAAAGACTGGCACAGGTGAAGCAGACAGGGCTAAAACTGCACATTCTGATGGACATCCTGCTTGAGCTTCCATCCTGAAGGTTATTACTGGAATTATAGAAGTTACACACTTGTTATGGCAACCCGAAAAAAAGAGATCTATGAACTGACTAGTGTCATGAAGTACAACTCAGGAAAAGAAGCATTTCCCCTCTCCCTCAAAAAAACAAAAAAAAAACCAAAAACAAAACAAAACAAAAAAACAAACCCAAACAAACAAACAAACAAACAAAAACGCAAAGAAATAAACCAAAAAGAGCTTAAGGGTTGAACTGGAAAGGTAAATTTAAAAAACAATTTAAAAAATTTAAAAAATAAAAAGTTAAAAAATTAAAAAGTTAAAAAAAAGAAAAAAAAGACTGGTTCATTTTGTGGTAGCCACTGATGAATAGAAGGGCAGAAGAAGAGGAGGAGGAAAAATTTAACCCCAAAGCATCATGAGAATGTGCCCAGTGAGACTGAGGTGTTGCTTACAAATGAGCTGCGCTTCAAGGCTCATAACTGCACTGCACAGAGCAGATCCTGTGGGGAAAATTTATCCCCTTCATCTCCCCATCCTCATGGGCTGAGCCTTGCCACTCCTCTGTCCGTGAGGTGAGAGCAATGACAAGAGGAAAGCCAGGACTGCTGGGTGTCTCCTCCCCTCAGCACAGCCCTGTGCCCGGGTACCCCAGCAGGGCTGCCCTGCCAGCCACCCCCAGCCACCTCCTGAAGGGAAAACTGACTGTGAATCCAAGCCACCCACCCTCCACAGGGCAGCAGAGCTTTGGCGTCTGGTTTCAGGCCTGAAGTTCTGGTTTTCTAAAGTTCTGGGTTTCTGATGTTTTGGTTTTCTGAAATTCTTTCCCAGGAAAAGAACATAAACAAGGAGATGGGTTTTGTAACAGTATCCAAGTTGTGAATTCTTCTGGGAGGAGGGATTTCTTTTGATGTCCCTCTGATTTGACCAACGTGGGTGAAGAGGTTTGTCTTTCTCTCACCGATCACATTGGTCTGTATAAAATTCTATGTAAGGGAGAACCATCCCTAATAAAAAGACTCATTTTTTAGCCTTCTGATCACGGAGTCCATGTCGTGTGTTATCAAAAATAGTGACACCTGTGTTCAAAAGTCTTGTAGACATGTTTCACAGAGCCTGTTTCTGGCTTGGCACATGTGTGCTCATCTCCACAGTGGACTCTCTTAACCATTTGTGCTTAAGATGATTTATAGGCTTCCAAGAGCCAAAGTCAAATCACATCACTGGGTTATTTTTGTATTATTATTCATGAAGCTCATTCAAAGCTCGATTCAGAGGGCATCTGTACACAGCTGGGGAAGGGTTGGGACCCCCACTGTAATAAATAAGTCATTTCTCAGTGGAGAAGGAAAAATTTACCATGTCAGCAGGAAGAATGCACATGGCAGAGCCTTGAGAGAAAAAATAAAATGGAGTTAAGGGAATGAAAATACAAAGAAATCTTAGGGGAAACAGAGAGGGGAAAATATACAAGAGGAAAGAGCGTCAGATGGAGTTGTGTAAGGCATTACTCTAATAAAGCTTTTCAAAAGCTCCAGAGCATCAGAATGAGAGAAAATCATTCAGTTTGTAAAACTACCTTGCACCTCCCTTCCCACCCAGCTTCCTTCTCAAACTGGGTGTCCAGGTGCAGAAGAGGTGGTGCAAGGATTGCCAAACTGAATCGACCCCTATAGACATGGATCCATGAATAAACTTATCAAGTCAGGGCATGATTTTCTAGAAGGTGCTTGGCTCAGAGCAGACTGGATGGCAGGTGGAGCAGGTGAAACAGTCCACAAACCTACTGCCATTGTTCTCCAAGGAGAGAGCAAGCATCCAGGTAGGAGCATTCACAACAGCAGGGAAAGCAGGCAGGAACATTTTCATACTCTTGCTGCACTGTCCATAACTAATTTTTGGTCCTTAAGGACAAAATTTTCTCTTGCACTGGGCAACATCAGCCTTTCCTGAACTACCTGGAACTTGTGCCAGATGTTTTCTTAGAAAAGTACAAAGCGGCCTTAACTTTGTGTGAGCTGAATCAGAGCAGGGCTACATCAGTGTCTCTGCAGGAGAATTCAGGGAATATTTGTTCTACAGGGGCTGCCAAATCAGAGCCAGCTCTAACAGCTCTAAGGGTGAAGGCTGGTAAACTGCACAGCTGGCACTCTCACACTGCTGCTCACAGAAAGAAATTCTTCCCAGGACAGACCAAAGCTTCCTAACTCAGATCCCAAAGGTTTATCTGCCTCTCAGGCAAGGCTCAGCTGCAGGACGTTCAGTTTCATTAAAATAACAAGGTGTTAACACCACCACTGGCTCCAAGCCTGTGAAAAAATATTCTTGGGCTCACCTGTGTCAAGTTTTGCAGCTGCCTCCTTCCCCTCTACCTGTCCCCAACCCAGGCAACTCTACCACCCCTCCTGAAATCCCCTTCCCATGTGATGACTATACTTTTGGTAAAAGTGTCAGTTCTTTCAATTCACTATGCCCTTCTCAAGATAATCTCCTGCTGAATTTTTTCCAGGTACTTCTGTATTTGTTCTCAGGGGTTTGCTTTCATCACTTTAAAATGTGTTTCATTAGGAGGCTCCTTGCTCTGGTGTGGCTAGAAAAGCCTGAGTGATAGACTCACTTCTTACAACATCATTTTTATTCATTTCTCTCTGCAGAGGTTTTCTTTGTGGGGCTGATTCTTTTAGTTTTCCTTCCCTGAGCTCTGCTTATTGTTGAGGATTTTCCCAGAGCTGCCAAAAGTACCAGCAGAGGCTTTTCCCCTGCATGGTGGCTGATGCTGCAAAGTCCATCACTCCACGTGGGAAGCAGGAATGGTTCTGTTTGGAGCAGGGAGCCCCACAGCACCTGGCTCTGCAAATCAAGCAGGTTTGAATTTAACACCTCAGCTCTTTTGCCATGATCATGGTTGTAATCCTTCACACTTACCTCCAAGGGGCACTTGCTCCCATTCAAATGAATAATCTCCTGCAGGGACTGCCAGGAACACGTGGAGGGAGGGGGAGAAAAGGAAGGATAAAAGATGGGTATAACTAAAAAGAAAGAGAATGCAACAGGACTTCTTCTCCCTCCTCTCCTTAGTTTACCTGCCAGAATTATAATTATGGCTTAAAAAGTGCAGGTTGTTTACAGAAAATGCTGAAATAATTGCACCAGCAGAGGTGGTGAGGGATCCCAGGAAAGGGAGCATGGGATTGCTACTCATGGACTTGATGATCCCTTGGATCCCTTCCAGCCCAGGATATTCTAGGAGTGAAGGACCCTTCAATGCCATGAAGATGTGGTTCATGCTACCTTCAACATCAAACTGTTTTGTCTTCTTGTCCCTTCTTAATTCTTAATGCCAAACTGACCTGAAGCCTTTTAATATCTCACTTATATCTTCTGAGGTGTGTAGATAAATGAAAGGGAAGCCAAGAAATTCATTGGATGTATTTTGCCACCTTCAGAGGGTTTAGGAAGCAAAACTGATTGTGAAGCAGAAGCACAACTTTCATATTAACCACGATGGGCAAGAGCAGTAGGGTTTCCTTTCCTTTTGACACAGCTTGAAGATGAATCACCCCACCTCCAGACCAGGCAATGAGCATCAAAGAAACCAAGCCCAACAAGAGTAAATAATTCAAATGTCCACGTAGACAAAGAGTTTAAAATACCCAAACTCCGATGGGGGTGCTGCAGAATCAGGCTGCAAACAAGAAACTGAAGTGTGGGGATACAGAGCAAAGAGCAGCTTCATGTTCAAACAGCAAATTTCTGAAAAAAATGCTGCTGCACACATGGGTTTGCTGCAGTGACCTCATTGCTGACCCTGCTTTGAGCAGGAGACTGAGCCAGAGGCCTCCTGAGCTCCCTTCCCCACTTGCATTATCCTGTGATCCCACAGCCACTCACCTCCTCCCACCTTGGCTGGGTACTTAGCTGGAGTTTCCCTGAGGTAAAATGTTCAAGGGCTTTGGTCAAAGCCCTTGCAGAACAGTAATCCATGGTACAAATCCCTGTTTTGAATGTCTTGCAGGCACACAACAAAGCAAGCACGCATTAGGAGCAAACCTTGAGATGATCTAACCAGGTCTGCCGGATAAAAATGACTTAACAGGTGTTGAAAGACAGAAAAACCATCCTGGCCATTGAGTGTGACCTCTTGAACACACAGACAGAAGGATTTTAGCCAATGTCCTGCACCAAACACTTCCTTGCCATGACCACTTTGCCCATAAATGCAGAAGCATTGCAAACACCTTCAGAACTGAGATTACCTTAAAGGGATGCCAGTGTAGGAAAGAGGCACTGTAACCCTTTTGCTGAAACAGGTGCATGTTTATTAACCACAAAAGGAAAGAGGAGGTCCCAGCAACAATTTAGAAGCTCAGAAAAAAGCCTCTTCTTCTGCAGCCATCCTTGTTCTCCCCACAGTGCTCACAACCTGTGATTAAAGCTGGGTCTGGAATTCACACCAGGCTGAAAATGGGTGCAAGACTGACCCAGACTCAAATAATATTTTATATGTCATATCTTAAATCTCTTGGTGGGGAAGAGTGACACAACATACCGTGTAAGTCACAGGCTCAGGAGAAACTTGAAAACACTTCTAACATTTTGCCAGTTGAATAGATGAATTAATAGCTGAACCACATCACAGAAGACAGGGACTTGATCTGCCAGCACAGACCTCCCAACAGCCACAGAGCACAGAAACACAGATGCTGGTCA
The DNA here is from genome assembly GCA_032173965.1 of Sitta carolinensis. Taxonomy (NCBI): domain Eukaryota; kingdom Metazoa; phylum Chordata; class Aves; order Passeriformes; family Sittidae; genus Sitta; species Sitta carolinensis. Next base: position 55,406,610 of record CM063285.1, on the reverse strand, counting down.
GTTTGGTCAGACAGGCAGCCTGACAGACACACAAAGAAGGAAGTCAATTAATGAACACAGCATTTTTCACATCAAAATTCTCACATGTGCCCCTTTTATTTTTGAGTAACTTTAGAAATGGGATTCAGCACAAGAGACACCTAGATTTTGGCATCCAAATACAGGAACTAGCTGGTTCTCTAAGTCTCAGTGGGGATCACAGGGGCAAGTTGGCAAGCAGTGATGTCTGTTTGGATGTCTCAGGCTGCCCTCCCTGACCTCCATCTGCTCTCCTTTAGCCCGTGAATCTTCCACAGGAGCTGTATCATATTCACAAGGCCCACGTGGAAGATTTGCCTATTTGGCACCTCCATGTAGAAAGTTGAATGCCACTTCTACACTTGACAAAAACTGAATTTAGGAGCTGAACAAAAGTATTCTCTTCACCTTCTGCTCTATCTCACAGTCTCCTAAAACACCCTCCAAGGAATCATTTGCTAGTTTATAAATTATCTAAAGAGCTTTTAGGGTCTTTAGGGGGAAAAAAATCAATTATTTGATAAGTCATTAATAACCAGGATATCAACATCCTTATTCCTGATGAGCAGGATTTAAACTGTCCCATCTGTAGAAGCTGTGATTTAATTACAGGTGTGCTTCTTTAGTATTTGGCATGAGATGTCCTTGCAAGGCCATAGGAAAGAGAGCAGGAATGGTTTGGTGCAGACAGTAGATGCACCAGAGGTCACTGGTGGCTCAAGTAAGACTTCAAATTTTGTGGCCTCCTGCCATTTATCAGCTGATCTTTAGTGCTACTTCTGTGTAGAACATAATTTTTAAATCCTAAGGCTGAAATTCACTTGTCCAGTCAGAAAAAAATACACATAAAACAAACAAGTGAATAGGACAGAAATATTTCCAAATGGAATGCCGTCAAGCTGCTACTCACACCCTCTCTTTAATCACCTGGTTTAAGTGACATCAAACAGACTCCCTGGGAAGAGTCCAGGCTGTGCAGTTCTTGAAAAATCTCCACAAACCTGAATTCTTGGGACACTAAGAGCTGGATATTTGTCCAGCCACATGGAAATAGGGTGTTTTTATCATAGCATCATGGAATGGTGTGAGTTAGAAGAGATCTTAAAGATGACATAATTCCAACCCTGCTGCCATGGGCAGAGACCCCTTCCACTAGACCAGGTGACTTCAAGTCTCATCCAGCTTTTGGATAAGACTTGAAGATCCAGCTGATCTTTAAGGTCCCTTCCAATCCAAACCATCCTCTGGTTCTGTGAACCACCTGGAAACCATCTCTTGCCATCTTGTGACCCCAGACCAGAGGCAGCTCACTCACATCGACTGCAGAGGTGTGGTCAGGAACAAAACTTTTCCATTTCTTCCTTGCTCAGAACCTCCCTGGAAGCTTTGGCCATGTTGCTTGGCAGCTTTGAAGATGGGAACCTGCTGCAAGGTAGGAAGGGTCCTCAAAACTCCAGCTCCTGAACCTTCTAAAGAATTATCTCCTGCTTAAGCCTTCGTAAAGGAAACTCTTGAAAAGGCCTTTATGTTCTGTCTCCAGAGGATGCCCAGTTCCCCTCATTTCAGTTGCTGAGCTCTCAGGTTGCAGGCAGGTCAGGTTTTCAGGCTTTTCTCCACAGCCCTGGGGTACAAGCTCCCAAAGTGCCTCTCCAGATGGAGACACAGCCACTGCAATGGGCTGGCAGCCTCACAGGGACACATCTGGACTCCAGTCCCTGGAGCTGAATAAAGTTACAAGGCATGCAACAAGAACTCGAGAGTTGGCAGCAGGGCTTTTGGTCTAAACTTGAGTTCCTCTAATCCAAACCATCTTCAGGTTTCTGCATGACTGGCATCCAGGAGATCCTTATAGTCAAGGGGAAGGCAACAAACCCCAGCTCATTACAACCATCCTCTGAAAAAAAAAAAAAAAACAGAGTTTGAAGCTGTAAATCCCAGCACTCAGACTCTAACAACATAAAAACAATCTATCCAGCAGAAGATGTTCTCCCATCCTGCAAGCATTATTCACACATTAAATCAGAACTGACAACGCAATCTTTTCAGCTGAGCTGTTCTCATCCTTCTTTTTTTATCATGATGAAATAATTCCCCTTTTTAACGACTTCCAAATGTTCCTAGGGATGCATTATTGAAGTGACAATGCAGACTCCAAGAGGATGTGTTTAGGGTTTTTTCAAAGCGGTAAATAGACAGGATACTAATGAATTGGAAAAGTATTAAAAATTTGTTTTGCAAAAAGAAATGGTTTTAACTCTATAAACTGCTGCAACAACTATTGATTGTATTTCCACCACAGCAAGGCAGGCAGGCAGGGGCTGATTTATGACAGCAACCCACCCTAACTATCTAACCAGATTTAATATAGTTGCCATCCCATGACACAATGATGTATACTTTGGTGGCAATCTAGAAAATAATTTGCAAGGAGTAACAGCTCATTCTTCAGGCATCAGCCATAAAGCTGTCACGGGAGGGTCCCCAGCCCTGTCTGTGGGACAGTGATGTAGTGAGGACAATTGCAAAGCCTCATGGGCTGGGGGGAGAATGGAGGATCTCAAATTTATGGACAGGAGCATTTTCAAGAGACTGTGTTATTACTGGGTTTATTTAACCATAAACCAAAGGTAACAACATCTCCATAAGAATATGCAGTGTTTGCCAAAACCTCACTTCTCACTGTCTGACAAAAAATTTAAATGGGCCCTTACTGTGTAAGCTCACAATGTGGGGTTTGACTCTGGAGAGAGCTGGAAACAGCTTTCCATCCGGGAAAACAGGGAAAAGGTTAAGGAGGGAAGAGGAGGGTGGAGCTCCTCAAGGAAGAGCACCCATGACCATGGACTGCAGGGACACAAAACACTGTTCAGGGCTGCCCTGAGATACCTCCATAGCTCTGCAGGTCCAGGCACCACCCTCACTGTTGGGCTGGCAGGGCTAGAAAGAAGCTTCAAATAGATTGGAAATTAGAAAAAATTTCTTCACAGACAGGATGGCCAGGTACCAGAACAGGCTGCCCAGGGCAGTGGTGGAATCAGCATCCCTGGAAATGTTCAAAATCCATGTAGATGTGATGCTTAGGGACGTGGTTTAGTGGGGACCTGGCAGTGCTGGGTTAACAGTTGGAATTGATGATCTTGGAGGATCTTTTCCAACCTTAATGATTCTGTGATTCCCACTGGAGGAGAAGCCTGTTTTCTACCCAGTGCTCATTAAGTGCTTCACACAAGATAATTTCTACCATTTATCATAAGCAGAGCTAATAAATACCTTGACAAGTAATTTCTTTGCTGTGCTTCAATGCAGGTTAAATGGTCGAGCAGTAAATACAGACAAGCCCCCTCCCCTGCACCATTCCCCTGCTGCCTGCTCTCTTCTGCTTCTGTTGCTCTCCAACACTCTCATTTTGGGGGTTTGAGGTATTTCATTTTTGCCATTGCTATATCACCCCCATTTAGGGTACACTGATTTCCCCACCAAATCTCAAAATCTGATCCACAGGATCACTGATACACCCAGAGGTGCTCCAAGCAAACTTTAAGGTGGAAAGCAAAGAGGACAGGAGGACTGCAGGTGCTTCAGGCTGAGTGACTAGCACCACAGCAGGTATTTCTAGGAAAATAATCCATGTTTGAAGCCTCTAAGAATGCCTTATTTGCCAGCAGCAAATAAAAAAAATTAACAAGCAACAATAAGCCCTAAAGTTAACCACAGAAGACAGGCCCTGCTGGAAACAAGCTGAGCATATTTTCTTTAGTTGACTAATTCTTGTTTATTCTTTGAAGGCTGACGCTATAAAATTGACAATCCAATTACAATTTCCAGGCTGAAAGAATGGCTTCTAATTATATTGTTTTCCATCATTGCACGAAAGAGTGAATTAATGCTGTACAATTTCATTCCCTGTACAAAATCAGATCTCAGCGTTCTCAAGTGTTTTATAAAAGACATTAAATAAATTATTAACTGTGTTTTTGCAACAGGAATGGGCTGTACCATAAATAGGACAAATTGGAAAATACAGGTCTGCTGCTGAGTTTCAGTGCCTCAGAAATGAGGATGACATGGTGCATACTGAGTAAAATGGCACTAATTTAAAATTGGAAGGAAAGCTCTGGTGGTTTTTTGAAGGGTGGGAGTGGCAGCTTGACTTCCAGCATGGCTTTGGGAAGTCACTTGGCCCAGGGGAGGAGGTTGCAGCTCCAGGCAGAGCCAGCCCAGCTGTCCTGCAGGCAGAGCTGTCTCCATGCAGGTGAGGGTCTCTAAGTTCCTGCTCTAACCAGGAAAGGTCAGGGATCAAACGTGCCTGAAATGCGACCATTTCAGAGTTTCTGCTGTCTTTGTCTTGTTTCTTATGTGCTCCCCAAGCACTGGATTCTACCACGTGTCTAAACTTGGGGATATGGATATGGATCTTGCCCCAAATTCCATGTTTCAGGACAGGGCTGAGCCACAGTCTAGGCTGGCATCTGTGAGTTTTGTTGGATTTACATCCAAATCATCTATATGCTGGGGAAGAAAATAATTTAGTGCCATTCTTGAACAAACATAACAGTTGCCTACAGAAAGATAAATAAAATACACTCCGTTAAATGACTGAAATGATTGGAGGCTAAATCTTCTGCCTATTGCTTCTCCTCCTTGTAGCTAGGGCGCCAGTCAATAATGAGATTTGCAGTCTGAAAGCAGAACAAGGGAGGAGAGGGTGACCTTGAGCAAGGCACTGTCCCTCAGGGTACAAATCCTTCAGAGACACTTTTACATGCACACATCTGGCTCCACTCACACAGCAGCTGCTCCCAGACACAGCTCCTGGCCCACAAGAGCCCTGGCAGCCTCTTCCATGCAAGGGCTGGCACTTCAGACCTCGAATCGTGGAACCACAGGATGGTTTGGGTTGCAAGGGACCTCAGAAATTATCCAGTTCCAACTGGACCTCTCCCACGAGACGGGGTTGGTTGCACTAAACCAAACTGGTGTCATGCCCAGCTGGCACTGAGAGGAGCAGGACTGGTCCCAGCCCTGAGGGACAGCTGACCCATTGCCCTGGAGGTTACAGAGCCTGGTGGACACAGCAGCACGGAGGATGCTTCTCTTCCAAGCAGCAAAGAACTGAATAAAAGGAAAAAATAAAGTAAAGTCAGAGTTGCCAAGCCCTTGAAGAAACAGTCTGAGCCATTTCTTGCCTGTTTCAAAATGAAGACAGGAATTTCTCTAAGGCAGGTCCCATTTGACTGCCAAACCCACACAGTTCAGACAACACACAGCAAGAAAAACAAGCAGACATTTCAACATCACAAGTGTAGTGAGAACACCATGAGGAAACCAGGCAGGTTCTTTAACACCTCTCTCCAACTCATGTAAAAAGATATGATGATAAATCAATCTAACACAGAGAAAGAATAAAGTAGCAGTGGTTTGCTTCCATCTTTTATTTCTCCAGCACATTTTGAGCCCGATTTCAGAGCAGGAACCAAACTCACATTTTGGAGTCAAAACCTGCCACCTAGAGAGCAAAAACAGCAAATGGAAAGGAGCAGGCTCGCAGGCTGGTGGGGTTTTATAAAGCAACTAACTCGTAACGTTACAGATGTGCTGGAAACTATAAATTTGCTGTGCTGTCTTTTACAGCAACAGAACAGGTTTTAAGAGACCCTCAATTATGTATCTGCACAGCACAGACATCGTTACAGGATATTGCTCCTACTGCCAGCCCCACCACTGCTCTGTGTGGTTACTCATTACAGCACAGAAACACAGCTTTACTCCCAGTCCTAGAAATTTATGGGGCTTTTGTAAACAGAGAGGCATCTCTTGCCTTTTCTTTTGAGATCATATAACTGCTGCAGAAATAAAGTCAGATTTAATGACAGTTTTTGGATGCTCTGAGTTGCAGAGAATTGCCTGGGTCTGAGTCCTGTGAGAGAGCTGTGGATGGTCAGCAGGTCTAACAAATATCAGGAGGGACCTGGAATCACCAAAAAATCCCCACCAATAACAACAAAAAAAACCCCCTAAAAACCTCAAAACAACCAAACAAAAAGCAACACACCACACACACTCAAACGAACAAACAAACTCTGGTGCAACCCTGAGCAAGTTCCCTGAGGTTTTTAACTTGAGCAAAATTCTCAGATTTCCACTTCTAGGGAAATATCCTGTTTGCACCTCAAGTTCAAATGGGACAAGCTGACAAATTCCTTAAGAAAACTGAAAGTGTTTCAACATTTCTGAGTCAAGAAATTTTCCAAAATTGCTGACATTGATTTCAGGTCAATTCAACACTAAATCAAACTCACAGAGATAAAGGAGAGGGGACATCCTGAAGTAACCTCTCCCCAAAAATGGTACCTAACAGGTTTTAATTCCTGCATCGTAGAATCACCTCCATCACACATTCAGTCACAGGGCCCCGTGGTTCATCATACAGCCCAGGCAGGACAGGAAGAAGTGGCAGATAATTTCAGAATTGTGCATTATTTACCCTGTGTTGTGAAATACCTTACCCCCACCACTCACCTCAATCAGCTCTCTGTGAAGGGTCCTCAGAGCCTTGGGCTGCGCAGAGCAAAGGTTGGATGCAAATCAAACAGCAATTCCCAAATATGCTTTTGCCTGTAGCCTAAATTACCCTGTGCTGGAGTACAAACTCTGATAGAGAAATACAGTTTAACCCCTTATTCAACAGCTGAGGTAAAACAATTATTTAATACAGCCAGTAGCACAAACCTCATTTAATTGCTACTGGAGTTCTGCAAATTGATATCCAAGAGACTCTTTTGTTTTTGTTTTGGTGTTAAAATTTCTGTGGAAAACAGAAAACCTGGACTCATCCCTCTTCACCAGCAATTCCTAATCATCCCAAAGCTAGAGACTGTCTCAGCACTCCCAGCTCTGTACAGCTGCTCCAGGACCAGCCCACTGTGTACAACACCCAGAATGTGCTGCTGCTCTGTACAGCAGCATAGCTCCTGCCAGCTCCCAAAATCACCTGCAGGCTCCTGCCCATGGACAGTCCTTCCTAGGAAAAGCTGTCTTCTAATCCTGACCAGCAATGGGCACAGTGAAAGGGAAGGCAAAGGTGATCGTAAACTGAGCAAATAGTTATGTAGGAGCACAGGTTTTAATTCCACACTTTCAACAAAATTAAGACTTTGGACATTACAAGTTGGGCATTGCTTTGAAACCACCAGCACAGAAGTCAGTCTGAAGTTCTTCTTGAAATGTATCTCTCATGGCTCAGATCCTGGCATTTTCTGGCCCGGTTTGCACTGACACCTGGCTGCTACCAGGGAATCCGGTCACTAGAAAGTATTAGGGATCATCCAGAATCAAGAACTGTCCAGCAAGAGGAAAAGAACCCCAAGAGGGTCTACATCCTGCTCTCTTTGTTCAAGGAAATCGGCAAGGCAATAAATTTCCCTGACCAAAGTGAATTTACAGAATTCATCTCTTAAAAGTGAAAGTTACAGATTTAAAAAATTTAAAGATTTACAGATTGACACCACTGTCAAGTGAAGATGAAAAAACACAAAAAGGACTATTCCATAAATTATGGAAATACTAACATTGGCAGCATTTCTCCTGCACATAAAAGTTCCCTGGGTTATACCAGGTTATAGTTGTACAGTTAACTACTAGCTTATAAAGTAGCAACAGCTTTAAGCCTCAATGCCAATTTAAAGTTTTGCCTTTAAAAAAAAAATTAACAATTTTCCAGATCAGATTACTCAAAATATTTATCCACAAGAACATATGGTACTCAACAGATGTGAATGTTTTCCAAAGAGATGCTGTCATTAACTAGCTGATATTTATCAAGTCAATGTTTTAGTCAGCAAGAAAACACTGTGCAGACCAAACCTTTCTATTGGACAAGGTCAGGGTCCTTCTCCATCCTGAGGTGACAGCAGTTCCAGGTTAGCACAAACTGCTGCCCAGGATGGAGCAGACCCAGGTCAGCTGCTGAGGTGCAGCACTGGACACTGCTGCAAACCTTAGAACCAGGGGGGAATTGTTAAACCCTTCCTCAGACCTCAAGATAGAAGGAAACACTTTCTCAGGGTGAAGCAATCACTGGAGTTTTATACCTGTCTTCTAAAATAGCTGGTGCCTCTAAAAGAGCTTCCAAGGAGCAATCCCCAGCAGGAAACTCTCACCTCCTCAGTTGTCCTGGAAGAGCACCTGTCACAGGGATGAAATTCAGGCAGTTCATCACGGAGCACTGCCCATCCCAAGGAACACCAGCACAGCACTACCATGACTTACTCTGATTATCAGGCTCCTAAGAAGACTGGCTGCCAATTCCCTGACACTTGTTGCTGAGAAATTGCACTCTTGCACAGACTGACAAAATTTAGCACTGCTGTTTCTCTAAAGGGCACCCGTTGGTCTTTTTGCTCCAGAATAAAACAAGCACCACCAGAAAACTGAGCAGACCTAGTAAAAAAAAAAAACCTTATCTGTTCTCATAGGCTTTATCAAATGATTTACTGCTCAATGCTGCTTTCAGCTGTCCACTGACAGGGAGCCAGGTTCATTTCAGTAAATCATGCCAAGGTGAGCAATGCAGCACCTGGTCTCTGTGTCCCAAGGCCTGGACCCCCTGGCTGATGCCAGACCATACATCAAGTGCATAAATCCACCTTCAGTGTGCAGAGATACAACCTATCCCTCCTGCACTTCATCAGGGCTCAGCTCTAGGATCTGCAAGTGTCAGTATCGACACACCTGCTTGCTTCAGGAAGAGAAATTCCACATGGATTTATCTGAGGAGAAAAACCAAGAACAGTTTTAAATAAATAACAACACAAGTTTTTGTAACAGCACCTTTATGGAACACAAGGTTAGCTTTGAACAAGTGCCAGGTTACATGAACTTTCAGTCCTCTATATAAAGCAATCTGGGGTTCAGTCCATTCTGATGAAACTTGCAACATTTATAGGCACAATACTTGGGATATATCCACAGTAAAAAAAAGGGGGGTTCCATTACAGTGCTGGGAGTGGTTAACCAGAAAGTTACCTTATTCTTTTCTAGGGATTAATAATTCTTCTCCACTATGTCCCATTCTTACTTGGATTTCAGAACACAAGCAGTGCAATGCTAGTTAAGATAAAGTGGAAACTGGGGTAACGTCAGCTGAAGACCAAATGATCTTCATAGTTACAGACAATTTTGAATATATATTTTGCATGTGAAATTATATTAGTTTTTATCAATAACAATTTTTTATCAATAACAATTCCATCTCATACACAAGAAACAGAATTCCTTGCCAGTAGAGGACTGCACTGTGCATGGCTAATCAGCCTTGAAGAGAGAGTCTGGACCTCAGGTATATCCAGCTAAGTGGACCAACACCAATCCCTTCAGATCCAGCAGCTTTGGTTTCATGGACGGCAACTTTGGCCTGTTGTTCAAAGGTACTGGCCAGCAACGAACAAGCAGGACTGGACTTCTTAAAAATAAAGCAAAGTGTGGTATGTGCATAAAGTCATTGCCTTGATCCTTAAAAGCAGCTCTACAAGCAACTTTACCTTAAAAAGGGGCAGTGCTTAAGTTATAAAAGATTTTGTTTATGATGACTGAAGAAACAGCTCTGCTTCAGGAATTCAAAAGATGGATCAGGTTTAGTAGTAGATTTATTAATTTGCTGTGATTTACAACAGGGTGACAACGTCTGAAACAAGGAGACACCAAAACAGGTTTAGCCAGGAGGTTTATGGCTTCTGAGTCAAATTCATTGACCAATGTCAAGTCATTGGGCAACTGAAGATTAGCAGACAAAAGGTAAGCAGAGGCCGGGTGCTGCACTGGTGTTTTGGAGAAAGTATTCCAAAGTGTCTTCTCTTACAGCAATTTCCTTTTCTCAAACTCCTGCAAAGAGCACACAGACGTTAAAAGCAGGGAAAACAGAAAATGCTTCCACTACTTTTCTATTTCAAATTACTTTGTATGTATCTTAGGAAATCTGATGCTAAGAATTAAAAATTGGCATTAAAAATTAAAATATAAAAAGCATAAAGAGTGCAAGTAAGGGGGAAAGGAAATTGAGCATTCCCCCACCCCACATTAACAAGCCAGCTCTGGAAAGCCAGACTGTAGTCACTGCCAGACTGCAATGCTGTCAAGGAACCATTTGCTCCCAGACACAGCATAAAAGGCTTGGAAAACACCAATTCTGCATCAGAACTGCAGCATAAACCTTACAGTAAAGGACTCAAGCCAGGGAAGGAACAAAATCAAGATTTTCATTTTAGTAATGAAAAAGCAACAGAAGAAGGGAAGAATCCCACAGTAGCCTGTGGAGATGCTGTACTATACAGTCACCACAGGAAATAAAAAAATACCTAACAGAGCTGAATTATGCATCTCCTCTAGCTGTGAAGCAACCCCTTTCTTGGATATGAATTAAATAAAAGGTAAATAATCCCATTCCACACCTCAGTTTTTCAGCTGCATGCATTCAACCATAACTCTGAATTATATGCCAAGGTTCTCCTTCCTCAAATACCCTACTTAGAAATAATGTTCTCATATTTTACATTAATTCAGGCTCTTTGCAATCAGAAAATGATTTCAACAAGTAGCTACACTTAGCTACACTTAAAGCAGAATATAATCTCTTCTCTCTTTTGCTACGTTTACTTTTCTATAAAACAATATTAAATAAAACAGTGTGCACATATGTTTTATGTAGTAATTTCAGCTTGTCCAGCCAATAGAGTTTAAGCAAGTTCAGAGCAAGAGAATATCCGGGTATGAGATGGACTCCCAGCTCGTATTCCCTCAGAAGTGGCTTCTAGCTCTGGATGAGCCAATGCCTGAGGAACCAACCTTGTAGATGGTGCTGCCCAGCTGAGCAGGGGACATGCTGACCACAACCCCTGCACTCTGGAGGGCTGCAATCTTCTCCTTGGCTCCCCCCTTGCCCCCAGCAATGATGGCTCCGGCGTGGCCCATCCGCCGGCCCGGCGGAGCCGTCAGCCCGGCTATGAAGGACACCACTGGCTTGGCATTGGGGCCCTGGGAGAGAGAAATGTGTCATGTGGAGGAGGGGAAAAGCAGCTCCAGGTGGCAAATTGTTCAGTTTGTATTTTTTATTTAAATATCAACTCGCCAGGCAAAGTTATTAAACAGCTCACACAGCACAAAGGAGTGTGGGGTACTTCCCCTCCTGATAATCATCATAAACCAGAAGCAAACAAACTTTAAAATTTTCTGCACACCCATGCATACTACAAAAAAAAACAAAAAAATCACTACAAATATTGTCACAGGAATAAAATTCTAAAGCTGACACTGCTCTCCAGTTCACAGAACTAGAGAATATGGTTGGAAACACCTCTAAAATCATCAAGTCCAACCATTAGATTTAATCTGGACAACACTCTTTATCTCAACTCTTTTCCTTTAGAAAACCCATGACTGTTTGTGGTGTTTGTAAATACAGATGAGGGACCGAACTGGGTTTTCCTTGATGTGGCAAAAGAAGCTGGCTAACTATGAAAATGGCTGGAAGCAAAGTGTTTTAAGACTTACGGAATTATTTTCTTTCAAAAATGCTGCTGCATCTTCTTCAGCATTTCCTCCAATCTCCCCAATCAATATGATCCCCTCAGTATGAGGATCCTTCAGGAAGACATCGAGGCAGTCAATAAAATTAGTTCCATTGAAGGGATCACCTCCAATACCTAAAAAAAAAAATATTAAAACCACAAGAAAAAAAGAGGAATTCAAGATAAAGATAATGTAAGATAAATTTACAATAGAAGTTTAAAAGTAAATTTCAGCATGAGGAGAATTCCCAAAGGCTCCTAAGACAGGCAGCTCTGAATACTCTGCCCAAGTGAGAGTGTGTCAAATTCCTGCTCTAAATACCTTGCCCACAATTTACAGAAAGCTTTGATATTTGAATGTTCACCTTTCAAACCATAAACAAAATGTTATGAACACAGGGGGACCAAGACCCCAGCTCCACAATTTTGGTGTAAGGAAACTGAATTTATTGAACACACACAACTAAATGCCTAAGAATGCCCTAATCCTTTATAATACTAAAGTTCTTGGGACAGTCTCTTTCCAAATTGACATCATATTTGATGGCAGTCCTCTGTTCAAAGCTGGGTTTAAGGCTTTTATTAATTTGATGTGGAAATGGTAACAGAGGTGTTCACACTTCACAGCACATGGGGATCCCACTTCTCAACACAACTGCCATTCAGCAAATTCTACACTTGCAAAAAAGAATGACTTTGGATTTACACTTGTGAAGAAAAAGCACATCAGTCTAGGTCCAACAGGCTGATTCTGAGGGAACCTACCAACACAAAAAGACTGCCCCAACCCAACTTGTGTTGTCTGATGAACAGCTTCGTATGTCAGGGTTCCAGATCTTGACACAATACCTTGAGGAAAGAAAAGAAGATGAACTTAGCACTAACACAGCACATAACTAGAGGCAGCTGTTGTTACAGTAATAAAAATCACCTGAGAAACAACATGAGATTCCAGATTTTCCAGCTAGCTGTCCTTGCTGAAACACTCTAAGATTTTTTTCTGTACTATTTCTTGGTTTTTACCTTTTGACACTTAACTGTCAATGGACTAAAGCTGCCCAGAAAGTCAATAATATTTTTGTCACACTAAAGCCTCACCAAGAAAGAAAACTGAAAAGCAAATAAAAGAGCATACTTCTTATCTTGTATGTGAGTAGCTGATGAACAGAACTTGGAACAGAGTTGCAGTTCAACAGTTAACAAAAGAATTCTGTATTAATCACATCCCCAGTGTGACCAGGCACACAAGGGATCTTCCAGAACAGAAAATGCTGCACAAATGCAAGTTATCACTATTAAGGAATTTGCTGCTGCTCTACAGAAGACATCTGGCATTAATATTACACTATCACAAGAGACCACAACCCCAGTTTTAAATTCAGACTGGAAGGTAGCACGGAGCTTAGAGCAGGGGCAAAATATTTGCATGGCTTTTTGTTCATTTTTTCCAGTCAAGGCTTCTGTTAACACTACAAAATGAAAGGGTTTCAGGAAAAACAGATACCATCTTCCAAATACTTCAATAACAAGGAATTTAATAAGGAATATAACATGTACATTAACATGAATAGAGGAGAAAACACACCACTAGACTAAGAACCTTAGTTTTATCAACTATACTGCTGGCCAGCTCAGATGTGCTCTAGCACAGGGTTTTTTTCTTGCTATGATTGAAAAGGCCTCCCTGTTTACCACTAAGATCAGATTGCCTCAGAGAAGCTACAGATGAAAGTCCAAAGACTGTGGCTATTTTTATACCTTGCATCACAGTATATTCAGATGATTATTGGATGCCTCACAGTAATAGAAAGCTGGAGACCACATCACCAAAGGTCACAGGTTAGAAGAAACTGAGAGGGTGGAAAATCTACATTTTTATTCCTTGATTCTTGGATCACCACTGAAAACATTTCTAGCAATGGCAGAGCTACTGCATTCAAGATTTTAAATATTCTTTTGCATTTGATGTGCCTTGCATTCAGATTCTAATAACTTGTGACTGCAACACATTTCTTGTATATTTAGAAAATCTGAGCAGAACTTTGATTCAGAAGGGAGCTCAGGGCAACACTGGTTGATGTTACCTTTTACAGCCACACAGCAACGTCTCAGTGGTTTTTATAAAGGGCATAACTGCAGCCATTTAATTTTTCAATTCCAGGTTTATGGGTACTTGTGAAAGCTGGAGGTGGAACATATCTTAGAACACATGAGTGTTAACACATCTTCCAGCATTCCCTAGGTGCAGTCTGTTCTCAAGTCAGAAGAGGTTACATAGCAGAGATAGCTCCTCAAGCTAGAAAAACTGCACTGAGTCCCTGCAGTTCAACAGCACTGAACAGTCTTTCCCACTATAAACACACTCTCCATCAAAAAAACAATGGTAATGGTGTAAAGGGTACTACAGTGCTCAAGTGAAACTGGTTACCTTACTGGCAGACAACAGCAGCATGTGCTGTTTACAGTATTTCTGAAGCTTTACCTAAGTACAAATGTACATTTCAGAAGAATATTCTCTACAGCTCCTGAACTGCATTATTTGGAAAAAAAAAAGTCAAGTTGTAATTTCTATAGTTTTCAACAAGGAGCTGACAGAAGTCAGGACAAGAGGCTTGTTGCATGTAACAGGGTTTAACTCGTTACACACAGGGGGACCAACACTGGCCAGGAACAAGTCACTGCCTTCCTGCCCTTTACCACACTGTCTGAGAGTTGGGTATTATTTGTCACTTCCACTTTGTGATGGTTTCATAGCTGACTAAATTATGTTATAAATTTTTCTGTAGTCTCTTCTCTTTGCTGTAGTTCTGAGATCACTAGAAGAGTAGGATCCGAGTCCCAAGCAGCCACACTATTGGAAGGAATAATGTCAGAGAGCTTAGTACTCTCAAATCCCACAAAAAACAGAAGTTTCCTCAAGGCACTCCCTCGAGGATAGCAAGTCAATCACATTACCTACAGGAATTCCCAATTGCTGAGCATCTACCATCAGCACCCAGTGTCTACTATGGAAGAATTCCTGATTTGGGCCTTCAGGACTGATAATGCTAAAACTCCCATACAAACTGAGGACAGACAAGCTGTCCCACAGTGTTGTCAACTCTCTCCAGGGCAGGATGTGCCTTGCCTCACAAGGAAGAACACTAGAGCACCAAACTCATGTTTTAGATGACGCATAAATATTCATAAACTCACCAATTCTTCCTTTCTTGTGAATGTGACCAGGCATGATACCAATTTTACATTCTCCAGGCTAAGGAAAGAGTGGGAGAAGTCAGATGGAACATTCAAACCACCACTAGGAAGAGCTGAGCCTTGGAGCAAAGGCAGAGGTCACTTACATTGATGACTCCGGGGCAGTTGGGGCCCACCAGCCGGGTCTTGTTCTGCCGCAGCAGCCTGTGCTTGACCCGCACCATGTCCTGCTGGGGGATGCCCTCAGTGATGCACACCACCAAGGGCATCTCTGCATCAATGGCCTCGTTGATGGCAGCAGCAGCAAAGGGGGGAGGGACATAGATGACAGTGGCTGAAGCACCTGTTTGTTCTTTGGCCTGCAAAAGACACAACAAAAAACACGTCGTGCGTTTAGTGGGGCTGAAGAGAATGTTTGACAAAAGTCATTTAAAATACATCCATTGTCAGGCATGAATTAAGGATATGTATTAATCTACTATAATCTAAGCAAGTGTTAAATTCCCTGAAGATGGGACACAACCAGGGAACTGAGAGCTGACCACTGTCTGGAAAGGATCTGCCCCATGATTGCCATCGTAAATACTCTTACATAACGGTTTGCTAAAAATTCATCATGCACAGCAGAATCAATCAGAAACTAGCTGCATTCATAAAGCAAGTGTACCCAGACTCTGTGAGCTTCACAATGGAAGCCAAACTTGTGCCTGACCCCCCTGAATGCTCCCTCTTTTACAAGGCTTCTATTTCACTCTTTGCCCAGTGACATGCACAGCTCAAATGTTTGTCTCTCCAGTGTGAGCAATGAAATAAGGAGCCCTTCAGCTTTAAACTCTGTGCCCTCCAGTCACTGCTGCAAATTACCTCCTTCACAGAATTAAACACAGGCAGACCTAGATGAGTTTTTCCCCCTTTCCCTGGAGAAATTCCTCCAACTAGATTGGTGCCATAGTCCAGTGCCTGCTGGCTGTGAAAGGTGCCCTATGAGAGAAAAAATAAGCAAAGTTAGAAGGCATATAATAGCAAATAAAGCTTACCAAAAACTCTGATGTTATCCATAACTCCGAAGGCAATTTATGTCACTGAAATTTGCAATAAGAAAGGAAGTTTTCACTACACATATATATATAGACATATATATACATATACACATATGTGCATATTTGGAGAGTGCATCCACATGTTTTAAATGCATTTGGAATATGCTAATATGCTTTTTTTCAATCACAGCACTGCAGTTTCATGCTAAAGGGTACTCTGTTGTGTGCTGCTAATACACCTGCAGACACAGCAGCCACAGTTTCTTTCCACAAGTATGGCAGAGGACAAACACTACAGTGAGATAGAAGAAATTAGCATGCTCATCCATGACTAGCTGATAGTTTTACAAAATCAGCCTTCTCTGCCTGCAAATGTGTAAAAGAGTGAATTTGAGAATATTATTAAATATCCTGAAATAAAATCAGAAGTTTAATTCATAGGCATTGCTATTGAAATGCATTTATGAAAGAAGCTCTTCAAAAATGGGTGGGTTTTTGCAGTTTTTTTGCAAATAGTCTTTTACAAAGAAACCCCTTCAGCTGTACACAGTATGAAAAACAAAAATGAAAAGCTCTATAATAGAGGCTACTCAAAACCAACTTTCAAGCTTGTGCACAAGTATTTGGGCCAAAGAATGTAAACTACAGTGCTGAAGGGACCTTCCTGATGGAGAAGGAGGTCCAGCTTCCTATCAACACAGACAAAGGCAGTATATAATCCATTTCATATATAATTACATTTTCTGAGCAATTAACTTTCTGACTGAAAGGCTGATAGAAAAAAACTCTTTATAAACATACCTGTTTGCCTGTAAAACCCTGGCAGATAACCTTTGTGTTTTTGTTAACATACAGGTTTTTTCTGGATGCTGTGTAGGAGCAGTGTCGGACTCCATTCTGTTGAACTGGAGAGAAAAGAGAGCACAAACCATTAATCTACCCCTTTGGTAGACTGTGAGTCAGAAAATGTCCAGGTAAGTGCATATCAATCAATGCTTGTATCAAACAATCATGAGCAGCTCATGTTTTCAAAAGCAGCTCTGAAGCCTCAATCAGCGCTTGTCATTCTAAGACATTAAACACCTGTAGTTCACCCGATTATGCCAATCACTCCATTTACTAGAAATCAGGAGAGGTTTCTCATACTGAGTATACTCAGTATCAGGATTCCTCCTGACAAATAGAAACAACTTCTTAAGCACTGCTTTCCTTTGCAAGCAAACACGTTTTTATCTCCTCAGATGTTCTGCAAAGCAACAAGGCAGAACTAAAATCCTGATATCCAGAGGCTGTTACAAAGCTGGCACTGTGACACCTCCTGTGAACAGACACAGCCCAAACCAGACCACGAGAGACACTGAGGAGCTCGAGGGTCCCTCAGCCCAGGAAAAACCTGATGCCAAGTAAGACAGACAGCAAGAGATCTTTTTCCAGTGGATTCCTCACTATCACTGCTGGACATACATTTGGGCTCATGAGGAAACACAGCTCACCAGATACTCCACCAGAGTGATTTTCAATTTAGTTCTCACAATTCTGGTGCTGAGAGAAGAAAACAACACAATTGTTGAAAAAGAGCACAGTGCGTACTGGCAACAAAAAGCCAAGGGGAATGACTGCTGAAGGGAAAGGAATGATGACAGCAAATGCACAGAATGTTACCACAGAAGAAAGCTTGAGATGAGAAGGGAGAGGGCTTCTGGTATAAATAGGATGCACACCTATGCTTATTGCCATATGCTTTTTCAAACACCAGAGTTTTGAGGGGATCAGAACAAATTTACTTCCTGCAAGTGTTTGACATAAAAACCTTAATTTATACACAGAGTGAAACTGGGAAGGCACAATCCTAATACAGGATCTCCAATATACACACCAATATGTTACTATTTCCCCTTTAGCTCTTTTAAAACTTTAGCAACTAAGACTTAAAGAAGTAAATAATGAAACTGAAATCAAAGTAATAGATCCTGAATCATGGTCCCCAGACTGTTCTATATACATACTCAGGCAAATCTGAACAAGAAAGTATTTTTTTCTTTTTAGGAAGGGAGTAAAAGCTTTTAAGGAGAAAGAAGTAAATAAATATTCTTATGATAATGCACAGAATTTGTTAAGATGCATTATTAAATTATTATAATAACAGAATTTCTATGGGCTAGTAAATATGCAGAAACTTTTTAAGATCCACATACACACACATTTCCACCACAGACCTACATGGTTCTCTCTTGCCAACTAAAGCTTAGGGCTACACTGCTTTTATGCTTCAGTTGTATTCAAAGGAGTGAAGAGAAAAACCAAACCATGCCAGAAGCAGCCTACACACATCAGTGCTTTTGCTGAACCTAAACTCCTTACTCTGTTCTTAGAAAGTGCTGGCAAACCCAGGGTTTAACTCAAGCCACCTTCTGCTGTTCTCTAAGGGGCTGCGGCAAATCCTCAGCTTCACACGGACACAAAGTAAAACTCTGAACAGAAGGGTACAGACTAGGATGCAGTAAACTCGTAAGGAAAGTGGCAAAAGTGCACCTCAGCTTGGTGACCTGCAGGGTTTTAACCTGAATCACAACAAATACCACTGCAGAACTTGTTATGCCAGGAAATACAAAGCAGTAACAGACAAAAATCCATGTGAAATCCTTAGGAAAAGCCCTTAAAAAAGCCAATTGTATCCCGGGCTGCATCCAGAGCAGGGTGAGCAGGTCGAGGGAGGGGATTCTGCCCCTCTGCCCCACTCAGGTGAGACCCTACCTGGAGAGCTGTGTCCAGCTCTGGGGCCCAGCACAGGAAGGACCTGGAGCTGCTGGAGTGAGTCCAGAAGAGGGCAGGAAGTCAATGAGAGGGATGGAGCTAAGAGGATGCTATGAGGAAAGGCTGAGAGAACTGGGATTGCTCAGCCTAGAAAAGAGAAGCCTTTGGGGTATACTCAATTCCCTTCAAGACCTGAAGGGAACTTAGAGAAAAGATGGAGCAAGGGCACGTCATTACAGGACAAGGGGGAATGGCTTCAAAGTGAAAGAGAGCACTTTTAAATTGGGTATTAGAAAAAAAAAAAACTGTACTATGAGGGTGGGGAGGCCCTGGCACAGGTTGTTCAGAGCTGTGGCTGCCCCATTCCTGGAATGTTCCAGGTCAGGCTGGATAGGGCTTGGAGCAACCTGGTCTAGTGGAAGGTGTCCCTGCCCATGGCAGGGGGGTGGAACAAGATGATCTTTAAGGTCACCTTCCAACCTAAGCCATTTCGTAATTCCATGATTTTATGAAAATATGTTCAAGGCTGAGATTTAATTAACAGAGCTACCAGGCTGGCTGTGGAAGAGGAGAGAGAAGCCACTGCTACAGAAGACAGCACAGGATGATCTTTGTCCTCAGCTGAGGACTTGGCCCTGCACCTGAATCAACTCAAAGGCACATCTGGGGAAGGGCAGAAAAGGAGAGGAAAAACAGGCACAGCTGGAAGGCTGGTCAGGAGAGCAGGGAATCAATCTACCTGATCTTAGCCACTCAGGCAATCCCTCACTGTCAGATGTGCCTGGGTGACACTCAGCCCTGAGGACAGCAGAGGATGAACCCCCTTGGGAAGGAGTTGTTACAGTCCTTACCACCAGCAAGGCCTTGGGGAGAACACTCCAGGCTTCCAGGAGAATGGGAATGACTGTTTGAAAATGTGTCTGCAAGGGGAAAGAACAAACAGGCAATATAAACTGATTCAGAGCTAAGTTTTACAGAGTCTGTGCCCAACCACTGACAAATCCACCTGCAGAGTAAGAGAGGGATGCTTGCTAGCCAGGTATCTGTCACTGAGCAATTCTAGTGCTTTGAAAAAACTAAGAAAAGCACAGAATGGGTCAGGTTGGAAGGGATTACAATGGGTCAGCTGGTCCAACCTCGCTGCTCAAGGAGGGTCATCCTTCAGCACATTGCACAGGATTGTGTCCAGATGGTTCCTGAATATCTCCAGTGAGGGAGACTCCACAGTCTCTTTGTTGTTGACAAACTGACAAAAAGTCACACTTCTCTACACCTGACAGCAATTCTACACTCCCAGTTCAACTGTTCATTCACGATCTTCAGATATTTATAACATTGCACAAAAATGTTTTTGAAAGCTTAAGTTTGTCAATCCTCCATTTTCAGAAGACTGTATAGATATATTTTTCAAGGATAAAAAGCTTTTGAGAGTTCTCTAAACTATAAAAAAAATTTAGGCACTGATATCTAAACGGCAGCTTAGATTTTAAGCTTTGTATGGATTTACAATTGAAAACCATATGTGCTTCTTACATTATTGTATAGCCTTCCTTCAGAGAAAATCCAGCTGGTTCAAAAATCCTGGGTATAGATTTGAGCCATTTGCTGTCTCCAGAGACAGGCAGCTTAGCATGGGCAAATGTCTGGAGAGCAATATATTTACTAAAAATCACCTAGCAGTCTTTGGGCTGGATGAATCTGAGTTTCAGGGGGTTTTAAAATGGTTTGATACAGTTCTGTACTTGTGCTCCTGGCCCCACCTGCAGCAGCAACGTTTGCCCCACTTATCAGCAGAGTGGGAGCAGCAGGGCCATGGGTCAGGATGAGGTTCTGCTCCACGTGGCACAAACAGCAAGTCCTGGGTGCAAGCAGCTGGTAATTTCAGTAGTTAAGACAGATACAAGATGAGAAGGAAACAGGTGGAAAGTGGAAATGGCATGCCCAAGTTCACAGCAGGTACGAGTCAGAAATAGAATCCATGTCTCAGCTTCCACCCAGGACCTGATTCACGCCTTCCAAACCCATACAGACAATTGATTTTGCTACAAAAAAAAAAAAAAAAAAAAAAAAAAAAATCTGGGTGCTTAGGTGTAAATGCATGCTGCTTCATGAAGACCAGAGGGAAAAAAAAAATAAAATGCTCCAGATGAAGTCCTAGAGCACAAGAACAAGTAATCAAATCCAACTCTTCCCAAAAGAACAAGGGAAATGTTATATTTTGTCAAGTCAGAGTTCTAAGATAACATTACCATGTCCAATGAAGGCCTGTAATAGACCTTTAGCAAAGTGTATTAAAAAAAATAAGAGACTGGACCATCTTTCCCAGGCACAATGTTCATTTCTGCCCCGCCACTGCTCAGTTTGTGGTTTAAAAATAAAGTTATACAAATAACAAGATGCATTTGTTTTGGCTTTTCAGTACTTTAACTTCTACATAGCTAAAAAGTGAGACGTACTGTGGCAAGAGCCTACTTTGGTCCATTGTAGAGGAAAACCAAGCAGTTATGAAAACAGCTCAAGTACCCAACCCCTGGTGTCTCAGGGAGATCTGAACAGCAATATCTAAATTTAGCAACAGGGCATAAGCCTGTATATGGAATACCAGCTGGTTTACAGTCAAGAAACCTTATTAGAAATTAAGGGACAGAGTTACTCCAACACCACACACTGCTGCTGGTTACTGTGGCATTTCCAGGCAACAGGGCCCCAGCCAAGAGCAGAACTCACTGCAGTACAAATAACTGGAAAATCCACATCATTTACCTCTTAGGGAAAAAACCCACAATCCCTAGGCTCAAGCAGGACTTAAAGCTCACTCGTGTATTACAATCAAGAAGCTTTCCTAGAAAAATACCCTATTATTTATCATGGAGTCCAAACATGAATTTACATGTTAAAAAGAAAACTGATCCATTTACAAGATATGTTAAAGCACATATGGAATTTAAATACCATTCACACTGAGCTGTCAGGCGCTCCTTGAGCAGCAACACCTCCCAGGCACAAATCTCATTTAAAACAATGTAACTCAAGACACATTTCATAGAATCATAGAGTGGTTTGAGTTGGAAGGGATCTTTAGAGGTCACTAGTCCAAGCCCTTCTCTATTTGGGTTCTGCAAACAAGGTGAGAGCACAGATACTAAATGCTGAATCGCTTCTTCATCCAAACTATATGAAGCTCAAATCTTAATATTTTCAAGGCCTCTTTTAAGATTTCCTATGGACACAAATCCAAAGTGTCTCCTTCTTACTCATATTTACTCTAAACAAAAAAAAAAAAAAAAAGGAAATTTGCACCTGAGGCTGCTCATAAAACAGGCCCAGTATAAAAAGCAAGGCAACACAGCAGATTCCTCTCCACAATGACCTGAGCTGACACCCACATTGCCAGAAATTCTCCCTCTATTGCTCCTGGAAATAGCCACAGAACTTGAAGATGGAGGAAGATACTCCTCTTTTCTATAACCTATGGAAGGAAAGAAGAAAGCCTTAGAAATCAGAGCTCCAATGTAAGGGGGAAAATGGAGGGCAATGCAGGGGAAGCTCAGGGAAAGAGTGAGGTATGAGAAGTGCTACTTAAAATGCTGTGTCTTTTTTTCCACACACACATCCCAACCCCTCCTCTTTATCTCCCATCACTTATGGGCCTTCAGCTTGCTCTCAGAATGCCTTCCAATATTTACTACATGTTTAATTTACATTTTTATGACTACCTCCTTTATCCTTCCTCTGCCAACAAATGCAAAGCGTGAGGAAGACACAACAGGAACAGTTCTGGGGAGCTCCTGAGAGAGCAGAGGAGCACAAACCCATCCCCAGAACTCACCCCTGAAGCTATCAGTTACATTAGCAGAAGATGATCCTCGATGACAAAGAAGTCTTCATGCTATTGAGGGATTATCCAAAATACCTTATTCCTTTGTTTAAGAGGATTATGCGCTCCGAGGATTCCTGTTTATCTGTCCCCAGGTTCTTTTCTCTCACCCTGCCCTTGCCAAATTCTGTTTAATTATGGAAACCCAGATCTGTGACCATAAAATGAGTTCAGGAATTAAGTAAATTAAATCAGGCTGCAAAGGGCAGGTGCAATGCCTACACTACACCCATCACACTAAAACAAATCTAGGACTAGCGGGAAATGAAACTGAGAAAAATTTCAGTTCTTTCAACACATCTCTCTTTCCTAATCAAAGTTTCTCCTCAGCACAAATCCACTACCTCTTGTAAGCCAACAAGCTGCTTTTCCCTAAGTATCCTCCAGCAAGAATGTGAGCAGGTAAAGGTTTGTGAGTTTTCCTCCCTCCACATTGTTGATATAAAAACAATTAAGTAATTCTTCAGTTAGGATTGTTATTTCCGCAGCAATCACTTGCCAGGGTTACTCACATAATTATTGTAATCTTTTAATCCAAGAGCTCTGCAAAGCCTTCTAATACATCCAGGACATGGAACCCCTAATCCTGACTCTCCAGTCAGTTCAGATGCCTACAAAAACTCTTCAAGGGTATGGACAAGCACAGGTCCCTCCTGATTCTGTCCATACACCAGCAGGGCTCTGAGCTGACCTTTGAGCAGCACTCACCATTCATTGACAGGTTTCATACTCCATTTCCACAACTTCCTGATCTCAACCTTAGGGATAACACCCTGCATGTTTCCTTCAGCAATGCACCAACAAAAACAAGGTTTGCATCTCTTTTGCAGTAGAACACACTGGACACTCATGATTTCAATTCACTAAGAGAAGCAGATGCTAATTGTTAGTGAAAATATATATATAAAGTCCAAATTTACGGTTTCAGCAGTCTTTAAAGGGTAAAGAGTATCAAACAAAAGATTTCCAATGAAGGACTATTTCATCTTGCAGGAGTTTCTGTAAAATACTTCATGAACAGCTGCAAAAAGACATTTCTTGAGCCACTCAGATGTCTTCCTCCTTTCTACCCCTCAAAGTAATTTTAATAACTACTCCCAGAATCTGTTACTGCGATTTGTAAAGGGAACAGCGTGGGGTTTTAACACATAAAACTGCACCCATGAGTAGCTTTGCTGGGAGTATAACTTAAACTAAATTGGAAGGTGCTACATTCCCATCTGTTCCACTCCATCAGAACCAATTCTTATTGGGCCCAGGGAGCCAATTCAAAAAGATGAAGTAGCAGAAATTAACAGCAGAAATAATTTTCTGTTCCTGCTTGTGGAGAACAAGAGGCAGGAATGGACACCCACCTGGACAGCAGATGTGCCACAGGAACTACTGAGACCAGCCTGTGGTTGTGAGATCACGCTACCTGACCTGCAAGTCATCATCCCACCAAGGCAAAAACACTTTGTGCACAATCAAATGAGGTATGTTTAAGTTTGTTGGTTCATTTTTAGCTCTAAGATCCACATTAATGCACAAATTGCCCTGTTTAGGTTCCCAGTAACTGCTCTTGTGCCTGGGCATACCCACACTGATCTCACGGAATGGTTTGGGTTGGAAGGGACCTTAAAGACCATCACATTCCAGCCCCTTGCCATAGGCAGGGACACCTTCCACTGGAACAGGCTGCTCCAAGCCCCATCAACCAAGCTTCAACATGTCCAGGGATGGGGCAGCCACAGCTTCTCTGGGGAACCTGTTCCAGTTTCCTCACTGGAAAGAGTTTCTTCCTAATATCCAATCTAAACTTACTCTCTTTCACTTTGAAGCCTCTACCCTTGCTCTATCACTACAAGTCTCCTCTTCAAGAGGATGCAGCCAAAAAGAAGCACACTGGAAAGGAGGAAAAAAAAAAAAAAAAAAAAAAAAAAAAAAAAAAAAAAGGGAGAAAACCACTTTATTTTTCACTGTGATGTTCAGAACAACACACATTAAATGTTTTGGGTTGAAGTGCTAATCTCAGACTGCTCGTGTTCTCCACAAAGGGAAGCCTGTAACCTTATTCTTGGCAGGAATAAAGGAACTTTACCACGCCGTGCTGAAACCACAGGGTAACTCAAGGCCTCCAGCCCTCGCAGTGACCAGCCCCAACTCTCCGGCCCTTGCCCTTTGGAGTCCTTCCGGGCTGCACCGCCGAGAACAACCCTTCCGAGCCCCCGCGCCTGCGGCGCCCACCCTGCACGGGAGAACTTCCCAGGGAATTTACGAACAGCTCCCTCGCAGCCAGGCTGCCCCTGGCCCGGGCGGGGCGATCCCGGCCCGCTCCCGGCGCCCAGCGAGCGCCCGGGGCCGCGCCGGGAGCAGCGCGGGGACCCCCGGGCACGGCCCGGGTCCCGGCCCGGCGCCCGCGGGCCGAGCGCGCTCCGCCGTGACCTTGCCCGACCCCTGCCCGGCCCGGCCCGGCCGCGCCCCGGCGCTGCCCGCGGCCCCCGCGGCGGGGCCGGGAGGGCTCGTCCCGGTACTTACGGCGGAGGAAGCGGCCGAGCAGGCGGGCGGCGGCGGGGCTGCAGCGAGACATCGTCCCCTCCGCAATGACGGCGGCGGCGGCCCGAGCTCGGCCCGCCCCGGCGGCGGAAGCGGCTCCGCGGGGCCTTCTGGGTGTTGTAGGCGCGGGAGCCGTGAGCGTGGGAAGGGCTCTGGTGTCAGCGAGAGCAAGCCGCGACCCGGCTCCGCTACGGACACGTCAGTCTGTCCTCAAACACGGCCAGGGACGGGGACTGCGAGGAGCCGCTGACTCCCTGGAAGGCAGGCCGGCCCTGCAGAGAGAGCTCCACAAACGGGAGGGCTGGGCACTCACCGGCCATGGGAGGGCCGAGCAGGGCAAGTGCCGGATTCTGCTCCGGGGATGGGGCAGCCCTGGGTGTAGGGACAGACTGGGCAATGAGGGGCTGGAGAGCAGGGCCGTGGAAAGGCACCTGGGGCTCCTGGTCAGTGGCAAGCTGAACGTGAGCCAGCAGTGCCCTGGCAGCCAGGAGGGACATCCCTGTGCCGGGGACAGCAGGGACAGCACGGCCAGCCGGGCGAGGGAGGGATTGTCCCGCTCTGCTCTGGGCTGGGGCGGCCTCCCCTCGAGTGCTGGGGGCAGCTTTGGGGCCACCATGAGAGAAAAACATTGAACTGTTAGAGAGTGTCCAAAGGAGGGCAACAGAGCTGGAGAAGGGCCTGGAGGGGAAGCGTGTGAGGAGAGGCTGAGGGCACTGGGCCCGTTCAGCCTGCAGGAGACTGAGGGCAGAGCTCAGTGCAGTTACCAATTGCTCCTGAGGGCAAGAGGAGGGGCAGGCACTGATCCCTGCTCTGTGGGGACAGGCACAGTCCCAGGGAATGGCCTGAAGCTGGCTCACGGAGGGTTAGGTTGGCTCTCAGGGAAAGGCTCTTCTTTCCCCAGAGGGTGGCTGGGCACTGAACAGGCTCCCCAGGGCAGTGGCACAGCTCCAGCCTGGCAGAGCTCCAGGGCTGTGTGGACAATGCTCTGGGACACAGGCTGTGGCTGGGGGATGTGCTGGGCAGGGCCAGGAGCTGCACTGGAGCATCCTTGGGGGTCCCTTCCAATCAGGATATTCTGAGATTCTGTGACTCTGCCACCTCACAGAATCATAGGATGGGTCAGGCTGGGAGGAGCCACAATGTGTTACCTGGTTCAGCCCATGCCATCAACTGCCTCCAGAAACATGTTCTGTAAATAAAACCAGTACAAATAATTGTGTATTCATGGGCATAGATGGGGTAGGGAGGGCTGTGGGAGTGGTGAAGAAAAGACAGGTATTGCTTCAGAACAAAAATTAAAAAACAATCATACTCTGATTTCTTCCTGATTTATTAATTAATTTTGTCCCTAAAACTGAGGCCAGAAGGAGGCTGTAATAAATGAAGCATCCAAACGTTAAGCTTCTTATGAGGCATATATGATCCCCTTAGGAGGACACACACACATTGATTTTATAAGGAACCCACTCACTACTAAAAGATTTATACCTGGATCCATTTCTGAATCAATTTTTCCTTGAGCCTTTCACTAATATTCTGCTCAAGATTATAGAATTTAAGTTAGATGCCAATGCATCATCATTCTGTATACAGAAACATTTCACATTTTTAATGTTTTTAATAGGATCATGTAAGATAAGGGTAGGGGTTGGTCTGATGGTTTGGGTTTTTTTAAACCTCAGTAGCAGAAACATCTCTTCAGTCCTTTGCATTCAAAACCTTACTGTGTACAGAGTCTTTTGATTCTGTAATTAACACCAATGCAAGGCATCATCAGTCTAACTGTTGAAGTTTCAGGGTATGGAAACAAGCTGTACAATATCTAATTGGCCAGACATACATGGAATTCCGGAAAAATAAACTTACTTTCAATTGTTTTAATGCAGTGGTGTAGTTCCTATCAGAGAACACTCTGTCCCACCAACATTAATTTTGCTGATTTATTCAACTGCCTAGCAAGAAACCATTCAGCCCAGGGAGAAACAATGCAGCAATTATCCACACTCAGGTAGCAGTGACAGGGGCTGCCTCCCAAAGCTCAGGTCAGACCCAGTTCTAGTGGGTCAGAGTGGGTGCTCACTGTCCTAGGACTGTTGCCCCTTGTGCTACAAACACTGTGGTGAGCTTCCTGCCAGGCAGAAATCCTTTGGGATAATCTTGTTGCCCAGAAAAGCTGTGAATTCCCCACCCCTGGAAGTGTTTGAGACCAAACTTGAGGTGGTCTAGTGGGAGGTGTCCCTGCCTGTGGCAGGGGGTCGGACCTGAATGGTTTTTAATGTCCCTTCCAACCCAAACCGTTCTGTCATTCTGTGGCAGGAGTCACACACTTGATCCATACAATAAACTCAGACATATGAAAAAACTTAAGGTTATGTTCAGCCTGGCATCTACAAACTGCACAGTTGGTACAGCCACAAAATGGACTTTGTGTGGGCAGGTATTTAACAGCATCAAATATACCCCTGATTTCCCATACCCATTCTGAAGCAGGTTTGTCTCCTGGTGCTGGCCAGAGCTAAAATAATCCCTTTGACAAATGCAGGTTGCAAAAAGGAGGGTTTACCAGGAAGATCATTCTTGGAGGGAAAGCCTGTATTTAGGGAATTGCTAAACCAGGGACAAGTTCTTGAGCTGGTTTACCCCTTACCTCAGTGATGACTCTGGACCTACATTTCTGGCATCAGCTGGTGTCTGGTTACTGTCTCCCAATCTTTCCCTCAATAAAACAGCCCAGCAGCTTGAAATCCTCATGAGTCTCGTTAGCTGTAGTGGCATCATCACCTCCTATCACTGGAACTTAAGGATGTGCAAACAAATTTGTCATTCCCTGCCATCTCCCTGGAATCAAAGCAGGAAGCCCACTGTGAAGTTAAACCCTGGCCTCAAGTCTATCCACCTTCCAGCAGCTAAGGGGAGCTGACCCTCCTGAAAACAGACAAGTTTGTGGGTTTCTATACTTTAATTTCTAGGTTGTAAGTAAAAATAATCCCAGCATCTCAGCCCTGGGAAAGTGACTGAGAGGAGCTGGACCGCTGCTCTCCTTTCCTTTCAAAAGAGTACAGAGAAATTCAGAGCTGAGATTCCCTCTGGAGGGATTAGCCACACTTGTGATTTAACCTGCTTTATTTTTAACCTGTAGCCTGTGGTTTTCAGTAACAGAGCTATGGCTGAGAGCATCTGCTATGGAATTAGTTAGAAATTGACTTGCTGGGACTTCTGTAACCCCAGAGAGCAGAAAAAAGGACCAGTGGAGAGTTATGGCAGGGAGGGTGTAGGTGGAGCAAGAAAATGATCATCCACTTGCTCTTTTTCTGTGCAGTCCCCATTATGCCTTCAGAAAACAAATTCTTTATTTTACTTCTGAAAAATCCTGCAAATTTTTGTGGTACTGCTATTAGTACAGTCATTTCGGGGAGTGTTTCAATATTATTAATGGCAAATGAAAATAAAGAAGCACACAAACACTACCCCTCATCCCCTAAGCTGTGCCGTGGTATTTCTGAAGAGGCTGACATTTCTACTGTGATTCACAAACAGGAGATCAGATTTCAGTGTGGCACCAACTGTGGTCACAACATCAACATCGGAAGCGCTTCTGTGGGAAATCCCAAGGATGCACACCTGCAGCCTGCCAGCCCCAAAATGATCCTTTCAGATCCATCATGGCTTGGATTTCTCCTGGAAGGAGGATGCTGCCAAAGACCTGTGGTGATCTTCATCTAAATAGTGTTTTTTTCTTTTGCTCTGTGATTTGAAGCAAGTCTGGCTCTGTCACATATTAGGGGTTTATTAGAGTTTACTCATTTTATTCAGTAAATTTTGCCAGAAATGCTTCAGCAGCTCCAGGTCTTAGAGAAAAGCTTGACATTTGATGGGTTTTTGTAGCAGTTCACTGAGCTGCAGCCATATACCTCCCACTGCCCTTCTCCCTCCTGGAGACGGGGCAGCCAAGCACAGCAATCTGGTTTATTAAAAACACAGGTGTCAGACCTGGGGCTGCCCCACAGTGCTGGGAAAGGTCACGTCCTGCAGACCTGCTCTTCCAGACCATCAGGTTGCACTGCTGGTCACCAGGAGTGGAGCAGACCTGAAGATGGGAGGGGTTCACAAAGGAAAAACAGCAGATTGGGACAAATTCTGTTCTCAGAGTCTCTGCAGAGGGTTTTCCTGGTGTTGGAGCAGGATACAGGATCCTGCAAAGCCTCTGCCACCCAGGAAGAAGCAGGAGCAAAATGGGATGTAAGTTCCTTGAAATGCACATGCCAGAAAAGCCTGTGGCCATGGCTTGTCCCCCTGCTGACAGCAATTGAATTTGGCTGTTAATTCTTTCATAGAATCATGGAATGGTTTGAGTTGGAAGGGACCTTAAAGACCATTTCATTCCAACCCTAATTCTTTGCCCTGAAAAAGACTCCACTGAATACCAATAACTCCCTGTGTGATAAATAAAGTCTTCCCTTGAGGCCATGTGTTTTTTTAAGGTTTCAGGATTGTGGGGTGCAACTCAGCAGGAGTTAAGCTGAAAGCTGATGAAACCCTGACATCCAAGGACCAGAACTACAGCAGTGGAATAGGCACATTCCTCTTGACCTCAGCATCCCTGAAATGCTGTGGTTCACATGTCTCTGCATAATTAGTCATGGAGCAATTATTTTTTTTTTTTACCCCTGTGGGGTTTAAGAAAGCCACAGTTCTGAAAATCAGCATCAGAAAATAAGAGCCTGGTAATGGCTGGGAGCACCAAAAGCCACACCCAGGAGGAAGGTCTCAACCTGGCTAAATATAGCACAGCCTACAACAGATCAGGTCTGGTCTGGTGTCCCCAGAAGTCACAAACACATGGAACAATGTGTTTGCCTTCACCATGGAGAGCAGTAAATCCAGCTACTTCCCTTTGGTCCTGTTCACCCATCACTGTCATCAGCTCTTTCATAGGGAGATTGGTCAGGCCACTGCAGGACAACTGAGCAGGGCAGGGCTCTGTGGTCCTGGAGCAGGAACTGGTGGCTTTTCTTAGTCCCAGGTGACAAACTTCTCCCTCCAGCAGTCTCCTGGGGCTATTCCCTTAGTTCCAGTGATGTTCACCCACCTCTCCTGGAGACACGCGCACAAAAGCACAAAGAGAAGCTCAGTTGCAGCTCTTATTTAATTCTGCATCATAGAGCCATAGAATGCTCTGGGTTGGAAGGAGCATTCAAAGGTCCTCTGGACAACTTCCCTGTCAAGAGCAGGAACACCTTGCACTGGGCCAAGTTTCTCAGAGCCCTGCCCAATCTGAATTTATGTCAATGCCTTAAGAAGTGCTGAGCTGAAAAACTACACATTTTTACTCCCTTTTATTTGATGCCGTCAGCTCATTTTCAGTGGTCAGACAGGTCACCTGCAGTCTGGAAATTTCAGAGCTGGTCACAGCAGCTTTACAAACACTCCTGTTGGAATTTTTTGCACTAAAATTGCTTTTATTTTCAGGCACTGTGGGATTGATGAAGAGTAGAAGTTCTCTGGATTCCACCATTTCTCTGGAGGCTTAACAAGCCCCAGAATAAAATATAAATATAGGTTTATCTATGGCAGGATTTGTCTTGCACCTAAAGAAAAGAAGAATTTCGCTCCAATTTTCTCAAATTGCTCAAATTTGTTGTTACACTGAAGCCAGCTTTGTCCTTGCAAAAGTAATTGACAACATTAAAAGTATCCAGATGCTTTCTAAAGTGAAGAGTTTTATTTGAGGTTTTTGATTTTGCAGAAGTCTTGCTGACACAGCAATGTCAGTGTGCAAAGTTCTGCAGGACCAAGTTAATGTTCTACTGAAATCCTTTGCTTCAGGACTAGTTCTTGAATGTCTACAAAATGTATACAAATGTCTAAACTAAATCCACAGGGGCTAATCCTTGTTTCACATCCTTGCAGTTAAAGCTGGAGCAGCAGTGGTGAAGGAGCTGCAATGGCAGCACTTGAGACCTGGTGACCTCTGTGAGATCTCTCTGGCTACTTATCCTTTAAAGCACAAAATCAGTTTTCACTAAGTATACCTATTTTTCATTTTTAGTATTATTTAGTATATATTTTTTCATTGGCCAGAGAAGCTGTGGCTGCCCCATCCCTGGAATTGTTCAAGGACAAGTCTCTGACCAGCCTGGTCTAATGGAAGGTGTTGCTGCCCATGGCAAGGGTTGGAACAAGGTCTTTAA
Source organism: Sitta carolinensis (assembly GCA_032173965.1). Taxonomy (NCBI): domain Eukaryota; kingdom Metazoa; phylum Chordata; class Aves; order Passeriformes; family Sittidae; genus Sitta; species Sitta carolinensis. Next base: position 55,375,439 of record CM063285.1, on the reverse strand, counting down.
GGTTCTTTAAAACCCAAACCATTCCACGACTCCCTGATTTTAGTGTAACAGCCTCAAACACCACTAGATGTCACAACTGCTTCACTGTTTGACTGCTCACTCCTTAACAGCCTCGGCTGAAGAACAACTTTTGCAGGTTTAACTGAGGAGCAAAATACAAAGACAACTAAGCAAAACCAAGGTTGTGTCCTCAGGAAGTGCAGAGTGCTTTAGGACACATCTTTCTTGAGAAAAAAATCATGTGTTTCTCAGATCCTCTGGTTTTGGGCACAAAAGGGCTCAGCAGTTTATTCAATATGAAGGAAATTAATGTGCAGGAGGCCACCCTGACCCTTTGAAACTACTGCAAAAAACTGGTGGGAAGAAGTGTGATGTGGGATACAAACAACTGTGCTGGAGGCAGGAAATCAAAGTGACCACAGGGTCACATTATTTTTGCTTTTATTCCGATAATTTCAGTGCTGGAAGTGACTTTCCTGCACTTTCCCCAGCTATAGCATATGGCATTGGTGTTGTCACGGTGGTTGTTGATGCTTGATGGTCCTGGAACACACAAGCACCCACCCACCTCCTCCTACTGAAATAGTGAAGAAATAGCAATAACATCAACTGAATTTAATTAGGCCAAACTCGAGGTGTTTTTTGTTGCAGGAGCTAATTTTAGATGCCAAACAGCCACAGAGGCTGGCTGTATCTCTGCCCTGTTTTAGCAGCTCGTGGCAGAGAGGCAAATGATTGGATGATGAAGGAGCAAGCACAGTTGCTTCAGCCCATGTGAAGGTCAGGGAAGAATATTCTTCCTCTGTTCCCAAGGCAATCTGATTTCTGTCTCTGCTGGTGTCATCCATAGGAACCTGTTCATCCTCAGGACTTGGCACTGAGGTTGCCACAAAAGAAAAATACACCATTTTCGGAGGGAGGCTCAGACTAATTATTTCCCACAGGCTTTTAGAGAGTTTTTCTCCCTCCCCAAAACACACTGTAGTCTGTGCACCAGCCTGTGCCATCATTATGTGCATGAAAATAATAGCAAAGCTGAAGATAATTAATTCATTTATTCACTCTCTCATGACCAGTAATTGCTCCTGTGGATTCCTTTTTCACTCCAGTGGCAACAATTATTGCAAAAACCCAAAACTGAATTCCTGTGAAATTGCTGTTAAAGCATTCTGTGAAGGTGAAAAAAAAAAAAAAAAATAAAAAAAAAACCTAAAAAAAAAAAAAAAAAAAAAAAAAAAAAAGTACAAAGAAAAAGAAAGGAAAAGTGATTGTCAGAACAACAGCACCTTACAAGAAGCAGTGAACATCTTGGTGAGGGTGTTCTCACTGTGCTGAATTGTAGAACAACTTTTTTGTGAGGGGAAGAGAAAGGGCAGGCATTGATCCCTGCTCTGTGGGGACAGGCACAGTCCCAGGGAATGGCCTGAAGCTGGCTCACGGAGGGTTAGGTTGGCTCTCAGGGAAAGGCTCTTCTTTCCCCAGAGGGTGGCTGGGCACTGAACAGGCTCCCCAGGGCAGTGGCCACAGCTCCAGCCTGGCAGAGCTCCAGGGCTGTGTGGACAATGCTCTGGGACACAGGCTGTGGCTGGGGGATGGTGCTGGGCCAGGAGTTGGACTCAATGATCCTTGGGGTCCCTTCCAGCAAAACTTATTCTGCGAAGAACCTGGTTTAACTTCATCCCTAAAATGGACAAGAAATGGGAAAGTCCAGGAACTTCAACTAAATTAATTATATCCCAACTGTGCTTCTCTAAAAGCTGAATGCATTTAACAGGAAAACAGATTTAAAATCCCACAGAAAATAAATGGCATTTTTACCTTGAGTGAGCTTTGAATCAGACCTGCAGTGGGTTCCAGAGGAAACTCACTGGAGGCGCTCCCATCTCTCTGGGAGGTGTTCCATCACAGGGCATTGGAAGCACAGGCCTGCTTTCCTGAGCAAGGGGCATTTTCTGGCTCAGTGGGGTTTCTGCTTGGTTACACCACTTCAGTGGGTACCACAGGGGGGTGTTAGCTGTCTGCTCTCACACTCCACTGAAACACCTAGGCACATTTACCCTCAAACCAAAATATCTGCAGTGTTTAAATTCACTGGGGTTATTGACAGGTTTGGAATGAGACAAGCCCAGGTCCTGTAGGAGATCACATCAAAGCACCACTCATCATACACCTGTGTGTGACAAAATATGATTTTGATTGGATTTACTTGTGCAGGACAAGAAATATTTGAAAGGTGAGGTTTTAGATGGCTGATTCTGGCTGTGCTTCCTCCACGTTTGGGTGGACTGCAGAGGAGGAGGTGGACCACAGAGCAGGGAGTGGACCATGGGTTAGGACCCACATCTCTCCACTGTGACAGGAACCCAGAGTGGCACAGAGGTGTCTGAACTGCCTCAGGCTTGGCCAGAGGGTTCCCAGCCTGTCTACATTCACCTAATTTGCATGACTTGCCCATCACAAGGTTATTTATTACAGTGGCTTTAGTCACATTCCTCTTCCTCACTTTAAAGCAATGCTTTGTGTGTCTGACTTCAGATGCAGTCTGAAACCAACTGGGGTCTGTTCAAGCTGACAGGCTTTACTAAATGAGCTTTTCTGTTGGACTCGGTGGTGCTTCTTTTTGAGGTAACACCAAATCACAGCTCACCCAAGCCCAATTCCAACCCCCTTCATGACTGGATGGAAGAGAAACTTGGCCATAATTTGCCTGGGAAGATGGAGGAAAAGGGAGAAGAGAAATTTTCCCACTACCCCCATCCTCAATATGTAGCCCAGATTTTTCTAAATCAATCTAACAAATCCTAGATGAAAACATTAATCATAGCTATAGATACAGCCCCTCCTCTGCCCCATGTCAGCCTGGGAAGAACTCTCTGAGACCCAGGGAGGCTTCCTCCCTTTGGTGAGCTTCCCAAGCTGTGCCAGTTGGACCAGCCCACCCTCAGGGCTTGGAGCTGTATCAGAGATGCCCCAGGTGATCGTCCTCAGGACACCAAAGGTTCCTTGTGTGTCCTTCACTGTTTGGACTGACCTCCCCAAGGATTGCATATGTTTGTCTGGAGAGGCCTTGCCTGTTTCCAGAAAAGCAGGATGGTTTCAAACCATCTGTTTATCAGCAGGGGTGATGACTACTATTGCCAGGTGAAAACTGAGAGCCCTCATCTCTTGTCTTCTTGGAACTGTACTGCTAAACAAACAGCCCCATGGCTGTTCCAGTTTGGTCACAACCCCGAAATTCTCTTCAGCATCCTGGCTGCTGGCACCTGAGTGTGTTAAATCAGACCTTTGTGGGTGATGAAGGCAATGACAGGCCTGATACTGGAGGTATCAATGACTGGCTGCCCGGCAAGCAGCCCCATCCCCAGCACAGCGCTGTCACCATCCCTCTGATGGGGAGGTAAACAACACAAATTTGAGTGTGTTGGCTTCATCTCACTCTCCAAAAATCACCTGTGGTGTTTCTGCAGCGACATGGCTGGTTTCCAGAAAGCAGCTCCCACTCCCACACAGGTTTCATGGAATTTTTCAGCACATGAATCTCCACATCCTCCCCTGATCACACCTCTGTGTAGAACAAGCCCAGTGAATGTGTCCTATCAGGGATCTTCCTGTGAAACACCTTGAGTTTTAAAACTGCATTTCATTCAATCTTTCAAAACATCTTTCCCCTCCATCTGTGAATCCATCTGCAGCTGACAGCGACTTCTGGTTCACCAGCTCCACCCACTTCAATGGAGCTGTTCCTGCTTGGTGTGGAGGTGAGGAACCCTCACCGTGGGTTGTCACCCTCTGAGCAGTGAAGCCTTTTATTAGATCGTGTTTTCCTGGCAAGTAAGCAACATCTTGGGCCAACATGAGGTACCCTGTATACTTGAGCAGATCTGAAAAAATCTCTCTGCATCCTCCATTGAATTCTGAATTCAGAAAAATCTTGTAGCCATCCTTTCCACTTCTACACTTCCCTGCTAGAACTGCATTTTCTGATCTAAGCACTGCAACACTTTCCTGAAGTGCTATTAACAGTTCTCTGGTGTTGAGAGACTTGTAGGCAGGAGGGGATGTGGGTTGCCTTTGTCTGGGGTGGGCACTCCCAGGAGGGGAATGCCTAAAATAGATGGGGTGAACCCATTTGGTTCTTTTCCTAGGGCTCCAGGTTTCTCCAAGCTCACGTAACTTTTTTTGAGTGGGAAGTTACGTGAGATAAACCCTATTATTTATGTGGGAAAACTAGGAATAAGTTGTTCCTGGTCCTGCTCTATCCATCTGTTTGATCAGCAAAATGGGTGCAGAGATGGATCAATAGACAAATAAAGAATTATAGCAGACAGTATTTGTCCATGCTTGGCCAGCCACCTGGCTAAATAGCAATATTGATCCTGTAAATAATGATATCCCTGAAATACCTCACTTACTCCTCAAACAATAAATACAGGCCTTAGGGGCAGAGTCTTTCTTGAGGAAGACAGCCATGTACCACAGAGTAACAGCAACATGTGGATTCTCTCTCACACTGGTTTTATCTCACCTATTTCTCTTAAATTAGTCAAATGAAGACTAAAGAGGCATCAGACTTTTTTTCTGTCTCATTTTCTGAATATTCAGTTTGGAACTCTGAGTATTACTTAATCTAGAAATGTTTGAGTTTTCTAAGCATTCATTGACCAAATAAAACTTACTCTCCCCATTATAACCAAAACATTCCCAAACTGGATGGCTGAAAAAAGCTTCAAGAGCTCATGTTAGGCACTTAGTGACTGCACCACTTTTAGGCAGCCAAGTGTAAGAGCTGAGTCAAAACTGTAGAAATGATCCCCTGTGTGAGATGCCCCATCGAGGCTTGGAGGGAAATAAAGGCCCAAGGCCAAGTCAGTCTGGTCCCGAGGGATGCAGCGGTCCAGAGCAGGGGCTGTGTGGGTGGGCTGGGAGCAGGGGGGCTCAGAGGGCACAGCAGGGGCTCCTGGGGTGCTGGGGCAGCCCTTGGTGACAGAGGCACGTTCCAGGGCTCTCGGGGACACAGGGACCTGCTGTGCCCAGAGGCCACTGTGACCTCGAGGGGTTCGGGGCACAGAGCCCTGGAGTGCCACTGCCCAAGGGCACCTTTCTCAGGAGGCAGCAGCTGCCTGAGAACCTCTGCAGGGAAGCATGACAGAGACACCCAAGGGGGAGAAGGCGAATCCCAAATCCTTGCCCACCCAGGGGCTGCTGGGCCTGAAGAGGCAAAGGATGAGCAATGGGACAAGAAAGAGAGGCTGGTGATGGGACAAGGCCAGGCCTGAGCTACACCAAGACAGCCCCTCCACCCCATCCATGCCTCCTCTGAACCACAGATGGACTTCAAGCAGCCCCAGGTGGGCCAGAGGCAGCCACAGAAGGAGGAGCACTGCCCAAATGCTCCTCCTGAGGCACAGGAGGCAACAAAGGCAGCAGCCCTGGGGGAGCAGGTGCCCTCAGCAGGGGCACAGAGCCATGTCCACCCCTGCAGGGCTCCTGCTCTCCCCCAGGCCCCTCGTCTGCCCAGGGGGCAGCCCAGACCCTCAGCGAGCAGGGGACTGTGCCGGCAGCACCAGAGCCTGGACCAACGAGGAGGAAAGGAGGGAAGTCTGCCATCCCCTTGCGCCGTGCCAAGGGGAGAACCACATGGAACAAGAGCTTGCCCAAGGGGACCTCAACAGAGTCCTGAAGCTGTCCAAGGGGAAAACAGCAGCGACAAAACATCACTGCCTGAAAACTGGGGACGCCTCACAATCCAGACTATCAGGGTGAACCCCAAATACCTGGACTCTCCGGGACCCCCTCCACGAGGAGGCACAGGCAGCAGCTCCTGCCTCAGATGAGCAGGTGCCAGCAGCAGGGGCACAGAGCCCTGCCCCAGACAGCCCCTGCTGCTCTCCCTGTCCCTCACAGGCCCAGCTGGCAGCCCAGACCCGCAGGGTGTCCACAGGCATTCCCCCAGCTCCAGGAGGGCTCTGCTGGCTCTGTGCACCCTGCTCTGGAGCTCCTGCATGGAGGTGCAGCTGGATGGTTACTGCCCACCACCAGACTCTGATTTAAGTCAGTTCACTTGGGACAGCTCAGTTGCCAATAAATACTTTTATATTTGCAAAGAGCTCTGGAGAATCGTCATTGTCCCTCGTTACTGCACGGAGACTCAAAGCAACCAACACCTTCCCAGCAGGAGGACATGCCAGTAAAAGATGCTGATTTGCCAGCAGTGCTCCATGAGCCACCTTGGGACCCAGATGGGTTCCAGCAGCACGAGAGATTTGAAAATCAGTGGTTTCATGGTCATTGTGGCCAAGATGTCCACCAATTGCCACCTCACCCACGAGAGCCTCTCTGGGAACAGCAGCAAGCACAGAAAACACCTCTCCACATTAGCTCCCCAAGGCCCTCTGCCAAGAAGTTGTCACCAGGTGTCTTGGGAATCTCCTGGACCTGTCTTTTCCCAGTCAACATCTGGCCAGTGGAGTTCCCCACAAGAACAAGGGTGGTTGGGTTGGCAGTGTCCTGAGAATCCTTAAAGAACAATTCCAATATGCCAGGTCCTGGCTGGGTCCCAGGATGCCAATGAACAGTATCCTCTGACTGGTGTCAAGAATTCTGGGCACTTGAGGTGAAGAAATGTCACTGTGAGATAAAGGAGCTTGGATGAAATATTCTCTGCTGACCTGGCACATGGGACATGTAATCAACTTTACTTTCAGTTCACTGTCTCTAGAACATCCATGATTTTTAAGGCTCAGGTATTAGATTTATTCCATATAAAAAAGTCCCAGCTAAGTTACCAGATGGGTTTTCCTCTTCACAACTTGACACAGGCCAAGTTCAGCTGTGGAGAGGGAATATGGAACTCTGCCTGCCTGCCTGGGAGCTTAAAAACATGTCCATTTGATTTGCAGAAAAAAAAATCCTACTTTTTTTATCTTTTATACATGACCCAAAACTGATTTAGTTGAAAAACAGAAAAGGCAAGAAATTGCCCAGGCAGGATGGATTAAATGATACCGAACCTCTGAGTAATGTTTTGATGTTATTGGGACATGTGGCAAAACCTCCAACTGTACAATCCAGCAAGCAGAGAAGATTTTTCTAATTATTCTACAGCTGAGGATGTTCAATCTGCTAAAAGTTTCTTGCTGACATACTCTAAAAGTGATAAAAAGCTCTTGGCCAGCCTCCCTAGTGCTGAGGCAACGGTGTTGGTGAGGCAGAGCATCCCAGGAACTGGAAATGAAGCCCACTGGGCATCTGTGGGCATCAGAGATGTGAATCGCAGCAAAGCAGCTCCTTGAGCTGCTCCCAGGGATCAGATGAGGGAGCAATACTGAACTCGGCCTGCTGGGAGCCTCTGGAAGGAGGCTGGAAAAGGCTGCTGATAGCCAGGGCTATCAACAGAGGAAAACACAGGAAAAACAGAGCCCAAGCAAGAACACTCAGTGCAGCCCCCAGAGCCCCAGCCAGGGTCAGCATGTGCTGCCTGAGCTCTCGAATAAGGATGAAAGAAACATTTCATAAATGACAAACCACAGCCCACAGGTGACCTGCAGAGAAACCTGAAAGTATCCTGTCCAAAAAGTGGTGGTCTGTGGCAAAGAGGCTGGGTTTCCCAAGGTGCTCATATGCAGTGGATCATACCCTGGAAACCCTCTCAGTAGGAAGTGTGATTATCTGCTTGCTCTTCGATTAGACAAGATTTTGGTACTTTGCTTTTGAGCTGTTGGATTTGACTCTCTACTGATCTGGTCCAGCCCTAACTAAATTATATATAAAAGTAAAGGAAAGAATTACAACCTCCTCTGCAAGAAATAATACTCATTTAATTTTTAGAGGAAGGCAGGACTGTCTTTTTTTTTCCCAGCAATAAATTAAGACAGTAAGAAAAGCATCCCAGTGTACCATCTAGATTTACAGCAGGGTTTTTCAATTTCACTTGTCATTGCCAAATACATTACATTGGGATTAAACTGTACAGGTTATTAAATACTGATTACAAGACGACAGTGTGCTGTGGCAGGCAAATAAAACTTTCAAGTTACTGAAATTAAGGCTTTGAAAATGTTATAAGGGAATTAATGTTTAATTAGAGATTCTGATCTATAAGGCATTCTAGTAGTAGCTTCAGTAGGAGATTACACAAACCTGTGAGACATTTATAAGTAGAATGGATACTTGATGTAGTATTTTCTTTAATTACTCCTGCACTGGAAGACTTTAGAGTTTGGTGCATAATAAAAAAAGACCATTCCAGTTAGCAGGCACTTCAGCTTCTATAGGGGTTTTTTGCATTATCAAATCCATGTGCACATATTTTTGAGATTAACTTTGAATTTAGTGTGATTAAGAATATTTCTAACTCAACATCCCCAAGTGAATTTGGATATTGAAGAGTCAGGAGGTTTACAGATCTGAGGGATTTGGCTTAATAGTCACTTTTTTCTTCTGCTGAATTTCATCTTTCTGTTACTGACTTCTAGAAACAACATAAATCACCAAAAACATTTTGCTTTCCAGTATGATTGATGGTTTTATCTTTCACTCAGACACTCTTGTACAAAATCTTCTGTTTTCACTAAAGAAATAGTTTATGTATTTTCCTGCAGTCAAACGAACTTACTGATCCTTTACTGTTTTGCTCACTACATTCACTATTGATAGTCTGATGTAACTTTCACAAGGCTAAAAGTGTCATTAAGGAAGTGTAAGAGGTGTTTGTGTTGGTAGGTGTAAAAATGCAAACAGAAAAGTCTCGTGCTCTGAAAAAAACCCTTCTGATCCCAACTACCAAGGTTATGGAGTTACAGGAATGATAAAGGTCCTGTTAAACTTACTGGAAGGGGGAATGAATAAACTTCACAAGTTTTCAGTACAAAAACCTGGAAGTTTTAGGTCTTTAAGTTCACCTTCAAACTAAAATCACCTTTCTGCTGATGTACTGAGTGAAATAAAGCTGCAAAGACATTTTTGAGGATTGATAGAGGCTTGATAAATTTGAAAAATCACTTTGAAAATGAGGATATCTTTCCTTTTCCTCCTACTTTCCTGGTGCAACTGGACCACAGACAGTGTCATTACACAATTTTTTGTTAAATCCACACAGTTAAAAAATAGATCTGGCTTTATGTTTGAAAGATATTAATACATATTACAGCTTACATTATTCCTCAAGCTAATTTTTATCACTGGTTATGCTATGCTGACTTTCTCCTCATCACTTTAGCTGTAATTGTTTGGTTTAATACCCAGAGCACACATACTCTATGCTGCCTGCTTAATTATTTTCAGCTCTTTTTATGTCACATTTCTCAGATCAGTAATTATGTCAGATCATAAATCCCATCCTACACTGACTATAATAACTTGACAGATAGTAATACTTTTTATTCAACATGGAACAAGGTGAGTTGGTTTAACAAAACACATAACTTCTTTCTAGCTAGTTTAATTAATTTATCTTAATTACTTAACCTATTAACCACAGCTTAATTAAATTGAATCTGATGCACACTCTTACTATATTTATATTGCTGCTTTTTTTTTTCCCCTGAATGGGACTAGTGTTTCATTACCTCTGTTGCTCATTAATTTTAGTGCTGCTGTTGCTTTCTTGAAACGTTTGCTTCCTCCAGGGCCAAGTTAATTCATAATTCAGTGTTGATGGTAAATCTCCATGCATTACCACACACACACAGCCCAAAAGGCAATGGGGTGGGGGGGGCTGGATCACATCAGGTAACAGAACCCACTGCAGGAATGCACCCTAAATAGCCACAACCAGACTGCCTTGGGTAACAGGACACCTTCCACCTGCTTTTGATAGCATATTTTCCCAATGCCATCTTCTAAAATTATATCCTTGCTTTTCTTCCCAGGGTGCAAGGGAGCAGGGTGGGACAGAAGAGGCAGCCCATTTCTAAAGGCTTCTGAAGGCTCTTTTGAAGAGCACCTGGAAAAATCAAAGCCCAGAGCAAATGCCGCAGTGAAACCAGCCAAGGTGGTAAAATCAAATTCAACAAACGCAGGCTCAGGAGCTCTCAGGAGCAGCTGCACTGCTTCTACCCAAGAGGTGACAGGCAGCTGCAGTGCCTGCCCTCAGCTGGAGATCTACCACAGCACACTCATCTGTAAACTTCTCCAAAAACAGATGTAATACTGGTGATGGCCCAGAAAAGCAAGGACAGGGGACTAGAAATACCTCTGATGCCTGTACACTTCACTTTCTACAAACATGCTTGTGGCAATGCAGCTCAGCATCAGTTAAGTGGGCTGTGTTGGTGACAGGGCAGAGCCAGGACACAAAGCCACCCCAGGAGGGGATGGACTCCCTGCACCACACCTGAATGTGCTGGCAGATGAAGATGAGGGTGGTCATGACAGATGAGGGAGCCTGGCAGCCTCTAAGGGAAAGGACGTGACCATTCCCAAGAGCCCCAAGGATTCAGACTCTACATTTTCTCCAGGGATTTTAATTCCACAGAGACATTTTAATTCCAGCTGTGTGGTACAGTGCACACCATGCCCATAACCCACGGCCCATAACCCACTCGAAGTCCCACCCCAGCAGGGGAATCTGCTGCAAAAGCCCCCATGGGATCTACCCCAGCACCCAGAGCACTCAGGAACCAGCCCTGCCCATCTTCAGGCTAAGGAGCCCCTGCTAAGCACAAAGCTGAATGAGATCACAGCTGGTCCAGGGCCAGAAAAGTAATGGTGCAGTAATGGGTTTATTGGCGTTTTGAGAAGGAGCTGTTTGATTTCAGACAGAGGAGAGTCAACAGCAGCATTCACTCCTGCTAATCTCATTTCCAGCAGCACGCTGAGTGAGAAGGCACTTGGGCTCAAAGCTGTGCTCAATTGCTCTCTGTTTATCCAGGATTACATTAGGAGCCCAAGAGCATCTGAAAACAGCCCCTAGCCAGAGCTAGGGCTTTGCAAATGGCACCAGGCTTGTGGGAAAAGAAATCCCAGTGTTTCCAGCAAGCTGCTGGCAGTTTGCTCAGTACAAGAGCTGGATTTAGATGCAGAGGTTTTAGATGTGCAAATTGAAAACAGTGTCTGTTGAGGAAAGTACTGCAGATAACAAGTGTTGACCAGATAATTTGGTTCATTTTAAATAATTCCTTTACCTTAAACAAAAAGAAATCAAGGGCAGAAGGGTGTATTTGGCCAGGGTGAGGGACTTTTGCAAGGGGGAAGTTAGCAGAAGTTGGTCTGGCCATGACCTGCGCCATTATCCACAAAATAAGTTACTCTGAAAACAAAATTACCATCAAGTCTGGTAGAACAGCTCTTTATTTCAGTGTCTAAAACACAAAGAGAGGGCTTGCATTTCGACATCAGAACCATGCAAAGCACCTACACACCAAAAATGAGATATTGAACGAGTATCTCTCTCCTGCTACACATGGAAAATTTAGGCAGGAAGACTGTGTTTTCCTGTGCGTTCTGTTCTATCCTTTCACAAATCAACCAGCTGTGAGGGTGATAATTAACCTTCATTCCAAACCACATCATTAGCCACTGAACACTATTCCATACTGCCCTAAGCTGCTAAAATATGCTTCTGTAAACTTCATCAAGCACCCAGTTCTGCTCTTGGTCTACAAGGACGAAGTCCCAAACATATCCAGCTACAGGACAGATTTTAATCAGAGGTACTGAATTAAATGAGAGCAGTTTGGCTCAAAGGATGAACGTCTCCTCCACACAGAAGCCCAGAAAAGGCCCTTACTAGTGTCCCAGAGAGGGGGATGTAGAGACCACCCTAGGCTCAGAGAATTTTCGTGTGCACAGAGGACAACCAGACATCCTGAACTATTAAAAAACAGTGGTATAGAAAAATAAAAGGCATAAAATACTGAACCAAAAAGGTTCCAAATAAGGCATCAGCAGGTCCCAACTGGATGTGCTCCTGTTATATATGTCACCCTCCCACCCAGGACAGTTAGGAATGATGCATTAGGATTGTATTTCTGACCTCCATCATTAAGCACTATGAGCAACCAGAAGGGTTCAAGTTCTCTTTGAAAAAAAGAAAAAAAAGAAAAAAAAAACAAACCAAAACCAGGGAGTAATGTTTTTGGTAAGTATTTCTTAGAAAAGAAAATAAAAAGTTAAAGCAATTCGTTGAAATGACTCATTAAAAAAAGACAACATTCCTGTAAAGTAAAAATATATATATATATAAATAGAATCTATGTTTTGTTTGTTCTTTTTTTTTTTTTTTTAAAAAAAGACATTCAGCATCACGTCAGCGGATTCGGATGGGCTTTCCCGCGAGTCTCCTGTGACAGCCGCTGCTCCTTAAGGCAAAACGTGGGGTGGGCACGGCCAGGACAGCCGAGTCCCCGAGGAGGGAGGGCCCTGTCAGCAGGGCTGCCGCTCCCGCACGCTCACCGAGCCGTCCTCCATCCCGAAGTACACCACCTGGGCCATGTCGATGAACAGCCCCGTCTCCACCACGCCTGCGGGACGAGAGGTCGCTGGTTACTGCCAGAGCCACCCCCTGCTCCTGTCCTCTGCTCTCTGCTGTGGTTTTGCTCGTTAAAAAGCACCAGTGCCTCCAGCAGAGGTTTGGAGAAGTGTCCGACCTGTATCAGCCACACAGGGAGCTTCTGGGAAGACTTTGCCGTGCAGCCACTCACAGCAAAAGCTCTCCAGAGACTGAAAAACAACTCCCAAAGCTCCCCTGACGTTCACACTGCTCCAGCCACCACTGTTGCACCAACACAATGATGACAAAAGCATTTTGTGCCATCTCATGACCCATGGGAGCAAGAGGAAGCTACACACACACAAAGGACTGAGGATCACTCCCTTTGCCTTCAAACTCACCTGAAAGACTATCCTGTAAGAGATCACCTGGCTAGCAATTGTTCAAATGTTAAGGCTCAGCAGCTCCGGTGCTACCTCTGCAATTTGCAGCCCATCTGTAAATGTGCTTTTGATTGCATTTAATTATGGGGTGCTCCTAACTTCACAGTGATCACTGAGACACAGCCAGAGACCAGGAAGGTAGACAGAAACAGAGGACAAGGCTACCACAAGCACAAGGTGGCCAAAACGCTTCTACCAGCACTGCACTGAGGCTTTAACAGCTGTACATTTAGGCTCATCCACTTCTGGGTGGGGAAGAAGCTCCTCCTCCCTTAGCAGCTCCTTTTCTGGGCACAGAACAGTGCTGGGACCACCCCACAGGATGGAACAGGTCCTATTATTTACTATTCCTTTTTCAACCAAAAAGAAATGCAGGGAAGAAGTTCCTGCTATGCAGGGTAGCCAGGCACTCTCTGCCTCTTGCACAGACACAGCTTGAATGATAGAGAGATTTGAACAGCCATGGGCAGCAATGGGATTAGGACATGGAACACTGCACCAGGGGCAGCCCAGACCAGCAGTGGCCACCACAGATCCCTTCCAACCCCAACAATTCAGTGACTCTGTGATAAGCACTACTGAGGGAAGCAAAACCACTGACCAGAAACAACTAGCAGTAACTGGCCACACTCCACCCAGCCTGCACCCACAGCTCCTGCCTGTTCTGGTGCCTCAGCTGTGGAGCCAGGACAATGCATGGCTGCTTTGAGGGGATGCTGCCGTTTGGGCAACAAGATCCCAACATGTTCCTACACACTCTGGCAGCACATCTGCAGTCAGTGAAGGCAGCTGTGTGAAGGCAGGATTTCAGGGACAGGCTTTGCCAAGATAACCAGAAAGACATCCAAATGCTGCTTCCCTGAAGTTCAGAGAGTGCCAGTGCCCCTGGGCAGACCTGGATGGTCCAGAGGCAGCTCTTGCCTGGGCAGCAGGTCTCATGCAAGGCAGGAATCCTTGCAAAGAGGCTGTTTTGTTTGCAAACAGAGCACTCAGCCACTGCTGCTCAAGCCCAGCTAGAGCTTGGGTATACTTTATCCTCATAGCAAGGCCAGTAGGGAGGGCTTCCCAATGAGAATGGGATGCAGAGCTGTAAGCAGCTCCAGGAAAATACCACAGCACAGTGCAACCCCTCCCTCCAGACTGCACAGGTGTTTCCACTAAGTCCCTCTCTAAATGGGCACAAGGAGAGCAAAGAAAGAGTGTTGTGGCTAATGGGAAACATAAACCAACATCACTCCAGGTTTTCACCACAATATGGAAACAGTCACATGGGCACAATTGTACGAACTGAGATGACTGCTCTCTTGAGTAGAAACAAATGCAGGGACCTGGATCAGGGCAGCAAATACACACAACAAACACATTTCCTCATACCCAGGAGAGAGCTGCCACAGCCCAGGTAACTTATCACACACCAAGCCTCAGCCAGCTTTTGTGGTTTCTTAAAAAATCACAGAAATCACCTGGTATCATTTTTATAGCAGTGTTCACTTCATGCCACTCATGAATCTTGTCAAACTTCCAGTCCAGGATGAAGTTCCCATTGTCTGTCACCACAGGGCCCTGGAAGCAAACCCAGTTGTCATGGCATGAGCCCCATGTCTCCTGATCCCAGCCAGGGATTGTCACAGCCCTCACTGGGACCAGCTGTCCCCACTGCAGTCATTTAGTCATCATTCAAGTAAATTTGGGCCATCCCCACAATAAACATGTCAGTGAAACCACCACCCCCAACTCCAGACCCTCTCTGGCAGCTCAGACTGCCCTGCAGCCCCCCCAGCACCCCCAGAGCAGCAGGTCAGACCCAGGCTGGCAATCCCACTGCTCCCTGCTCCAGGATGCTTCTTTAGTAGTCAGAGCCAGAGAGGCTTTCAATGAACACCTAAATACTCAATTTAGTAACCGAAGTATAAAAAGGAGGAATTACACAAGGCGTCACTCTTGGGAGTGCAAACCCAGGTTTCAGTAGATGAAGGGCCAAGCCTGTGGTCCCTTTGCCCACGTTCAGGTTCCCTCAGGGGAAGCAGGGCTGGCAGGGACACTCACTGCTTTGTTAACAGCCATCCGCAGCTCCACGGCACCGCCGAATTTTTTGGTCAGGGCTCTGGTGACAGGGACATAAGCCATGGGGATGACCTCGATGGGAACTCCCTTCTTCCATTGCTCCCCAAGGCTGTCAGATTTTTTCCTGAGGGCACAGTTTGAGGTGGGATTAGTGCTGGACATTACACTGCTGACACCATTAACATCACCCCATGCCCTTCGCAAACCCCTGACACAAGGCTCAGGAGGACACCGGGTCAGTGCATGTGTGCCCTGGTGCAGCAAGAGCCAGTATCATGCACAATGCTCTACTCCATTCACAAGCCCTGTTTTGACATGTTTTGGAGAAGCAGAACAGGAGTTGTTTTTTCCACAGTCTCATGGCTGGAAAATTTATCCCATGCTGACAATCACTGAGCTCAGAGAACAGAACTGTCACTTCCCCGCAAGCTCTGCTGACTCCCAAGCAGGCCTGCTGAGTTGAAAATTAAGAAAAAAAGATAAATTGAATTGCTGAAATACTGGGAGCCAGGCTCATTTCCACCCATTCCTGCTCTCCTGTAACCATTGGAATGATAGTAATGGCCTAACACAGCACCATCTGAAACCTCCCATGGAGGAGAAAGGTATTATGAACAGTAATATCCTCACCTGTAATCAGCAATAACAATGAAGCACTTTGAAAATCCTGCAACTATCTTCTCCTGTGTCAAGCAGCCACTGCAAGGGGGAAAAATAAAAACAAAACCAGAAAACATCAGACTGCTCCTCACTGTGCCTAATGACCTTGAAGTCCAGTCCCCTCCACTATGTTCTTGCTGGTTTTGGTGCTGGCATTGCCCCACACCTTATCCTCCTTATCCCCACCCCTTGCCCCTGGCAGCCTTGGCCAGGAGCCATCTCCCACTGTGGGTGCACACACAGCCCTGCACAGGATCCTCTGCAGCCCACCCCAGAGACACCCACAGCCACACAGGGATGCTCAGAGCCCCCCCCACCAGCACTGGGACAGACAGACAGACAGCAGGGCTCACCCGCCACCTTTGATAAGGTTGAGGTCAGAGTCCACCTCATCTGCTCCATCGATGGCAACATCAAGCTGTTGGAAAAGGAGAAAATTGATGTGGAAACCCCTCATGTGCAGCATCCAGGCCCTGCTCCTGGTGCAGCTCCAGGGGTGGAGTGTCCCAAGCAGCAGTCACAAACGTCACCAGAGCTGGGACACCCTGGTTCCAGCCTGCCCAGAGACAAGTGTGTGATGGGGCACCCAAGGGTACCCTGAGACCACCCAAACTCCTCTAACAACCACAGGCATGTGAGAGGAAGAAAATCCCAAGCCAACTGCAAGGCACATCTCTTTAGCCTCTGGTGTTGTTGACCAGCATGCAAGATTTTCCCAGGATACATCTTTGACAGCTCAGCAATATCCCTGTCTCAAGCCTCATCTTGGAAGAGATGCCAAGCACCCAGAGGCAACACAACCCAGCAGCCTTCTTGCCATCCAAAGGGACAAGAACTAAGACAGAATTTGGGAGGAAAATAAACTAAACCTGTTAAAAACATGGAATCGTTAAAGTTAGAGAAGACCCCTAAGATCACAGAGCCCAACCATTCAATAAACCCTGCCAGGTCCCCAGTAAACCATTTCCCTAAGCATCAAATCTACATGTTTTCTAAACACTTCCAGGGATGCTGATTCCACCACTGCCCTGGGCAGGCTGTTCCAGTGCTTAACCAACTTTTCAGTGAAGGAAGTTTTCCTCATATACAATCTAAACCTCCTGTGGCACAACTTGAGGCCGTTTCCTGTTGTCCCAACTCAAGCTCCCACTCATGTTCTGCAGAGCAGCTGCCCAAACTCATCCTCAGGGGAGGACTAAGGAGCCTGGATGCTTTCTGAGGGACCAGGTGAGAGGAAGCCCAGGTGAGGTGTCACCTCAGTGGCCCCACTTACCTCTGGATTCCGGTCCAAGTCACTCAGTGTTAAGCCGTTCTGCAGGATCAGCTGACGAGCCTGTGCACCAAGAAGACAACAAACACCATTTACCAGTGGCAGGAAAGGAAAACAGACTCTTGGTGTTACTCCCTGGCTGCAGCAAGGATGGAGCTCCACTGCTCCATTCTGAGCTCGTGAGAGGCTGCAGCAGGAACACACAGCAAGGAGAAAATGATGTTTCCAGATCAGAGCAGTTTAATCAAAAGAAAATCCAGCTGCTCATTTGAACTGAAATGCTCAGGTGGTGCAACAGGACTCCTGGGTTTGGGTCTCTCCATACTAAATAGCAGGAGGCCTCATCAGCTTGGTGAGAATCATTTGTATCTAAGCACTAAAGCAGATACAGAATTTTTAAATCCTATGTTGTTTCAGCTTGGACATCATTCTCCCTCAAACCCATCCACCCCTTCTTATCTCCTTCGGGTGAAAAATGGGACCAAGAAAATCAAACATTTACACCACAGCAACGTTGAACTAACAGAGAAAATATTTTTCATATTGGAAATAAGCTAAAAAGTAAACAACAAATGCACAAGTCGTGGGAGAAGTGTGGGAAGCTGCTGAAACAGCTGCCTGGGGGCTCTGATCTCGATTCCCGCAGTGGCCATGTGTTTCCCTCTAGTGGCAACAACACAGGGCACCCAGGGCTGCCCTCGGCTCAGTCCCTCAGCTGAAACAGGGAACCACAGAATTGTTTAGCCAGGTTTACTAACATCAGTTCCAGTCTTTAACCCAGCATTGCCCAGGCCACCGCTAAACCACATCCCCAAGTGTCCCATGTACAAGGCTTTTACATCCCTTCAGGGATGGTGACTCCACCACTGCCTTGGGCAGCCTGTTCAGTGCTCAACCACCTTCTCAGTGAAGAAATTTTCCCTAATATCCAACCTAAACCTATCCTGGCACAACCTGGGGCCATTTCCTCTTGTCCTGTTATTTGTTACTTGGGAGAAGAGACCAACCCTGATGTGGCTGCCCCCTCCTATCAGGGAGTTGAGGAGAGTGAGAAGGTCTCCCCTGAGATCCCTTTTCTCCAGGCTGAGCCCCCCAGCCCCCTCAGCTGTTCCTCATCATACCTGTGCTCCAGACCCCTCCCTTCTCTGGACATGCTCCAGGCCCTCAGTGCCTTTCTTGTCATGAGGCACAAAACTGAACACAGCATTCAAGGTGCAGCCTCACCAGTGCCCAGGGAGACAATCTCTGCCCTGGTCCTGCTGCCACCCCACTGCTGAGGCAGGCCAGGTGCCTCTGGCCTCCCTGGCTACCTGGGCACATCTTGGCTCATGTTCAGCCACTGTCACAGCACCCCCACGTCCTTTTCTGCTGCGCCACTTTCCACCCACTCTGCCCACAGCCTGGAGTTCTGCAGGAGTCTGTTGTGGCCAAAGTGCAGACCCAGCACCTGGCCTTGTTGAACCTCTGGCCTTGGTCCATCCATCAGCCTGTCCAGACCCCTCTGCAGAGCCTTCCTGCCCTCCAGCAGATTGACACTCCCACCCAGCTTGGCGTCATCTGCAGAATCTGTAACTGGTTGAATTTTCTATGTTACAAATCATCATTCCAGTGAGATTCCCTCCTTGCACAGACTCTGCTCAAGTCCAAACTTGCTACCATTCTGCAATTAGACCAAGAAACCCCAGTGCAACAACCTGGATCAGCTGATTCCCCTGAATTCTACCCACTGACACTAACAAAGTACATCAGTCACAGGTACTGGCATCTCAGAAACATTAGAATTAGCAGGTGGCACTCCTGGCAATGAGATATGATTCGAATAGTTTATCATGGCATTTCATAGCATGCACTTTTAATACCCACAGGCTGTGGGGCCCTAAGGACTCACAAAATGAAAGGAATAAAAATCAGTGGGTTGGCATTCATCACATGGTGTCCACAAAAGATTTCAGGGATCTGGGGAATTGAAAGCATTGAAAAACACTGTGCTGCACATGCAGACCAGACCCTGAACAGGCTTAGAGGCAGCGGTGTGGCAACGAGGTGGCTTGGCTGTCTCCAGGCTCTGCTTGCAAGGCGAGGGGAGCAGTGGGAATCAAAAGCAGAGCTCCCATAACTGAGGGAAAAGTGGTGGTAACTGCACAGCACTCGAGAGGAGCAGTCCCACTCCGTGCTCCCAGCACACATCCCGGTGAAAAGACAATGCAAACGCCAGGGGACAGATACTCAGATACTTACCCTGCTCTAGCTTTACTGCTGGTGATGGATTAATGACCTGACAACAGGGAAGGGAGCAGTATAAAAGCCCACTGAAACCAACTCTTCCTTGCCAGTGACCTCAGGCAGCCATCTACACCTGTACATAGTGAAAATAAAATGCTGTTTTGCTGACCTGGGACGGCTCCACTCGGAATTGGCTGAGGTTTAAGGGATTGCAAGAGACACAAGGCAGCCCCGTGCTGGGAGTTTTGGCTCCTGCAGGTGTACAATCTCTCTCTTCCCTTTAACTCTAAACAACTTTTTTGTTTTACTGGTAAGAAACTCGGTGGTGTTAAATGAACTATGACAACATTTCACGGCAGGATAGGCTCCAGCCCACTCTCACTACAAGAGCTTCATCAATATTTTCTTTAAGAACTAATGACTGAACTCAGAGCACTTCTCCTAGATTCAAAGGGGACATGGCATTTCAGGGTGGGAATCATTTGAGACAGACCAAAGACAGATTCTCACCACAGTCTACATAAGCAACACAAGTACTGATACAGGTTAATTTTTTTTTTTCACTTTCTGGCCTTTGCAGCACCTTGCATTATACCCCAGATGTTTGCAAGAGCTGGGAAGAGAGAGAGCCCTGTCACCTCCAAACCTAAACAACTGCAGGGTAAGAGGATGTTAGGTTTTCCTAAGATTTAAGGATAATTCAGTTTGGTCTCTATCCAGGTCAAAGCAGAGTCAGCTCCCAGGCTGCTCAGAGCTGTACCCACCCAGTCCCTGAAAACTCACAGGACAGTCTCTGCCCCACCTGCCACGCTGTCTGACTGCCCTAACAGTGACAATGTTGTACAAAAGTACAGTCCCCAGGCTCACACCAGGACCATGAGAAGGACACATGCCCAACTCCTCGACTGGGGTAGTGCCACCCCTCAGGTGGCCCCCACCATGTCACCTCTGCTTGCCCAAAAGGAAGTTCCCACCTCAGGGAACAGAAGCAAAGAGACAAAGCCAGTTGCCAAAGGCATGGAAGATGCTCAGAAGCTTCCCCGGCACATCTGTACTCCACCACCAAGCCAGGTTCTCCCTCTCCCTCCAGCCCTCTCATCCAGCTTGGTATGAACCAATTCCTGCAAAGGCTGTACAGCAAAGAAGAGGTTAAGCCAATTTCTCTTCTGCAATTTCTTATCAAATCCAGCTGATGCATTTGAAGTTCCTGATGAAAACACAAGAGCTTGCTATTATTCTCTACAGCTGTCAGGGCTGATACAGACTCAAAGGAGACAAAGTGTCTCCAGTGAGCTTTGCACTAGAGTCTGGTTCACCACTAAGCAGCATTTTCCTTCAAGTGGATGCAGAAGAAGCCACACACCAACCCTGACACAACCAACCTTACCACACTAACTCCAAGTACACCTCCCAGCCCCGAGCCCAGGTCAGGGTAACACAGCACCATCACCTTCTTTGCGAGGTCTTTCTGCAAGCTGCACCATGACTGCTCTCACTGGTGCTCTTGGTTCATTCAGACCACTGTGAACCACAGAGAAGCAAGGTGGCCTCCCACAGTCAGGGGGAGATTCCCTGCAGGAGTGTTTGGACTGGCAGGAAGCAAAGGAGGAAAGCACTCACCTGAAAGGATGTGGGGATGCAGACAATTGTCAGGTTCTCCTCCTTAACTCGCTCAGCTGCAGGAAAAAAGCAAAAGCCTTGGTTTGTTCATTGCACAAGGCAAAAGCACAGCAACTTTCACTTTAAGAAACCTCAGTTCAGTGCAGCCCCTCTGATTCACTGCAATTACTTGCTTGGCTTGCAAATAACTCAGTCACGCTCAAAACGCAAACAGGTGCCCCCTCCACTGGCTGAGGCTCAGTTTCAACAGTCAGAAATGTTTAAACACCCACTCTGGCCCAGCCCAAGCCACCATGAGCCATTAACCTTTATGTCTCCAGTAGCTGAGGAGCCCCATCAGCAAATCCTCACCTGGGAAATCAGCCCCATCCCCTCTCTCACTCCATTAGACAGGTTTTTGCTGCTCTCCATGTAAACACAGAGCTCCAGCAGCTGTTTGAAAGGTTTGCTGGCTTGTTGCCCTGGGGACATCACATTAATTTATTATAGAACATTTAAATATATGGCAGGGAAAGGACTAATAAAGTACAGTATTCCATTAAATGGAAGGAAATATTTCCTCCCCCAGGCTAACCTCAAATGACTAAAATCTATTACTAAGATATCATCATGGACAAAATGTTATTTTAGTAATTACAATACTCAGGCACAAGCCAACAGCCCAAGAGTCAGTAAGAGCTCGTGCACCAGAGCAAGCACATGAGCTACATGCTCCAAGGTAGTGCTGCTGCTGGAAGGATTGAACATGCAGTACATGAGGCTGGATGTTGTTACGAGCCACCTCCCAGTTCTAAAGCAGTCAGGAGACATGAAAAGCCAGAATTTGCAGTCTGGAACAGCCACTCCTCTTCAAATACAATAGCCATTTATTAGAGACTGATTCTGTGCTCAAGAAGGGAGTGGTTGCAGCAGTGAGCCAAGCCCAGAAGGCTGAACAGCAGCTCCCAGACAATGAAGTGCATCACACACACAGAGTGGGGAAATGGGTGACAAGGGGCAGCCGCAGCCCCACTGTGTCCCTGCACAGTGAAGGGCTGGGCTCTGCTCAGAACTCAGCCTGCTCTGGGCTCCAGGAACGCTCTGCCCAAGGGAGCTGGAGGTCACCAGAGGACTCCCCACAGGCAGAGCCACCCAGGAGGGACACACTGAACGGTGCTGCCCAGAGAAGTGGTGGAATCTTCATACCTGGAAGTGTGGATGTAACACTTGGGATGGTTTGGTGGTGAACACAGTGGTGCTGCATTGATTTGAAGATCTTGGAGGTGTTTTCCAACCTCAATGATTCTGTGGGTCCCTCTCTGTATCCAACAAGACCCCCAAGAACAACAGGGCTGATCCTGCACTCCAAACCCACCATGGCCTCCACAGCTGCTCTGCTCTGCATCCAAGGACACCAAAGTTCAGCACCTCCACAAGCAGATCTAGGGCTGAGAGTGCCCTGCAAAGGAACTTTAAACCTCTGCACCCTCTGTAATGAGCCGTGACAATAATTACCCTCACACTCACTTTGCAAAACTGCATTTGTCTCACTTGAATATTTTGCTGAGATTTTCTGAATCACTCCCTGAGCAAACCTCTGCACCTGGAGCAAGCAGGTAAACCTGGCTGCAGGGTACATAAATTAAATGTGGCAGGATTTCACATTCCTCATTTTCATTACACCTCAGCAGGGCCCTCAATGTCGTGTGGATGTGGGGAGCAAAATGAGCCGCAGGCAAATGGGTTAAAGGAAGCAGAGCAGCTGCATGGCCCCGAGCCACACAGCAAGTCAGCACTGGGCAGAGCTGGGCAAAGCTGGAACCAGACCAAGGAGTTCAGCTCCAGTTTGTGGTGGGTGCCAGTGGAAAGCTTTTCCTGGCTGTGTGGGGAGAACAGGTGGCAAATCACCTCCTAAGGACTCTTGGACAATAAATCTGGAGCCCAACACCCAGTCTAACCTTCAGCTTCAAGCAGGACACAGCAGTCGGTGAACAGACCCAAAGCATCAGCACTAAGTCAGCACACAGGTGATTTATTTTCCATGTTTTTCAAGTAGTTGGGGCAGATGGAAGAAGGGACATTTAGTGGTGGGAGGGACAGGAAGGGGAGCATCCTACCTAATCGTTGCACCGCGTGTACAATCGTAGATCCGCTTCCGATCCCAAGAACTTGATTGTTCTGCAAGGCAAAGAGAGACAGAGGAATGCTGTTACTGGAGGCTCCAGGTTGTCCACTTTCCCCAGTAAAATTGGCATTGTAAACACATGCAAGAGGAGCCTTGTCCAGGGATGCACGTGGACACAGCATCTCAGCACTCCGCAGGCAAGGGAGAGAACACACTGTGCCAGCGAGGGCACGGCCATGGTCTGCAGCCAAGGGATTTTAATCAACTCTGCCTCTCATTAAAGGACATGTGCTTGCTAATTACCAGCACAGTCCGATCTCAGGGTGTTCAATGCACACTCACTGGCGGTTGCTGGCATTCCATGAAAGCTCTCCTGCCGGAAAGCTGTGAGTTTCAGACAATACCACAGAGGAAGAAGGGGAAACAACCTCAAGATAAAATCTCCCAAGGAAGCCACACAGTAAAAGGCTGGGTTTGCTGCCAATAGTATCGTTAGTAAACAGCACAGATGCAACAGCAGCCAAAGCAGAGAGCACAGCAGCTGTTCCTGTGAATAATAAAAAATGTTTTCCAAAAGAGTATAAAGCTGCCTATAGGAGAGTCCAGCAAAACTTGGAAGGTGGGTGAGCCTGGCAGCATGTGCTGAAAAGGATGAAATTTTAAGCACAGCTCCATCCTGGCCTTTCCCTGTGCATTGCCTGATTTAAGACGGATCACTGCCCTGTCATCCCTAACACAGATACACTCCTAAAAGGTGCTGCAGGCTGAGGGTGGAGGGGTGCACTTGCATTACTTCTGCCAGACATGTTCTCTGCCATGTCAGCCTCTGTTTATTATCAACCCAGTTTCCCACCCCCTGTAAGTGACCTGCAGCCTTCTGCATTTCCCATTTTCAGTGTACTTCGTTTTCTTTGGATGGGATCCAAAGCTTAAATTGACTTAAAGAGGCCCAGTATCACCACAAAGACTTCAGATGAAGAAAATATGAAGACAACCAGAGATGCAGGCACAGAGCTGTTACGCATTATCTCTTGGACATTAGACAGATCTGGAGCTCTTTCCTCGTGCAGCAAATCCAGAGTTTGGCAGCTGTGGAAAAAGCCACACCTGCAGCACTTCAACCAGCTAAAATCTTGCTGTCACGCAAGTGTACCTGGAAAGGTGGAGTTCAAGACAGGTCACACTCCCCTAGGATTAGTCATTTCTCTTGCTTCTGCAAGTTAAAAGCTTAAAGAAAACAAAAGTTCTCCAAAACCAGAGGTTCAGCTTACACGCCAGCCCTCACTAAGCACCGTGACTCTGCAGAAGCTGGGCACAGCGACAGGTGACTGCTGCACACCTGTGAAGTGGCCAGCAAAACCCAGCAGCTCCTGAGATCCTGTGTCACCCACCGAGCAGGCAGAACCAAGCCAGGCCAGCCAAGGAAGGGGCAAGCAAAGCTGTGCAGAGGCTGGCAGCACATGGGCAGTACCAGTGTTCCCAAAAGACTTGTTGTGGCCCGGGGAGAGGCAGCTTCTTCTCTTTGCCCTCTTTTCTGTAGGGCCAGACAGCTTCTTGGAGCAGCGGGGTTCCCTAAAGGGATGGGGAAAGCCTCAGCATTGGCAACTCCACTGTAATGAAGGAGGAAAAGCTCACAATGGTCCCAGCCCAACCATTTATCAGTGATTAGAGGTGAAGCAGCACTGTAAATCAGTCTAAACTGGTGCTGTCACAGCCCCTGCCTTACCATGACTCCCTCCTCAGCTCCAACCCCAGCCACACCAGGGGCAAAACCAACCACAGAACACCCACTTTTATAAACAGGGGCAGGGAAAACACTGGTGAGAAGCAGAGCACTGAGGAGGAGCAGCACTATATGCAAAAAAATATACATTTTAAGTTGTTTACCAAAAGTTGTTTACCAAACAAAACCAAGGCACTGAGCCACACAGCTGAGGAGCCACGAACGGGCGAAGTGGGCAGCAACCACAGCATTTTCTCAACCAACCCAAGGACCTAAAGCCACTGCCCAGCATTACAGAAGCCAACAGGGCAACACACACGGAGCAGTAGCAGCAGCACACAGGCACTGGCCAGTCCAACCTAAGTTTCCAAGGTTAGAGAACAAAGAGCTCTTGCTAAAAGCAGCAGATAAATACAGAGCAAAGCCCAAAGTTTGCTCAGTCCTCTCTGGGGCAGCAGGACAGGGCAATACCGGCATTTTCATTTCTAACACGGGTGGTGGCAGGGCCCGCCTTCAGAGGTGTTGTGTAAAGGCAAAGCCAGCTCTCCCCAAGCAGCTTACAGCTCTAAAGCCCAAGCCCTGGGCCAGCCCTGCTCCCCCAGGCTGTCACAGCCCCACAGCCCACGGCTCTGAGGCTGGCCATCCCAGTGTCCATTCCAGAACTGGGGAACTCTGCTCCTGCAGCTGCCCGGGGACAAGTGCTAGGGGTAAACATACCACTCTAGTGTTAATTAAAAAAAAAAAAAAAAACAAAAAAAAAACAAACAAAAAACAGAAGAAACACGTTTTCCTCTCCTAATCCCCCCTCCCACACACAGAGATGCTGTCCTGGCAAGACAGGGATGGGTGTGAAGGTGGATGCCAAGCGAGGACCCTTATCCAGTACCAGTCCCAAGCACCACAGATTTATGACACAATTAAGCAAGAGAGGTTTGTCCAGCAGAACCCAACCCTGGTGTCTCCCCCATGTCCCTGCTGTGCAAGGAAAGCCTTAGCTTTGCCTTCAGAGATAACCGTGCTCCCTCCCGAGTGCTCTAACGAGCAAACACAAACGTGTCCATTACAAACAGCAACTGCCCGACAGTGCAAACTGACAGCTGAGACCGTCCAGCTCCCGGGCAGTGACTGAGTTCCTTCTCCACCATTTCTTGAAGCCAGCTTGCACAAGCACTGGGGCATTACCCCACACACTGCCTAATTTACTTAACCAGCATCACAAGCTGGATAGTGAACTTTAATCAGCTGGGACACAGCCAGAAACATTATCCCAAGTTTGCCTGGCCATAAAACAGCACAAAGGCCAGCTATTTCACTATAAAAGTCCAAAACTACTGGTTTTATCCCAAATCAAAGGAGCCCCCATTTATGATAACTCAAAGCAAGAGTGGTGTCTTGGTTCCACGCATTGTGAGATGAATCCTTCCTCCCAGGACCCCTCAGTGCACAATTTTGGGCTTGCCTTAGGTAATAAAGGGGATTTTTATGCAACTGCCCAAGAGCGCCCAGGCTTCCCCATCTCACACACTGATCACTTTTGATGGTGCTGCTTGGCCTGGCAGGGCCTGGGTCTCACACAGCATGTGGCTGTGCTCTCAGGAAGGCACAGACTGCTCAGAGGAGGGGGGCTGCACAACGAGCCAAACTTTCATGGGACATAAGGGAAGCCACCAGCAACTGAACCTCAAAACACTAACCCGAGGAGGGTTGACAGCGAGGGGAAGCGAGAAGGAAAAGGGTTGTTTTTTTCTCCCCTAACTGAAAATATCTACTTTCCTAGCAGCAACTCCTCACCCCGATTTCACCACTGCTATTGCGAAAGGGCTGGCACAGCAAACACAGCGATAAACCCCTGCGTGACTGTAAGTGTTGATCTTCCAAATCAGGCTGTGGCAAACTTCGGGCAGCTCCAGCCCTATCTGACATTCAAAGAGTTGACTCAAGCCCTGGCTGCATTTCCCTCCCTGCAGAGGACAAGACAGAACCCCCTGGTCAGGGACTGTTGCTCCTTGCTTGGCTGCTCAGAAATGGGATGCAGCAGCAGCGCATTCTGGACGTGCAGAAAGGAGCACGACATGTCATTAGCCTGAACTCCCACCACAGCCCAGCTCTCAGGTGCACAGTGAAACTATGGAGGTGCAAGACATTACACCAAATTCAGCATACAGAGTGCTAAGCTGAATCAGGCATGAAGCTGCTGCCAGGGAGGCACACATTGGGGAAGGAAAAGCAGTTTTCTCCCTTTGCCTCAGCTAAAGAGAGTGAAGTCCAAGGCGAAGGAGAAATAGGCTCAGCAGGACCCAGCCGTGCACCCCAGAGTCGCTCTTTGCACCCACGGCTGTTCATGCTCCGAGTGTGCAGGGGTACTCTCAGTGCCCCCACTGCATCCATGAACCTCGGGGCTGCTCTGTGCACTGCTGGAGTCCGTGTCACCTGAAGCCCATTCATGCCCCGGGAAGTTCAGTACATCCATTCGTACACTGGGGAGTCCCGGCACTCCACAGCGTGTCCCTGCACCGGGAGCTGCCTCACACAGCCCCCGGGCTGTCCGGGCACGGGAAGGCTCCGTGCACCCCTATGCTTTGTGGCCACTCTGTGTTCTGTGGGGTCCTGGCACCCCAGAGATGCTCTGGGCACCCCAGCGTCCATCCATTCACCAGAGATGCTGTGTACCCCACGGCCCCTTTGTGTATTGCAGGATCCCGGCACCCCGAAGCCTCTCCCTGCACCCGGAGTTGTTCCATGAACCGCAGGGTCCATCCGTGTTCTGGAAGAGTCCGTGGCTGCTCTGCACTTTGGGGTGTCCCTGCATCCCAGAACCGCTCCATGCACCGCAGGGTCCGTCCGTGCACCGGGGGACTCTGCACACCCTGTGGCCGCCTCGTGCTTTGGGGAGTCCCGGCAGCCCAGACCCACTCTGTGCTGAGGAATCCAAGCATCCCGGAGCCTGTCCATGCACTGGGGAGCTCCGTGCACTTCACTGCCACTCCGTACTCGGAGGTCCGGGAAACCCAGAGCCTGTCCCTGCAATCCAGAGCCGCTCCATTCACCGGAAAAATCCGCGCACCCCGAGGTCGCTCTGTGCTTTATGGAGTACCGATATTACGAAGTCGATGCGTGCACCGGGGGACTCCGTACAACTCACAGACACTTCCTGCATTCAGAGCCCCGATATCCCAGAGCCTGTCCGGGCGCCCGGAGCCGCTCCAGGCAGCCCGGGACCCGTCCGTGCCCCTGCAGACTCCGTGCACCATGTGTCCGCTCCGTGCATTAGGGGGTCTCTGCACACCAGAGCTGCTCCGTGCACCCCGAGCTCCGTCCGTGCACTGGGAGCCTCCATTCTCCGTGGCCCCTCGTGCACTGGGGGGTCCCGGCACCCTGAAGCCCGTCCCTGCCCTCCGGGATCTCTGTGTGTACTGGGGGCCCCGTGCACTCCAGAGCCGCTCCATGCGCTGGGAAGCTCCGTGCACCCCATGGCCGCTCCGTGTACCGGGGGACTCCGGCAGCCCAGATCCCGTCCCGGCACCCAGAGCCGCTCCGTGTACGGACCCGGCAGCCGATCCTGTCCCGGCACCGAGCGCTCCGGTACCGGTGACCCGGCAGCCACTGTCCGCACCCGGAGCCGCTCCGTGTACCGGGGGACCCCGGCAGCCCAGATCCGTCCCGGCACCCGGAGCCGCTCCGTGTACCGGGGGACCCCGGCAGCCCAGATCCTGTCCCGGCACCCAGAGCCGCTCCGTGTACTGGGATGCTCCGTGCACTCCACGGGCACTGCATGCGTTGGGGGACCCCAGCACCCCGCAGCCACTCTGTGCTTTGGGAGGTCCCTGCATCCCGGAGTTTCTCTGTGCTCTGGGGGGTCCCTGCAGCCCGGAGCCCTTCCGCGCAGTCCGGGTCGCTCCGTGCTCCCGGAGGCTCCGCGCACCCCGCGGCCGCCCCGCGCCCCGGGGCTCCGAGCTGCCCCCCGTGCCCCGCAGCACCCGGGGCTGCCTCACCTGGACGTGCTTGTCCACGGCGGCGAAGGCGGCCCGTTTCTTGGCCTCCTCTGCCATGGTGCCGCCGAGCCGCCCGCGGGAGAAGCCGCGCCGCGCCGCCCGCCCCGTCCGGACCCTCCCTGGCGGCCGGGCAGCCAGGGGCGTGCTGCGGAGCAGGGCGAGCCGGCCGGGGAGCCGCATGCCGGCGCGGCCCGCCCCCGGGGGGCTCTTCCTCACGGGCTGCAGGCCTGGGCCGTGCCGGCTCCTCTCCTCCTCCGCCTCCTCCTCCTCCTCCTCTTTCTCCTCTGCTGGCAGGCTGGGACTTGTAGTGCTGTGAGCGGCGAACTACAGCTCCCACAATGCCCGACAGTCCCTGGAGCAACTTGTTGAATCGATGTATGTACAAGTACCGAGAACCCGGGTTTGCCAGGGCTGGAAGGGTTCAGGCATTTGTGCAAAGGGCAAAAGGATGCGGGGTGTCCCACCGAAAAGTGCTGCGGGAAAAGGGAGGATGGCGGCGAGAGCCCCTGCAGGAGGCCAGGCAATGCACTGAGCTCGGGGAGTTATTCGAACTCTGGCCGGGCTTCCACAGGTTTTGAGGAAGAGCCTTTCTTGGACTTTCACTCAAATTTTGTACCACGATCTCCGTCGAAATAGCAACATGGACATGAAAAATGCCAGGGGTCCTCTGAGCACATGGTATCAACCAGCACTTAGTCCTTATCCCACCTTGCAGGAGGGTCAGGACAAAAACCCATGGACAGGAGAGATCTCCTTTCCCGAAGCACACAGAGCCTTTTTTTATTTGACATAGTTCTTCCCTCT
This sequence comes from Sitta carolinensis, assembly GCA_032173965.1. NCBI lineage: Eukaryota > Metazoa > Chordata > Aves > Passeriformes > Sittidae > Sitta > Sitta carolinensis. Next base: position 55,346,106 of record CM063285.1, on the reverse strand, counting down.
ACCCTGGGTTGACCTCTGATGAAGTTGTTTCTGAAACGTATTAGAGAGAGCAATATTGAAGTCCCTCTACACTGATGTTTTCACTCCTGTGAGCCACATTAGGACCATTCACAGGCACCTCAGTTTCTCTCCAGCTGCAATCCCACAAAGGTGGATGAGAATTGCAGGTATTTACCCCTTACTACTCAATCCAAGGTCAGGCCACAATTCGTAGAGAATAATCTCTTTATTTGCTCAACAGAAAAGCTGCCGCTGACTTCTCTTTTTTATTTCTGTGTATGAGTGGCTTGCTTTGCTGCCGACCTCTTCGATTCTGCTGAGATTTTCAAGGACTAGAAACATTTCCTTTTGTTCTCCCTGGGCCGGCACATCAATCCTTGAACAATGGGGTGGGATTTCAACAAAGACTCTATTATCATTGCCCGGGCTTATCTCAGCTCGGTGAGGCCTTACCTTTCTGTACAGAGCGGGTGACTCGATGTGAAGAGCAGCACGTGGTTCTGTGCAGTGGTTCAGTGTTTTCTGCCAGCTGGCAACGATTTTTCCTGCAAGTTTCCCATTTTAAAGTGTAGATACACACATCTAGTGGGATATATATTCAGAGGGAATCAGACCTAAGCACTGTGTTCTTCCATGATGCAAGAAGGGTAAAACTGAAGAAGCAGCTGGCTGAGCTTTGGGAGACATTACAAGAGCATGTAGTGACAGGACAAGGGGGAATGGCTTCCAGCTGAGAGTAGGTTTAGATAAAATATTAGGAAAAAAGAGTTACTGTGAGGATGGTGAAGCACTAGAACAGGTTTCCCAGAGAAGCTGTGGCTGCCCCAGTGTTTAAAGCCAGACTGGAAGGAGCTCTGGAAAACCTAGTCTAGTGGAAGGTGTCTGCCCATGGCAGGGGGTTGAAGCGAGGTGATCTTTAAGGTCTCTTCCAACCCAGGCCACTCCATGATTCTATGATTATTCTGTTCAGTATCTGAAGTATTTGACTGAAATGAAGAACGGTCTCTAGGGTTTGTGAGGTGACTCAGGAAGCCCATCCTGGGCTTCTCTCAAATCCCACTATGGTGGAGAGTGTTAGTGCAGAAGTGTGGGGTGATAAACCTCTTGTACCCTCAGAGCAAAGGCTGTTAGCTTTGGCTTGAAACACATCTCTAAGTCTCTGGGGAAATGCAAACATTTACACTTCTAGATAATGATCTTTCTGTTAGCAATTTATCTGAATCTGTTGGTGAGTTACAGCTCCAGTGAAAGCAGAAAATCTTTCACTTATGCTGTGCCAAGCCTTGCCCGTGCACTAAAAATTGATCTTGGACATTTTAGAAATGGATCTTCTGTGAATTTCAGTAACAACCAGCTGTTTGCAAACAGCTCAAAGTCCTTCTGTTCAAGCCTGGTTTTGTCCCATGTCAAAGCTTTTCCAGGAGCCAACTCTCACCCCTGTGCTTCAGTCTGAGGAGGTGTTTGAACCTGCTTTGAACAGACATTCTGCCTGTCAAACTGCGGCAACTGCAAGGTGCTAACCCCAAAAACCCACTGAGGAACAGAGCAGCTCAGCCTTTCAGGCTGTCAGGGCGACTGCGTGACTCCGGGTGCTGCATTCTGCATCTGAGGCTGAAATTACATGGTAGGAAAATTACATGGTAGCTGAGATAACAACTTGCTGTTGACAAAAGGGAAGAGCCTGTGCTTCACTCCCTTCAGCCACCATCCCCTGCAGCCTGGGTACAGAGTTTATACTGGTGCTGGCATTTCCATGACCCTATGCTGATTCACCTTGCCATGCAGGCAAGAAAAGGCAGTTTCTTCTTGCCAGGTGAGTGAGGGTGAACTGGTTCAGCCAAACTTAATAAATCTCTCTGAAACAGTTTTGTAACAGCCTTAAGTTGCCCTGGTCTAAATCAGAAAAAGAAAAAAAAATAAAATAAAAAAAAAGAGCATTCACACCTTATGGTCCATCGCTTGCCAATTTTTCCTGCTACTTCCATGTGTTGGCAGAGAGCTGTTCTTTCTGAAAGGTAAGGCAACCAAAAAAATCAAGGTCAGCTTCCCTTCCCTTCCCTTCCCTTCCCTTCCCTTCCCTTCCCTTCCCTTCCTCCTTCCCTTCCCTTCCCTTCCCTTCCCTTCCCTTCCCTTCCCTTCGCAGCAAGGTCTGTCAGTTGGGAAGTTGGGAGAGGGAAGGCTGTGGAACCATCTTCCATGGCAGGCTTAACCCAGCCAAAACCAGCTGGAAAAGTGCATTCTGACCCCAGTGAAGTCCTGGCGAAGGCACAGCCCCTCTGGGTGGCAGATGTGTTGATCCAATTAACTGTACTCTTCTCTTACTGCTTAGGCATGAAACAGCTAAAATCCAAGACCCATGAAAGTAAAACTTCACCAACACACTGGAGAAACCAAGTGGAAGATTGAGAATTTCCCAGACAAACTCTCTGGTTGGCAGTAGCACCCCAAGCCTGCCACATCCCTGCAATTTACATTCCTGCGACCTAATTTTTTATCCTGCAAACTCCATTTCGGTGACATCTCCTCTGAGTAACACCTGCCTCCCTGCTTGTCTCTGGTTTGATCTGTCAGGTGAAGAATTACTCGGTTTTATTCTGCTTGTAAGTAGGCATCAGCAGGGGTGCCGGTATGCTAATTACGACACGCAGCTTTTGGAAGGTGTGGATTCTCCTGGAAAAGGGAGGCACTAGGAACGGCCCTGGGCACAGGGCAGCCACGAGGTGGCACGCTGGGCTTTCACTGCCGCGCCTCGCTCTTCCAGGAGCAAGTTATTCGGGAAAAGCAGGCAGATCTTCAGTGGAGCTATGTAAAACATCATTCCTGCTAACATCCATCCATCCTGCAAGAACAGGCTTTGATTTCCGCATAAGTGGCTAGTCAGATTCAAAGTTATTGTCATATGACTGAAATAGATCTCTTATGTCAGTCAGTCAAAACAGAATGGAGGATGTGAGTCATGCTTTGCAGAAAGCAGGAAGTTTGGTTTTGTTGGCACAAATTTTTAATACAGAGAGAAAATTATAGGGCTGTATTGCCATGTTTGTCATAAGGATTCGAGAATAACGTTGTCCATCCCTTGGAGAAATGTTTCCAAAACAAGAAAAATTAGAGCTTTTGCATTCTGATTATTTTTCACTATTCCTTGGTGCCACGGAATCTAGGCGGAGTCTAGAAGAAAACGAGTACTCTGGTGCAGACTGCCAGATCCTCCCCAAAATGAAAGGCTGCAATTGGAAGGCTGCTGATGCGGGGCGGGAGGTGGGAGGGAACACAACAAAATGAGATCATGCTCATGGGGGTGCGAGGGACACTTGCACGGGGTGGTTGCCGTTTTGCCTCAAGGGTAATAAGCCATCGTGACCCAGCACAAAGGTAGAAGTGCAAGTCTAGTCGTGACATATCTTGATATTCTGGAACTTTCTAGGGTCTGTGGTTATGCCTCTGGGCATAACTGCTGGGACAAGAGGTAAGTTACTGTAAAAAGCATAGCAAGGAATTAGCATTTCTTTACTGTCTAGAAATATAATGAAGTTTAAAATTTAACTAAATTTACCTTTCAACGTGACTCTTCAAAACATCACCAGGCAAGAAAAATGAATTTTAATGGGACAGGTGCAGGGGAGGGCAAGTTAGAGCAGAGAGCCAAATGTGTACGGGAAGAATAAAAGCCTTTGGCTTGGTTTGCCTAGGGAAACAAGGCAGTTGATTACTCTTTATAAACATAAGAACGGGTAGACACTCGAGAGAGAGAAGTTATCTAAATAAAGAAAATAGTAGCACAAGACCATATGGGTACAGTAATAAAATGTCATTTAAGTTACTAAAAATGACATGTGCCATTTGGCATGTGGCACAAGGTAAATTCTTTTGGACTTTGTTCTAATGAAGGAGGTAAAAAAAACCCAAACAAAGATCCCTGGATTGCAATTCAGTGGTTGGCTGGGGAGCAGTGTTTGTGACTTTGCATTGCATACACCTGATGCTCTAAAAGAGCTGTATTTCCAAATCATCAGAAAATAAAGAGTGCAAGCTGGAAGAAAAAATTTAGGTAGAAGTCTAAAAATGACAATTATGAGCTCTTTTCAAAGAATTCATTGGGCGATCAAAGAGCCACAACTTCAAAATCAAGAGAGAAAAAAAAACATTGACAACTCTTGTTTTATTAATGGACTGGAGAGTGTGAGTAAAATTTAAAAATAGCCAAAATGGAGAAAGCAGGAAATAAGAAAGTGTTGGTATAAATGAGAAGATTTGAGAAGCAGAGTTGTTATTGGAAGTGAAGCACATCAAAGGAAATCCATAGCTGGCAAGGCTAAATCCCAGAAAACCCTAGGAGTGAATGGTACAGGCCCATTACTAGATGGACATGATTAAAATGTCAGTAACAATGCAGAAGAGTTCATTGAACATTTATGATCTATGTTTGTAAAGAAGCAGGAAGATATGTGGGCAGGGGGTCACTTGACAGTGATTAATTTCAGTGCATTACTGACCAGTGGAGCTCTTCCATGGATCACTGTGGCCCGGGAGGTTGGAAACAGCTGACTGCAGAGACCCCTTGTGTGTTGACATTCCTCTTTAGTGATCCTTGATAGACCAGAGCAATTCTAGGAGGCTAAAAAGTGCCAGGTTGGTGCCTGTCTTCAGGAAGGGAGGCTGCATGTTATCTAGTAAATGTAGATTTAATAACATCAGATCAATGGATAATGTTCTGGGTAAATACCAAAAAAGGGTGTTATGTCACTCATTAAGGAATTAGTAATGCTGGTTAGAGGTTTAATAGAAATCTCATTTCATGCTTCTAAAAGACAACAAATAATTCAATTTCCTCCTAAAGGTGTAATAAACTTTTAAAAGCATTTTTACTTAGAACAGCACAATATTTTAATTAAACAGAGTAATAAAGCATTAGTGAAGAATACATTAAACACTGGTCACAGGGATTATTTTTTTATAAGTGGTTATAAATCACTATTGAATAGGGCTATTTCTAATAGGACCCTCCAGGATCGTATGTGCTGTACTACACGCACATGTAATCAATATTTTCATTAGTCATTTGGAAGTAAATACAAAATCAGCCCTAATCCAATTTGCAGATGACATCCTCATCAGTCGGGTGGTACCATCAGAATGACAAGGACTGTTCTTCAAAATATGGTAAACTGGGTCTGGAAAAAAATGGGGGAAAAACTAACCTTGAAGGGGTCAATCATATATGTCATGTATATCAAGTATCCCATAAACAGAGACTCACAGAATGACTGGGATTGGAAGGGACCTGAAAGACCATCTCCTTCCACCCCCTGCCATTGGCAGAGACACCTCCCACTAGACTACGTTCCTCAGAGCCCCATCCAGCCTGGCCCGGAACGGGGCATTCACAGTTTTCCATGACAGATCTGTGAACACATGGAGGGAACGCGAGTTTAAGGTACCACAGGGACTTTCTGGGCCTGCTACAACACCTGGCGAAAGTGCTGGGGCTGCGGGTCAAGGGCCTGTGTGCCGGGGCGAGTGGGCACAGACAGCCCGCAGAAAGCTGGGGTCACCTGGGGTGAGGTCACCTGGGGTCAGCACAGGGCCGATTTCGGTACCAGGGTGGGGTTACCTGTACGGCCCAGGACAGCCCGGGAGGCACCACCGACTGACAGAATCAATTCGGCTGCACAAGACCTCTGAGCCGACCGAGCAGCACCTCTGTACGAACACCCCACGGCACTCAGAACCTGTCCGCCCGTCCCTCCATGTCCGTCAGTCCCTCACGGCACTCAGCGCCTGTCCGCCCGTCCCTCCATGTCCGTCAGTCCCTCACGGCACTCAGCGCCTGTCCGCCCGTCCCTCATGTCCGTCAGTCCCTCACGGCACTCAGCGCCTGTCCGCCCGTCCCTCCATGTCCGTCAGTCCTCACGCACTCAGCGCCTGTCCGCCCGTCCCCATGTCCGTCAGTCCCTCACGGCACTCAGCGCCTGTCCGCTCTCCCGTCCCTCGATTCCCGGCTCTCACTCCCTCACGGCACTAACGCCTGTCCGCTCTCCCGTCCCTCGATTCCCGGCCTCACTCCCTCACGGCACTCAGCGCCTGTCCGCTCTCCCGTCCCTCGATTCCCGGCCGTCACTCCCTCACGGCACTCAGCGCCTGTCCGCTCTCCCGTCCCTCGATTCCCGGCCGTCACTCCCTCACGGCACTCAGCGCCTGTCCGCTCTCCCGTCCCTCGATTCCCGGCCTCACTCCCTCACGGCACTCAGCGCCTGTCCGCTCTCCCGTCCCTCGATTCCCGGCTCTCACTCCCTCACGGCACTCAGCGCCTGTCCGCTCTCCCGTCCCTCGATTCCCGGCCGTCACTCCCTCACGGCAGTAGCGCCTGTCGCTCTCCCGTCCTCGATTCCCGGCTCTCACTCCCCCACGGCACTCAGCGCCTGTCCGTCTCCCGTCCCTCGATTCCCGGCCGTCACTCCCCACGGCACTAACGCCTGTCCGCTCTCCCGTCCCTCGATTCCCGGCTCTCACTCCCTCACGGCACTAACGCCTGTCCGCTCTCCCGTCCCTCGATTCCCGGCCGTCACTCCCTCACGGCCCGCTTCCCGCCGGACGAGTCCATCCCGCTCAGGGCTGGGGGGAGGTGCTTTCTGCGCCCGCCCCCCCGCGCCGGGTGGTGCGCGCCGCTGGCCCTGCCCTGCCGGTGCCGAGGAACAGCCACGTCTCCAGCCCGGCGAGGAAGGGGCGGGGCCGCACCGCCCGCGCGCCAGCCGACAGCCAATCGGCGAGCGGACCGGTGAATCATGCGCTCGGCGATTGGCCGGCGCGGCGGTGGAGGAGGGGGAGAGAGCGGCGTGGCTCCGATTGGCCCGGCGGGCTCTGTTGACAAACACCCAGCTACTCCCCGCCCCCGCCGCTGGGCGCGCCAATCAGAAGGAAGCGGCGGGCTGAGCGGCGTGGCGGCGGACCAATGGTGTGCGTGTCCGCCTCGCCGGGGCGGGTGCGCGCGGGGTGCCGGTACGTGGCGGGCGGGCGTGGCGCGGCAGGCAGGGCTGCGCGCGCGGCGGGCGCCCATTCTGTGGCGGCGACAGCGGCGACCGCGGCGACCGCGACAGCGGCGTTCATGTCCTAACGGGTGGCGGCGGCGGGCGAGCCGGGCCCCTCCATGCGGGGGCCGCGGAGCCGCAGCGCTCTGGCCGCCTTCGCGTTGTTGGTGCTGCTGGGGGTGGCGGCGGGCGGCCCGGAGCCGCCGCCGAGCGATGCCGCGGCTGTGGAGGCCGCGTTCGGGCTGGGGGCGGCCGCCGCTCCCGCCGCTCTGCCCGCTGGTTCCGCGGACGTGACAGTGGAGGACGATGAGGGCGGTGTGGCCCCCGCGGCGCCCGCAGAGCAGGAGGCTGAGGGTAGCGCAGAGGCCCGGACCGGCAGCAGGTGAGTGAGGGAAGGCGGCGACTGGGGTGGGGATCAGTGCCTGGGGCTGAAGGAGGGGGGTTCAGTGCCCGGGTGAGGGTCATCCCTGGGGCTGGCTGGGGAGAGTGTCGGTGCCTGGGACTGGGGTTCCTTAGGGGGGTCGGTGTGGGGTGGCTGAGATGGGGTCAGTGCCTGGGGAGGCTGAGAGGCGTCGGGTATCTGTGTCTGGGTCTGGTTAGGCGGAGCATCAGTGATTGGGGTGGGGGTCAGTGTCTGGGACTGTTGAAGAGTGTCTGTGATTGGGGTGGGGGTCAGCGGAGGTGCTGGAGAGGGGGCTCGGGTCCGGTGCGGTGTGCTGGGCGGGGGTCAGTGCCTCGGGGGAGAACGGTGCAGTGTCCGGGGGTGCTGCGGGGGACACGAGTGTGTCTAGGCTGGGAATCATCACTTGTGGGTGTTGGGGAGGGGGCAGTGCGTGGAAAAAGGGCTGCAGTGTCCCGGGGGTCGTGTGCGGGAAGGGACCGTGCAGGAGTGGTTTTGGACGGGAATAGCGCTGGGATGGGTATGGATCGTTGAAGTGGGAAGAGTGGAGGGGAAGAGTTGCTCTGTAGGATCATCGTAGATGGAATGGTGCTTGGGAAAGCGGTGAAATAAGGGTGTCGCAGGCTGGCGCCTGGGGCTGGGCTATGGGACACGTAGGGAAGTGTCCCAGGGCAGGAGGAGAGGTGCAGGGAGGAGGGGTGGAAGAGCTGAGTCCCGGGATGGAGCTGGGGTAGCGCTCCAGGGACGGACGGGCTGGACCGAGCGGGAGGCAGCGACAGCGAGGAGAAGGAACTTCGGGACCTCACCAGCGCTGAGGTGCTTGTTCTTTACGCGGTTGTTCGCAAGGAGAAAGCTGAGTGTCTCAGCTCTTAAACAAACAAGCTGCCCGAGTCACGCTATGTGGCATCTGGCCTGTCTGCTTGCCCTGCTAGTACCGCGACTCGATCCCTTCCTTGCCTTGGTCCCGGGGGGCAGTTCTGTGCCTGCGGGAAGGAGACACTAAAGCATCTCTAAACTCTGCCCAATACCCGCAGCTCACGCTGTCATCGTTTTGTTTTAAAGAAAATGCAGTTCTCTCGCATACTTAATTGTCTGTTCAGCATAGACACTGGGGTGTGCCTGAGGGGAAGCCAAACATGCAAGGCAAATTGATGAACAAGTTTCAGAATATAACACGGGGAAATAAAATACTTAACTGCGTGTGGCAAGAAGCTCCGGGAAAAGGAAGACTTAGATGAATGACTCAAGTGCAGAAATGTTGGTGAGCTGATTCCAGTCTGTTTCTGAATTGGCTGAGAACGATGAGGTGATAAGCCACAGAGTTTGAAGGAAGAACAGCATGACCAAATGCCTGCTATATTTGAAAACATGAAAATGAATAGCTCAAAGCTTGTTCTTAGTATGCCCAAGCATTCACCTAAAACAAGAAACTGGTTGATAACTTGGCACCCTGTTTTTGTGGAGGACAGTCTCACCAGTTAGCAACAGGATCATTCTTTTGTGTCTCAAGTGATCAAAATACCACCTGGTTTATTGCAGTTCTGCTGTATTCAGTTTTTGATAGGACCCTGGTTTATTTAGCCTGGAAAATTTTTAAAAATATATTTTCTGTTTGCCTTCTAGAGCTAAGTAGAATACACTAAAGATGTTCAGTGTAGTAAATTAAGCCTGAGATTAAATGTAGCTGCTCTGTAATTGATTAGTATGTAGGAACAGATTTGCTGTCATCAAATAAAAATAGAATAGCTGCCTGGCCATAGTGTTTGCCTGCGTTTCTTTATTTTGTAATCTGTGTTTCTGAGATCTCCACTCAACTAATTGTTCTTCGGCAATACCCAGACAATATAGAGCTCAATATAATCTGGAAAAAAAAAAGAAGAAAATCAAAACCCCAACTGTCTTTGCTGTAGGCAAATGAATGTAATCATCTTGGGTTTTTTCTTTGTTTTTCTAGAAGAAAACAGGAGGATTAGTGATTTACTATGCTCTTTACATACAAACATGCAGCGTTTGTTGTTGGAATAGCTGCTTAGAGTTCAAGTTTAACAAACAGCCATATTTGCAATGTCCCAATGGAATTCTGAGGGTCGAGGGTTTTAGGTTTGATGATTCTTTTCAACTGAAACAGGAATGGTGGTAAATATACCAAGATGATGATAAGCTCTGCTTTGTTTGTCTAACAAAAACAACTTACTTGAATAAATGCAAAGTTTGGTGCGCTGAAAGGGTATAGGCGAACTAAAGAAGTGTTCCTCCTCTGTCCTGTTCACAACTTCCCGTGCTATCTTAGCCCTTTTGTTTGTAGGTAAATCATACCCTCACTTCTGTATGGTAGAACAGTGCTGTGCTCAGGCCTCCTGATCTCAGAAAGTGGGATGTGTTCATTATGGGATACTAACAAAGGTGTTAAGGCCCAGGACTGGCCTTTTGTCAATATCTGTGGAAGTTTGCAGTAGATATTTTGCATAATTTCAAGGAGAAACATTATCACTGCCCTGGAATAACAAGTTCCTGTCTGTGAGCAAAAGAGGGTAGGAACTAGTAAGAAAACATTTCCATTCAGCAATAGAAGTTGATTTTAGATGCTTGGGGGTCAGGGAGGTGTGTCCAGATGTGCTTTCATAGTGACAAAGTGCAAATAAAATCTAACTGTACAACATTAGCTTGTTCTCTGCCAGCTGCTCCAATTACTGATATCTCTGTATGCTCTGTGAACTGGACCCTTGCTTTAGTCCTGCTGTTGGCCATCTGTAAGGGCCCAGAAGGGATTTTCTTCTCCTCCATCACAATATACTCTGGACCAGCAGCTCAAAGCAAGAAGTGCAGGTCTTCATTTTACATGTTTATTTTTCAGGTGATGTATCCTGAGATTTAAGTGACTGCCTTATTTTGAGTTGTTTCTTTTTTGGTTTGGTCCATGCATGTGGAGACTATTGAATTATGATTTTGTTTTTTGATGATTGGGATTTTTTTTCCTTCTCTTGTATCCCTGTGATGTGATTCACTCCCTGGTATAGTCTGTGATTTACTGTCAATAAGTACTGACACAGCCTTGATGCTGTTTGTTTATATCCACCTCACTTCCTTGGTGTTATAGTTGTGACTTTAGATCTTAGGCTGGGTAATATTTTGTGTTTTCCCTTCTCAGAAGGGAATCTGGTTTGATAGTGTCCTCAGAAAACCTGCGTGTTTCTGGAAGCTGGCTTCTTTGGTCAAGGCAGTCTTTCAGCTTTACCCCAGTCAGGAAGTGATGTTGATTAAACCAGCGATAAAGTGTTATTTTTCAGAGAATAAAAGAGCTTATCAGGCCTAACCAAAATAGAAACTGAGTCAGGAATTCCTTTTGCTTTCAGTTTGTCAATCAGTTTGCCCAAAGACGCATCAAAAATATTGCTTTTTCAGTGTAATGTGGTGGAATAACAGGAATTGTAGCCCTGACATCTTGGACCAGCAAAGGCTGGCAAACAGGTAACTTAAAGGACTCTCTTTATTCTGGAACTGTAGCTGTATTCTGCTCGTGATTCTAAGAATTTGATGTAAGAATTGGCATAATACACTGCAGTAAACCCACAGGGGCATTGCAGGGTGACAAAAAGCAAGTCACCTGTCTGTTTGTTTTTAAGCTCCAAAATATTTTCTTGAAGTAGTTGCCTAAATTGCTTTTATCATAATGTGTTAATTTAGTGCTCGATTAGACTACCTGAGCATCGAAAAGATCTCTTGTCACTACTTCATGCTCCCAGTACACAAAGCTGCAAGCACTGGAATCTCAGAGAAAGGGAAGGGAAAATCTGCCAGTGGGAAAGTGTAACACTAGAGAGAGTCTTGGGCAAAAATTTCAGGTGTTACACCAATTAGAGTTCAAGTGATGGGGTTTTAACTTACTGGAGTCCATCAGAGAAGAGAAGAACAGTGTTAAGACTGTAACTCATAGATAAATAGAGTAAGGAATGAAGGATTTTATCAGAAGAATTAGGAGTTTTAGCTCTTTTTTCCTGGTATGTGGTATTGCTGAAGAGCAGATGAAGTTCGAACCAGAAATTTGGCTATTTAGTTGAAAATGAATAATTTATTAAAAAAGCAGAGAGAAATGGATGTTTTTCTTACATCTGGTTCCAGTTCTAAAGGCAGCCACACCTAAGATTTAGGTATAGCTGGGCTGATTCCGTTCCTCTGTCTCATGGAAGTGTTTGCTCAGTAAGTGAATCAAAGTCCATTCTACAGCTGGGGACAAACCAAGGGGACAAACCCTGAGTGCCACTGCACCCAAGAAAAGCCAGGATTGTTACAGTGTGCAGAAGTGGTTGGTTAAACCAGTTCCCCAAGTATGTGCTGCTGGCACAGAGGATCCCCACGCTTCCCTCCTCTTTCCTAATCACCTAAACTTAAAATTGAGGTGTGGTTACAGCACAATTTGGGTGGCTGGAGGTCAGGGTGAGGTACAGATTCCAAAACTGCAGTCTTGAGTGGCGGTGGAGGGGCTTAAATAGTGAGGTAACTCCTGGGGAAGGCTGAGGTTTGCATGTGGTGGGGAAAGATAATACAGAAATATGAGATACAAAAGAATGAAACATTTGTTACTTGAGGGAGAAGTCAAACAGGAAGAATTAGATAAAGGAAAACAATGGGAGTACATGGGAAGAAAACATTTCACATTGCAGTTTTAGGTTTTATTTTCTCTGCAGTATGGCTGCCAAAATTCCCTTCATTCTAGCTGCATTTCTACCTCTTTTTATAACCTAGTTGTCAGGAGGATCAATATAAAATTTAAGTAGACCCACTTGGAATAATACTTTTTTTATGCAATGCTAGAGGGTTTCAGATAAATTGCTTACCATAAAGCAAACAGATTGTGTTAAAATATGTGTCCAAGGCCTTTAGCGTGCGAAGACTTGTTTACAGTACTTGAAAATAGTCAATCTCCTGCAATATGGTTTATTATTAACCTAGTCTTTGTTTCTGTACAGTTGGAAAAAGTGTTTGTAATCAGCTTATAAAAATTACGTCTTCTACTGTGCAAATATTTGCACAATTGGTATTTTTCTTAAACTTAGTTTTTGGAGGAATGTGATGCTTGGCCACCTTCAGCTGCTATGGCATTTTTAGAACAGGTTAAAGATATCTTTATTTTTCTATTTATCAGCAGTGTAGTGCTATAAGCATTATAAAATTATATAAATTCTGTGGGTTACTTTACCATGTAAAATGGCCGTGTTTTACCTGATCTTTGTTAGAGGTGATGTAATGAGCCACTCCCCCTGAACATGTTTTTAGATCATGATTTCAGGTTTTCCCTCCTTAAAGCAAACTAATAACCCCCATCATTTCCTCCCTAAATTCCGTGTTACTACAACATTAACTTTGGACAAGTGAATATATTTGGCCTGAGTTCTACACAATAATTTATTGTCCCTTTTTGTTTAAAGAAAAGATTAATATTCATGTCTCTGTGTGCACTACCGGCCCCCTGCCCTTTCACCCTCACTTGAAACTGGTTAATCTCCCCATCAGTTTATTTGCACAGTTCCTTATTCTTATTGAAACCAGTGTCTATAAAGGTCCTTCTGGGTCACTGGATCCAGCCCCCCTCAGTGCAAGCAGCCTGTTATGTGATCAGGTTCTACTCCCTGTACTCCCGCTGCCTTTGAAGACTGGTGAGCTGCTGCAAGCCAAACTGACAACACAATCCCAGCTTTTTCAAGTCAGAGAGAAGCAATCTTCAAGGAAAAAAAAAAAAAGGCCCTTCAGAAATGCCTTGTCAGTGCTTTGTCTCTGATGTGTTGTTTATTTTGTTAGTTTGTTTATTTTAATGCGGGAGCTCTAGCCCAACCAGAAATGCTTATTCTAATTGTACAGCTCTGAAAGAAACAAGATTTACTGAAATTGAGGAGCTTCAGGCACTGTAGAAAGCAGCCAGCCTGCCATGGCCCTGCATCCCCAGATATCAGGCTGCTTAAAGCCTAAGCTGCAAAACCCAGCTTTGTTGCTTTGTGGTCTGCAGGCATTGGAGGTTGGTTGTAGTGCCCTGTGTGTGCCTTTGGAGGGACTTGTTTTATTCCGAGACTTAGGAAATATCCCAGAAGTTCGATGTTTCATCCAAAATCATTGAAAACTGAGTTACAACTGATCGGCTGGGTTAATATTTTCATGTCTAGGTTATTTTGAAGGAATGTATTAAAGATCAGTTTGGAAGGGACTGGAAGAAGTGGGATCCATAGTGTTTGTATAAATATCTCCAAAAATGATGTCATTCAGTATTGTAGCAGTAACATCTGCATGCAAGAGCAAAAAGTTAACTGCCTTCCCCTGAATCTGAACTCTTACCACATGGGAAATCAGTTCATTACATCCAGCCAGAGACTCCAGCTCTGCTGCTCTAGTCTTAGTCTGGGTAGAGTTACCCAGGTGAATTGCTATTCTGCAGAGTATAGAGACTTAAGGGTTGGAGTTGGATTGTTCTGAGTGTAAAAGGCAGCTAGTAGGTGAAGTCCACCCTGCTGTAGTTTTGACTGTGAATGTTTCCAACTTACAGATCTCTGGTAATTATCAGCACTTTGGATGGACGAATTGCTGCACTGGATCCAGAAAACAGTGGGAGAAAACAGTGGGATCTGGATGTGGGATCAGGTTCTCTTGTGTCTTCCAGCCTCAGTAAACCAGAGGTAAGGCTTAATTTCTTTCCTGACTGAATCTTTAAAAATGGAGTTGTCTGTAATAAAAGGAATGCAGCTGCCTCCCTGTTTGGTAGATGTTAAATAATGGAGCGAGCACCTACAAAACTTTGTCAGTACCATTCTCAAACTTTTTAAATTTTTTGTGTGCTTACATCATGTTGCTGTTTCAAACTGGAATGTGTCAGCATTTCAGCCTTAGGATTGATGTATTTGATAACTATCAAACTAGATGATGTAACCGAGTTGGGGAATTGTGTGTAATTGCTGAATGAAAACAAGTTACTTGTAATTTCAAGCAAATGAAGGGATCATCTGCTTTGTATTACTAGACTATGTCTTGGCAAGTACTGAATTTTTTTTCCCTCAAGAAAAGCAAAAGTCCTTGTGACTTAATAAATGAACAAAGGATTGTTTTGGGTGTTTTATACCAGATAAGCAGGCTGCCTGTGAAATAGAATGTGTTAGCAATTAAACAGAGTGCTGAAGGTCACCCTGAAATACTTGCATCACTTCTTGCTGATGAACTGTAAGAAGAAAATCTAGAGTTCAGTTTCTTTCTTGGTGCTGTTGGCCATCATCAGTTTCAATAATCTAGGCTAAAATTTACAAGGAAGTTTTTTTCCCTTTTTTTCTTTTCTTGCACTGGGGGGATCTCTGATTCATTCTCTCCTAAAATTAGGAGGAAGAAAAACACCAACAAAGGGGTAATTTGTGATGATAGCACACCACAGAAGTACACAGTCCTTCCCTGTCAGGATTTGATGACTAGTCCTGTATCATGCTTTGCACAATGAGCATCAGAGAATGAAAGTTGAGTTTGGGATTATTCAGACTGCATGACTTTCTTGCTGTGGTTCTTTGTTGCTGTCTGTGGACATGACCTCTGTGTAAAGAAGTCAAAGGAAAGATGTGGTCTGTTGCTGTGGTAGTGTAAGTAGGACAGCTGCTAAAGAGTGTCTCAGGTTGCAGAAGTAATGTGAATGTTTACTCACATTCCTTTGTTTCTGAGAGAGGATTATATTTATGGATGCAGCTTTGTGAGATTTGTTCAGGTGTATTTTTGTGGTTTAGGAAAAAAACTGTAGGAAAGAAGAACTTTACCCCCAAAGTACGTTTAAGAGCAGAATTGAAAAGAGTACAAAAGAGAGAACTGGAGAG
The DNA here is from genome assembly GCA_032173965.1 of Sitta carolinensis. Classification (NCBI taxonomy): domain Eukaryota; kingdom Metazoa; phylum Chordata; class Aves; order Passeriformes; family Sittidae; genus Sitta; species Sitta carolinensis. The sequence continues at coordinate 55,330,849 of CM063285.1, read as the reverse complement.
AGAACTGTAAAGAGCTCTGAGGGGGAAGGTGTCAGTCATAGTAAGATCCTTCACAAATGTTCTCAGTAGTACATACCTAAAATACTGGTCTGTTACCTGTTGCTGCAAATAGTTTCTGATGACCACCTGAAAATAGAACCAGTGATTATGAAAAGCACACATTTGAAATCCATGCAAATATAAACTTTATTGTTTTTCAGCAAGTTAAGTCACAAGACCAGGTTTTTAGATATTTTGGGACTGCAAGCATTTCCAGTGATAGAAGTGTTTATGCAAATATAGATTTTGTCACTCAACTGTCTGTCCAGAGTTTTGATATTTTTCCAATGTGGTATGACTGTAGAAATGAAAGGTTGGGTTTTAGACAACAAAAATTGTAGTTAGTCCATGTGATATTTAATTCCCTTCTTTCATTACATGTCAGTAGGTTGTGGCAGTCATAGAAATGCATTTTTAAAGAGCATTTGTTATGGATAGAGCAAGTTAGACTTTCAGATTGGCTTTCAGATTGTTTCGTTTCTACAGCCGTGGCCAAAGACACTGAGGGATTTTGGCAGTTAAGATGCAGAGCCTATAAGAACTAATTTTGGAAGGAAAAGGTCATTCTGGCCTTTTAGAAGCTGTTAAACGTTATGAATATGGGCCTTTTTAGACTTCTTACTGTCATGTAAACAAATGCTGTTAAGACAGAATTTAACAAGAAACATGATGAAAAGTGATGAATACTCGGAATAAACTGCATTTAAATATTTAAATGTTTAATCTGCTGTCAGTAATCAGCTGAAAGACTTCATGCAGTGAATCTAGATACTTACTTAAGTGAGTAATTCACTTCATTAAAATTGCCGGGAAAATTCTGGTTTTGGTCAAAATACTGCTGTGGGCATGCGACCTGTTGAGTTTTATTCTCTCAGTTGAGTCTTGAGGCTCTTCCTTCCTCTTCCAGCATTTTTGAAGTAACAAAGGTTTCTGTGCTAGCAACCACAATATTCATCATAAAGGAGTAACATTATGTAAGCTGTTAAATTATATCTTCTTGCAAGAAATGGCAAATTAGAAACTTTGTGTTGTTTCAGAGCCAGGAAAGTCTGCTGGGTCTTAATTTGTTTTGATGAGGGGTTTTAACTATCTCAAGTGCAAGTATGATGAACTGTAGTTGCAAGTCCTGGTGCAAAAGCATGAATTTAATTTCCAAGTGCCTTTTAAGAATTGACGTTAGATCTTCAAACTTTTAGTGTTTAACAGAACTGTAGTTAACTTCCTTTGCCTAACTGTAAAATGTCAACCTGGCTGTCTGGAGCTCGTGTGTTAATTAGGAAAGTGAGGCAGTGAAATTTCAAATGTTCCAGCAGCTCTGTCAAACGCTTCAGATCTTGAAACTACTGCTTAAGACACTGACAAGTGAGATGTTCATCATTTGTCATGTGAACAGATCAATTAGAAAGGAAAGGCTGCTGAAGTATTAATTGTGTGTCTGGGTAACTAAAATGCTAAAATTCTCTCCTTGGCTCTAAGCTCCACATAAACAAATCATGGTCAGGGTGCCAGTGTTGAAATGTTGACTCTGCAGTTCAGGCTTGTGTGTGAGAATTTAAAAGCTCTGTTTCCCTATCCATTGTTTTAAAATGGAAAACCTTTCTCTATAAACCCTGGTTACAGCTCCAAGTTTTCCTGTTACCTGCGCATAAAGATTGCCTGATGAAGTTCACAGTAAAGTCATTGAATCACAGCGAGCTTAATTTTAATAAAAACACTTTGCTCTTTAAAATTTTGGTTTGTAATTAATACACTGTCCATACTTAGAAACAAATACTTTGGGGAGAAGCAGCGTGTTGAAATAATGATGCTTAATTATAGTGAAAGTGGAGAGCTGCTTCAGAAGCAATGGGAAAGGTTCAGAGCACATCATTTGGTGATGAGGATGGTTCCTTCTTTTACCTACAAGCTTTATACTAAATTACTTAATGGGCACCAGTCAGAGTTGTTTCAGTGCTCTGGGCAGAGGCTACACTGGGATGGACTCGATAAAAGTACCTGGTAGGCTTGGGCTGTTACAGACTAATCCCTAAGTAAGCGTCTTATTTCCTTATTTGAGACATTGAAGATCATGGGATGAAATCAGTTTCAGCTCACAAGGCTGACATTTATAGCAGTCAGAGTAAACATACTATTCCATCCTGGAAAAATGGAATAATATGATTATGCCATGTCATCAAATCTGTCAACATTCTTATTCCAATAAAGACTCTCATGACCTTTGTATTGCACTGCTTGTATGTACATATCCATATATATATAAATAAACATAAATATCTCTTTTTATTGTGATAGCCACATAAAATCAACTCTTCTGCAAACTTAGACATCTGTGTCATCTTTTTTGGACATAGAATTGGCATATTTTTATGGAATAGCCTAATACTACATTTTTTTTCTCCAGAGAAATATGGAGAGGTGAAGAAGTTTTATCTGAAAACTCACTGCATTGTTGGTGAAACGAACACATAGAGACTTTGAGCAGATTGTTCCTTTTTGCTTAGAGCAGTGAGTTGGAAAATTATTTTGAAATCTTAGAAAACTCTACTAGTGACTGGATTTAATGTATGGTATGAGTGTATCTTCTTTCTTTTTCCTTCCCTTTATCTGCATCATAGACCCTTCCAAATTTTCAGCACTTTGGTTTCCCAGAAGAAACAGAGAATTCTGCTGTAAGTGTCCAGACACCTGGGACTCATTCTGAGCTGCTGACTTGCCTGCACTTTACTGTGCTTTGGATAAGGCAACCTCTGTGCACAAACAAGCCAGAGAAGAGCCCAAATCTGTCTTGGGTTGCTTTGGGAACACAGGAGGAAACTCAGCAATTCCCATCCCTTGACATCTTACACTCTGGAATAGAAGGAAATGCAAAATCCACATTGAAATGGGTCAGGGCAAGGCAAGAGGTCAGAATGCCTTTGAGGGGCCTGAATTGTGAATTCTGTTATGTGCCCTCCCAGAGGTTCAGGGAGGCTAATTAATTTAACAGCGTTTGTGAAAGAATTAGGAAAGTTTCACCCAGCACTTACAGCACTGCTGCAGCAGCGTTTTATTAGTTTGAAAAAGACTTACATGTTTGTTTGGTTCATGGCTTTCTATTATAGTTATTTTTCGGTTGAGTCACTGTCTGTAAATATCATCCAAGAAAAAGCTGATTGTGTTTGTCTTGGATATGGGTGGGGAACACTTAAGGCTGTCAGACACTTAAGTGTTTTCACTGAAAAGGTTATTATAGCAGCTGTTAAATGCAGTGATGAATATTAAGAATTTATATTAATCCTGCATAAAATTGTTCAGACTCTGCTAACATTCACTGGCCAAACAAAAAAGATTATTTTCAAACTACACAGACATTCTGAGAAAATGTCTTTGTTCTGAATTCTGCTTAAAAATGAATGCCTCTGTCTAGTTGACTGTTAGTAATTTTAATCTTGGGTTCATCTTAAAACATCTGGAATGGGACAGGCCAGCAACAGAGACAATCTTTCCCATTTAGCACTTGGAAGAGTCTCCATGCACCACCCAGGCAGCTTGCAGGAGAATCAGACTTTCAAAGAATAGCAAATTGGTTCACTGAGGTGTTTGAGTGTGTACAAAAGGCTTTTAAAGGAGTTTTACTCAACAAAGAATAAATTTTTTAAAATATCTATTCATGCAGTAAAATTACTTTCCAGCTGTAATATGTTCTGAGCAGATGTAAAGCATTGAATTGCCAATCTTTTCAAGCAGGTAAAGTGTAAATCAGTGGTTATTGAGCTGACAAAACTAGGGAAAATGTAGGTAAACTGATATAATTTTGGTTGTCTGAAAGAGTATTCTAGTGTCCTGTAGTGACCTTTATTTTTGTGTACTGCTGAGATATGTGGAACCACCAGATGCTGAGATAGTTGGAGGTGTCTTTCCTGTAGTGAAAGACTGGCACATCAGCTGGTTCTCAGTCACACAGGTCTTCTGTAATAGACGTGAAATTAAACTGTGCTAAATGAAATACAAGATGTGGGGATTGATAATTTTGTTGTTGAAGGTTGGAGATGACCCGTTTAAAACTGAGAAAACTGTGTACTAAGATATCCCGTGACAGGTTATCAGCTGCCATCTCCATTCCACTGCAGGGGAAGGAAATGTGATTCTGTGTTGCCTGCGGGTAGAGAGAGACAGATGAGTGTCTTAAATGGTCCTGGAAAAGCTCATAATGAATAAGAAGTGAGTGTCCAGAATTGTACTTCAAAGGAAGATAAATTCTAATTGCAATTGAGGCAGAGAAGGCTTATTAGGGCTATCAAGGGGAGTGGAGCCTGTGTTTTATGGAAGAGAATGGATGTGACTACTCTGTTACTCCATGGATGTGTTAGCACTCCTGATGGCACAAATGGTTTCTTTTCAATTCTGTTGCTGGAAACACACACGTGTGCATGAAGAAATGACAGGCTTGGGAAACTTCACTCAGAGACCTGTGGATTTCCGACTACAGATTTTTGTTGCTTTTGTGGAGAAACTCTAACGTAATTTATAATTCTCCTGAAAATAAACTTCTAATGCTGTTTAGTGGACAAAATGTCATCAGCAAAAGACTGATTGCTTTAAAGCACCCTGACAGCTGGAAGCTGTGCTTTTATAGGAATCACAACCAAGTTTTTTAGTGGGAAATGGTAAACTTGAGGAAAAGGAAAATTGCTGACTTCTGCCTGAGCTGAGTTGGTTGTTAGTGTGATGCAGCACCATCATACCATAATCACAAGCAGGGCTGTTGCTTAGGCAAGCGGTGTTACGTATCTATCGGAACTGCACATCTTCAATCCTCTTAGTTTGGTGTCCTGTTCAATTAAAAAACCCAGAAGACTTCCTGCTTCCTGTAGCTGCAGCTCGGAGGCTGCCCTGCTGACACTGGTGGTTAGCAGCGGTACGGCCCGAGGAAGAGCTGACACGTGTCCTTTCACTGTGCTTTAAGGACGTTTTGGAGGATGACAGCTTCCGTTAAGGGACACGTGAGCAGCTACAGAGCAGGATATTGTGGCAGGCTGTTGGGAGCTTGTGCGATACCAGAGCTCTCCAGACCAGTCTGTGGGTGATGCTCTGCCTTGAGCAAAGCCAGCAAATTTCTCAGAGTCACTCTGTGTACGACCAGCTTTCATCTCATACTCACAGCCATAGTCAAAATGCTCCAAATATTGGAAAGGCTTTTTACCAAAAAAATTGGGGTTTTATTCTCTTTATAGTAGAATAACAGAATGGTTTAGGTTGGGATACACCTCTAAGATTACAGAATTACAGAGTCCAAGTGTTAACCCTGCACTGCCAAGGTCACCACTAAACCACATCCTTAAGTGGCACATCCACAAGGCTTTTACATCTCCCCAGGGATGGTGACTCCACCACTGCCCTGGGCAGCCCGTTCCAACGCTTCACCATTTTTTCAGTGAAGAAAGTTTTCCTTACAGCCAATTTAAACCTTCCCTGATGGAACTTGAGCCCATTCATTCTTGTCCTACTGCTTGTTTCTTGGGAAAAGGTTGACTCCTCTCACCTGGCTAAAACTTCTGTTAAGGTGTAGAGAGTGACAAGGTCTTCCCTGAGCCTCCTTTTTTTTCCAGGCTGACTAACTGCAGCTCTCTCAGCCGTTTCTTGCAAGTCTTGTGATTTGGACCCTTCACCTCCTGGGTCGAGATAAGGGTAGGAAGAGAGCTTGTAATTTAATTGTGTATGGCCCACTGCACGATTTGTATTGGCTGTTTAGCAGTTCTGGTGTTTACAGATAGTAAAATGGATCAATTCTAGTACCCAGACAAATACCAGTTCCAGGTAATGGATAACTGTAGAAAGTTGGAATTCAGCTGCCCAATACACAAAAAATTAATTTATTTTGCCCTAGAGCCTTTTTTAACTTTGAGGCTGTATCTTTAGCTATATAAAGAAGGGCCCATTTCAAGGGTTAAGCACTTTAGACAGTTTAGCAAATCATTCCTCTAGCAGCACAGCCACTGACATCTCATTTCCGAATTTCTTCTGGACTTTGTGCTCCATAAGGAGGTAGCTATTAATCTTTGTCAGACTCACTGCATGTTTTGTGCGCTCTTTCTTTGCATCCTTGAAAGAGGAGACTGTGATTTGCCATGTTCTGTTCTCCTCCTGTATCAGGCTCTTTTCCTGTAGGAGTTGCTCTGTGACTTAGTTTTTCACATGGACTCTGTGTCCTTATCTGCAAAACCGTCCTGTCCATGCAGGGCCAGGGGAAGCAACACACGGGGTCCAGCAGAGATCAGTTTGAATCCTGGTCTCCTGAAGGGCCATGAGCTTCTGCTATTGCTCCTTCTTGGATGCCAAGTGCCCACCAAAGTCACTCTGTCATGTCCCTCCTCAGATGGACAGAGGAGAGAAAGATCTATTGAAAAGGCTCATGGGTCAGGATAAGGGCAGGGAGAGATCATTCACCAGGCACAGTCATGGGCAAAGCAAACTCGACTAGGGAAACCAGTTTTATTACCAATAAAACCAGAGTAAGATAAGGAGAAATAAAACCAAATCTGAAGAACACCTCCCCCACCCCTCCCTTCTTCCCAGGCTTAACTTCACCCTGGTTTTCTCTCCCTCCACCCCAGAGTGACTTAGGGGGATGGGGTGTGGAGATAGCAGTAAGTTCATTTTCTCTGCCACTTCTTCATCCTCAGGGGAGGACCCCTCACACTTTTCCCCTGCTCCAGCGTGGGGTTCTTCCCACCCCTGTAGCCCCCCACTACCAAAGCCTTGCACACAAACAGAATACAAGTACCAGTTTTGCCATGGTGGCTGATGAATTTCTGTGTAGGGCTTGTTTCTGGAAAGGGAAGGCTTTGGGTAGTTTTTTTCCCCACTAATGCACTCCCTTATGTGCTGTTGGTTTCAAGGAGCTCAGTGATGGGCTCAGTAGCAGCAGCACTGGTTTGTCTCAGAAAGCACTGCTCTTAAGTTTCAGAAGACTTGCAGTCTTATTAATAAAACTTGCCATGTAAAAGAGGGGGATGGAATAATGTCAAAATAAAGTCTTTCTTAAAGCACCGTGCAGTTGGGTTTTTTATTATTATTAAGGAGAACAGTTTTTAAAAGTCTGTTACCATGGCAGCAGAGCAGGCTGGCATCTCTGTATCTCAAAACCCCAAGTCTTGTTTGACTATGATTAAAGTAACGGTGGTATTTCAGTTTGCTTGTCTTCAGAGGAAGGGTCTCTGTGATTGCACAGCAAACAGTATTGAGTTCCTGATCTCTTTTGAAGCTGGGGTGGTCTAGTTAGCACGCTGCAGTTCCTCGGATTTCCTGTTTGGCTCTTCAGGGGAGGCCAGAGCAGGAATAATTCTTTTAAGGGCAAACTCCAGTTGAAAAAGGTACTGTGCCCCTGATGCTGGAGAGTACAAGTCTCAAACTGCTGTGCTGCTGTCATCTGTTGCTTTTTACACTGTGTAAAAGACAGTTTTGTCCATACCCTGGTGCTTACACCTGATCAGATTTTAAGATCTAAGTGTAGAATCGTGACAGAGATACCAGCTCTAGTTTATTAAAGTTGTCTGGAGGATGTTGCAGGTGTTGCTTTGAAGAGAGAGAAGAAAGGAGTTTTGAAATGAGTTCTCTAGTACTCATCCAGGCACAGGGTTACAGCATCACTTCACACACTCATCATACAGAAAATACAGGCCCACAAAAGTTGAATTTATTACTCTTTTCCATGTATTTAGAAACTAACCAGCTTGTCAAGTATGGGGAATGATGGGAGAAGAAAGACCATAATAGATATAAACTTGTGTCATCAGGTAGTTAATGTGGGCAGGAGTCAGGGCCCAGCTTTGGTCACTTGCTAGATGCTGTGAACTGAGCTGTACAGCCTGATGGTAAAAATCAGCCTGAGCTTTGAGAAACATGCGCTCACTGTTGCTGTGCAGACCTGGTGTGCTCTCTCAGGCTGTCACACCCCAGCTGAGATGAAACCTATTTGCATGGCTTCTGTGATGTGCCGCCCTGGCCCTGGCTGGCTCTCACCCCTGCAGAGGAGGAAGGCCACCTCATCCCCCCTGTAAACAGCTCAATAAAATTCTGCTCTCTGATGTCCAGGTGCAGCCTTTCTCACAGTCCTGGTCTCAGAGATGGTTTGGGCATGTTCAGTGCTTAACAGGCACAGGAGGTGGTCAGGACAGGTATGCACTTTGTAAACAAGTGCAGTGCTAAGATCAGAAGTAATGATACTCACAAGAAGGAAAAATTTTCTAGACAAACAACAGCTTGTCTGTTGGTATTTCCTGCCTCAGCTTCCTCATTGCCCTTGAACATGTCTCAGGTTGTTTTACTGATGTAAAATCATGGACTTCCCTTCACAGTCTGTTTTCTTTTTCCTGGCTGGTTGAACAGCCCTGTATGTTTTGAAGAAAACTTCGCTCTTTTACCAGTGCTTTAGGCAGTGGAATAGCTGAACACCCTCCATTTTAAAAAAGCTTGTGCTTGTGTCTGGGTCTTTGTTCTCTTAAGGAGGTGGGGATGTTGTGGGCCTTGCAGAAGTTTGAAGACTCTGGTTGGCCCCTTCATCCCAGCGTGCTGCTGTTTGATTAGGGTTTGCCTGTTAGTAATAGTACACTGTCATCCTTGTAGTGCCCTGTGCTTCAGGATTTCTGCAGGTAGCTGGAGGGAAAACAGATGAATCAGCATCCTGAAATCTAAGGTGAAGAGGAGAAATAACCTTTTCTGTTGGAAGGAAGTCATAAACACATGGCTCTGTGCTAATGACCTTCCTGCATGCATAACAAAAAAGAGCAGACAATAAATTAGTTCCAGACCAGCCCTAACCAGGGACATCTCAAAAATTTTGTGTATGTATATCTATATTACCTGATAAATCTGTAAACATTTACAGTAGGGATACTTGTGTTACTGCTTGTCTATGGGTTTGTGTTTTTAATTTGTTTGTTTGTTTTTTTAATGTGGAACATACCAGCTTGCTTTCACTTTCCCAGATTTCTTTGTGCAGACTCTTGTTTCTACCCTTCATAATAAAGCTGCCATATGTGACTTTTAATATGTTGCCTAGATTAATTTTAAAGAGGCTCAAAAGACATAGTTCTCAGTGAGAAGTAGTTCTCTTAAGAGCAAGCTTGATGTTGGCTTTGATCCTGTTTGTTACAGTGATCCTATTGTAGGGATAATAACATGGGGGGAAAAAACCTGCTACCCTTATAATTTAAGATCTTGTAGGTTGGTCTTAGTTAATTAGTAACTGGAATGAAGCTCTTGCAGCTTATAGTAACAGTAAGATTTGAACACTACAAGCTGAAGTGTTAGAAAAACATAAAGACATAAAATCCTATTTTAAGGAAAATATTTCACTTGTGCGTGGTTATTTCCTTGGAGTTAGTAGATAATCCAGCCCATCTGTAAACAATAATATTGACTGTTTTGGCACCAGACTTGGCTCAGATGTGTCTGCACGTGAGCAGGCTTGATTTTTGTTTCAGACGATAAAGAGCGATAGGAAGGGGGTAGAATGTCACGCTTGCTGTTAAACAGCTCCTGGAAGCTTTAGTACTTTAGCTTGTTTTGATCTCTGTTTACACCATTTTTCTTTTCTTTCTTTTTCTCTTCTCTCCACCGCTATAAATCAGCGGCTTCCTGCGCCGATCAACCTGCCGTGGCACCTGGCGTACGGTGCCCTCCTTTCCAGTAAAGAGTCTAGACAGCAAATTCCCTGGAAGCGTATGCCATGCCGGATCGTTATGCCTTTTTGCTTTTTTGTGGAGGCTTTTCAGAAACTGCATTACCTCACCCGTCGGCCTGGAGATTGCTCAGCCCGCGCCGCTGATAGGGCTGCAGAGCCCCGCGCAGAGCCAATGGAGAACTTGGGCTGCAAACTCTTAATGAGCAAAAGAGCAGCGGCTCGTTTAGGGCTCCCGAGTTAATGTGGGGGCTTTTTTTTAAGTGTTACTTCTGAAAGACAAGCCACTTAACAATTATGTGCCATATTGCTGACCAGTGAAGCTGAACAAATAGCTATTTACATTGACAGATCAGAGGAATGTGTAAGTGCATCGTGGTAACCTACATTTTCAGTGCCAAGAGATTTGCAGCTGACTGCCTGGGTGACTCACTCCTTGGATTAGGAGATGAGGTAATGCTTTTGAGATACAGGGTGATGTCATTCCTTTACCTGAGCTGCATGCCGATGCTAGTTGCTAGTACTTTCAAGGAAAGTCCCTTTTCTGCTTCTGATCTACTAGAGAATGAGCTGCATAATTCAGATTGTTGTTGTTATTAATGCCCTTCTAAAGCCTCTGGCTGAACTGCTCTTTTGAAAACAGATGTCACCGCGAGTGCCCACAAATGCCTTTTGTTACACACGGATGTGGGTACTTGCAAGTGGCACATTGCATACCTGCCCCATTCTTCAAATAAAGCTATTTTGTTACCTTCTGGTGCAAGGTGCTGTCTCTTGTCAGCACCGTGTCATGTAATTCATTTATAGATAGAGTAATTTTAAAAGAAGTGTTTCTTCCCCCTGTTCTGTTTTTGTAGTGATGGTTAGTAACCCAAATGTCTCACTTGTACTTAGAGTCAGTTTAACCTTATCCACTCCTGCTCTGGCATTGTCCTTCACTGCAGCAGCTCTTCCTGCTGCCTGTGCTCCCTTTCCTGATGTGCTCATGGGCAGCAGCTGTGTCTTTTCACAGCTTTTCCCTGCCAATGTCACCCAGGGTGTGCTGCTCCTGTGGGTGCCCTCAAGGTTGGGAGCATGGACAGGTGATCAGCAGAGCTGACCAACAGTGTCATCTGTCTGTCCTCTGCAGTTTATGGGGACAGAGGTTTTAACAGTTGAGCAGGCAGAGAGCCACTGTCAGGGAATTTTCAAAGCCATAACCTGATTTAATCCATATATTGGGAGTATACAGATGTGTGTTGCTGAGTCAGCTTCATGCATCTTGAAAATTCTGGTGTAGTTCCTAGAAATGGCCAATGTGTGTGTGTTGTTTGCTGGTGGAAAATTTCCTACTCTTGAGTTTTGGGACAAGGGAGGCACTTAAGGTGGGTGACATGTGTCATGCTGTCCCCAGAGTGTGTGGTAGCCCACTGAGAGTCTTCCTTGCCCAGCAGCAATTCCTGGGCAGTTTGCCCCACTGCTCCATTCTTCACAAGCCATGGCATGGTCTCCAGCCCTTGGAGCAGAGTATCTCATAGTGGCATAGGCCTTCAGACTACTTGCATGTGTATGGATCATGTGCAGATCCATTCAGAGGATTTGTTAATGCAGACTAACAGCTGCACAGGCTAAAAGTTGTCATCAGAATTATTATAGGCTTCTGAAAGAATCTGTTACAGAAACATTTTGTGGTATTACTCCTCTGTTGAATGTTTTAACAAGCTACTTCCATCATGGTTACAGCTGCAATTTTGGCACTGGCATTTTGGTTTTAAAAAGGTGTTTTCCAAATCTTCCCAGTCTTTTGTTTCTCAAGACCACAAGGTTGCTCTTGAATATGAATGTTTATATAGACCTTATTTGTTTGCTTTATTTATCCACCGATCAGGTGATCTCTCCAAATCACACCCCCCACTCCCCTGGAATATTTGCTTTTTTGTTGGTTTATTTCTCTGTGTGTGTATAGGGCTGTGTGTGTTTATTTTTCCTCACCAATAGTAGGCCATAATGCAACATGTCTGTGTCACATGCAGTGTCTTTTCCAGGATGTTTGGCCTTTATTGCCATAAGGTAAATATCTGAGAGGGAAAGAACACACCTAGTTTTGCTTTGTAATGAGCTTCACAGCTAATCTCAGGGGTTTATTTTTATCATCTCTTCAATTACACATTGTGCTCCTGAGAGGAGTTTTTATTTCAGTTGTCTGTCATCATGAGGCTTTTCAAAGCTGGAAAGCATCAGTGTTGGATCCTTTAGGAATCTTAAATACTAGCAGTGTGGAGAAACTCACCTGAATTTGCTCTTTAAATGAGGTGTGTTGAACAGTGTATGAGGAGATATTAGTCCTGACATGCACACATCTACAACATCTGTCTTTCCCTCTCTGTTCAGGTGAATCCCAACTTTGCTTAATGCTGTTTGCTCGACTCTGACCCACTTAGAGGAACAAAACTCTACTTGTATGGTTATATGGAATTTGAGTTGTGTAGAAAGTGGTTTCAGATCCTCACAGTGGCTGCAGAAATAATAACAAGAAGTCTTCTGCGTCTTTTGTACCACTTTGTAATACATATCTGTACCCTGCAGTCTGAGCAGGAGTATTTTTTTTCCAAGGGACAAATACACATGCATCAGAAGCAGTCTTTAATTTGTAATGTGTCAAGTATCCGATTTAATGTAATTATGTTGTAGGGTACTGCCCAAATGGACAGAGGTTCTGAAAAAGCACTAAAACCTCCTATGTTAATCCATATCCTCAGAAGCTAAGATTATGTGGATTACAGTTTCTCACTGTTCTTGATGGGCACAGCCACAGTGGCTCCACAGCATTAGTTATGGTCCATCATGCTGATAATGAGTTTCTTAATAAGTCCCTTAGTACTCACTGACAATGACTCATACTTCCGAACTAGGGTCTCCTTGAAAATCTCTGTGTAATGGATGAAATATTGTATCCCAGTGAAGATTTTTTCTTACTTGTGTGTTTAGGGGAAAGCCGGGCAATTTTTAAAGGAACAGTGTGCTTAAAGATAAGAAATTCTGAGGAGAAGTCAGATTTAACAATCTGGAGAGGCAAAGGTAAAATGTGAGCTCTGATCTCAGTGATAGTTGCTGTCTGCTGTACAGAAAGTTGGATATTCTGGAATAGACATTAATCGTGAAAACAGCCTCAGTTGTACTTTTAAAATTAGTCTATCTTGAAACTGTCACAAATAATCTGCAAAACTTTGCACTTTAACCAGTGCCTGTTTCTTGGAGAATGCTTCAACCCATATCATATTTTCTGCAGTTTTGGATGAAACCTGTCAACTCATTGAGCTTTCAAATGTTTTGAAGAAGTGTCACACACTGAACTGTTTTTTAACTAAGAATAGTGAAATATGGATTTGTTTGAATGCCTGGAAGTTTTCTGTCTTCAGTATAACTTTGAAAAATAGGACTCTGAGCTACAAAACCATTGGGTTTTATACTGGAGCATAATGCCCTGGACTTGCTCATACAACGTTTCCGTTGCCATTTGTGGTCTGTGTGTTTTGATAAAATTATGATTAAATTATAGCTAAACCTTGAATGAATTATTTTAGGTGTTTGGAAACAAGATGATTATCCCTTCCTTGGATGGGGACCTCTTCCAGTGGGATCGGGATCGGGAGAGCATGGAAGCTGTTCCTTTCACGGTTGAATCTCTTCTTGAGTCATCCTACAAATTCGGCGAGGACGTTGTCTTGGTTGGGGGAAAGTCTTTGACCACCTATGGGCTGAGCTCCTATTCAGGGAAGGTAAGAGCCTGAAAAGGTGTTTCGTGTCTGTGTGCTTCGAGCTCTGCCTTGCAAACAGGGAACTCCTGAGGTTTAAACTGCCGTGCAGCTCAGGTGTTTAACTGCAGGGCACAGAAGGGCAGAGCCTGAGCTCGGTGGGCTCCAGTGGGTAGCAAGGCACTGCAGTCTCCTCCTGCCTGGGAGCTCCTGCTCTGCCCCCTGTGCTGGCTTTAACCCTTGTCTCACAATTTGCTAACCCAAGCAGAGCACTGTTCACTTTGTACTGGACTGGTTTTGTGCTGCCTTAGCTGTAGCGGGGGATCAGGGAGTGCCAGAGCCAGCACAAGGGAAGGGGCAGGAGATTTGTCCCCAGGGTGTAGTGAGAGGGTAAGAGGGATGACCCCTTTCTGTGGGAGGAGTTCAGCTTTATCATCTGGCTCTGCTTGAAGTACTTTGCAGATCAGCTCACTGTGTATCAGTTAACGCTTTAGGTGGCGCCTTTTTTACAACTAATTTCAGAATTTTCAGAACTAATGAGAACAGAAAAAAATCAGCATATGCAAAACTTAAGGACTTTTAGTTGTTGTCAGTATGTTTACTATCAGAAGAAGCTATCTTTGTATTTTAAAATCATATTTAAGTTAAATGTCGGATATCATTGAAGTCCTTGTAGTTACTTTGTGTAGTGAAGAATAGACATTTGGTGTTTCAGAAACATTGCATTTTAAAACAAGTTAAAAATAGATTCAGTTACATTTTAAAGTTCCCAGTGTTTGTTTTCAACAAAATCAGGGTGGATTGGTTTTTTTTTTTTTTTCATTTTCACCATACATTTTAATGTGGAACATTTCTGTGGTGTGGTGTGGAATCATCACTCATGATAAAGAGCACAGACCCCAAAACCAGAGCTGATGAATTCCTTTTGATTTCCTCAATGGTAGCAGAGGGCTCTGTGCACCAACGGGTTCCTCCTCCTTCAGTGCTCAAAAGAGGAAATTTTCATTTCTCTTTAGATCCCTGGCTTATGTTCACAGTAGCAAAGCTGCTTCTTACAGGAAATAGTGCCTAACTCTTCCTTCCTAAGAGTTTGGGCAGTTTCATCCCTCTGGCATTGCCCATATAATGCAGTCTGTTTGAGATTGAGATTGGGACTGTTGGAAACTGTGTGACTGTGAGAGTTCATCAAGGCTTTCTTTTCCTTTTAATAGTTGAAAAGGCAAAGGGGGAAGGCTTTGTGGTATGCTATATAAATCGATAGTCCTTCGTTTGTAGCTGATAGAGTTATGCAGAGACAAATATGACATGAAAGCAGAATTATGCTGTGGGTCTTGCAGGAATGTTCTTTTGATGTCCATAGAAACAGTGGGAAAAAAGAGAGCTCAGATTTCTTTGTGTTAGAAGTACATGCAAAATATAATCAAATGGTAGTCAAAATACCACAGACTGTAAACTTCTAGAATCCTTTGAAAGTTTTCATTCCGAAAAGCCGTTATCTCTTAAGCCAGGCTTTTCAGCATCCCTCCAGCCAAACATCTAAAGTCACAGAGTTCCAAATTGCCTGCCAGCCAAGAACAGGCTGTAAGGATTGTTAGCTTTGAGTATTGCTGTTGATGATATGTGTTTTGAAGTTGCACACGTGAGCCTGCCTTGTCCCTCAGGTGAAGTACATCTGCTCAGCCGTGGGCTGCCGCCGCTGGGACGACGAGGAGACGGAGCAGGAGGAGACGCTCCTGCTGCACCGCACCCAGAAAACCGTCCGGGCCGTGGGGCCGCGCAGTGGCAACGAGAAGTGAGTCTGAGCTGTTCAGGAGCAGGCCCGTAGAGAGGGCGAGACAGAAAAGACAGGAGTCAGATCACAGTTGCTTCCCTTGTCCTTGCTAACCTGGGAGAAGTTTGTCCCTGCCGTACTGCACAAGGCAAATGTCACTGTTTGTTCTAACAGTTCTAACTGTTGCTTTTGTACAAGAGGAGACAGTTTAAAACTCTTATAATCTGCTCACTTTAAGGTTCTTTATCTACTAATGGTAACTGTCACTGTGGAGGGGGGTTATACATGATGTCTTAAGCTTTCATTTTAAGTTGATATTTTAAATGATTCTTAAATCCATGTTGTTCGTTCCATAATGTAGGTGGTCTCTTCTTTCTTAGCCGTAGAAACTGGTTCAAGCTGTGATTTTTCTAACACTGTCACATTGAAGTTTTAATACATCAAGATTTCTGTAAAATTACAGACATGTATTTTCTGGGAAAAAATCCTCCAAACCCACTTCAAAAAACACAGACTTAAAAAGCTGGTACATAGATACCGGAACTGCCCAGCAACATAGTGGAGAACCAGTCATTCCCTGTTCCCCTGCTCCCTCTTCTGTTTGCAGCATGATGTGACAGGTTGTGAATTTGTAGCCAATCAGAAAGAACTTAATGGGAACTCAGTAGATTAACAGATCAGATGTCCGAGAGGATAAATCTTGGTTTCTGTGTTTTTTGGAGTCAGATATTAGCCAGGACAGGTATGTCAGAACCATAGTGTTTAGTCTTGTGTCCCAGAATCCTCTTGTCTTTGTGGTGAGAAACAGAGGTACTTTCCTAGTAACATGGAATGAATAGGAAACATCTGAGGTTTTAATCCAGAGAAAGAAACATCTTTAATAAGTCAACTGTGTATATAAAATATGCCAGACTTTTACCATAAGGGGGTAAATTCTTTAAAGAGCCAGTTTGGGCTTCTGGTAGTTGCCAAACTGATAAGAAGCTCTTAAGTACCCAAATGCACTGTTGAAGAAACATTTACCTCTTCGTGCTGTCCAAGACACAAACATGCCATGCTTTCCCCATCTGTATCTTTGTAAGTTTACAAGAATTGCAGAGTTTTTTGCTGTGCAAGAAAACTGCTCCTTACACGTCATTACACATTTGTCTTTTTTTGGTGTTAACCTATGGGACATGAGCAGTCCTGGTTTCGTGAAGTCCCTGTTAAGGGACTTGTCTTAGGTTGTATGTGGGGTTAAACAAAAAAAGCATTGACCCTTTCTCAGTTTGAAAAATCTTTTGTTTCCAGTTAAATCCACTTAATTAGCAAAGAGAAAAATGGCTTGTTAGTATGCTGCTTCATAACAGCTTTGTACTTACTGCTTTCATCAACTGGAGAGTGTTTTCTTACTAAGCAGACCCAGCTGTAGTGCTTGATGAATTTCATTTTCCCCTTCATAAACTAAACCTTTAATGCCATTTGCCCTACTTTACCAGCTTTTTTCTCAGTTCACCCATCGTGTTGGACACCATTTCTCAGCTTGTCTGATTTGTGTTCTGGATTAGCACTCCCCTCCTGGTACAGTTTTGTTCATTTGACAGTCTGAGAGTTTACTGTGAAAATATGGGCCAAATATAGGTAATGTAGTTTAGAAATCTTCTGCACAGAGGACTTGGGACTTCCTTGGAATATAAAAGCTATTTTTACAAAGGTTTTCTCTTTTTCTTTGAGGTGGAATTTCAGTGTTGGTCACTTCGAGCTGCGCTATGTCCCAGATATTGAAACTAGAGCAGGATACATTGAGAGCAATTTTAAATCAACTCTGAACAAAGAAGAAACAAAAATTATTTCAGATGTGGATGAGCAGGAAGCTATGATGAAAGACACAGTGATAAAGGTCTCTGTGGCTGACTGGAAGGTGATGGCTTTTAACAGACGAGGAGGACATCTGGAATGGGAATACCAGGTAGGGGGAAAGACAGCTTATTACTTATCACAAAAGTAGACGTTTTGAAGATGTCTTTCATCTTTGGTTTCAGGCACTGTCTTTGTAAAGGAGCACACATCTGCTTGTAATTTTTAAACTGAAGTTCTGACTGCAAGCTGCTGCATCTGTTACAAAAATTTAAGGACTTTGTTTTGTATTATTCTTATTTAATAGCTCATTAATACAACATTAATTTTCCAATTACCTCTCTCCCCTTCAGTTTTGCACTCCAATTGCTTCTGCATGGCTGCTTAAGGATGGCAAAGTAATTCCAATCAGTCTGTTTGATGACACAAGTTACACAGCAAATAATGAGGTGCTGGAAGATGAAGAAGATCTTGTGGAAGCTGCCAGAGGGGCCACAGAATCCAGTGTCTATTTGGGTAAGACACCACCTGCAGCATTTTCTGCAGTAAACGTTATTAACTTCTCTATTGAGGTTATAGTAAAGCAAATCTTTTTGTACTGGTAGATTTCAAACCCATAAATTGTTTCCATTTTGATTCTTGAAATGTTCATTGCTTTGTAGTTTCAGTGCATTGGAGATGACTAAAAGTCTTGAAGCTTTAGAAGACAGGTTGCCAGCTAGCAAAGCAGCCTCATTGCCCATTAATGTGTACACTGATTCCTGTAACTTAATGTTAAGAAAATTCAGATGAGATTTTACATGGCTTAGTTTTCATCCAGCTGTCAGGATTCATTGGGTGTGGTTTGTGACAATTTGAAATAGAGTGGCTCGAGGTCCTCTTCCTCAGCTGTCTCTGGGAAGTAAATGTGTTTTAGTTTTCTACGACTT
The DNA here is from genome assembly GCA_032173965.1 of Sitta carolinensis. Taxonomy (NCBI): domain Eukaryota; kingdom Metazoa; phylum Chordata; class Aves; order Passeriformes; family Sittidae; genus Sitta; species Sitta carolinensis. The sequence goes on along the minus strand of CM063285.1, from coordinate 55,312,879 downwards.
GGCCTGCCTTAGCCCTTTTCTCTAAGTCGTTGCACCATGTAGCTTTCCAGTTAATGGTTAGAATAACAGTTAAATAATAACACTAGGAAGAACAGATTGTTCCAGCCTTCCTGGTAATGGCTGTTTTGTGCAGCATTAACAAGGGTAGGAAGTTTGAATGAGGCCTTACTTCTGCAAATCCCAAACTCCTTTATAGCTCTTAAAAATTGTTGGCATTTTCCTGTAGAACCAGAAGTAAAAATGAGATGTCCTGAAGTTTTGCTTTCCTAGAACAGAGGGAAGGTACTACTTGAATACATCCAGCCTAGCAATCAGAGTTAGTGTCTCAGATTCTCAGAATATGAAGGAGTATTTTCAAAAATGTTTTTAACTATGTATTTTGACTAGGCAGTTTTATTCCAGGGGTGAAGAGAGTCAAATTGAAAGAGTAATGTGCTTCCTTGTTCTTTACTTAGGGATGTTCAGGGGCCAGTTGTATCTTCAATCATCAGTCAGAATTTCAGAGAAATTCCCAACCAGCCCAAAGGCTCTGGAATCCAGGAAAGATAATGCAATTATTCCTCTTCCCAAAATCAAATGGAAACCTTTAATCCGTAAGTAACAATTCAGGCTTTCATTTATTACTTTACCTCAGAAAAGACAGGACATCTTTCTGATTTCCAGTATGTTTCAAACTAGTCTGATGTTTCCAAGTGTAAACTACTTCAGGAATATCTCTGTGCTTTAATAAGTGTTTATTTTATTCTAATTAAATGTTTAATGTCTATTTTCTTTTACTGTGTATTTGACAGGATCTTTGTTAGTAATGAAATGTTGGGTCTTCTTAATCAAATTTTTCCACAAAAAAGAGGAAGAAGTTTTTTGCAGTGATGTGAATATAAGTGAATTGACATGTCAAGGAGGGAGAATTATTAAGTAACTGTTACCTTAAAATACCTTTCTTAATGTTTCCTTCTATGAAATTTACTTCTCATGGCTTGATTCAAGAGGCATTTTCTAAGATTATGCAATTGGAGTTCTCTTTAAGTTAATGTGAGAACAGAATTTTACAAGCAATTGACATTTTATATACTCCACAGAATAAGCAGTCTGTGCTTGAAGTAAAGCTCAGAAAATTTTGTCTTTTCTACGCTTAGATTCTCCTTCCAGGACTCCAGTGTTGGTGGGCTCAGATGAGTTTGATAAGTGTCTCAGCAATGACAAGTATTCCCATGAGGAATACAGCAATGGAGCACTGTCAGTTCTGCAGTACCCATATGGTAGGTGAAGTTCCAGACTTTGAAGTGTTTCAAATACCCAGGTTTTATTGTCCCTGAATTTCAATAAATGACCATTTGTTTGACCTTAAATAGGTGGTTTTTTTTTTTTTTAAATATTTAATGAACTTGGAAATTATTGCCCAAGCTAGGATTTCTGGATTGAGATGTAGGTACAATTAGTGCGACATAAAGCACAACAAAGTGCCAGGAATTGCTACTGAAGAGCTGTTGCGTGTGCTGCTGTTGCCACTGAGAGTTGTTTGGAGTGGAAAAATCTTGGGAATTACTTTTTTCAGAATTTACTAACATTGCTGGAGACTCCGGATGGTTGTCACAAGTTTTCCATGTGGAAGATGCTCTGCTTTAAAGCTAGGGAGACCTAGTTGCTGACCACAACTTTATTTAACTGAATTTGCTTATGTGCCATTTAAAATCATGGGGCATGGAAGTAAAAACACCTCATGTCTGTTGAGGAGACTATTAACGAGAAGCCAAAGTCGTTTTGTAGGTACCTGCAAGCAAATCTATGTTCTTTTGTGTGTTTTATACACAGATAATGGTTATTACCTACCCTACTACAAGAGGAGAGAAATAAACGTAGCAACCAGATCACGGTTAGATTTTTTGATGACACAAATTACAAGAACATTCGCAAAAAGGATCCTGTTCTTCTGCTTCACTGGTGGAAGGAAATTGTTGGCACCATTGTGTTTTGTATCGTGGCCACAACCTTTATTGTGCGCAAACTCTTCCATCCCCACCCGTACAGCAGAGTAAGTATTTCTGTCTGAATCCCAAATACAGAAGGAATTATTTTAGCTGTTTCTTTCAGTTTGGAGTCTGCAATGAGTAATATTAATAAGTTAATAACTAATGAGATAACAAAATCAAAAGCCTAAATTTATTGTTTAAACTGTGTGTGAAGGCTGCCAGCTGCCACATACAATTTGCTTAACTGCTTCAGCAAGCAGATTAGACTGCTTCTGACGTGTCTGGAGATATTTATTTAATGCCTTATCTAGGGTACAAACCAGTCTCAGGCACTCAAGGAGTTGATTTTGTTTGTTTGTTTGTTTTGTTCTTGTTTTGGAAATCCTTGTTAGCTGCGGAAGGAGTCTGAAACACAGTGTCAGACTGATTGTAAGTATGAGCCCACTTGTGGAGACATTAAAGACAACAGCTGGAGTGATGCCAAGAACTCTGGATATGTGTCAAGGTGAGGTCTGTTCAACACAACATAAACAGAGTGTTTAATCAGTGTGGCTACTAATACTATCTGGAGATAGAAAGAGTAGGTAGGTGTTCACCTGTTCTTACCTAGGAACTCCCAGTCCTCTGACTTTGCAGGATAATCAGCAGCTGGTACAAAGGACTCTGTGATCCCATTACTCATGGGACATTGCAGTTATGATTAGTCTCAGAAATTCCAGAGAGTCAACAGGTTACATGTGATCAGAAGCATTGCTCTCATACTTCTTGCTGATATGCAAAATGGGAGGCTGATCCTTGTAGGTCTTAGTCAGTGTTTACTCCATCTGTTCTTGTGTTTGTGGTGTAAGGCAGAGAAAGACAGTTGCAGATGGAAACAGATGACATTTTATATACTCTGCGGAATAAGCAGTCTATACTTGAAATAAAACCTCTGTTGGTTTTACAAAGGAGTTGGTTAAGACAGAAGGCTTAATAGGGCATGCCATTATGCTCCAGAGCAAATGTGACCATTTCCTGTACATTTGTAACTCAATGAAAGTAGAAACTGGAATGTTTAAAATGAGGAAGAGTAAGAAAAGTAGCGATATTTAAGAACTGATGTTTTGCATGGGATGTTTAAAAAGGACTAGTTGGAGAAACAGTTATTTGGGGTAGGGTTAAAGGCAAATAATGATTTAGAAAATACTCAGCTATAAAAATATGGGCTGTATACTCAGTATCCAGTAGGCATGCAACCTGGTAATGTGAAAAACCTCTTCAGTTTGTCCAGTGCATGCAGAATGGATCCTGCTGGCCTGTGATAAACTCTGCATAAGTACATATTTAGTAACTGTCCATTTCATAGATAGGGAATTGCTCACAGTGGGTGAGCAGGGAAAAATAAGGAATTCTGGAAGTCCTTCAGCATGTTTTGCCTTTACAGAAGTGGACTGTACTTCAGTCATGGTCATAAATTACTTTATTTTTCTATCAATACTAATGCATTTTTCTCCTTTATCCTCCTTCCCTTCTTCTGTCCCTTCCTCACACCCCTCTGTTCCCAGATATCTGACAGATTTTGAACCAATTCAGTGTCTGGGTCGTGGAGGTTTTGGAGTGGTTTTTGAAGCCAGAAATAAAGTAGATGACTGCAACTATGCCATCAAGAGGATCCGATTGCCCAACAGGTAGTGAATGGGTTTGGTGGGACGCAGAATGATGAATGAGTGGTGGGATCCCATCCTACACAGAGCCATCTGTTCCTGAACTGATTTCCCAGATATTTCATTAGGATGAATGACATACTTTTTAATGGGGGTCTGGCTTAGTTTTGGCACAGAGAATTTGGCATATGCAGTCCCAGCAGAGGTGACCTGCTTGGCTAAAACACTTGCATAGCAGATCCCTTTGTGAGGATGCTGCTCCATGGGGATTTCCTTGATGAATGGAGCCTTTGCTAACAGGACCAGTTACTGTAGTGATGTTAATATGCTTCTCTCCTTCCTCTCCTTGCTTTTCCAATTCCAACTCCTTTCTTTTCTCTTTCCCTCACCTAGTTTTTGACTCCATTTGCCCATTTGTTTCATTTTCTGATCCCACAACCCCTACCTTTTCTCTCAGTCATAGGTGGTCAAGCCATGCTGCTGAATTACCCTACCCAGAGCTTGCAGCACTTCATTTTAGTGGGAGATGGGAGACACTGCTGCTGGAAATCTCAAGTTAGAACAGCAAGAGGGAGGGGGTAAAGCTTTGAAATCTAGAATTACTGTTTTTTTGAATGTGGTAAATAAGTGTAACTATTTAAGATTAAAAGTTTTGTTCAGAAATTTAAGGTAACCTAAATTATTCTTTTCCAAGCATATTCAAAGCCATTAAATAAAACCATCAGACTTTATTTGATCCAGTTACAGTCTTTTGAAGAGAGATAAATTCCTTCAGTAAGACAGGAGGCTGCCTGCTTTCTTGTCCACAGAACAGAAGTAGTCCTTATGCAACCTCCTTACCTATTGCCAATTAAAAAACAAATACTAAGGTATCGCTGTCTGTCTTTTGTGTCAGTGTCTTCTACATCCCTGTAAAATATTGCTGTTTAAAATCTTTTTTCTATCCTTGAGAACAGTTGAGAAGAAGATTAACTTTTTCTTCTTGTTTTTGCTGCCTGTAATTATGTGAAAAGGGAAGAATAAGTATTGAGCCATTATGAGCACATTCTGCTCCTCCACACTTCTAAGCTAAAGGATACTCTGGGGAATTTAGGACATATTTTTGTTTTGATGTGAAAAGCCATGCTACTGGCCTGGTGTATACTGGGGCAGCTTTAATTAAAATCCTTTGCAGAAATTTTTGTGCTGTGCTGTTGATTCTTGTGACCATGTCTCCTCTTCACCCCAAACTGTAGGGAGCTGGCTCGTGAAAAGGTGATGAGGGAAGTCAAGGCTTTGGCTAAGCTGGAGCATCCAGGGATTGTTCGCTACTTCAATGCGTGGCTGGAAGCTCCCCTGAGAGATGGCAGGAAAAGATGGATGAGCAGTGGTTAAAAGATGAAAGGTAACTCAGGGGTCTCCTTTTAACAGTTGAATTTGAGATTGTATGTTAAGAGAACTAGAAAACTGGTAGAGGATCCAGGAAGATGGAGAGACTGTCTAGGAGAGAGATGGTTGTTAACTTAGCCTGCCAACTTTTCAATTGAACAGGTAAAAATATATCACCCTTCTGCATAAAGTTCTTGATTTATGGGTCCTCTCTTGTGTTAAGGTCCTTCTTTCAGCTTAGGATACACCACATGGTTCTTAATTGAACTTGTGTAACTGAATGTTGTGGTGATTGGAAGGTCAGAGCGTTGCTGCTGTGATTCACTTTCAGACTTTGGCCTTCTTTCTTCCTTTCTACTGCTGTTTTTCCTTTTCATTGTCTTGAGTTAGATGGACCTGATTTAGTATTTCCAAGAATTCAATTAATTTATTTCAGCAGATAGAGATGAGGGATAATCAGACTGACCATTTGTGAAGCTTGGTAGAAGTAGGTTAAAAACAGAAAATTAGATAAAGGAGTTAGAAAATGTGAAGAGAGAGGAAAATGTGGGCGTAGGTTGGCATTTATAGAATGAGGCCTAATACAAGACTGCTGGTGGTTTCGTAATAACATCTTAACATGCCTCACAATTTTTAGAATAGAGCGACCTTTATAATTCAGGCATCAAATTAACATTTCACAGCTGTAATTCTTCCAAGGCACTTTAAATAGTACTTGAAGTGAGTGTTCCAAAGGGCTGGGTTTTTTAAGCTGAAGATGAGCCTGATTGCACATTAGGAATCCAGGCAGTAGAGCTTGTTAAATATTCCTTTATCAACACTTTTGTCTCAATGAGAAAACATTATCCTTGCTAAGACACAGATGCTAAATCCTGGTTATTAGTGATTTCCACACTTGGATAGCCATTCCTTGTTACAGTATGACACAGGTGTCAGGGATAGCAGTTGTTAAAATCTGGGGGTTTGGAAGTGCATTTCTACTGAAATGATTGGAATATACTACACTTTCTCTAGTATTGATCTCTCAACTTTTGTCTTCCAGCACTGATTGGCCACTCAGTTCTCCCAGCCCGATGGATGTCCCATCATTTAAGATCACAACAGAGCCATTTTCAACAAAGGAACACATTGAAGTTACTGCAACTTCTGCAGAGAGGGTGAGGTCTGTGGGGATACCCTGTGGTCAGTCAGATTCTTCTGGAAGCCAGTTTTCCCCTCTGGAGTTTTCTGACACAGACAACAGGGACTTGCAGCACTCAGAAGATCCACTATTAAACCTTCAGGACAGCGTCCTTACAGGCTGTGATGTAGAAGACAGTACTATCAACAGTAATGAGCTGGGGCACTCCTTGGAAATTTGTTCTTCAGCCGTTCCTGTTGTACATCTGAAGGAAGGGACCTCCTCCTCTATTGTGTTTGAGGATTCCGGCTGTGGAAATGCCTCTAGTAAGGAAGATAAAGTTGATGTTTCACATAATGAGAGTCCTTCTGAGAATAAAGGGAAAAGTACAAAGGAATCTGATAACAAGAAGTCTGCTTCAGGAAGTCCCCTCTCTGTTTCTCCTCCAAGGCCTACAAGTTTAAGCCTGGACCTTTCTAAAAATACTGCAGAAAAAGTCAAGCCCACCTCTCCAAAGGTGTATCTGTACATCCAGATGCAGCTCTGCCGGAAAGAGAACCTTAAAGACTGGATGAGCAGACGATGTGCCATAGAGGAGAGGGAAAGGACAGAGTGTCTGCAGATCTTTCTGCAGATTGCTGAAGCTGTTGACTTTCTGCACAGCAAAGGATTAATGCACAGGGATCTCAAGGTTTGTATCCATAGGTTGCTGTATGTGGGAGGAATGTGGCACTGCAGGCAAAGCCTGCCAAAATTCCTCTCAGTGACCTCAGCATGGGTGTTAAAAAAGCTGAATTAATGTCTGTACAATAATCTGGAGGTGCAGTGCTCCAGGAAATAAACATTCATCACTTGTTACTGCAATTAAAGTCTTTCTTACAGCAAGACTTCTTGTACCTGGCACAGATCAGTGGCATTTGTCCTATGGTATTTTTAATTCACGTTCTTTGTACAGGGTTACTCAGTGCTGAGTTGTGTGACAAAGCTATTTTGGATCCTGTTCTATTATTTCAAGTGAAGCAAATAGTTGGCAGTGTAGAGCTTGCAGTTGGACTTGATCTTAAAAGTCTTTTCCAACCTAAATAATTCTGTTATTCTAATTCTGGTATTTTCCTTCTTTCTATAGCAATACAGCCTAAAAGGAGCAGTGTTACTCTTGGTTAGAGAAAGTAAAAATTAAGTATTGCTGCTCTGGGATTGAAATGTAAACTGTCCTGAAGCAAAATTGTGAGCCAGTGCCAACAATCACAATGAAGATTTCTGAAGGATTCACTTTATTTTTAATGTCTCATAGCATCCAAAGAGTGAGGACTGGTGGTTTCTGGAAGTGGTGGAAACCAGTGGAAATGTGCTTTCTGCCTCTGGTGTTTAGTGTAACTGAACTCAGGAGTAACTTGTACCTTTTCTTTCATTTTGTTCATGATCCTCCTATGCTAGTGCCTAATTTTGCTGCATTTTTTAAAGCACTGGAAGTGTCAATGTCTGTTACCAAATAAACAAATTTAACTGAAGTTAGTTTTATTGGGCCAAGCTCTGAGAAATATATCCCTTTTGCCAAATGTGGACAGTTCTGTTTCTCTTTGCTTGTTTGAGGAGGCATTAATATCTTACTTCAGTGGAGTAATTACTGAAATGTTTGTGGCTTCTCAGATTGTAATTTGGTATCAGCAGAAGCAAAAGCTAAAGAATGCCATCTCAGATATGGCAGTAAAAGGAGGTTCCAATTCAGTAATCCTCAAAGGATATGTCAGAGTTAAAAAAACTCATGAGTCCTTCCAAGTATTTTCTTTTCCCATCAGCATTGGGAAGTTACCTTGAACCGGTTATCTGACAGATCTTTAGTGCTTGAGAAACTGACCATAAAAGCAATTAAATCTCTGTACTTATATATTGCTAGACATGTTAATTAATAACCTTTCTTAACAATACTGTCAGTTGTAGCCCTCTGCAGTCTTCACTAAGCTCACTGTTCAGTAAACCTTAAGTAGCTCTTCACTTAAAACTGTGTTATTCAGCAGGTGTGGAGTGTTTTGTTGGAACATCTTAAAAGTTCAGTGCTGGCAGCAATTTGAACAAGAGATTTTTATTTTGTTTATTTGGTATAACCAACTTGGAAGCAGTCTCCCTGGATGAACAACTGCCTCCTTCAGGAAACTTTCTATGCCTGGATAGATGTTATTCTTGGATCCCAAAGTTTATTTGTCTGTTAGGTGTTCATTTGGTCAAAACAACAGCCAGTTTATTTAATTATTTTCTATACTTTTCAGGAACTCCTAGGAAGAGATCTCATGTAATTCTGTAATTTGTCCAAGAGATTGGTCGTGCAGCCCTGAGCTGGTGCCAGCACTAACAAGTGAATAACCTGCACAGTTGCTTTGGCTTGGCTACAGGCAGAGCTCAGTGATAGCAGAGGCCAGTTCTTGCCATTGGCACCAACAAAAGCTCTTAGATCTGCGTGAAAATAAATTTCTATGTGGGCATATTAAAAGATCCAAGAAGTAATCTAAATATTTAAATCAACAGTGCCCATTAAAAATGCATTAATTAGGCTCCTGCTAATCAGAGATACTGCAATGACAAGATGGCAGGAATTTATGTGGGCAAGTGAAGAAGTCAGAGTTCAAATTCTTTTGAAGAAAATGAAATGCAGAAATAAAAGTCTCTGTCAAGGGAATTTACTATTATTCCTAGGATAAACTGTTGGTCATACTTGACAGCTCAAAAGAAATTACCAGTTTCACAGACATGCAAGAACAGTCTTGGATACATTTTGCAGTATTAATTGAATTAAACAGAGTATTCCAGATGTGTGAGAAGCTTATTCATGTCTGTGAAAAAATAAGAATTCTTATTCTGACTGAAGAATATGGAGAGAAATTTCTTTGTGCAAGGTGGCAAGATAGCTAAACTAAAGGGTGGCTATATTTGATTGTACTCTTCTGATGATTTAAATCAAACCTGTGTGCTTCTGCCTTAGGCTTTTTCTTCTCCCAGATGTGATCTTGGTGGTTTATTTTTGCAGGTATTTTGCAATAGCATAGAGTCCATTTTCCATATTTGTAGAAATTGTGTGCCAGCCTGTTCAGAGAAGGTGTCTGTCCAGCCAGAGAAGTATTGAAATAAACTTTCTGTTACGAGTTGCTTCCCTGGGAAACAAGACCAGTCTTGAGTCGTATGTTTGTTGGAGGAGAATAGAGATCAAGGCAACGGGATACAGCTCCTAATGGAGATGTTTGTTCCTTGAGCATTAAAATTCTGATGTCAAGACTTTTGACCATGTGGGTGTGCACCGAGGGGTGGGTGCTCTGTAAATGCTTCAGCCAGAGCCTGGAGACACTGTGGGTTTACAGGGCAGTCTTTTGTGCCCTGAATGCACTGTGACTCCAAAGGGCTGGACATTCATTACAGGGAAGTACAGTGGGAGATAAGACCTGGCTCAGAAGGCACTTTCAGAGGCAGGATGTGGGCACTGTGGAGCTGTTTCTTTAGTGCTTCCTTCAGAGCTGGCCATTGCCTAAAACAAAAACCCAAGAAGCCTTTTCTGTATTGTTTCTCATGCACACAGTGGGTTTGTCTTTACCTGAGGAAATCAGATGGACTTTGAAATAGGTCAGCTTTGTGGTCCTTTATCTCGTGGGAAAAATATTGCCTTCTACCTGTCTGCCTGCTGCTGTTGTAAGGCTTTATGTCAGCAAAGCATGGACTATGTTTACCCAGCCATGGATCCAGGAGTTCTGGGAGGAGCTTGCCCAGCACCACCTGCCGCTTCACAGCTTGGCCCTGTACAGCATCCTGCTGCTTCCTTCCCCTTGCAGGATCAGTCTGTTCTTCCCCCAAAACTCTGTGACTGTGTCTGTAACCCAGCTGGAGTGCTTATATTTCAAGGGAATAATCATTCTTCTGGTGGGTGCTGTTCTATCAGCCAGGAAGCAAATTTCTTGAAAAACTGTCTGGGATGTGCACCATTGGCAAAAAGGGACATCTCTGTTCCAGTCTCTTTAATCAGTAGGCTAAGCCAAGGATGGTGGTGTGTGGTAGAGAAGCTAAAGGAGAGTTAAGCCAGATCATCACTGTTTGCTGCCTTTATGAATGGCAAAGTTAAGCTTCTATCAAAAATAAACTTTTAATTCTTTTACGCAGAGAGCTGTTGCCCTGTTAAACTGAAACGCTGACGTTGTTCCCATTGTATCAATAATTTAACACTAAGGTGATGTGCTATGTGCTGGTTAAAAATACAGCAAACAACTTTAGCACGTAGGGATTAAAATACAAAAGCCCAGGAGATGGAGCCTGCAGCATGTGGTGTGAAAGTGTCATGTGAAGGGGAGCTGGATAACCTAACCTGTGCTGTTCCCAGCAGTGTTAACTCTGTGTATGTTCCTCAGCAGAGCTGTGTGCTGCTGGTAAACCTCTGCTGAATGACAAGGAATGAGCAGTGTGAGTTTCAGGAAGAGACAATGGTTAGTGCAGGAATAATTCCTCAATAGTTACAATTCTTAACTGCTATCCTTCAGCAGCTGAATGAGTGTTTTTAGCCTGACAGCTTCTGAGTTAGAACCAAGCGTTGTAACCACTGGAACAGAGACACTTGTTTGTTACTCATTTTTCTTTTCACCTCTTTGTTTCCTCAGCCTTCCAATATATTTTTCACAATGGATGATATAGTAAAGGTTGGGGATTTTGGACTGGTGACTGCTATGGACCAAGATGAGGAGGAGGAAACAGTTCTGACCCCAATGCCAGCTTATGCCAGGCACACAGGACAAGTAGGAACCAAACTCTACATGAGCCCAGAACAGGTTTGTGCACTTTTCTCCAAAGCTGTATTTGGTAGTGCCCAGAAGAACCCTGAATTTTTGGGAGCTCTAAGACCAGGCACTCCTAGTAAACCATTGCAATGAAGTCACTTAAATTCTTTCTCATCAAAATAGAGTTTTGAGCTAAATTGAATTCCAAAATGAATATTTAAATATATATATGTTATAGCAAAAATACTGGTTAATTACTCAGACTGGATGCATTAATTGTTCTTGCTTTTAATGCAGTGTAGAAAGGTAACTGTAAAAGATTCCACCTAATTGAGGAAGGACACATACTCTTGTGCATGAGGTTCAAGTAAGGTGGAACATTTTGCTTTGCAGCACAGAGGAGATGAGGATCAGGACCTTGCTCCCTGGTGCTCGTTGCTGAAGTTTGCCAACATTCCTGTGCTGCAGCTTTCAGCTCTGCACAGGGCTGTGACTTCCACAGGTGGACTTGCAAGGGTGTTGTTTACTTTGTAGATAATTGCATCCATGAATAGCTTGATTGCCCTGACACTGGTTTTGCCTTCTCAGATTTGTGGCAACACCTACTCGCACAAGGTGGATATCTTTTCTCTGGGACTGATTCTCTTTGAGCTGCTCTACCCCTTCAGTACACAGATGGAGAGGGTCAAGGTATGTGTGGTGTTGGGTTATCTTCAGTTTGAGCATTTGTTTAAAGCAACTGTTTGCTTGGTGAAACACTGGCAAGAGGTTCCTGGCCTGTTTTCTTTGGAGAAAAGCCTTGCAGCTAGGAGCACAACTTCTTTATCAGCCTTGTGCAGACCCCCTGAATCACTGAAAATAAACTGCAGTCTTGCTAATGTGTGCAGTTGAATTGAGGCTTTAATTTCTCTATGAAGCTCCTCTATTGTCAAGCCAAGTAAGAGAAACGTCTGAACTACAATATCCAGGAACTCAAGCAACAAATATAGCTTGTGACTTTAAGCCTACCAGCTTAAAGGTTTTCATTCAAGAATCAGAACCATGCCGTGCATTTTGATGTTTTCTTCCTTCATTTGCATCTGCAGTTCTTTTTCACCCAGAGCATTCAGTGAAAAATGGCTGTTCCTTTTCCTATAGTGAATCTTAGCTGTGAGTCTCACTCAGCTCCAAGCACAGTCTTCCCATAACTGATGACATTGATTGCACCAGATGTGAATTTGGGATGTTTGATAGTGCATTGCAGCTCTTGCTTGCTGTTGTGTGAGATCCATCTCCATCAGGAACAAGTCCTTGGAGAACAGGGACTACAGCCAGAAAGATCTCTCCTCTGTGACAACCAGTGACCTATGCAGGAAAGAAGGAGTCATTAAAACTTGTATTTATCATTTAAATGTCCTTTGGGGTTATATACTCAGGTGGAGTGGGTTTAGCAGAGAGGTAAGAAACAACTTGAACAGCACCTGACCAAGTGCTTCATCTCTTGCATTCTCTTGATTAAAATGTTCTGGCTTTTAATGGCACAAAGAGTATGGTCTAGAGGAGGAATTGGCGTTTAATTTGAACCCCTGGAACTGAAACCAGTTTCAACTCCTCTGAATCAGCTTTACTGAAACAAAATACCCAGGAAAGAGCCATCCTGCATTCTCAGATCTCTTGCAGCAGTGATTACAGGCTTTGCCCTTCCAGTTTCTCTCCTAAGAAGTAAAGCGAGTAATCAGAATGAAACCTAAATTCCATCTAATTTGAATTTTTTACTTCAAGAGAGTGTTAAAAGGGTGCCCTGACTTCCCAGGATTTTTACAGTCGTTTCACTCTTTTTGCTAAAAAGAAGCCCTGCCCTTTCATTGCCAGGTTCTGGAGTTTGGCTACTTCAGTAGTTATTTCTGAGTTGTTACACTGAGGTGTAACATTTACTGGCATCAGCCAAGCGTTAGCACTGCTTGCTGAAGCAAAACATGGTCTGCCTGACCAAGTAACCCAGCAAATTCTAGGAATTTGTGACAACTGGCTGGAAAAATCCCCGGAGGTGGAGCGTGAGAGCTGCCTCTGTCTCAAGCTGTGAGCAGTTAGTCAGTAGCAGTGTAATTTATTTCCAAATGACATGCTGGAAAACAGATCACTAAATGCAGACCAAACTAGCAGAAAAGGAGAAGAGTTTTCTGAAGCATTTTAACGTCATCAAACTCCGTTCTCTTGAACAGGAGCTTGACTGTTGCCCATCCCCTGGTCACTTTTTGCTTTCAGGGAGTAATAGTGAAATGAATTTTGATATAACTTTAGAACTTTTGTATTTTGTGCTCAAACTTTTGTAAGAGGAGATCCTTCCAAAGAAAATGGAAGTGCTGAATACTGTGCTTCTGGCTGAACATGGGTAAAACAATGTCACTAGATGGAGCCAGTGGCCTTTGTGTGAAAGAAGCACAGAAATACCCAACACAACTGCTTTCCAAACTGCTGATAAATCTTCTCATTCCTCCTTAAATGTTAAACAAAGACTGATGCTTACGTTGTTAAGGCAGAGACAGTCATTTCATGTGTCTGAATACCAGTGTAGACCATCTAGGGAGTTCTGGGTGGTGCACGGATTTGTTGATTTTGTTCAGCTAAAGTGAGAAAGTACAAGTTTATGTGCAGTTTAAAACTGCAGAGATCACAATTCTAGTAGCACAACTCCTCCTGTTGCAGGCTCAATACCTAGGGAAGCAGCAACTCACCTGTTCGACTAGGTTGTGATTTTTAACCAATAAGCTGCACTTTAAAACAAAGGATTATTTTTCAGCAAGATGATTTCTTTGCATAATTTGCATATTTTTGAAGGATATGGTAATATTACTAAAATATGATACTTTGGAAAAGTTACATGTCATTCTTCATATTTTTACAGACTTTAAGTGATGTAAGAAATTTGAAGTTTCCACCATTGTTCACTCAGAAATATGCACAAGAGGTAGGTACAGCTGATGCTGTTAATTATAGCTTTTTCATTAATAATTGTAGCTTTTTTTCTTTGCTTTCCAATTACTTTGCAGGTAAAAATGGAGAAACCAGGTTGCTTTGTTGTTATTAAGATGCATTTCTCTATCCCATACTTCTCCACATTTCAAAGCTGTTAAATTGCAGTAATGGGCACAAAGAAACTTTTGTCACAATTTTCCTCCAGGGATACATTTTTGCCTGTCTTTCCTTTGTCACTTACAGTCATTCATTTCACATACATCCTGTCATGATTTTTTCCTGCAACAAATCCATATTCCCAAAGAGAAAGTGCAGAGTTTCAGACAGGTGAGGAGAGGCTCTAGGTAGCACCATGGCTGTATGTGATCCTCTCCAGAACTGGACTGCCCAAGAGGGAAATCACATGAGAAATTGTGCTGTGTTCTCATTAGTCAGCAACCTGATGTGGTTGCAGGTGAAGAGGAGGTGATGTACAAAACCACCCCAGTAGAAAGCTGAGGTGCTTTCAGGTGTTCAGGGTAGCTTCAGACCAGTGGCCAAATGAGACCAGTCTTTCCTGCTTTACAGCTGAGGGCTGCCTGGGAGAAGGGTCTGTACTGTGCTCAGCAGGAGCAGGACACTAATTCTGATTAAATTTGAAACAAATATTCAAACTATTTGTATATTTAAAGGAAAAATTCTAATTTGCTATGAGAAAAACTCAGTGTGGCCAAATATGTGGACTTAAACATGAATCTAAAAATCATGTATAAATTATGCATCATATGTTTAATTTTGGTTGCAAATAATGTGAAGATTTTTATAACTCTATTAGACCTTGAGTCCAGTTTGGTTTGCCAAATCGTTTTCAGTCCTTGACAGTAAAGACACTTTAAGAGATGCACGGTGATACATTTTAAAATATTTAATGCACCTAAATACTGAGCCAAAGCACTAACACCCTAAATAACCCAGAAAGCAGCTGGGGGTATGTTCTGCTTGTTCACACAGCCACAGCTGAAGCCAGGACATGAAATAAGGAAGAGTTTATGGATTGGTTCATGGACTATGTGTTGCATTTTCTTTCAGTACACCATGGTGAAGGACATGCTCTCTCCAAGTCCCACTGAACGACCAGAGGCTGCAGCAATCATAGAAAATCCTGTCTTTGAAGACTTGGAGCTCCCCCCCAAACCCGTGCTCAGGCAGAGGTCACGGACAATGAGTCTATCAGGAAATAAACATTCCAGACAACCAAGCAAATAACTATCCTCAGGATCACTTCTTCCACTCGGCAGGTTTCGCAGGGATTGTTCAGCAGAAGGATCCTATGATGCAGAATGTTAATCTTGGGAATAGTTTACTTCAACTTTTTTTGCCATGTTTAATGTGTAAGACATGTTGGACAGATTTTCGTTTACTTTGACAGCCGACAAAGCCCAGTAACTAAACCTTTCACATTCCATTTTCCTTACCTTTGCTCTCCTAAGCGGACGGGTCCAGCTGCTGTGCTTGCCAATGTTGTGCTCCATTATCCTTTTTTGGAGGGTTTCTTGGGTTTTTTGGAAGCTTGTAAATGTCAGCTTGCTGGGTGAGTGAGAGATCTGTAACATGTAAATAGAATTAAAATACTGTATTTTTATAGAGCAAATTACAGTCTCTAAGCCTAGTGAGTGTCTATCTGGATCACTTGCTCTTTGGTGAAATGAAGATGATTTTGAAATGAACTTTTGACTCCATTTTTGTCCCTGGTGGGTAAACTGGGAATCTGCACTATTTTTAAAGCAAAAAAGTACCACAGTTGTACATATTGTCACTGTCCATAGCCTGTCATTAGAGGAAATCATTTCATACTTCTGCACTGCAGTAGATCTTAGGGAATGTATCTTATACGGATGAAGCTGTAGAGAAGGAAAAGGAGCTTTTTGCCATTAATTAAATGGGAGGTTTTATAGGCAGTGGTTGGAAGAGCCATAGTCAAAATTATGTATAAAAATGTTGTGATTCTGAAAATTTAAACCTAATGAAGTCATACGTGTCGTATGTAATCTTGTAGATTTGTACTTTTTAAAAAAATCAACTGGTAGGCATTTGTGTAATCTGCTAATTTAACTGCCTAATGCCATGCTTTTATTTCTCACTGTAAATATGTTAATTTTTATTTATAAAATACAGAATCAATCCATTTGGGTTGGTGGTGTACAGGATGCACTTGCTGTAATTGTTAAGTGCATTGATTATTGTGACTTCTTTCAAGTCTAAATGATTTAATAAACTTTTTTTATTTATAAGACAAAATAGTAGTTGCTTCTGTTGGAAGCCTGCATCCATGTGTGCTGCAGATGGCAGCCCTGTGCAGTGGGAACAGGATGGGCTCTGCATTCCTGAAACTTCCTTTGCTTCCCTGTCTCACACTGGCCACAGCGTGTGTGATGATGCAAAGCTGAATGTGCTGCTTGGAGGTGAGATAGGATCTGGAGAAAGAAGGGAATTGAGCTCTAAACTGGGTGGATTGTGGAGGCAATCATTCACCAGAGAGGGGAGAAGGGATAATTCTTATGCTGATAGAGCTGTTCTTGTACAATTGTATCTTTCTGGTTTACAGGCTTAAATTTGTTCAAGTCTCTCAGATCAGTTTCCTAAAAAGACACTGGATTCAAATCCTTCTGGAGATTACTGTACTGTGGTGTGACACTGTGACCAGCAGTTAAAGCAGCTGGCACCCTGTAGCTTTACGATAAGGCAGAAGTAGATGACAGTGATTGTCTTCCATGTCCTCTTGGATAACTCTCCTAGATACTGGCTTGTCCAGGTGAAACTAGAATGATGCAGTAAATATCCCATCAGGAACAGAATTTGTGTTTAGCTGGGTTAAAGCAGGAGAGTTAAGTGTGTCCTCTTCCCTTGGATGTCCCTGTTTGCATCAGCTGCAGCTGCACAGTGACATGGCCACATGTGGAGCCTCTGCCTTCCCTGCCAGCTCAGTGATTACAGGTGGAGCACAGGAAATGAGGATTAAGGTATTTTTAACTTGCTGTATATCTATGAATGT
This sequence comes from Sitta carolinensis, assembly GCA_032173965.1. Lineage (NCBI taxonomy): Eukaryota > Metazoa > Chordata > Aves > Passeriformes > Sittidae > Sitta > Sitta carolinensis. Next base: position 55,296,044 of record CM063285.1, on the reverse strand, counting down.
GGGTAGCTGCCTATTCCAAGGGCCCTGCAGCATTTCAGTACTGGAACTGGCATATGTGTTCACACCAGGTGTGTCTGCGTATTCTGGGATGTTACACTTGCCCTCAAAGGCTTGGACAAGTCTTCCCCTGTGGGGTCCCTGCCCAGCCACAAAAGCATCTGGCCATGCTCAGCTCTGACCTACCTGGTCAGTCTTTGCTTCTCTAAGCACTGGAGTGTATTGTCCCTGTCTTTTGTCCCTTACTGCTCCAGGGTTTGACAGAGAAAGGCTCTTCTCTGATCTGAGAGGTTTTCCTCGGAATGGTGTGTACTCTCCTGCCAGCTGTTTAGTGAGAAAACACCCCGACTGTGATAGCTGTGAGCTCTCAGCCCTGCAGAAGGGGCTTTGGCCTGGCGTTGCGCTGTGCAGTGTCGAGGTCCTGTGCCATTCTTTAACAGGATGTTGCCTATCCCTCAGCTCCCTTTCTACCCCATAGCTCTTAGGAATGAAACCCTATTCCTTGTCCTGTTTTATCAAAATTACCTGCGTGGCAGTAGCAGGATTCCTGCCCTGTCCACCTTCATGCCCATGGGATGCTTCCCCCAGAATAAGGTGTAGTTACTTACCACTTCCTTGTTGCTGGAGCTGTAGGGTGTGGGACACCTCCCCACTCCATGGAGAGTCATTTCACAGCAGAACCAGTGCTGAACCCCAGGTCAGGGCTGTTTGTTCTACCGGGCTCTTGAGAGAGAACTCCTGACCCTCCTGCTGGCATCTTCAGTAGCTCAGCTGCTCCAGGCAGGTCCTGCTGAACTTTTCTACCTCTGAGGACAGTCCCCTGCCACCTTTTCAGAGTAACCCTTCAGTAAGGCATTTGTGGCTTTCCTGCAGGGAGCCAGTGCTGTTGGAAGTCCACACAAGCACTTGGGAGTAGTAAAAATTTCCATTTATTGTGATTTTGTAATGTCTCTGTGGTAGATATCACAGTGTACACACAAGTAGTAATTCTTATTCACGTCCCATCTTTGGATGGCGGAGCTTTGAAACTGCAGTGCTTCTGGTATTATAGCAAGTTTTTTTGTCATGTCCTGGGGTCTGCCACAGGGAATGTCCCCTTCCAGAATTAACAAGGAAACTCACAGATAATTCTCAGAAAGTCACGGAAAGCCCTGAATATCCAGATGTTGCAGAAGCCAGTGAGCAGAAGCCAAGCAACAGCCCAGGCTGCAGAGTGGTGCCTCTTTAGAAAGTGAGCTCTGCTCTTTGGCCACATCCCTCTAATTCCCATGCAGAGACTGGCACATGTGGAGTTATTAAAACTGGTCAAATCTGTAATGCAACTTTGAGATGAGACACTACAGTGGCTTGAGAAGAAACACTGTCCCACCTGACACAGGTCACCAGATATGCATGAAAGTCACATTATATACTGTTTGGGCTTTTTCACCCAATATGAAGGCTGAATTTATCTTAGAAAATGCTCATTTAGAAAAATAATTATCCAGAAATGAATTAGTTCCATTAATATAACAAATTGACCCTAAAATATCTGAGTTCCTCGTTACTGAAACTGTGGAAGGTGAAGAAATGCATCTTTGTTGTATCATCCCCAGCTGAAATGTTCCAGCCCTTCCTTCCCCTATTTTCCTACCCTTTGTTTTTCCATTGGGATGTGCTCCAGCACTTCCTGTATCACCACCTCCAGTGACTGATCCTGCATCCCTATGAGTTGGGTTTGCCCTTCGGGGCACCGTTGGGCACCGTCACGCTGTATTCCAGGTCTGGAGCCGTCTTGGAGAAGGTGGCTATGGAAACCATGTCCTCCCCAACGTCCACCTGAGACCTGCGCCTGCAAACGAGCAGCTTCTTGAGGGCGTGCTGGAAGTCCCTGTTGAGGAAGGCGTAGAGCAGGGGGTTGATGGTGGAGTTGCAGTAGCCCAGCCAGGTGATGATCTTGAAGGTGCCGAGCAGCACCGTGCTGGTGGAGTCGGTGCCTCTGGCCGCCAGCCACACGTTCAGCACGAAGTAGGGCAGCCAGCAGAGCACGAACACGGAGATGATGATGCTGATGGTCCTCGTGGCCTTGTTCTCCAGCTGCAGGTGGTTCTGCCGCTTGCTGTTGGGGTGGTAGTGGATCTCCAGCGTCTGGGACATGATGCGGGTGGCCTTGAGGCGGGAGGCTCGGTAGATGAAGAAGTACATGCTGCACATGACCATGAAGGGAAGGAAAAATGCCAGGGCAGAAGCCACGATGGCAAAAACCCAGTTGGTGACAAAGATGCATTCTCTGCCCGCATCAAAGTCCACCCCAGGGATCTCATTCCAGCCTTGCATGACGGGAAGGAAGGAAATGAGGGAGGAATATACCCAGACCATGCAGGTCATCACGATGCATCTGCAAAAGGAAAGAGATGCAGAGGGGAGAGAGGGTCTGAGTAATTTTGAGTTGAGAACATCCAGTACGATTCAATCCCCATGGTAACCTGTGTGGGATATTGCTGCTGAGCAGTCCAGCAGGGCGTGGAGAAGGGAAAAAGCTGGAGTATAACAAGTCCAGGCGTACATATCTCTAAAAATTGCGTAATTGGTCTGTAGATGACAGAATTGGGGTCAGCTTGAGGAGTGCTCAGAGCTGGCTGAGAAAAGATAAGGTTTTACAGAAAATGTTTGTTAATATTTGAAGCAACAGCATGTAGATATTTTGCTTTCAGCTTTAGAATCTGGCCATTATGTCACCCTCTGGGGCCTGATGGAGATGGAGCTGATGGACACCAGATGACAGAATCTGCAAGGGGAGCCGCACTTCCCCCTCCTCTGGGATCCACAAATGGCACACAGCAAGAGTGACAGTGGGAAAAACATGCCTAGAAGGTCCTGAACCCACCCTGTAAAGCACCCCACTGCTGCAGTGTCCTCTCTGCCCACCCTCAGATGACTTTCCCCACCCTGCAGTCCTCATTTCTGCCTCCCCCCGAGAGAAACCCTGATGGAAGTTCAGAAACTCCCTGTTTTTCCTGAATATCACTTCAGAAAAGATGGTGAGTTTAAGAGAGGGAAGATTACTGCTACATTCATCCTTCTGGGTCTCCTTTTGCCTAGTCCTTAGAAGTTCTTCAAAGTGCTTCCCCATCTCTGAACATGTTTAAGACCAAGGCTTGAACAACTGGGTCTAGTGAAAAGTGTCCCTGCTCACAGCAGGGGGATGGAACAAGGTAATCTTTAAGGTCCCTTCTAACCCAAGCCTTTCTGTGATTCTGTGATTTTATGAAATGCCTGTGAAATGACTGCACAGGCTAAAACCTGTAGGTCCAACTCAGCCCATATCACTGGTTTCTACCCCATTTTGCAACCCTTCCTTAGCTCAAAAAATATTCTCCCAGGAGCACCCTCCAACCCCCTCAGCTGCATCCTCCTTGTCCTCTCCTGCACCACATCAAGCATTTTCTGCAGTTTTAAACAGAGAAAGTTTTTTTCACCACATCACTCCGCTTCTGAAGTGAGCACCTGTCAACAGCTCACTGAGCCTCAGATCAATGTAGCCATGGCCAGGTGACAACCTGGAGGGACCCAAAATGAGGAGCAGCTGCACTCACCTGCCACGGGACATCCTTCTGGAGTAGTGGTAGGGGTGACCACGGAGCAGTACCTGTCCAGGCTGATGAAGCACAGTGTGACAATGGACGCCGTGCAGAACATGACATCGAAGGAGATCCAGACTTTGCAGAACATCTTCCCGAACAGCCACATCCCTGTCACCTCGTAAATGATGCTGTGAGAGAACACAGGGGGATCAAGGCTGAGAGGGCTCTTGGGCAGTCCCTGGAGGTGTATAAGGCCAAGCTGGGTGAGGCTCTGAGCAACCTGGTCTAGTGGAAGGTGATCCTGCCCAGGGCTGGAACAAGAGGAACGTCAAGGTTCCTTCCAGCCCAAACCATTCTGTGACTATTTCCTTATGACTGTGCTGAGGTAATGCTGTATTTAGTCCACAGGTACTAAAGATGGGCACGCAGCTCAGACAGCAGGGATTCATCCTCAAAGCACAACCCAAGAAAGGAGCACCCCACAGCTGGAGCCTAACTGAACAAGAGCAAACCTCTATGCTTCTTGCAGCCTAAGTGCCTTGAGAGAGGTGCTTTGCCCCACAAATCTCCCCAAATTTACATCTGCACAGCTTTGTTTGTCACAGAATTTTCCCAGTGCCTGACACTGCACAGTCTTTTATGATTTCTCCCCAGTTCCTGGGGCATGGGACATCAAGAAACTCACTTCACATCCAGTCAAATGCTTCAAAACCAGAAAGGATTTCCACTCTTGGTTAAAAAAAATACAAACCAGCAACATCCTAGGAGGAAGCCCATGCAGCTTGTGCATTATGTGGCTCATAAAGGCCTCAGCAAGGTAAACACACCAGCAGAAGCAGACATAGTACCAAAGATACTTCTAACAAAATCAAGAGGGGCCTGTGAGAAGTGAGCAGCTAAGGAAGGAGCATATGGCAGCTGTAGGAAGGCTGATGCATGTTTCTATAGCATTCAGTGAGATGCCATTTGCTTCTCCTTTCTTTCTCCAGCTCTCTGCAACTCCTGAAAAGCTGCTGAAATGAACATTGTGAGTGAATTTGATGAGTAACTCCCTAGTCCTGCAAAGCTTTAATTATCCTGTAACTTCCCAGCTTGCTGGTTAATACAGTGAGATCAGGGCTGCTGAGCTGCAGGGTTCAGGTGTCCAGCAAGGGAGATTCAACCTGATGTCAGAAAGCAATGCTTGATCTACATCTCCTCAGCACCAGCTCACTAAATGGACTTGTGAAGGTTTCTCCAGAGCACAGCAGCTGCTGTAGGTGGGTGCAGTGCTGCTGGAGGGTCCCAGCTCTCAGCAGCTCTTTTTTATGCGGGGTTCCATGCAAAAATCCAAGCAAACTACAGCAGAGCCTGTCCCTGCACCATAGGCAGCATGGGAAGGTTTCATGGCTCTTTTACAGAGGGGGAATGAGGCATTACAGCACGGGTTCAGTACTGGATTTGGGTGCTGTTTTGCCATTCCAAAGAGCCTTCCTTATCCCCAGAGATGCTGCAGAGCCTTTGGTGTGCCCTGGCCTCCCAGAAGGAGATGTGCTGCTCTCCCTTGCACACAGATCCCAGGTGAGCAGGTGCCCTGTTCTCACCTGCACCTGACCAGCAGACGTTCTCACAACACGGGGTAGTGGATACCTGACCCCTCTTCTCTGAGGTAAAAAGGCTCTGCAGCCTGGAAAAGATGCTGAATAAGGAGGAGAAGTAAAAGCCCAAGAAAACCACACAATGAGGTCACCCCTGCCTTGCCCTTTTGCTTGCAGAGGAAAAGAATAGCTGGAAATATTCAGCCTGGGAATGAAAGACTGGCTGGAGTACTCATACAACGAGCTAAGCTCAGCTGAACCACTCCTGCAAACCAGTCAAGCCAGGAACAGAACAAAAGTCTTACTCTTATGAAATTAAGACACCAAGTGACAAATTTGTTGTTTCCTTCTGCCACATTTTCCTGAGCCAAACTCCCTCCTAAGATCATTTATTTTTCTTCCCTTTGGCACGTACTAACCTGCCAACTGAGGAGCAAACTGAAATCCAAAAAAGCAACATAGATGTGAAGCCAAAACAGTGGGGAAGTGTGAAACAGCAGCCACTGTGTCAGCAGGGCTGGACAATGCTGATGGAGCCAGCAGGGTCCATTCCCCAGCACGTGGCCCACCAGGAGCTGGCAGGTGTTCCCACCAGGCAGCACCAGGACATTCACAAGGGGCACAAAGCACCAACCATGCTCTGATCTTTGCTCCCCTTAGTAATTTTTGTTGTTTAAGTACAACATCACCAAAAGTAGATTCAAAATACATAGGAGGAAGAAATTTTTTTGCAGTGAAGTTGCCCAGAGATGCTGTGGCCGCCCCATCCCTGGAAGTGTTCAAAGCCTGGCTGGATGGGGCTCTGAACAATCTGGTCCAGTTGCCCGGGTCCCAGCTCAGTGCAGGGGTTGGACTAGATGACCCCTAAAGGTCCCTGCCAACCCAAGCCACACTATGATTCTATGATAATTTCAGAACCTGAACTTAAAATTCATAGAACATAGAATTTAACAGTAATATTTTTTTAAAAAGAGCATCATTAACTGCTTTTTTTCACCTGATACCATGAACTTTTAACACAGTTTGTAATTGCTTGTTGGGACAACATTTTTCAGTGCCCAGTTCAAAGGAATAAGCAGCCCCATGAGAACTGAAGCATAGAAGATTAAAAGAGCCCAGCTTCCTCATATTGCCCCCCGAAATCAAAACAGGGTGCAGTTCCCTGATTTACACAAACTTATGGCTGCCTTGCAGGACAAGACAGCCAGGATAACAAGTCAGCTGCTTTCTGCTTTTGTTTCACTGTTTTAGCCAAGTAGTGAAGCTTCCATGATTAGAAGCCTCATGGAGGGACACCTGCCCTCTCAAGTGCCTCCTCCTCCATGAAATACAGGGGAAACCTAAATTGCTCTGCTTATTCTGAATGAATTCCTTACATTCCATACACAGGAATGTAAGTCCTGGAACTGGGGGACTCAACAACTGGAGCTCCACGTGCAAAGCTGGAAATCAAGTTCAGCTCAGCAGCCAGGGTCCCTGTATGGCCAGCAGGAAAAGCACCCTTGGGAATTGTGTCCCATGCATTATAAGGGGATCCCCAGCACAGAGCAGAGACAGGGCAGCACATGCAGCCACTGACCCACGGTTCAACCCTCTGGAGAGCCCAGCCCTGCTCCAAGAGCAGAGGCAGAGCTGGGAGAAAGGACCTTTGTCCTCCTCTGCTCCCACCCCACGGGCACTGCTCACCTGAAGGGCATCACCAGACAGGCCACGAGGAAGTCTGCCATGGCCAGGGACATGATGAACATGTAGGTGACAGTGCGCAGCCTCTTCTCCACCACGGGGCAGAGGAACACCACGGTGTTTCCCAGGAGAGTGACCACGTCGATGAGGGTGAGGACAAGCCCAGTGAGCACCTCCTGGAGCCCGACCCCTCCCCTTGCAAAGGAGGAGGCAGCAGAGGAGAAATTGGAGAGCCCGGTTTCATTCCTGTCCATCAGCATCTTCCCACTGTTAAAATCTGAACGAGACAAAAGGGGAGAACCAGAATTACTTTAATGACGACTTGTAGGTTTGTGAAAGGGAGGGCAGAAATAATATTCACACTTCATTTGTTCCAGGAAAAATCTACACACCCTGCTGTGCCTGTGCCATCACTGTCTCGTGGTTAGCAGCCCATTAGGAGTGTCTGAAATCCTGAGGGTGAGGACAAATGTGCATCATTGACTGAAGTCCTTCACAGCAATTAAAAGCCCTCCTGTGAATGAAAATACACCATCAGATGAAGTATGAGACCAGAAAAAAAAAAATTTACTGAGAGCAGAGAGAGGAAAAGAAAACTGTAATCTAAAATTAAAGCAGCTGGGCTAAATCCCACCAAACATCATGCCAAGTCCACATAATGTGGGGGCTGGAACTAGATGATCTTTAAGGTCCTTTCCAAACTAAACCATTCTGTGGTTCTATATTCTCGTTATTATCTTTGCCACCCCCAGACCAGCTGGGGCTGCTTGCCCAGGCTGGCTGCTTCCACAACCCCTCTGCTATGCCCTGGGTTTTCCTGGTGCTTTTTCAGACTCTGAAGTTTATAGAGTTTTTTTGCTACCACTGTGGGCAACTCCATCCTCCATTCTGAATGGCCAAGCAGGACTGCCAGCAGCTGCACAGGGAGCAGAATCGTGGAATCACACAATGATCTGCCTTGGAAGATCACCAAACTGGGGTGTCTCAGGTGCAGCCCTGACCCCAGAGTCATGTTCCCTCTGTGCCCAGATGGGAGGTGATGCTCCCAACTCCTTAATTGGGGGTTTTTCCATTGAGGAAATCCATATGCTTGTGTCTACAGCTCGGTTCCCAGACTTTGACCAAGCGGGGCCAGAGGTAGGTGGGAAGGTGGGAATGATGCCCTGCAAAAACTCCAGCAGTTCAAAGCTCACTGCTGTAGCTGAGGTAATACAAAGCTAAAACTTGTGGGGAAAAGAGAATTTTAGGAGTATTTCCCAATGACAAATTGTTATATTTAAATATCATTGCTTCTCCTGTGACCAGGATCTGCTCCCACAGTACCCTCAGGTCAATCCCACATCTCCAAGGCATCCTACTGAGTGCAGTGTGAGGGTGGGCCTGGATAACATCCCTGTAGCCCAACTTGCTTCATCTCACAGGGACAAATTTGTCTTAAGAGGAGTGTAAGAGCAAGGCAGCAAAATGTTCCCAGCATCTCCTTGTCCTTCCTGCAGCCTATGATCCCTAATTGACTCTTAGGATGGTTTCAATGATTTCTGAATCATGAAATTGTCCTGCTTCCCCTCTGGCCCAGCAAATTTTAGCATCCATGACCTCCTATAGCAGCAACTTCCACGGCTCAGCTCTGTACCCTGCACAGAAACATCTCTTTTTGCTGGTTCTGAGCCCGTCACCAGCCAGCTTCATCCAGTGCCTCTGGTCCTTGCTGTGGAGGAGACATCACACAGCCCATCCTCTCCTCAGTGCCTCTGCTGAGTCCTTTGCCACACCCCAGCAGCTCCCTCCTCATCTGACAACTTCTCATTCCTCATAGGGAAGCAGTGGAGGATTCCTGCACATCCCTCCTGCTCTTCTGAGTCTCTGAGAAGGACCAAAACTCCAAACAATTTCCAAGAGGTGAATGCTCTGTGGATTTACCTAAGGGCATCATCTCTGTTCTTTCATGCCCCCCTTTCACCACCATCCCTGACATGATTTGCTGATGTGAGTGGCACTGAGTGACCTTTCCACTGCTGCTCATCCAAAGGTCTTGTTCCTGGGCAGCAGTAAGAGCTCAGAGTCCACTGCTTCAGATGGGAAAATAGCATGAAATTAAGAAATTAAGTTCTCTCCATCTTCCTGAAACTTCACATCACTTCACAGTTGAATTCTTTCTTCCACTGTAATGCTCAGTGAATCTCATAAATACATATTTTTCACTTCATTAAGTCAGAAGTTATCCTTCATACCCTGGCTAAACTTTTGCCTGTAAATATCACCACTTCATGATTCACGATTTTCCCAGCTGAAGATTTCTAGAACCCCACACATCCCAACCTCTATCCCTTAAAGGGCTTCACTGGCTTCTCTGTAACTCACCATGCACTTACCCCTCCTGCATGTCATCTTTCAGACAAGTATTTATTCACCCAGGGAACTTCCCTCTTAACTCAGGACTAATACATTTCCTTAAAAGCCACCACCACGAGGGACTCTATTGAAAACCTTTCAGAATTCCAAGCAGCCTACACCACCCAGGTGTTTGTTTTCCAACTGCTGACTTCTTCCAAGCATTCCAATACAACTGTGAAGCTGGTCTGCATTTTCTAAAAGCAATAGTGACCTTGTCCTTGTATGTAATCATGTGTTCATGCACCTACTCATCCTTCAAAATCCTCAGCTCCATCCCCTGTCTTCTGTTTATTTGCTGGATTTGGAGGTTTCCTTTCTTTCAAGTTAAAAATAAATAATGAAAAAGAAAATTAAGACTCAAGCTGTCTAGAAAAAAAAATAAAGAAGGAAAGCTCTTCCTACTGGAGCTGGGAATCAATGACTGAGACCAGAAGCTGTCCTGCTCCTCCAGCACTGAGAACAAGCAGGAATTCTGGACATCATCTCAGACAGCCCCCTGGGCCAGCACTGCTAAAAGTCTGCAGGGTGCCTTAAGTACCTCGGTCCTAATGAAAATGTTCCTTGAACAAGAGTCCACATCCTGATAACACTCCATAAAATAAAATTTAAAATCCAGTCTCCAGCTCTCCCGTAATTGACAGGAAAGGGGATGATCTGTGCCATTCTCTCCAACTGCACCGAGGATGTCCTCAGACTGGAAGAGCTCCTGTGGAACAGCTGGGTTTCAAAGCAGCCACATTTCCTGGCAGGAAGAACGGCCGAGGGCGTTCTGCTCCCTGTGTTCCACACAGACAGCTCGGGGACAGGCTGGGAAAACCACAGGGACAGAGCCCGGGGCCACACGGGAGCCAGGCTCCAGAACGGCCTCTGCAAGGGCACTCCTGCCCGCGGCCACCTCCCAGCCCACCTCCCACCCCTCTGCTACCTCTGCGAGGTCTGCAAACTGCCCTCTGCCCCCGCCTCGAGTTACCCCTAACCAGTTTAAACCCTTGAGTACCACCCAGTGAACGCCAGGTTCTCCCAGGAGAGCACGCAGCACATGACAGGCTCCTAAAACACGAACTGCAAAAAAAATCAGTTTGATGAAAAATCAGTGGGTTTTTTTTCTAAAATAACTATGTTGAACTTTAAAGTTTAAAACATCCTGTCTTCAGGTTTAAAAAAAATCACTGTCAAATTTTTGTTCATGGGTAGATGAGAATGATAGTTGAGAATTCTGGATTAATTATTTGTGATTTTTTAAATGTAACACTGAGACAAGAAGGTTTTGAATTCACACCTTCCTGCAAAGAATGGCTGTTCCCACACAGTCATTAAGTTTGTATCAGCGTTAGAACGACTCTAATTAAAGCAGATCATTACTCACACCGATCTGTGAGCACACACCACTCTCAAACTTTGAGCAGAATTAGGATATGGTTATTAAGATTCCTCTTTGCAAGTGCTCTGTGCTCCTCAAGTACCATCTCAGCCACCAGCCTGGGTTAAAAGGTCTTCTCAAGTGGAAAAACCCACAGCAGGCTCCTTAATGCAGGATACATCCAGGAGTATGACAGTGCACAAAACCAGCAGACAGATGTGCCCACACTCACAAAACACTAGAGAAACCCTCTTTTGTAATTTTTTTTTTTTCTTTTTATCAATACAAAGACTGAGGGACTGGAAAAAAAAGGCTGTCTTTATTTGACATCCATTACTCCAACAATAAAAACAAGGGATGATGGATTCTTGAAACTTCAGGTTTGAACTTTGAGCTCTAATTCAGGGTGCAGACAACAGGATCCTGCTGCTCCTGAGCCCTTTTGAGAATTCCCAGGCAGAGTCCCTGGAAGCTCATCCACAGTCCCTGTCACAGCCAAGAGACCCAGGGTGGATCTCTGGATCCTTTTGCCTTTGACTGAGAAGCCAGAACCCTCATCCAAAGCATGCTAAATTAACTAAGAAAAGCTACTCTCAAACTGCCTGGAGAATGGTTAGCACTGGAAAACAGGGGATGGTACCATCTTAATCTCTCTGTGGAAATTATTGGGACAAAGCAGAATATGCCATCTTTCCCAGGGATGCACTTACTCATCTGAAAATATTGGAGCTTTTAAATACTCCTGTGAACTGCAGCAGCCCATGTAGTTACACTGCTGAGATAGCCCAGAGTCTTTTTACAACATCCATCATCCTGCAGGAGCCTTCTTAAACCAAAGGGATAAATGCCCAGTTGTACTATGATGTGGGGTCTTCTCAGTTTCCTGGGGATTTCAGATGCCGTTAGGGTTTGCACTGTTCTTTTTTTGATATTACGGTTTTACTTCCTTTCAAAAAACTGATGGGTTGGATTCTGCTCTGAGGCTGTGTGAGCAAAGCAACTCCACCGTTTCTGTTCCCTTTTAATATCCAGAAAGTTTGACCTAATTTATTCAGCAGACAGATCCCAAGCTAAAGGTTAATTTCATCAGTAAAAGGCATATTTTGATGGCAAGGGAGGGAAAAAATGCAATCTCAAGGCTGACTGCACTTTAAAATCTTGGCGTAATTATGAAAATTGGAAATATATTACTGGGAATACATTTGCTGCCAGGCTCTGCTGCTCTGCTGAATCAGGTACAAACCAGCACCTGGCAGCAGGGACAGCACCTGCCCCAGGACCTCACACACCTTTCCCCCCTCCTCCCCATGAGTGAGCCTTGCACTGACTCTCCTTCTCCCTCTCGCTCCCTCTATCCAACTTTCCCGTTGGGAGGACAGCATTTCTCAGAGCACGATTTCTTTCCAGCCCCAAACCAGCACAGAACGACTCCTACAGCCTCTCTGAGAGCCCCGGCGCTGGGGACACAGCAAAACACAGTAATTATACTTACCTTCCAAACTGAGAGCTGAAGCAGCTCGGGGTGCCCTGGAGCGCGGGGCTTTCCCAGCCCAGGGGTACCAGCCCAGGGTACAACTCCAGGGTACCAGCCAACTCCAGGGTACCAACCCAGGGTACCAGCCCTGGGGTACAATTCCAGGGTACAACTCCAGGGTACCAGCCCGGGGTACAATTCCAGGGTACCAGCCTCAGGGTACCAGCCCCGGGGTACAATTCCAGGGTACCAGCCCCAGGGTACCAGCCCCAGGGTATAATTCCAGGGTACAACTCCAGGGTACCATTCCCGGGATACCAGCGGCTCGGGTAGGCTCGCCTCGATCCCCGCGGAGCTGCTCCCAGCCTGGCTGCGGAAAGGTTCCTGCCCCGAAGCAGGACCGGGAATCCCCACGCACAGCCGGCACAGCGGTTTGGGATCACCCCCGGCAGGCATGAACGCTCCTCCACAGCCACAGAAAGTCCCTGGCAGCCGCTGCCTGCTCAGGGCAGAGAGGAGAGACCGGAGCGACATCACAGCAGTGAAACTCGAGGCGAAGTTAAACCCGCGCTGCAAACCCCGCGGCGCTCACTGCCCTTAGGTGGCAAAACCCAGACCCTGGGGAGGCAAAACCCGACCCCTGGAGTGCACAAAAACCCAAACCCTGGGGTGCAAACCCCCAAATCCTGGGCTGAAAAAGCACCAAACCCTTGAGTACACAGACGCTAACCCTGGGGTGCAAATCCACAGCCCCGGGGTGCCGAATCCATCCTTCCTGGGTCAAACCTGCCAAACCCCTGAGGCAAAAGCGCCAACCCCCAGCGCAGCAAAACCCTCAGTCCCAGGTAGGGCAAAAGGCCGAGGATGCTGCGGAGCAAATCTGCATCAGCCCGGGCAGCGGGGATCAGCCCGCGAGGGGCTGGGGTCCTGCCCGCGGAGGGGACCCCTCTTGGAGGGGCGAAAAAGCGGGGGGAACCCTTCCCGAGGGGGAGACAGTGTTTGAAGGGCAGAGGGCTCAGGACGTGCCCCGGGGGAGCCGGCGATGGAGGGGGTCCCACCCGGAGCGGGGAGCAGCAGCGGCAGCCGTGCCCGGGGGGAGCCCTGCCCGCGGGGAACCCTGCCCGGGGGGAGCCCTGCCCGGGGAAGGGGTGTCAGGGTCTGCCCGGGAATCATTGGGAGGGATGAGGATGGGGATGCCGCCGGCAGCACTTACCGAGGCTGGCGGAGGAGCCGCCCCCTTCTCTCCTCCGCCCCGCACCGCACCGCCCGCTCCTCCCCGCTCCAGCCGGGAGAGCTTCCTTCCCTCCGGGAAACGGGGCTCCAGCAGGAAAACCTTCCTTCCCTCCGGGAAACGGGGCTTCCCGTGGAAACCACGCTCTCTTTTTCCCTGCTCTCAAACCAGCCCTTCCCACCCCCCTCGGCAGCTACAGGCACACGGGGAATTGATGCATGAAAAGAGCAATAAAAAATAAGAGGCGTTCCGTGGGTTTGGCTCCCCTGTTGCCGAACGGGGTGTTTTGTTCAGAAAGTAAACCGCAAAATCCTAAAAATGATGCGGGCTGGAAGAGGAACCTGTGGCACGAGGTCGGTGAGATGTGTCACCTGCCCAACCCACTCTGCCTTGTCCCCGGGTCTGGGAGGGACGGGACGGGACGGGACGGGAAGGGAAGGGACGGGACGGTGGGTGTTGGATTTTGGCAAATGGGCAGTGGGCTCTTTAGGCACGTCGTGGCAGAGCCCGGCTGGATTGCCTGCCTGGAAGGGAGCAGTTCTCTTCCCGGCTGCAGGTCGGGGCTCAGGGAGCGAGCAGCACTCACCGGCACCCCTCAGGCTCCTCGGGGAGCCACTCAGCTGGCAGAAAATGAACTCGGCAAGACAAGGTGTAAAAATCGGGTTCTCTGAGTGCTGGGGTGAATGTCACACACAAAGATGGGGGTGTGTGACCCTCGGCCATAGCTCCTGTCCCGAAACAGCCCCCAAATCACTCTCCAAGGCACCAGCTCCTCACGATGAATCGCTGTCATCAGCACCTCTGTCTCCTTTCCATTTGTTTTCCAAAGACTGTTGCAAAGATTTTGAAGGCTGGCTTCACCCACCATCAAAAATGACACTGGAGAATTTTTTCAGTGGGTGTGGAGAGGAAATCTCTTGATCAGAGTTGGTGGAAAGTAAAGAAACTGATATTTGCTGTCCTCTCCCTGGAATAGCTCAGCTCCTGGCTGGCAATTGGCCTCCCAGGTTTCAGGCTTGTTTTGACATTAACAACTAAACTGTGATGGAGGAGCATGTTTGGATGATTTTGTGTCATATTTACAGCTTCAGAAATAGCAGATTGCCCTTTGAACATGGTGAAATCTACTTTAAATTATGGATTTTCCACTCCAGGGATGGAAAGAAGGAAGGGAAGGAAAAAAGAGAGAAAAGAAAAGAAAAGAAAAGAAAAGAAAAGAAAAGAAAAGAAAAGAAAAGAAAAGAAAGAAAAGAAAAGAAAAGAAAAGAAAAGAAAAGAAAAGAAAAGAAAAGAAAAGAAAAGAAAAGAAAAGAAAAGAAAAGAAAAGAAGTCACTGCCAAACACAACCTCATCCCTGTATTTTCCTTTAATTAGAACAAAATATTTTCTATAAAGCAGGAGAAATAAGTAATGTGTGGACCAGAGTTTTCTGTGAATTTAATTTGATTCCATTACTTAAGTCAAATAAATCGTCCATGTGTTTCTGAAAAAAAACCAGCTTTGACAGCTTCAATGTAAATATTTTAAATTATTGTGTTAAAAGTTATCTTCTAATTTACACTTAATTTTAAAAAGTTTTGATAAAGTTTGATATTTGAGCAAAATATTTTATTTCTGATCAAAAAGAACAATTTTCAAACCTGAAGAAAAGGTTCACCAGCCTCTTTGCAAGCTGAGCTCTTGAAGCCACTTTCAGATCTCCTTCCTCACTTCATTAATGCCACTGAGCCAAACAGGAGCATCTGACCAGGGAAGATAAGCAAAGGGGAAGAAGTTTGATTTAAAAGCTTGTACCAAGCTCTTTTATTTCTCCATTTGCTGACAAACTAACATCAACAAATAGAATTAAATTATATATATATTATACACACATTTTATATCAATTATATTTTGTATTATATTAATATATTAAAAGCATAATAAATAAATTGCAGAAACGAGAAAACTTACGATTTTTAATAATATCTAGTTTATGGTGGGTTTTGGGGGGATTTTTTTTTTTTTAAACTGAATTTTCCTAAAACGTACTTTTTCATAGACTGAATGGGCCTTTCAAGGTGATGTACTTCCAATCCCCCTGCCGTGGACAGGGATCCCCAATCCTTTTTGCCAGGGCTGCTCTTGGTCTGTTCATCCCCTCAGCCTGGATTGATAACGGGGTTCCATCCACCCAGGTTCAGCACCTGGCCTTGCCAAAACCCCCTTCTCCTCCTCTATTTCCCTTTCATAGGGAATTCATAGGACAAAAATAGTCCAACCCCCCCCCCTCCCCCCCCGAGGGAGCTGCCCCTTTGGCTAATTAGCGTTAATTGCCCTTCCCGCGGGTGGGAGGGGCCCGTGCCGCTGTCTGTGGTACAGAGGGTCGCACAGCTCTTCCTGGCTTTCCTTGTGCTGGGCCCTTCTTTGTCCTCCTGGATTCCAGGCAGGCTGTCAGACTCCAGTAATTGAGATTTTATGGAGTAGAGAATAACAGCAAAGGTCTGCAGCTCTTCCAAAGCACCAATCTCAAAAGAAATGCCAAAGGAGAGAGATAACAGCAAGAAGTGCTCGGACAGAGTGCTGCAAATGCTGTCAGCCACTCATATCAGTGCCATCTGTCAGCATGTCACAAACCATCAAAAAAAACCCATGACAAAATTTATCATCTACTGGAAATTCAAGGGTATTGTCAAGCAGGGATTCCTGGGATGTCTCATGGGTTGCTGGGGTTCTGGTTTTACACTGTATTTTCAATGCTACCTGGAAAGGGAGGAATGAGGGGAAATGGAGTTTATTTGGTTTTCTGACCTTTGCAGCAAGGAGGGTAATAGGAAATGTACATTTCAGAGCGTTTTGCATATCAAAAGCAGCTTGATCTTAAAAAATTTGGGAAGTAGTAGGGATGTTTATGCAGATACCAAGGTACAGCTCCTTAAACTGGCAAATAAGGTGGTGCAGGGGCTGGAATACTCAGGAATGGTTTGAGGCTTCATTTATACTTGGTAGCCACTTGGAAAGCGTCGTTAAATCCCATGGGAAAGAGGGAAGGATCTCAAACCAATGTGTTTGTTGCCAAGTAGAACAGTACAAGAAAACTTGGTGGGTTTTAGATCTCATGGTTCAGCAGTGGAGATGCTGCCGTGGCAGATGATAACCCCACCATGCACAGAGATTCACAAAATGCACAGAGAACCATGAATAAAAAGGCCTGTGAATCACATGGCATTGGGTAAATAAGCCCAGAGGAGTGGGAGTTCTGGTGTTTTCCTTTGCCTTTTGAGGGGGGACCTGTCCTGACAGCACTGCCTCTGCTCCAGCCCCTTCTCAAGCAGCAGCATGCAAAGGAGAAGGGAGAAAGGAGCATTTGCTTTCCTGTCTGTCTTGATTTATCCAGGTGTGAAACTATACAAGCAGTTGTCTGGACTATTAAACAACTGTTATTAAATAGACTCTTGACAGGGCTATTAAACTGACAGGGTTTCTGAGCAGAAGCCTCTGGAGGTCTGGCTAGCCCCTGCTGGGGCAGCCCCAGTCCAAGGCAGCTGCCTGCAGGCTGTGCTCTGGGCCAGGCTGCTCTGGCACACTGCTCTGGGTCCCTGGGGAAGTGCTTCAGGCATCAGCCCAACACTGCAGCTCCTTGGACACATGATCCTGCTGTGCTCCCTGATGGTGCTTTTTCAATATGTTATGTGCCACAGCACTTCTTGGGCTTGATGAATTCTACCTGACAATTTCTCTCTCCATCTTCCTTCGTCAGGCCCCATATATTTATATTTTATTTTTCAGGTGGGATTTGTAACCTTTCTACTTTGACATAATCACTCCTAAATTGAGGGATGGCTCCTGTTGCCTGTGGCAGGCTCTGCTGTTCTGTGTTGCTTCCATGTGCCCCTCTGACCCTAAAAGTGGTCTCTCTTCTTTCCAGTGCGTATGTAGGGGGTATGCAGTCCTAATTTTTTCCGTCTTAACAGTATGCAATTTATATTCTGTAAGTAAATAGTACAGGTATTCCCACTACCTTCCAGCTATGTTTATGCTGATACACTTTTAAGCCTGCAAATGTTTCCACGTATCTGGGTGTGCCTCAGCTGAACTGCAGCCTGTGTTACACTGCTAAAAAATCAAGATCCTCTCCACTGTCAAGGGAACTAGAGAGACACAAAAAACATTCTTGCTGAATTCCATGGGAATTACTGGAGCCCAAGATAGTTTATTAGATATTTATTATCATTGCACCCATTAATTCAAGGCAGTAAAATGGATATACAGTTATAGAATTATAGAAAAAATGAAATAAAAACAATCCTCAAAATTTAAACTGGCTCATGAGAAATGGTGTTTGCACGTATCAGGAATTTTGTATGGATATGCTCAATGGTTCTGATCTTAAGGGCAGTTTTGGGTCATTGGATGAATCCCACTTGGAGAGGAAGAAGAGCAATCACACTTTAAATCTTCAAAACCCAAACCCTAAAATGCTGTAGGTATCTCCCAGCCAGATGTGGATCCATCCCAGCCTTTCCTGGTGTTCAGGATGCAGAGGTGACTCTGGCCAGCTGTGACAGAGATCAGGGCAGTGCAGAGGGCTGCTCTGCAGGGCACTGCTGAGGAACAGCCTGTGACTCCACTGAAGCTGCTTGATGACGAAAATGAGTTCCAAAATCTTTTATTCTTTCATTGTCCATGAGTTTCCCATGGTACAAATCAGCCATGTGTGTTTGCCAGCGGGACCTCTGGTAGCAGTCCCCAGAACTCTGCTGACAACCCCTTAACTGCAGGGCTGTAGGTACTGAACTGAGGTAGTGAGTATGTGAAGCTTTGTGTCCAAATTCTGCTCTGTCATGGATTTCCCCTTGAACTAGAGAAGAATTTGAGGATCATGAGCTCTAAAAGCACATTCAGACAAAGAAATGGCCCAGCTCTGCCTTGGGACTTGCAACCTGAGTGCTCTTGAATGTTCAAGTCGTTCTTTGCAGCTTCACTTCAGCCACACTCGGGTGTCACTCCACACAGGAGTGAACAGTTCCAGCTGAACCTTCATCACTGCTTGGGGACACCTTGGGTATTTCATCCCATAGAGGGAAAATAGATCTGACACTGCCAGATCACCGTCCTCTCCCTCCAGCTGATAATCCAACAGAGAGACATCCCATCATTCAGGTAAGGACATCCAAGGCTGACAGGGAACTGTCCCTGAGTTTACATGAAAGCAATAATGATTTTTACAGTAGGGCCAGCTGTTGGGCATCAGGAGACTCTCTGGGAACTCTGCATATCTTGCACTGGAGTGTGCATGCCTCTGCTATGTGTCCTCATGGAATTGCTTGCTCACATCTCTGAAGTGGCTTGTTTATCTCCCTGTAGCTGCTGGGCAGATGACTCTGATTTGTGGGACATCTCCACAGAAATTTGATGGCACTTCTAAGGAAAATGTTTTTCCCTGCACAGGGCATGTCCCAGATATCAGATGGTCAGGGTTTCACCATGGTCATGCTCCTTGCTGTGTTTACACCACAGCACTTTCACCTGAGAATCCCCACATGGTGCAAACAGAAACCCTTTGTCCAGAAGGAACCTTGGTATTTTTACCTTTGAACTGAAACCCAGTGAGTAACATCCCCCAAAGTGCTCTCTAATTAGGGCCTCCTCTACTCCTAAGCATCCAGATTGGGCTGGGCTTGCAGAAGGGTTGTACAATTGAGCTTGGTGTGTGCTCTGAGTTCTCAAAGCCCATCTGAAATTCGAGCCCAAGAGGTATGAGAAAGCTCAAACTGAGTCATCAGAAATGAGTGGACTTTTTTTTAAGCCTTCACTGCCTGCCAAAAGCTGCACAGTGACTCAGCATCATGGTCTGAAGCAAAACCTCTGGTTCTGTGCGTTATCTGTTAGACCGTGTTGGATGTGAAGGATGGAGAAATTTATAAATCTCGTCAGAAATCCCACTGAGTAAACACCAGAGATCTGTTGCAGAGACCACCAAGGGGAGTTGCAAAGGCTTTTGTTGATCTTGGAAGAAAAGACACCATTGATACACAAAACAGTGTCCTGAGAGAGAGGAGAACACTAAACACCCACAGACAAAACCACTGGAGGAAAGAATTCAGGATATCCTACATGCTGTATCAGGACACAGAATCTATTTGAATAGCTGCCATATTTTAACTGCTTCCAACAATCCTGTTTCTTGGCTCTGTTGTGTATTTCTAGCAACAGTGCTGAAACTATTGTATAACTCTGAGAAAAAAAAAGAAGAGAAACTTATCATCGAAACCACTTGTCAGGCTGAAATAAGTTGCCAAAGAAAATTTCCTTTTTCCTTTTTATTATTCTCCTGACAAGCTGGACAGGGGCTCTTTTCTCTTGTGTTGCAAAATCTAATTATATACATACATAAAAAAGAGACAGCACTAACCATTTGTCTCGCATGACTCACCACTCTCCTTGCAAATGTCATAAATGCTGGCAAGCAACCTACAATCACAGAACACATTAGTGTCTCACAAGGCTGCCTGGCTCAATTACAGGCTGGCAAGGATTAGGCTGAGTAATTGGGAGAAGATGGGAGGAAGATTTCACTGGACATCTGGGATTACTGTGCTGGAAGCACAGCAGGAGACAAACCACTGAAAGACAATCCAGTGCCTTCAATGGTAATCCCTGTTCCAGGTTGATACCATTTGTACAGCCCAGAGGAGATGAAGAAACAGAGCTTTTATTTTAAATAAAGGGCTGTGAAACCCTTTATTCATTTATCACTTGTGCCTCCTGTTTCAAAGATAAAATGGGGATCCCTTTCTGGAATACCTCTTCATGGCCACCTCCCGTGCAGGAGCAAGGCTGGTGCCTGAGAGCCCTGCCCTGGACCAGGTGGTGGGAGGAGGGTTTGTGCTCCACCATGGTGAGACCCTGGACACCCTCACCAGGGTGCACAGTAAATGCATTTTGGTTTCTCACAAACCCCACTGGAAGACCAGGGTTCTTCTGGGTTCTACAGCACCTCTCTCCCTCTCTGCCCTGCTCTACACCAGGTCTTGAGACCCCACCTGCTGTAATCTGGTTTCAGGCCTGATGTTTTAGTTTTCTAATGTTCTTTCCCAAGAAAGTGTGATAAACACAATTAAATGCTTTTTAATAATATATATATTATTCATTCCTTCTGGGAGGAGAGATTTCTTCTTAATGTCCCTCTGGTTTGACCAATGAGGGAAGAAGTTTACTTTTCTTTCACCAATCACATTGGTCTATGAAAAATTGTATATAAGGGAGAACCACCCCTAATAAAGGAGTCATTCTTAGCCTTCTGAAAATCACAGAGCCCCTGTCATGTGTTATATGAAACAGCAACAACCTGCAGTGCTGTGTCCAGCCCTGGGGCCTCCAGCAGGACATGGATCTGTTGGAGTGAGTGCAGAGGAGGCCATGGAGATGCTCAGAGGGCTGGAGCACCTCTGCTGTGGAGACAGGCTGGGAGAGCTGGGGGTGATCACCTGGAGAGGAGAAGGCTCTGGGAAGACCTTAAAGCTTCCTGTGGCTAAAGGGCTACAAGAGGCCTGGAGATGACAGGGCCATGGAGCGACAGGACAAGGGGAAATGCCCTCAAACTGGGAGAGGACAGCTTTAGATGGGATATTAGGAAGAAATTCTTTACTGTGAGGGCAGCAAGGTCCTGACACAGGTTTACTGGAGAAGCTGTGCCTGTCCCAACCCTGGAAGTGTCCAAGACCAGGTTGGACAATGCTCTGGGCAACCAGGTTTAGTGGAAGGTGTCCCTGCCCACAGCAGGGGTATTGAAACTATCTGATCTTTAAGGTCCCTTGCAACCCAAACCATTTTATGGTGCTGTGATTCTATGCATGTCAGGGCAGACCAGGGACACAGAGGAGTGCCCTGGGCTGAGCAGAAGATGAGATCATAAGAGTAAGTCTCAGTCTCAGAACATCAGACATGATGGATCTGCTATACATAGGCTCTAATAAGTAGACAACTTTTCTAAAAAACAAAGCTACTTCTGAAACCCTGGAGAACTCTGAAGAAACTCATCCTTTCACAGTGAGATGGGCAGTGAATTTCTGAAACACAGGGTTTCTTAAATGCTCTTCCTCAACTTCCATGGCACTGATGCCAGGACACGACCTGATGAGAGCCAGACTCATTTCAATTTTTCAATCCCATTTGAAAATGCATCCCCTTGCTGTTTAATCCCTCAAGCACAGCACTCAGACCCATCCACATGCACAGCATTTCCTGGCCTGGCTGGGCCAGGGACAGTTCCTGAGCTGTGAAATGTTTGAAATATATGAATTGTGTGAAATGATCTGTGTGCATTCCCAGGACATGCCTGGAGCAAAGATTTTATCTCACTGGGTGACATCAGCGCAATGATGCCTGATTTTTTGAGAAGTTTCACAGCAAAAAATGATAAATCAGGAAGAAATACTCGTGTGGACAGGGTGGTTTTGGGCAGGAAAAGAGCTATGCTCTGGCTGTTTAAATGTGAGACCCTCCTATGTTGTGTTGGGAAATTGTGCCCTTCTCTACAAAAAGTTGTGTTGTGCTTTTTTCATTTGACAAACATATCTGTGGGGGTTTTTTTAGCTTTAATTAGGTATTCCTTCAATTCTTATCATTGCCCACCCAGAGCAAGTGGAGTGGCATGAATACAGACACGATGTAGAGTACTTTATGCTGAAGAGTACAGCAACAGCAAATTAATAATCTTTTCCTTTCCCAAGCATTTCATCTTGAACCCAGGAGAGGACTTGTTTACTGATGTGATTCATTAGTTGAAGAATAAAATGTTGTCTGGCAAGGTTAATATTTCACATTTAATTACGGATTTTCACCTGAGGATCTGAAAATTATTTTCAAGACTTAAAGCTTGAGCTAAACATATTTTTGTTTTTTGCAGCAAATTGTGGCTGTGCTATCCCTGGCAGTATCCAAGGCCAGGTTGGGTAGGGATTTGTTCAACACGGTCTAGTGGAAGATGTTTTGGAGGTTTTTTTAAAGAACATGATTTCCCTTCCTCCATACCCTCCATTACTTTACTTATCAAAAATTTTACATATAAAATCATAATTGCAGTTACAAAATACTTTAGAGCTGTATAACAAAACATCCCTTTCCACTATATTTTACTAAGTTAAGCATTTGCATGTAAAAAACTTCTCATTGCTTGTCTTTTTAAGCTTAACTAAAGCTGCAAAATACCTCACAGCTCCACGGGTGGAAAACTGATCAGAGCATCCAAAGCCTTGCTGTTCCACCGGGAATGGTGGGATAATTGCCCACGGTTGTGCTGGAGTACACACCTGCTCTGCATGTCTGTGGAAGTGTTTGTAGAAGAGGATGTGTTCGAACTGGCAGGAGGAGGAGCCTGCTGCTCCTCTGTGATGGGAAATCACTCTCTGGAAATGCTGCTTTGCTCTGAAGATAAGTAAACCCCCGGGAGATTAAAGAAGCATGTGCTGGAAATTAGGTGTTACTCTCCATGGATTTTTCTTTTGGTGTGATGTGTGAATATTACTTGGCCATTAAATCTGGATGGTAAGAGAAGGGGTAGAATATAAACTCAAGGCTGGGGAAGGCAGATGAAAAAATGGTATGGTTTGGGGGGCAGCAAGAATCACTGCACATGTTGGTAGGTTGCTAAGGGCATGTGCTCATGCTGGCACCTCTGCTGTGCCCAGCTGTGCCCCCTGCACCCCAAAATTGCATCTGTTGGGTCTCAGAAAAAGCAGGAGAGAGGGGAACTCATTTGATGGGTTATGACATAGAAGAGGCTGAATAGAGGAAAATACATCTTGTCTGCTAAGATGATGAATTTCTTCGAGCTGGACTACACAGCTCTTCAGGGGCAGGATAGAGATCCATCTCATCAAAACCTCATCTTTTGCAGGAACAGATATAAAGAAGGTAGGGAAGGGAATGAAAATCCTCATCATTGATGAGGACAACAGAAACTGGGGTGGGGAGGGAGGGCGTGTGCACATTGCCCTGCCAGAAAACCGTGCCCACCCAGCAGATCTCTATATCATCTCACTGCCTTCTCATATTTGCTCTTTTGCCCCTTTTCCCCTGTTCTCCCAGCTCAGTAATTCTTTCCCAGGAATTCACATTAAACTGTGCACCAGGTGCTGTCCCTAGCCAACAGCTGAGGAACAAAATCCAAAAATGTATTTCTGTTGTCAACTGTGTCAGACTGATTCCTAAGGACCACCAAAACCCTCCTCTCCCAATAATAATCTGTCTGCTTGCCACTGCCTATTCTGTAATACTAAAACTCATTTTTGGTTGTTCTGTTTTTCGTGTCTGGCTTTGTACAAACTATGTTTGTTTATTTGACACTGTCTTGTGCTAGATAAATATGACCTGTGCCAGATAAATATAGGCTGCATTCAAAGAATTGGTATCCAGGCTATTTATGTTAGCAGCTTGACTGAATCAGTTTTAATCAAAGTAAAGAAAGAAAATATGAATATAGAAAAGGAACTAGGTGATAAACAAGAACAGAGATTATGATTTGCTTTCATGTATTTTCTTCTCTTTGCCAAATTTTATTTTTCTGACCTTTATGATGAAGTTGCCACTCACCCCCTTTAGGTCTGACACCATCCTTAGCCACAAAGCTGGCGTTTCCCAGATCAGGGACAGCCACAAAAGCAGATGAAGGTCAGGGTGATCTTGAGGCTCCACGGGGGAGGCACTGGCATGTTTGGGTCTGACTGTGAGCAGTACCTGCAGCAGAGCTTTGCTCCCTGTTTTTGATCACTCAGGCTGTGCAATTCTCCCCCTCCAAAATCAGGAGAGCCCCCCAAAGAAATCACAGCTGGCAGAGGGTCTCCAGGACTCTTTGGGCAATGAGCTAGAAGTGGCTGCATTTTACAGAAGTTCATAGTCAAAAATAAGTGTTTATCTATTCAAACTGTGGCTGAAGAAGAGTCCCTTGGCTCTGAAGGCTGAATCCCACATTATTCCAGGAATAAAAAGAGGAGAACAATCTGAAGCCATCACCACAGACAGCAAAGACTCCCCTAACCAGGGTGCTGCCAGCCCCAGGTGTGATGCTCTCAGTGATGGGCACACCCTGGGCAGGATCTGAGCACTGCCTGGGTGAGACTGAATTCAAAGCATTTTACATTCTCTGCTACATTAACTCTGAGGGAAAAGCACCTTCCTGCAGCTTGGGGATGAGACTGCAGAGGCAGACAAGGTGGTGGGGGATGTGTGAAGGCAGGGACACCTTCCACTAGCCCAGGTTGCTCCAAGCCCCATCCAGCCTGGCCTTGGACACTTCCAGGGTTGGGGCAGCCACAACTCTGGGAAAAAGGCATCATCCTAGCAGCAGGTCCCTTTGATGGGTCATCAGATCTTATGTAAATTCATCAGATTTTATGTGGATTATTGCAGAAGATGAAGATGCACATGAAGATTTTTTTCCTGATAATTTGGTTTTTTACTTTATATATATATATATATATATATATATAGTTCATGATGCTCAGAGCATTGATGGAGAGTACTGTATCCTGTCCCTTTTTTAATGAACATCCAGGGTGTGCCTAATTAGAGCAATTTTAGTGCTTGCCAGTGAGGTCACTGCTTGGGAAATTCTGCTCCATTAAATAGAACAAAAACTATCACATAGAACCCCACCCACCCCCAATAAACCCCAAACAATATACAAAAACAGTTGTTGGGGAACAGAAAACAGAAGAGTTTCTGGCAAGAGAAAAGACCCTCATGCAAGATCAGATTCCTCACCACTGCCCAGTTCAGACTTTTGCCAGTTGGAGCTATGGGGTGTTCTGTTAAAAGCCTTTATTCTTTGGTAAAAGGAAATCCTGTTTTTCTGGCTTGTGCTTGTCATGATGGCCCCAAGGGAGCTTTAAATATTCATTTACTTTACTAGAGTTCAGAAATACTTAGCTCAAACCAATTAAGTTTTTAATTAAAATACATTAGAAGGAGAATCTTGCATACCAAATTTCTCCTTTTATTTTCTTTTTTTTGAAGATGCACAGCAATCAGCAGAGTTTGGCAGCCCCTGCCTTACAACAAGTTGAAGCCCAAGAACATTTTTAACCTCCGCTTGTGAATTGCATGACTCACAGAATTGAAACTCACAGAGCAGAACCTTGCAACTCCATTTCCTTTTCCCAACCTGCTGATTTATGTATTGACCATATTCCCCAGCTTCCTGTGGAAGAAATGCTGTCATTTTAAAAATAAGCAGCATTTCATCTGTGGGCATCGTGCTTCTGTGCAGTGCAAGGCCAATATCTGCAATTCTGTTAATGTAGGAGCTGCTGCAGTAATTGATCTGTGCCAGCACCCACCGCCACTTGAATAATAAATCCATGTTTTAAACAAACTGGTCTGAAAAGCTACAGTGAGCCTGGCAAGAAATAAATACCTGGAGAGAGCCAATAAAGAAAGATATGATAAAATAAAATGTTACAGAGCCTCCTCTGTGCAATGTCTTGGGAGGGGACTTAGGTATGGGGTGTCTAGATGAGGTGACTGATGATGCTGGGTTTAAAAAAAAAATGAATCTTCAGTCTTCTTATTGTTTTCTGCTTACCCAAAATGCACAAAATCCCATACCACTGTGACAGCAGGATACAGAAAATATTGCCATTAGTGGGATGAGTCTGAAATCCAGTTTTTCATGCTTGTTATTAGAGAGAAGAAAACTCTCTTCATAAACTTGATTTTATGTAGGGCTGCTGATGTATTTTGATAGAAAATGAAAAATGCCACTAAAAAACAAAAATACTTTTGGTTTGGTTGGAAAACAAATTGTGTACAGTGGAAAACAACCACCTCCAAACTAAAGATGGGAATATTTTATAAGGATACATTAATCTCAGGTGAAATTGCTTTTCTGTAAGACCAAAACTATAAGAACAAAAATAAAGGGAAAATTCAGGGCTCATATCTTCTCGAGGGGGAAAAATGTCTGTATTTGAACATTTTCTAGACTTCTCAGATGGAGGCACCTGGCAGCACCTCTTCACTGGCTCGTGGTGTAACATGAAATAATAAAAATATGTTATTGCAGAGGCAGAAGTGAATCCTCAGAGGGGGGGAACGAGCAGCAGAGCAATGCCCACCCAAAACCCAGCCCAGGGGGCCCAGGAGAGCCTGTGCACCTCATCAAAATAGAGAATGTATTGATTGGCTTTGAGTCCAGGACCAAACAAGCAGCAATTCTCCCTGTATAATTTGTAGGTTACCAGTGACAGGGCCACCCTTGGCTCTTCCTCCTGAAGTGGCCTCCTTCTCCTTGACTCATGCCCATCCCTGTCAGGGATAAATGCTGAATAAAAAAACTGGTGAGAGGAAATCTATATTTTTCATTTCACACTCTGACACATGAGGCATAGCCTGTTTCAGCTCAGTGCTTGGGTCTTAAATTTACCCTTCAAGCTCTGTGTTTAGGCTAAAAATGACTGTTTGCTTTTTAAATACTTAGTTTCCTGTTGTTCACCATCCTTTGTCCCTTTAAATGGGGGCCCATTTGGTACCTTTCTTAAGTTGGCAAGAACAGTGGGAAATAGAAAACCCAGAGAAATTTTTATTTCTAAATTGAGAAACAAATGGGTTTGTTTTTGATCTTTTATCTCGCAGCAGCTAGAAACTTGGTTTTGGTGAACAAATGAACAGAGTTATCTTTTCAGATGCTCTTCCACAAGTATCCAAGCGTCATCTCCTCCCAGACATGGCCCTCACCACCAGATCCCAGCATCAGAAGTCAGCCCTGGCTGAGCTACATGGAAAAGGTCATGAACAGAACAAGAAATTTCCTCATGCCTGTGAAAATGGAGGGAGCTGCCTGATTTCCCAGGGAAGACCTGAGCTCAGCATCACCCCGTGGAGATGTTCAGCTGTTCCCTCTTCCCACTGTGTCTGGATCACATTCCCAACAGGCCCAGTTCTCCCTTTGCCTCATGGTGGGGCTGAAGGCACCCAACCCATGCAGACAAGTGCCTAAAGGACAATAACAGTGCTGGAAAATGGATGCCTCTGGCATTTCTGGCCATCTTTCCCAAAGAGCACCTTGCTGCCACACTCAGCAATTTTCCAGTGCTTTGCAAGCGCCTGGCCCTGCCAGCCCTGGGTTGTGGTGGGAGCTTAGCCTGAAGAGGAGCACAAGGGTTTGGAGAGCATCCCCAAGCCTGGTTCCCATCTCTGGTCAAGGCCAGGTCCTGTTTGGAAGGTCATCAGTGCCAAATGTGAATTATAGATGGAATTATCATCCCTGAAGAGCAATCAGAATCCTCTTTCTTTGTCAGATGATCAGCTCTCTAAAAACTCATCCTACCAAAACCACAGAGAGCACTTGGATTTCCAAGCCATAATTTGGATTTGTGTGCTTAAATCCCTTTCTGGCATAGCCAGGGGTCTAAAGTCACAGGGACACTTTGGAAAGAGACCCACACTCAAAAAAACATATTTTTAATGATTAAAAGAAAAAAAAATATAAAAAGTTTGGGTTTGTTTGGGGTTTTTTTTGCCTGCAGAAATCCTTTAGCAAATGCATCTGACAGTGCCTGCCAAACGTGGCCAACCAGGGATGAACAAACATGGGGGAGAAAACTGCTGGAGCCTGCAGGGCTCCTGTAGGCACTCAGAGAGCTGTTCATAAAAACAGGGAACTGTGCAGGCAGGACTGCCCTACAGCTCTCTGGCCCCTCTCCTCTGTGGCACTTAGGGTCTGCCTCTGTAATTGGCACATCCATATATATATATGCATTTAATACATGTATTTTAAACATGTATTAGATAAGTAGATAGATAGATAGATAGATAGATAGATAGATAGATAGATAGATAGATAGATAGATAGATAGATAGATAGATAGATAGATAGATTTGTTTGTTTGGAGTTGTTTTGTTTGGTTGGGTTTTTTTTTTTTTGTTGTTTTTTCCTAGCCATAGAGGGAATGGCAGAAGCACCCACCACGTCTTGGAAAAATCCAGAGGAAGCAAGCTGTGAGTCTGAGCAGGGATGCATCAAGCATTCAAACCCTCCTGCACTGCTCTCACCTGTCCTGAGGGTGTTCTTGGAACTCCTGACAGGAGCCAAAGTCCCCAGTGAGATCCCTGGCCCTACTGGTCCTTACACTGTGCCCTGTGAGACTCCAGCTGGTGACCTGCTGCTGCTGTGCCAAATTCCATCAATTTTACACCACAATCCCAAGAGGGCAAAACCCTTCCAGCAGTGAAACACACCTGTGTTGGTGGCCCACACCTGGGAGCAAGTGCTTCTGCAGTAAAAAGTCGGCCTGAAGGCCAGGAAAAGCCTGAGAATGAAGTCTGAGCTGCACTGAAGTTGCCAGCTCTGTGTTAGACAATCCCACCAGCGTATGGCAGCCTCAAAACCTGTTGAGTTTAATATTTTTTCCTTAATATGGAAAGCTGAAGCTTCATCTTGCCCTTGGCACAGTAAATGGACTGACTGAAGGAAGTGCTTTATAGTGCAGAGTGCCCAGTGACCCGTAAGAGGCTCCTGCAGCCTCCAGGGGCTGTATCCCTGGACACGGCATGGGAGGGAAAATGCAGATTTCACGAGTTGCCAGTGGAGATCTGTGTTCAGCTGGTTAAATCTCTGAGCTTTCCTGACCAGAAAAGTGCCGAGCTGTGTGGCCAAGCCTGGCAGGGCAATTACTGCTGGCCTGGAGGTGAAGGGCATGCAGGCACTGCCAGGTGGCTTCGGTGTTAATGGATCTCAGCGCTCCCCCTTTGGGAAGCCAGCAGTTAATCCTGCCCCATCCCATGCTGTGTCACACATGGCATCAGCATTTTCACACATGGCATCAGCATTTCTCAGCTCTCTGCAGTCTCTGCTGCCAGAAAAACTCCTCAATGACAGCGCCTGACGCAGGCTGGGAGGGATGGATGTTTATTATTGTTAAACATCTCTGAATGAATGCCTGGGGGGTGTCATAAGCTGGGCAGAGGTTGGCTCACAGAAAGAGGTGCTGTGCAGAGAATGGTGTGCAGCCAGAAGGTTCCAGCTATTAAAACTTGAACTCCCAAAGCAGAGCGCTTCCAGGAGCTTTTTTGGGTGTTAAAGGAGATAAAAAACTGGAATTAATGAATGATTTGTGATAGAAGAATGGCTGGT
The DNA here is from genome assembly GCA_032173965.1 of Sitta carolinensis. Taxonomy (NCBI): domain Eukaryota; kingdom Metazoa; phylum Chordata; class Aves; order Passeriformes; family Sittidae; genus Sitta; species Sitta carolinensis. The sequence goes on along the minus strand of CM063285.1, from coordinate 55,266,654 downwards.
GGTGGCAGGGTGCAGGAGGTCAGGTATGATGCACAAGGGATTGAATAGGAGGAGCTGGCACTTGGGATGCTGGATTTCTGGCACATGGGGTGCATGAGCTGTTTTTCCTGCAAACACAGATTTGTGCCCATAATCAGGCTGAGACATACACACACACACAGAGCTAAATTTAAAAAAGGCTCAAACCCAAACCCTGGCCACGAGGCTGGGCAGCCAGATCTGGCTTTCATCCACACAAACTGTCACTAATCCTCTGCAGCAGCTTTGTCTTGGTGAGTCATTGGGCTAAGCACGGTTTCAGTTACCTGGACCACCCTGTCCCAGTGCTTCAGCTGATTTCCCTGGCCCTCTGATTTAGCATCATAGAAGTGCCTTCAGGATTCCTTTCAAACCCATTCTCCATGGTCTGGCTAAATATGGTGACAACACAATAAATAAAGATATTTTAAAATTAAAAAAAAAGCAAAAACAACACAAAACAACCCCCAAAAAACAACTTTCAGTGCCACCCCCCCAGCTAAGACTATTTATTATTCAGATTGGTCAAAGTTTTCAGTGATCAAGGGATGAAGGAATGGGTTACTGCCTTCTCTGAGGGGAAAACACCCCAACAAAAAGTGTTTGAATAGGAAAACATCTATTACAGGCTGTGCAGTAACCGTGGAAAATGTGAATCCAGGAGCAGCTTTATGAGGGCTGACTCAGACATTGGTCATCCCCAGAAGAATGGTCAAAACAGTGAGGAACAGAGTGACAGGAAAGCACCTGCACTGCAGAGCTGACGTGACTCAGCGGAGACTTTCATCTCCAGCCTCGCAGATTTCTGTCCTGTCGTGCAAGTCCCATCCCCAGGAGCACCCCAAATCCAGCCAGCCTGTCTTTCCCTGCCAGCTGCAGGCCTGGGAGTTTGGGGCTCACACTCAGGAACTTTTCCCTTCCTTCCCAGAGGTGAAGTCCTGGGGGAGAGAGAAGCAGTTTTCATTTCAGGATGAAAAATTGTTATGTGAAGATTCAAGTGGGTTTCACTAACACCCACCTCCTCCCCCCCCCCCCACCCCCGAATGGTTAGGATTATGTTGATTAAAGGGACAGCTGATTCTGCCCTGAAAAAGTTGGATAATCAAATCAGGTCAAAAATGAGTGGAAAAAGAAGGCTACAATTTTCTAAAAGCCTAAGTATTGTCTTTTCTCCAGTTCCTCTGCTTTTCAATCTCCTTCAAAAGCTAGAAATGTGCCAGTGAAAAAAAACAGCCTGACTCCAGTTCAAAGACTATTCCCACACTTCTTTTAACCTTCAGCAACTTGCTCCTGAAACCACAAAACTCCCCAACCTTGCCCTCAGCTGACTCCCCACGCCTCACTCCCAACCTGGATGGGCTGGTTCCCACGCCCTGCAGTCCTGCCCTTCTACCTGGGCATCTGCAAGCTGACCTCCATCCCACAGAGCCACAGCACCAATGGCCTTCCTGTCTCACCAGGGTGACCTCCAGAGAGGACTGCAGTAGGATAACTTCCAAGGATTGCAGAAATGTTACTTGGATGTTTCAGCTGCAAACATGATATTGGGATCAGAAGGAACTGTATGAAAAAACAAAGCACCAGAGCTGGAATCTCTCTATCTGGCTTGCACAGCTCCATTTGGAATTAAAAAAACCACATTTATTTTGTATTAGGCAAACAAGAAACTGGTAGAAAGCAACACTGGGTACCTACCACTTCTTTTATGTGCCCTGGCTGGATTTCAAGGCAGTAGTGGACAGGCACAGGCTCAGAGGGTGCCTAATTCCCCAAGCACAGCAGCTGCTGCTCAGCCCTTCTGCTTTGCACCACTTCTTGATTTCCTTGCTAGTCTTGAAGCAATTTTTCCCACCTCTCAAGGTTCCCACTTCTCCAAAAGCCCCAGTGGGGTGTGCAAAGGTTTGGGGCTCTGTTTTGAGCCAGGACCCCAATTTTTGAGGGTTCTGTTATTGTGCCACCTTTACTGCCCTGTCCCACCTGGCACTCAGCACCAGTCTGGGCAGCAGCATCATGTGAACAAACCTAACACAGCACCAGCACCTTGCAAAGCCAGGGTAGGCAGAGTTAAAACCTGGCATTTGGAGCAGCTAGATTGAGTTTATTGATTTTATGCAGGAAGCTGTGACCACTGCTGGAAACAGTGCAGGGGAGGCAATGGGGAAAGTGAGCACTTCGAGCTGTGGGACTGCAAAGAGTCACCTCAGAGGTCTCCTCTCTCTGATTTTCATTACATTTACTTCTAATTTTTTTTTTTTCCTTATTTACTTTTACCCAAATCTAAGCCTCTTGAAATAACTGGAAAAATTTCCAGGGAACTCAATAGCCTTTGGATGCAGTTTTCAGGGTGTATGAACCCACCACCACAGTGAGAAATACAATGGGATTTTGGGAACTCCTCTGTCACCTGAAGTGCAATACAACTGATCTGGCTGTCCAGGTAAGGCAGTTTTTTGTCACAGCTGAATTGAATAAGGTGTAGGTGATTCTAAAGGTGTCACATCAATCACAGCCTGTGTCTGCTTTTGAGGTAGTTTGATTGAAATAAAACACCGAAGCGCTTGTTCTCACTTTTTGTCATTATTTATGTCTTTCATACACACATTCCTTGGATAACTACAGTGAAATCTCACAGTGTGAACCGTGATGGAAAGCAGGAGCAGTTGGCAGAGGAAGGAGCAGCTCCCAGGCTGGAAGACACTCAGGTGTTGATTAGAGCAGGAGCTTCCTGACAGGACTGTCTGCCCTGCTGACCTGCTTAATTAATTGACTCATTATCAGCAACTCAGCCAGGAGCCATCAAGCATCACCCATGATAATATTTTCCCTTGATATCCATCCCATAGAGAAATAAAACCAACTTATTTTTCATATTCCTCTGGCATATAATTTTCCTGCTGAGTAACAGATACAGCTGCATGTTTCCAGTTGGCCATGGAAGGATGAGAACTGAATTTGCAAATATTACAGCATGTTTCCATTTAACAATGATTTTTTTAATAAAAGGAAATATTTTATATAGGCTTAGTTTGATGTAAGAGTGGCTCCTCCTAAGGGGGATGGGCCTGTTTGGATATCACCACTGTTCACTGGGAAAGCAGCAACGCTCAGGTCCACAAAGGCCACACGATCCCAGAACACCTGAGATGCGTCCACTGCACCAAGAATGACCTGCAAGGAAGAGGAAAGGCTCAGGCCACCCAAAAGACAATTTTTTCAAGATCCAGTGACCAAGGAGATGAAGAGAAAAGTAAAATATGTTGGTCAGCATGACCCCGTGTCGAAACATTTTATTTTGAACTTGTGGAAAGAGAACTGAAAAATATGGGCAAAATCGAAACAAATTATAGAATATATTGCTTGTGATTTAAAAATAAATATAAAAATTAAGTAGTATTAGTGGAAAATTCTAATAGTTTTACCAGCATGGTTTATATCTGATGGAGGCAAATCCATCAAGCAGCTTTCAAGCTGACCACAGAATCACAGAATAAGCTGAGTTGGGAGAGACCCAGAAGGATCCTCAAATCCAGCTCCTGGCCCTGCCCAGCACCATCCCCCAGCCACAGCCTGTGTCCCAGAGCATTGTCCACACAGCCCTGGAGCTCTGCCAGGCTGGAGCTGTGACCACTGCCCTGGGGAGCCTGTTCAGTGCCCAGCCACCCTCTGGGGAAAGAAGAGCCTTTCCCTGAGAGCCAACCTAACCCTCCGTGAGCCAGCTTCAGGCCATTCCCCCAGGTCCTGACAGCAGGCTGTGTTTATTTCCAGAAGAAGGAGATCTGAGGAAGAGCACTTGTGATGTCTGGAGAGGCTGCCTGGAGCAGAGGCTGGACAGTGTTCAAGGAATAAAGCAGGGATTTATTGAAAGGCCTTCAGAGGATGCACCTTGGGCAGTACAAGAGTCCATGGCTACACCCAAGATGGACCCCGAGTCACGAGTTTTCACACTTTTGTAAGTTTTGGTCCATTTCCATATTGGGGTCAACTGTCCAATTACAGCTCCAGGTTATGCAGTCCCATCCTCCCAGATTGCTCTCCTCAATTCACTGCTGTTTACACTTCTTGTGCCTGAAGCTGCAGTGGTACCCTTGGTTCTGGGGCTGGGAAAGGATTGTTCTGTCTGACTGAGCTGTGAGGAGAACTTGCCAACACTCTAGATGAAATTCAGAGTTATGTACTAATGCAGTACAGAATCTGGGAAATATGAAAGCTGAAACTTAAGACATCACATGGAACCCACCTCTGAGCTGAGCACAGGCCTGGCAGGTGCATGCAGAGAACTTGTCATCATCACATAGTCATTTATAACTGCAGTCATTTATAGCTGCAGTCATTTATAGCTGTAAACCCATTTTTATTTTGCAGCAGCAGCAGCATCAGATGGATCTGTACACCATAAACGGAGTCATCACATCTCAGCAATACTTTCCCTTTCATTTCCTATTGGATGATTCATGAAGCTTTTAACCAAACCAAAGACACCTTCTTCATCTAAGCAAGCTCAAATAAAGGCAGTGAAGAACTTTTAATGGTTTATGAATTTCTCTGAAGGTTGTGTCCCACATTCCAGCCCAGCAGACTGCTCCCAAGCTCTAACAGCACCTGAGCTGCCACAGAAACAGCATGGAAACAGCATGGAAACAGGCGTGAGGTCAGTCGAGTCTGGTTGGAAAGTAAAATACCTGATTTTAGGGAAACTGGGGGGAGTGGCTGGCGCTTGCTTTTGTTCTGGACTGCCAAGCCATCACAATAAACCTTTCACTCTTCTCTCTGTTTCTCTCCATCTCTTTTGAACTCCATCATTTGCCCAAGAAAGTGCCATTCAAACTACACCACTCAAAAAGAGCTGTTTGTCCACCATCCCTTGACAAAAATCAGTTTGGCAAAACATGTTAATTGGCAAGTTCTTTGCTTGTAATTTCTGCTCAGGGTGGTGGCTGAGCCAAGGGCAGGGCTGACCAGGCTGCTGCAGATGGTGGATTTGCAACATTAACTCTTTCTCAGTTAACATTAAGCATATGCTGAATGATTTATTGCACAGTTGTGAGTTGGGTGGCAGCCACAGGAAGAGTTTTGTCCAAAACAGGAGGAAAAGTTGATTGCTCAGTGATGAGGCTGAGAATCAGCCCTTGAATGTCCTTGCAGCCTTCAAAGATGTGGTGGCATTCATGGGCAGTGCTGTTTGCAGAGCAGTGAAGATGCCCAGGCATTTTCTGCAGATGCTTCTCTTTTATAAATGTCACATCATACCACTGAAACCCCAACCACCAATGGTTTGTTTTGCTGGGCTAAATTAATCCTCTAATTACATTTGCAAAAACACCTCTGAAAATCTGTGCCTGTTATTACACAAATCACCAGCTCTTCCCAAGCATGCTCTTCCAAGGAAGCTGTTGTGGGATTTCTGCCTGTTCCCACGCAAGGTGCAGGCAGCATCAAACACATTTCAGGGTTCAGTCTTTCCTTGGTGAAGCAGATGCTCTGTAGTGGTGGCCAGAATCACCACAGACATACTTCAGCCTGTCTCTCAGCACTGTGAAATTCATTTAGCCATTCAATAAGGATGTTTTGCACCTCTGATGTACAATGAGATAATTTGTGGAGAGTTCTAGAAAGACTCAAAGTAGAGAAAGTCATCAATGGATTAACCCACGATAATTCTGAATTAATTTTTCCATAAAGGATGCATGAAGTGAATTTAGAGTAGTCAGTGCTTCCATGCTGGGAAATAGAAAAGACAAAATTAAAGATGGAAAATGCTAGTTCGAATTTCGTGATGAAGATGAGGATGAACCCAGAGCATCCTTTTCCTTGAACAAATATCTCCATTATGAATCCCAAGGAAGACAATTCTTTAGCAGCTCAGCAGGACGAGGCAGAGTGTGGGATCCTGTTGCCCATCGGGATTCTGATGACTGAACAGCCGAGGGAGTTCAGTTCCACTTCCAAGATGAGAATTTCCCCTTCTACCCAGGAGATGGCACTAAGGCATTCAGGCAAAAAGCATCACTTCAGCCTTACTAGAACCCTGTTTTTTCTGAAACAAACTGTTGCACATCCGGGGGAAAAGCTGCAAATTTTACATTCACTGGGTTGTGCTTCTTGTGATGGGACCAATTTAGTGTCCTGAGAGGGAGCATGTTTCTGATTGTCCTTCTCATGGCTCCAGTGAATTCTCAACAGATCAGAGAAGCCTCCATCCAGGGATGTTCCTCTGTTTTGGACACAGGGAAGCACCAAATAATCTGAAGAAACATGCTTATGGCTCAATCATAGCAGTAACTATGTAAGTTACTATGCAAGTAACTAAGCAAGAGGCAAGAGGATCCTGGAAAACATCTCCTGTTCTCTACCAGCCACTTCCTGACTCATGCCCAGCTTGTTTCTCTGTGTTGTTTCAGGGGCTTTCTCTTGGACTTTGTTTCTACTGTAAAACCTGGTTGCATCCCTTTTTGAACCCTGTTGAGCTCATGGCTGGTGTCCTTTTGGTGCTGCAGAGAAAGGACAGAAAATAGATGGTGTTGAGGTAAAGCCAGCATTATCTAGAGCTTCTCACCTCTTTTTGACCCCAGTGCTCTTCAGTGTTAACTCTGTGTCACTCACATGAACAGGATCCATCCTCTGGAAAGCCTGATGGATGCAATTTGAAAATGAAAATTGAAAACCTGACTCTGTGTCTGCTCCCTTCTGCCATCTGGATATATTTGCATGAAGCCTGGGTGCCCCCCGCATGCAGCAGTGACTGCCTGGGAGGTGTGAGAGGCTTTTGGTGTTTGAACTGCCTCAGGACCATCACAATTTCTATTCCCAGGAAGCTGGGCTGGGGAAAAGGCATCAACAGCAATCACTGCCATGACACACAGACACGTATTTGGAAGGGGCAATGAGGGCTGGAGAAACAAAGGTTTGAAAGAAAATTTGGGGAAGAGAAATGGCAGGAGACAACAACAGGCTGGATCCTGGGGCTGAACTGTGAGTGCAGATTTCAAAAGCTGCATCTCTAAGCCTCTTCTCCAAATCTGGGAAGTACCTAGGCAAGGATGCTGCCAGAAAAACCAGCAAGGACATTTATCTCCAATATCAGCAGCTTCCTTCCTTCTCCCTGGCACAAACTTAAGGACCCCTTTAGCAAATCCAGCATCCATCTGCCTGATTGAGTATCCTCATTAGTGCTCCTGACAGAGTGTAGCACAAACCCAAGATTCCTATCTTAATCTTATTTGTTCCCACCATGGTTGTGATTAGATTTTAGCAATATGCTTTTTTCTAGTGATATTACCTTGTATATGTGTTGTGAAGATCTCATTTAGACACAGCCCCCAGTGCAGCAAAACACAGCAGAGCAGTGGAGAAATCAGTTTGAGTAGCCCAGCTCCAGCATGGGGAGACAGGAAAATTATGCTTTTCTCATGAGAGAAATTTGTCAGTAAGGCCACGGGGTTAATTCTAAGTAGTGAAAAAGCAAACATTTCCCTTAAGAACATCTCAATTCTCATGGTCTTGTTTTCCTCAAAGAAGTCAAACTCTGTCTCCTCTCTGATGCAAGAAAATACTTTTCCCTACTTTTTAAGTTAAAGGTATTTTCATTGTTTCTGTCCTCCAAAATTGCCACTAGTCTGCTACACTTAGACACGTGGAATTCCCAAATGCTGCAGGAGCTGTGGTCAGCAGTGCCCCACACCAGAGCAGCTTTGCAGAAACACTGCCCCATTCTACTTCCCTCTATCCTCTGCCTGCATCCTGGCCCTGCCAGACATCATTTTGCTAAATCCTGCAGAGCTTAGATGATGAACTCCTTGTGACAGTGTGCTGCTGTGTCTACATAGGTCCTGTCACCAACAGCTCTGGGGATAGCTGATATTACTGTAAAATAAGTTTTGTGTTCTCATTATTTTTGACATTTTAGCTGTATCTGTTAAAAATGCCTTGTTTATCCCTCGATACTGCAAGGATGTCCTTTAAAAGGAATACCTTTTAGGAGTCAGGGAGAGGTTTCTCTGCACCACCTACTTTGGGATAATTTTGGCATCAATTTAGAAGACCCGTTCAGATCCCTCAAGCCTCAGCAGAAGGGCTGAGAGCCCTTTCCCGGTCTGGGTCCGGCGGCTCTCCATTGCCATCTTCAGGCTGGGAGCAGCCTCGGTCCTTCCAGAAAGCCAGAAATCCCGAACGGACACGCAAATTCAATTCCCGTTTACTCAGCGTTCACTGAAATTGATGGTTAAAACTTGGAATAAATTGTTAAATGTAAAGGAGGGGAAGGAGCTCTGCAAGGCTGGTACTCAGCTGCCCTGGATAACACGGATATTTCCCTCCCTGCTTTGAGAGTAAATTAACACCAACAGTGCTATTTAACACACACTGCTTCTTGCTGAGAGCCAAAGTTTTATCACCAAGTGTTGAAATTGAAACTGCCTGAGTGATTTTAGCTCTGTAGCCCTCATTGTCCCCCCCAAAAACCTTTTTTCTGACAACGAAAAAAGCTGAGGTTCTTGGGAGATTTTAATAATAATTTGCACTTAAGGAGGTCTTTGCCAAGCATTTACCATCTGACAGACACAGTGGTGGGTTTGGTAGAGATGAGATTTCCAAGGCTTTCAGGGTCTGATGAGCAATATCACAGAGGCAGCTTGGAGGGCCAAAGAGCTGTAATCACAGAACAACATAGATAACACATCCTCAAAGAAATCAGAAAGATGGGGAATAATCTAGGTGTCCTGGTCCAACAGGGCCAGCCTAGATGAGGCTCCTAAGGCCCAGCATTGTCACCCAGTGAACATCTCCATGCCACTCCCCCACCCTGCCAGTCTCCAGACAGTGTCTGACCACCATCATGGTAAAAAAATATTCTCCCAATTAGATCTGGTTGGAAAATCACTTTCTAGGAACCCAGAAATCATAGAATGGCTTTGGTTGGAAAGGATCTTTGAAGGACATCTTGCACTGAGCTGGGACAAATGCTGCTACTCAGAACATTCCAGCAGCCAAACTCTCAGGTCTCATGGGAGTTTGTACCAGGTCCCACAACTGCTTATACTTTTTTTCCCACTGCCTCAGTCCCTGAAATCCCAGCTCTCAGGGCCAAAATGGATGATCCTGGTGTTTTCCTCAGCCACCTTAGCACCGCTCAGTGAATGGACTCTCTCCACTGCGGCATCCATCGTGCATCCTTCCCAAAGGGCAGCCATTGTCCAGAGATGGGAGATGACCAGTCCAGCCCCTTCAGGAAGATGCTGTAGCTGTCTGCATACTCAGAAACCCAGCGGCCCCTGCAGAGAACAAGGAGAGGACATGAGGAGAGGACCTCCACCCTGTGCTTCATGCACCAGGACAAGGGACCTGCCTCCCTTCTGCAGTGTCCAGCCACCCAGCCAGGAGCCTGTGTGGAGCAGACAAAAGCACATTCAGATGGGATAGGGGAGAGGAACAGCCTGTCTCCATCAGGAGCAGGGCAGATGCTGCAAAACACATGGCTGACATTGGGATCAATCTCCCACCTGGACCAACCATTACACAGGGACAGTCTCCACCCCACACATAATTCCAGGACCACAGATTAAAATCTGCAATGCAGAGCTGATATAAATGTGTGTTAGGGGAAGGTGGGGGGCATGAGGCAGCGGGGAGGAATTGCCTTTCCAGAGAAATGAGAGCTCAGGAGCAGTTTATGCCTGTTTGGTTCATTGTGAGCAGATGAGTCACGTTGCAAACAGCTCCTGCCCTATTTGATTTGAGAGAGTCCTTTGCCAGGGGAAGCCTGGGCATGGAAATGATGGCACATCTCCTGCCCCAGCCCCATGGGGATCTTCTTTCCACAGCAAGGAGGCTGTCCCAGAAGATGTCTCCCCATTCCTATCAACCCCACCGCAAAGCTTTTCAAGAAAAGGCTGATCAGGCTTTGAGAGTGGACCTGTCCCCAAGGGAATTTCTTTGGGCTCATTGTATAACACGGACAAGGAGAAATACACTTGAGAAACACGTTCCAATTCCAAGAAGCTTCAAAATCTCCCTGACCCACTCCTACCCTGTCCCCCATTCTCACCAGTCACCCTCTCCTCCCCCCTCCTCCCTTACTCATTGAAGCGGTTATCCTCAGGGAAAATGGGAGAAGGTCTTATTGGCTCTGTGTAGAATCCATTATGGGCTCCACTCTGGCCCTTGTAATCTTGCTTGTAGATAGTTTTCCACTCAGGGTCAGAGAAGTCTAGTGAGAGTCCAAACAATTCAAATTTTTTTTTTTTTGATCTCTGCCTCCTATGTTGTGCGGTCTGAGTGTTCCCCCTTCCCCTGAGCTCCATCAGCTGTTTGTGCTTCCAGCACTCCTGTTGGAGTTACCCAGATGAAGGGATTAACCAAGGGAAAATGCTGGAATTGCTTCCCTGGTGCAGATAAGGTCATTTAGACAAGATTAATCAGCCCTTATATTCTATAGCCTGTGTGAGGGAAGCCACACAAGGCAGACCTGGAAATGATATCTTGTGATCTTCCTGTCTGGATACTGACTTGTCACCTGGTATAAATTTTCCCATACTGTCTATTTTCTTTTCCATCATGCCACTCATCAGGGACTAAACCAAGGAAGAGATTCATGGCTCACTTAATCCCTCATTGAGGACTATCACATTTGCTGTGATATCTTCCCCAAAAATCCCTGTGGGAGCTGGTTTGAAGAGGTACCATCTCCCATCTGACTCTCCAGAGATCTCTTATCTGTGTTTGAACAGCTTGGTGTGTGTCCTGATCACACAGATATAACTGGGGATAAACATGCAGGGACAATGCATAAAGAAGAACTGTCCATTGTAGACAGATTTCCCAGGTATTTTAAAAATGACACATTCCTATAATGAGTCAATGGTACAGTATTTTTGCTGTTTTCACTGAGGCTGAGGTTACAGGTGTCTCACATATGTGCATGACCATGTCAGGCTCTTAATGCAACCCAGCAGCAGTTCCTGTCTTATGACGTTATTTTCAGGGAGACCACAGCGAGCAGGGCTGTGGTTCATAAGATGGACTGTCTGGGAATTGGGGTGAAAGAAACATCATTTACAACACTCCAACCTCTTCTAGAAGATAACTGTTTTCCCCTGCCCTGCTTCTCCCCACCAATAGGCAGATGGTTACAGGGGATCTGTGAACCCTTCCTGTGTCACTCCCTTTCCCTTCACCCTCCGCAGTCTCTTCTGGAATTGTATTAAAAAACATAAAACCAGGCTGAAGGCCACCAGTCATTCTCATGGGTAAGCTGCCACAGCCTCCATCCATTCACCTTTCATGAAAATAGATGAGTTCAGGTTATGGGCTTTGTTTTTATCAGCATTTAAGAGTCTTTCCTGGTACAAATCTCGAGTGACTTGCTGGTAGGTGAGCAAGTTTGCAGATGGCAGTTCCCTCGGCACCAATGCCCCTGAGACATGGGAGGAGAAGAAGGTGAATTAGTCAGGAATCACCATCAATAACTCACCCAAATCCCACCCTTTGGATAGGGCAAGTAGGAGTCCTAGCTGGCAAAAATCAGGGGAGACCCAGCCACTTCAGCAGACCTTTGCTGAGGTGTGTCACTTTTTGGTGACACAAGCAGGGGAAGGATTTATATTGGTGCAAAGCAAGTGGAAGGAGCCAGCCATCTGCACATTGCCCTGGAGTGCTAAAAGGAGACCCTCTGCATCAACTCTGTGTGTGGAAGGGAGAAAAACTGCACTGCTGGGGTACACAGGGGAGAGCAGGAAGGGAAAAGCCCACAGGACTTTGTCATTAGCATAAGACAGCTTCATATGGGCTTGGCAAGGAGACCTCTGCAGACCTCAGAAGTAAGTGGAGTCCATATGGAGACACGTCCATCTGAGCTGCTTGTCCAGACTTTCCTTCTATTGAGTGGAGAGAGAAACCCTGCCAGGGTTTACTGCACCTCATTGTCAGGGTGGCATTAAGCTACAGGAGATGGCTGTGCCTCTGCTCCCCTCTGATCATGAAAGGATCCAGACACACACATCCACACTGGGAGAGATCAGTCACTCTCAAGTAGGAACTCAGAGAAAAGTCCCCACTGCTTTAGAATTGTTGAGCATGGCTGAGAAATGTTTGATAACCTCTCCTTTTGTTTTCCTGACTTCCATGACCATTTTAATCCATGCAAGCAAGCTGCTGAATGGTGTGGCTGAGGGCTGGCTACCATTTCCTTTGCTGCATTGCTGCCAGACAGGTGCCCATAGCAGAAGGCGTTTGAACCACCCAAACCCCTCACACCCAACCAGAATCCTTTTCCCTCCCTGCAATTCTGGTGGGGTTGACTGCACCTCCCTCTATCCCAACAGGGCAGTGAAGGCAAAACCCATGGAGACCCTTGCTAGAGTGGCTCTTCATTCACCAAGATGTTTCTAAAACTCCATCTCCCTATACCTGTGTTTTGAGCTGGCCTGGGAGCTTCATATTTGCGGTGACAGGGTGCTGTGAACCCTCGGCGGGCTCAGCCCAGCACCGAGGCATCATTGGGATGCTGCCATCCTCGTGTGCCCAGCCAGCACCAGGGGCTAGGGGCTGGCAAAGGCCCAGGCAGACAGTCCCTCGGGCAGCAGGACATGGCCAGTGAGCTGGTCACCAGCAGGACCAGCATCAGGGCTTACCCTCAGTTCCAGCTGTTGGAGCAGGAAGGGGCGGGCTACAAGACAGGTTGTGCGTGGGCTCGGCGAGAATCTCCAGTTTCCTCCCCTGATGTCTCCTGGTGTTGGTGTCAGGTCAGAGGCCTGGATCTCCGGCAGGGAGCACTGGGGTAGGTCCTCAACAGGAGGGCGTGAAGGTTTCTGCAGGAAAAGTCCAGTGTGAACGGAGAGGCAGCAGCGGGGCAGGGCAGTTGATAAAGCACTGTCCAAGCACCCGCAAACAGCAAAGCCTGGGCTTGGGTGGGGTCAGCATCCCCGGGGATACAGTGGCCACAGAGCAGCTCTGTGGCTCTCACTGAAGTACAGGAACCATCACAGCTGTCTGTCCGTCTTACAGCCTGGGACTCTGCTGAGCCCTGGGTGGGCAGTGGGAGGGGGCCCTGGCAAAAGCAGTGGGAGAAGGAATGGCTCCAGGGTTCATGTCAGGGAAAGGCTGAAGAGGATTCTGGTGTGGCTGCTGCCTCCAGCCTCTCTAGCTGCACACTGCAGATGATTTTTAGGGGCTCAGAAAGGGATTCTCCTGCTGTGAGCTCCCCCAGGCTGCTGGGCCAGCAAGGACCATCCTCACAGGGTTTGTCTATTATTCTGGATCTCTGTAGATTTCTGTTTGTCCCTCAAATTCTGAGGTTCCCAGGGCAATCCCCTAACGTTTTCCTTTGCCAGGCTGACAGTAGGGCAGGTGGAGGCTGCAGAGCTACAGGAACTACCTGTTTCTGGGGGCTTGCCCCACTGAGGATGGCCAGAGCTTCTCCCGAGGTGTCTCCAGAGAGACAAGAGGCTCCAGGAGACCCTGGTGGGGATGGCTCACCAGCCAGCACTTTCTTCCTTAACCCAAGGAGTTCCCCTTCCCCTTAGGAGTAGGTTAGTTAGTGCCCAAAATTTCACAGATAAAAACATCACAATTGTTTTACCCTCTTAAAAAAGAACAAATCCTATCAGGGTCAAGAGGGAAACCTGGGCCTCTCCTCATCATCACATTACCCAGTGGGACAGCTTTCTTTGGCAGGCCTTGGGAATTAATAAGGAGCCAAAGGGAGCTGCACCCCAAGAGAATCAGACACAGCTTCCTTCCTATCTCCCAAGCTACACCAGCCTCTCCACAGGAGATGTGCAGCCTTCCAAAAATAAAATTTAAATGAAATCAATAAAGGAAAAGGAGAAAAGAAAAAGAAATTGAGATGCACGGCTTGGAAACTGCGCTCCAGCAGGCAGGGGTTAAACCCTGCCCTGCCAGCCGGGCTCCTGGAAGCGGAGCAGCCACCTAAGGCTGGGGCTGCCCGGGAAGCCCTGGCCAGCCCGGAGAACAGCGGGAGCCCCGAGCAGCAGCGCTAATGAAGGCTGCTGGCAGCGGGAGCGCTCCCCGGGGCAGGAGGAGGGGACAGGGGACCAGAGGAGAGGAGAGAGGGCGGCCCAGGCTGCCCGGGCGGGATGGCAGCGGTGTCCGCACACAGCCCCGCTGTCCCGGCGGGCACCCTCGCACAATGATTTCTCTGTTTTTGCCCCCCCTCCCCAGCCTCAACTTTTTTTCCCCTCTCTGGTGAGCGTAGAGCCCAAAGCACTCCAGCAGCCGAGCATGCCCCCCACCACTTCCCCGCAGTGGCCCAGCGCAAACCGCAGCTGTCCCCACCGCGCTGCCACAAGCAATTAAGCCAGGGCAGGCGGAGCGAGGCAAATCAGATTAAATAGCTCAGGGGTCGCTCGCACTGCAAGGAGATTAGTAAAAAAACAACCCCAGCTTCCCCGCAGAAGTCTTCTCCAGCCCGTGCCAGGGCAAGGAGCCATCTCCATCCCGAGCGCGGTGCCCCAGCGCAAGGCGGTCCCGGGATGGGTCCGACCCCGCGGGGAGTGAGCCGAGCCCAAGGCCCGGCACCGGTTCAGCAAGAAGGCGGTAATGAGTGTAATTAGCATCACTCCCCACCAACAGCTTTACCGGAGAGTGCGAGGGGGATTTCCCGCAGGAGGGATGGGGCACAAGCCGAAGGCATTCGGGCGCGGTGGGAGCTGCTGGTGGGTGACAGCCCTGGGGATCGCAGCCCTGGGGATCACAGCCCTGGGGATCACAGCCGTGGGGATCAGAGCCCTGAGGATCGCAGCCCTGGGGATCAGAGCCGTGGGGATCACAGCCGTGGGGAGCACAGAGTGGGGATCGCAGCCCTGGGGATCGCAGCCCTGGGGATCGCAGCCGTGGGGAGCACAGCCGTGGGGATCACAGCGTGGGGATCACAACCCTGGGGATCGCAGCCGTGGGGATCACAACCCTGGGGATCGCAGCCCTGGGGAGCACAGCGTGGGGATCGGTCCCGCTCCTGCCGCCCCTCCGGCACCATCCGCGCCCCAGCTGAGCTGCAGGGAGCTGGCAGCTTGGGCTGGGCATCCAAGGCAGGAAAAGAGCAGGGTACCGGTACGTGTGCCTGGATGGGTGAGTAGTAACCGCCGTGCCAGCCGTAGTCCTTCTTGTAGATGCTCTTGTACCTGTCCAGTGCGATGGGCAGCTGGAAGGGAGAGAAGGCAAACACAAGGAACCACTAAGCCTCGGGGGAAGCCTTCAAACGTGGCGATACAAACCCAAAATGTCCCCTCATAGCTCAGGAGGGGATGAGCTGCTCTTCTGGGCCCAGTCCAACAGGGCAATTCCTTGCTCAGTTAAGCCCCAAGCAGGGTGGGAAGGTCCTACACACCTTTGGCAATGGCTGCTGGGGGCTCTCCTTGTCCCAGGATTTCCCTTGCAACAAGCACCTTCCTCCTTGCCTTCCTCAAACCTCCTCAGAGTGCCCAAATGGCCCCAGGCAGAGCACTAATACAGAACTGCCGAAATACTTTGATCAGCTGCTGAGGCCCCGTGTCACTCAGGTTAAATCAGCACATGCTTCCATCTTCTGTTTCAATAACATTTGCTGTGTGCTTATCACATATTTAAAGAGCTGGCTAATGTCAGTACTCATTCTGCAAAGCCATTGGAGAAACTATGGTGGAAAACTCTGCCAGGGGATATAAAGCCAGTGACACCTGCACTAACACCAGAAATCATTGCACTGCAAATTTCTGGAGACAGGGATGGATTTTAGGGGGAGAGCACTTTCTGTGTGCTCTCTCCCTCAGCATGCACCATGAGCACTGCTGGAGTCAGGAAAGCTGGTGAGATGAGCCTTCAGGCTGGCTCCAGAGTTGTTTCTGTGCTGGAGCATTAAACATGATAACTTATCAATGCATGGCAAGGGCTGGGGGAGGTGAGCTCTGGTTGCAGATGTTACTGTGATCTCCACTCTACACAAACATCCACCACACAGGGGTGGCTTGGCTGGCCCAGGCAGGAGCTGCACTGCCATGTCCCTGTGATCAGGGACACTGCAGCAGCACACAGCACCCTAGGGAGGGCTTCCTGTGCCTTGCCAACTGGCACCCACCTTGGGCAAGGATATATTTTACATTCTCAGTCCTTTTTTTCTAACGTTTCATTCCTTTCCCCCTCTGGGCTTCCCAGATCAGTGTTTGCCTTTGGCCAGGATGCAGAATTCCATTTTCTCCAGTTCCTATTATCTTCCCAGACCAGCAGACCCAGCCAAACCCATTACTGAAACACCAGTGAGGATGAGAGTCCTGTGTGTACTTCACCTTCCATGCCTTTGCATCCCTAATCGTCTCCATGGGGAACAAGGAACCTGGACCAGAAAAAATCACTCAGTTAAAAACCAGCAGCCCAGGTCTTCTTCTCCATCCCACCTCAAGGGATAAGGGAACTGGAGACCTGAAGCTGACTACTGGCAGGAGGAAGGGGACTCAGATGGGGCTGAAATACTCAAATTGGCAGAGTATGATTGATTTCAGCCAACTTCAGCAAAGTAAAATATGGATGAACAGAGAGTAAAACAGAATGAACAGAGACAGACACCTCAGGGGATGCAGTCTGTTGGAACCCAGAAGGGATGAAAAGGAGACATCCCAGCACCAGCAGCCCCAAAGTCACCCAGAGGGTGAACAGGTGTGACCCCTCATGGGACAGGAAACATCAGTGATGGGATCCAACAATGCCTGTGTGATCACTGTGTTTCCATGGTCAAGGGAAAATTCCATTGTGACATCACTCAACTTCAGAACTCTGGAGGCCTTGGCAGAGGCAGGGGAGCCTGAGAGGGTTGGTGTTGTTTCTTGGAGGCAAAGGCACACAACAATCATGCTGAGGAGCTGTTACCCACTTTTTCAGCTGCAGCCAGCCATGCTGGGGACACGTGGCCATGAGAGGGACAAAGATTGTCCTTTGTGAGCTCTTGAAGCACCTCCCCAAATCCTGCTAAAGAGGTGAGCAATAGGTGGGGCAGCTGCGGAGAAAAGGACATTACTCTGTGGGTGTGCTGAGCAGAAGGGAACAGCATCCTTACCTCCCTGCATGGAAGGAGGGGAACACTGCAGGATTAGGGCAGGCAGGGATCTCCTCTTGGACTCAGAGGGTGGCTGAGGACACCTCAACTGTCCCTTCCAATGCTGCCTTTCTCTTCCTCTGATGAGGCAGCAGGGGATGCTCAAATGGAGCCCTCTGTCCCATGAATAGAGAGGAACACCCCACCAGATACACAGAGCAGTGTTTAGTCTTTAACAAACACCAAGCCTTCACTGGAGTTGGATGCATTTCACCAAAATACTAATCTTGCCTAATTTTGGGTGTACACAAGGAAGACATTTCCCTTTGAGCTGATCCTTCCTGATTTCTTGACTCATTTAGGACAATTCATGTGGCCAGCACAGGTACATAGTTGGGGCTGAAATAAATCCAGAAACCTGGGTTTGGTGAGCAGAATCTCATTCAAGAATCCAAGTTCTGTAGCTGCACGTGAGCCTAGTGCAGTCGTTGGTTCAGAAACGAGATTTTCTGCCACTACAGGGATACAAAATGTAGTGAATGCTGGTGATGAGACAGGCAGATGAGATCTCAGCTCCAGGAGGAGAGCCAGTCATGGACCTGTGTTCACAGGCACTGTTGGAATGAGCTGAATTCCATGAGTTATTTCTCTCTGCACACTGTTACGTTCCAGTGTGCAACTGGATCCCAAGGATGCTCTGGCAAGGGGGGGTGTGCTGCTGACAGCTCTGCACTGGTGTCAGGAAAGAGGAGAAGCCCTTTGTCCTCACTGCATTTTATGCAAATTAATATTAGAATAAATAACACAACAAGGAAAGAAACTATTTCCAGAAATGTGAAACTCTCATGTTCTCCTGTGCTTATATTAAAGGGATTACACTCCATTTCCTTCTTAATACAGCTAATGCTCTATGGGAAGCCCTCAGGCCAGGGATTAAAGCACTTATTCAATTAATTAGGAACAAACTTCTGCCTTAAAGTCAAACACACAAATATCAGTAAGCCCTTGAGAGTGTCTTCCTTCCAGGGCAGAGAAAATGGATCCTATTTCTGATGTAAATGAAACCAAGCCTGCAATCTAGAATTACCAAGAATAATAAAAATTAAGAAGAATCACTTTTAAAATATTACTATTCTGTAACACAACAGAGTAAAAAAAAGTCAGTCCCATCATCTTGAACTCAGCACTCTAACCCCCATAATGGGGAGCAAAATCAGGTCCTCCAAGGATAATATAAATGAGATGTAATTTTAGGATGTAACGTTGGTAACCAGCTCCAAGCTGCAGGCACAGCAGTGTTTGGGAATATTTGAAGTTAGGGGTGAAATCCTGGCCCTGGTAAACATAAAAAAAAGAAAATGCTTATTCAGTAGGATCTGAATTTAACCTAAGGTGTCTGATTCATTACTGAGATAGGAGACAATTTCCAAAACCTGGCTCCAAATCCTAATCTTTCTTGATGATAGCTTGATCCTTCCATCTTCTCGCAGGCACAGCTCACATGAAATTAAAAGGCATTTTGCCAGAATAGTTTATGCAGGAGCAGCCCACTGTTGCTGTTCAGTATCCCATTTCTTTCTCCCAAATATCAAAAGATGGGGGTGATAGTTGCCAGCATAATCCCAATTAGAAGTGGATAGGAACCAAACTTGCAGCTCTCACTTTCCTCTGCCTCCAAGAGAATTTATTTGCCTCCTCTTTTCTAGTGCAGATATGGAGAAAGCTGTGCCCTGCATGGCTGCTCTCTGTGTAGCCATCTGCACATCCCTGAGACAGAAGATTGTGCTGAAGACCAAACAAACACCTTCTGGAGGAAATTACTCTTAAATAATTGGTTTATTTTCACAATACTCCAGGGAGACGAGGGCTCAGATTCCCAGTGTCAGAAGCTTAAACCATTCACCCGAATGGCAGTGCCCCTGTTTCTCAAGGCAATGACAGCTCCAGACATCCAGGAAGGTGTTCAGAGGGTGCTGGTGCATTTTGCTACATGCATGCACAAAAGCAAAGGACCCGTCAGCCAGGACCAGAAAGTCAAAAGCAGACATTTATGTGTTTGAGTAGCACCTTGGGAGAACTTGCCTGTGGGTCCAAATGTGTGATAGCTGAGCTCAGATCCTTTAAAATCACATAGGAAGAGTTTAAGTTAGAGCCAAGGACCTCGACTACAATGTAAATCAATGAGATTTGTTCACCTGACCTGTGCAGATCCTTCCAGGTTGGCATCCTGCTGGTCATTCCCCCTCTGTTCAGAGGTACCTATGTATCTCTGCAAAGTTGATCTTGTAGTCTCAGTAGGACTGCAGTTGCATATAGGACATGATGCAGAGATAAATTTCACCTCAGTTTGGCCCTAACTTACCATTTTTGCTGTCTTTTTCCACCTGTGAAACACAAGAGTTCTCTCTAGGTCTGTACTGCCCTTGTGCAAGGTGATGTTCTGGGCACTGGTAGGATTTGGGGGAACCATCTCATTCAGCTATTCACAATTCCATGCACAAAAGTATGGCCAAGGAGGACATACCTCCCTGTCAACCCAGCCTCTGACAAGTGCTCCTTGGGCCAGGAAAAAGATTCATTGCTCCCATGAGGATGTTGAAAGAGGGAAGTGATGGGTAAGCAGGACCCCCAGCGTGTGGAAGAGGCAGGGTGTAATCTGGGAATCTCCATTCAGGTTATCACCACCAGGAGACAAAGTGCAAAGAGGGGACTCTTCTGCAAGGGACGAGTGTTGACAGCCCATTCTGTCAGCAGGAGGTCAGCCACCCATCTGGGTGTAAAAACATGAACTTTTGTGCAGTGTAGCAGTCCAGCATGGACACATTTCCCATGGAGTTATTTACTTCGTCCTTCTTCCCTGCTTTCTTGATAAATTGGCGGGGCATTTATGACTTCTTGTGAGCAGAAACAAGCAGCATCCTTCAGCCTAAATCTGAGGCCCCTGTTGCTCTCTTCCAGCCACCTAAAGCACTTTTAGGACTGAGCCCTCAAAGCAAAACTTGTTGCACAGACACTCCTCTGTGCAGAAGACAAGGGCAGCTAGTGAACTCAGTCAGGGTGTTCCAAATCTTTGGGCAATTCTGCTGTAACAATCCATTGTTTGGCCCTGAAAATCCCCCAAAAATCATCCATCAGCAGAGGATGGCTGAAATCTCATCATGTGATGTGTCCTGTGATATAAATCATGGCATATTTATGCACCTGTGTAAGGCAAATACATATAGGTATTGTTGGAGAGCCTAAATCTGCTCCCTAATGCCGTTGTTTAAACAGCCCTTTAACCACATCACTTTTCTCCTCGTTAGGTTAAGTTGCTGGAGGTGAAAAAGTCCTTCCAAAATGGTTTTCACTCACTCACTCAGTCCAAAGTAAACATGCCTCTGGGACCATTATGTGTATCAGGTATCCGAGGCTTTGTTAAGAGCTTGCCTGTTAGGTAAATTCTGTTTCTCTTTCTCCTTGGAAGAAGAAGGTTAAAATTCGAGACAGGCTCACATGAGTAAAGCAGAGCAGCATTACAGAGAAACAGGAAAACCAGACAAAATTCAGAGCAGCGCACACAAGTGTCCCAAGTCTGGGGAGTCTCTTCATTTAATGTAACTCTGGTTGCAATATTGACATTGGCTGACTTACGCCTGTCACTTGTGCTCACATCCATCACAGATCTCATTGTCTGTGCTGGGCATTTTCACCAGCAGTCAGCAGAGCCATCCTATGGAGCCAAGAGCCCAGAGCAACGAGCAGGAGCCCCGGCTAACAAGACATAAAGAGGAAATGTGCATTTTTAGCACATCATGAAAACCCTCCAGCTGTATGCCCACAGGCCTGGAGGAGCTCCTGGGCTTTCCTTGAGTGTCACCTCGCACTACAATCACATCTGCTTCTTAAAGGCAAGTCTGGCAGGACAGTGACCATTCCGAATCTGCTCATCCAGACCCCATTCACCCCTGACTGCAGTGAAAAAAAGCTTTTCCACTGACTGCTCCAAGGTTTAGGCTGGCTATGCCACTGGGAGATTCTCTCACTGCAGCCATCAGAGCTGTTCAGCTGATCTAAACTTGTCGGGGAGAATAAAGAAACCACCTGCTTCCAGTGACAGGAAAAGTAAAGTGAGATCAAACAGAAGCAGGAGGAGAGAATTTAAGCAATGCAAGAGGTGGCTGCATGTCATTTCAGGAGTCACCTTTTGTCTTTGATCTGTACTTAGGAAGTGGGCACCTCCTGGATCAGATGGCCAGTGCAGAAGTGTGCCACCGAAGTCATCCCACCTTGAAGTCTCAAGTGTTTGCTTTCCCCAGGGATCCTCCTTCTACTTCCGTCCCTGTGTAAATCATCTGCCCTAAGATTTCCTTTAGAAAAGCCAAATAACGCAGGTTAGGGAGCAGGGAGCAGGGCTTGTGTCCTCCCCTAAAACCAGGATCATTCTCTGTGATGAAGTTGAGCCTTCTCTTTTAAAACTCTATTACACATGAACAGGTATGTTCCCTAGAGCTCAGGGACTTATTAAAAAAAGCTGCTATGCAAATAAAAAAAGTCCTGTCCCTGAAAAGCTTACAGTCTAAACACAAGAGACACATCAAGACTTTGACTGGAAGGATTTTAAAGACAAAGCACTTTGAGACAAAGAAAGCTACAGATCACACAGAAAAACTGCAAAACTGCAGATAAAACCCACTTTGCTGAATCCTCACTTCTGCTCTTAACTGCTCCTTGGAGCACTGCCTGGGTTTTGCTAACAATGCATTTGTTTTAGCAGCACACTTTGGGGAAATAAAACACTGTGCCTTTTTCATGTGGCAAGAACATGCAGCATCTTTCTGAAGGTGTGAATCAGATATTTGCCAACCCTGGGCGTGCAACAAAATAGCCCCTCTGCATTTAGTTTGTTGATGCCTTCAGTGAGTGTTAACAAGTGGAAAAATCACGGGGAAGAGAGAGCCTGGTCTCAGGTTACCCCATAAATTGGTTAAGGCTGCAGAGGGGATTACAGTCCCAGAGCCATCCTAAGCACGGAGATGTCATTACGGCAAAATCAAAGGTAACCATGGGGCTTGGCAGGTAACTGTCAACAGCCACGGGAAAGAGCCAGCCTGGGAAGGAGCTCCACGTCAGGATGAAATTCAGTCACCTTTATTTTCATTTCAGGTGAGGGGTCAAGCGAAAAGCTATCCCCAGCGGCCTTTATTTACAGTTTTCAAGGGAGCGGCTGATGAAGCATTTAGAGGAAGAAGGATGAACCTGCTCTCCCCTCACTCAGGGAGACCAGCCTGATGACAGACAGGGGATGCTGTAATGGTCAGGAGCTGGGAAGGAGCCTTTTATGAATGAAATGGCCGTGGTGCTAATGAATTTGCTTACAAAACTCCCAGTAACTCAAACGGGGCCAGGACTTCATCTGTGATATTTGCAGGGAGCCCAAGGAAATTATCTTCCCACCAGGACACTCACTGTAATACAGGAGCTCACTCCCAGCACTGCTAACAACACAGAGCCCCATAAGCAGAATTCAAGGCATTTTTTCAATTTTTTCCTTTTATACTTTTTCTCTCCATCCTCCCTAGCCAACCAACACGAATTTCTAGAAAACCACTATATGATATTTTTTTCTTCTATACAATTTGAAAATTTGCTATTTTTTTACTATTTTTTTTTTTTACTATTTACTATAAATTTGCTATTTTTAAGTTTTTACTTTGCAAGGCTTTTGTATTTCTCTGGATCTCTTGCTATTGAATGAATAGAGAAGCTATAAATGGGTTTGTGTTGTCAAGTCAGAGTAGCTAGATCCGTGCTTGAAGAAGTCCCAGGGACTGTTTTGTGTTCTGAGCTCACATGCACAGAGCACAGACAGCACTCCCAGTAACAGACTGGTCCTGTGGAGAACTTTATAGCCTCTGAGATATGCCTGGGGATGGGAGAGCACTGTAAATCCCAAAATATGCCTGGACCCTGCTAATAACTGGACAGCAAGGACTACTGCAGGTCACTGTCTGTGCCCACGGCATGGTCCAGCTCAATGCAGCAGTGGAAATACAGCCACTGAGTCTGTTCTGGGCACCCAGTGTTCTCCTGTGCTGCTGTCAGGTAAATGGAAGATGACTTGTAAGGGAATTTTAGGTCCTCACAACTTCCAACTGACCAGCATGGGGAGGAGGGGGTGATAGCAACACACAAAAATCCCCCAAGGCACAGCTCCAACTCCTCCACGGACTGTGAGCTGCAGCCAGGGCTCCCGCCATTCCCAGAAATCCCCACCCAGACAATGAAACAAAGGGCGAAATTTCTCCTTTTCCACTCAGGCACTGGAAACCTTCCTTCACCCTCCCTCCTCTTTAAAGACCTAAACCCAACCAGCAGCCAGTTTTGCAAGGGTTAACCAGCATGAAATGAATGTGTAGAGACAGTCCGGGACTGTAATCACTTATTATTTTCAGGTAATATGCTTTATCTCCGACTAATCTCCTCATCTGGAGAAACACTCACTGCAGACAAGAGTCACTGAGGTTATCTCTGATGATGGGGCTCCACGGGCTGCTGGCTGCCAGGGACCGAGGAGAGGCCAAGGAGAGGACTTCAATTATGGCCTGAACTATGCTCTGGTAGCTGAAAGACCATTGTTTAATCTACTAGAAATCATCTATTTTAGCAGATAAAGGGATTACTTGGGTTTTCTTTTCCCCAAGAACAGCATGTTGTTCCAACTACTAATGGAACATTCGGTATTTAATTAAAGAAAAAGCACAGGGAGAAGCAACACAGGCATCAACATCACTTCTGTGGAAATTCAAATTGATTGTCACCCTTTGATGCTGCTCAATCACCTCTATCTCACTCACCCTTCCTACAACCCAGATTAAATCATCTGGTTCTCTCCATCCTGAACATTTTTTCCCTAAGGGATCCCATCCAAAATTTTGGGACTATGCAATGTGAATTCACCACTCTGCAGGAATCTCCTGGCTTATAAAGAGCCAGATTACACTCTCCTTGTCAAGAGGAGAATGTGGAAATTTGATTTTGCCTCTTCCACATGTTTGGTGTTGGTTGCTGTCTGTCAGGACTCTGTCTGGCCCATTAGACTCACCTGGTGACACAGCTCCCACTTTTGGAAAATGAAAGTGGTGTCACTGCTCGTGGATGAACTGGAACTTCTGCCTGCAAAAATCTGCTCTTTGTCCCTTTTCCCTTCCAGTTCCCTCATCTTTGCCATCTGTATTTCCAGAGACGTTTGCCCTTTATTTTTTGTCCCACAGACTAATCACCATTAAGGGCAGTTACAAGTCATTCCCAAGTGCTCCTCTGTGCTCAGCAAGTACAGGTTCCTTTTTTCTTATGTCCTCCCCCCCCAAAGGGTCTGTGGGAGAATATTAAGAGGCAGGTGCAAATGCAGGGCATAAGGGTCCCCATCTCTGTCAAGAAAATTGTAAACTAACAACAAAAAATATCCAAATGAAAAGCAATAAACTCATTTCTGTTAACATCTGAATCTTAATCCTCTTCCCTTTACCAGAATAAAGAACACATTCAAAGAGATTATCCATCCGTGCCACAGTCAGAGCTTCCTCACTGAGATGACTTTTTGCACATCCTCCTACTCACTGTCCCACTCCTGGCACACCCCCAAAATCAGTGACACTTCATTGCAAACACCAGCTGTCTTTTTTTGTTGTGCCTTCCCAACCATTCATTTCTTTGCACACAAAGCAAGGGCAGGGACCAACTGAGGAGCCTGATTTTTCACTTCCATAATTTTTCTGTGTCTTTTCATGGCTGTTTCAGTTGATCTACGCCCACATGTGCCAGCTACATCCTCCTTCAGATCTTTGTGAGGGATCTGCTGCTGGCCTGTGCAGTGAAATGTCTCAGACAAATGGAGCTGTCCATCTTGTCCACCCTGCTGCTGCCTGTCTGTGTAGTTCTCATCCTGGTCTTTGCCTGGCTCCTGCCAATGTTTGATCTGTATCATTCATCACAGGACACAGCAACCTGGCTCTGCACGTCTGACGAACCAGCACCACCACTGGAGTTGTGATCATCTTCAGGTTTTTGATCTTCTGTCTTTGCCCAAAATCTTTGGTGACTGGGACTCCATCCTTCACTTTCTATGGGCAGCTCCAGAAGTTACTGTGAATTATCATCACCCTGTCTGCTACCAGTCATTGTGCTCAACCAGTTGTTCAGCTTGTCCTTGACCAGCACTGCTGACCTCACCTCTTCATAATGCTCTTCAGCAGCTTCTTGCACATATCATATAGCCCTAGGACACTCCACACACCTATTGCAACATACCTGGTAAAATGACTTCTTGAAATTGTGCAACTGAAGAGATGAAGTGCTTATTGATATCTCTGAACTTGCCAGGGATCAGCCTCTTGCACTGGTTTTGTTGCACTGTCCCTCTTGGTTTTTGGAAATGAATCTTCCTTCAACTCCTCTAGCAAGGAGCACAGCAAGGAATTTTCTTGGGTATCAGGAAACACACAACATTTAGAAGGTTCCTTGTGGGAACTCACCTTCTAGGAACCTTTCTCCTTGCTTAAGGGATCTTTTCTTTCCTGATAACATACAGGTGACTGGTTGGGCCAGTGACCCATGCCACAGCCACATCAATCCATTCTCAGCCCCTCAGAATTCTTCTCCTGACCTTTAACAGAATTACTGAATGGTTTGGGTTGGAAGAAACTCTAAAGATCATCCAGTTTCAACACCCCTAGCATGGTCAAGGACATTTTCTGCTAGACCTGATTGTTCTCAGCAGGTTCTCCAGTCAGCCTGTGCCAGAGCCTCACCACCCTCACAAAGGATTTCTTCCTAATGTCCAATCCAAACCTGCCTTCTGCCAGTTTAAAGCCGTTCCCCCTTGTCCTGCCATGACATGCCCTTGTAAAAAGTCCCTGTCCAGATTTCTTGTAGGCTCCCTTCAGGCACTGAAAGGCTGCAGTAAGGTCACCTCAGAGCCTTCTCTTCTCCAGGCTGAGCAATTCCAATTCTCCCAGTCTTCTTCACACCTTTTCTAGCAGGATATTCTTGTCAGCCTGCTTCTGAAGCATTATACTCTCCCAAAACCTGACAATTTCTAAATCACTTGATGGGTCATCTTTAAAAACTCTGGTAGTATTTCCCTCATCTCTTCAGCCTGTCCTTCTCTGATGAGATCTCTTCAACATTACTGCAGAAGACCCCAGGGAAAACCCAAGTCTTGCTCTTCCTCTCCTTGCTGATTTTGGTCTTCCTAAATGCCAGTCAAAGCTTTTCAGCTCTGTTGACTATTTAGTTTTTGCACTTGCACTTCTTTTTGCTTATGTAGAGTCTGTAGAGCCTCATGAGAGCCTGCAGGCCCTTATCTGTCCTTTGCCAGGTTTTGACAGGTGCCAGTCAGTCACAAATGTTAGTCACTGGGCACACGAGTGGTTCACTCCCAAGGTCAGGCTTAGGCATGCCTTGACTGGTAGCAAAATCACCTGAAATTCTTCAAAGAAATCAAGGAAGTTCTTCCTCAGCATCAGCCCTAGGAACCCACAGAGCTGCGAGCATCAGGGAACCTGGTCCACTGCCCTGAACAGAAAGGCTGATTTCTGTAAGGTGGCAAATCTTGACTTTACTGGGCTTGGGTTTTTTATGAGTGTGATTCCTACTGGTGCCTCTCTTGTGTTTTGCATCACTGCCTTAAAAAAAGGTTTTTCCATGCAGTGTTACTCCTTTGTCTGTCCACCTGATTTTCAAAGGCATGCAGGATTATGCTGGAACATCTTTAACTGGCTCATTAGCAGTGAGATTTTACCCAGACTGATCTCAGACTCCTTTCTGCTGGCCAAAGCTTCTATTAGCACCAATCCTTTTGCTGGACCACTTCCCCTCATCAGACACTGACCAAGTTGGAGACACCAGATATCCAAGAAGAGTGAACAGACTTCAAAATGTTTCTTTCCAGTAGCCTCTATAGTGTCACTGTGGTCAACTATCTCTGTGTGAATGGAGCCCCTTCTCTCTGTTCTGCTTCAGTTCTGGCCCCTGATTCCTGCTATGACTTTGTCCTTTATCCTCAAGCTCCAGCTCTTGCACAGATATTTATAGACTGCAAGCAAGTCACCCATAATATTCCCTTCCTGTAAGTAATTAAAAAGAGTTCCTTGAGAAGCTTCAAGGCATAGCTGCACATTGTGTGGTGACATCTGCTCACAAACTTGGTCCCAGTTTTAGTTTAAATCCCATAGGGTATTTGTATTGTATTTAACTGGTTAATAAACAATTTCATCCCTGTTATTTTACCCTGCTACTGATGATTTTATAGGTGCCATCGCAATTTCATACAGCATCAATATGGAGTTATTAAAATTTCTTGTTTGTGTGCTCTATTCTCTTCAAAAACACAAGGAACAGCTGATTGTTCTCAAGAACCACAATAACATTTTAAAAAATTATTAATTTTTGATACAGACTGCATCACCTCTTTAACATCAGCTTTTTTTCCCTAAATGCATCCTTTTGCTTTTCCATATCAAAGGACACCCTTCCCATTTGTCCCCTGTTCCCAGGCAAAGGTAGCTCTGTGTCAATGAATTGCTCTCTTCCTTATTTTACACTCCATAGCCTCAATTTTAGACTCCTTCACATTTGGAAGACAATGATCCTTTATTCTCCCCCTAAATCAATGACAGAAGCAGAATAATTAACTGATTTCCACCAAATTTCCCTGAGAAGAGACTCAAGGATTCATTTTTCACAGTGAAATTCTGAGATCTTGGTTTAACCAGTTGGATCCACTTAATTTGCACCATGGTGATTTTATACCAGTTTGTAAAATCCACCCCCAAGATAGAAGTAATCAAACACTTTCAGAAATCAGTTACATCAAGAGTTGCTCCCTCTTGCTGGAGAACAACAGCAAATTAATTTCACAAGGTCTATTTTCTATCTACACATGGCAGTTTCATTGTCTCCCTTTAAGAAGGAAATTAATCATTAATTAAGAGATGCACCCATACATTTCTTACCTTTAACAGTAAAGGGCTGAAAGTCTGAGCATCACTAAATCATTTGTCCAAAGCTTTTAAGTAATAAGCCAATACCAGATTTCTTAGTGCTCTAAAATCCTCCCAGTGTCCCAAAATGAAAAGCCAGCATTAATGACCCACACAATATGCTCCTGGTTCAGATGTTTCTGAAACCCTTGGCTGTGAATTACTGGGACTGGCTGATCATAAAATATTTCATTTATGTTGTTGCTGTTTAACATAAACCATAGTTATTAATGGAGCCTAAAACGCTCTTTCACCAGCACCTGAAACTAACACACTATCTGATTTTTCTGCCCCAGACAAACATGAAAAAGAAATAGTAATTTAATACTCCTCCATTTCCTTGTGGTGGTGGTGATGGCAGCCACTGCTCTTATCTACTAATGGGTTTGATTATTTTTACCTTAGCTGACCATAAATTTATGTTTTTCTGTTTCTATTACTTGTTCCAGAGTGGAGGTGGCTTATTCAGATGAATTAGGACCAAAAGATTTTGGCCTTTACCTTACCCTATAGGAGTGATCACTATAGGATAACCAGCCCAGAGACTAAGCTCTATTTCAAATATCCCATTACACACAAAAAACATTTAAAAAGCACAGAGATGCTTTATTTCAGCCCAGGTCAACTTCTCGCTTTAGGCAAGAGGGAAGAAGCCCCTTGCTTAAGATTCCTCCCAGAAAAGACACCACCCAATAGTACCAAGTCAGGCACACGTCATTGCCAAGTGGAGTTTTTTACTGTTGCAAAAATAAAATGAGGAAGGATTAAATTCATGTGATCAGAGTGAGGATTTTAAAGGACTTTTTATGAATCCTAAGCCTGAGGAAAGGCTGGAGGAATGCAGGGTGCTGAGAACTTCTGCAAACATGTTTCCAAACCCCTGGAGCGTGTGCTTAATCCAGCCATAAACAGGTGACTTCCTTCTGTCTCCCACCAGGTTCCTTTTTCCCCCAAAAGCACAAAAGTCAGGCTTCTTTCCCAGTTTTGGTAAAATCACTTCTGATGCACAGAGTTACTGAAGCCTGCCACATCCCTCGGTCCCTCGAAACTCTGAAATTCCCACTTGCAACTGTCTCACTCCCAAGGTGTCTGTTTAATCCCACTTTTATTAGGAGCACAGCTCCGGGTAGTTTACAGGGGTTACAAACAATGAAGCTTTTATCAAAACTCGGGCTAATCAGTCACTAACAAGCTCTCACTCAGGAAGGGGCTAGACAGGCCCAGGCTAAAGCTAACCTGAGGGGATAAGAAAAAAGGGGGAAAAAAGGATTGGGAAGAGGGTGTTCTTCTCAAACCGGATTAATGCCCCAGTCAGCCACAGAAACACTTGTGTGAGCACAGCAGACATTAAAAAAAACCAGTGAGAAGTGGCCACAGAGCAGACTCTGCTCCTTTCAGCCAGAGTGTTTGCTCCCAGCAGCCTAAAGTGCTGCAGCAACTGCAGCTTGTGTTCCTTGCTTTCTGGCTGGGTGCAAGGGCTCCATGACACTCAGCAGCATAGAATTGCCCTGAGAAAATATTGATATAAACAGTAAAAAATGTCAACCCTCAGTTTGCAGCCTGCAGAGTTTAACAGAGATGTGAACTCAAACCCAAACCAAGCCTGTTGGGTAGCCTGAACATCGTGAGATGAGGGCACCTCCCCAGGAAACATTGTAGAGTCTGAAAGATCAAGAAAAGGGTTGAAAACCTCTGATCTTATCATAAAGTAAGCTGGCAAAATTGGATCACCAGAATTTCAGTCCAGTAGATGACTAGATACAGAGAGGGAGGAATATCCATCATTCTCCTTAGGTAAGGGATAAAAATTACTTTAACCTGTGTACACATACACAGAACACCCTCCCCAAATTCACAGCAGTGAAACATCTACTGCACACCATCAGATATTCTCTGTAAGTCATTTGCAGGATGCAAATCAGGGGTTGAGTGAAAAAAAGAGATTTTCTTATAGCATATAAATAGGGAGGAATAGGGAAGAATATGCTCAGCTCTAAGGAAGGGAGGGATGCTAGATCTTAAATTTAATTTGAGCTGCTCTTAGTCAATTTTTTTTTTGTTCTTGAGGGTGGAGACACTGGAGTACTTCAGGAGAAAAGATAATTTTTCCATCTTTTCTCTGAGGATGAAGAACTCATTCCCAATTTCACTGGTCACTCTGGAGGAAGATATAAAAGAATTTTTACTGAGCAGATTTTATGTGTACCACAGAGTTACCACCTTGCTCCTTGCCAGCCCTGGGGAACAAGCAAGATTTATATTACAAATGCAGCCAATACAAAACAAACATGCAGAAATCTGGAGCCATTGAAGGGATCCTGGTTTCTCTGTTCTCCTGATAAAGCAAATATAAGCCAATGTGGGCTATTGTGTTCTGTTCCCCCAACATGTACCCTGTGCCTGGAGCACAGCATCCCTGGGAAACGGAGAGAGGTCTGAGTGGGAGCAGGTATCTGTTCCCACTGCTGGGCTGGGCACTCAGGTCTGAAGCATTTTCAGGTTTCCTGCACGCACACCTGAGATCCACACCAGGAAAGTGGAGCCTGTACCTACATGTTCAGAAGAGAAGGGCCTCAGAGGCACAGCCAGTGTCTTCCTGCAGGGGGAAAAGTGCTTGCTGCATGCAGGACAAGGACAGGCACAGCCCCTAAACCAACAGTGGGGACTGCACCAGGCGAGGATGGGGAGGATCTTGCTCTCCTGCAGTACTTGGGAAGCCTTGAAACACTTTCCAAGGCAGCTGGCTGGAGAGGTTTGCACTCCATCCCAGCTGGCTGGAGAGATTTGCACTTCATCCCAGCTGGCTGGGGATACAGCTCAGCCCAGCTCCGGGTGCCATGGGCTCTTCTACCCAGCACACCTCACTGCCCACTCACAGAGCCAACAAAGCTGCCCCAAACCTGCTCCCAGTGATGGACACTAGCCTCAGATTCTTACCTTGAAACCGATTTCAGTTTTGTTTTCGTCATCTCTTGCCAGCTCCCCGATGCGTTTCTGCAAGGCAAACGTCTCCCAGAGCTCTCTGGAAAAAAAAGGAGCATTTAGAAAGCAGAGTGCTGGATCTCTTCATGCTCTCCTCATGCCTTGGCAGAAGGGAGCAGCAACAGGTCTGTACTGAGAGCTGATGATGTTTCGAGGCAACACTGCATGCTACTTGCAGGATAAATGCATTAAGAAAATTAAATGTTTTTACAGCCCTCACACCATCAAAGCTTTTTTCTTTCCACTCTTTAAATTAAGTGTTGGTTTGCATATCCATGCCATCCCAGCTATGTAATAACCTCTCTAAAGCTATTTTTGTTTCACATTCCTTGCTATACGGTAAAGCAAGCTGGAGTTTTTTGAGGACACGCATTTTTATTAGAGCTAATTCAGCATTATTTTCTAACCTGTTTCCTTGGTTGAAGGCAGAGAAATCTGCTCAGGGAAGCTCGAAGGCAGCACCCCATGCCTGTGAGGGAAACTGCCTTCCCCACCTCGCCATAGCCGAGCTGTTCCTCTAGATGGCTCTACCTTTGCCCAAAAATTTCAAATCCCTGGAGCAAAACCCTCAATTTCGAGCGATACGGCGATACCCCTGACTTTTCCTCTCCCTCCTACAACGATCGTGGCGGTTTGGCCAAGCGGATAAACACAGATTTGTTGTAATTTTAGAGAATAGTATTTTCGGCTTAGCTCTTCAGACTCAAAGGGAAATTGTTTTTTAAAAGTCTACCCATTTCTTGTCCTTTAAATGTACTTCCTAGCTGTGATTTCCCCGTAAACTGCTTGGTTAGGATGCTGGTTGTCCCGTCAGACTTCAAATTGCATTTTGCAGCGCGACCCTGCTCTAAAAAAGATGAGGAACTGTTATAAATCTTAAAGAGAAGGAAGCTGAGAAGGGAAAAGGCGCCTTGTGAAACCTAATGTAAACTTTTCTCCCGCTCTTCTAGGTATCCAAATACACAAGAGAAGCTTTTTCCCCAAGGGATGCAAAATAAAATCAGCAAAAGCAACAGGGGCGGCAACAAAATAACAACAGAGAAAAAAATACCCCAAAACATGCACACACACACACAAATCCAAGAAAACAAAAAAAACCCCAAACACCTCTCTTTATTATTAAAGGAGAAAACCCCAAATCCTAATTATTTAACGCAGTCACTTTTAAGTTATCCTCTTTCTCAAAAAACGTTTGTCCACTTGTTTTAAAACTAAACGAAAATACGAAACACAAAGTTGAAAATCCTTCGGCTATTATATCCCTGCTCAAATCACACAGGGGATGAAAAATTGGGATTGGAGTCAGCTCGGGAAAGCTTCATTGGTTTATACGTTCTTTTATAACTATTTTATGGAAGACATAAAATGCTAAGACTCTTCCCAAATGCTCCTCTCTGCCCCAAATCACGTTGTCCGACCAAGACACCCGGCGCTTGCAGAGAGCGCTTCGTGTATGCACCAGGAAAGGGCATTTTGGGGCATTTTTTACGAGGAGAAAACCGAATAACAACTCCATATAAGAACGGGGGATGAAATGTACATGTCATGTACCTGGTATTTTGACAAAGTCTCTAAATCCTCCCGCACCATTGACCGTATTTTTGTTTTTACACGTGTGCTTTGCCCCGGACTAGAAGATTTGCCGGAGCTGCCGATCCCGGGTGTCGGGATCGTTATGAACACCGAGAGCTTTTTCTCTGCAAAAGGACGCGCTTTCCGTCAGGCTGTCCTAGAGCACTAAGACGAAAATTACTTTTATTCACTAAATCTCGTCCCGCGCTGTCCAGCCCATCCCGCCCGCGGTAAGAGCGAAGACGAGGGTATTGTTTGCTTAATTTCGGGCAATTTCATATCCAAAGCAAATCCTTATCCACAGCTAATGAACTGCGATCTCATCCCCAGCTGTTGGGAGACGGGCGGCAAAACTACACTTCAAGAGCAGAGTTTAAGCGAATTGCTCCCTCGGCGTTCCCGTCGGGGGAACCGCGGCGATGCTCATCCCCTCCGACGCCCGCGTCGGGGCCCAAGGGATCGGGGGCGATCGCAGCCGTGGGAAAACAGGACGGCATCCCCGAGAGCCGGAGCAGCGCGGACAGCTCCGGGGAGGGGGCGGCCGGTGCGGGGGCGACCGGGCAGCGCCGGGAGAGCCCCCCAGGTCGGGGAGAGGAGGGGGACGGGCACAGCACGGGGGGTGAGTCCGGCTCGGGGATGCCGCCCCCGCGCTGCCGGGAGCCAAATCCCTGGCGCCTCCCGCAGCTCCCCCGCCGGTCCCTCCCCCATCGCCGCTCTCGGGGCCCGGCCTTGCCCCCCTCCGCCTCCCCGCCCGCCTCCGAGCCGCGCTACTGGCTGCTCCCTGCGCGCCGCCGCCGCCCGCCCGCCCCGGCCCCGGCCGCGGGCGGGGAGTCGGGGCGCACGGCAGCGCCTATAAGGGCGCCGCGCCGCAGCCCCCCGGGAGATTTTGGTCTAGGGCCACCGGGGCCGCGGGGCGGGGGGTGTCGCTAGGAGAGGACGGGAGCGGGGGGAGCGCCGGCCGCCCTGCATGGCCAGGGATTATGAGCGCCGGTGAGTTGCAGCAGGCGCAGCCCAGAGCCTCGGCGCCGGCGGCCGCCCCCGCGCCCCCGCAGCCCCGCAGCGCCCAGGAAGCCCCCGACATGGCCGTGTACTGCAGCGAGAACTTCAGCGTCTACCCCCAGCCCAGCCTTCACCCGCCCGGCGCCGCCGCCGCCGCCGCCGCGGCCGCCGCCGCCGCTGCCGCCGCCGCCGCCTCCTCGGGGCAGCGGGCGGGCGGGTACGCGCTGGGGGACTACGGGGCGCCCGCCAACGCCGGGTACCTGTGGGGCATGAACAGCCCCGCGCCCTACCTGCAGGGCCCGCCCGGCGCCGCCGCCGCCGCCGCCGCCGCGCCCTTCCTGCCGCCCGCCTCGTACGGCTGCTCGCGGGGCGGCCAGCTCGTGGCATCGCCCCCGGCGCCCGGCTCGCCGTCGGCGGGCGGCGCGGAGCTGAGCTGGCTGAGCCTGGCCAGCCAGGAGGAGCTGCTGAAGCTGGTGCGGCCGCCCTACTCGTACTCGGCGCTGATCGCCATGGCCATCCAGAGCGCGCCCGAGAGGAAGCTCACCCTCAGCCACATCTACCAGTACGTGGCCGAGAACTTCCCCTTCTACAAGCGCAGCAAGGCCGGGTGGCAGAACAGCATCCGCCACAACCTCAGCCTCAACGACTGCTTCCGCAAGGTGCCCCGCGACGAGGACGACCCCGGTGAGGTGCCGCGCCGGGCGGGAGGGACGGCTGGGCGGCGGGGAGCGGCGGGGGCGGACACGGGCACGGCCGTGAGAGAGGGGCGGCAGCGGGCCCGCGGCCGGCGGGTGCCCCGTCCGCTTCTAGCCCGGCGCTGTCCTGACACCGCGCTCCCCGTCCCCTCGGGGCCGGCGCTATGATGAGGCCGCGTTCTCCATCCCTTCTAGTCGGCTGCTGTGAGGAGACCGCGCTCCTCCGTCCCCTGACCCGGGCGCTGTGGTGTGACCATGCCCCTCGGGCCCGGCCCGGCGCTGCCCCGCGGGAGGTGTAGGCGGGGGCCGGCACGTCCCAGCCCTCGCCCCCTCCCCGAGCAGCCCGGGAGCGCCGGTTGTGCAAGGCCCGGCTCCCTGGGCCCGTGATTCACGGCTCCCCTCCCTGCCCGCCGCTGCCCGGGCCGGCCCCGGGGCAGAGCCGGTGCCCGAGAGTGGGCGGAGGCGCGCCCGGACAGCGCTGGTCCGGCCCGGCGGGCCCGGGACGTGCCAGGCTGGAGCCGCTCGGGATGTTGTGGGGCCCGTCCCGGCCGTGGGCAGGAAGCGAATGGGGACAGATGATGCCACCACAGCACCTCGCACCAAGGCTTGTGCGAAGGGCAGCTTGTCTGCAGCCCCCGCAGCTCGGTGCTGCTGGCCTGCCGTCCCGTCGGGATGCCTGAGTGTGCAGCCCGCCTCTCCATCAGATTTTCTATGAGCCATGGCCCGGGCACTGCCTTGTCACCCCCTGCTGAGATGGCTGCAAGTGCCACAGCTTCTTCTTCAGGTAGCCAGAGCAAAGGGAGCTCCTCTTCACATTCTCATTAGCTAGGTCGGAGGTAGAGGTGCAGATCTGTTTATGCTCTGTGATGGGACGGTCTTCCTCTTCTACTGTCTTAAGGTTCACTTGGGCATTGGAGGGAGGGAGGTGGAAATGTCCTGGAAACAGTTTTGGATCCATGTACTGGACAGCAGAGGGAGGAGGAACAGGTGCAGGAGAGATGTGGGTTCTGTGCCAGTTGGACAAGACATGGATGATGCTTATCTGTCAGCAACGGGGCTTCCTGTCTCAGAAGTTGACTTTCTCTCTTGTGCCCCCTGTTTTCCACCAGGGAAGGGAAACTACTGGACCTTAGATCCCAACTGTGAGAAGATGTTTGACAACGGGAACTTCCGTCGCAAGCGCAAGCGGCGCTCTGAGCCCAACGCCCCCGCGACCGCCTCTGCGGCTTCCTCTCTGGGGGGCCTGAAGGCTGAGGAAGAGCGACCCATCCCAGCCGCAGGCAAACCATGTGGAAACAGCCCACCCCCAGAGCTGGACCCCTCACCCTCTGCCAGGGACCATCCCAAAAGCTCCTCTCCCTCCAGTATCATTTCATCCACCCCCAGCTGCCTCAGCACCTTCTTCAGCGGCATGAGCTCCCTGAGCGGTGGAGGCGGCCGGCTGACAGGGGGTCTCAGCAGTGACCTGCATCACAGGAACTTCTCTGCTGGACAGCTGAGCAGTGGCACTTTCACCCCTTCCAGCAGCTCTTCTCAGGAGGTGCCTTCCCCAGACCAGCTGCAGCGGGTGGCGGGACCTTCCCCTGCCTACTACAGCTCCTTCCACCCCAGCAGCGGCAGCCAGGGAGCCCAGTACAACCACTACTACAACTTCACAGTCAACAGCCTCATCTACACCAGGGATGGCACAGAGGTGTAGGGTGCTGGGGCATCCGGCTGGCCATGCTGCAAAGGGAATGGGAGTTGGACCTTGCGCTTTTGCAAACAGCATTTCAACGTGGACACTTCCCAGGAGTTCTTCCAGGAAGACTGATCTTCTCACCTTTCAAAATAAGAACACCCCTTAAGCACCAGCAGAAGGCAGATGCAAAGTTTTTTTCCCCAACCAGGAAAGCATTAGGTGGTGTAGATGGTTTACCATCTAAATTCTGCAGGCGTGAACTGAATTAATGTTTTCAGAGGTTTCTAATCCTGAATGTAGAACAAGAAGTTTAAAAACCATAGCCATAAAGTGGTATTGGCAAGAGCCAAGCATAGACATCCAGTGAGTCTTAGAAGAGAACAGGAAAAAAAAAATGAAGAGATTTTTTATGAAGTGCCTTGTACAATGTATTAAAAAAACTCTTCTGCCAACAATTGCCTCTGTAAGCCCTTGCTTGTGCCCTGATCCTGCAATATGCGATGCACGGGGAAATACCCTATAGAAACACCCACCCAAAACCTCCTCAAACCCATGGAGGGTCTTCCTGTGTCTGGCATATTGTACAGCAGGGCCATGCCTTGTAAAACAATCTTCTTTCCCTGAGCTTAGTACCAAAGATAACTCTAGCCACGCAGCTTTAGCACAAGAATAAACACTGGGGTATTTTTATACATATTTGTACGTAATGTAACTCTTCTGTACATACGTTTCTATGTGGTTTTATATTTGTAAATTATGCTCTGGAGCTGTACTTATTTATAATGTGTTTTAAACTTTGTTAAAGTTTATTTTACTTTGTTTCCCTCCTTTTTGTTGTTTTATTTGTTTTGAATTTTTTGTTGGTTTTGTTTTTAGTGTATTTCTGAAACTTTTCAGGCTGAACAGCTGTTGGGAATAAAATATTAACAATTGTTAGATATTGGCCTGGTTGTTCATCGGTATGTTTGAAGAATTTTAAAACGCTGTGGGAGACAGGTTTTTGTTTCGTATTGTTTGAGATAAAACGTGTAAAAATTTATGAACAATTTCATCTGTGCAGTAGGGCGAAAGAAACCTGCTTTGCTCCCAGAGGAGACACATCTGAGCTGGTTTGCAGTTTCTCGGAGTCTCACTGTGCAGTGGCACAGTGTGGGCATTCTTTCGTTTTAGTTTGTTTGTTTTTCTCAACGGTCTGAATCACAACTGTCCTTTTTCAGCCCGGTTTGGTAAAAATAATAAAAACTTGCAACAGTAAAAGAGGCAGGACTGGTTCCAGCGCGGTGCCAGCTAGCAGGAGGCTCAGTCCGCTTTGCAAATCAGTTTCCCTAATGAGATTGCACCTGCTTACACTGTCGGCCAGGGAAGAGGTGGGACCAGGCAGCCTTTCTGGGAATCCTTCCTGATTTCCTGCTGCTGGGAAAGGAGAACCCAGCATCCCGCCGCCATCGACCCCTCATTCCTGCCCTTTTCACGAGCTGTTTGCTGGGGGCTGTGTGCAGTCGGAACATAAATGTAAGTGTCCTCACGAGGAATGTAGCATCCACAATGAAGTTAAGCATGAAATTGCAGCTGTTTAACATACATCTGCTGTGATTTAAGGCCATCCTGCAGGCTATTCAGAAAACAAAATAGTTGGCAGCGCTGCTGCACTGGCTACCTGCAGAACATACAGAGTAGTGATGCAAGACAAACCGCTGGCCTGATCCAAAATATAATGAAGCCATGACGAAACGTCAGATGACTTCCATGTGCTTGGGATCGGGACCAAGTACTTGCCCTGGCACTGGCCAGCCGCCCTTTGTGCAATCGCTGGGACCAGTGGGCGGGTGGCAACTCCTGCCTCTCCCCCTCGCCCCTTCCCAGCACAGATACCATCTTCCTGGCTTTAGGGGTAATTCCTCCTGATTTTAATTCCATCTCAGGTGATGCAGTGGCAGCGATAATGGGAGGGAAAGAGCGGACTAACACTAGGGAAAGAAGAAGGTGGTCATTCTTGTCCTGTTTCAATCCCACCAGGTGTGGAATAGCTTTATTTGGAGTTTGGACTGCTGAGTTTGATCTAAGAGCAGTGGAGGGATTCCCAACACCTCTGAAAGGTAAAGATCCAGTCCCTAAGTAAGCCAGGGACTGCATAGTTGTGTGTCTAAGTGACCATTGCACCCCTTGTCCACTCTGCCAGCCTGCTCTCAGACCTTAGCAAGCATTGAGCCAATGCAGGACACTCGTGTGTGTCCAGCTCATCGTGTTCTTCCACTCAGTTTTTGATTTACCCTCTTCCATCAGCTGGGCCTCTGCAGGTATTGCCCATAAATGTTTGAGGATGCAGAACCAATGACAAATCCACGTTGTCACTTCCATCAGCTGCATGTTTCTGCACAGTACCCATAAACTTTTGCTCCTGAGGATCGAAATCTGACAAATTTGTATTGCAGAGAGCCATGTACCTGGCAGAATGTCCTCAGCAACATCCCATGGCTCAACAGCGTTTGTGCCACTTCAGGTGGCAGGGGCATAGCCAGAACCTGCCAGAGCAGAATCGGATAAGGATTCACCCACCACAGTGCTCCAGCCCTGGTCCTGAGGGATGGTGGTGGGCTCAAGGGGGGCTTTGGCAGCTCTGACTGTCCCCAGTGCACCTGTCCAGCCGCAAAACCTGTTTCTTCCAGGGAAAGCATATCCTTAGCTGGAACCAGGGAATGTGGCCCCTCCTACAGAGGAGCTACCCCTGGCGTGCTCAAGGGACACTTGAGAGGAGATTCCAGCAACAGGCACCCAGTCTGCAGAGGAGACAGTGAATGAGCTGATGGCAGCCTCTTAGGTTTCCTTTTGCCATTGAAAGAGACTTCTTCTTAGCAAATCTTGGGAGAGGGAGGGCAAGAGGATTGAGTTTAATGAAAGGCACTTAAAAGCAGCAGGGCTTTTGTCATGGGTTTAGGGATTTACTGAGACTCCCCGATTGAAGGAGGGGGAAGACAAAGGCAATTAGGCTGCTGTCCCACCCTGAGAGTGCCCACTCACCTATAAAAGCCAAGGCCATGCCTAGATTGGGCAGTTCTCCATGACAATGAGCCTCTCCCCAGCCCGAGTCAGGCAATGGCCCAGAAGCCCGGGGCATAGCCCACTTCTAGGGAAGTCAGCCGAGAATTGTCCTTCCTTAGGAGAAAGACTCAAACCTCATCCTCTCTGCTCTGGCAGCCGTGGGGGTCACCCCGTAAAATACGTCCTTGGCAGAACGTCTGGCTTTAGGAGAGCAGTGATTTCATGCAGATTAGCTGGTAGCCCACGGATCCCAGCTGCTGGTCACTAAAGTTAAGCATCACGAGAAGTCTCATCTTTGCTGTGTTCACTCGTTTTAGGCACTCAGAGAGCTACCTCCCCAGCTGCTGTACTCGCTGTGAAACCGTGGTTCTGCAAATACAGCTGCCTCCTACCTCTGCAGCACTCCCAGCACACACAACTCCTAGAAACAGGCAATCCCTGCTGGAAAAGAAGCACGGTCCAGAGGCATTTCGAGAGATGCGTTGGCTCAGCAGCACAGATGCTTGCTGGCTCCTACGTGTGGCATCTCTCCAGCACGGGGTCGTTTAACTCTGCTCGGCGCTGGCCTTATCGACCTGCCAGCAAAGGCTGGGCAGGCACCCACTGCAGGTCTGCACTTGAGCTGCTGCGCAGTACAAAGGCTCTGCCGCTACAGCTGGATCGGCCCCGGCCCCTAGAGGAGACCCAGCTCCATCAACAAAGGCAACTCTTGTGCCAGTGAAGCTAAACCCCCACCCGGCGTTGCGGGGCGGTGGGAGGGGATTCCAGAGGCAGAACAGAGCCATCCGTGCTGGGTTTCATCGCCCGCCAACTCCTTCAGAAGTGGGGCTTCAATTACTGCCACTGGCCATGGATTGTGGTTTGCTTCTCCTCTGAAGGTGGAGGCTTTGATTTGCCCTGTCGCTCACTAAGTCCGTGGAACTTGGCCACAGTGTGTTGTGCCTGTACAGAAGGTTTTATTGTATTTTATTTTTAATTTTTTTAAAATGCTGATTAAGGGTGATTTTTCAAAAAAAAAAAAAAAAAATTAGGAATAGTTCAGTTGATACAACAGTGTTATAGGAAACTACAAATATCCCTGCCCTTGCCCTCCTGTATTTCTAGAGATAAAAAAATGATCTCCATCAAAGTTCTTGAGATAAGGCTCTACAAACCCTGCAGATCTCACCTGACTCTGAGTGCCACGTACCTAAATTCTGCCCAGCTCAAAAATGGAAGCTGGTACTGTCAGTCTTGTTCTGATAGCACACAAAATAAGAGGGACAAAGACTCATTTTGTAGCTTGACCAAAGAGAGTCAAGATGAGAATTAGGCCTGGCTGATTGTCCATGGATGGCTGACACCTCTGCTAGAAATAGCTGTGCTACATGGAGACTGCAATCATTGCGAAATTGTTATTTCTCCTAAGCTTTTGGAGAGTAAAAAGGCCAGTTTTATTGCCCTGTTAGAAAATCACTTCAAAACTAATTTTTATTCCAAATTTTTTTTTCTTTTTTTTTCTTTTTTTCTGTTTGCTGAAAGAAGGAAAGCATGGATTAGCATTTTCTTCTTTGTCCTGTTTGGCAGAAATCTCCATCAAGCTATATTTCCGCCCCTGTTCCCCCCCCCCTCAACATTTTCTATTAAAAAGAAGGTTGATGGAATGTTTTTTGACCAAATTACTGAATGCAATATTCACCTGGGTAAGGTGACGAGAATTTGCCCCTCAAGGAATAACTGAAGTGTAATGTAAAACATCAAAGGTGTTATTTTTTTTTACCTTATACCTGAGCTATCTCTGAATCATATCAAATAATCTTCTCGTTTCATAACACCATACAATGCAGGCTAAAAGTGTATGTGATCTGCTTTGTGTACTGCTGAATGGATGATTAAACTGTCTAACCTGAGGGATAGTCATCCAGAGCCTGCCCCAAACACAGTGAAGTCAGGGGAAAGACTCCCACTGACTTCAGAGAGCTTTGGAGTAGACCCATAATCAGCCAGGCTCTCATATTCTTCAGGTGGTGTCTATGAGACTGCCCGGGGACACGTAAAAGGAGCTAAAGATTGCACATTTGTGAAGTGAAAGTTGTAGGCTGATCCAGGCTCCTGGCTGCCCTAGGAGAGCAGAAGCTGTCTCCCCATCTGCCCTGGCTCCTCGGATCATTTCCCCTTTCCTGCAGCCCATTGTGTCTGGGATTTATTGACAAAGCAAAGCTCTCGCCGTGCAGCTGATCCACAATTGCCATAACAGTGACAAATCAGCTCAGGACTGATGGGTAACCTGCCTTCAGACCCTCGAAGGGGTGCTGAATTTATATCTAATTAAAGTAAATAGCAGAGCTGAGCTAGGCCTTTTCCCTCCCAGGCCAGTTCAGAGCGTGGCAGAGCCCACACCTCACCCCACCACTTCAGGGCCTCCACAAAGAGTGATCCTGGGGGATACAGGGGTGGTGCCTCAGCTCCAAAACTGTGGAGGGAGTCAAAGTGAACACGGAGCAGAACCGAGCTTGGGCTTCCTTCAGCAGACTGAATGATACTCCAACGGGGGTAAATTACGTTCCCCATGTGTGGAAATTATATTTACACTCATGTAAGTGTTCTTCTAGTCTAGGCAATGGACATCTAATGAAACTGTCAGGCAACAGGTTCAAAGCAGACCAGAGGAGGAGGTGCCTTACAGGTGATGGAGATACCCTGGGATCTTGTTTCAGGAGATTGGATCTCACCCTAAAAAAAATCCTGGCTAAGTAAGGGCAGACAAGTTGCTTTTTGCAGGTGCCTGAAGAGCTAATTTAGGCCAAGCTTTTACACTCCCCCAGGGCAGGAATTCACGGATATCTGAAGATATGGGACATCTGTCATGTGGGGTCATGTATCTGGTTACAACTAGTATTGTGACCACCAGTGACAGAGGTTACAAAGCAAGACACAGCCCTAATCCATAGGTGAGCATCCTTTGTCATGGGAGGAGAAAGCTCCTGCCAGGGAATTTCTTTGAGGTGGAATAGGAAGTTTTGATGAGCTTTTTTACTCTACTTATTTTATTCCCATTTGTGTACTGCTGTAATCCCTGCAAGCACCTTCCAGCAATGCAGCATGATCAGTGTATTTTCTCTTGCCTGCTGCAAGAACTGTTCATAAAGTGTAGAACTTTTGGATTTAGTGACCTGCTGAGCCACTTAGACACTCACAAATCTGTGGGATGGAAGGGGATTCATCCAAGGGTGCTGAGGGAGCAGCAGAGAGCAGAAGAGCTCACCAAGTTCCCCTCTATCATTTATCTTCAGTCCTTGCTAACTGGGGAGGTCCCTGCTGGAGGTGCCAATGAGACACCAGGACACAAGAAGAGCTGGAAGGAGGATTCAGGGAAGTACAAGCCTGTCAGCCTGACCTTAGTGCCCAGCAAGGTTATTGAACAGATCATCTTGAGTGTGCTTACACAGCACATACAGGACAGGCAAGGGATCAGACCCAGCCAGCAAAGGTTTCAGAAAGACAGGTCCTGCTTGACCAACCTGATCTTCTTTTATGACCAGGCGACCTGCCTAGTGGATGAGGGGAAGGCTGTGGAGGTGTCTACCTGGGCTTGAGCAAAGCCTTTGACACAGTGTCCAGAGCACACTCCTGGAAAAGCTGGCAGCCCACGGCTTGGTCAGGTGCCCAGGGAGGTGGTGGAGTCACTGTCCCCAGAGATGTTTAAGGAAAGACTGGATGTGGCACTCAGTGCCATGGTCTGCTTGATAAGGTGGTGTTCAGTCATAGGATGAACACAATGATCTCAGGGCTTTTTCCAACCTAATTGTTTCTGTGATTGTGTTTTCAGGAAAATACTGTTTCTTGTTTATCCAGTCTGCTCTCCTATTCTCCTAGAACAAGATGTTTGTGGAGGGCAGCCCGGTTGGAGATGGAAGGGGTGAGAGCTGTGGTACACTGAAATTTTTCAGCTCCACTGTCCCCAGCACCTGGGGCAGCAGTTTTGAAACTGAGCTCAAAGCATTATTTGGTCAGTAGCATCAAACCAGCAGATGTCTCAGTGGCAGAAGGTTGGACAACCCTTGCTGGAGAGCAACACTGCTGAGACAACTGTGGTGAGATGCCCTGGCCTTACACTGCTGAAGCTTCATTAGGGCCGTCATTTGGACCAGAGATCATCTTCAAGCTCAGGGAAAGAGATTTACATCCTGGTTAGGAAAATGTGAATTTGTGGCTTTCACAAACAAAGTGAAAATAAACCACAATCTCTTCAGAGAGAACTCTCAGCTCATGAGAAAGGTAGGGGGGACCTTTGTCCCTGCTTGCACGTAAACCCCTGTGAGCTGATGGGGAGCAGCTGGGCTCTGTAGCTGGGACTGTGTGTGACTAAACCCAGGTTGTCAAAAGATAATAAGAGCTGTCATACCTCGATAGAGAAAAAAATTAGTGTCTTCCTCCTCTCCAACATTTGTCCCTTATCCTTGGCAGCATGGTGGGGAAGCAGACCTGACAAGAAACCAAGGAGACCCTTCAAGGAATCAGGGAATGTGTTTATTATAATGGAACAAGGGGTGGCATTTATTTCCACTGTCCCAGGCAGGGAATTTGTGAGCAGTGGGAAAACCACAGCAATGAGCATGTCATGAATGTTAAGGTCATTTAGCATAACTCTGAATGCTGTTTTATTCCAGACAGCAGCTGCTTGCCACAGTGTGAAACCTCATTCCCTACCCTGAAAAGGTGACAACCCGAAGAGACAAGTATGACTGAGGGAGTGTTACAGGCCCTGTTTTACTGCAAGGGGTCAAGGAACATCATGGGAAAGTGATTTGTTAAAGGTCACACAGTGCTATGGCAGA
Source organism: Sitta carolinensis (assembly GCA_032173965.1). Lineage (NCBI taxonomy): Eukaryota > Metazoa > Chordata > Aves > Passeriformes > Sittidae > Sitta > Sitta carolinensis. The sequence goes on along the minus strand of CM063285.1, from coordinate 55,222,816 downwards.
GTTAGGTGTCAAATCCATGCTCTGCAATGCCTTCCATCACTAAACTGTCCCTGCTGAGTCAGCCTGAAACACTCTGGCATGGCTCCAAACATCCTTCTTTCGTGCTGTTACAGGAAAGCACAACGAATCCCAACATTTCTTGCCTAAATCTTATCTGTAGTGGCTTTACACAGAGGCATGGCTGCTGCTGGGGAAACATTGGCCCTGCCCAGGAAATCTTGCAGCATTTAACCTTCCTCCCTCCAAACCCCACAAGTGACCTGCACAGCCAGGGACTGGTTCACTCCCAAGGGATTCTCATAGGATGTAAGACTTGGTCTTAACCACAGGGCAACTGGAAATGTGCTAAACCTGCCATAAATAGTACCAGCAGCTGAGAGCTGCAGTGACCAGAAACTTGTGATCCCTTTCCACACATTGCAAATCTGCCCAGGTTTTGCAGTGAGAACATTTAGTTTGCACACCACAATATTAGAAGAAAGGGTTAAAATGCCTTATGAGCTGAATCCTGCTGTGGAGAGCTGATAATCTAATTACAGCAGTTCAGGTCCCTTCTCTACCCCCAGTGCAAACCTCTTTGCATCCAGAAGTGATACCAATCTGCTTCCACCCAGTTTGAGCTCTCTCCAAGCAGCAGCCTTGTTTGCACTTGTGCAGCTCCATGAAGACACTGCAATGCTCTAAGAGCATCCATTCTTCCTGTTCCTGAGGGTGGAGGGATATTTTTCCCCCAGTTTTTGATGGACACATGAGCTCCTGGACTCTGGTGAAATGCTTTGGATGCAGGAATGCTACATTCCTCATTGCCTCTGCAATCTGTTTCCACTAGAAGTAAAAGGATGCCCAGAGTTTTTGTGAGGAGGGTGCTGGAGGCAGGAGGATGGATGACTTCTGAACTGGTCTCTTTTCCTGGCCAAGTCACCATGACTGGATCCTCAGCTGCTAGGTGTTGGCTCAATAAATCTAGAAAAAATATTTCAGTTTGCAGCAGAGGAACTGCCCCAGCTCCCTTCATGTCAGACATCAGGTGTGACAGTCCCTGAGCTCCCCTGGCTGTGCACAGCCCATCTCCCCTGCTGCTGACAGGGCCTGGCCACCTTGCTCACCTACAGGCACCCACCTGCAGACACGTGTGCTCCAGTGTCTTACCTGCAAGCTGCATCCTGCCCTCCTGCCCACCTACATGCCTGGCTCTCAGATCCTCAGCAAAACTCCCTAGCTCTTTCTAACAGTGGGATTGCTTTCACCAGCTTCAGATGTTTCCAGCACAGAATGTCAGACGTCTACATCTGAGCTAATCACCCTTTGAACTGATAGAGAAATTGGGGTGATGCACCTGTTCGTTTTTTGGGGGTTTTAAAATTTTTTTAGGTTTTCTTCAGGAATGGATTAATCGGCCCCTAGACCCCTACTGCCAATGGAGAGATTTGCTTTAGGTGGCTCAGTTCCCTCTCCCCAGTAAAATAAGAGTGAGTAAAGTAAAGGGCATGAAGGGCAGGGAATCAGCTGTACTTCCCCAAGCCTGGCCTTCAGCCTTCAGACTGTGCTGCTGCAAGATGGGAGATGTGGGGGGAAGGAGGGGTTAAACGGGATAAGACAAACTCATCGGGAACCATTCATTCATTTCACTGCCCATGGAAGAGGTCCTTTCTTCCATTTGCTCCAGCACCTACAGGAGCCACTGTGTTTCTTGAATTGTTGAAGCCATGAGGCCAAGTCCCTCTTCTGATGCAAATTCCTTTGGATGCATCCTGCCATTCACAGTGTGGACAACTTCATTTTCCCTGAAAGCAGCACAGGGAGCCACGCTGGGCCCAGGGCGACTGAGTGACACCGAGAAATGGAATTCAATGGCTCTGATTGTGAAATGCTGCTCAAGCAGTGAGGAGGAACAGCCCACACGGACCCTCCTAACCACTGAGCTGCTCCAGTTGTCTTTCACTGGAAGGATGCAGGCAAATTTGCCCAGTGCAGGTTTTCCACTGGCATTGCTGCCTGGAGTCTGTCAACACCAGACCAAAGAAGTGAAGGGAAAATCTCCCTTCTTCCTTGCCAGGGGCCAGGGGGGGAACTCTGTGTTTTCCTCCACTCTCCTCAAGGTTTTCAACCAAGGGCAAGAAGACCCTCCCAAACTGTCCTTTCACATTATGTTTACAAAACTTGCCTGGGGTAGAAAAATCAGGACTGGGCACACCAAATCACATTTAGACTTTAAATTCTGCTGGGTTTACAAAGTTTTTCCAGATCTTAATTGCCTATCTGGTCTTGACACCCGTAATGAAATGTACTGTATGTGTTAATTTCAAATTCTTTTCTTTTTCAGTAATCTTTTTCAGATTTTCCTGCATTCAGGCAATAAATCCAATTAGGTCTGTTGTCTTGATCTTTTTCTGTTTTTTGATGCTTGTATTTTTGTATTACAGTTTCTTACAGATTGTAACATAAACAGGTAATTGTTTTTACATTCCTCTCTGAGGAAGGGACATTTGATAAACTTCTAGTTTGACTAGTAGAGTTGGAGAGGTGGTAACCTGATTCTCCAATCCCTGATCATTGTCTAGAATCTATATAAATTGAGGTAAAAAAAATAAACATACTTCTTTTTATTCTGACACTTAACTGTGTGAGTGTAATTCTTTTCGTGTCCTCTAACAGCATAGGTTCATGGATGTTAGTAGAGAGCCAAATTTAATTTTCAGTTCCAGATATTTTTTCCTTATTTTTTCTTTCTTTTTCTTTCCTTTATTTTTATATTTTATTTCCTTTCTATTTTTTTCCTTTTTTGTAGTTCTTCTTTTTTCTTCATCTTTTTTTTTTTTTCTTTCTCATATTCCTTTCCTTCCCTTCCCTCTTTAATCCTTTACAGAAATTACACCGGAACCTGGACTCTGCTCCTCTGCACGTTCCCCTTTCTTGTGTAGGCTGAAACTGCTGGAGGCAGAGGTGTGGCAGTGATGTTTGATCTTATTTCACATTAAAACTCTTCCATCGAGGGCTGATCCCCCCACGCACACCTTCACCTTGAAGAGCATCCTACTCTGTCAGTGCTCTGCGGGAGCCAACAGGCAGGGGAAGGTAATTCCTGCTGTAATGGGGCTGGCAGGATCAGTCCTCGAGCAGGCTGCCATCCCCACGGGGCATGAAATCTGCAGCCTCCTCCAAAATAAAGGTGAACATGATGGCACTGCCTGGAGAGAGTTCATGCCTCAAAGCATCTTCTGGTTCCAGCTGAGGATGAAACCTCACCAGAGCCAGGATTTATCCCGTGAAAAAATACACAGGATACTCCCTCTGAAGAGCATCTTGGAACTGCCTGTGTTGTCTCTGTTCCTGTGAGGGCAGAATTGGGCTTTAAGGAGCACCTTAATCTGCAGCCTTTTTTCTTCCCAAATGCAAAGAAAGGGAGTTATGCAGTGACTGATTGTGTAAAGCAGAGAGGCACTTGCTGTGTGTTAGGGACTAACAAAGATGACTCAGGGGTGAGGAGCATGCACTCCCTGAGCTGGCAGGCAGGCTGCAGGATTGTCACTGATGTACTCACTGGGATCTAAGCAAATCCTTCCTCCATGTCACTGTAGTGTTACAATCACTGCATAGTTTCCTCACAAAATGTTTTAAATGTCACGAGATAGAAACATCACTTCAGACCTCTTTTCTGCTGCCCATCTCTGTGCCTGGTCATTTATAAGCTCAGTTCTCATCCCCAGGAGCTCACAGGGACACCTAGCCCAGCCAGGCAAGCTGCCCAACTGCAGACCTCTGCAGGGAAAGCACAACCCTCTCTCAGTCAGGTCTCCCACAGGACTTCTGGGCACTTGGTCCATGATGGAGGAGCCAGCAGTTCCAAGGAGGAAAAGCTGGGAGCATCAAACCTTGGAATGCTCTTTACATGGCAGTCCATGCTGGGGACAGATGATGGAATCACAGAATGGTTTGGGTTGGAAGGGACTTTAAAGATCATCCAGTTCCAGCCCCTGTCATGGACAGGGACACCTTCCACTAGACCAGGTTGATCAGAGCCCCATCCAGCCTGGCCTGGAACACTTCCAGGGATGGGGCAGCCAAAGTTACTCTGGACAACCCGTTCCCAGCGTGTCTCACCACACTCACAGTAAAGAATTTCAGATTTTAAGTGGAAGTAAAAGCCCCTGCCTGTATGGGCAGTATCCACAGCAAGGAAGGCAGGTAAGGTCATGTCTGCTCCCAAGGCATGAAGAGGTCACCCAGCCCCATCTGACCACAGGTGTGGTAGCTGGAGCAACCAGCCCCAGGTCTGGTCCCTGTAGTGCCTTCAAGCTTTCCTTTGAATAGGTTCCCAGTGGAGGCCTCCTCTGTGGTGTTTCGTGGGCTGTTCATTGGCCAGTGGAGGAATCAAATTTTGGCTCCTATGGCCGGCCACAGGTACCACCACCAGTGGTGAACACCCAGAGATCAGTGCTTCTTCAGTCCCTCCTTCACCAGCTGGTTGGACTAGGGTACTTGGACATGGAAAAGACATGGACAGCTGTGAGAAAAAAAATCATCAAACACCATTAGAAAAGATCAGGGAGTGAGTGAGACATGCAGAGAGTGATTCAGTGTGAATAGCATGGCAGACAAGCCAGAAACATGACCAATACCTAGAAGTGTGAAGAGTCAAAGGAAGGGGATGAAATACAGAGGATTGTGTTGGCAGCTATGAAATTAAATACAAGCAGCTGAAGTAGAATTGTTGCTCCCCAGCTCCATTGCCACTATTTGTGATAATTTTAAAGACAATATTAGCTAGAGACACAAATGGCCCACTGGGAGAACACTGAAGATTTCTGAGGAAGAGTGGTTTCTGCACCTACCTCTCCTAATCACTCGGCATTTGACATCACCTCAGTGACAAACAGCCTGCCATGTGTCTCCAGCTTTCTGAGGGCCTGTGGCTGTTTCATTCTCCTCTGCTGCACCCACACTGAGCACATGAGTCCTTTCCTCAGCAAATTGGGATGCCTGGTAAAGCCTGGTTATGTGCTTCATGATTATTGATCCATCTGTCTCACCAAGTGCTTTTCTGTCTTTATCAGGGCTCTTCAGACTATGGGGAAGGACAATATATCCGCTCTACATTAAAGGGGTTAATTCTTGAGGAAGCAAGAAGGATTTGCATTGAAATTACTGGTGGGGACCACATAGGGTGCTGTGTTCATCAACTGGAGTGGCTCCAGCCCCTCACTGTCCTTCCTGAACTGAGGGGCCAAGAGCTGGACACAGCACTCAGAGTTTGGCCTCACCAGTGCCCAGCACAGGGGGGCAATCACTGCTCTGGTCCTGCTGGCCACACTACTGCTGATACAGGCATGGGGGCATTGGCCTTCTTGGGACAGACTGGCCACCGTTGGCCAGCACCCCCACGTCCTTTTCTGCTGCGCCACTTTCCACCCACTCTGCCCACAGCCTGTAGTTCTGCAGGAGTCTGTTGTGGCCAAAGTGCAGACCCAGCACCTGGCCTTGTTGAACCTCTGGCCTTGGTCCATCCATCAGCCTGTCCAGACCCCTCTGCAGAGCCTTCCTGCCCTCCAGCAGATTGACACTCCCACCCAGCTTGGTGCCATCTCCAAACTGACTGAGGCTACCTTCCTCCCCCCATCCAGATCATCAATAAAGAGATTAAACAGAACTGGCCCCAGAAGTGTTCTCCTGGAGAGCACCGATGGTGACACTCCCCCAGCTGGATGTGGCTCCATTCCCCACTGCTCCCTGGGCCTGGCCATCCAGCCAGCTCTTCACCCAGCACACTGTGAACCCACCCAAGCCATGAGCAGCCAGTTTCTCCAGGAGAGCACTGTGGGAAAGGGTGTTAAAGACCTTCCTAAGATCCAGGTAGCCAACATTCACAGCCTTTTCCTCATCCACTTAGTGTGTCACCTTGTCAGAGAAGGACATCAGGTTATTCAAGCAGGACTCGCCTTTCACAAGACTGCTAAAGGAGTCACTGTTACCTCTAGTCTCTATCTCAGTTTAACTGAAATTCAGCCTGGACATTTCTTTTTGGTGAGCTACCTCAGCAGTGACTCTGTCCTATTCAAATCAGGCGTAGTCCTAACTGTGGAATATCCCAGTTAGCTGTGGCTCAGAGGTCATGGCAAGGTGGCAGTGTAGTGCCATCCTAGATGTCCTGTGGCTGGATAACATCTGGCCACTGTCAGTTCCCACAAGGACATGTGACATAACCTGGACATAACCTGAACGTGCGCCATGGTGGCTGGGCACCCGCATCTTCCCCTGCTCCCATGTCCTGCCACCATAAACACAGATAATCCCCAGCTCATGCTCAATCAGTCCTCCTGAAACCACTTCATGGGCTTGCATTTAAGCTCTGCTTTATGACCGAGGGAGCACAATCCTTGCAAAGCCCCAGTAATCATAATACGTGGAGGCAGAATTGATACATGTGGGCTTTTTCTATCACTCAATTAAATGGCTAGTTTATGCAACATGCCGTCTTTTTGAATCAAAGCTGGGTCACTGTTAGGCTGAGGTAACATTAATTATTTTTCCGCTTGTCGGATCCCATGAAAAGGATGTGAAAATGGCCTGTTTATGAAAGAGTGCGGGCAAAGGCTGTGAGCTGATTATGTCAAACATATTCAAAGCTTCCTCTGCAAAAGGGATTGTGATCAACAAAGCATAGCCCACACCTGCACCCATTTCACAATGAAAGTTGTTAGGACCATGAAGCTATTGGGGGAAAAGAGAGGTTGCATTAACCCTTTTGGGGAACAGGATCCTCCACTGTAGGATTTACACACATGCACAAAGTTGCTTTCCTTAATCCCTCAAGGGGATCCCAAGAACATTACTCTAGGAGCAAAACCAGTCTTTCCCACCTAAGATTTTCAATGCATTGACCTTTTTAAGCTGGATGGAACCATCAGATTGATGAATTTCCTCCTGTTCTTTGCTGAGCTCCAAGGGAAGTTGCAGAGAAGAGCAGTCTGTGCTGAAAGAGCAGGAAAGCAATGCAAGCTCAGCCCCCAGTCCCAAAAGTTCTGCTCAGGGCAATCCTGGCACCCTCAGGGCAAGAGCCTATCCCAGGGATCACACTGCTGGAGTTAGGCCACCTCCTTAATAAAAAATGTATCTGCCTGGAAGGCAGGAAGAGAGAGAGGTGCGCTCTCAGGGAAATCTGAACTGCATCCCAACTGCAGGGTAGTTACCATACCCCATTTATTTTACTTACCCCATTCTCTTGCAGCCCTGTTGGTTACAGTACTGCTGGATAAGATGGTCTGAATTCAGCACTGAGCCTGGCTGGAGCAGGAGGTTGGGCCAGAGCTGTCCTGAGGTCCCCACCAACCCAGGCAGAGCTGTGTCCTCATGAATGCTTGGGAGATTCAGGAGACTCAGGACAGCCTTGCATGTGCTGCTCTGTGGGGGAAGATGGGACAGAACAGAGAGCCAGCATCTCTCTCTACATGCTTAGTATCTGCTCTCCCTTTTCTCATTTGGCTGACAATGCTGGAGAAAATAGATTTTCAGGATGTGTGACCTCCCTGACAACCTGTGGTGAACCCTGCCCAGGTCAAAACCTGCAACCTGCCTGCAAGCTCAAAAGGCAAAGCGGGTGCATTCAACTGCACTTTCCTGCAGCAGCCCAGGAATTGTGCAGGAAAGAGCTCAACATTCAGAATCCTGATATCTGCCCAGAAATACCATTTTTTTGGAGTTCCCAGAAGGTCATAGTCCCACCTGTGTGGGAATTTTCAGCTCATCCTGTTGGCTGGTACAGATGAGCCCTCCATGAGCAGATGAGCTCTATGACAAACTCCTCTGAAGCCATCTGAAGTCAGCCATGGCACGCAAGATCCATCCCAGGATAAAGATGGTACTAAAAATTCAAGTTTCTGTTCATGCTTCCTGTGGTTCAGCAGATTTTCCTGGCTCTGTCCTCTAAATCCTTTCTGGCTCCTGTGCCAATTCAGTATTGTCTTATGGCAAGACCTGGGACAATCCTTTAATTCAGCAAAACTTCTACTGATTAATGTAAGAATTCTGCCTTAATAAGGATGCCATAGACTAATTGCATTTGTTCTAATTAATGCTCCTGAGGAGGGATCTAGAAATGCCCTGCTAAGCATCACATAATATAAAACCAGATTAAGGAAAATCTCCACCTGATACTTATCAAGTTTGAAGTTTTTCCCTGATTCATTACATGATGGTGAGGAAAACATTCCTCTTGTAGGTATTAAGACACTTCCAGAAAGATTTTCCCATGTATGCTCATGTTAGATAATATTGAAATAGCTCTACCCTGATAATAGAGCAAAAGTAAATTGCACAATAAGCCTCAAAAACTCTCATATTCTAACAGCTTCCGCCTGGGTTTTGGAGTCTTTAAAGATGAAATGCTATAAAAAGCATTGGCTAAATACTCTTTGATTGGGTTCTAGTCTTATGATTGGCCATGGTAAGTGGAAATGAGTAAGAAAGCAAGGAATGTTGCAAAGAGGTGTCAGCGACTCAGGTAAGAAGGTGAGGAGGTAATTTTTCATTATCAAGTGTTCTCAAAGATACTTTAACCTTGTTTGGAAACAAACAATCAAAACAAAACCAAATACATAATCTAGCAATCCTCATAATTAGCATGGAGCTAGGAAAAGTGAGTTTGGCAAACAAAAACTCAGCTAAGAAACTCTTCTTGAGTAATATGAACAGCAGTCGTTGGAATAATTGTTTTATTTAAAATTCCTTCTTTTTTTTTTTTTTTTTTCTTTTGACAATTTAAATCCCTTCCCTCAGGAGTTTAAAATAGTTTCAAATATTTAAAAGGAGTAGCAGGTGAGAGCACTTTAGTTTAACAAATGCTATGAGCTCTTTTGAGACTGTAATGAAAGATGTTATAAATGATGGAGAATAGTCACTATTTGATTGCAATTATGTAGAAATACACTAGATCTCTCAATAGTATTTGTGAGGGTCATTACACAAATCAGACTATGGCTTTCTGCACAATAGTTGGTTCAATCATGAACACACCTCTTTAGAAACCGGAATTTCCCACTTGCAGGACATTCTCTTGTTTCAACTATTTATTCCTAAAACTTTAATGAAAAGCTAAAATGCCATCATTTTCCTGGAAATTATACCCTGCAAAATATTCATAAATTTCAAGTGTCAGGACATGGACGTATTTTCAATACATTTTTCCAAAATCTTGGTGTTTTAATGCACCAAATGGTACTTCAAACCAAAATGTTTGATTTTCATTTTGAACGTTTTTCCCCTTAGGAAAAAAAAAATTAAAAACGTTTTTTTAAACTAAGAACTACTCACAACAATTTTGTGGTGAGAAAATGGCAAGATAAGACCAAACCAGCTTTTAAAGGGACTTAAATATTTGTAGAAAAATGTAAACATGAACCCTGTCTGAAGAACAATTTTTATTCCCAGGACGTGGCATTTACAAGCAATCCCCTCCTCTGGCTGAGAGCAGCTGCTGATGCCAACAGCCCTTGGCAGCCTCTGCAGCTTCTGTGCCTCCAGCCTCTCCTGCAGGGGGGACTTTGCCAGCTCCAGGCACTGTGGAATTGTGCTGGTGCTGTGTGGCCTGCTGTGGACACAAGTGCAGCATGGCCAGCAAAGTTTCTTGAGCAGTCCCTGATACACCTGGAGAATATTTTATTCCTAAAAATCATTTCTGCTCCTGGAGTACCGACCAAGGTGCAGAGTGCTCAGGAGCCAAATAGGTGACACTCATCTGATCACAGCCCCTTGCTCCAGCTGAGCCAGCCCAGGCTCCTCTTCTCATCAGGGAGGGAAACTGGATTTCTCAGAGGCTTTTTAATTCAATATCTGCATCTGACTGATGAAACAAGCCTTACTTGGCAGCTCAGGAGCAAACATCTCCCATACAGACATCTGCAATTAGGCGAGGTGAGTCCTGACTATCTATCCAGAGCTGATTGGCTATTCCTCTTCCTTTCCCTTGGAAAACCTCTGGAACACCTGACAACCAGTCCAGGAGCAGGACAGATCCTCAGGCACTGCCCATAATCTTTAACCCATAACTGTGTCATCTGGGACATCAGCACCATGAGCTGCTTTTCCTCAATTTTTCTCTTTCAGTATGAAACTGAAGTGAGGACACAAACCCTGTAATAGCACAGCTACAGGAACTACAGTATGTATATAACTCCAGCTAAATTCTATGGGGGCCCCTAATATACCTTTTTATGGCTTTGATACATGTGCCCTGAATTATTCACCCCCATGTTTACATCACACCCGTGTGGAACAGCAGGGACCCCTCACAGCCTGGCTCAGGAGGTTCAGCATCACTCCACCCACAGGTGATATCCACAGATCATGTCCTTAGTCTGGGAATAGGAAACTGTCATTCTGACACAACTGCAAAGCAGAAATGAAGTGCTATTGTCATCTTAGATTGTTTGGCAGCCAAGATAGCACCAACAGGTCAGGGGAAGGAGAGGATGGACGATTATTTGTAACCTCTCTCCTCTTCACTGGTGGTGGTTTTTCATGACATGTGGTTTGTTTTGTTTGTTTTTTTCTTCATTGGAGCTGAGTTCCAAACAGGTAGAGAACGGAATCAAAATCTGATTGCTTTGGATTTTAACCTGGAGGTGTAGCTTCTCTTCATCTTTGTATTTCTCTTTTCCACACCTTTCTCCAACATCTCCAGTGGCTGATACATTTCTTCTCAAAGGAAATGCCAGCAGGACATTTAAAGACTTTCCCTTTCCTCCAAGGGCTTGACTCATAATTATACATGGAAAGATACACAAGAGATTATAAGAGGAGTAGCAGGCAGCCAAAACCAAACTGATTTATGTATAGTGGGTGACATATGGCAACATGAGACAAGATCTCTGGCTTGTGGGCACTCTGGCAAGACACGAGGTGCATCCTATGGCAACACCTTCTGTTTGCAGAGCTCCCATTTCTGCTGCTCTGTCCTGGTTTTTCTTCACTTCATCTTTAGGCCTTCAGTGAGAGGACCCCAGCCTTCCTTGGCCAGTTCTGACTCAGGCATTGCTTAGACATGTGCACAGGCAAGAGCCACACAGCTTCAAGGGATAATACATCTCAGAGAACATTTTTATCCCATTTTCACAGGCTGTAAATGCAGGTAGTGATATCCCATTTATCTACCTCAAAGGGGGGGTGAGGGCAAGTTGGTGGTTTAAAGCACCTTGTAGTTGTTGGTTATTTTTTTCTATTGTGATGAAAAGTCAGAACATAAGAGCAGGCAGTCTGGCTCAGATCACCCTCTGCCTGGCCCAGCCGTGTCTCCAACAGGACCAAGAATGGGAGTCTGGGAAAGGGTTATCAGGATGAATCAAGACCCTTGACTTTACCTTAACATAGCCTTCAATTGTTTCCCACTAAGCTGAAGTAATAGCAAAGGACTGACTATTGCCTTAATTGCCTTTCCTTTCTTTATCCCTCTTTCCCTGGAAATGAGTCACCATGTGAGACAGGGAAGTCAGGAGGTGTCTGCTGTCAATGGGAAAAGCAGCTCTCAGTCAAAGGCAGTGGGGCAAACCTGCTTCTTACAACCAGGAAGGGAGTGGAAATTTCCACGGGGCTGGTGCTTGTGGGTCCCACCAATCTTGCCTGGAAACCCTCTACCTTTGATTCCAAGGTCTCTTCACAATGGACTTTTTAATGCTTCATTCTGCCTTTGATGACTACTGCCAGATTATTTTTCTTATCTGACTTAGGAAAGATCTGACAGGATCAGTTAGCTAGCTCCAGGGTAGGTTCTTTGAAAAGCAATGATTTAACAGAGCTTTCTTTTACCTCCTCTTGGGGTTCTCCAAACTTTCTGGTTTATCCAGCTCTCTGATACACAGCACTGCCCTCAGCGATGCCTGGACAGGCTCGGTGGAGGTGCTGGCACAGCCTGACCCATGGCTGTAACTCCTCCCTCGGTGGGGCCATGAGGATGTGGAGAGCATCTCCAAACACAGCCCCAGGACAAGGGCAAGCCTCTTGGGACGGCATGGAGGTCCAAGCTGCTTGGAGTTAGCAAGGAGTAAGCACTGAGTTAATCTGCACTAGAAGTGGCTGCCAGAAAGCTCTGGCTGTGCACTCCTCTCCTCCTTTGGCCTCTGCACAGCCCTCTGCCAGGATGGAGGGGGAAATGATCCCGCTCCGCTGGAGCTGGATGCCAATAAGCACTCACTGCTCAGCCGGCTTCGGGTGCGAGGTTGCGGGGTTTGCTGGGATGGAGGGGAGATCAGCAGCCATCCCTGACAGCTGGGACCCTGGCAGGACAATCAGAGGGACACGAGGCCTCGGCAAGCCCCGGGCAGCTGGGTGTTCCCCATGGGAAAGGCAGCCCCAGGAGCGCTCCGTGCTGAGAGGGGAGGCTGGAGGAGCCGTGGAGCGGCACCGGTGGTTCGTGGCACTGTCAGACACGGAGTGGCTCACGGAGGGGTCGCATGCTTGAGCAGACCCGAGCAATTCACAGTCAGAGCTATCAAAGCAATGACCCAGCTCCTTTAACACGCTGTCTGAAATCATGTTCAGAAACTATAACACAAAATTTTAATGCTCCATTGTATCGTTACAGACAGGCCAACAATGATGTTTTACATGTACACGTCACCTTCCACACCAGAGGATCCTATTGGGAAGGTCTGGAGTGAGTTCAGGGAACTCTGGGGGCTAATGGCATTATGTAAAATGTCCATAGAGGCACACAGCAGCTCAGTGAAGTATAATCCTGGTCTCTTTCCAAAACTGGAAAATTTTTAATGGCAGAAGATAATAATTTCATACACTGTGGGCACACGGAAGATTTTGGATTTACCAAATTTGCTGCCTGTGCCTAATGCTAATGCTCTCACTGTAGCCCTGTTGAGTAAAGGGCAGGCAGAGACATCCATTACCACTCAAACCAGTGAAAGGAGAGGGACAAGACCATTGTTCATCTTCAAGAAGGTGGAGAGACACTCCAGTGTTAGGATGACTGGAAAGCCCTTTCTGGAAAATAGGGAGCCCAGGCAGGTGAGAGGAAAAGGTTGTAGAGAGAGGGAGGGGGCTGTGGGAGCAGCACAGGGGTGGCAGCAATGGGGCTGCCTGTCTGCTGGGATGTTTGCCATTTGTCCAGATTGGAGCTGGTGATACAGGAAAGCTCTTTCTCTATTCATTTTTTGTTATTCAGACAGATAGAGCATTTCTTTGGTTGCCATACAGAATTAATTTCAGATCTGATGCCAGAGGATATTCGATATGAGATCTAAACAGCACTGTGTGTAAATTCATAATGTTGTCTGTGCTGGAACATGTTGCAAGACTTTGAATCTTGCTCTATGTTAGTGCCATCAGATACACCTTAATGCAATCAAGTGTAACACACCCAGTTGAAGAAAAGATGTGACACCCTTGCTGAAAAAACCTCACCAAAAGGGAACAAAATCCCATTTGGCACAGCCTGAATCAGCTCAGGGGAAATTCAGCACTGAGTGTGTGTAAGCGCTCACAGTGCCCAGCACAGAAGATATGGAGGGAATTCTCAGAGCAGAGAGGGAAAGGAGGCGTTGGCAGCAAGGTAATTTAGATAACATTGCTCCTGATCTTGCCTGAGATTCACCTTCTGCTCCCAAGCTGGGAACAGCTCTCCTGGATTCACCTGTCTGGATAATGAGCCTCCTGCCTCTGGCTCTGCACTGCCTCCCTTCCTGCCCAGGGAATCGCACTAAAATCCCCACTCTTTAAAACGTTTCCTTCATACAATATATTTGGGAAAGCTTGCACATGCTGTACTCATAATTAGGCAACATGGGCCATGTGCAGTCCTCACACCTGGTGCAGATGTAGCTGAGCTGGATTCCACATCTATGGCAATCACCACATCCTCTGCCACTTCAGACAGTGGAACCCTAAGGTGTTTCAAAACATGTGTACCCATCTGAGTTTCTTCTTATGCAGGTGTCTGTCCCCCTCTGTGTGTTTGGCTGTTGCTGGAGGGAAAATCTTCTGTAGATTAAATATGGAAATCTACTCATGCAGGAATTAGGGTGTTCAGAACTCCCTAGATCCAGATCACTTCAGTTTTCTTCTCCTTTTCCAAGCACACTGTCATTTGGCTGTCCATCCCAGAATGGGATGTAGCACATGTCCAGCAAAAGCCTTGTGCTGCGTAGATGGAGCAGGGTGCCTTTGACAGATTCTTCATCAGACAGCAAGAGGGGAGTCATGTCTTAAAAGGTAATTGCTTTTGCATGGTTTCCTGTAATTTTAAAGTGTGCAAAAAATAGACTAGATACCTTTGGTATATTTTTTGTTTGTACTCACCATCTTCCAAGTGATAATTCAGTATGCAGAACATGAAAAACTAGAGAAGAGACTCTGCAGCTTGCCAGAGAATGTGAGCTGACAGCCAACGTTCTGCAGTAGGGTGGTGATCTTCATACAGGTCCAGCACTCTCTGCCATTCACTTCCAGGGGGAAGCCCATGGTCAGTTTTCACAGCTGGCCCTATAAAATTAACTCAAGGTGTTGTGATGGTGTCAGATTTGAATAGCTTGCAGCACCCAGCATTTTTTTAGCAAATCACAGGATCATTTAATCCATCATGATGGAGAATGGGATTTCTGACATCTGTTTTCACTTTTAGATGTGCAGGATATTTGTCTTGCCATCAGTTTGGACTTCTCCATTCAGACTGAGCATCATTCCTGTCACTTTATCCCTTAGCCTTTTTATGGGAGTGATCCTGCAGAATGACAGCTGGTACTGAGAGGGGTGGCCACATAAAGATATGGCTGTGATGAAAGATATGTCACTGTGAGTGAGCAGACTGTTTGACTCCTTTTACTGCAAAATCAGCACTCCAAGCCCCACAGCTGCCTTCCTGACCTGCAGCCATTTCTTTTTATCAGGCAAAAGAGGGTTTGACCCTGTTTTTCTGATGGTTCACCATTATGGGAACTTTCACACCCAGAGCAATTTTGTGGTCAGAGCACTGGGCTAATAAGCAGAAAATTAAGTTAAGTTGTGGCTTTGGAATAGATACCTACATGCCCATGAGCCAGCTCCCCATTTAGAAAATGAACATATTAGTTCTTTCTTACTCTATTGATTGCCTTCTGTGCTTACCCCAGAAGATTTCTGTCAGGATGGTCTTTGGTTGCAGAGTAATTGAGAGGAGGACTCTGAATTTGGTGCCCCTGTGGCCACTACGGTGCCTCTCCCCTTCCTCTCACAGCCCAACAGGAACGTTTATCTACAATATGATGACAAAAATTAAGTATTCCCTAAGACAAAGTCCTAAGGCCCGTTAGCATTTTGATTTTGGGAGGTGACTGCCTACAGTTGCTGCTTCTGCTGTGACAGAAAGCTTCTGACCAGCCCAGAAATATACTTCTGTTTCATTTTTTGATTATTAAAATATATTGGACTGCTAAAAATAAAAAGATGTGTTCAGTACTGGGCACAAGGAAGGGACAAGGGCTCAGCCATGGTGATGGTCTAGAGTGTGAAAGCCCCTACATATAAAAGAGGAAGTTTGTTTTCTGTACTAGACAGGATCTCATGTGTACTCAATGCACACAAAAGGCAGTCAACAGCTCACCTTGAGAAACAAGAACTTCCTTTCCTCAAAACTTCTCTGAGACAGTACATGAACTCTGCCTTAATTTCATTAAACACTCTAGATACTATTTCACATGCAACTTGACATATGTTGAGTTACTCTGCCCATGCTGTTCCTCACAGTCTTGTTAATGATTCAGTACAAAATGTACATGCATAGTACAATAAAAATGAACAGGGAGGGCAAAGGAGAATCTAAATGCAGGTAACAATTAACTGGATGAAGAGCCATTATGATCACTGTTCAATGATCTGCAGACATCACACTCTATTCAATAACTGATTATCCCCCTCTTCAGATGATCCCAGTTTAGGTGCCCTGCTGATTTTTCTAGCTTTTACAAATAGCAGAGTAGTAAATCTCAGCTCTAACAGGTGGAGTCTGAGTACACTCACCTATGTGCTTTTCCTGTCCATAGGTGGAAGCTCTAATTGCAATCCTGAGTTCAAGCACAGAGGAATGAGAAGCTGATAGTAAAAAAAATCTATATCAATCATAACCTAGAAGGAAAGACAGAAAAACTGGGATTGCTCAGCATAAGGAGGAGAGGACAGAGTGGAAATGGACTATTGGCCTTTGATTATATAAAAATCTGCAGTGGGAAAGAAGGGAATGGTGTGTTCTCTGTGTCCATGGAGCAGCACAGACAGTAATGGGGTCTGAACTCGTTGTAACCATTAGGAAACATTTCCAGCAGCAAGGTCAGGATGCAGTGAGGTGGTTTTGATGAGCAGATTGGGATGTCTGCAGTACAGGAAACCTTCAGAAAGTCTACCTGTTTACAGAACAGACTTGATGTGTGAAGATAGAGTTTTTTAAGTTCCTTGCAGAATGATTATGATGTCAAAAACTGATGCATTGGTTAGATAAATGGATTTCTAATATCTTTGCACCTTTTTTCCCTATAATTTTAAAATCAAAGACATCAGAATTCATGTTCCTGGACTGACAACTGTAATCAGGTGATGGAAAAAAAAAAAAAAAAAAAAAAGAGCGTTAATAGGATTACCTGAGCATCACAGTTTTCCAGACCAGGATATAAAAGACAAAATTCATAAATCATGATAGAAACTCCAAAGTTACTGATCTGAAGAGGAGCCAAAGCCCTCCATTTAGTCCTTGTCTCATTAAACTGGTGAGCAAGAATGTAATCATACAGTTCAGCAAGCCTTCAGCATGTGTGTGCACTTGGTATGAACTCAAATATGAATATATATGTGTTTGTACACTCTAATTTTCAGATTTATTTTACTGATGGTAATGGTGTAATAGTGAATGGAGAGTGGAATCCCTGTTTTCCAAGAAATATTTGTTCTCATTCAAAAGCAAAAGTATATTTAGCCATCCTTACTATGATGGAGGTTCCATTCAGAACAGATAATGTAAACACATTTTAGTAGCAAAATTCATCCCTGAATTTTTAACTATACACATTTTCAATTGGACTATGTTAAGATTAGAGAAAAAAAATGCTATTTCTTCTGATTTTTGAGATACTGGCAAACATAATTAATCATTTACTTGTCTACATTCTCTACATTTCTGACTACATTAAGTTAAAACTGCATGACCTATTCAGGTATGATGTATTTATGGTGAATTGCATATTTTTAAAACCTTACATAGACAGGAAGTGTGTAGATCAATGATCACTAGCTACAAAAAAATCACAGGTCTTTTGAAGCTGTGAGAATTAAAATGTCACGGGCTGCTGAGTGGCAGTGTATGAACATTTACAGGAAAAACACACACTTTGTGATAATTTTTTATTAAAATAATGGTCGCTTGGTATTGCTGTCTGTGAGTTACTTATTTTTCATAAGGTGCACAGGTAGATTTTAGAAGTACAGCTAATACCATGTCGTTAGGAAGCTGACATTGCTGTACTGCTATTACATTTCTTATCACTAATGCTACTTGAGGACATGTGGGCCAACCAACAATGGGTTTCTGTGGTCCTTAATGAAGGACATTTCCTGAGCAATAGGCAGAATTTGCTCCATGTCAAAAATTGTTATATATTAGATGACAGTGGCAGCAGTAACTGCTTGTGATCGTATCCCCTAAGTAGGTAACACTACACTCAGCTTTGTACAGTTAACTTGTAAACATTCCTGGGGAGGGGGATTCCTCTTGGGAGTTGGCTTTGTAATGGAGAACATTGCTAACCTTGGCTTGGTTGGGAATTTATACTATTTCCAATTTCTTCTTCCTGCAGTTCCCATGCCAAAATACAAGTGCTTTCTGTTAAAATAATTCAGTCCATGAATTGCATTTGCTTGTACCTACACCAGAAATTCCTCAGCATCCTTCAGATGTCAGCTGACAGCATTCCTTGCTTCCTCTCATGGACTTGGTCAGCACCTGCTAAGCTGGACACACCTTTGTCTCATTTTTCCCCCTAAGACAGCCTTTGTTATGCTTTTCATGCACAGACCTCCTCTGCACTGCATGTCTGAGGTCCCAAATATCCTGAAGCCTCCCGGTCCCTGGGAGCTGCTCCGTGCAAGTTAAATTGATTTCCGTGCATCACAAAATTTGCGATTTAGGACCTTAAACACCAACTCCAGACTTCTAAGCTTGAAAATTGTGCCTTGCCTGCTCTTCTTTCCTATTTCCCAAGGTGTGGGGAAGAGACAACTCAGTGGAGTCACCCCAGTGCCACTTGCAGAGCAAAGAGGAAGCACCAGGATAAAATAATACCCTTGGATGTGACATCTGCAGGATGATGACATTCCATGTGCCTGGGCTGTCCTGTTATTCTGGGAAGCAGAGCCTGGATGCCAGATGCTGGCCCAAGTTCAGGTGCACACAGGCATGTGGAGCCCTGGTTATTACCAGCACTGCCACCACAGCCCTGGGAGGGCTGTCAGAGGTCTGTGCTCTCCAGGGAAACACGGAGCTCAGGGGCAATGGAGCTCCAGAGAAACCTGAACTGAAGGACAAGTGTAAGGACTGTCTGAGTCCCGCGATTACTATTCTTTTGCTAATGTGCTTCGCGCTGTTCTCTTTATAAATTACTGAATTATCCTTAGGAACAAAAGGTATTAGGGTCCTGCAAGCTTCTCTCAGTTTGTGGTAGGACTAATTCATTAATGTGGCTCCAACAGGAATGTGTGCAATGTTCTTTCTAATTGGACATGACTGGTCAAGAATGACTTGGCCTCCATCCAGATCACACTGTCACTTATGCTGTATAATAAGCTACTACTACTGGCCCATGAATCAATTTTTAAACAATCTCCAGTAATGAACTTGGACGGCCCATTGTTGTTGACAAAGAAATGCACAGTCCTGCTATTGTCAAGGGGCTCAATTATGGGTTCTTGCTGATAAAATAGAGGAGGGGGGAAAAGGGGGGGCAGTCTACGGACAGTAGTGACAGACTGAAAGAAGTGTTTCATCTCTGGGGTCCTTACAGAGGATGACAAGCCAAAAGGTCAGTTTCATAGAGGTTTAACTTGAAATGTCTGAGGACAAAAAAGGCATCTAGAATCATTAGGAAATGTGAAGTTTGACTTGCACCATTGGAAATCCTTAATATATTATTTTAACTGTAGAACTGACAAACTCTTTGCTCACTGGGTGGGAAAGAGAGGTTAAGAAAAGTAAGAGCTTTATATTTCTCCAGTGGGGGGGAATAAAAAGGTTAATTTTAGTAACTCTGGGAAGAGTCTGTGAGGAAACTGTCGAGTTTCAGCCCATTTGCCATTGTCCTGAGCCAGCGGAGTCAACGCGGTTAGCGGCAGAGGCTGCTGCCGGCGCTGGCTGCTGGGCGCCGGGCTCCCAGTGCTTTCCCCTCAGATAACCTCACCAGTCACTGAAATGTCAGGGCTCTGCCCAGTTCCCCCAGCCTGTACCAGCCTCATCAGCTCGGCAGTGCTGCTTCAGCGCTGCACACTTTGTTCGGAATTACTCGCACGTTACCAGATTCCCTGAGCCTGATGGCATGAAGAGAAGGAATATCTCTGCAGTGCCTCTTAGCAGCTGGGTCTGGCATGGAAGAAGATGTGCTTGAAATACTCTTCCTAGCTGAACAACACCTTACAAAGCAAGTTCCTTGTCATGCCGATGTGGGGCCACAGTTGCCAATTCTTTTTTTTTTTTAAAGCTTTGAAAACACTATGCAAAGTCAGGGAGTTGATACCAGGTTTCTTCCAGCAGCAGAGGACACTGCTGTGATCCCATGGAAGAAAGCCTACCTAAGTTAAAAAAAAACAAAAAAACAAGCAGGGTGAAGATTTCCAAGTGAATATGTCCACTGGGTTTATGAGTAAAAACTTTTTCTCTTTCCTGGTGATTTTATCATGAAGATGGAGGAGAAGAGCACAGAGGTGCCTGCACTAGGCAGTTCCATTATGTATGTCCCAGGTGGATGAGTCACTGCTCCGTCTGGATAAGACACCTTGTACCATTCCCCAGCCACAAAGCAGGACAACCTGAGTGCTTTTGAAAGGCCAGCCTTGAGCAAGACCAGTGGGACATGATGAGGAGGGCTCCAGCAGGGAAGTGGGGAATTAAGCACATGCAGAAACTTTACTGGGGCAGGAGCGAATCTGGACATGCAAGGCTGAGGCCTGCTCACAGGTGGAGTCTGAGCCACACCTGCTGCTGGGAAGGCTGCTGGGGTTGTCCAGCAGATGGGCTCTTCTCACAGGATGGTCCTTCCAAAGCCCTTCAGCAGAAAGGGGAGGGAAGGTGCTGAGGACACCATGCTTAGAGCACCACAACACAGCTTGAGTCAGGGACAGATGCTCCAGGACCACACTAGGCAGTTCACAGGGAGCTGTGGAGCACTTCAGAGGTGTGTGCAGAGGCTTCATGGAGCAGCCATTGAGGGCAATCCCACATGGAAGCATGTAACTTGGCATTGTTGGCTTTTTGTTATTGCTCAGACCCCCAGCATACAGGAAAAACTCGGCTGGGACAAATCCGGGGAGGCTGTCAGCAGAGGAATGTGCTGGGTGGTGGGCAGTGGGGCCTTTGCAAAGACAGGCTGACGCTGTTGGAATATCTCCTTAAGACAAGATCCTGTGTGGTGGCACTCCTTCTCTGAACTGCTGAAATAACCAGCTTGCAGGTCAGTCCCAAATTCTCAAGGTAAGAAAGGAAATCTTCCCATCCCCAATCTCCCAACTGACAAGAAACTCTAGAACGTGCCCTCCTGTGAATATACACAGACCTGTGGTGCTAATGGTTTATGATTCACCAGGCAGAAATGCATCCCTACATCCAAAAACTGGGGTCTGTTTTTTTCCATTGCTGACTGGGATAGAGAAACAAGCAAAAGGAAGGGACTTGAGCCCAAGGAGAGAGAAAAGGGCTGTGGGGTGAATAGTCACAGACATAGGGGAATGAGAACTGGCTTTCCACGCAGCACATTGACCCAAAGCTCATTTCAGTCAGCAGACAGATGAATACAGCACTTGTGCCTACTGACAGAATTTTGAGACACCATCATGCCCTGAGCAAGTCATACTGCAGCAAGCCTGGTCCATGTGACAGAGCCAGATGTCCCAGCAGAGGTAATTCCCACATCAGCCAAGGTCTCTGTAGGGGCTGAGTGGAGGAGAAAGGTCTTGAGAGCTGGAGCTATTTGGGCACTGGCTGAAAACCCTCTCCTTGCAGAGCCAGAGACTGCAGGGGCCGTATTTGGTGCCTGTCTCAAGTCTGGGCGACCCCGTCTGTTCCCATTAGGAGGCCCAGGCAGTAAATTGGGCCCTGAATATATAATTAAGCAAAGGGCACCATCCTGAAGCCAAGGTTCACACTGATTTGTTGTGGCTGGGGTGGGAACAGCCCTTTGCAAATCAGTCGCAGGATGTTGCTCCTAGTCAGCTGGAAACTTGGTAGCTCAACTCCATAAAAGCTGGATCTAACGCTTCAGCTCCCCAGCTGGTTTCAGCATCCTGACCAGCACGCAATCCTGTGGCTTGCTTTTCTGCACGACAGTCTGGAAACCTTCCTTGAGAGCCTCTTGTTTGCTGGCTGCCAGGATTTGCCATGCAGATTCTTGCCAAAGGGATAATATAAACAAAGCATAATGTCAAGTTTCCCACACAAGTAAGATGATCTATTAGCACTGCACTTTGTACTAATTATTGCACAGTGGGTGGGGGCTTGTGAAAGGAGATTTATGCATTCAACTAGCCTCACTTTTATTATTTGTAAGTACTTTTTGGCAAGGAATGAGCGAGATATGTATTTTATTGTTACGCTGTTGCAAACATCCTAATCTTCCACACTCATTAAAACCTCATAACAAATAGTAAGAATGATATATTGCAGCCACAACGAGCTTCTCATTCACCCCCAGGTGGGGGGAGGGGGGCGAGGCACAGGAGAGGGAGGACAGGGCAAATAGGAATTTGGTTTTTTGGGCCATGGTCACATTTGCATCACTTGGAGAGCCCAGGTACCTGAAGGGAGGAAATAATGGAATGGATGAGGAAAGGCTGCTGGGATACCAGAGTTGATGGGGAGCTCTGAGGTACCAGTGTGGAAGAATGATGCTGCTGCCTCAAAGTGTGAGTCAACACTCCCAGCAAGCAAAATCACATTTGTGCCCTTTCTGGCATGAAGCAGTTAAGTTGTATATCTGCTCTGGGAAGTCACATCACTACCCAGGAACAGTCAGGCTTGCAAGACTTGTGCCCAGGTGTCAGATCCTGGCATAAGGAAGAGTCTGGGGCATCTTGAGAAGGCATCTCAGAATATTTCTGCACTGCCTGGACCAGTAAAAAGTGCCCCAGAATTTTCACGATGCCCCAGGTTGTCCTTGGGAAATTTACTGCTGCTTGCTGTACCCATGGGGTTGCTGTTGGGTGAAAGCCAAACTTTGTCTGTTGTCTTAGAGAAAAAAAGTTCAGAGGAAATTGTTGTCACAAATTAAGGGCTCTGATAGCACTTCCAGGGCCTCACAATGGCTTGTAGGTTATTTTTTTTTTACTGCAAACCCCCAGGTAAAGATCAGAAAAGATGACCCAGAGTTGTACATGTACTCTTGGCACCCTGGAAAAGATTGCAGGAAGAGATGAATGGAAAGGTGGCAGGAAATCCAGTGAGTCACAGTCCCACCTATTCCTAGCCAGATCTGCACACCACAGCTGCCAGAGCCTTCCCCGCCCTGGCTCATGCTTACCTGGGTGAGATGAGAGCTGAGGAGCTCTGTTCAGAGCTGGTGGGGTTTCTCAGCATTTCCTACCCAATCAGAGCCCTACTTGCTCCATTGTTGAGTCATCTATAGGGGCTGGGTTAAGAGAAGGACTTCTATCCTCTTCATCCATCAATTGACTCACCCACAGTATTATATTTTAAATAATGTCATCCAGGCTGGTCATGAGCCAGCCCGCAGCTGCTGCCAGCCCAGGACCTTTGCCCTGGTCAGAGCCTGTTCAGCTGGCCTTTCTCTCTTCACCTGCTTCTTCCAAAACACCACTCTTGCAGTTTCTTTCTTGCCTCCCGTAAGTTACATTGCTGAACTGACTTCTGGTCACAAGGGAGGAGAGTGTGACCCAGAGGCCACCTCTGGCTGTCAGCACCAGCCTGGGGCAGGGTCAGCGTGGAGGACAGTCAAGCAGAAAATCTCAGACACTCTGTTTCCAGCACAGCTTTGGAGTGGCCACATGTGTCAGGCAGGCAGATCAACCCTTCTCTAGGTACCACTAGAAAGGGACTGAAAATAATACTCAGTTTTTACCCCTGTAATTTCAAAACTCTTGGCATCATCTTTCTTTTTCAGTTTCAGGTAAACAAAGTTTTGGGATCGGTCAAAAACTACAACACAGAAGTTTTGAAACATTTGGGAATGGCTCTTGCATTGTCTTCCCCAAGTTTGTAGGAGTTTTTCAGCTCTTGTTTACTTACCCCAGGATATTGTTGTGGTAAAGAAACAAAAAGAGAGGTAAGATTGAAAGGGAGAGAAATGATTGAATTTAGGACATCATAGATATTGGCTGGACCTTCAGCCTATAGAAAATGTTGAGGAATAGAACACTTCACAGAGGTACTTTTTGGGGTTTTTGCTTGATTTTTTTAAGATGTCCCTTTTAATCCTAAAGGTTTCATCCCCCCTTCCTCTGGCTGAGCTCTGTTACTGCAATGGCACCATGCTCCCAGGGGACCATGTGGGAACAGAATAACCACACACCCTTGGCCTTTGCCCTCACATGGCTATAGGAGCTGGAAGGGTGTCCTGCTCTGCTCCACCATCTGGAAGCAGGGGCAGATTGTTCATTGCAGCAGAGTCATGACATGGCTAATAAAAATGCAGAGGATTAGGTCCATATCTGTGTTGGATGCTCAGCTGGAAGAGCAGCACTGGGTGGAGAGGCTGGTTTCCAGTCTTGCTGTCACAGCATGTCCAATAAAGGATGTTCTGGAGACAGTTTCTGGAGAAAGCCTGGCTCCTGTCTGGGATAAGAAGCAGAAGTAAGGGGGAGAAACCTTGTGCCTGAGACAGGAAAAATGAGGATTAAGGAAGTTGTCAGCATTAAGTAACTCATCCCTCAGGCATAAATTGCCAAAACAGAGATTAAGAAATAAGCCCAGCAAGGTTTATTTCAGAAGGTCTTGATACTGTCTTGGGAGCCACTGGTGTGAACCCAAATTTTCCATTAAGGATCAATTGCTCCCAAATACAGGCACACAGTACTGAATGAGGGATTGCTGAGGCTGCTGTCTCTGCTGGTAGCAGGGGACCATTCACAAGTCTGCCCCACCACCCTACCATGGTGTGAAGCCCCAGCTGAGCAACCTCACTTCACTGCTCCCCATCACCTGCTGCCCTCCAGCAGCTAAATCCTGTCTCATGCCTGCCCAGCCACACTTGCCCTCCTTATTTGACTTTTTCATCTCTTCAGACCTTATCCTGATAATAAATTTGAGCTAGAACTGGGAAACTCCCTCCTCAGCTGGTGTCTGCTGTAATCTGGTATTATTTTTGTTCTCACCTTCCTCCCCATTCATCTCCATCACAAGGCAGACTGTTATCCCATCCCTTCTCCCATCTCCCCCAGCACACTGCACTCAATCTCCCTCTGCACAGGCTCACCCTGAACAAGCCTCTTTTGTCGGGCCACCCCACACAACAAGAAAATTAGCATAATTTGGGCATGTTGAGGCCACCACAGCAGCTACAAGCCATGATTATGGTGCATGTGGTTAGCAGAGCCTGCAACATCAAACAGCGTGTTTACAACAGACGTAATCCCTAATGATACAACAGGTGTATAACAGTCAATACCAGCATTGTAGCCATCAAATATCTCCGTGGCACGTTCACATTGATCCAGTATTAATCCAGCCCCCTCGGGGGTTTGGGCTGTGATTTATATGGCTCACTGGGAGGTTTCAGCACCTCTTTGGCACAGCACCAAACTGCAGGCAGGGATAAGTGCACCATTTACCTTTGCAGTGAGAGGTTTTTGGATCTTAGCAAGCCGGGTTTGACAATGGCACGTTGGAAAGGAGGGCTGGTCGGAGCACGCAGGGGCACGTTTCTCTCAAAGGGTGATTCATGCGCTGCAGCTCCAGCGACTGTCCTGGTTTTACATGCTCCAGTGATGATGAATTAAAGCAGCAACAGGAGCACAGCCCACATCAGCTCTCACAGGCTCCTGCCCGCACTGTGAATTTCCTCTGCATCCCTTTATACAAAGCCCAGCCCATTTACCTTAGCAAGGAGGAATAGAGGAGAGCATGGGATGAAAGCATACCAAGGGAAGGGAGCTTCTGAACGGGAATCAAAGGAAAATCCCAACGTAGAACATCCAAAACCAATGGAAATACCTTTCCACCCAGTCCCTGGTTAAATTGTTACATTTGAGACCAAAAATGGATGAAATTTAAGAGAATGAAGACTGTTCAGAGGGATAGCAAGAACATTGGCAGCCACCTAAGACACAGGATGCACACCCAGGGCAGAATTATGAGCCTGGCTCATGGCTCTGCTCCTGCCTAACAGGAGTCAACCCACCTTTCACTACTAAAGGTCCTTATTTAGAAACTCATCATACACCTAATTTTAGTTTGCACTTCTACAGGCAATTTTCAGGCAAAGCACCAGCAATCAAATATGCACAGATATTAAATTAGGAGCTGTCTTTTAATAATGAGGGCAAAATGCTCTGCTGAAGGAGCATGGAAAGGAAGCTGGTGTTGTGTGTGCTGCAATCCAACAAACAAGCTTTGCTTGCAGTGGTGGCAAGCTGGTAACTTTCATGAGTATTAAATGCAATTAAAGAAACAAACACTCTCCATCATTCCCCAGAGTGAGAGATATTATCAGTTGTGGCTTTGTATTTTTACATAATCACAGTTTAAAGGAACATTTTTCCATATGTGGAAATTCCCTGTTTTCTCCTCCAAACTCTAACAAAATCCTTGCCTCTGGCTGGCTCCGCTCTCTTCATGGCTCTCTCTTATGGCACTCCTGCTTGCTCCAAGGCCCCAGGGAGAAGAGCTGGGCCCAAAACAAACGCCAGAGGTGAACGTGCAAGAGATCCAGTCCTACACCCAAACAGCACACGTTCCCTCCGCTCAGGGTGCTTTTGAAATTCCCCTCTTCCCAGTGTTGAAAAGGTTTTTGTGATCTCACAGACCTCCTCTCTCTGGCTTCCCACTCCAGCAACATGATCCAGCGGCACATCCCACCCATCAGCACATGGCCACCACCCAGACACCTTCTGGGGTGAGCAGCACAAAGGGCACAGCCAGCCTGGGAAGCTCCACCTGTACCACTGGAGGACACCTTGGGATCTGGAAAAGGGAAATGGCTTCCTCCTCTGATCCTCTTAAGGGGGGTGAGCTCAGCCTCACTCCAATGGGTCACATATGGGGCTTTGGCTCCAGGAGCTCAGCTGCCCTGCAGTAGTTTCATCCTCTTCACTCTTCAACCCAATGGCCAAATTATTTGCTCCCTTCCTGGGAAATGGGGCCAGGTACAGCAGGCATAAGGGAGGCTCGTGCCAAGGGTGCACTGCTCAGGATGTCCATGTCTTGCACAAAATGCTTGCATGCCCATGCTGTCTCACACACCCAGCTAGGAGCATCCACACATGGTTGTCCATGTGTCCATTTCCATCCAGCCCCAGTCACTGTTCCCCACAGGCAAGGCAGATGTGCTCCTCCCACCTCTGTGAAACACTGGCCCCAGCACCCTTCGCACCAGGCGGTGATTTCTGGCTGGCTCACGCGGCCTTTGCTGGATTTGTTTGTTTGTTTGCCACGCACACTGTTTGTGTGCTGTTTGCCTGCTGAGCTTTTCTCTGCCTGCATTCAGTCCATGGGCTGGCCTGCTCCACTCTTGGATGGCATCTCACTCACTTGCAAGCCTGCAGAAGCTGCCTGGTTCTCCTGGCAAATCCCCAGCACTACCAGGACCATTCCTAGGTGCTGGGGTGAGGGTCTTGGGGCATCCTGAGCTCCCCATCCCCTCACTGAAGCTCCAGTAGAGTTTCTCTAAAAGCTGTAGATTTGATGACCAAACCTTGAAGCAACAAAGGTCTGCTTCTCCAGTGGCAGCTGGAAAATGTCTAATGGCACCAGTACACTGAGTAGTAGTTATGGAAGTTGTCTAAAGAATTGTAGAATGGTTTGGGTTGTACGGGACCAAATATATCACATCATTCCAAGCCCCTTGCCATTGGCAGGGATGCCACCCATTACATCAGGTTGCTCAGGGGCCCATCCAACTTGGCCTTGAACACTTCCAGGGATGGGGCATCCACAGTTTCTCTGAGCAGGAGACCTAATACCACATGGAAATCATACAGGAAAGTCAATTAATGCTGAGTCCATCTCAGGAGACACTTGGGACCAGACCCTGAAACCTGTATCCATTGGATGACCCAAAAGGCTCATCTCAAGACATAGGACACCTGCCATGTGTCCAGGACCACTTAATAAAACAGGGCAAGAGTGAGGAACAGTCCCACTGTCTCTGCCAAGCAATGCTGTGCCATACATGAAATTCCTTGGGGAGGGGCTAAGCTCTGTGGTTATACTGACCAGACCCATGCTGTGGGTCACACTCTCCTGCATGCACATTCCCAATTTTGCGTGAGACAGACAAGAAGACATCAAGTCTTTGAAGTTTGTCTAAGACCAAGGCAGCTATTGCTGTTATTTTACATCTGGCAAGACTTTGATGATCTATGGCTCTTTCCAAATATGTTTTCTGGGAATGTTATCATATTAGAAACCATTTAGATACAAAACGTCACTGCTCATGGGAAAATCTTGTTAACACGGAGCCACCAGCGGAAGCTCTTCTTAAAAATTCCTTTCTGCTTGATAAAGGCTTTCCTTATCTAAACAGTGGTTTGGTGTCCTCCCCCTGTAGGCTGGTGTTGTGTCACAGAGTCGGGGAAGCCTCTTCCTCGAAGGCAGAAGAGGAAAGTCTAGATGATCTGCCTTTCAAGCCATTGTTTTGGTGGCTGGAGCCCGTGGGGCTCATGTTCATTATCACTGCCAGGGAAAGTGCCTGGGCTGCTCTGCCTAAGCCAAGGCACTTCTCTGGTACTGGAGCCCGTGGCCATGCACCCACCCGTGTCCTGGAGGCAGCATCAGCCCCTCTAGGGGCAACCAAATTCTTCCCCTCCCTCCTTCCTCTTTCATCCTCTTCTTCCTCTACCAGAATCAAACCAACCTGGATATCAATCATCTCTGATACTCACACTCATCCAGACACACAGGGCTGCACATAACAGCTGCTATTTGATTTTATTTCTAATCTCTTGTCATTTTTTTTAACCAAATCCCTTTAAGCCTCTTTTAAATAGCTCAGGGACCATGAAGGGCTGTTCCCCAGCTTTGTTTCTCCTTGTGCTCTGCTTTTTCAAGCACCTTTACATCCTTGCCATTTTTACCCTTTCTGCTCTTGTCCAGCATTGCCTACAGTGAAAGGCTGTCTCTTCTCGACTCTTTTGGGCACCTTTGCAGAGCAAGGATCTCACTGGTTGCCTACATGAACCTGATGCTGCATTACCTTTAGCTGCAGGAGCTCCAGCAAGCATGATCATTTCCATTGAGCAGCTCCCAGCTTCCCATGTAGGATGGCAATTTCAGGGCTTGCAGGCTGTGAGGTGAGCTGATTCCCTCCTGGGAAGGGAAATGCCACTGAGGCCAGGAAGAATCGCCAGAACCTGGTGTTTAAGGTTTCCTAAACCAACGTCAGGTTAATCAGGATTCTAAGGGCCCATACCAGGATATTTGGATTTCAAGCTCAAGCCTGGACCTGGAGGCCTGGTAAGTCCCAAGGCAAGTACTTTATAGAGTAGCAAAGGGAGAGGCCATTGTCTTTTAGCTCCTGGCTTGCAGCAGAGAGGCTGAAAGCCCAGAGGTAGATTGACCTCTCTGCCCTCAGCCTACATGCCTAGGCCTCTGCTCCTGGTCCTTGAAAGCTTGCTGGAGGTCAGATCTTCCTTGAGAGGGAGTCCCTCAGGATAAGCAATTCAGCATGTTCCTGCAGTGCTCCACTTGCAGTGTCCTGTGGCTGCAGCCGCTGTGATCCTGGCTGGGGGCTGGAAGCACCAAGTAAACCCAAATTCCCAGTGTGCACCCACAGCATCCAGCCTGGCAGGGACCAGCAGGAACTGAGTCCAAGACCCTCACCCAACCTGCCTGATATGAACCACTGCTGCTGAGGAGCCTCGGAGCCTGGACAAAGCAACACCAGCTTGCTCATGGCTTGGGAATGCCTGATGTATTTTCTAAGCCTTTCTCAGTCCTCCTCTTCCTCGGTCCTGCCGAGCTGCAAGGTGAGTCCTTGCAAAACCTGAAGGATTCACTGCAGAGCATTGCTTGCATTTTTGATTCTGCAGTTCAGAGCCCTCGAAAGAGCCCTGCAGCCAATCAGCTCATGATGACGACTGATACCAAACACTGCTTCCTCTTACTGCAAGCAAGTAAAAATAAACAACATCCTACTGTACCCACCTCTATCAAGAAAGCACCATAACTGGTATTTATAGATAAACAGAGATACACTGCCTGCTGGGGTCTGCTGCAAAGAATTTAGACCTGAAGATTGAAAAATCCAATTGTGTTTATAAATCAGCTGTGACATGCCAGTGTCATGTCATCAGCAGAAGGCAAAGGGCATGTTTACTACAAGCAAAGGCACACGCTACAGTCATATGCAAAAGCAAGTTTCTGTGCAGACAGGTTATTTTTTGCATAGTGGTTTTTTGATTTTTACATGACTTAAGGATAATGCTCTAGGAGCCTTCTTTTTTTTTTTCATAGTGTTATTTTTTTTATGGTAACATTGTTTTTTCCCCTTTTGTGATTGACTGGAGGTTTTGTTAGGTTTTGTTTTTTTTAAAGTTCTGAAGAATGTTTGTGCTTTTTTTGGCATCTTATTACAGACCTCAAAAAACCTGACTAAAGCCCTGGCTGCTTCTAAAGCTCCTGCCAAAGGAATTCATGCTTCTCTAAATTTGCTATTCACATTTCTTGTTCCGACTGATATTTTTAATAATAAATATGGTTACTAAGAATAACAGTTTACCACCTCTGTCAGCTCCAGTCTTTTATTTAGACTCAGATCTCACCCTTGGGTTACCTATTCATCTTGAACAAAAATCAGCACTATGTATAGACTCTGTGGGGACCCTCCTAACAAGTTTTCTGGTGTCCTTAGGACATGCAGAAATCAGCCAGCCTGAAAAGTGACTTGTCACAGCCTCCTACCTATCTGAGATCTCGTAGGTGCCATGATTTACATGGCTAAACACAGGCTTTCCTAATCCCCAACCCCTCTCCATGTATCACTTTATTTTCACTGATTCCTCATCTCCAGCTCCACAGCCAGGCTTCCACATCCATCCTCTTCTATCACGCTAGCAAAGGGTTTTTTGCTGCTTTTTTTTCCCCTTTTTTTCTTTTTTTTATCCTCTAGACCAGGTCCTCTTATTAGATATGCCCTTTTCACTGACCCTGAATTATTGCTACCCATGGTCTTAGAAGAACAGTGCTGTTTGTTAGTCTAAGAGCACATGTGACTACCCTCTTCCTGGCCAACACCAGAGGTTGCACCAGAGATTTTTCAGGCCAAAACCCAGGCATTTCAGCAAAAGCTACAGACTCTGAATGTGATCCGCGAGGTCAGCAGAGGACAAAGGAACCATCGTCTATTTGGGGACCTGCCGGAAGACACTAATCAGAAAGACGTGCACGAATTTATTCCAGAGCATGCAAGAGTTTCCCCGGGCAGAATCTAACCTCTGTCGGTGGCAAACATCCCATTCCCGCTGCAGCCGGGCTGCCAGCAGGAGCCGGGGTTTTAGCGCCCGGGATTTTTACTACAGCCCGTCTGCGGGAGCGGTGCCTGGCCGAGCCTGCCTGGCGGCGGGGAGCGGGACCTTAATGGGGAAGGGCATCCCGGTCCATAGGGGTCTGGGCTGCGGGAAGGTTCCCAGCTCGGCGGCTCTTTAGGGTTTGCAACAATTTGCAGATTAGTGTTGGCACTTCCAAGGCTGGGCTGGCAGCGAGACCTTTAACCAAGACAGACAGATTCCCTGCTGTGGCACTGTTCAGCGGGCTTAAATGGAATAACGACGTCTCTCCAGCTTGGGTGATATTGGGTCAATCTTTTTCTGTTTCACTGTGTTTCCGCCCCCCTCCCCATCCCCATCCCCATGCCATCCTCCCCCCGCCGCAGGTCACGGCACAGCCCGGGCTGTCGGGAGGGCTGCGCGCTGCCGCTCCTCCGCCTTTGTGCTTTGGGAGCTCGGGGAGGGGGGGGATCATTTTTATAACTCTTTGTACCAAGGCAAGCAGAGCTAATGGTAAAAGGCAATCAAATCTTCTGCTCCAAGGCATAAGCTGGTTGCCTGCAGGGTCAGGGAGGAATTTTGCCCTCCCTTCTCTCTCCTGGGTTTGGAGGCTGCTCGGCATCAGCACGGATTGTGCCTCACCCCAAAAAAACTCTCTTGTTCTTGTAATTCTTCCTTATTTTTTCCTGAGAAAAATGACAGAGGGAATGATGAGTGCTTATGGAGTCCTCAGGGAAGCTTCCCATTAGCACCTACAGCAAATAGGGTTGGGGGA
This sequence comes from Sitta carolinensis, assembly GCA_032173965.1. Lineage (NCBI taxonomy): Eukaryota > Metazoa > Chordata > Aves > Passeriformes > Sittidae > Sitta > Sitta carolinensis. Next base: position 55,191,165 of record CM063285.1, on the reverse strand, counting down.
GCTGCTCATGACATTTCTGGACCTTGGGGCAAAGCATCAGGTTGCCTTTCCTCTAAGGTTTCTTGACTGCCTCCCTCTGATGTGTTTTCCCTTCATGGAACAGCAGGAGTTTTCTGCCTTTAAGTCCTTTCTTTCCAACTCCAAATCCCTATGGGTGCTGGCTCTACTCAGACTAAACATTTACGTGTGCCTGCTGGCTGGAACCCTCAGGGTGGGAGATACCCCCATCAGCAGCACCCTGGCATTCCAGCCTGACCCCCTTCCCTGGGGAACAGCTCTCCTTAGCTTGGGTCAAGGCAATCCAGCAAGACACACGGCAGAAATGCAAGCAGGCACAAGCAGAGAAACAACCGTTGGGAAGGCAGGAGTTCAGAGGTAAGCCGGCTGTCCTCGGGTAACAAACTCTGGGCCACCCACATCAGAGCACCAGCCTCAGCTCCCTCCCAGCAGAAATGACCAGGGGCAAATCGCAAAGGCAGAGCCAACGCGCAAGACACACAGGCACACTCACACACACTCACACCCCCCATGGGCACGGCCTCGCAGGGGAAGGGCCGGCACCAAAGGCATCGCGGCCTCTTCTCCCCAGTCCCCAGGATGCCGGTGCCGGGAGGATGAAGGTTTGGGGTGGTTTCATTCAGGCCCCTCCTGACTCTCAGATCCCCCTTTACCCCCCAGACCCATGGAGGGGTGAGCCCACTGCGGCTGCCTCCCACAAGAAAGAAAACACGCACTTGCAAAAAAAGGGGTTGGAAAATTTCTTTTTTTTTTTTTTCTTCTGTTGCGTACCGAAACCAATAATTAAATTTGAAAAATAACCCAGCAACAATTAACGCAAATTAAGTGTGAGGTCTAAGCTACTGGGAGAAATTTGATTTGAAAAGAGCAAAGCAAGCAGTTCTGGTTGGGAGCTCTGATAGTTTGTCTGATACAGATGGTCAGAGAGGCAGAGCAAGGGAAGGAGGGAGGACAAGAGGGTGAGAAGACATGGCTAATGTAGGGTATGAGCCACAGATTGCATGAGACCTTCAGGAGTGGCATGTGGGTTACTGCAGAACTTTTATCCTCTCAGATTGCACCAAAGGAGCATTTGTGTGGCTGTGGCTGAGCAGCACTGGCTCCACTCCACTGCCTCCAGCATGCCCAAAACCTTGTCCAAAATAAGGCAACCTTGCCCCAAAATCAGAGATCACTCAGACCAAGAGGGCAGGGAGAAATGCTCATGAGTGTGATTGCACCATCCATCCCTGCTAAGCATCTTTCGGAGATACCGTCTTCTCCTGGGTGAAAATCTCACTCTCCCTTTCCAGTCCTGCCTTTCTGCCCTCCTACCCTCCTGGGGAAAGTTTGGTGCCTTTTAGGTCCCAGTTACTAACAAGGGACTTTACAACACACTGCTGTGTCCTCCCATGCTACAGCCTCCAGCTCATCCCTTTGACATGGGGGACCCCCGTGTCACCTGAGGCACATCTGGGTCTCTCTCAAGAGGTAGTCAGAGAGGCTTGTGCTGCCAGCCCCCAAAATTCCTCATTCATTCTAGGTCTGGACACTAGACTGTTTCCCAGGGGATAAACCCTCACAGTCTGTCCCTGAGGACAGCCTTTTAAAAGAATCCCCAAATTGTTCTTATTTCTCATTTAACTGGGTCTCTTTGTCCACCCCAAATCCTGTCCTGTCTGGGGAGATGGAGGTTTGAGAAGTGCCCTTTTTCCTGCTGGCTGACCCCCTTGGGAGTTTTTCACTGAACAGTCACAGAACCTCAGCATCCAGCATCCAATTTGAGCTCTTCAGGGTGACCCTAAAGGAGTGACCGGGAATTTTAGGCTACCGGGGGTTGGCGGGGGCAGCAATCTGGCTCGGAGCTGCCAGCTGCTTCCCCCCACGCGCTCCCTGCGCTCCGCAGCCCCCTCCCCGTGTCCCCCACCCACGGCCCTTCGCCGGGGGAGCCGCGGCGCGGCGCAGCCTGCCCAGGGCTGCCAGGGCTGCCTCCAGAGACACATCAAAGTCTCCCCTGGAATGTGTGTGGCTCTGCCGCGCTGCGAGAGAGATACGGAGCCAGGGATCATGAAAGAGATACTGCGATGGTTATCGCCCCATCAAATCAAGGGGAAGCTGAGCGTCAGGCTTGCCAACAATACCTGTTATTGTTCCTCCCCTGTGCGGCACTTTATTAAGCGCTATAATCATTTTAATATTCATGAATCTCCGCAGCCATTCCACCCCCCTCCCCTTCTCCTCCTCTGTGCTTTTCAACATATTCCACATTGGAAAGTGCCTTTCTTGCATTTCCTGGGAACTCGCTTTCCCTCCGGGCAGCAGGTGTTTCAGTCCGCAGCGCTCAGGAACGTCCCTCTCCGCACCGGGAAAAGGGGATTTTCTCCTGGTCTTATGCTGCACTCTCCCTGCACCTCCTTCCATCCACCACCGCCCTCTTTTCCTCCAAGTAAAAGCTAATTAAGCACCACCCTGCTCAAACGATGGCATTGTTTCACTCTCAGTGGGAGAGAGAATCTTGAAGTCCTTGTCCAGGCAGTGCTCCCACTCCCGTGGGGTGTGTGCTCCCAGGAAATCCCCTCCAACTCCTGCTGCCTCAAGAGTGATCCGAGGGTATCCCTGCACGGGTGCTGTAAGGCAGATGTGTTACACTGGTTATGCACGGTTGGTTTGTACCAACCAGCCTTGGGATGAGCAATCCAGGCACAACAGGAAGGTCCCTTTGCCCATCCTTCACAGGCTCTCCAGCCTTCATTCCTCAGCACAAAAAATAAAACCGAATGTGGGGTGTGAATGTGTGTCTAAGTGTGGGTACCCCAGATGTCATAACATCACAGAATGGTTTGAGTTGGAAGGGATCTTAAAGATCATCTAGTTCCAATCCCTGGTCATGACCAGGGACATTTTCCACTGGACCAGGTCACTCAAAGCCCCACCCAACCTGACTTTGGACACTTCCAGGGATGGGACAACCAAAACTTCCCTGCACAACCTGTGCCAATGCTTCACTATGCCACAATAAAGAATTTTGTCCTAATATTCAATCTAAACCTGCCCTCTCTCAGTTTGAACCCTCCTTGCCCTATCACTACATGCCCTTGTAAACCATCCCTCCCCAGCTCTCTTGTAGCTCCTTTGGACACTGGAAGGTGCTAGAAGGTCTCCCTGAAGCTTCTCCAGGCTGAACAATCACAGCCCTCTCAACCTGTCTTCATAGCAGAGCTTCTCCTGCCCTCTGATCATCTTTGTGGAGCTGCTGCAACAGGTCCACATCCTTCTGACACTGGGGACACCAGAGCTAACCTGGTCCCACAGCTCCTCAGGACCAGGATAGGCCAAACCCTAGCCAAACTGTCATCCCAAACCAGCCCAAAATCTAAGCTCATCACCTCCATCCTCCTGCCCCCTCCCCGGACCAGTGGCATCTTTCCTGTGGATGGTGACCATCATAATCCTCACAACAGGTTCAAGTGGCAGGATGTTTATTCAGGGATTACAGACAAGGGAAATACTCATGACATGGAGATTGATTTTGTGGTGTCCCATCTGCTCTTGGCTGGGCAGTGTTTTCCCAGAGGGGGAGGTGCCTGTCACCAGATCCCTGGGAACAGCAGCATGATCCACTGGCTCTAAGTCCTTGAGAAAACAGAAAGTTTGGGAGTAGTTTCATGGGCAAATACTGCAAAAAACTTCTTCAAATGGCTGTGTAAGGGATTAGCTGCAGATAAGGAGGGAGAAGTGTTGCAGCTGGCAGGTAAAGGGGATAATAGGGTTAATTTGGAGAAGAGGCTCCAAGTCTGATGCTGTTCTGCTTTACCCCTCTCCTGGAGTGTTGTTTTCCTCCTGCCTGGCCCAGTTATGATCCAGCACAAAAAATGGTGCCACATACTGATACACTTTCCCCAGATATCCCACCTCACCAGGACGGGTGACAAGGTGAGGGACACCTCAGCAAAAACCAAAGTCCAGCAACAACACCTCCACCTGGCTTCCAGTTCCACACAGAGCCCACTGCTTGCCACAAAGTTTACTTTCATTTTGAAGCACCTAAATTACTTTTTAAACTCCTTCCTCAGTTTAGTTTACTGAGTGTTTTCACTTGTAAATGAGATGGGAAAAAGGTTCCTCTGAAATCATTAGAGTGAAATTAAAATTTAAAAAAAGGTATGGTGGGATAATTGCCCAAATTCCCCCAAGTAACTTGGGATCCCTTCCAAACCCAGCTTTTTGGTTACCATATTTGAGTAAAACCTTTCCCTATTTGGAGTATTCAGAGCACCTGTGGTGAAGGGTACTGGTTGTAATCAGAGCCCAGTGGTGATGATGGAGGTGTGCATGAACTGCCAGGGGACGGGTGAGGGGACAGCAGAGCCTGCCTGGGCCAGGGAAGGGTCACCATGTGCCACACTCCAGGGACAAGCTCAGGGTGACCCAGCCCAAAACAAGTCAGAACTGCAAGGTGGGTCAGGTTTTGGTCAGGGGAACATGTCCTGCTCGTGCCTGCCCAGCAAAGCCACTTCCCAGGGGCCGGTCCGAGCCCAGTGCCGAGCCCATCCCGGCACAGAGCAGGGGTGCAGGATGCAGCCCCAGCTCCCTCAGCTGCAGCTGAGGTATGCACAGCTGGGGCTCGCTGGCAGGGCTCTGCACCGCTGTGGAGTTCCCCCGAGTTCAAAGCCCTGCTGCTGACTTTGTACCCCGCTGGAAGACACTTCCCCTCGCCGCCTTCCGGGTGAGATTTCATAGCTGCAGGAGAGAGGCCTTTTCATCATTTAGCCTCAGCCTTTCTTTTTTCTCTCTACTCCCCCACCTCATTTTCTTTTTTTGGTAACAATATCCCATACAGAAAGGAAACAAACAAATTAACTGCTGGGTCTCCGGGCTGAGGCAGCCTCACCCACACACAGCAGCCCTTGATCCCCAAAGTGCTGCATCCCCTGCCCCATCCCACGGGCACAGCAGAGCCCACGGGGGCAGAGGGGGTTTTGCAGCTGTGTGGAGCCCCACGAGCCCCACGGCAGAGCTCAAGGTCAGGAGGGAACAGCTTTGCTGGGGCAGAGGGGTTCAACCCAGGGCTTGGCATCAAGGGTCGGGGATCTGTGAGGCTGGTGTGCAAACACACCTCTGCTTTGTTCTCCTTCTCCCACAGGGATTCTCCTGGGAGCACAGAAGTTATTGGGTCTTTTTCCTTAGAAGGCAGCATAAGTGATGCTGGGGTACCCGAGTATAACTGATATCACAGCTTGTGCCTGGTTGCAAAGCAGCACAAAGCTTAAGGGACACCAGTGGCTGCTTGGTGTCCTGTGTCCTCCTGCCCACCCCACTCACCAAAAGCCACTTGAGAGGCACAAGCCACCTACAGGCAAGTCTCTTCAAATTGACACCAAAGCTAGGCAGGGCCACCAGGGAGAGGAGAGCCACTCAGGAACCCTCACACTGCAGCAGAGGTCATGCATGGGGCTTCAGGAAAGCATTCAGGGTGTTCCATATGCCACCACAAAGGGCTTGGGTCCGGGCATAACTGAGAGATTTACAGGCAAAGCTGAGTGCTTGGAGCAGGAAAGATGACAGGAGAAGGTGGTTTTCTAAACATAAAATCATAGAATCATTGAAGCAGAAAAAGACCTTTAGGATTATCAAGCCCAGCTGTTAATCCAGCACTGCCAAGGTAACCACTAGAATATGTCCCCAAGTACCACATCCACACATCTCTTACATCCCTCCAGGGATGGTGGCTCCACCACTGCCCCGGGCAGCCAGTTCCGATACTTGACAAACCTTTGAAGAAATTTTTCCTAATATCCAACTTAAACCTCCCCAGCACAACTTGAGGCCATTTCCTCTTGTCCTATGATGCAAAATACCAGATTATTCCCACTGGTGCTCCTGTGCCTCCATGCCCAGCACCCCACGAGTGTTGGTTGGGATGGAACCTCTTCTGTCAGGGTTTAGCTGTGCTGGGAAGCTGGAGATGTCTCAGACACAGCACAGGCCCCAGGGGTGACAATGGAGGAATGAGGTAGAGAAGGAAATCCATGCAAGCACACTAATGGGCCTGGGATTTGGGAATATACCCATTTTTCTTCTTTGTCAGCTGCTTGCTGAGCACCTCACAGAGTACAAATTATCTGAGCACCAACCCTCCTTGGAGCACAGTTGTGTTGCCACCAAGCATATCAAGACACAAGAGTAAATTTTGTTAAATTTTAAATCTCATTCCTAAATTTGAAGCGATGTAAATCTAGTATCTAACCAAGAGAATAAAGTAGTGTAAGTTTATTTTGGGGCACACGGTCATACTCATAGCTTATAGTAAATAGGTAAGGCAGGCAACTTAGCGGATAACAATCATGTTCAGGGGTTAGGGAATTGTTAGGAGCTGTTTTGCCAAGATAAGGTTTCTGACATCCATCATTGCTTCTGTCAAACCCAAGAGGCTGTGAGGGTGGTGAGAAGTTGCCATGGCTTTGCTTTATTAAAAGGCTTTCTTGAATTTACTGAAGGGATTTTTAGCAAATATTGATTTTGCTGTGGTGGTAATACCCTGCAAGCAGGCACTGTGCCCTATAGCATTTAAATAATGTTGCACAGATATTTTGGGAGAGAATTCCAGAAGTTATTGAATTATTTTTGTCTATGATCTATCCATTTAACTCTTTATCTCTTTATCTATTTTCATCTATTTTATACAAAACCAGCACTCAGTCCAGGCGGGTTGCTATTCCTGCTGCTGCAGTTCAGCTGAGTTTGATGGGAGCCACAACTTCCTGAGAGTCACTTTAGGGCTCATCATCAACAGCCTAATGGGGATTTACCAAATTACTGCTCGTTAGCAGAGCTGCATCAGGTTACCATAAACAGGGTAATTCAGCCCAAACCTTCTCTGAAGGCATTACCCCTCACCAGGACTCTGCCTCACTCTGCCTCTCCTGATCTTCTCCAGGATGGAGGCAAAGGAGCAAACTTTCCTCTCTGAAGAGCTCAGATCACGTGGGAAAACCACACAGAGCGTGGAGGGATCTTGACATACAAATGTGTGGCGCCTCTTCAAAGCTCCAGCACAGAAGCTGTTTACACTGTAAATAAATAGACACAAGTAGCGGGTGCAATCCTTTTCCTCATGTTCCACTCTTCTGGGAAAGACAGGCAGCTCCAGAGGTACCGTGCCCAAGTGCAACAGAAAAAAAAATCCCCCACTTTTTGTTTTTTGGGTGGCGGTGGAAGGGGTCCTCTGAAGTAAACTGGGAAAAAATGGGACAAGGAGGCTTGAAACAGTGAAATAGCAGGACTTCATTTTAGTCAGCCGGTTTTCAGAGGTGGCACACAAAGGTGATGATGGATTTTCTCCTGCCATCCTGCACACAGGCACATCTGGCTTCTCTGCTGGCATGGTCAGTGCTGAGGAGTACTGGGAAAGGGGGGCTGCTCAGGTCCATCTGTCCCAAAGAAATGCTTTCCAGGAGGAAAAAAACAAACTTCAGGTGAGCAACAAGTGAATCACTTACTTCTGTCTGATTATTAAAAGAAAATCCAGACTGGGATGACAGGTTTAGTGAGTATGAGAGTTACTGCTGTGGGTACCAGGCTGCAGCTTCCTCTTATGGCTACAGGTTTTACACAGCCTGTCAGGGGGTCCTGCATGTAGGACCCCAAAAGCAGCCCTTAGTGAACTGCAGTGCAGAAGAAGCAAAGTTTTTCCCCAGACTGGGTGGGCAGAGGAGAAAGGAAAGGTCCTTGTCTTAGTGATGGCGAATGTGGAGCTGGGCAGAGCAGCATCTGTCCCTGGGGAGAGCAAAGGGTGTCCAGTCGATGTGCTGAGCACCCTGCAGCTGAGAAAGCAAGGACAAGAGCACCGACAACTTCTGTCTAAGGTGTGTAGATGGTCTCCTGTGGGTGACCCTTTCAGCTATGGGAAAGCTCTGTGACACTTCTCAGGGCTTTCATACATACCAGAGCTTTGGCCTTGTCCAACCAGGCACTGGAGGAGGGAAGCAAAGCATGCCTGGCCACAAAAGCAGGATGAGACCTTCCTATGGTCAGGGATGTCCAGCAGCCATCAGAGCCCTGTGCTCAGAGAAAGGTGTGAGCAGCTCTGTGGGACCCAGCAGGACCTGGTGGATTGGACCAGCAGCCTTGCATCACCTCTTGGCTTTCAGCCACCGAGTGTACTTCCTGTCCATCCCTATGGGATTAAACTTTCCTCTGCCAGGTGCTCTGTGGTTGGGGCAGGGCTCAGAGAGGCTGGGTGGTGGTGGTGAGAGCTTTAAAATAACCCAGGGTGTGGACACCTCTCTGGCAGTCAGGTTCTAGAAGGGTCTGTCTTGCCCAAACCTGTGCTGTGTGTCCTTGGCCCTCAGTGGTGATGATGTCTGGGCCTCTGTGGTGATGAAATCAGCTGCAGGTTCCCTCACGGTGGCCAAGCCTGGAAGGTCCTCAAGGACCAAGACTCTCCTGCAGTGCTGAGCAAAGCCATCCTTTGCATCTCTCCACATGGCAAAGATTTTGGGTCAGGCTGCACCAGGGCTGGCTGTCAAGCCTTGGAGAGCTGAGGTTGGACTAGACAAACTCCAGAGGTCTCTTTTCACCTGAATGATCCCATGATCTGAGGAGCTTCCCTGTGATCACAGGACCAGCTAGATGCACGTCACATGTTGCTCTGTCATGAAGACAAAACTCCTCCAGCCAGGACTTGGGTCACACTGTCTCTGGATGTAATGACACCTTTATCCCAGCCAGTCCAACAGGATCTCGCTGTAAAACAGACATTGCACGATAGAAGTGTGAGAGTTGATGCCCAGATCCATGGATGAGTTTTCATAAGGAATTAGGCATAAAAGCCTGGTGCCACTGTAACCTGAGCTTGCCCAGTCAAGCCAGGAGTCACCACACAGATGCTTCTGCAGCCTGTCCATGAAGCACCTGTCCTCCAAACCAGGCTCCAGCTGAGGCTATCCCCTCCTCTGGGTGTTTATATCCTAGCGTTCTCCCTCTCACCCCAAACTATTTCTGAGGTTGGTTCACAGCACCTCAGCTGGGAACTAAAGCTGTCCAGAGGATGAGGTGGGTTGACACTCTGTGTTCCTGCTGTGGGAAGAGGAGAGACAGGGCAGGATGATGGCAGTACAGCTGGGAGAGTGGAGCTGGCTGCTCCTGCTGTATCTGGATGGATGAAAGGCACAGGGACAGGCAGAGAGAGGTGCCAGTGGCGGGGATAGCCCAACCCACACTCCCCAGCCCTCAGCACCACAGACCCTGCAGCTGGGGGCTGGGGGCTGTTCCCCAGCTGAGCACCCAAGTGCTGCCATTGCTGAGGCCTTTGTGTGCCACAGTGCCAACCTCCCCGCTGACAAGGGAGCACTGGTGATGGGAGCCCCTGTGTTTTTGTTTGTGCTCGCTTTGCTGAGGTAATTGCCAGCAAACACTCTAGCTTGATAAGCAAAACATTGGCAAGATGCAATTTCTAAAGCATCTTTAGCTAAATTTGTAGCGGTTGTCTCCAATTTGCAGTCCTGTTTGTGTCTGTGAAGAAGACACACACTTTCTCAGCTCCTTTCTCGTGTTCCCACTTGCCTTGCACAGCCATGGAGGTAAAAGGAGGATTCCCCTTGCTTTATGCAGTTTGGCTTTGACTGAATAGCTTCCAGTTACCTTGAAACCTAATCTTCTTTTGAACTCTTTTTAAGTCAGTTGCATTCTTGGAAGGAGATGAGCCTGCGAACTTGTATCATCTGATGAGAGAGATAAAGCCCTGCAGAACCTACGCCCAGTGGCAGGCACAAGCCAGAAAATATCTGCACCTGCTCACATGGAGAAAGCATGTGGGTATTAGAGGAGGTGATTTGCCTTTCATGAGTTTGGGGATGTTTATTCCATTGAGAAAGCTTCTCCTAGATGTCCTGGCTGCCTGTTTTGGGACAACTGACCGTTGATCCTATGGGAGCTCTGGGGCATGCTGCAAGACAAAATGGTGCTGAATGTCTCTAGATGAAGTAATAACTCGCTTTTTGGGGTCGTCTGGTGCTGTGCTTCGCAGCTGGTAAAGAGAGTTTATGGAAAGAAACTGAAAACCTTGCCATCCTTAGATCCATAACTCCCAAGTTTTGCTCTTCCTCTTGCCCTAAGATAGGGTTTCAACAACAAGATATTCTAACAATGTAGGTCTGTCTTCCTTGCCAGTCTTCCTTCCAGTCTTGTTTCTAACCATTGCTTGATTCCAGCTGCCCTTGTCCACCAGAGACCATAAAATGATCCCAAGGATCACATCATTCCTGACGATCACATGGTGGTAACCCCCATTCTAGGGGGATTATTGAGCTCTTCCCATTGTCCCTACACTCCAGTCATTGGGTGAAGGGATGACTCTTGGGTAGTCTGTCAGGTTTCCTGCAATGATGTACATCCCTACAGGATCCATGCGTCTCTGACAAGTGTCTGAGCTCCCAGATGCAGATCCAAGGGTTTGGACCTTTTCTCCTTCCCATGGAGTGGCCTCACTCTGCTGTTGGCTTTGCTTTAACAAAGTTCTTGCCACTAAGAGATGAACCCAAACTAGCATGGAGAGACAGGGACTACTTGAGAGAGAAAACCAGACCTGCTTACTCTCAGCCCTCCCTCCACCCAAACTGGACATGAGACCAAATGGTGTCTGCCATGGAGCAGAGGAGCATCAAAAGAGTGGAGGGCTGGAGAAAGCGACAAAAAACCGCTGCATATAAGAGCAGGGCTGGATGCTGAGCATGAAACAACCAACCTACCCAAGGGCAAAGATCTGGGCCCTCAGGACTCCTGTGGGGAGCTGGGGTGACGCCACCTTTTTCATGTGCCTTTTGTGCTCCTCCATGGCTTCTTGGATCCCCAGCTTCAAACACAGCTGCTTATCTCCCTGCATTACTCAGTGCTCCCCTACGTGTGCTCTAATGCATCTTCAAAGCGCTGCGCTCGCCGCAGTGAACAGACCGGTTGATTCAATTAAAGAGACTTCTAATCAACAATGGTAGTGACTGCAAGGGGTGGGGAGATGATTTGGGGCAGCTGGGAAAAAAATTGCCCTAAAATTGCTCATTGTCAAAGCCATGCGAGGTGATACCTGTAACAACTCAGAAGCCTTCTGTAAAGGTCTCACCCTCACAGGAGCTGAGGAACCTCTGCAAGAGCAGACGTGTACTAATGGGTTTTCCTTTTTTAGTAGTGTTATTCCCACTGGGATATTAAAGAGCTCCCCCAGAGCATCTGGGCAAACAGCTAATTCCCCCGAAACCCAGGGCGGTTCATCAGCCCCAATACATTGGCTCTGAGCTGTTCTCAACATTCCTAATGCCAGATGCGGGTTTCAAATTGTAACAGTGAGGGCAGGAGGAAACAACCAGCCTTTTCCCTCTCGGAATATTTTTCTTGTTAATTAAAAGGGAAAAAAGTGGTGAAAATCTAAATTCTGCTTCCAGAGGGTTTGGGCAAAGTCTCAAAGCTGGAGCAAAACTGGGCTCTTGGGAAAAGCAGGCTCTTGGTCTGGAGAACCCTGTGGCTATTAGAGGAGGTTTTTTCTTTGCATATTACATTTTTTGAGTTGTGGCATTGCTGTTTATTTTCGCCTTGCTCTCAACCACGGTGGGATGACATCTGAGCCCCCCAATGACTGGAGAGGAGCCTCTTCGCCAAGCACCCCAACTGGAACCCTACCAGTACGTGCTGCTCACATGACGGGTTTTGGGGCTATGGGAAAGGAGGCGAGTGGGAGTGGGGCCGCCGGCTGCCAGAAGCGTTCATACGGCCCACAGCCCGCTCCTGCCCACATCTGAGGAGCCGTCGGGAAGGCGAGCGGGAAGGAGGGAGCTGCAGCCCAGATGCGCGGCTCCGCTGGGCCGTCCCCAGCCCGCGGGCCCCGGGCAAGGCGCGCCCGCACCGGCGCTCCCGGCGGTCGCGCTTTGATAGGAGCCGTGGCGGAGCGAGATCGTGCATCGGGGGCAGAGAGAGAGAGATCCAGTCCGGGAAGTCGTGTCTATCTTTGTTCTCCTCCTACCTGATTGCGGGATGACTCATCCCCTTCAAACCAGCGAGGCTATTTCTGACACGAGGTGCTACTTGGCGTGAGTAAAGATGGAAAAGCCTGCCCCATAACTTGGATGATAAAAAGGATAATAATTATGCTTTATATAGCAGACTTACAAATAATGGCTTGCTTCTTTGGCTCTTCAAGACCACACACGCTTTTTTTTTTTTTTTTTTTTTTGCTTTTTTTTTTTTTTTTGCTTTTTTTTTTTTTTTTTTTAAGGGGGAGAGTTGGGGGGGTTAATTTGGGACTTTTTTAGCTGGAACGGGAGATCTGTGTGGTCTCGTAGGCTCCTGTATAATAATTCTTTTAGCTTAATATCTTTTGATCTCCTCTAAGTTATTCATCAGCCCTGAATAAACACTGCTTGACAGTCAGAATTTTTATTGGTGGAACGGTGCTTCGTTTCACCATCAAACAAAAGCAGGCTCGATGCTGTGCCTCCCCAGGAACCCATGGGCAGGTGTCAGGTACCTTAGGAGAAATGGGATACTAAGTGGAGACAGGAAGGAACAGGAAGAAAAAGGAGCAAGGTTGACAAAAAATGTTACAAAGGAACAAAAAGAAAATGCTGTCCAAAAAAGATGAGAGGCGCTGGAAAGATAAAAAACAGGAAAAAATTGGGGTCTTTTTACCCATTTAAATAAAAAATAAAAGGGAAAATAAGGGCTGAAGTGAGACACAGGTGAAGGGAAGTTAGTTCAAGTCATCCTGAGGAATCCAGTGAATATCTGTTTCAAAACCCACAAGCACAGAGAAAAGAAAGTCTGGAGGATGAAGTGGTCAAGGGTGAGGATGTGGATTGAGATGCTCAAACTCAGGGAACCCCCGTGTCTCATCCTGCAAAAGCTGTCAGGTGGGTGAAGGCACAAATGAAGACCACCTCCAGCTGAAGAACAGCCCAGGCTCCCTGTATTTGGCAAGGGAGGGAAGTGGTCTGCCCAGATAAACCCTCTGACAGGGATCAACAGCATGGAAAGTGCCAGAACATCTCCCAGACACCAGGAGGGACAGTGTAAAGGTTTTGAGACTTGAAAACTGCTGTAAGACTTCGGAGTGGCACACAGGGCACCTCAAGTTCCTCTGGAGGTGGTTGGTGCTGCTGGGAGCTGTCACTGTGACGCAGAGAGGGAACACAGTAACACAACAAGTGTTCAGGTAGAGAAGAAGAAAAGAACTCTCTCATTTATTGTAGACCTCGTATATATAAGTTTCTGGACAGTGATCAGAGATTGGACAGAGAAGTTACCACCTCTCTATCTCCACTGGTCACTTGAGAAGTCCATCAGGTGATATTTTTTCACAAAGGAATGTAAACATGATCTTTTTTTATCTTACAATTCATGAAAACTGACTCCAAACAAATCAGAAGGCTTATTTTCAGGGACAACAGGGAGCAAGGAAACAGTGCCCTGAGCATGGAACATCAGCTGAAGGGAAGGGAGATCACTGGTGGGACTCCCTAAGGATCAGTGCTGGAAATCATCTCACATCTTCCCCATTAACTTCAGCACAAAAAGGAACACCATGTTGAAAAATCAGCTGATCTCAAAAAATGGGGGAGGAAAAAAAGGCATAACTAGTCTGGAAAAATACATGAACAACAACGACACCAGAAATAGGGTGGCATTGAAGAGCACAGAAGGCAAGGTAGCACACTTAGGGTGGCATTCATGTGACCTTGCATTGGCCACCTGAAAATAGTCCAAACCACTCTGTAACTGGAAAGAAAAGCAGGTCCACAAAGTTTTCCAATAGGAAGCAGCAATAATTGCTGTCACACACACAGTGTATGAGAACATCGTGCAAACTAGTGTAGATGGAAAAAACAGAAGTTTGTTCTCATATGTAGTTTTCCCATGGAGAGGCAGAGATGATACAAGGACAGATGGCAGAGTGCAATCACAGCGACATGGAACTCCAAGGACATTGCCAGTGTCTCAGCAACATCTCCTTGGGAAGAGATGGTCATGCAATGGTGCTGGCCAGCACTGGGACAGGGAAGTGTGGGACACCACAGCAGTGCAGCCAGGAGCTGGCTACCCCAGGTAGTGGCAGGAGATGGCTGACCAGCTTGGGGCTAGATGCTGGCACCTCCCCAGATAATGGCATGGGATTTTGATTTTCATCATCGAGCCTAGTTGGGACAGAGTGGTGATAATCCATCCTCAGGCCTCCTACCATTGCTGCTGTAATGTCTGAGGAGCATTTATTCCTTGGCAATTGTGGAACAGGGAACGAGTCTTCCAAGGACTTTGCACCTCATATAAAACTGTAGTTTCTACTTCATTTGTACCAGCCAGGACTTCAACCAAAGCCAGGATTAATTGCCAAAGGATATTTCCCTTCTTTTCCACCCATGTTTATCCTGTGGGGTACAAAAAGATCAAAAGAACGTGAAATGAAGCCCACCTCAAGGCATCTGTAACAAGGTCACCTTGGTTCTGACCCTGGAGGACCTGCTGCTGCCAGGCTGGAGATACCCTCTTGTAAGAGCAGAGATGTTGGGAGAGATCTCTATAGTTTGGTGTCCACCACATGCATCTGTCCATGCTGAGACCTGTCTCCAGTGAGAGTCTTGGGCTCTCAGCAGCAAACAACAAGAATTTCTGATCTCTGGAAAGCAAAGCAATAGAAGCAGAGGTCAGAAATACCATCCCAGTGAACTGTGGCAGCCGTTGGCCACCTACCCAAATCAGAGTTTTTCTCTCCAGGTTTTAACTCCATCCTTGCAGCACAGTAGGCAGGTCAAAGCCTGCTTTGAAGTGAAACTCGGTCTGTAACCCATATGCCCAGGGCAGGCACAGGGCCAGGTTCACACCGTGCACTAGCCCTGGCTCTCAGGGCTTGTGTGGACAGTCTGGGCCAAGGCTTTGGTGGAAGACTCACAGCTGCGTGGGAAGCTCCTCAGGAAAGGGGTGCAAAGGCTACCTTGGAGCCAGGTGGCAGATACTGCTGAGAGAACTGAGCAGGACAAAAGTGGTCCAGCAGCAGTGGGCAGGAACCAGAATGGAGATCCTGCATGGAGGCCCGCTTCAGCCAAGCCCTTGTGTTCCTCCCCCTCAATGTGGATCTCTGGCAACACCAACCCACACTGGCACTGGGACAAACCCAGCAGTGGGCAGGACTCTCAGAGCATCCAGTGCCAGCAAGAGCAGGGCCATGCTCTGCCTGCTGCCCCTGTAGGGGTTTTGCAAACCAAACCCATCACTGGGTTACCCATGAAGGCATGAAAGTGCTGGGAGGGGGAAGGCAGAAAGGCAGAACTGATAATGTGTGGTCTGAATCCAGTAATTCTGCAAGATTAGTATCAATACCTTGGTTTGGGCTGGAAAATTAAAGCTGAAGAGCAAAGCATGGTATTTAGGCATGTATTAAAGAAAGAAATACTTCATAGCAGGCAAGAATGTACCAGGAACAGGATGCTTTGCTACGAGAAATTACTAAGGCAGTTGAAGGCAGGAAAGAGCTGTGGGTCTGGATCTGAGTGGCAGGAGAGATGCAAAACAAATCCAAGCTGAACTGGCATGATGGCAAATATGTTTCTGCCCTTCAAATGCAACAAGATACACCCAGGATCCTGTGCTGGTGTTCTATGGGGAGCCTGGGGGTGGTGTTGGGGTGTGGGGGCTTGAGCTGGGGGTTTCTGCACCTGTAAGGATTGAAGATAAACTGAGGAATGGGCTCAGTGTCAAGGACAGTCCTGGTCCAGCATCCCTGAGACTCTGCTCTGGAAGGAGATTTCCCCTAGTGAGGGAAATTTAAGCTATGGCTAAAATCTGCCCCTCTTGTCATCAACAGGGACTAAAGGAAAGTAATTTTATAAACTCAGATGAGAAGCAGATTCTTTGCCTAGAACTCTGTTGCCTTAAAGACAGTTGTTGAGATGTACTTGATATCCTCCCTCTCCAGCCCCCAGCTGCTGCTCCATTCTCCCATGGATATATAAACCAGCCCTTGAGGATGTCTCAGACACCCCAGCACCTCTCAAATGTCCTCAGGGGCCATGTGTGTTTGACAAAATGTGGTTGTCAGATTTGCTTAGAGATGCTGGAGGGAGCTCATATGGCCCAGATAACTCTGTTACAGACACACTCCCAAATTTAGGGATTTATGCCTCAGTTCTGAGTCCAAACAGAGCTCCAGCTGCGGAATCTTTTTCCTGCTCATTGCTGAGCTGCAAGTTGCTTGGCCATAACGGTGGCTGCTAGCAATTTGCTCTTGCACAACCATAACACAAGGCTCTTAAGTAAAGCAAAATTCATATATGCAGCACTGATAAATCCTCATGAGACACCAACGGAGCCAATGGGTCAGACAGGTCACATTTCCATACTGCACAAATCAGCTTTGCTACATCTAAATGAAGGCAGTCACATCAATTTACTCCTGCTTGAGAAGTGGGCCCAAGAAACTTGATGGGAAAGCTATTTCATCTGTCATGCCTTCACTTTGGAGAGCAGGTCATGAGGAAGTTTACTGAGTGCAGTGCTCAGATGCAATATGATAAGGCACCTCCATGCCTGGAAGAAACACCAGTCTAGAAAGATTTTAATAATGACTGCCTTGCAGAAGGGTCGCACTGTTGGGCAGCAAATGTCCTCGTTCAGTCTGTGAAGAAGAGCTGCATTTAATCCTGGTGCACCACTTTTCCTGTTAAACCAGACTCCTAGGAAAGACTAATGCGGAAGAAGATGCCATCAAGGCAAGCCATGGAAAGATAACCCATCAATTACCCAGCGGCTTGGGATATTCCTTCAAAGGCCCATTCAATTAGACATCTGATTTGCATGTCTTTCCCATTTGCTCTAGGTACTCATTAGGGGCATTTAAATACAACCCTGACTGCAGCCCCACAAAGCCTTGGGTGGATGCTTTTGAGAACCTCATTTTAGTTTATCAGAGTTGTCAGAAGTTGCAATTACTGTAGAGCAAGAAACAAAGTACTTTATCACCCCTTTGAATCTGCTGGGATTAACACCCCTTTTGCAAAAATAAGTGTCTTTGCAGTCTTTAAAGATCCCAAAGATCAAGATCTCTTAAGCCTCATCAGAGGGACAGTCACAGTGGGCCCCAACACTGGACTGATGTGCAGCTCAGCTCAACATTGCCCTTTTCCCCTCTTTTTAACAGATTTTTGCCCAAGTAATAGGTTGCCATCCTGGTCCATGACAACTCATACCAAAGTTCAGATTAAGTCAGGACCAGCTGCTCTCCCTTCAGAAAGAGACCAGGACTGGGTCCTGACTGCCCTTGGCTGCAGTATCTTGGTTTTTCAGCATGAGAGGGGACCGCCCTGCTGTCCACGCAACAGGTCTGTCCTGTCCTCCTGTCCTCCCTCCCTGACCTTTGCTGCTCTGTCCAAGCCTTGTGCTCTCCATCCCAGTGTTTTGGGCTGAGCTGCTGTCTCAATATCACCTGAGCTGAATTGCAATGGAAGTGACAAGTGGACTCCCATCCAGCAGGCCCAGGTGCTTGTCTGAGAATTTGGCTTCTCAGATAGGAAGCACAACCCCACCAAGCTTGGCCCATGGTTGGGACATCCACACTGTCCCTATCCCATGTGGGCACTAGCCTCTAACAAGCTCAAATCTATCCGAAAACTGCTCAGGAGTCTATTTTAGTATAGGATGTAGGAACTGAACATCTTCGAGTCTGCCTTCCCTCAGAAAATTTGCCTGAAGTTTGCCCGAAGTTTGCTATAAAATGAGACGCTAGAATGCTGATAAATCCTTGAGGAAAACAGATTAAAAAAACCCTGAAAATCACCCCTCCCTTTCTCCTCCCCCCTTTGGCAGAGCAACACACACAGACGTGGTGTAGACACAGCTGCACCCGCACCAAGGGCTTTGGTCAGTGCAGTGTGGTATCGTGGGAGGCAGTGCAGGGAACGCGCGCCGGCAGGAGAAATCCTTCCAGCTTTGGCCCAGCCTCGGTCAACGTTTGTCTTGAGCTAGCATGGACCCAGCCTCAAGTGTGATGAGGATTCCACATCCTTGTGTGTGCCAGGCCAGCAGCTCTGGACCAGGCACACAGCAGTACCCCAACCCTGGGAGGGCATGATGGGTGCTGAGAGGAGTATAAGAGAAAAACCAGGGGTGGCCCCCAAACCCCATCCAGTCTGGCCCCACCAAACCCTTTGTGCCTTTGTGCCTGTGCACCAGCACCCCAAATACAAGCAAGAAAGCAGACAGTGTTTTAAAAGAAGAAAACCTTGTTAGCCTTATCCCAGCCTTTGATTTCTGCTTGGATGTTCTTGTACAAGGTATAAAGGTAGTGTCTCTAATGAGATTACATATTATAGTCAGTCAGGAGCTGTTAAAAGGCTGTTTCTAATGGGATTAAAATGTATAGCACCCAGTTATAGCCGTAATTGCATTACACCCCTAAGGAGAGCCTGTAGTGTAAACCGAAGGCAGGTCAGGGATGCAGCACAGGCTGCTTCACTTCAGTATCTCCTGAGCTGCTTCCCTGTTTTTCCTTTTTTCCCCTGTCTTGGATGAAGAACAAAGAGGGAGAAGATTTAGCAGAGTGTCAGGAAGTGACTGGAGGCTAATCCCTCTGCTGACACTCCCCAGCACCAGGGGGAAGTAATTGAGATCAGCCAAATTGGCATATCAAAAGCCTTCTAATTATGTCACTGGTGGTTTAAGCCAATTCCTAACATTCTTATTCATGGAGTTTCCAGCACAAGAAAACCTTTCTTAATCTGAGCTGCTGTTGAGCAGAACTTAATGTCATGGATGGGTTTCTCTTTGTTGGTGTAGGGGATGCCAGGATGGCTCCCTGCTCACAGAGAACAGCCTTGTGTGATGGCAGGACGTGGCAGGGCATCTCCCAGTTCCTCCTATGCAGCAAAATTTTGTGAGCATGGATTTATCACCCGAAAAATAAAATCCAATCTCTCCTTCCCATACACTTGCACTTTAGTCATGGAGAGTTGCAGTAAGTGCAGATCAGTTTTTCCTAGAAATGATGCTGTGACAGGAGAGACTCTTGCTTCCCTGCATGTCCACCCAAGGCTGTACAACACCAACCTCCATGTTACCAAATCCCACCGTGCATTCAGCTTCTGGTGTTAAACCCATCAGGGTCAACAGTGAAGCAGCTTGTTGAGCTCCATCTCAAAATCTGAGTCTTAAAAATGCTCTTGAGCAACTCCCTACCCCAGGTTTGCATTCCTTGCTGCCACCCCAGTGCTATCAACAGTGATGGTCCCTGCTGGACTGCACGTGGAATGTGTCCACAGCCTTGGCAGTGAACACAAGCCAAGGACCCAGGGCATCCTGGCAGCCAGTGTCTGTCCTACCTGTTTGGCCACACGCCTCCCTTTAAACAGGGACAGCCAGCTGGTTTGAAGGGTGTGAGTTTAAAGCAGTAATAATACTCGGTCCGTAGGTAGCACTTTTCATCTACAGCTTCAAATCTCTTGACAAATATTGCTCGCAGTAGCAGAGATCTGAAAAGAACAAAGGAATTGGGTCTGTGCCCATCTTGCTCCTTTGTAATATGCAAAGAGGGCCAGAAATCACTTTGTTCATGTTAGATTCTATTTATTTTCTTTTCTAATGTATTAGAAATGCAGATTTTCATTGCCCAAGAGAAAACTGTGCATCCATATCATGAGGCAGATACTGAGCAGGTGACACTCAAGGAAACAGGGGATTGATTTGTTCTCAAGCTATTTAAGTCACCAGCTTTTGTACATTTCTGTTATTGTTGTTACAACTCAAGAGCCTGCAAAACACTTGGGAGCGAAGATACTTCTGGAAAGAGCTTGACATGCCACTGTCACCACTCACCGGAGAGATGCTCCAGCCCTGACTGAGATGTTGGACCTGCAGTGTCCAGCAGTTCTCGAGCCACACGTGGGCTGTGCAGGGTATCCAGCCAGGACACGAGGACACCAGGGCTTTGGAAAGCCTTGGTGCCCCTTACCTTTACAAGGCTGGGGTTTGAGTCCATGTTTGAAAGTAGCTCACAGGCACTTCGAGTTTATTTTTCTGGAAAGCACCTTTTTAAATAATGTAGTAAAGCATCAGCTTGCGCAGGACCAGCACCCAGCCCTTCTAGCTCTTTGAATGGTATCTGCACTCACCCAGCAGGCACTCCTGCCTGCAAAGCCACCCTCCTTAACCCTTTTGAGGCTTATCCCTGGAAAACACCTCTCCCTGTCTCTGGCATCCCTGGCACCGTGTGGGACCACCAGTGCAGCTGGGGAAAGGGGGATGATTCATGCAACAACAGCCTGTTGGGCCCACGTGTGGCCAGCCAGGGTGCCCAGCAGACCCAGTGATGCAGGCACTCCCCAGATGGGCCCCAAATGGGAAGGCAAAACTCTCCCAACCTACGCAAGGCAGGGCAAAAGTCTGGCACCCTCTCACTGCCCCGCAGCGCTCGATCAAAGGGGCTCGGTCCAGGGAAACGTGCAGAGCAGAGCGTGTCCCAAGGTGGCTCTTGGGCAATGTGGGAGGAACACAGGGGTGCTGGCCATCATCAGGGCACTTGGGCTAAGAGGGTCCCTGCTAACGTTGGGCACTGGGAGCATGGATAGGGAGGGGATTGGTTACAATGATCCTGGGGAGACAGAAGGGAAGATAGAGATCTGAAGCCACCATGGAGGTCGCCAGTCTTTTTAGCAGAAGACACTGTGGATCATGGCTCAGCCACATCTAAATATTTTTTCCAATTAACAGTCTGTTTTCCTGACCCAGGAGCTTGAGATGGATATGGTGTAAATGAATAACATATTTCCTCTTACATAACACAATTGGCAAGAGAAGGGTATATAAGGACCTGCCTGTCACAAATCCCATTAGTGCAGGGATGTTACATTCAGCAGCAGGGCTGCTGACAGCAGGGATGTGTGGAGCACTTTCCCAAGCACCTTCTGGCTAATAGAGCAAGCAGGGGTGATAAAGGGAAACAGGCTTCAGAAGCGGGATGCAGACAGCTGGATGCTGAGCACTGGGCTGCACTGTCAGACTCATCCCTCCATCAGTCTGCCTGACCTCCTGGGTCAGCTGGCACAGAGGACACCCTGTTCCCACCCAGAGTCCCTCACAAGCCTTCTCTCCTCAGCCAGAGTCCTGCACTAGAGCTCAAGCAGAAGATGCTGGGGGCAGGGGAGTAATTGCCATCCCTTTCCCCTGGGTAAGCTGGAGCAGAAAGGAGCCACGCTGGCTCCCGAGAGCCGGTTCCCTTGAGATGCTGATGGGCAGAGCTGGGAGCCCGGCCAGGGGCTGCGTGTGCCAGATGCACGATCCATCCCCTACCCTGGGCTCTGTGTCTGACTCTCCTCCCCCAGTTACAGCATCACCTGCCTGTTTATACGGGAGATTTGAAAGCTGTTACCTCCAACTCTTTTTATACCTTGGTCTAATCTAGATACTGTTAATGATATTTACTTTCAAGACGCTCACCTTAGATTGGCTTTTCAACATCTAAATTAAGCGTTCCATCCCAGTCTTTGATATCATGACGGCTCTTCAGCTACCTTTGATCATATCTACTAAGTATTCTCATTAGTAATCAACATTACTTACTTAAAATAAACACATGTTTTCTTGAAGCTTTGTGGTTACGCTTAATCAGCCGCAAAAATTCCCCTTAAGACGGTTTGTATCATTCAAGGGCATTTGCGTCCATAACCCTAAACAACAACCGTAAATAGTTGTTTTCCCTGTGCTCTCCAAAATGCCATCTGCTGAGATCTGACTTTCCAGTGAAAGGATTTGATATCTGTAACATGCCCCCCGACCAAACCGCTGTTCGATACTGCCATGTAAACTGAACCACGGGCAGAATTGCTGTTGGCAAGCTCCATCTCTCCCATCCCGGACTGCCGGCTTTGGCAGAGGGCAGGAAACGGCTCCCGTGGTGCTGGGCCTGACCCCTGACTTCCCAGCAGTGGCGAAACCACCCGAGTCATGGCAGCAGATAACTGGTGGTGCTTTGGATGGGAGGCAGGTACCGCTGGCTTTGCACAGTGCCTGTGCCCTCAGACCGTGCAGTGGTGTTTAGACAATGCAGGCCCTTACAATAAAGGTCCCTCTGACGTGCAGAAAATGGTGAGAGGCTGAAATGTTTTGGGTGGGGTGAGGTGACTCAGCTGCTATTGCTGCACCCAGGGCACATAAACCCTGCCTGGCTCAGGGTCCTGCATCGGCACTTCACAGTGCTAATGAGCAGTTTGTGTAAGAGCAGTCCTGACTCACCCCTGCCTGCACTTGAGGAAGCTCCCATGAGAGGCTGCCTCCCTTGTTCTCCCAGCTCTGAATGTGTCTTCATGTCCCCTGCCACCTCCTTTCTCTTGTTCCCACCTTGTTCCTCATCTCCTCCCTTGGGAACTCTATCCTGGTGTCCCACATCTTGGAGTGGTCCCAGATCAACCAAATCCATCACAGCTGCTCATGGTGAGGGATGGCAGAGGAGGCAGCTATGGTGATGGTGGGCTCCCATCAGGATTTCTCCATCCCACCTGTCTCCAACAGGAGAGGACCATGCCACCTCCCTGCCTGACAGGCACAGAGGGATTAAGAACACAAACCCCCTGCTGGGGAGTGATTTTGCAGAGTCTAAATATTTCTGCTGCTGATAACACTTCCTCTGGCTTCACCCAATCCCCTTCACCCTTTGATGTTAACTGGAGGCACCAGGTCTAAAACAGCCAGTGCTGTTCATTAGATCTAATTAGTCCTTAAAGCCCTCTTAAATCCTATTTTAAAAGGGGACCATTCAGCACGTCCAGGGCTGAGATAGCCCTTGCTGAAGGCACAGGTAAGGGGTCTGTGATCAAAAGGAGGGAGGGTGCTCACCAGGCAATTCAAGATGGAGGGATTTGCGGGCTCCTACCAGCTCTCACAGCACCAGCTCACACACACTGGGCAGGAGGGCAGGCAGCATCCCTCACAACTGGAAGCAACCCAAACCCATGTATTCTTCTCCATGGAGGATGGAGGAACCTCCGGTGTTTGGGATCACTCGTGTCTCCACTGAGATGCTGTCTTCTGATAGGGGCAGGTGCCACCAGCAAGGTGAGGAAGAAGAAAGGGTCTGCAAGCTTGGGCAGTCCAGGAATAGTGCATCTGGTCTGACTCTCAGTGGCAATGTTTTTTCCAACCAGATATATTTTTAGAAATGTGTTGAATCAGTCTGTTGAATCAACACCTCTTGGGGGCCATCCCTTGGCTGGGGGAAGGAGAGCATCTCCCACTTCATCCAACTCATCTCCCATGAATGCAAGAGGTATGAACACAAGCCAGGGCAGAGTGATTAGGGCTTTGATTTTGAAAGACTAAGTGGGGATGAAATCCTATTTATCCCATGCTCCAGTACCACTCAACACACTTCTCCTTGCCACTCCATCCCCATCCCATCTGCTTTGTGAGGCTCAAGAGCTGGAAATGGGATATTCCCCAGTCTGGGCCTTTGCCTGAGCCACACGACCAACCTCCCGCCTTTAGGTCCAACTTTCTCTAGAAACCAGGCCCACGTCCAAATTAATTTTCTGTATGTGTTGTTGGAGTGATTAGATCTGCAAATCAACATAGCCACAAACTGAATAATGCACCAGCGCCAAGCGCTGTCGGGGCAAAGCCCCAAGTTCCTCATCAAGTTCAGTCCTGCAGAGCCTGTAACTAATGATTTTTCTCACTTGGCCCAGAGTCAGCGCTCTGTCTCACATGCACACACAAACATTGTACGTGTGCCTTGTTAGCATAGCACGATCTGCAGATAAAGGGAGGGAGGGAGAGCAGAGTGCTGGCCCTGGGACACTCGTGTGACACCTCGCCCTCAGCTGAGCAGCTGAAACCAGGGGAAATGGCAGGATGTTGGGACAAGCATCCCACTACCCAGCTCCAGTCATGTTGTGCCTCTTGCCCTTCTTCCTCCCTGGGATGTTCTGCAGGTCTCTTTTTTGTTGTGTTATTGAGAGCTAGCCCAAAGCCCTTGGCTATCAATCAAAGCCAAGGATGAGGTCAGTGGTCTGGCAGGTCCCATGTCACCACACCCCTGGCCACATGGGCATGGATATAAAGGGTGATGGTAGCTCCCAGAAATTCTCCAAGTGTCACCTGGTTGGATTCGGGAAGGAGAAACATACAGAAGGACCAGCTACAAGATGTCTTTTACACATATAGGCTGGTCCCAGGGTTTATTTGTTGGACCTTGCTAGTGCCATCTCCTGACAAATGAGGGTTTCCATCCACACTCACATCCCTCTCCAAGCCACAGGCTTCACCTCTGCAGGTGGGCCCTCCCCAGGCCCACAGCCTTTCAGTGCAGGGCTGTAGCCCCAGTTGGGACCCCCTGGGCCTGATGGTGGGACTCAGGGTTGCCCTGCAGTGGGGGAGGCAGCACACAGCTCTGGGCTCTCTGCCCTGCAATCACCCTCTTGCAGTGATGGGTCTGCATCCATGAGCTCTCCTGCAGCCTGGTGAGAGGCAGTGATCTTAGACTAAAGGTAGAGAGGATGCTCATCTCCTAAGTCACCCTCTAAATCCCACCTTTAACACCTTTTAGCCACCTATAACATCTATTGTCCACAGCAAGAGACAGCATGCCCCAGAGGCCCATCCTGCTCCATCTCTGGAGACATGTCTAGGGCAGCTAGGCTGAGTTGCCCTATGGGTATTTTTCTCCACTCTCTGCTGAAGGAGCACAGAGCCAGACCGGGGTGACATCTGCATCACTCGACAGTCAGTCTCTGCAGCACTGACTTGGAGCACAGCAGGTACCTCAGTTCCCTTTGTAGTCACCAAAGGCCCTCTGGAGGTAAAATTCACCCAGCCTGCTTGCAACTGCTTCAAGACAAGATGAACTGCTCCCTCAGTTCCCCTGGCTGTGCAAATTAAATCTCCATCAACTATGAAAAGAACAGAGCAAGACCTGTGGGGCTTTTACCTGTCTGCATTTAGTGATACAATTCCTACTCCTGGTGACTGAAGCTGGTCGAGATAAGGATTTGCATCAGTGGAGCATAAGCCAGGGTAGGTGAGCCCCCCCTGGCTGGAACAAGGAGAAAGATCAGCAAAATGGGCTTCGGGGTGAAGAAATTTATCTGTCCCACGGAGATGTCCCTGCTTGGACAGGATCTGTGCTGGTGACAGCTCAGGGCACAGAGGACCCCAGTGGCAGATGCCAGCTCCCAGGACAGAGTGGGTGTTTAGTCCCACCTAAAGCCACCCTGCGGGGGGAGTGGCACCCCTGGGCTCTCAGCACTGCCATGCAGTGACACTGTGACACAGACCATCTCTGGCTTTACCTTGACCAAACTGACCTACCACTGCACCAGCCCAACCAACCTCACCGGCGCCAGCCCAAGGGAGATGTCGTTTGTCAGGACTATCATGACATTTGCTGGAAAAGCACCTTTGTGAGCAGCCTGGTCTCCCAGCCTGACATGCCTATGTTTCAGACACATGACATTAAATGAAAAGCAGAACAGAAAACCTTCCCTTCCAGTGCTGAAGAGGATGACTTTGTGCTCAGCTACAGCTTTAACTGAGATCTCCAGTTGTATTACCCTCTCCATTACCCTGTCCATTCAATTTCCTTACAATGAAAAAATTTTGATTAAATTATAATTTTTCCATGTTATTTATTCTTGGTTGCCAGTCAGGTTGATAAATGTAGAGGAGGTTATTCTTTATATTGCACATCCTAAACAGACTGGGACATCCTCATCTGACACCAGCAGGAGCACCTGTATCTCCATCAGTCTTCTTTCCCCAACCCATGAGCTGCCTGCCACTGAAAAGGAGACCCTCAGTGCTGCTATTTCTACTGTAGCACTTCTAAACACATCCCTGCAAGGCTCTTTCAAAGAATATTGCCTTAGCATTAGCTCTGAGAAGGAAGTTGTATGCTTAACCCAAAACCATCTGTCCTCTGCTCTATCCCTATATCCCTTTCCCCCTTCCTTGTCACTATGCAGTGGCTCATCCAGCTGAACACTAACCTGGTAAAGTTTGGCCTCAGCTGAGTTGAAAAAGGTTGTTCCTACAGTCTGGGATCTTGAGGGACTACAAAGCTGACCCATGCACCCATACAATGTGCCAAGGTGCCAGGTGATGGGAGAGGAGCAGCACCACCCTGAGGTGGATCTCCAGAGTTAGACCTCGCTCACACCAGCAGAAAGGGAAAGGAGTCCTGCAGGTGTAGCTTGTACCAGCTTGCCAGGCCAAGGTCAGTGTGAAAGAATGTACCCACAAGTACAGCTCCAAAGAATATACCATGAGTACAGCTCCAAAGAATGTACCACGAGTACAGCTCCAAAGAATGTACCCACGAGTACAACTCCAAAGAATATACCCATGAGTACAGCTCCACAGAATGTATCCACGAGTACAGCTCCAAAGAATGTACCCATGAGTACAGCTCCAAAGAATATACCCATGAGTACAGCTCCAAAGAATGTACCCACAAGTACAGCTCCAAAGAATATACCCACGAGTACAGCTCCCAAGAATGTACCACGAGTACAGCTCCACAGGCTTTCCACACCATCGCCCTGGCTCAAGCCCCAGCCAGACGTTGCCACACACCAAAGGTTTTGGGTGAAGTCACCCCAGGAGAGGATCAGCCTATAGGACTTCTGCTCCATCCTGGCTGTGCACTATACACACAGCCACAGGAGGCAAACCCTGGGCTCCCCAGGTAACCACCCAGCAGAGACCATCCGCCCCTCCTGTGAGCATCCATCAGCCACCACCCTTGCAGGAACTTGCTGGGGACCTTTTCCTCTTTCCATGGTTTCCTCTGGGAAGCAAAGCCGTAGAGATGGCCAGACAGAAGCAGGACATCCTTCCAGCTTGGAAGGGGATGACTTGCACCCATTGCTCAGTTTGGGTGCCTTCAGAGACCATAGGATAAAACCCATGTGCTGCAAACAGAAGTCTTGTACAGACGTCTCCTTTCTGCAAGAGGCAGGGAGGGACAGTCACTCCTAGTGGTCCCCATCTCCTCTTGGGTGACATCTAAGCAGTGTCAGGGATGTGCCCACGAAGTCCCAGTGTGCACCAGGACATGGCATGAGGGTGATGGTCCTCAGCTGGATCCTAACACAAGGGGCTTAGCGTGGGAGATGCTGCCCCGGGCTGGTCTCTGCCGCCCACTCGCAGAGCATCTCTCGGTACCCCACCGCGCAGCTTCTCCTCTCAACGTCTTTGCTCCGCAGAGATCAAAAGGCATCCAACCCACTGATCGCTGGGTTTTGTGTCGAAAGGCTCCCTGATTACCTCACCATTAGCTGCGCCCATTAAACAAAATCCTAAAGGTTTTGCACAAAGCTGAGGTTTCAGATGAGAGGGCGAAGGAATGACTCAGTGCCTTTAAACGCCAAAGTCTTCTCCTCCGTCCTGTTTGTACAGCACCTAGCACGAGGGGTCCAGGTGCATGCCTAGGGCTCTGAAACACCGCCACAATTAACTAATAAGTGTAATAGCAGCTGTACTCCCACCAGCACGGTTTCGTTTTATTATTTAAATATTCAGTTGCGCTGGGTAGCACCTCTCGGAGATGAAGTTTAATTCAGTGAGGTGGGAAACGACCCCCCGGCTGGCCACTGGCAGCCACTGCTGCAGCACAGGTACAGCCGGGAGCCACAGGAGCAGCCCTGGTGAAATCACGGATGGGGCAGAAGACTGCAGCCCCAGGGTGCTGAGGCTCCAGAGTGCTGGGGCAGAGCTGGGCAAGAGGATTTTCAGCTGATATAAGAAGCTGATAGAGCCGATCCGGGTAGTAAGATCCCCCCTGGGACTTGTCCGACTGAGACCCCCGGCTGTAGGCATCTCTCCCGCTGGCAGCATCTGGGGACATTGGTCACAGCAGTATCACCTGGAGTGGGGAGCGAGTGAAGGGGAGCAGGGAGGGACACAAAAACTCTCTTCTCCTCCCTTTCCATCTGGAGAGTCAGCAACGAACACGGATTTTCAACCCTAAAAAAAAAAAAAAAACAAGAGCCGATACAAAACAAGCAGCGCAGCGGTTTGGCAGCGCGGCCTGAGGTTTGTGCTGGTGATCACTGAGTCACCATCGGACACCGAACGCGGTGGGAAGGCAACCTCCGGGAGGACAGGTCTCCATGTGAACTGCCTGCCCGGCTCCCGCGTCCCCCGCTGCCAGCGCCGATGGGGCTCTGGAAGGCGCCTTGCCCTGAGCCCGGCGCTTCCCCCGGCCCAGCGCACGGCTCGGAGCCGCGGCGGGAACCTGCGGCTGCTCTCGCAGAAGAAATAGTGCCATCTGCTGACATCCCCCTCCGTTCCTCGAAAGCCGGGACGGGCGCGGATCTCTCCGCTGGGATCAGCCTGAGAAACCCCCGCACAGGGCCGTGCTGGTGGGACAGCCCCGCAGTGACCCGTGGGGCTGGGGAGCGTGGGCAGCCTGGGACCCGCACGGACATCCAGGGTGGCCCTGTGGTTACTGGGAATGCAGACCCTGGGAGAAGAGCTGGAGGGGAAGGTGCTGGTCACTGCCATCCAGCAGGGTTTAATTAACCTCTTACCCCTTCACTGTAATTAACGAACACAGTGAAACCCCTTCAACAGGCTGCCCTTCAAAGGATATCCCCCAACCCATGCAATTCCTTAGTACAGCTTTTTCCACCCTAACCCGTGGGGTGCCTACCACCTCTGATCGTGTGGGGTGCTGGAGTTACTGGGACACCCAGAGGAATTATTGGAACACAGCCCATGGCTGGTATGGAGAGCACTCAGATTTATTTTTTTTTTAATGAACCCCCCCAGAATCACAAAAGCCTCAGCTCCCATACAAGTCCCTGGAAGGTAACTGCACTTAGCATGATGGCTCCTGCTTGAGTTCCAGACCAGATTAAGGAAGAGATTTTTTTTTACAAGGAGAGTGGTGAGGTACTGGCACAGGCTGCCCAGAGAGGTGGTGGATGTCTGAGCCATGTAAATATTCAGGTCAGGTTGGGAGAGGTCTGAGCACCCTGGTCTAGTTGAAGATGCAGGAGAGTTTGGGCCAGATGACCTAGAAAGGTCCTTTCCAGCTCAGATCATTCTCTGGATCCATAATGAACTTATATACATGATACGGATTGGATCTATGTTACACTGGGGCTGTGGCAGGAGATGCCATTGGTCTCAGGCACTGGCAGGGCAAAGGTCACTGCTCATTTCCAAAACTGCTGGGAGAAACTCTTCCCTGGGAGCACCTTTTCCCACACAGAGGGACACGAGGCCCCAGCTGGGAAGAACCCTGTGACAGGGAGATGGTCCCACCCTGCCACCTCCCCAGGGACACATGAGCTGCAGGGGAGCGGGTGGAAATGAGAACCTGGTGGAGCTCGGCCTGGGAATGGCCCGTGGAAAGCAAAGCTGCTGATTTGCTGATTTCCCAAGCTGACCTACCAATAGCAAAACCATCAAAGCAAGAGACACATTCCTGAGGTCTGACCCAGCGTGGCAGAGTCAAGGAAAGATTCCCACTGAACTCAACAGCCACTGGACTGCAGCCACAACATTTACATATAGCCAAGACTTATTTTATTATTATTATTATTATTATTATATTAATTAAATATTAATATTAATATTAATATTAATATTAATATTAATATTAATATAATATTAATATTAATATTAATATTATTCCCCCATGGTTTTAATTAAGACTTCATCCCACTAGGGGTCTGTCTCACCGTGCAACAAGGAAGTCAAATTTATCCTACAGAGTCATTTTAAGACAATAGATAACCAAATATATATAGTTAGACATATTACTGTGTATGTATAAATATAAAATATGTATATATATTTTATATACGTACAAATAACCTCTTAAACTAGAGGCAAGCAAAAAAACAGAGTAAACACTGTAATAATTTTAATTATGCAACATATTCTGCCTAACATATTTATTTTAATGGCAGTCGTTTTAATAGCTCTAAGGCCTTGAATTAGTCCAATATGTTCTTAACTATGTTCACTTTAAATACAAATGTTAATGACTTTTCCAGAGGGTCCAGTGCCCTGGATGAGCTTGCTTCACAGCAGTATAGTCTCCTTAACATGTTTACTTTTAATAACAGGTTTAATGATGCACTTGGGGCCTAATAACCACGTTTAGTCACAAAGAGAAAAACCAGCTACAGAATACTTTCTCTAAAAACTAGGCTACAGGGGATTGCCACGAAGTTTCAAAGCCACACCAGCATCCTTTAATGTGCCTCAATGTGTTTTGGCTCTGCCTGCATCCAAGCTGGGGAGCCTGGCCGTGGAGGAGCAGCCCTAACCGATTTTTGGAGATGGTTTTGGGGTGACTTGGGGACCCTGTGCAGCAGCTGAGCTGTTCAGGGTAAAGGACCACAGCTGACCTCAGCATCTCCCACCCCCAGTGCTCAGTGGTGGGTTTGGGGAGACACAAGGCATGTTTCAAAGGACGGTGTTCCTGGGCTCCAGCAGAGGCATCCTGGGGCTCTCGCCGACGCTGCTGGCACAGACGTGCCAAAGGGAACGCGTTTGAAAAATCAACACCCACTACCCATTACAAAAAACACAGCAAAACACCAAAAAGCACCACCAACAACTACAAAACCCCACCTCCTACGTTTAGTTTTATGAGGGCTAGAAATACACAAATTAAGAGGCAGGCAGGCAACAGCTGCTCTGTCCTTTCACGTCCAGATCAAGCCATTGCTGTGGGCCAGCAGCCCCACTCGTGTCAGCCCTCCTGGCTGGGGCTGAGGGCAGGTGGGACCCCGGGGCATATCTAACCCAGCAGAGAGCCGATTCCAGCTCCCCAGAAGAGATTCACCCAGCAGTGTGTCTGGCAGGACTTCTCTCCCCGGCTGTGTCCAGACCTGTCCGAGCCCAGGGCTGTGTCCTGTGTCCAGACCCGTGAAATCTCACCCGCCCGGGGGATTCTCGGAGCTGCCTCCATGACCTGCGGGCACAGGACCAGCCCAGTTTATCCCGTTCCATTCAGATTGAAGGGTCGGCCCCCACGGGGGGTCACAGATGTCTCCAGTGTGCAGCAGGTCCTGTTGGCAGGGCTGGAGATACCCCAGGGGCAGTACACGTCTCCCTCCAAGCAAAAGCATTCTTCTTGCACCAAAAAAAACCTTATGGTTTGTCCTAAATATAACCACGTCAAACTTTGCCAGGCTTCAGCTCCACTTGCATGAAAAACACTTGTAAGTCTTGAACCAGCTCTGGTTTGTCTACCTTTTGCCCCAGGGCCTGAGCGAAAAGGGAGCGTGGAATCCAATAGCATGTTGTGCATAAAAAGATTATGCCAAAGATAACCTTATTGCTAATAATAACTCTGGAATCTATCCTGTGAATAGGCCCTATTGAATGCTTGAACACAGGCATTCCTCGGTTAGGTTTTTCTGCCTACAAATATTTCACTTGAGTCTTTAAATACTAATCACAGAATTCAGACGAAGGGGTTTTTATCTTCAAAGTGCTGCTGGAAAAAAAAAATTAAAATTAATTCATTAATCAAGTATAATTAAAGGGTACAAAATATGCCTTTTTCCAGAGCAGGGAGCCAACTAACACAGCGTGAAGCCATCGTGGGGACTCCAAGCATATTTCCCACAGCGAACGTGATTTTCCCGGAGCGGCACCCGGGCACTAGCTGTGCTTGTTCCCAGCAGCTCTGCTCAAGCTGTCTTCCTGACATGTGTTAGGCTGTATGTCTGCCACGCAGGAAATAGGGTTTGAAGCTCACAGCCAGGAGCAAAAGCTGAGATTGAGGCTTTAATGAAGCTGGGATTGAGTGGCTAGGGTGGTTCAGTGAAGCAGTAAATGCAAACACATTATCACCTGAGAACTTGCTCCAATTTCACACCAATTAACTAGGAATGAGAGAGGAGGGCTGGGGCTGGCTGCAGAGATGGCTGATAATCCTGTGAATGGGCAGAAATGGCTCGAACGCAGACGCGCTTGTGCCAAAACGAGTTTGTTAGATAACGCCAGTCCCGGTAATTTTGTCTTGGGGAGGGAGCATGTCATTACTGGAGCTGCTTTTATTAGCAAGTATTAAAAACATTTGCCGAAATACGGTTGCCCGTGAGGGAAGCAGGGGTGGAAAAAGTAATAAAGCAATAGTTGATTATTTTATTCCTCTGCCAATGTGTCATATCACAGGGGAAGGGAAAATGGGAGAGGGAGAAGAGGGATGGGATGAGAAGGATTATTGGAGCAAAGTCGGCAGCTCATGGAGGGGAATATCCCATCCTCGAGGAGCCCCTCAGGATGCTTAGTTCTGGATTTCAGGTGGGTTTGACTTCTAATCCACTGCCAGCAGATGTAGGTCTGAACAGGTCCCCAAAACTCACCTTGGCAGAAGCGATGGGGCCCATGCCCGTCCCCTCCACCCAGAAGCCAGTTCACCTTCACTGCATTTTAATATTTGAGTTGTTGCAAATTTTTTCCCTGCTGTGATTAGTTCCATTTTAGGAGCTGGGTGGAAGAAAGGCAGCACTTTAGGGGAAATTCTATTAAATGGATTTCTATGGATTGAATGCTAAAACAAATCCCACCCTCAGTGTGCCAGGCCCCACATCACCCTCCCAGTAATGGCAGGTTTCAATGTCTGGGAGCAACCAGCCGATCCTCCAGATCCACACCAGCCATGGGACATCCTGCAAATAGGAGGCTGGACTGGAGCAAGCTCTTGGATGCAGATTAAATATTTTCAGTTTAAAAAGGATCAGTGATAAAAAGGTTACTGCAAATGCAAAGGCAAGAACCCCCTGCTGGGTTTCATGGTGACACAACGGGCTGGAGAAGATCTCAGGACAAATCCTGTGCTGTGTGGGGAACCCTGGGCAAGGTCTGTGCCCCAAGAGGGGTTCTCAGTGCTGCCCCAGCTCTTCTGTGGTGAGGCAGCATCCAGGAAGCTGTGTTATTCCTGAGAGCTGCCTGCCCTGCTCTCCAGCAGGGAGCTCCAATAAAATAATTGCAAGAAAGGTGCAAACAGAGGAAAAGCAGTGACTGCAATCCTCTCACTCAATATTTAATTACTCCAGGCTACAGGAGGGACAGAGATATCTCCCTTTAAAATTAGGAAAGTGTTTTTTTCTGGTGATGAAGGCTGGATAGCCAGCAAGGGATCAGGACAAACCATAATATACCAAAAAACTCAAATACGGTCCATCTCACTAAGAGCCAAGGAGAGTGCTGGGGCTGGCTGCTGCTCCTTGTCTCTAAACCAGCTGGGCCCTGGATGCTCCCTGCTCACTTCAGGTCCTCATTCCCTTCTGAACAGATGTGGGAAGAAGGAAAAAACTGCAGCTTAAATGAGCAAGGGTCAGTAACTGCTGAGCCAGGTGCTGGGGGATTCTTTCCCCAGGGCAGGTGGAGTGGGGGGCAGGGGGACACCTTGTTCCAGTTGTTCCAGCCATGGGAAGTGGGGATCTGTGGCCTTCCCTGCTTGTGGCATGCAAACCATTCTCCCAAGCAGGAAAAACACTTCCAAGTGGCAGATATCCCATTCCATACACAACGGTGCTCCGAGCCCCGGTGCAAATCCACAGGGCTCTTCCTGTCCGCGCTCTCCAGCCTGTAATTATCTTAAAGGCAACAATTAAAACTATTGAAACACATGTGATGGGTTTAGGGAGCATAGCTTGGCTAATCCCCACAAGCATCCCGGAGGAGCGGAAGCGAGGAGTTCCCAGGGAGCTGGTGCTTTGCGGGGCAGGTAGGGACCAAGTGGAGCTGCAGGGCATCAAGCTCAGGGTGAGGAGGTGGCAGCTGCCTGGTCCCCAGGCAGTGTGGGACCCCGGCAGTCACCCAGCTGGCAGTGACCAGGCTGGGGGAGCTGCAGGAGGGTCCCCTTGCTCCTCACCTCACCTCGACCCTTCACAGGGTCACACAGAAAGTCAGTGACAGAAAGACCCCATCCTCAAAACCCATTATTAAAGCTCTGATTGCAAACTTCGATACCAAAATACTTCATTTTGCTTTTCCCATGTCAGTCCAGGACTTAGAACAGTGAGTTCTGCTCCATTCCCTATGTTAGATACCAAAATAAAGCCCTGTTCAGACACAGCCCCTTCTCCCCCTCCCGCTTCTTTAACTGCAGCATCACGCTGTTGTTTCATTTCATGAGCAAAAAGTTCTGCAAATACCTGTGATGCTCTGCTTGAGGAGACCCCAGGCAAGAGCAAGGAGATGAGTAGTGAGGAATTCCACGAAATACCACTGACCTGTGCTCATCACTTTTTAATTTATTTGTTTTTCAGGAATCGTTAGTTTTGCTATTTTTCTGAAAGTGTCATCCTCCTGGAGCCACATTATATGCGATTTTCTGCTCTGCTTTCTTTAAGAATTGCTTTCTAACCTGCCCTAAAGTGCTGAACCAGCTTTGAGAGCCTGAAAATGCAGAGAACTACAGAGCAAAAAAGAGAACACAAACTCTTTGTTCTCAGTATCTCGTGATCTTAAAGTGCTCGGGGTGATCTCAGGGGTGTCAGGGCAAGGACAGAGCCACACAGGGCAGCTGCTGGCTGCTCTCTTTTCCAGCCCTCTCATTCTGCTTTTCATCTCCCCCATAACACCTTCGGTTTTTTGTGATATGGTGTTTTAAATGTTCCTAGAATTTGCAATTTTTCTACATTTTTTTTCTTTTTCCCAAAACTGAAACATAATTTTAACAATTTGGACTAAAAGTGAATAAATTTGCTTTTAAAATACCTTTTTTTAAGGCTCTTTTTTTTCAGTTTCTGCTCAAAAACTCATGTTTGCCAAGAAGAAAAAAATCTTTAGATTAAATTTAAACAATTCAAACTACTTTTAAATTATTTAATTTCTGAATGCTTTCTTTCTCTTTTTTTTCCTCTGCTTTTTCCATCCCATTTCTTTCCCTTTCTCATTTCTAAAATGCAAATAATTGAGAAAAATTTCCCTTCTGAGCCCCTTCTGTCACTGCTGCCACCAATAGCCCCAAAGATGCTCCCAGCCCCGTGCTCCCCTCACCAGGGAAGGAGCCTGCAGAGTGTCCCAGACCCCTTCTTGTGTTCCCAACTCCCTGTGGATACCTGTCCAGCTGCATCAAAATCACAAGACAGACACAGCCATGAGGCTAAGGGAGACAGAAAAACCCATGGCAAATCCAGCCTTGGGTTGATAGGACCCCAGAAGGGCTGTGGCCTTTTTATGAATTGTATGAGGAGTTATCAAGGCAGAGGAGCATCACCCTGGGTGACCAAAGTGCTGCACTACCCCAAATGGAGGATCCCCCCCCAAGCAATGTCTCTGTCCTATATTCTCTGTGTACTTATTACACAAATTCTACACATCTCAGACTATAAATTACTCAAATAATTAAATGTTTCCATTCATAAAAATAAAAATAGGTATATGCTGCTATTGAACAGAAACTTTTCTCTCATGGGCCATCTCTGACAAAGGCATCCTCTGAGTGAGCTGCATCTTCCCCCACCACTCTCTTAAGCAGCACAGCAGACAGACATTGTCCTTCCATGTATTTATTGATTAACAGCAGCCTTTAGATAAGTGAAGCCCAGTTGCCTTTAAGGGCAGAAAAAATTTGGGTTTAAGTGTCATTCAATGTAGTGGGCAAATAGGAAATTTTACTTGGTGGTTGCTTTCCATCACGTGAGCATTTGATATTTTATTTGCATTTCTAGAAGGCTTTAGTCTATTTTAAGCTGGGAAAGGGAGAGGGCAGCAGGGCTGGTGGGAGCTTCAGTTTCCTTGAGAAGCACACCCTGAGTTGGGATATTAATACTGACCAGAGGAGCAGCACAGAGATTGGGATTTACAGCAGTGTCTGTTTTTTCACAGCAAAAATGAAAAAAAACTGGGCAAAGGAAGAAACAAGTGAGAGGGACAGAATCCATCTCCAGCTACTCAGATCAAAATGTTCATAAGGCAAAAAGCTTCTTCTGGGCATAATGAATGCATCAGAGGGATGTTCAGCAGCCTGCGTAGCCCAGAGATCAAACAAAGTGATCTCCTCTGCCCTTAAAATGTATCAATCTGAAAGATCTTAAGGGCAAATGAACTTACTTTGATTGCAGGGCTGGGATCTTGGAAGTCACATTCCTTTAATTTCCTTGAGCTGGTTGCCTTCCTTGTGAAGGACATGCACAGGGTGGTGAGTTTTCAATAGAAACTGGTTTTGCCTCATTTTCCACTTCTCTCTTGTTACAAGGCAAGAAGTGCCGAGCTCCAGAGGCCTACCTGCCTCTTCCTATGCAGACAGCAAGGGCTGGGTGTCTGTTTTTAATTACAGCCTGAAAGAACTACATTTAAAAGACAACAGAAAGCTATTTAATTAATACTTATCATTAGCACACATAGGAATGCCTGGCAGCAAATTGCAACAACAAAGCAATTCCTTTTTACTTATTTTCCTTTCAGTTTGGATAAATGCAAAAAAAAATTAAAGTAAACAAATTATTTGCACCACGTTTGAGATGACATTTTATAGAGAGTAGAGGGATAGTAGGTAGAACCCTCGGAGAGCAGGGATGTCTAAGAGCAGCCTTCTCCATCTCCAGTTGATCAATCTCCAGCTCTCTTGCCCAAGAAGCTTATCTTCATCCATCCATCTATCTATCTTTCTATCTCAGCATTTATACCAGGCTCATCCCCATGTCTGAGCGCCTACTTGTCTTCATACCTGTCCATAAATTACATGAGGCCCCCAGGGCATTATAAATAATAATTCAGCTCCCAAA
Source organism: Sitta carolinensis (assembly GCA_032173965.1). Taxonomy (NCBI): domain Eukaryota; kingdom Metazoa; phylum Chordata; class Aves; order Passeriformes; family Sittidae; genus Sitta; species Sitta carolinensis. The sequence continues at coordinate 55,154,443 of CM063285.1, read as the reverse complement.
CCTTCAGAACACTGTTTTAAAGCACTGGCTTATAATTCGCCACGTTGGGCTCCTCCCGCTCATAAATGGAGTAGAAGGACATGACAGCCCAGTCAGTGGAGTAAATGCCCGAAGATCAATTCCTTGGGTGGCCACAAGCTGGAAGATGGGGATGGACATTGTGACAAAGCACAAGGGAAGCCTGGACTGCCCTGCTCATGGGAAAGAGCATCCTCACCCACAGCTCCTTTGGGATTTTATATCCCTCTCAATTTTATCTCAGCCAGAGCAGCAGTCAGCCCATGTCCCCCTTTAGCAAACAGATCTCTTAATGGCACTGTGAATGACTGGAGTGTTGAACCACAGCATGGCTCTGCTGGTGGATGAAGTCGCCATGGGGCACAGAGGCAGATGCCTTAGAGAGAAGACCCCACATGTAGTCCAACAGATCCCAAACTACACCAGGACAGGCACCCCAATCCTTTGTTGGACACGCCAACTACAAGTGAGTTTGGCTCAGGACAGCAAGTTGCTTTGGTGCATGTGAGGTATTGAGTAGAAACTCCAGCTGAGCCATGGCCCTATTCCTCTATCTCAACACACTGTATCTCCATCCCAAGACATTACTTTCTCCTTGAGGAAGGAGTTGGGAATGTGTCCCAGCCATGTCCCTCAGTGTCCCCATGGAATATGGTCACTCATTTGTGGGCATCACTGTCTCCTGGATCACGTGTCGGATATGCTTGGGGTCAGGGACCCAAAACTGGAATTTTTGCTGGAGAAAAGCAAGAGCAGTTGATGTATGAGATGAATTATTTGACAAGACTGTCCTGGGTTTGTGATCAGCTCTGGAAGTTGCAGGGATAAATGATCATTAATCCCAGGAACACATGAAGCTGCCAGAACCTGCAGCCACCTATCAGTGTTGGGTGAGGAGGCAGCACTTTTTGTGTGACTTTCCTTGCTCCATTTTCCATCTTTCCATCATACTAGGCTAACCTTCTCTCTCTCAGCCAGAGACCCAAGGATGAGCGAGCAGAGCCCCAAGCACCTGGGGACAGAGTGGGAAGCCCTGGTGTGAGAGAGGCCATTGATGCCATGGTTTCCAAGGAGGTGGTGGGACACAGCACCCATGGCCCATGGGGCCAGGTTCCTTCCCACATCCCAGGCACTGGGCTGGAATGCATGGCTGTGCATTGCCCTCCATGGGAGCCTGTCTGTGCTCCCTCTGCCTTGGCTCCAGGCATGGAACAGGTTTTTCCTGCTGTTCTTCTGCTCCAGAGATCGTAGAGAGAGTTTCATAGAGTCCTGCCCCAAAAAAAGTGTGATTTGGGCTGAGGGAGACATAGCATTCCTATCCCATAAGGGTATCCTCAGGGATGGCTGGGAATTAAACTCCTTTTCACCTTGCAATGAGGCCAGACCCTTTACTCATCCTGCTGCTTGAGGGCACTGGGATGGGAGCATGGAATGTACTCGTCACGCTTTCTGCTTGCAAAACACACCAGGATTTTGGCAGGCTGCAAGTCCAGCCCCACTCACCCCATCCTTCACAGTGCTCCCCAGTGAGGGGCTGGGGTCTTGCCAGCCAGGTTTGCAACCCCTCAGTTGGGTGCAGAACTCTCCCCTCTCGCAGGCCTCTCCCCTCTCGCAGGGTGTCTTAAGCAAAGATTAAGGGCTAGATTGCAACTGGGCAGTCATCCCTGGCTGAGAACCACAAGATTTGGGGAGGCAGCTGTTAAGGGCAGTGGGGTCCAATGAACATAACATCTGCATCAACGAAAGGGGAAGCTGATCATGGGGGTCAAATGGGATCAGGAAAGTTTCTTATTGCCACCCCCAGAGACGTCCTGCACCACCCCCAGTGCAAAGCCATCCTTTGGGGAAGAGTTATTTGTGAGGATGAAGCTGTTGCTTAAATAAGAGGTATTTTGCTGGTTTGGCTCTTGCAAAAGGGTAAATGATGGCCTCATGAAACATCATTCCTGGACCCCACCTCCCAGCTGCTCAATCCATGAAAGTAGAGAACTCAGCATCAAAAACATCCAAGTGCTGTGGTTTTTACATCGTTCTCAGCTAAGCTGTTTCCCCCATCCCCGTTAACTGGAATGGGGCAGCCTCAGCCCCCACCCTGGAGACACCGGTCCCTCCTCTCCTGCAGGGTTGCGGTGGGATGGAAGGAGGAGGCACGGGGCCAGCTGTGCCAGAGGGAACCAAGGAAAAAACTGCCTAGGTGCCAGCAAGGCAGCTTGCAGCCCAGGCCAAGCTTCCCACTCTTCCCGCACGTTCTGCAACATCCCAAGCTGAATCACTTCACAGAATTTACTTTTACCCTGTTAAATGCCACTAAACCTTCAAATTAATCCTCCCATTACAGGACTTCCTTTGATGTCAAAGGGGGAATTTTTTTTGATGGCAAAGGGGGATTTTTTCCCCCTGGTATAATTATTCCTATTTTTCTTCCCCCTTTTTTAGGCACAAGAGATTCCTGCCAGATGCATGACTTGTGGAGGCAGCTCCCACACAAGGTATTTATATATTTATATGTATATGATGAGAACGTGGTATTGAAAGACCTGAAGTTTCATCGGGCAGAAGATAAAGGGAATTTCCCATTTCCTACTTGTTACAGTGGAAATTGCCTGGGAAGAGTCTGAGCAGGGCTAGGACCAAAAGCTGTGAGATACAGCACTGGAAAGTAGCACTTTAAGATAAACTTGTCCAGGGAAAACATCTGCTAATCAACACTATCACAGAGCAAGTTCCAATGCCTGGGAATGGTCCTTGGCACTGCTTAAATTACAGGGGTGGGTAAAGTGGATCCGCTCCACTCTTGCATGTGTTTCCTATTGAGCATCTTGGGTGCTATTGGGACTGCTGGGTTGAACATCCCAGCACAGAGCCAGAATCACTGGAAAATGCTCAAGAAGCATGCAGCTGTGGGTAACAGCTTTCTGTAACAGCCAGTAATGATGGAACAGCCAGGTTAACTCAGAGCTTCAATCAGTTTGTATGTTTATTAGGAAAAAGGGGATCCAATTGCAGTGCTCTTTACTGAAAATGTTACGAAATTGCCCATATAATTCAACTCTTTACTGAAAATGTTATGGGATACTCCATGTAATTCAACTGGGAAGTGCATTCTTGCTAATAAATCATTGCATGGAGACTCCTAGCATAAGACAGGGCTTTTCTGGGAATGGAGAATGAGCCCTGGGAGGCACTGGCCAGCTGTGCCCAGCAATCAGGTCTGTGTGACTACCTGCCCAGTGATCCTCCCCCACCCTAGGGTGCAGACTGACCTGCCTGTGCCTCCCACTGCTGTGTCACAGCTTCAATCTGGCCCCGGAGCACCTGTGCCCAGTCCTGCCCCTGCTCCAGGGGAGTGGACCTGGTCTCCATTGCTGTCAGGGCAGCAATTTCAGAGGGGATCTGGGGAACCAGGCCAGCTTGGAGAAGGGCATCCTGAAATTTGGCTGCAGAGGCTGGAGCCAAGCAACACCGGGGAATGCTGGAAAGGAAAGACAAGCAAAGAAAACTTATGGTGTAAACAGGCTGGGAGCTGAGATGCTGCAGGAGCAAGGGGACAGTGATGCTCCAGTCCCTAATGCTCCTGCCCATGGCTCTCCCTACCTGTGTGGCTGTGAGTAGTGGTAGTGAGCAGCCACGGCAGAGTGGGGGCACAGCAGGTACTGGTTCTCCTCCCAGCAGCGCTGCATGGCTCCCACAATGTCCTGATCAGAGGCTGAGCACGATCCCAATGTCTCAGAGAGCTGTGGGGAAACAGGGAGGTTGGCACAAGGCACCACCACCCAACGTTCCCAGCTGGGTTTGTGCCACAGGCACTCAGCAAAACAGGTGGAAAAAGGGAGGCTGGGTTCCCCCAGAGACAGAAAGAAAAAGGGGTTGCTGCTGCAGCTAGGGGATAAGGCACTGCTGGGAAAAAAACCCAGAGATGGAGTGTGGGCAAGGGGTTTCCATCCACAGGTATTGCAAGTGTGGGTGGGCAGGAGCCAGGACTCAGCTCCTCACCTCTGCACAGCTATTTCCATGTTCTGAAGGAGTTTCTGAGGACTTGTAAAATCCACCTCAGTGTAACAGCTCTTCCTGCTCCTAATAATAAAATTGTTTAGTGTTTATCTTTCTGCAGCACAAGCAGGAGTGGGCACTGGGCAAAGGCTGTTCTGTAGGGAGACCACATCAGAAACTGGACAGAAAAAGGCAGAATTTTGCACCTAGCCCTCTCACAACTCAAATCTTTGGCTTTCTCTTGTATCTCTCTCTCTGCATTGTGTCTGTGCTCCCCTTTGCTGTAATAGCAAGATTGAATTGCACCAAACTCAGCAGACCCACTCCCAAACACCTAATTTGTGCCAGAATCCACTGTACAATGCCTCAGTGCATGGACAAAGATGGGCCAACTTCATATCCCACCTAAAGAACTGCAGGAAATGTTTAAGTTAGTTTTGTGAAGATGAAAGAGCATTCTCAAAAAAAAAAAAAAAAAAAAAAAAGGGGGGGGGGAGGTTTATTATCTTCATGCATGCACACTGATATAAAACTTCTGTTCTGGCCTCATGCTTAAATTTTTGGTTGCATACTCTCCACTATGATTTTTTTTAATTCTGAAAATGAATTGAAAATACTTGGTAGCAATAATCTCCTTACACAGGCACAGTGTTGTGTGGGTGAGGAACTGACCTTTCTGTGCAAATCCTCTGGCAGTTTCAGCCTTTTTGAGATGTTGAATTGCTCCATCAGAGTTTTTATCAGGTGGCTGTCAGAGCCCGAGAGCAACCAGAGGATCCTCTCCACATTGTAAGGCTCCTGGAATAACAAGGCAATAGGTGAGGAAATTCAAAGAGGGAGGGAAGCATCCCTGTGGATTCTTGGATGTCTCATTAGGGCTGAGGTCCTACCGCTGTGCTTTTCTTGGTGGAAGCCCGGGTGGGCTTTTTGTCTTCCCTTTGCTCACCTACATCCCCAGACAAGTCTTTGGGAACACAATGTCTTTTGAACCTCTGACCTGTCAGAGCAGTCTGACAGTGACCATAAGATTAAAACTGAAAATGAAGGGATGACTGATGAATCAACAGTGACCACATCTGTACCATCTCTGTGAGGAGCCCAGGCTAATAACACACTATTGGAGAACCAGAAATATCCAGCTGTTTACTCAGAGTTGCAGATGCTGCTGTGAGTCATACAGGTCCTGCACGACTTAATGAGACACCCAGCTCGCTGCAGGGCTGGCTGATAATCTCCATGAATTTACAGGGCACATATAGGGCCCAACTGGCCTATATGGTGTGTAGCAATCAGCATTGCAACACTGCAGTAGAACTCTGCGCAAGACCATACAGGAGGGTCCCAAACCAATTTCTCTGTCCTGCCTCATTCCTGCAAAAATACAAGCACCAAAAAATATTAATCCAGGTGGTCTGGCTGAGATATGTTGTAGGGACAGACAGGACAAGGAGCACCATCTTACAGAGTCCTCATCTCACCTCCTGGGTTCAAGTGCGGGGTTTGGATAAACTATTCATAACTTTCAGCAGCTGACAGCACCTGTGACCTTTTGTCACTCCATCCACTCAGGACTTACTCAGCCTTTTGTGTCCTTATCTGGGTGTCTCATGGCCCCAGTTGTGTTCACCATCTCCCCACCATCGTCTCCCAGAGCCTCCAGCCTCTAATCTTCAGTCTAGTCTGTGTGTAGCCTGCCCTTTGCTCTAGGCGAGAAGATACAGGTCTGCATGCCTGGACTTCCATGACCTGCTCCTGGAAGTACCTCCAACTTGGGGCTCCTGACACCCTTTCTCTTGTCCTTCCTTCTGCAGTTCCCACATTTCCCCTTCACCCTCCACTCCCACCAGCCTTATGGTTTCCATTACAGAACACTGTGTTAACACCAGTAAGTTGAATTGGGCCAGGGCACAAGTGCAATTACCAGCCTTACCATTTAAGTAAGGCTTTTTCTTCTGTCCTGCACCACCAGAGCTCTCCAGGAGAATGCTGGGGCCCAGTTTGGAAGTCAGGTCATGCTGGGGACAAAGTTTTGGAGTGTGGATATGAGCTGTGTGGTTCTTCCTGAACTCAGGGACAGAGAACAGCCCCTGCTTGGCTGAAAAGACACAGCATCTGCTGAGATTATCCTGGGATTGCTCCTTACAAGGCTCATCCACACCAGACTTTCTGCTCCACCTTCAACTCTTCAGGCAGCATCTAACAGGAAAGTTTTCTCTGTTTTACCTTAGTCTGCAGAACCATCAATCTAAAGAGGATGTGCACTCTCCATTGCTGAAGTTCTCCAACATTCAAATAGACAAAGCCCTGAGCAATCCCCCTGACCTCAAGGCTGAGCCTGCTTTAAACAAGTCCCAAACAGAGACCTTCTGAATTCCCCTCCAGAACAAGTGTTCTCTTTAGCTTCAGAAACATTTGCATGGATGCTTCAGATGTGAGCTGAACAATGGTGTCCCATACAGCCATGGAGAGGGATGGGCAGAGGGATTCACTCATCTAGCTCCTCAGGAATCTCAGGAAATCTCCTCACCTGACTCTCTGCCCCCAAGATCCCAAAGTCTGGCACTTGCTGACCAGTGCTACTGAAGGGAGATGGGCTGAGAGGAGCCCAGTTACCCTTGGAGCTCTGAGAAGCCCCCCAAGTTCCTGGCTCAGGAAGAAAGCTAAACTTCAGAGCACAGCCTGGTGATAGGGATATAGGGACTGCAAAGCATGACAGACTCCCAGGTCCTCCCAGTGTGTTTGAACAGCTTTTGGAAAATCCAGGCAGCTTAAGGCCACAGAGATACAACACCAAGGGTTTCCCACTTTGATGATTTGTTTGGAAGCAGATCCAATTCCTGAGGATCCCAGGGTGGGAATGAAAGGGGAAGTATGTGCTTCCAGGTGTTTGGTTTCTGTACCTCCATGACTTTTCTTTCTGAGGCCTTTCCCTGCCTGCTGAGACTTGTTTTGCTCTGCAAGCTGCAGGCAGCCATGAATGAGGCATTTCTTCTGGATTTCTCTACCTCCTTCCTAGTCTCTCCTCTTTCTCTTTGTGGAGTTTTTCAGAAGCATCAACAAAACCCTTGAGACAGGATGGCATTTTTAGTTCTCTAGTTGTCACATGTTGTAGAAATGTAGAAATTAGCTGTCTTGCTAAGCTTGAACAGAACAAATCCCTGGAAACTCAGCACTCAACAACAAAGATCAGAAAGTCAGACCCTGAAAAGTGAGGGAGAAGGTGTTTTATCTATCTCAGCTCAGCAGTCTCTAGTATAAGTGGTCAATATGAGTCACACCTCCTAATGCATCATCGAGTGGCAGAATTTTACAGTTAGAACAGAGTACAAGATTAGAAAAAAAAAAAAAAACAAACAGCAATATTTTCTATTTTTGCATTTTGGCCAGTTCACTACATACCTGGATATCCATGGCTGATGCTAACGTAGCCTTTACACTCTCTGCCAGTGAGAAATCTCCATGTTGGACAGTCCTATGAATGATGTCATTGCTGTTCACCACAGTAATAAGTCGAATCGGGAGACCCATTTTCTGGGCAATACAGCCAGCTTGGAAAAAAAAGTGAAAAAATGCATGAGTGCTTGATAAAGAAACATTGAAGAAGATTTAGCAAAGAAGTTGTCATAGAAATAGATTGACCATCTAGTTCAGAAGCAGACACAAATGATTTTCCCTAGTGGACTCTGAGATCTCTGACTTCAGTGGTTTGGTAGAGCACAGATTATAAAATCCAGGGATGCAACACTCCACCTGCCATTGAAAACAGACCCTTGCTCATCTCCTTCTTTGCTGGTGGATAGGCAGGGGACTGAGAGTTCAGGCAGCCAGGCAAGCAGGAGAGATGAAGATTTGGGGCTTTTGCCTTTCTGATGGGCAGCCTGGAAGAGCAGTGCATGTATAAAATCCTTTATTACTTTCATAAGGCATTCTATACCTATTTTGGGACTGAAGCAATCAAGGACTCTCATTTAGAAGGCCAGATTATGCAATTAAGAGTGGTTCTCCTGACCATGCATTACCACACAAACCAGAGAGGACCAGACAGGACTCCACACCTCTGTTAATGTCTCACTTAAGAAATCAGAGCCACAGTATTTTCCCTCTTTTCTGCATCAAACACATTTTGTCCTCTCCTAATATGCCCTCCTCAAGATAGTTAGAGTCATCATCAAAGGGTGGTTTGGGTTTTTCTGCACCTTGCAAATCATCAGTGACACCTAAATTGAGTAATAACCATACATGAGTAATAAAATATAAGTGGTTCTGAAGAAATCCTACCAGAGAGTGGGTGTTTTAATAAATAGCAATACCCAGTATCTGCAAAGTGCTTTTGGTCCATAGATCACAGCATTCTGTCTCTCTTATCTAACACATCTTTTTTCCCCTTTACCCGTGATATTTCCTCCTCCTCCTGTTGGCACGACAATTTCCACCATTGGCAGTGGAGTAGTATCCAAGGATGGGGCACATTGAAAGTAAGCATAGAAGTAGTGAGCAATCTGCACCATAATCCTGGACCAATTGACAGAATTAAAGCTCATCAGGTTGTATTTTCCAGCAAAATTGACATCAGCAAACAGTTCCTTGATTGGCTCATCTATTTCATCACTGTTCCCATGAGCTGTCAGAAGGAGAAATGAACGATTAGATCTGCCAGCAGCAATGCATCAGGCACTATTTCTGCTCAGAAATAGGGTTGGTCTCAAGCCCTGGGGTTTGCTGTGGCCAGGAATGCCCTGAGTTGCCCATCTGCCCTGGGAGCTGTGTGAACCAGGGCCTGAGTGGCACTCTGTGGGTGTCAGGTGGTTTCTGCAGGCACAGCAGTCTGGACTCTTGATTCTACCAAATATAAACTTGCCAGAAAGGCAAATTCTGCATCCCCTGGTGAGATGCCAAGGTAAGACCTAGCTGAGCAGAGGAGTCCATGGGAACTCAAGCAGCTCAAGCACCCAGTGGTAATGCCAATCCAGGGGGATGAGGGTGGATCACCCACAAAGGCAAGAGGACAGGGGAAAGGGTGTTTTTAAAAAATCCTTTTAAAAACAGAAACTGGTGCTGAATTTAGTTCAGCCCAACATCAACCACCTGCATGGAGGCAGCTCTGATCTATGGCCAGGACAAAAGGAAGCCTTAAACTGCTTGGCTGTCAAACTGGGGATGTTGTCTCCTGTTAGCCAGATGTCTGGGCACGGTGATAGCAACAACCTGCCTGGCTGCAGCTACTAAAGCTGCAAATCCCACTGAGCAGGCCCCTCAGACTTCTCAGATCAAGGTCTTGACAAAGCAGGGCTATAAAGTGGACAGACGAAACAGCAGTGCCAACCAGCAAAGACATGGACGTTGTCCTCAATGACAGTGGTCATCTGAAGTTCCTGTATCTGGGTGCAGAGCCCCTTGGGCAGCAGAACAAAGATGTCCACGTTCTTCTGCCCTCTCACGCTCTCGATGGCCGAGCTCCCCGTGTCCCCTGAAGTCCCTGTTTCAAAGTGAGGAAGCACCAAGGAAAGCAAAATATTGCTGCGTCAATCAAACCTGCATCACTGCACTTTAAGAAAAAGATGATGCAGAAATGCTCCATGAGATGTTTTTGGCCACAGCAGCCACCTTGGCATTGCCTGGAGATTATGAGGCAATACCATTCTGGGGCATCTTTGGGGAAGGCTGTAGGATGATGGCTGTCAAGGTAAAGGCCTGCCCAAGAACCTTACCTCCAAGGAGTCATACTTACCCACCAGAATATTGACATGCTTCTGCTTTTTCTCCAAGAAATACTGTAAAAACTGTCCTGTGCAGGACAAGGACAAGTCCTTAAATGCATATGTAACACCATGCCAGAGCTCCAAAACGTTCAGCCCATCTTTCAGCCTGGACAGATGCACGACATTCTTGTGTCTGAATCTGCTGAAGGCCCTGTCGATCAGCTCTAGGACAAAAATGGTTAAATGGCCTGTTAAATTAGAGGAGTGTTTTTCTGACCCATGGCTTCCTGCATCTGTGCTCTTCATTCTCCTGGGTACCTTTTGCACAACCAAACACTCTCAGTTGCTGGTGAGTGACAGATATCCAGCAAGTTATTTGTGGATATTAGGAATGAATCAGCCCAGCTTCATGGTGTTTGATAACTCTGTGCTAAGTAATACCAGGGGACATGTCACACAATCAGAAAACTGTATTAAAATATAAAATACAGGAAACCTGAGTTTTACACCAACGTGTCATTGAGAAGAGGCTGCAGCTGCCCTCTGGTGGAAAAGATAGCTCATAAGTGTTAAAAACATTAAAAAACAGATGTCAAGGCAAGCGTGAAGCAACAGAAAGCCCTGGAGGGAGCCCCAGCAGTGAGCAGTGCCACAACATCAGCTTGTTGCTGTCACCAGAACCTGTATTTATATGCAAGGGACAGCCAGCAAGGTTACAGAGAAGAACAGGCTAGAGAAAGGAGCAGGTGATGGTGTAGCAGGCTCCTTCCTCCTGGGGCCATGAAGGGGATGGAGGAAAGGCAGGCAGGTGCATCTGAACCCCCCAAATCCTCGTGCACATCCCTGCAAGCAGCTCCCCACGGAGCTCACCATTGAGCGCGTTCCGTGGGACCAGCTCGGCCGGGACGAAGAGGGAGCACAGCTCCTTCACCAGCTCAGGGTAGGAGAGGCTGCTCCACCTTTGCAGGGTGTCCCTGTCCAGCGAGGGGATGCGCTGGGGCATGAAGAGGCCCCCATCGGGTGCGTATCCAGAGAAAAGGGCTCCCTGGAAGTCCACGGCCCTCGTGCCTCCCCGTGTGCTGACGTACTCCATGGCTGCTGGGGAGGCACCACAATCACTGCCAGCAACCCACAGCACCCCCACACCAGCAACAGGCCCTCATCCCAAAACAACTCCCTCCAAAACTTCCCCTGTGGGCAGGCAGAACTACCGAGGGAAAAAAACCACCTCCTCCTACAGGAAGCTGGAGAAGCCAGGGTCAGTGCAGGGCGTTTTGCAGGAGGTGGAAAGGCTGCCTGGGATTTGTGCCAAGCTTGGAGCCTCCTTGTGCCGCTTTCCCTCCACCCGGCCCAGGGAAAAGCCCTGACGGCGCAGGAGTCGCTGCAGAAGCACGTCATGTCCCTTTGTGGGCTGTCAGCAAAAGCTGGAGCTTTAAATTAAAAAAAAAAAATAAAATAAATCACTATGTTTTTAGAGCGGGCTGATTTCGTTCAAAGGGGTTAAAGGACAGGATTTGACGCAGCGTAGAAAGGCTGAGCTAAATCCTCCGGCTTGTCGCAAATCCCAGCGAGCGGCAGGCGCTGCCGGGAGCGGTCAGGGATTCCCGGCCGTGCCCGCCCCAGAGCCCCGGGCCGGCGCTGCCGGGAGCGGTCAGGGATTCCCGGCCGTGCCCGCCCCAGAGCCCCGGGCCGGCGCTGCCGGGAGCGGTCAGGGAGCCCCGGCCGTGCCCGCCCCAGAGCCCCGGGCCGGCGCTGCCGGGAGCGGTCAGGGAGCCCCGGCCGTGCCCGCCCCAGAGCCCCGGGCCGGCGCTGCCGGGAGCGGTCAGGGAGTCCCGGCCGTGCCCGCCCAGAGCCCCGGGCCGGCGCTGCCGCGAGGCGGTCAGGGAGCCCCGCGCCGGCGCTTGCCGGAGCTGTCAGGGCAGCCGCCGCGGCCGGCGCTGCCGGCGAGCGGTCAGGGATTTCGCCGTGCCGGCGCCAGAGCCCCGGGCCGGCGCTGCCGGGAGCGGTAGGGATTACCCGGCGTGCCCGCCCCAGAGCCCCGGGCCGGCGCTGCCGGGAGCGGTCAGGGAGCCCCGGCCGTGCCCGCCCCAGAGCCCCGGGCCGGCGCTGCCGGGAGCGGTCAGGGATTCCCGGCCGTGCCCGCCCCAGAGCCCCGGGCCGGCGCTGCCGGGAGCGGTCAGGGATTCCCGGCCGTGCCCGCCCCAGAGCCCCGGGCCGCACGGCGAGCGAGTGCCCGCAGCAGCGGCGGTCGCCGCTTCCAGCCCCGCCGCCCTTGGCGCTTGTGCTCACGGAAAACCTGTCCCCGCGGCCAGCCGCCGATGTCCCCGGTGCCACGGCGCGGCCGCAGAGCGAGCCTGGGAATGTGTGGGAGAGAAGGAGCTCAGCTGCTGCTGCTGGTGCCAGGAGTCGGGACAAGGGGCAGCAGGTGCGAGCTGCAGCTAGAGGGAAACCTGGTAAAATATTAGGAGAGAGATTTTAACCTGGAAGTTAAGTTCCACTGGTGTGGAAAACGACTTTTCTACACCCAGCATCCCAGAGGACTCTCCGTAGGATCTTTGGGTAGAGGCAGTAGTTAAATTTCAGGTTCTGGACAGAGCTGCCTGTTACGGTGTTGCTCAAGGTTGAACAAGGCAGCTGTAGAAGAGCAGGAAGCAAACAGAAGCTTTTTAATATATCTGAGCTCAAACAGTGGGCCAGAGGAGAGCACACCTCTAGGAAAACAGCTAGGAAGGGAGCTACTTATCTATAATTATATAAATTGTATTACCAACCAGCCTGCATCTCTCCACCATCTCTGTGCTCAGTATTGCTGACGCTGCATGTTCAGTAGGACGTCGCAAAGATGAAGCCTGAGCCACCCAAACCTGCTGTGGCCCCATAGTGCTCCCTGTAGCTCTGCTCACCAGATCCTCTTGGCACTCTGGCATGCAGTGGGGTGCTCACCCTGTCATGGAGGTCTGTTCCCATTCCAGATGTGGATTCAGGTCTTTTCAGAAGGTTCTGGATAAAACAGCGAGACTGGACCTTGTTCTTCAGGGATTGATCAGGTTTAAATCGATGGTGAAACCTCCCCATCACCATCCCTGGAGTCACTGGAAGCTCCCAGGTTTACTTGGATGCTGAGGGGAGTGGCTGATATCTCCAAAACAGTCTCAGATCCTCAACGTGCTCCAGTGGTAGCTGACACAAAAAACTGCAAGAGGAATCTCTGGACAAAACAGTGAAATATTAGAAATAAAAGAAATAGCAAAATCTGCAGGATATGTAATTTGCTTTCTCTATTCTCCCGTTTTCCATGATGGTGTGCTGAGTTGAATTCAGGATTTTCCTTTCTTGCCCATGCAGAGGCAGAGCACACTTAGAGCTTAGCTCAAATTCAGGTTAGATCAAATCCATAGGAAGAACTGCACAAGCTGATAGGTTTTTATTACTGATGCAAGTATTTAATATCACCAATGTACATCTTTGCAAGAGTCACCCAGCAAATTTCAATGAGACCTCACCTATTCCCACCAGCATGGGGCCTTATGCCTCTGGGAACTCACCATATGTCTAATTCTTTTAGAATTAGACATTAGACATTAGAATTTCTAATGTTTGTTTTAGCCGTGTGAAATTAATTCATTAATATCTCCAATTTTTTTTCCAAGTGAAGAGCTTACAGTGAGGTTGATGATTCCTTCAGCATTACATCCCTCTGGGATGCTGAAGCCCTGCAAAAATCAAAAAGGATTACACCAGGATACCTGCTGCTCTGCATGTGCAAAGAGGCTGTTGCCACAGGTCTATCCATGCCCTGGGTCTATCAGCAGTGATAACCCTCATTAACAAGGTCAGTGGTTAATGCTGGGGTGCAGGGACTGCTGATGTGGCCGGCACAGGTGAGCACAGAGCACAGCCTGGAACACAAACCAGGGTGACAGTGCCATTTACTTGGAGAGGTTTTCCCATGCTCAGCTCTATGATTTCCACTCACTCAAGTTTAGAGTGGCATTTCATTTCATTTAGAGCTCCGTTTCAGTGGAGCTCTGAGCAGCCTGATCTAGTGAAAGGTGTCCCTGCCCATGGCAGGGGGAGTTGGAACTAGATGATTTTTAAGGTCCCTTCCAACCCAAACCATTCTGTGATTCCACGATTCATTCTATGATTCTTTAATATTATTTTGAATTTTTAAGAAAAGGAGGGGAGGAGTGCGCCCATGCTGCCTGTCAGGACTCATCCACTGCAGCAACAGATGAAGAGCTGGAAAATGTAATAGCCTCTAATTAACCTGGTCTTACTCACTGCCTCCATATTCCTGCTGGGATTTGCAATTCTACTTTGGACCTTGCCCGTTCCTGAGCAGTTAGTGGTCTCTGGACTCGTATGTCAGGAATCACCTGTATTTGCAAACCCCAGCTAAATCTGCAATCAGACTTTACCTTCTATTCTTTTTTTCCTTTTTTTTTTTTTCTTATTTTAATGCATCATTTTTCATCCCTCCATGGGAATTTCCTCAGTCTCTCCACCTTCCAAAGCCATCCCAAAACGTGATGAGGACTGAGGAAGCAGAAAGCAAAAATTCAATTTCTTCCTGCACAAATCCCCCTAAAATTTCTTGTCTCAGTCCTGAGTGTTACAGCGCTCAAAGACAAGCACAGCAAAATCTCAACTTCGTGTTTGCTGAGCAGCTTTTCCATCCTCTCCAGCAAAGCGGGCCCCTCTACATGTCCCAAGCACAAGAGGCACGCCGGGTCGGGGTCCCCGGCCCATTCCCCGGCAGCGCATCCCCAGGCGCGCCGTGGACCAGCCGGAGCCGCCGGCGACTCCCAAGTCACTAGATGGCGGCAGTGCCTTGTGTCCAGGCATCCTGGAGACGATCCACATCCCTTTTCCCTGATCCCATCCAGCCTTTCCCACCTTTCCACAGGTCCCTCCACCTTCGGGTTACGGATACCATCCCAACAAAAGCCGGGAAACACCTCCAAAGTTCTGGAGCTGAGGAACAGGAAGCACGGGCAGTGTCCTGCAGCAGGATGGTTGGATACAAAGCTGATGCAAGAGCTCATCGGGGTGCGAAGGAGGTTTTCATATTCACCCATCTTCTCCCCAAAGGATCTCATCCTGGGATTTTATTACCTTCTTTTCAACAAGAGCTCTCCTGTCCCCAGTGAGATACTCAGAAAACGGCACACAGAAAAGACCCCAGCTTTTGGTCATCCAGGACCAAAAAGCACCTAATTTAATAAAAAAGCATCATATAACCCCGAGCAGCACAAAAATGTCCCCTTATCTCCCAGTCCTGTCTCTGCCCACAAGCTGTCTGGGATTTGAAAACTGCACACGAAGAAAAAGCTTTCAGACATGTAAGTGACCCAGACAACACCAGGCAGTGACCAGGATATTTGGGATTTTGTAATTCCATTTACTACCCTGTACAGAGTACCTCCCAATAGGAAGTGTGTTACATTGGCTGAGAAAAATTGTAGGAGCTTATTGCTGGGAGTTGTTGAAGTTATGTGTCCCCTGCCCTCTCATGTACAGAAGTGTGAACATTCACAGAGAAAACAAGGAGATTCCAGGTAAAAACTGCAAGGTTCTGGCCAGAAATCAAAGTATTTCAGTTCTGCCTTCTCAGAGATCCACACCTAAGTCAGGTTCAGAATCTATGCCAGGAAGGGGGCTAAGAAAATTTGCAGAATGCAGCTGTGCAGGCAAATATGAACTTTAAATCAGAATTATTTATTTGAGCCTCATGTCAAGGAGATACAAGACAGATACATATGACTGTAAATAAATTAAACTGTACAAAGCTGCATCTTTGTAACAGCAAAGGTAGCTCCTTCCCCACTTTCTAAATCTCAATTAGATTGCCAGTACCTCAGCTGACATGAGGCAAAACTTCCACATGGGTCACTTCCTCTCATCTGCAAATGTGCACATACAGACTTTTCCACCTCTGGTGATTTTGCAGGGCAAGGAGCTGCCAGCATGTTGGCCCTTTCCCCACGTGTGGGTGCAATGGTCTTTCCTCAGAACAAGGTGTTTCACAACCTGGTCAAGGACATCTGTGTTGTGGTTTGGGTCTTGTAGGCCAAAGTGCAGGACCCACTCATAAAGGCAGAGCAGAAAGGGAGCTCAAGGAACTGTGCAGTCCTGGTGTCCCTGGTGGGATATTGGAGGAGCTGTTACCTGGAGAAGGTTGTGCAATCTGGTTCTGCTATGCTGAAGTTTACATTATACCCCTGAACCAGATTTTTTATCATAATCTGTAATCCCATAGCATGTGGGCTTTATGATCCCCAGTTAGGAACTGGACAAGGAAGATTCTTTATCACCTTCTCCAGTGGCTTTGGGAAAGTCAGGCTTCATAATGTGCAAAATGGGTATACCTGTGCCCGGGAAATCACTCTGACTATAAAAACTTGACAGAAACAACTGGGACATGGATAGTGGCAATCCTGGGCTTTGTCCACAGTTCTGGTCTTGTTGGCACCATGGTTTTTCCCCATGGAGCACCTCTGTGGTCCTGAACCTGGTGAAAACTTGGTTGCTGTCAGACTCCATGCACTTCTCTGCCCTCCTCACAGGTGTGTCCTGCCTCAGCACTGACCCTCTGGATGGTGTATCACTCTTGGCTCATTGCTTTCCCCAGCCAATGAGCGCCATCTGCTAGGGAAAGTCTTGGAGTTATGGCTTGGACTTTCCTTCATTTTATATATAGACTGTGGTTATATATTTGCCTCAGGGAGAGGCAGGGACAGGCTCCCTCCCCATGCTTGTCTGTCCCCAAGATGTTCTCCTTGACTAATCACCTGCAGCCCTCTGTGAGGAGCACTGAGTGAGCCACTGTGCTTGATAAATCAGGATGAAGGGGAGTGCAGCTGGACAGGTGGTTACTGGCCCACAGTGACAGCCAGTGTCCCTTCAGGACTGGAGTTCAGCTCACCACCTGTGGGCACTTGGAGGCTGCTGCCCTTCCATGCCAACACTCCAGTCTCCTGCACTTGCTCAGACGAAGGTTTCCTTATCCCCACTGTGTCTCAGGGGCTCTTTATGTGCCTGGGTCAGAGGGAGATGTTTTCACTGCAGATGTGTGGTGGGGTCAGATGCACCATTGCTGAAATCTTCACTGGCTCTTCTTTGAGAGTCTCTTCCAGACCTTCCTCACTCAAGAACATTGACTGCTAATAGCTCCATTTCTTTCCCAACATTTTCTTTCCTTGTCCTGGCACACACTAGTTCCATAAGCAATGAGCACCATTTTCAGTCCTTTACCCTAACTCCACGAGCTGGGCTATGGGATGGAGGGCAGCCTCATCCCACCAAAGGCCAAGCTGCAAGGACAATACACATCCTCTGAGGGCAGCAACAGAGGGTCCCTGTGCCTGGAGAGAGGCCACAGTGCTACACCACAGATGTTGGAGGCAAGAGAATGGGAAGTGGGTGGCAGAGCCAGCAGCTTTATTCCTACTCTTAAGCAAGATCCCAGCAGCAAAGTCCAACTCTTCTGTAAGCTCTGGTCCCCAGGTGATCATTGGAAAGCAGAGCTAAGGCTCTTGTGCTATCAGTGAAAGAGCTGCCTTGACCTTGAAGAAGCAATACCTACACTTTGGTACATTTGGCACCTTTGCAGTAAGATGACAAGGGCTGAGGGTTGTCCTTCTCTGAATATCAACATTGATGGAAAGTTTTATCAAGTAGCAGCTCTCTGCACAAGCTACTGCTTTTGGCATTCTTATCAGGGCTCTGATAATGACATATCTAATCTAAACCTATATGAAATGGCGCTTGCATGTCTGCAGCTTGGAAGGTGCAGCTTGGAGGCAGGAATCTCAGCACACTGCCAAGTTAAAAAGAGAAAAATCTGGGAGAGGAGCTGTATTTAATCTCAGCGCTGTCTTGGTAGCACAGCACAAAGAAAACCAAGAGGCATGGAGAGCTCACAGGCAGCATCATCTTCTCCATCCCATCCAACCTTTTGAAGCAATGCAGCCATGTGGCCTGATGAAGAAACCTTTGTTCCTTAAGGTTCAAAATAATCATACCAGAGACGTGAAAACCTGGCAGCAGACCAAGTTCCCAGGTTCAAGGGCAGCAGAAATAGAATTACCCAGCAATGCTAAGGTTGAGACAGAGAGGAGTCCACCTGGGGATTTGTGACTGGCAAGCCTGTGACCAAGCTTTAAAAAAAAAATAGCTAGGGGTTTTGGGATGTTCAACTGGACCTGCACTAGAAAAATCCAGGATTGAATCATCAAAGGTCCTGGCCTGTATTCTTTCACATTTGGGCCAAGAAAATCCTAGTGTAGAGCCCAGCCCAGCTTCCCAAAGCACTGAGGTGCTGGGCTCACTAAAGTCTGGGGAGTCACTGGTGGGATAGACAAGAGAAACAAGTGAGGTGATAGAGGACAGATGTATGAAGACATTCCCAGACCTCCACAAGGCTGCCAGGGACCCTTCCCCTGGGCTACAGGAATGTAGCCCATACATTCTCCCATATCTCCCCATACACTGATTTGGCTGTAAAGTAGTTTTTGTAGTTCACAACTTAATTAAGAGTTTCAGTTTGAGTTAGAGGAGGCAGAGAGATATTCTTTCTTTTCTGTAGAAGCCTTAAACCTCAAAATCTGGACATAATATCCAACTCATCAAGAAGGAGTGCAGGTAGGAGGGTGGTTTCCCAGACACTGAGTGAAAGCGAGAGCTGTGCTTGGGAATCCCCGGGAAGGGTTGAGGGCATGTCATAAAAAGATGAAACTGCTCCACAGGCAGCTACAGAGGTGACAGCCAAACTCTTCTTGACTATGGAAAATGTTACAATGTGACGCATCAGCCACAAACTGCCGTTTGTGAGATTTGGGTTGAGCACCTCTCTTTCAAGAGGTGGGTCTTGGAGACCCAGGATGAGTGCCCAGGGAGGCAGAGGAGGTGGGGTTTAAAATTTGATCCACTGGTGATAATCTTGCTTGAGAAGTTCTGCATGGTCCTATCTCTGATTCAGGTGCAAAAAGCAGAAATAAGATACTTCAGGTGGTGGGTTTTTTTGGTTTGGTTTTTTGTTGTTGTTGTTGTTGTTGTTGTTGTTGTTGTTGTTGTTGTTGTTTTTTTTTACAAGTTTCTAAGACCCTCTGCTCTATTTTCAAAGCAATTTAAAGACAGAAGTACCTGCTGGCTTCCCTCAAGATGTAGCTTCCTCAATGATTTAAAAAAATGATCCATGATTTTTCTCTTGTTACAAACCAGATTCAGGTTTTATGGTATGGATTTACTTTAATCAAATTATCAATTGATATGGCCTCATGTTAATACAATTCAGATGCATTTTCTTGGCTCTGGAAAGATAAAATTATATCCTATTGTAAAAGATGCCATATTCTGTTGGGAAGATTTACAATTATTCTGAACTTTGCTATTGAGATTAAGTTTATCTCACCTGCCATTTGCTCAGCAGGCCTGGCTAGATAGTAATTACCTTGGCTAAATTTCATTCAAGAAGCATTTCTCCTTTCTTAATACGAACTGCATTTCTGTGCTAAAGAAAATAAAAGAACATTGAGCCCAACAGAACACCAAGAGGTTTTATTTTTGTTCATTGAGCAAAAATCAGTTGGTCATATTTCCAAATTTTCTAAGAGTGATCCCTAGTCCCCACTTAAGCCATAGCAAATCAGGAGTACAGCTACGTTATAGCTATTCACAGTAAGCAGAGGAGGTGAGGATATCTACAGAAAACAACATGGGTTTCCACATGGGGTGAATTCTCTCATGAGTTGTCTATTTCTGTGAATGGAAAAACTTCTGTCCAGTTACCAAGAGAGTCCTGGACAATTATATTCCCCTTTTAACATTTGATGAGTGACATCCTGCCCTTAGGAGCTTCATCTCCATGGACACTGCAGGCCTGGGACCTCTGCAGTTTTTGCAGTTTTTTCAAGCCTAATCTCTCTCCCCATCATGCAAAGAGAGGGGCCTGAATTTCCTGGAGGAACAGACAGAGTTCTAGGGCATGAAAATGTGGGAGGCACACATGTGCTTCCAGGTGGTCTGTGGCCAGAGAAAGTTGGCTGACAGGAGGCAGGGGTCTACCAGCTCAGGCTGTGGCCAGGACACAGCAAGAGAGGTCAGTCACCACTGTCCCCATGAAGAGGACACTGGAAAGGGACATGTCAGCACAGCCCCCTGTGACCCCAGGCTATTCACCCGAGGCAGGCATAAAAATGAAATGCAGTTCCTAACGTGACATCATTCCTGAGGGGCTAAAATGGAAAACCCAAAAAAAAGCCGTTTGGAGAAATTGCTGAGTCAATCCACCCCTCCATGAATGCTCTTTGAACCTGCCTGGCTCCCTCCATGGTGCACAGGGATGATGTCCCTACAGATTTTCCCCCCCTCCCAGCCAACTTCACCCACTGTCCGTCCCACCCACCAAGGTTTTCCCTCTCTTGCCTCATCTGGCAGACGCTGCCTGTACAAATTAACCAGAAACTGAGGCTCACTACTGCAGCACAGAGAGCAGGGCTGAGGCAGCAGCAGCAGGTCAGACAGCAGCAAAAGACTCTGACAGCATCTCCAAACTGGAAGGAGATGGGTCTTTTTCATTCTTACACGTGATTTCACTTCCAAAACTAAAGGATTAAAATGCAAGGTTACTTTGGAGGGAGGAGGAATTAACTGAGGCAAGAAGCCAAGCCTGGGAGTCCAGACCCAGAGAATGCCATGCCAACTCAGATGCCATGAAGCAATCTGGAACGCTCAGCCAAAGGGACAGGACTGGAAGAGGAACCCAGCCCCGAGTCCTGCTTTGGAGGGAGGAATTGGGTTCAGCTCAGAGGCTGCTGCTGGCCCTTCTTCTGACTGGGACTTGGGAGAATTGCAGCTCCAAGGGCTGGAATGCTTCTTCAGTACACGAGTGACTGGGCTCCTACAGGAAAAGGAAATGAAAGTGGTAGATCACTAATGGCACCAGCTCTCTATCCACACAGGACCACAGACATGGAGCTTGATTAAAACTGCAATCTTCAGGTGGGCCAGTACAAGGCCAGGAATTGGTTTGGAGTATTTTTCATAGAGGACAGTGATGGGTTTGTGCTGCTGCCACATCTGGGTTACAGCAAGCTCCACCAGCACAGGTCTGTGGGTGAGTCAGTCCCTGCCAGAGTGCAGCCACTATTCTGGCAGTGCTAATGACCCACCTTGCACACACCAGAGAGCAGAAACCCCCTGGTGTCAGCTCCAGGGGACACACAGTCACCACATTCTCCTCCTCCAGGTACGTGCTTCCAGACTGCAAACTCATTAGATAATTTGGCTCGTTCCTCTGATAATGAGCCTCTCTGTACAATTATTATTCTTTTTAATCATTTGTTTATGGATGCCACATTGCGACCTCCATAAAATTTATTTTATGGGGTTTTCCCTGCCCCCACATTGTAAACTGTGATTTGTAAAATGTAGAGCAATTTAGCACTGACCATTGCCCAGTTTTACGTTAATGTTTGAACATGCCCATAAACCAATTACATCATCTTACCTCTGGCCAACTTTTAAGGCAGAAGGATGATATAAAACCAAGCTCTTCTTACCAGCAAGGCACCTTCTCTTGTGTTAGGAGCACAGAGAGCTTCCACCATGAGCTTCGCTGGAAAATATGAGCTCCAGTACCAGGAAAACTTTGAGCCCTTTATGAAAGCCCTTGGTAAGTGCCTGCATGTGCTATGTCTGCTTTGTCTCTGCAGATCCCACTGATTTTTGGGAGCCTACTGTGCTGATGTGCTGATGATGTAGTTTGAGACATCTCTGAAATTTCCTATTTCTGTCTGTCACCTCATAATTATTGGGACTTTAAATATATCTGTGTGGAGATGTGATCTCAAAATAGAGGAGAAAGCATCTCTCTGTTTGGGGCTGGGGGTCAAGAGGTGATGGGTGAAGTTTTATGGCTTGCAGGAAGTCAGTCCTGGGGGGGTCTGCAGCCACTGGCCAGTGTGGCTGAATGCAGCACACGTGATAAGCCAGCAGGCCCTTGGTGGCTTAGGGGCAATGCAGATCTGCTCCATCAGGCTGTGAAATTTGAGGGCAAGCAGGACATTGCTCAGCCACTGTGCTGCGATGCTGCAAAGCCTCATGTCCCACTGGTCAGCAGAAAAGTAGTTGGTGCTGTTTAAATGCTAAATGATGAATGTGTCTCATAGATTTCCACTGTTTTCTGTGAAAGGGGATGTGGTCCTGCAGGGATTCAGGGGGTTTGCATTATTCTGCACAGTTATGTGCCAGAAGGGCTCTACCTGTCAGATCACCTTCAGGCTTTGGGAGAAGATTTTATAAGCTGGTTCTGAGGAACCCTGAATCTCAAAAGAATCACTTTGTTCCATTATTCTGTCTTGATTTAATCCATTTTTTCTTGCCTGTCAGTAAAGGAAGGAAAGCAGGATTTATTATTAGACAGGGCATTGATGTTTGTGCTCCCAGTCAGGTCAGCCAGACATGGGACATGTTTAGTTCCCACACAAAATTCAGGATGACAGTATTAATCTTTCTCCCCAGCAGACTCAGGGACATATGGCTCTTGGGGAAGCATCATCATTGAAAGGTTTTTCCACACTGGAATAGAAATTTTCCCAACTGTGGGTCTCCAAATCCTGCTACACTGATTTGTTCAGTGGCAGCGATCTGCCCACAGATGGCTCCACCGTTCACTCAATGTCTCTTGTTCCTGGGCAGGGCTCCCTGATGAAGAGATCCAGAAGGGCAAGGACCTCAAGAGCATCTCAGAAATTGTGCAGGATGGGAAGAAGTTCAAGATTACTATAACTACTGGCTCCAAAGTGGTGAAAAACGAGTTCACCATTGGGGAGGAGAGTGAGATAGAGATGCTGAATGGAGAGAAAGCGAAGGTGAGTGAGCAGCCCCTGTTCTGACAGGGCCGTGGGGGCTGAAGGACATTAAATTTCCTTTCCAGCCATTCCCTCTGCTTATGAGCAAAGGGACTGACCATACCACAGATATTAATCAATGTATTGCACTTTCTGCAGAAGAAGCATTCCATTTCCGAATCTATTTTAATAGTCATTTTTGAAAACACTAGAAGCCAGTGTTTTAACACCCCATTTGATAAAGGGGGATGGAGATGCCTTGGTAATTTTTTTTTTTTTGACAGGAAGAGTTCTAAAAGATTTGAGGTGGAAAAGGACTGACTTTGTGTCATGTTGTAACACAAAACATACCTCCACCTTAATTTTGTTGACTCTAAGGTAGTGCAGGAAAATCAGACAATGAATCATAAACCAATAAAACTCTCCTTTTAAGTCCCAGTAGCTGTTAGCTTCTCTGCTAGCCTTTCTCACTGCTTCAGGTCACCCTGGGTGAGATGATTTGGCAAGGTGAGGAGTTACCACCCTTGACCTTGGGTCAGCTCCTGTTTGTGGACATTAGTTTCCAGCGGTTCATAGAATGTCAAGGCAACATCACTGGTGAATATTGCCTCTCATCTCTGCCTCAGGAGAAGATGGAATTACAGGGTCTTTTGAAAGCAGGAGGGATGCTCACTAAAGGAATGCCATGTGAAGGGGGCTCTGAGAGCTGTACCAGCTGTGTCTCAATTTCCAGAATCACTGCACTCCCTTTGGCATAAACCAGGGGGAAACAGTTATTAGAAGAGTTTTAGCCTCTGTACATCAGCAGCTCAAGGGGAAATGAGCACATCTTATAGCTGGGCAAGACAGATAAACAGAAATGGGTTTTGCTGTCTTATTTATTTGATTAATTTCATTGATCAGTGACAGCTGCCCTGGGGGTGCTGATACTGTCTAATCTTTCTGGGTGTGCACCTCAGGTGACTCTGCAGTGCCCTCCTGCTACAGCATGGGAAGGACAAAAAGCAAGGATCAAGGTGATCTCCAGCAATAACATGAATGCTTCTGTCTTCCACCAGGTTGTTGTGCAGATGGAGGGTAACAACAAACTGGTCACACAGGTGAAAGGAATGAAATCCGTCACAGAGCTCAACGGAGACACCATCACCTACGTAAGTGTAGAAGGGCAATGGCTGGAATAATATATTATATATAATTATATGCTATAATAATATAATAATATAATAATAACAGAGCTGCCTAGGAAGCTACAGAGGCGCTGGGAGGAGCTGGAGCAGAGCACGTGCTTGCACTCAGGCTCTGCAGCCAGGAACTGAAGGCAGTTTCACTTTCTCATTAGAGTATTATCCAGAAAAAGTACGTTTTAAGACCGCAGTTTAGCTGATCAAAGTTTCAGGTAATGAGGGCACATTCTCACCCACCCAGAGGAACGGGTGTGTAGCAGGGCTTGACACTCTTAGAGAAGAAAGGTGAGGCAAACTATCAGCTGAGGGATGCCAGCCTATCCCCACCTGCTTTGGGATACTCATGAAGAATCCCAAAGCTTTAAAAATTCAGTTTATAAGAGATAGACTGGGGATCAGTCATGTTTTGATTTGCAAGACCTAAGTTCAGTTTGGAGCTAAATAGCATGATGATCCTTATATGTGCCTTCCAACCTGAGATATTCAACAATTCTACAAATTCATAGAAAGTTAACACTTTCCATTTCTTTTTACAGACAATGACCATGGGTGACATCACTTTGAAGAGAGTCAGCAAGAGAATCTAGAAATCTTTACACATGCCAGTAGTTTACTATGTAAAATGGGTTCATTAAAATAAAATGTTTATTAAATCCTCTTCATTGTCATGAACCTCATCACTGCTACTATAAATAGACACAAGCCTCCAAAGCTCATGGAAGCAATGGTGGAAATTGGGCAACAAACTGAGCTAAGGGCGTGCTAATGTAGGGGAATGGAGTTGAGGCAGGGTACAGGTTCAGAGCCACTGTGTCACATGCAAGTGTTCTTCCAGCCCTTTTAGGGGGACAGGTGCCAGCATCCTGCTGGGCATGCCCTGGTGGGTCCTGCACCCACGGCTGATCTGGGCTGGGGAGTACTGGGCAGGAAAAGGGCTCTGTTCCCTTTCCTTGCAGACATGGCCAAAGTGATTAGAGTGAGCAGCAGGGCCAAAGAATTTGGGGTAGTTTAGGTGGAGTCAAGGAAGTGCCAGCAATCCTGTTTGGAAAGCTGCCTTGGGAAAGAAATCAGCACAGGCTACCAGCTGCCATCTTCATCCTCACACCTCTGCAGTAGGATCCAGCCCTACAGGCTCTGGCCCCCCGTGCCCATCTCCTCCCTAACCCCTTCCCACTAACAGGAGGGTCACAACTGCCTTCAGATATCCAGTGTTGTGTTTCACCCCAAGCTGCACCTGATGAATTGGGTTGAACTGGAATTAAACACTTCTTCCAGGGTGAAATACAGCTTTTCTCTCCTGGCAGGAGATGGGCTAGTTTTTCTCAGTGCAGACAGAGGGAGCCCCAAAGTCATTTCCCATACTCTTGCTTGGCACTTCAGGCCAAATGGAGATGTGATTTTTCTGCTGCACACAGGAAAGGAAACTCTTCCCTCTTATCTGCCTTTTCCAAGACTGGTGCCAGGGCTCCTCTCTGCCCAGGAAAGGTTTTCATATTACAGAGCAACATTGATCCTCCTGCCAAGAACTGAACCAACATGAATTGTCACACAGGGCTGCAGAGACACCTCACAGACAAATGGAAGTGCTTAGCTAAACAGTGCCTAAAATGCTGGTGTTGGTCTTTAGTGAACTCGGATCTGGGGAAACATTAGCAAAATCACTGAGAAATGTCAAAAAGAAAAAGACCTGGGTTTGTTTTCTTGCTGTTATGCTGGGGAGCAGGTAGGGGATTCTTGAATAAACCTTTTCTTCTCCTGGCTGCCACTGAAAGTCTGCAGGAAATCAGTTAGATTTCAACAGACAGAAACAGACAGACAACAAATAAATTTTTTTTTTAATCTAGAAATCCAACTTTAGCCGATAGACTTCTCCTTAGTTCTGTTGGCAGTCCACTGGCAGGTAATATGTGGACTATCCCTTTTTTCCTCAGCACAAAATTAAACACCTAAGTTAAAAGGCAGGTGTTTTAAGGCATCAGAGCCCCCAACTCACCCTAAAGATGAGCAAGAGTGGATTCCCCTCCCTGTAGACTGCTTGTCCAGTTAGAACAATCTACACAGCCAGTGCACCAAACTATAGTAACTGGCTTCTGGCATGGCCCCATGTGCATCACTGCAGACGTTTTCTGATTTGTAACTAAGGAGAATAATTTATCTCAATTAACTTATCTTGATGTAGGGATTCCAGTTAGTCTCACTTGCAAATGGCTCACAGTTTGAGGTTGCAAAATCATTTTCCAGCAGTTTTTCATCAGAAAAATATAATTTAACACAAAACACCATCTGTGGGTCTTGTTCAGTTTGCATTCATTACCCACATGTGTACATGACACCTCTTAGAACTGGCTTCCCACTTCTATCATCCCATGAACACCTCTGGAAAGAAATTATCTCATCCCAAGGAAGTGGTAGAACCCCCTAGGAAAAATCAATCAAAATTTAACAAAGGAATTCAGGACATGTGTAGAGAGAAACAGGTTTCCAATAAAAATGTAAATAATTTTATAACAGGTTTTTTTGCTTTGATTATTTAATGCCTTAGTAATAGAAAAAGGGATGTTGTTTCTGCCAGGACCTCTTCTGCTTTAAGCCCTCAGAAGAGTTTTCAGGATGCTCCCCCAGCAGGTCCATGCTGTCAGGCTTGTGCCACTGGAAACAATCCTCGTGGATACACCACATTGCTGTATCCCATTCCCAGTGTTTGGAAGTGCCACAGGTTATGTTACCCTGCAGGCACGAATTGGTGTCAAGCTCCAGGTTTATTCCTTTTTGTGGAAGAGGCTTGGCGCGTTCTCATTGCTGGGTTCAGGCATGACTTGGATCTTCTGGTTCTTGAGGGCAGCTTCCCTCATCTTGTAGTACATGAACTCATTCTGCTGGAACATGCGCAGCTCCATCTCCGTCTGGACACGCATGACCTGAGGGACACCGCGGTTACAAACCCTGTGACATGGGGCACCTCAGAGCAGGGGAATCACACACTGCCAACATGGGGCTCTGGCCCCAAGGGACATCCTGGCCATGCAGTGGCTGAGGCACCTTGCCCTCAGTGTCCCACCAGCAGGACCAAAGCTGAATGGACGCAGATATTCTGCTCCTTTCTCACTCTCATTTACTGAAGAAGGCAGCAGCCTCTCCCACACCCAGCTTTTCCACAGGCTACTGGGAAGACTCATGCTCCCAAAATTGCTGCAGGACCTAGAGGTGATGCTGTGCAGTGCCTGGAAAGGAGTGCACTTCCCATCCTGTGCCTGGCCCTTGGGGTGCCCATCACCAGGGTGGGGGTCACCTTAAGTGGGAGAAGAGGGTTGCTCAGCCCCACAGTTGCACCCTTTACACCCCAGGATTCATCATCAGCAGTCACTGCTAGTGCTGGATTATAGCAGAGGATCAGAAGGGATTCTAGGATACACTATTCTATTTTTACACCTGTCTGCGATTATTCAACCCGTTGTTTAGGAGCACAGAGATGAGCATGTGCCATATATCCACTCTTTTCTTCCTCAAATGTGAAGGGAAACACAGAAATGGAGGTGCTGTGTCTCAACCTTTGCTACACATATGGAAACAGTCAACAAGCTGGCTTTAGGGAGTAGATATTAATTTTTCTGAAGATATAAAATTGCATCAATAAAGGATATAGCTCTGTTCTATGTGAACTAAGACACCAATACAGGATTTCATCTGGTATCCTTAAATTTTTTGAGGGTAATAAAGGAAAATGCTATAAAGCAAACAGGTCACATGAAGTGAATTAGGGGCGAAAGAAATTATAGCTCCCCAGCTGCAATTGTAAATAATTCCTCACATCTGAGCAGATGCAATTCCCTGGGATCTCTGCTCTTGACTCTAAGCTAGGAAATGCACCTATCAGTCATATGAGGAAAAAAATACACTGCTGCTGAGAAGGAGTGGGGAGTGGTAAATAAAGAAGAATGGACACCAA
Organism: Sitta carolinensis; assembly: GCA_032173965.1. Taxonomy (NCBI): domain Eukaryota; kingdom Metazoa; phylum Chordata; class Aves; order Passeriformes; family Sittidae; genus Sitta; species Sitta carolinensis. The sequence continues at coordinate 55,126,752 of CM063285.1, read as the reverse complement.
TAAAGAAAATCAGGTGGTAAACTGGGCACATCCAACACATGTAATTTGATATACTCAAATTGCAATGTCATCCATCCAAGAGCAGTGAAATCAGCCTGTTGGAGGAATGGGGGAGGATCTGTCTTTCGGCACAGGGATTTCAAAGAAGATTCAGGGGCTCAGCTGCCATTTCTCATGTATGTTCTGGTACAGAATAAAAGCTGGTTTTCAGGGATGAAATTTCTAATAAGAAAGGATGTGCATTTCCCAGCAGAATGCAACAATCTAGATAAAACCACAGCACTAGTAAGAAGCAGTCAGCCCTTAATACAGCTCTCAGCTCTTATGGTTGTTTCTATGGTTTGACTGTAATCTTGCCCAGATAGAGAGCAGAGACAAGACATGAGATGACACCTACCTCCAGGTCTTTGGTAATTGGGTGGGAAGGTCCATGGGTTATCAGGAGAATGGCATAGGCTTTACAGATCAAGCCATGGCCAGCTTCAATGAGCCCAGCGTGCCAGTGAGTCACTCCTGCCCGCATCACGGCCATCCCCAGCTGCGCGTTGTTGGGATGGTAAATTTTCCTGGAAAAACATTGGGTAATTTTAGTTCAGGAGAAATCTGGATTCCCAAAAGTGTCACTGACATGATAAGTTTGCTAAAGAGCAGATTGTTTACTGAGGTGAAGAACCTGCTGCAGTCAATGCATGTGAAATGTGCCCTTCTTAGAAAGGGGCAGGGACACATTACTCAAGGACAGAGCGGTACAAGGACACGAGTTGTGAAAGATGGGATGTGAACTGGGAGTGTTCAACACCTGGCTCTGAGAAAGCCAAGCTCTGTTATCTCATGCCAAGAGAACACCACGCTCAGTCAGTATTTTGGTACAAACAGAACACAGATCTGACCCTACAGCTCAGGTGGCACCAGCTTAACTTGACACACTTAGCGGGGTAACAATGCAACAATTCCCATTCAAAGTGGGAAAAGAAACAGAAACTCCAGCAATGTTCATCTCACCCTCTGCAGATGCATCCCCTCATCTGGGAATTTTCAGTGCCTAAGGTGGGAAAAATGAAACCCCTCCTCTATGTTCAACTTCAAAGCTGAAGCACTGCTAAAAGGTGTTTGGACTTAGCTGAAAACCTGCCCTCAAGGGCTTCTTTGGAATTTTGAATTGGCACTTAAAGAAGAAAGGAAACTACTGAGGTCCTCACCATGGTCTAAAAAACTGAGGAACCCAGAGGGGAAGGAATTTTCTCTCAGTCAATTAGTTCAGTGCCAGGGCTAGGACATGAAGTTGCTTGTCAGGCCTGCAAGCCAGGGAGGTGAATCGGTCACCCCTCTGCAAAAGAACAGAATAACAGGCCTCTTGGGGTAGAACTGAACAAAAAGACAAGTAATGAGTGTGAGATATCCTCAGCAGGAGAGTGAATGAGATGATGAATTAGGCTTTTCTCTCTTCTCTACAATTTCCATTATTTTTCTTTCTTTCCTTTTTTTTCTTCTGCTACATACTCATCACTCTTACCATAAAACCTCAGTAATAATAAAGCTCATGATTTTTAGTGTGAGGTTTACCCTAGATCTATGTGAATTAAACCTGAATTTCTTTATTATTACTAAGCTTTTACCACAGGACTATATAATTAGCCAAGACAAAATCCATGTACTAGTCAGGAGTGAGGGGATATCTTGAGTGACAGCCATTTGACATGGTTTCTCTTTGACCTCTCCTCCCTGAAGGGTGCAGGGAGCAGGCAATCTCCAGCAGTCATAGCCTCTTTGCCCTGCACCCACACTCTATGCCTTGGTTTCAGGGCAGCCCTGAGATGTTTCTGAGACAAAACAAAAAGGCCAGTAGAAGGTGTTCCTAAACCATTTGCCAGTTCCAGTTTAGTGAATCAAGGTGTCTGGGAGCCCTTGTACATTTAAGAAGGAATTCCTCTCTATCTGGTGGTACAAAAAGGTGCCCATATGAATTTCACCACCACTGTCCTGATGGGAGCAGACCAAGATTACTCCTGTAACACACTGCTAAACACAGCATGAGCACAGAGAGCACAGAGAGCTGCAGAAGTAGGGCACAGACGCACAGGTAGCCATCCACCATCCTCTTGGCATAGTCAGCTGCTTCTTCAAACATCTGGAGGTAGGAGAGCACCTCGGAGGCAATGCTGAGGATCCTCAGCAGGTAGATGTTCGTGTCCCCCAGCACAGGCTCCTGTTTCTTCAGGCAGTCACGGCACAGCTTCACAACCTGAGTGTGGAGGAAGCAGGAGGGGAAGGGTGAGTCCAAGCACTGTTCAGCCTGAAGCTGCCACACCAAGACCCTGTGGTTTGCACACTCCATACCAGTCCCAGAGGCTGAGTCAGCCTCTGTGAAGGTTGGGGAAGAGAGGATGTACTTTGATTTGTTGAGAAACATCAGCCTAGGAAAATGATTGGCACTCACAACTTTCTCTCCCAGGGCTACACTTATAAAACTGGTGAGGAAAAAGTGACTGCTCAGGAGAAAAAAAACTCCAGGAGGCTGGGTATTGTCATATACCAAGTGCCTATAGGACTCCTATATCCCAGTGCCATCCACCCAGCCTCCTGAAAATATTCAATGCAAGGAATGCTCTTAATGACCCCTTGGGGGTGAAGACACAAGGATGTACTGTTCCATGCCTGACCTAGCTGTGAGTCAGTGTCCAGAGTTCTCTTCTAGGGGGCCTTGGCCTTTTCCCAAAGACAGTTAAAGCCCAGAAGTCATTACTCAATCTAGAGTGCTCTCTGAGGAAGACAATTAAATATTTCATGTGTGAGGAAAAGAGGGAGAAAAAAAAAAGAAACTACTAGAACTTTCTCAACCATTGCCCTTGTAGCTTGAGCCCAAGGTGGGACATGGTTCACCCAAACCACGCACCTATCCTCAGCACCCAACAAATGAGCAATGCGGGGCACAGAAGAGATCAGCACGAAGATCCCTGATGGTCTTATTCCACTCCCAAGCCCACTGTCCTTCTTTTTTTGAGGCTACCTGGCAGAGCTTACTCATTACACCTGCCCTGTAACTCATGAGTTTCACCCAGGAGCCCTGGGTTCAACACCTTTGTCAGTCAGAGGTCCTGGAAGTCGCCTGAATCTCCTTGTGCCATCACTACAAGAGATGTTTGTCTGGGATGCCTCAAACACAGCTGTGCTTTACAGTTGTTTCATCCCTCAATCATGAATGTAGAGGGGGACAAGGCCTCCTCTCCTGGGCAGTGTGTGTGCAGCAAGAGAAGCAGCAGGACTCACCTCATGGTAGTGTCCCTCCATGCGGGCCTTGTTGATCTTCTCCAGCGTGTCCTTGGAGAGCTGGATCACCTCCTTCACCGTGTCTGCAGAGGGCTGGGCACAGCAGGAGGAAAACCCATGAGGAAAATGCACTGCCTCACACACGCCAAAATATATTGGTTGAAAGAATGCTTGGTCCAAATCAGCTTAGTGGGATGCTTCCCACGTCACCACTCCCTGCTGCTGCTTGCAAATACCAGTGTGCCCCTCAGACCTCCCAAGGCTGAACTGGGCTGCAATGGTCCCAGGTCCAAGTCAAAAGGTGAATGTCCTGCTGACTTCAGTGAGAGTGTTGCCCATCAGGGTGGTGGCCTTGTGTCTCTGACATGCATGACTAGGTTCCTCAACTCTCCCCACCACTCTTCTCTTCTGGAAAAGGGGCAGAATTCACCCTGCAACTGGGAGGTGTCATGAGCTACCAAGAGGCTGTGAAGGCCAGCAGTTCGTATCAGCTGCTCTTAGTGCAGCTTCTAGAGAGAAATGAGATTCTTGAATGAGAGAGCAATGGAATAAGAAAGATCCCTGAGTTTTACCTACGCTGAGAAATGCCATCATTAGTTCCAAATATCCTAAGATGGCTGAGCTCAGATTTCAGGGAAATGTGTTTTCCCACACACCTCAAAGAAGTTTGTGTTTCACCATGCATTTAGAGACATGAAGCACATCTAGGAACACTTGGAAAAACACTGAGCTCGTAACTTGCTGCCTCCTCTTTCTTCCTTTAATACTGAAATATATCATGATATCTAGCACAACCATTCATCTTCTTCTTCTCTGAGCCCCTCAAATTCGCATTTCCCAACTATTCTAGCTATCATGACCTTCCTTTTCATAAATGAGGAAATCTGAAATCAGCCCACAGTTGTGTGACTCCAAGAATTTTTGGAAGAGCCTGGTCTGAAGACACAGAGCAGAGCCATCAGCCAGGGCAGACCTCTGGGTGTGGATCAAAAGCAGAGTCCCACCATTGCAATGAAGGACGCAAAGACTGGGAGTCAGGACTGTAGGACTGCCCTATTGTCTTTTTTCCACACCTGGTCAATTAGACTTTTGAGGAATCTGAAATTCACTTAGTTGGGAAATCCTCTTCAAAGTTTAGTACTGAATGAAAACCCATAGTTTTCAGATCCACTTACCCCTATCTGTTTACCAATACATTTGTGTTATGGTTTATTATTCTGTAGTCTTATACTGAAGCTATTGTAGCTAATCAGATCTGAGCAGCTGTCTGAGCAGCATGCAGGCTGTCCTGGGGCACAGAGCACATCCAAAGGCAATATTAATGTCAGTGCAAATCACATTGCTGTGCTGCCTGAGTCAAACTCCCAGAATAGGGACCTTAAACAGCATTTCCACAGTGGCTTTGTCTAATAAAAATCCTCTGTTGCCTTTGCTAGACTTCTAAGTCAGTTGCCACTATAAACAATGGGAACTTTGCTACTCTTTGGAAGGGGTGAAGGACTGGAGCAGCTGTTGAGGATGGAAGCTGTTGATCTCCCATGTATTCCTAGCACTTTTTCCACACAGCTGTGAGTGCTGCTGCTCCCAGGCAAGTGTGCCTGAGCTCAGGAAATGCGACACAGCCAACGTGCTCTGCTGTTGAGGTCAGCCTGGATACTTATTGTCTGTGGATGGGGTGTATTTTTAACATCATGCACCTTGCATACTGACAGGCTTTTTCTGCACAAGCACTTCAGACTGTGGAGGACATTCCCCCAGAAGTGCATGTTTTCCTGCTGTGTGCTGCATGGCACCTCTAATGCTCACAAAAAAAGGATGGTGCATGTCTGGTGGAAAGTGTCCCTGCCCATGGTAGGGCAGATGGAATGAGATGATCTATAAGGTCCCTTCCAAGCCAAATCATTCTGTGATTCATGATCTCACTGTTCAGTCAGGTGTTGAATGAGGGATGAGATGCTGTCTACTGGAGAATGTGTTCAAAAATACTCCAGCAGAAAGCCAGATAAAAATCCTTCTGCATCAGAGAACTGAGCTCTGGGATAGCTGATAGATAGCTGATAGATAAGTGGAGAAGTACAGTAGACAGGATTAGCTGTAAGATGAAGCTTGACAATTTAAAATGGGGTTATATAGCAGGGTCTTTTGCACTAGAGAACTTGACCCAGCAAGAAAAGGGTCTCCTCTAGTCCCATCTCCTGTCTCCCATAAGGGAGCTCCCTTATATCAGCTCTGTAATATTTCTTTAAACCTTTCTCAAAGAAAGATTTACACTCTGCAATATCCAGCCTTTCCTGGCTGCCATCTCTCTGAAAGAAGAGTTACAGGACTGAGCTTGGCTTCCTGGCACCTGCTGAGAGGGAGGGTGAGAGTTCTGTGCTCCTTCCCAGGATGCTGCATCTCACTGAGCCTCTCCTGGTGGCACTGTTTCTGTCAGGTCACATTTCCTCACCCCAGCTTTTCTGTCTCGTTTCCCACCTGCTCCACATCATCCCCTGAGCTGTACTGTCTGATTCATGGTGTGGCTGCTCAACAGTGCAGATCAATGACTTGATGATACACTCATTGCTCTGCCTTGCTCTGCCTTCCCTTATATGCTTTATAAGCCTTGCAGGAGTAGAAATCCCCAAGCTAACACTGCCAGAGAGCACAAAACCTATGAGAAATTATATCCTTGTACAGAAGAACTAAAAAGAAACTCTTAGAGCTGCACTTATAAACTGGAGCTGCTGTCCAAGCAACACATCCCACTGCCAACAGCAAGACACAGCCTTACACCTCCTGCTGGATGACTTGTGAGACCTCCAAGGAAGAGAAAGATTACTTTAAAATGAACAGTTAAACATGTTAGTTCCTCACAGTCAACCTGCTCGCAGCAAGCATGCAAAAATGTCAAGTGATGGTGCAAACTCCTTGTGACAGGCCTTTGTAAAGAGGGACTGGAAGTTCAGGCTTCCCACATCCCTGGAGCTGGTGTGATGGTACAAACCATAGAGTTTCAGCAACATTCATCAGTCCTGTCACCATGGATCACCTGCAGCACATTTCTCTTTCTGTGCTCAAAATGTAGATTCCCTTGCAGGTTCTCAGAAAAAATCCCAAACCAGATCAAAACAAACCAAAACAAAAACAAACAAACAAAAAAACCCCAACAAACAAAAAAACAAACCCCCACCCAAAAGATCCCAAAACCCAACCACAATCTAATTGGCAGTATTTTTCTCAGATCTAGACCTAATTTTCCAATATTTTTGCATCCTGTCTATTGATGGACTTTTAGGTTAAAGGCCACTTCTGGGGGCTTTTTAAATTAAAAACTGCACTTATCTTGTATAATTAGGATTAAGCTGGCCATGCTTGGTGGGTTTGACTTGGTGTCATGCCTAACCAAGGTTCGGTTTTGTTCTCCTTTTTTCACATTGGCATTAGTCATGCTTTTGCCAAAACCTGACTCTGTTCCTATCAAGAGTGTCCCCGTGCTGAGAAACCACAGTCCTAGAGACCCACAGGTGCCTTGGTAGAAGAGATGCAGGTTTGGGCACTGCAGGCCAAACCACACCTTGCTTTCCCCCGCCTTCACTGCCAGCATCAGGTCATCCTTGAGCTGTTTCTTGCAGTGCTCACACGTGCAGTCGAAGTAATATTGCTTCTTCAGCTGCTTCCGCCGCTCCTCGCTCAGGCTGAGGAAATCCACGTAGGACACTGTCAGCTCATCCCCCGGAGAAATTCTTGGTCAGGGCCCGCAGCTCGATCCTGAGGGCACAGGAGATGGGATGTGCCTTTGGAGAAGCAGCAGCAGCAGGAGGGCAGCCACAGAGCCGCGGACAAACCCTGCAGCCTGCCCTGCCTTGCAGAGGTGAGCCCTCGCCCTAAGGCACTGCTGTACATCTTCAGGGAGGCAGTGCAGAGGTGAGCAGCAGTCTGGTTAACTGAACACAGAGCAAGAACACAGTCACACCAGTTTTTCCTGCCCCTCTACAAGTCCCTGTAGTCCCTGTCCCCTATATGTAAAGGCCTGAGCTATAAAGAGGTTATGGCTCCATTACTTTATCCATATGGAGGCTGAACCTAGACATCAACTTTTAGTTTGCTGCAGGAGATCTCACAAGAAGAAAAAAAATCATTGAGATCAGAAATACACAACAAAATGCTGAGTTTGGATTTTGGGTCTTTTTTTAAGAACTGCTCTGCATGCTTCCCACACACCCCTGGCTATACTCCCAGATCCCGAGCCCTGCCGCCTTCGGTATCATTTTCACTTTGGAAAGTTAAGACAAATTCCCTCTGGGTGCTGCATAAGAGATACCTTCACCCTGTTCATGCATTTCCACATAAAAGCTTAGAAATTATTATCTGTAGAGAGTCTATTTTTAAATAGCTCATTTGACCTATTACCACAATTCAATTGCCAGTCTCTGTTACTGCAATCCATGGCAAACCCCTGATGATGGGATTTGGAAAGCCAGACCTTTGTACCTGCCTTTCCCTCATGTAATGCCCTGCAAAAGGTCTTAAATAAAGTGGAGATTCAGAACTGTTCCCTTGCTGTTTCACTCTTCATACTGAATTTCCCAGTTACTCTGAGCTATCTCTCAGCTGTAGAGGCTAAACAGGCACAGAGAATTTGGCCAGAATGGGAAAAAAATCCATCAAATATCTACTGTGAGGTGGTTCTTTTCTATCCTACTCCTCTCCCAACCACTAGTGAGCTCAGCAGTGTGTTTAATGTCTGCCTGCCCTGAGATGGACCTGGGGGGGGCCTGCTGCCTCCCAGCTGAACATGAGATGCTCTAGGAGGATCCTAACAAAAGCCTCATTAAAGGCAGAGGTGGCAGAGGACTCACAGGTGCTTTAAAAGCCTTTTGGGGAGGATATGACTTGTTCTGTTCATGTTTCTGCAAAGGGATTGTAATTCTCCTGTAATTCCCTTCTAATTCCCTTGGAATTCCTGTTACAGGCTCTCAGTACCAAGGGTGTAGCTCTGAGTCTTCCAGATCTGCTAAAGCTGCTGTCAAAGTTCTCCCAGGCTGGTCTTGATCTTCTCTGGGTGTTGCCATATCAGCAACATATTTCATACAAAATTTATCACCAAACATGCCATTGTCACGAAGGGCAGCCATTAGTTAAGTCACTACCACAGGAAAATCCCAGACAGAGAAAGGTGCAACCAGCTACTGCAGGAGGAAGGGCACAAAAAAGAGCAATTCCCATCTGAAAAGCATACATATATAAACGTTCCTGTTCACACTTCACAGGATCCTCGTTAAAACGAGTCATGCAACCAGAGAAGCAAAATCAAGCCTCTGACTTTCATGATGCCCCTGATAGCCCAAGCACTGTCGGGGTATTTTAAGCAGCCATCCCTTGTGTGGAAGGGATTGATAGCCTTTAGGGTAAGCCAGGAAACACATGGCATATTTTAAATACTGTAGTTAAAGAGACACTGTCAGCCAGGAGCACACCACTGAGCTTGTCAAGGGCTTTTTTCCCAGTGTCTGCCACGAGCAGCAGGGACTTTGATAGCTGCATGCACAGGCACAGTGAGTGCCTGATAGCTCAAAACTCAAATTTCCCCAAATAGCAACTCTAATCAGAAGTGAAACTATTTTTCCCCCTTTTTTATGGCCCTATCTATAACGTACTGACTAATATTCAGTGGTGAAGCAGAGCACTTCAAATGTATTTCACATCTTCTTTAAGGAAAATGCATGCCTGCTTGAAATTAAAGACAACAGTGTCCCCTAAAGAACACTGACTATAATATACTGAATGCCATGAGCTAAATAAAGATTTAGTGTGATTTATTTATCTGTGATTTATTTGTTTGGGTCAGGTAACAGTGGCATCATTAAAAGGTGGAACATTAATCGTGGATTACGATAAAAAGGAATTGAAACCTACATCTCATGGTACTGCTACTGTAGGCAGCACATTCCTCGGGCAGTTTGTTGCAGGAGAAACATGGAATATTTAGTGTGTCAGTAACACAGTCATTTCTCATCTCCTAATGCGCAAGATTTTATTTTGGGCTGTACAAGATTAGCGAGACCTTGCTCTGACTTTCATGCTCTTGACATGGTCAGGGGAGGAGAAATGAGAAGTGGAGAGGGGAAATACTGACAGGGAGGAAGCCAAGGGAGAGGGTGGGAAGGTAGAGAGAGAATTCACCCTGGGAAAGACAGTCACAGTATTACCACTGTGATTTTAATTTACTGTAAAATGCAGAGTTAAGTGAGGTTTGGGTTTAGTGGGGCTTTACACAGGGGAAGAGGAGAAGCTTAGAAAACAGGAAAAGTGGAATTTGGAGTAAACAGAGGGAGCCCCTTGGGGTCTTTGCATCTTTTCCATTAAACACGGGGCATGAGGGGTACAGGGTAATGGAGGACAATGATGCTTTCAAGACCGACCCACCTCATCTGTGTGTGGAACATTGATCTTACAGCCTCATGACTGAAAGACAAAACAAACATCTGCAGTTGACACATGTACAAATACAACAACAAAAAAGAAAAATGGGTACATGGCATAGCACTGGACATTGTAGTGACAGGAGACAAGGGGGTTCCCTGTGCCTGGCTCATGTGACTGCATGAGAGCTTCCCTTTTGATGTGCAGCTGCCAGGACCAAATTGTCCATCACTGGGCCATAGAGGATTTGGTGGAAGACTGCCCTGGTACTGTGATTTTAGGAGTGGTCTAGGTCAGGGAACGTGCAAAACCTGCTCCTGACATTTGACAAGAATAAGGGGACTGGATCTCCTGCATGGAAAGGTCTCCACTGACATCAGCAGTGGTGCTCTCTAGAACACAGCTTGAAATGGAAATCAGGCTGGGATATCAGCCACAATTTACCTGGCCAATAACCAGATGGTCAAGTTTAAAGTCAGTAACCAGATACATGTGGGAGCTTTGACAAGCTGCCAGGCAAATAAATGCCATCCCTGTACTTACCCAGAAAGTCAGGGCTGTTATCACTGCTGGCTGCCTCCTCCTCTGCTGGGAGCTGATTGCAGAGGGTCTCCCATCAGCCCACTCTGGACCCAATCCAGGGCAACTGGATATCATAGTATGGACTCCAACCTGACTTTGGATCAGACCCTATTCCCCTCCAAGGTAATCATCCCAATGCAGTTTTTTTTTTTTTTTTTTTTTTCTCTTGGCCCATATATCAGCTGCTTGGTAAATGCTGGAGTAGTTTGATCAGGGAAAACCAGCAGTGATAACTGGAGTTCAGAACCAATGTGTTAGTTAAAAAAAGGGGAAGCTGGGGGGAAGATGGATGGTTAAATTATAGCAGTACAGTTTAGTGAAGACAGGTAGCTGTAAAATAGTAGCAGAAAGATCAGAGAAAATCCTGTGGCTGTGCAGTTCTTGGCAAGCAATTTCCCACAGTTAATGTTTTGCACACACTGCAACTTTCTGAATCAACAGCAGTTTATGGCTTGGTAACTGGGAAGGGCAGAGCATCCCTCCTGTGGGCTACCTCCACTCCCAGCTCTGCTGAAACATCCCCGCATTTCCCACTGAATCTTTTTCCATCTCACTCGTCCTGCAGAGGTTTTCTTACAGGACTTGGGTGGGAATAGGGAATTCCCAGACACTGAGAGCATCCTGCACTCTCAGGTGACTCTGCTTGCAGATAACAATCACAACTGTTACTAAGGTCCCGTTGCTAAAGCAGGAATCTGATTAATTGAGGTGGTACACTCTCACCAGGTGGGGGTTGTGTTAGGAATGGTTATGAACACACCAGCAGATAGTGAAACACAGCTGATTGCAAGCTTCAGTTAGGAGAAACTCTAGGACTGTGGACTTGGCATAATCCTTAATAATTTGCTAACTATCTATAAACGAGGCTTCAATATAAGAGGTGAATTAAACAGCTACTTGCTACTTTAGCTACCTATTTTGAGTCTAGTTACAAAACTCATAAGAAACCAGGGAAAAATTCCTTGCTGGTTGCTGGATTTGGGGTCAAATCTTATGTATTTGTTAGTGCATCAGATGACAATTTTTTAAATAATGAGAGAAACCAGTTTGTGTTTAGCAAGAAAACACTGTTTGGGGTTTTTTCCTTAGCTAGAGAAGGAAATAAAAATGAATATATTTTCTAGGGCAGGGATCTGACACTGGGGGTGGCAGAGCCAGCTGAGTTGGCTGTTAGGGTGCATCCCTGCAGCACCAAAGGAAAGAAATCCACTCACTTGCCATTGTTGAAGACGACAGTGCAGTTGGGCCAGCAGTCATGGTTGGCCTGGCAGAGGTTGGGGAAGATTCCCACACCAACAGCCTGCAGTCCTCTTTGGTCACTGAGGGTAAAGCCATTGCAGCTGATCTAGTCCCAAAACACAGGTAGGAAGAAGCATTAAAGGAGAAAAAGCTGAAACACTTCAGTAGGGATAAAACATTAGAAGAGAAGCAATGCAGGATTCCTGCAGAGGGACCAGAGCTGAGTCAATGTTACAGAATATTTGCTGTCAGTGTTCACTTGGGATGTCTAAGATAAACTTGGTTTGGCCATGCATTGATTTCCTTATGTTTGGTTTCTGAAAATAATTGAAAAAAAGGTCACAGGAAAATGATTTTGAGGTAATTCAAGCAGAAAGCAAAGTTCACACTCATGAAAACAGGTATTGGTTAGAAATTAACCTTGACTGCTGCATTCAGCCTGGTCATGTTTGCTGGGTTGCCCTCAAAGCTCATAAAAACCAGCTACTACTCTTTGCTCTGAATTTTCAGAATTACTACTTTTGCATGACATATATTCCAAGAATGAATTATTTCACTTTTCTATATTATACACTATTATCTCATATAAACAGAACAGTTTTTAGTCACAAACAAATAACGGAAGTATCTGCAAAGAGAAAATGTTATAGGATAAACCAAAGGAAATAATTAACTCAGCTGTTGATTATTTTACCCTGTTAATAGTTTTATTTCCTTTGTGAATTGATTCTGTAGTTTTTCTGTACTTCCTTGCTTCAGCACACACAAGCTGTACTGGTCACTAGCACATGGGATCTCCCTGTGTCCACTGGACTGGATTTTTTTTGTGGTGGGAATACCAAAGCATGCTGTGTCCTGTCCCTGCACCAGGAGTGGCAAAGGCCAGCTTGTCTTGCACAGCAGCCACTGGCAGAGGGGTGAGCAGAGAGTCTGTGGCTCCTCTTGGCAGTGTTGGGAACTAAGGGGGTAGTGCAGGGATACCCAGGGCTGGGAGCTGCCTGAATTGGAATTTCCCTCTCTGCTACACTGAGAACAGAAATTTGTAGTTAACAGCTTAGTAATGGATATTACTAAATATATATTTTTTTGGCTTTATTTTATATATATTATGTCAATGTAAAAAATCTAATGCACACAATATTAATAGACATTAATGTATCTACTAAAACAGATCTGATAAATTCAAATATATTCTAGGTGCATTTACTAAAAACATATTTTCTCAGCTCTCCCAGGTGCAGAGAGATGCCTAGTGGCACTTGTGATGCAAATGCAGCACCTATGATTGAGCAAACCTGATGCCTGCCTAAATGTCCGCACACTTAGAGAGGCAAAATGTTTCAGCCCTTGCCCTTGCCATGCCCCAATTTCCAGTGGCAGCACAGAGGAGAAGCCGGTGGGGAAGGGGATGAAGTGAGCCGTGCTCTAATCAGGCCAGCTGGAGAGTTTCTCCCCAAAGTTGGCATTACAAACCCTCCCCCGCCCGCACTCCCACTCCTCCACGTACCACCCCGAAGATGTGGGAGATGAACTGCATCCCGAACTGCTGGCAGTGGGGCGGCCAGAACTCCAGGAAACTCTCCACGTCCGCCCGCAGCTCCTTCTTCTCTTCCTCGCCGAAGCTCTCCACGTGGTTCTGCAGCTCGTCGATGGACACCAGGCAGCCCTCGGACAGCCCGCTGCCCTCCCGCTCCATCTTCCACAGGATGCGGGCAGCCAGCCTGGCCGGGAGGGAGCAAAGGGCTGTCAGAACCCATCTCCTGGGGGACATGCTGGGCAGGCATTCTGCCTGAGACAGGCTCAGCATCACATGGGTGCTGATGCTCACCATCCCCAGCCTTCTGAGGGAAAGGGACATGCAGGGTTTGTCCCTGCACCTGTGTTCTCATCTGGAGAAGTGCTACAGACCCCCCAGGTCCCCAGCCCTCCACAGATGCTCCCATTGTTTGAGGATTCTTCTTTTTTTATGGTGGAGCCAGAATGTGAAGACAAATTAATGTATCCTATAGGCAAATTGGGGAAGAATCCATCTCCTCTTTCACTTTTCCACCCACTCCCCAGTTTCCCACACCTCCTAAAACCTCCAGGGTGGGTTTGCCTCACCAGATTTGGAGTTTTTGGGGCCCAGCACTAAAAAAAACCCAAACAGGAACACACCTCTTGCACCACTGATGTTCCTCCACATACCTTCCCTATCTCAGGGATGCTCCTGCCTCATCCTAAACCTCCTCCTCCCACCTCCACCTTGCTCAAATCAGGCCACCCAGCTTTTCATTGCCATGGGATGCTCTGCCCTGTCACAGGGCCAGCTCTCACCTGATGTTTTCGGTGGGTGCCTTGCCATGCCTCTTGATGGCAGAGCACTCGTTCTTGTGGTTGAGCCAGGCTGCTCTCTGGCAGGTCCTGTCGCAGTAATAGGCGAACCTGCACTGCCCGCAGCGGTGCAGCCGCTCCTGCCGCTTGAAGCAGGTGTGGCAGATGACGTGTGTCAGGCTGGAAGGACAGAAGGACACCTTGGGTCAGCGAGGGCCAGCTCTGCCCACTGACGATCCTGCCAGTTTTGCACCCCTGGTCTCACCACCACCACAAAAATGAACCCCTCAAGATTTTGGGGAGGGTGGAGAAACATCCCACCCAGCTTAATCCTTGTGTGGTGCTGTTGCCGTGAGCTAAATGGTGATGGGATAACTGTGACCCCTTCAAAAGGGGTATTTCGTCTTTGGGAGATTCAAAACAGGATTTCCAAGAAGCATCCTACACTTGTATGCATGTAACTAAACCCAAGGCTGGGGGAGGACACTGATGAAGAAGTCTGACCTCACATCCTCCCTCTGAGATTGTCCAGGGTCCCAGACTGAGGGGAAACCTCCCCCATATGTGACTTCATGTGTCCAGCTTTTGCTCCTAGAACTTAATTCACTGAGAAAGGGGGAAACACTTTGGTCTCCTGTCCAAAAAATTTTGGGGCTTTCCCCCTTGCTGCTAGAGAAGGCTTTTCACTACCTGATTTGGTGTCTCCAGCTGTCTGTTACTGCAGGCAACCGCCTGCTTTATCTTGGCCTCCAGCCAGGCTTGACAGTACAGGAGAATTTAAATTCCCATCACTGAGCCACTGCTGGTGCCAGAAGGGAGGTTCTCCTCACTGCAAAAAGCTCAGGGACCTCAGAGGCTTCATGATCAAAGGAACATTTATAATTGTGCACAGTTCAGAGTGTGAAAACTGAGGGACAGGGAAATAAAAGAATTATTGATGATTCCAGAAGGAGTATGTGCCACAAGCAGGAATCAGACTCAGCCCCAGAGAACCCAGCCCAAAGATTGTCCTTCCTCTCTGCTATGCCTATACCTATATATAGGTACACACATACATATGCATGTTTATATCTATACCACAGTACATTTAAAATGTTTTTCTTCTCTCTGAAAATATTATGTGAGCTGTTCACATAATCTACCCTGTGCCTTGGCTCTTGCAGGATAAAGAGGGCCATGGATTTAAAAGCAAGGTGATCCACATCAGACAAAACCACATGCAAAAATGAAGTTTGGAAAATGAGGTTTAGGAAAGTGAGCAGTGCTGGAGAGAGCCCAGTGCCAGGCAAGCACCTGGGCTGGGGCAGGGGGAAATGTGGCTGGGAAGGGGGATGCAGCCAGCTCCACTGTGTCAAATGGAAGTGCTGAGAGCTGGTGGGAAATGTGAGGCTGTGCTGTCAGCTGTCAGGTCAGGGGGCAGAGAGGTGCAAG
Source organism: Sitta carolinensis (assembly GCA_032173965.1). NCBI lineage: Eukaryota > Metazoa > Chordata > Aves > Passeriformes > Sittidae > Sitta > Sitta carolinensis. The sequence continues at coordinate 55,111,515 of CM063285.1, read as the reverse complement.
AGAGATTACACTCCTTGTAAGGCAAAGCAGAGCCAGGGAGCTGATAAGACCCACATGGTTACATCGTGCCAGGAGGCACAGGGAGATATCTCACATGGGGAATGGGGGTCCCTCCTGCCACCTGGGTGTTTTAAGGGCAGTTAGGAAGCAAAAAAAAAAATGAAGTTTCCTTGTAGAAAGAAATGACAATTTGGAAGGGAAGATGGTGCAGAAAACTCCAAGTCCTCCAACAGGTGCTTCTCTCCCCTCAGTTTGCTCCCTGAGAATAAAAAAGTACTGAAATGCTGTCTTTGCATTTTGTTGTTTATTGCATGGGGTGTCCAGATTTTTCAAAGCAAACCTGACTGGCAGAACTTACCACCAGCTCTGGAAATCCCTCATTTCTGAGGAGATGCAGAAATGCACCAAAAATGTTATACAAGACTTTCTGAGAAAGAAAAGGAACAGCCCTTGTGGTATTGAAACTGCAATTACTCACAGGTAATCTGACTGACAAGTGTAAGAAATACTGCAGCTCTTACAAAACTGTTATGGGATCCTCTGTGCTCCAAAATGGATTCCAAAAAGACTGGATTTATTGATACTGTGTGTTATCAGGACTCCAGAGGCCTGGGCTCAACTCTTGGCACAGTAAAAATAAATCAGGAGACACAAGTATTTGAGACCTATTCCATAAAACTTCAGCTAACATTGCTTAAGCATCTGCAAACACCAAAATCCCCCCAGTGCCCCTTGGCAGTTGTGCCAACTGCTGCTGTGTCAGAGGAGCTCAGAGAGCTTTGGATGCCCCAAAAGGGAATGACAAAGTGGGGCTCTCCCTTGGCTGGGTTCTGATACCACCTGTCCTGGAGACACACAATACTCAGGACACCAAAGGCTTGTGGTGGTTCACAGTCTCCTCTCTCATCCCTTCAGGTGAGGTTAAGGTTCTCCAAGCAGAACAGCCTGAGATTAAATTGAAGTCTCTCAGTGGAAATCATTGGTCTATAAACCCTTCTCTGTCTGGTCTAGAAAGTGTTTAACACAACCCAAAATGGTTCCAGGCATCCCAGATGTCCCCTTCAGTACAAAAAGCAGCCCACAACCATGCAGTCAGGATACTGCATGGCCAGGCAGCACTAAAAGCTCCTGGAGAGGACCCTGGAGAGGTGACTTCTGCTGTGGCCCCTACCGAGGAACCCTGGAGGTTTAAACCCTCTGGGTCTTGCAGCTCAGCTTCCCTTGCTTCATCACAGGGACAACACCACTGATTTCTGCTCTGTCTGTGCACACCACAGCCTCTGAGGTGATCACTGCCCTCTTCTACACATAGTGAGAACTGGTTGTCACCCTGCCCAAAAGCAGGATCTTCTTTAGTACAGTGATGCCTCCAGCTCATCACAAGCTTGCCAGGTCAGGGATTTAGGACTGACTTAGAAGGCAGATGTCACTGACTGACTCTGAATGACTTTCTGGGGAGCCTCAGGTTTCCTTGGCCTCCCACCCCAGCATCAACCAAGATGAACTCTGGCAGGCTCACATGCTCTGGTGTTACTTAGGGGAGATGCACAACTACAACTAATCCTGAAAGTACCTACGGTGACAGAAACAATGATTCAACGTGCCAGCAAACAAATGACAAGTAAACCATAGCTCCTGCAAGCACAGCTTGTAGTGAAAGCATGAGAAACAAATAACTCTTGTGACTGCTTGGATTGGATCCAGGAAGATTAAGGTCTGTTGGACCTGCCAGGGTTGAGCACTGTCACAGAGGGCTAACACTGTACAGGAAATTTATTAACCTCATCTCTGAGACATGCACAGCCCAAACATCTGCCATCCAGCATACAAAACATCTCATTCACTGGCCTGGAAAAGCCAGGTGAGATGGCTTTAGTGCAAAGAACAGAGGAGGATTTCATTGAGTAGCTGATAGACACAGCGAGGAGCTCACAATCTTTCTCATGGGTCCATGTTATTCTGTACATCACAGATGATACACACAGGTGGCCTAACTTAAACCTAAATCCCATTTATTATTGCTTGGCAGGACATCTCTCTCCTCAGTCTGTCCCAGAGAACAGCATAAGAGCAGCTTAACATGTAGGCAAAGTCTCCTTCATTTTCAAAGCAGAGTCTGTAACACTCCATTAAAGACAACAGCCTAAGAAAATGCACCTGCTACCTAAAGATGAATTATTAGCATAAGAATGGGTTTGCTCCTTTAAAAAGAGGTTGGAGATTAGTACTTTCATCTTTAAAATGTCAGGGATGATATATCCTAGTTTTTCTGCTTTGAAAGGAGGATTTATTTTAGACTAATTTTTGACTATTTTATTTTTAGTCTTTCATTACAAGATTTCCCAGTGTCTTCTTAGAGGTGTGGGTGAGGTTTTCTTAAAAAAGCTAGATTTTCTCCCAGGTTTTAACTAAGCTTTTGAACAAACGAGATAGTAATAAAAAATCAAACCCCAGAACACTTTTAAAAATATGAATACAATCACATTAGCTCTCGGTTTTTATCAGTGTCAGCTCAAAGAATTTGTTCTCATCATCTTTTCAGTTATGCTGTTATGGAAAATTTTGGATTTCTTATATCTCTAGGTCATCCTAACTACAATATCAGTTCCCCACATGTCCTTGGAAAATGTTTTCAGCCTTTTTCACATATCAAAAAGACATGCAGAAATTGCATGATCTCATTTTTTTATCAATTTTCAGATCACTCATTAAGAAGATCTTCAGGTGATCTTGGCTTTCCGCCACATGACAATGTTTTCCTTAACTACTGTCCCTCAAATGCTGCTGGTCAAAGAGCAAGCCTTCTCTTGGCAAAGGCTGACAGAGACATATGAGGCCTCCCCTTGCTTATAGGAGCTTTCAGCTTGAGAGCCAACTGATGTGTCAGAGGAGGTGGTCACATAGAGTACATTGAACCCAGGCACTGGGAATGCCATCCTCAGGGAGGTGATGGAGGAAGGGAGACCTGGGATCTTCAAGAAGAAAGCAAAGAGGGTGGAAGGATTAGAGAAACCTTCAGTCAGAGGTTCAGGGCCTTTGCAAATTGAAAAATTACCCCAACAAAAGAAAAAATCCCTTGAGAAGATACATTTCCAGCTTTTTGATTCTATGTCAGGGCAAAGCAGGCCTGACAGTGGTGTTTTCTGAGTGATATTTCAGCTGATACAGCAAGGCTGAATCAGAGATCAGGCTATGTCTGCACTTTATCCTGGAAATCACACAGAGTTCTGCACCCCTTCTTCTGTCAGTATTCACCATTTCTTTAAGCAGCCTGCTCTAATTCAGGTAAAAATAACTGGCTTGATAGAGGAGTCAATGCTAAGTATAGCCACTAAGTTATGGAATCATAAAATCAGAATGGTTTGGGTTGGAAGGGACCTTTAAAGGTCATCTAGTCCTAGTCCAACCCCCCTGCAATGAACAGTGAGTCATACTCTGGCCTTAAAATCTGACTTTGAGCTGGCTGGTGTTTATAGGAACCTCATTTTTCTTTGAGTTTTACATGCTTCTGGATTAAAAGTCTCTGGCACTGTGTCTTCACTGCTGCTCAGATGACCATCATTGGGCAGAGATGCCCTCAAGCCCTCACCAACCTCAATGACTTTAGGGTCTTTCAGGGTCCCTGTGACCTTCAGGGGCTTCCAGGGTGGGGATGCAGCAGCCTGTAGGTTTAGACACCTAGATGTGCTCATCTGTACCCCCTGTGTCTGAGCAGAGATTCCACTACCACACTCTGTGGGGTCTGGAAAGCCATTCAGCTCTAAGGTAGACATCTGTGCTCACTGCACGTACAGAGTTCCATTGATTATATCAGTATTTAGTGCTGGATTCACTTCTCTGGACACAGAAGCACAATCTTAGGCTCTGCAGGGACACCTGATGATAGAGTTTTGTCAAAGAATTTGTTTCTCCTTTTTCCTAGCAAAATAAAATCTCCATACTTCCTCAAACTCAGCCTCCTACTAGAAGACAGACATCAATGAATTGCAGCTGGGTGACAGCCTCAAGTCCAAATTTCTTTGACAGCTCCTCATGTATCTGTCTCTAGGTATCTCTCTCCATCTATGTATCTAAGTCAGGTTGGAGTCCATACTATGATATCCAGTTGCCCTGGATTGGGTCCAGAGTGGGCTGATGGGAGAGCCTCTGCAATCAGCTCCCAGCAGAGGAGGAGGCAGCCAGCAGTGATAACAGCCCTGACTTTCTGGGTAAGTACAGGGCTGTTCAGTACAGTACATTTATTTGCCTGGCAGCTTGTCAAAGCTCCCACGTGTAACTTGTTACTGACTTTAAACCTGACCATCTGGTTATTGGCCAGGTAAATTGTGGCTGATATCCCAGCCTGATTTCCATTTCAAGCTGTGTTCTAGAGAGCACGATGGTGCTGTATCTCTGCAGAGCTGCTCCTACTCATCTCTAAAAGACCTTTGCTTTGCCTGCACATCCTATGCAGCCATACAGAAGACCACTGTGTGGCCTCTGCACTACAACTGCCTTCCATGAACCTTTCAACAGCAAAATCGGGGGAAGGATTTCAGGGTCTCAATACCCACAGACTGGGAATCGTTTTCCCAGAGGACTGAGTTCTTCAAAGGACTGCAAAGTAGAGACCAGCTCTGCACTCTAGTGTGTCTGTGTGGTCTTTATGCACCAAGAAAGTTGAGATCTCTGGAAAATCTGGTCAGATATTTGGTAGGGCCTGAGCCAAAAACATAAACCCAGCAATCATTCATATTTGAGTCCCTTTTCCACAGTATATATACACAGTGCTTTCAGCAAGGCATGGGAGATACTGAGCTGAATTCGGATGAGGGACTCTGAATGTTGGGTTTCCCTGTGCAGGCTGAGACCTACACTTTTTAATAGTGTAGACTCAACAGCAATTTTAGGACCTATACACCTGTGTTTGTGGGCAGGGCAAAGCACATGCCCCTTCACTGAGCTCTTCACCCACGCAGAGGCAACAGCAGTTCTTATAGGGTAAAACCAGTTACCATGGCCAGGTGTGATCTATTCTTGCAGGAATAAAGAATATTAGGATGCAGGCAATCCTTCTTTGACAGCAATCAGTCCAATGGAGTTTGATGCAGCTGCATACCCTGGGACAGTAATAGAAGGTACCTTTAAAGCCAAAGCCCTGGTGTGTAAGAAAAGCATCACGGTAGCTTCCACAAGAAACACGTGTGTTTCCATTATATCTCACACCCAGGCTATCCTGACAAACTCTAATCAACAAGCATTTAGTCTGTTTCAGAGATTTTGTGGCTGTGTCTCACCACTGACTCATATTCAGTGCTTTGAGATGAAATGTATCACAGGAGGGTAAGAATCCATTATTATTGCACAACAGCTGCAGAGAAGGGCTGTGTTTACCTTGACTTTTTGCCGCTCAACCTCTGGACCTGCCCTCTGGGAGCTCAACAAGCCCAGCTTGGGGAGGGAGGGAAGCAGGGAAGCACATCTCTCCCCATCTGAGGTTTTCTGTTGGAAACCTCAGCCTAAGACACAGTCTGCAGTCTAAGAGCTGATGCAGTGACAGGTTCTGCCCTTATCTCAGTACACAGGTGACATTTGAAAATGAACAGAGTTGCAGCTCTTCAACATGGTCAGCTCTGCCCTATGCGTGGTGCCACATTTCACATAGTAGAAAAAAATATTTTTAACCCACCCTCAAAAGTCAAAACGCCTTCAGTGGTTTAAAAAATAAGTATTTTTAATAAGGCACATGAAAGAAATAACTGTCCATAGGCACTACTAAAGCAAATCACCACAAAATTCCAGCTAGTGACACGAGTGAAACTGAAGCACTAACTGAAGAGCTAAAAGGGCACATCAAGGAGAAATGATTTTGTCACCAACTCCTGTAATTGAGCTCAGGTTAAAGACTTCAAGAACTGAACATTTTAAAGTGAAAAATGACATTTTTAATGTGAGCTCTTGCAATTACATATTAAAATAAAAACTAAAGGTGTCATTCCTGGTGTGGCAAAGATTCATAATCATGTTCACCCACTTACAGTTAAAGGACAAAGAAACTGTAAATGAAAGAGACACAAAGAACTTATTTCTTCTTCTGCCCATTTAATATCCAATTCTCTGCTACTGCCAGGTCACACAGTGGCACTGATCAGCTTCAGCTACAAGATGACCAGGGTTAATACAGCAGCACAACCTCTTCATGTGCCCCAAACTTCATTAGTAGAGACAATTTAATCAGACAAAGCTCAGCTAAGCAGAATTGCTCACAGCCCTGTTTAGTGTGCAGGCTATTTAGAAAAGTCACTGGCTGTTCAGGGCTAAAAATTCAATCTCAGGACTCACCATTATGCCCTTGAAGAACACTCACAACTTTCTTAAGCTCAGAATTAAACCTTCAGCTGCCATCTAAGTCCTCAGTTTGAACATTTGGGCCACATTCTGTTCTCAGTTAGCATGTTATAAGGCTGAAGAAATTTCATTTATGTCACAGGCTTTAATTTAGATTTAGTCCGATGGACATCCACATAGAAATCCATTCTTTGCATCTTTTCTCTTCCAGGTTATTTAAGTGAATCTTCCACTGATTCAAAGGGTAGAAGTGGGCACTACCAGCCACCCCAGCAGCGCAGGTTGAGTGACTGTTGTGATTAAAACAAGCAGCAGAAAAGACAAACGTCCTTGCACCAGAACTCAGAGTCTGTCTACAGACATAAATTTAAACCAGTCTCGTGAAAGAGCGAAAGCAGACGTTTGTCTCCAGTTAGCTCAGCCAGCTGTAAATATTAAATCTCTGTAACAGAAACAGTGTCACTCACTGATCCCCACCAGGTCCGAGTTCGAGGGCAGCGGGTGATGAAGCTGCAAGGGCAGCTGGGGATGGTGCATGTGAGCAGAGCACAATCGAACTCACTTTTATCATGTATTACCCATCAGAGACTTCAGCAAAGTCAGTCTGACATTCCTGTACCTGGCTTACCCTAACTCCTGGCAGTTCTCTGCAGGGCAGCATGGGGCTGGTTTTGTGAGGCACTGAATACATGCAACTTGCACTGCTTTTCTAAGAGGTTACGACGCCAAGCACCTTGCAAGGTCACATCCTGGAGACAAACTGCACCGTACTGAAAGTGAAAAAGCTGACCTGAGCCCTGGGAAGGACATTCACTACGAGCTGTGAATGTGTCTTTCCAGAGTGCTTCTGACTTCCCTCAGATTCCTTCTCTGAGGTCATCCAGACACCTCCAAACTTTTACACAACCAGCCGGATGAAATTTTGCAGCGAGATCACTTTTGGTCTGAGTTTTACAAGGGCTTTTCTCTTACCTGTCAAAAACCACGGCAGCGTAGGCTGGCTCCGCAAAGATGACATCCCCAGGCAGGAATTCCTTCTGGGCTTTCAAACCCCTGCCTTTGCCTTCAGCCGTGAACACTTCCACTGACTCCATTGCTCCTTTGGTCATCCCAGGGACCCCACGGTTTGGGAGGTGGGTATCTCGGGGCAGGCAAACCTCCCGCCACTCCTATCCCCCTGGAGGGGCACGCTTATCACCGGAGGGCTGCTCTGCCCCCAGCCCCGGGCACAGGGATTGCCTTGGAGGGCCGGGGGTGGGAGCAGGAGGGGCAGGAGCCGCAGAGCCTCTGCACAATCTCGCCGAGCTACGCGCGGACGGGACAGGATTCCTGCTTCATTAGGAAAACCCTCTCCAAAGTGACGTTGGGAAATGTTTCTCCCAACCCCAAGAAGTTGTATATATTACAACTTGGCTTAATTTATACTCTCCCATTGGAGAGAGAATGTATTCTCTTCGCAGGGTATTTTTAGCCACCACATGCTTCTGTCTCTCAGGAAGCAACAGCTGAGACAGTGGGATGGGGAGGGCTGGGATGCCTATTTCTGACCCCTGCACTGTCTGTCTTTTTCTAGAAATCAAACAAAGCTGCTTTATTTTTACCCTCAAAGAGATGGACAGCGTGTTTAAAAGCAGAGATAACAGAGAAACATGTGCCTTGACATTCTCAGCATCCTGTCACCACCAGGAAAAGAGGAATTCACTTCCCAAGTGCCAGTGGCAGCGTATGTAGAGAGCAGTGTGGAAGGAGCTGGAAGGACACCAACAGTTCAGCACGGATGGCAGGAGCAAGCAGGATATCCTGGATACTCTCACCATCTTGGATGCTCTAAACCTCTTTGAACCAGCTCCTGAGAGCTCCAGTGCTCAGCTGTGAAGACAATCTGAGCCACCTGAATGGAAAAGGAGGGTCCAACAGAGACTAAACTCAGCAGCAGCTTTACTCTCTGGCTTTACTCTCTGCACCAGTGCAAGTTCAGGGAGACATAAGGAAAAGCCCTCATGTGAAAGAGTGAACCTCACTGTGAAAACTGGACCCAGCCCACTTTGCCCTTCAGCATTTTTTTATCATTTAATAGCACTTTGCCGGGCTGGTTCCTGCTAATCTCACCCTCCACCAAGGAAACCTGATGCTGTTTCCTCCTCCATCTCTAAGCACTGTGCAGATAACAAAGATTACAACCCTCTGCCCACATCTCTGTGGAGGCTGCACAGGAAAATCTGCCAGGTTAACAGCAAAAGTGAGATGCAGCGAAATAAAGAGGGTAAACCCTGTGCATGCTGTGGCAGTAAAATAAATCCTTTACATTTCCAAGGCAGTGGGAAATATCACTGGGCTCTTCAAGACACAGAACTGCTCAGCACCTTCTGCTAAAAGCCTCTGGCAGTGTTCCTTGCCTGCAAATGAAGGCTGGTATCATAACAAATCCCTGTTTTATAGCCTGCCCATGTGTGCCAGACACAAACAGTATCAATCCACAGCTCCATAAATTCAGGGTGATCTTGCTGTTCATGTGATTATGAGCAGTATTTCCAAAACAACCAGACACCTCCACTGCTCCTGAGGAGGGCCAGAGCTGTCCCAGAGCCATCAGCACAAGCCTCCCAGTTCATACTGTGCAGCCTAGAAAAGTCACCACAGGCAATTAACTCCTACAAGCAATTACAATTTCAGCTGCAGTGCTCTGCATGTGTGATGGGTGATGTCAGAATGCTCTGGTCTCATCTGTTATTCAGAGGTTATTCCCTTGGCTCTAGGCATCTTTTAGTAACTGCCAGGACTTTAGCACCTCAAAATTAGTGCTGATTGGTTTTTTCCTCCCAAACTCACTCAACTTGGAGTGTGGCTATTTGAACACAGTCATTAATCTCACTAAGCACTGTTTCTGGTTCCCAGATAACAAATAATATAGAATAGAATAGAATAGAATAGAATAGAATAGAATAGAATAGAATAGAATAGAATAGAATAGAATAGAATAGAATAGAATAGAATAGAATAGAATAGAATAGAATAGAATAGAATAGAATAGAATAGAATTACAACAATATATCTTTTCAAAGCAGATGCTGGATATTGGGGATTTTAATATTTTTTCCATCAATATTTAGAACAGTGAACCTACTCTGAGCCCCTTGAAAAATCATTGCATTTCAGAGCAGCTGGAGAAGAACACCAGTTTTGGAGCATGGAGGAAGGCTGACCCCTCAGCAGGAGATTGTTCTGTTCTTTGGGTCTGTCTGGATTCTCGGCTGGAGGGGTGAGTGGCCCCATGATCCCAACAGGAGAACTAACAGCACCCTCTGCTGCCCTCTAAAAATTATCCAAAGCATAATTTTATCAAATTTAATGGCAACAGCTTTGGACTGTTGTGAGCAGAGCTCAGACAAGTCATGAATGAGAGAGAAAAAACCAAAAAAGCACAAGGAAAAAAATCCCCGTGCCAAGCAGGAGCTCCTCATGTTCATCCTGCCCCTGCAATCCAGCTTTAACATCCAGTGTGACCCCTCCCAAGGTGTTCTGGATGAAGCCCCTTTTTGGGGCAGCAGCAGGGAAAACTGAGGGGAAATTACTCTGCTCATTCCTTTGGGGTGGAAGCAATGGGGGCTGAGGAGAATTTGGCCCTGAAGAGGGGTGGTCAATGGGGCCACGAAGGGAAGGGCTGATATTGGGACCAGTATCAACCAGGCAGTTACTAGTAATTATTAGGCAGCTATTAAGTATCTACTAGGAGCTGCTAGGCAGACACTAGGCAATAGCTATGATTTTCTAGGCAGCTACAAGGCAGTAATTAGTAATTTCATAATTGTCAGGCAGATATTAGAGAGCTGCAAAGTCATTACTGGCAGTTGTTAGGCACCAGGTGTTACGAGCAGTGACCACACAGTTATTGCAATGCTGTTAGACTCTTCCTAATAATCACTGAGAGGCTCTTATTTTACTTACTGAGCAGTTACCAGGGTCTTACAAGCTCTAGTAATTAGTGGGAATTACTAGAAAGGTGCTACTAGTCCTGAGACAATTGCAAGGTAGTTGCTAACTAAATGCTAGGAGTCATCGAATGCCTTTGGTCAGTGGTTTATAAACATTGAGTGATAGGTTGTATAATGAAAATCAAGTTAAAAAACTAAAAACCACACACTTAGCAATGCATAAATGTGGGCTTTATTTAAATATGTGAGACATCCATTTGCAGCAGCTTTCCCCATTGTCAGTTAAATTTAATAGTACTCTTGGAAGCAGAAATAACTCAAGTGGAATTAATCACTCCCTTTAGAAAGCTGACAGCTATTTTAAGCAGTCAGCTTTCTGGGGGAAAGTATGTGAGCTCTCAAAGGAATATACTTGGGGAAAGTTGCAACGTGGTCTTGCTATGTTTAGGTTTAAGTTCCGGTTTTCACACATATTTCCTAAATTGAATTGTCGTGTTTCTAGGCTCCAAAATCTGCTTTGGTACATTAGCAACTTCAGAAGCACTTTGACCTTCCGGAAATTTCAAAGGGTTTTAAGAGTCTGAGGGTTGTGGGTTTTAAATTCTCATTGTTTTAGAGGTAGCTCACACCCTTGTTTTTAGTGCAGACCTGGTACAGGTTTTGTCATTTGCCAGGAATTGTTGGTTGTGTCTGTCAGTTCATACATGTGCCAGAGGTGTGGAACTGCATATTATGGGTCCTTTCTGGTCTGAGAATCTGTGAGAACAGAAGGTATCCTTTTCTTCAATGCAAAATCAGCAGGTGTTTTCAGCTTTGGAAAGACTCAATGGCACAATCCTTCATAATTTTATCACACAACATACACGTTCTTCCTTTGGGGCTTTTGTTTGTTTTAGTGTAAGGAGTTTCTTTTGACTCAGTGGTAACAAGCTAAAACCCCTTGGTACCTGTAGGAATGGAGTTAATCTGTAGTTAAAGTCATGCATCCTTTTTCAAGACTCAATAAATTGCTCTCATATGTTATAAATTACTAATTTTCCCCTTTCCCTTCTTCAGTGCCTCTAATTCACTTACTGGAGAGGAGAAGGAGCTTGGGTACCAATTTACTGATTATGTTTCTCACACAGTATTCCACAAACCCATCTTGAAGGGCACTGAGAGTAGGCTGGGAAATATCATTGTACAAACTGCTCTCTTACAATCATATGGGAGTATTTGTGTGTCAGAAAAGAGCTGGGCAGGAAGACAAGTACCTTGTCTTAACCTGCCCCAGAGAGTCTCAAAGTGAGGAGGTGTATTTCTTACTGTGTTCTTAAGGCACGAGGAGGACTAAAACATACCAGTGTGGAGAGGGAAAAGAGTCTATTATCCTAAGGAATCTTCTTTGGAAGGAATCAACCACTCAGCATAGACTTAATCAACTTTCTGCTGCATCCTAGTCGAGTTTTGATGGTGTGTCTCAAGAAATAAAGCACAGCTGGATCAAACCATGCTCACAGAAACTGAAACAAAAAATCAAATATTTATTTTCTGAAATCCTGAACTATTTGTTGCAGTAAAGATTATGTGCAATTTTAAAAAGTGCAGCTTTTTTTTTATGATAAAAGCAGAAGAACTGATTTCAGTCTACTGCAGAACTGACAGTCTGGCCCAGTTCTCATGGGTGTGATAGGAAGGAAGGAGCAGATGACAGGCTGAGTCACGTGTCATAGCCAAATTAATGTTAATGTAGTGTTCAAAGATCATATGAAAGCTTGTAAGTTAACTCTTGTTGCAGAATTCTGTGGGGGAAAATTCTTATGATGAAACTAGTTCATGGAAAAATGCAGTGCCAGCATTAACAGCATTCATTTCCAAGCAGAAACCAGTTTGGTGTTTCAGGGTTTTTTTCATTCCCATGAGCTTTGAAAACAAAATAAAAATCACTCAAAATATATTCAGTGAGTAAACTCACTAAGTAAATGAAAATGTAATGCTACTACAATATTGTTTCCTTGGAAAAAAAGTCTCTCATCTAACTGCAGAAATGGAAATCTCACTGGTTGAGCCTCCCTTCCTCATTTGGAATACAGTGCTGTAACACCAGTCTGGTGTGTTTGATGGGGCATTTAAAGTCTGCTATGTTCGCCTGCCCTTTCTAGGTTGAATTTCTGTGGATATCCGAGTGTATTTCCAAGTTTGCCGTCTGACTCCTCCTGCACACTGACCACACTTCCTGCTGGCCACAGCCAAAAGGGACTGGATTTCAGTGCTGCTCTTTGCCTGCGGTCTGAGACACCAGATACTCTCAGCATCCAAGCTTTTGTTCATCTTTCCTCCCTTTATGGAGCAGGAACATGATGGCCTGATGACAAACAGGAGAGTTTTAACCCCATGTAGAACTTCAACCAGTCTGCTGAGACAATGACTGCATGCAGGCACCTGCCTTTGCTGCTTGCAGAGTAAAACGAATTAATGGGGATTAATGAGGTGCATGTGATGCAAATTAACCAGTTCTGTGCTGCTGGGACAGGCTTGGGCGTGCACAGCTTCAGAGGGGCTGGCAGGTGCTCCTGGAGAGCTGCAACCCCGTGGCTTGTGAGGATGGAGGCTTGGAGACTTTGGCTCGTGAGTGAGGAAAGGTGTGAGTCAGTGTTTGCTCTTGAGGAACTGCAGTTGTTGTCGCTGATTCATGGATATCCACCTGCTTCTCATTAAAATGCTGTGTTTGCTGCTGGCGTTTGAAGGTACAATTTGGCCGTGCCATTTTGTGGGTTCAGTACCTTGAACTGGAACTTTATGCCTTTGTCTCCAGGGGTTTGCTAGCCTAGACATTTTCTTTATTCCATTATTCTGCTCTCTGTCTTCTTTGCCCTGAAGAATTGGGAAAGACAAGTTAATAACAGGCTAAAGCTGGGAGCATTTCCTTTTTAATCAAGTGGTAGAAAAACCTGGAGTGAACAGACTTTTTCAAATTACCTGGTTTCTGATATTTTAATTAATGTTACTATTTTTCATACCACATTTATATTGCCCCCAAGGAACAATTTTTTCCCTTCCCTTTCCTATATGGAATTCTACAAGGATTCCTCTACAATTAATGCAGCAAAAATAAGAAAACAGACAACAAAGGTTTAAAGTTGGAAAGATGCTCTCAAACTTTTCTCAAGTGATAAAATATGCAAGTATAATAATGTTTAAATGTCCTTGGGCATTCTCACATCAAAGTTTTAGTGGCTTTATGGATTTCCTGTGACAATGAGGAAAAAAAATCTTTAAAAAAAGCATGGTGTGACTCTAAAGTCACAATGGAGAATAGAGAAACAGTAAACAAATCATTATTATCTTTCACACAGTAAGAGTCTGAGTCATTATTATTCGGCAACTTGTTAGGTTTCTGGTTTTCAAAGTCCACCTCAGTTATTTTTATTCTTTTTCTTTATTTTAAGAGCTTCAAATTTTTTGTAAAGAGAACCTGAAGTTTCTATTGCCTTCTCAATGTCCATAATTTGTGTCTGAACATTCAAACAATGAAGTTGTTCTCTGTCTTCACTGTTATTCACTGTTATCTGAGACTGCTTTTAATTTCACTTCATCTGTTGTATTAGGTGCTGTGCCTTCTCTCAGAATGCACTAGTCAGAAAATTACACCAATAAATAGTATGCTGGGTTTCAAGCATGCATTTATTGTTATGATTTATTCTGCTTTAACAACAGTTTCTTTCTGTTTATTCATGCCATTTTTAAGTCACATTGGACATAAGAGCAAGAAGTCATTTTTATGAGAGCAAAAGTGGATGTGTTTAGGAAACTCTTCATGCACCAGTCTTTGTAAAGTCTGAGTTGGTTTTGGTAATTATTAAATTTTCAGTGATCCACAGTTTGTCTTATGCTGGAGAACTTGTAAGACTGAGACCAACTCACTAAAACATTAGTTCTGAATCAAATCATTACCTTACAAACCTCATCTCAAGCTTTTAAAATGGTATTGCACAAAATAAAACTATGAGGCAGAACTCCAAGTGTGGCTGAAGGTGAATATTGACTCAGAGGGAGCAGTGATGCAGCAAATACACTGTCTGTGTTTGCTCAAAGGAGTCAAGCACTTGGTTTGAAACACCTGTTTTCTGATAAAACCAGTGAATTCAAACAAAGATTGTTCATACCCTAACTGAAAACAGTCATTTTAAGTGATGCTGTTTATGCCAGTTCTGCTGTTCAGGGTAGTATTGAGAGGTCCATCAAAGTTACACTCATAAGAATTAAGTTTTAACTCATCCCTTTGCAGTAACTCATTTCTTCTGTGTTACCTTTGCAGGATTCAGAGATACACAGAAGTGAAAACCAGATTTCAAACTTAAAAACCTAAATACAAAAGTAGCTACATGTGAGAATGGATATTAAAAGGTGTTGACCAAGTCTTGTCCCCTGTCTCTGTGCAGAGGCATAAACCAACTTTCCAGCCTTCTTCTTTCTCACCTCCTCCCTCCTCTGCCTTTCTTCTCTCTTAGGACTCCACAGCCTCTGGAGCACATTTGGAATTTAAGTCTGATTGTAAAGCAGCCCATTATTAAAATGCCAAAGTATCTCAGATGACTGCTATAAATGAGTAGTGTTACACACCCAAGAAGGAATACAGATTGCCTTTTGTGTGATATGTTTTGCTTTTTTAGCATTTTGCAGACCTTTTGATAGATAAAATCTTTTTGGCACCGATCCTCTCTCCTGGACTTAAAGTTCTTGAATCATCATAAGAGCTAAAGTAAGAAATACTATATGGCTGCTGAGAGTTGGTAGTGAAAAGAGTCATGTCATTATGAGGAGCAGAAGTCTCCAGGGTCTGCTTTCTTTGGCCTTGACAATCCAACAACAATAATATTTTGTTTCTCTTGGCACAAATATCTGCTGTTTAAAGAACAGCTTTTAGGTAGTACATTCATGGAAGTCTAGGCTGTATTTCTCATTTACTTTCTGGGCACATCAGTGAGGCATGACAGAACAGGAAGATGTTGCCAGTTTTATTGCTGGGTTTTTCCTTTATGCAGGGATAGTGCCTGAGCACTCATTTCTTATTATGTCAAATCAGCTTTGACAGGTGCTTTTTGCAGCCCAGTTCCCTCAGAAAATAAGTATTTCTGTAGTGCTTGGGAAGGATGATGGGGCAAAGCAAATGGTACAGGTCAGGCAGATGGTGTGTTGTGAAACTGGAAACAGGGCCATAACTGCAGAGGTACCAATCTGTTCAGTGGGCTTTCTCACCCCAGAAGCCAGAGGGAATTGTTACAGTGCTCCACACTTCCCATGAATGTGAAATTAAGTCTTTGAGGGGTCTTTGCAGTTCTTTTCATCTTATGAGTATCTGAGGCTAGATATCTTGTGTTGAAATCACTTGTCAAGCTCTTCTTAGCATTTTGGTAGAACCTGATTCATAATTTGTTTCCCAGAAACTCCTTGTGTTTCCTTTATGCATCATTTTAGATACTTAAACTGCTGTTAATATTTGCTGTAGTATGGTGTGTCAGTGGACTTCACAAGCCATGAACTCTCACAGCACGATGTTCCAAAATACAGCTGAGGAACCTGTGGCAAGGACAGACCATGAGACTTACTAAGAATCACATGAGAAGATACTGCCATTGGGTCCTAGTAAATAGGAGATGTGGGTTGGATTCATGTCTCCAGTCCAGAAATCTGGTTCCCCCTCCAATGTTTGGCTGTTGACAAACAAATTGTTTAGATGAGAAATGAAGGGAAAATAACACTGAAAATTATTGGTTGACTTCATCATGTGATATGAATGCTTGTATTTTTACTAAAAAAAACTAACTAAAATCTCATTTTATATTTCTTAAACATTTTTATCAATATCCTTTTATCAAAGATAATTAATTAACCTTTGTGACAATCAGTCTGCTCTGCAGTGAACCATTTCTTAATGTCAGAAATTTGATCCACTCCCAATTCACACCACCAGCACCATTAAACATTTTGGAGGCCTGTAAATGACAGTGTCAGTCTGGCAGTTCTGCAGGGCCACAGCTTTTGATTGATTCTCTCAAAACTTTCTGATGGCATGGTTACAAACTGTCAGGTAACCTTTTAAAGAAGTTTTTCTTAGTTGCCAGGAAAGACATCTTATGAATCTGAAAGCTAAAAACCTCAAGTTCAGCTCAGTATTTATAAAACTGGTTGCACACAGGCAGTGGGAGCATAGATCTCCCCATGCTCTGACAATTGTGTGTGTAACAAATGGCCTGGAGGCAGAGTTAGAAGGAAAAAGGCCAGGCTTGTTGTGACCCCTGCCTGGGAGTGAGCAGGGAAGTGTCATTTAGCAGCTGAGGATGTTTGTGGTGGCCTTGGAAGGAGCCTGCAGTCCCAGACCAAACTGAAGCAATTTACAGCTCCCTGCCTGGTTAGGATTTGAGAGACACATCAGTTTATTCCTGAGCTTGCCTCCATGCAGTTTGTCAGAATACCATGTATAAATACACTGCCCAGCATTCCATATATATATTTATAAATATATACACCACAAACATGCATTTGCTTAAAAACCTGGTAACTACACAAAAATAAGAAAGAAAAATGCTATGCATGTTTGAATGTTTTTGTTTTTTTTTTTTTCATGTGGTTTGAAGCTGAAATTATACCAAATAAGGGTTTTTAAAAGTGGTTCCCCAGCACTTCTGAAGTTGCTGTGCTTCCAGCCCAGCTCAGTAGCAGCTGCTGTCCCTGTCTGAGGATGAGGATGCCCTGGCCTTGTTTGGGCTGGGGCTGTGCTGAGCTGTGCTTGGCCCTGTGACTCTGGCAAAGCTGCAGCTGAGCTCCCATGCCATTTGCTAATGGAACAGCAGGGCAGTGCCAGGAGCTGACATTGCCACGCTCAAGGTGCTGCTCTGCCTTCCTCAGCCAAGTTCCTGCTTGGGAGCCCTGCCTGTGTCATGTCAAATCTCTTCATCATCATCCTATGGCCATGCAGGAAACCTGAGCACAACGAATCTTTAAGGTTCTAAAACAGAGGCAAATGTTTTGAATTCTGTGTCTTTATTTTTGAGGCAGTTTCTCTCTTGGGGAAATTGAATTATTGGGTTTAACAGCACTACAAGTGTTAGACTGAGGTAAGAGGTTATTGTAGTTCTGCATTCATCACTGCTGACTCAGCTGTAGCAGCATAATTTTATATTGACAAAGACTGAGCCCAAACAGAGGGCTACATCATTAAGAGGTGGGAAATTGATTTAATGAGCAAGGGAAAAGACAATAATATGAAAAGAGACCTAAGATGTGATGAATTTTCAAAGATTTCTTCAAAGAAAAAGAATCTTAAGTCCTGTCAGCCTTTTTACAAGGAATGAAAATGGACCTTGTAATAACAAAGAGTAATATTTAAGCTGTTCCCTAGAATGTATTTCCATGCATTTCATCAGCTACTGTAAAATATTGAGGACAAGGACACAGCAGGGTTCAGGATGGCTCCAGGAGGCACAATAGATGTTACTTGGACAACCAGTCTTTTACTCCCTATAATCCAATCTTTTCACTACAGTGATCAGCAAGAAAAAGGTGAACTAAACCTCATTTTAAATTTTACATTATAAAGTTTTTAGGGCTTTTTTTGTAGTGTGCACTTGGTTTGGTTATGTCTGCCAAGAAGGCTGTGCAGTTCACTGCTAATTCAAGGAAAATATACATAAAGTACTGTCCTTAATTCATATAAAGAAGTGTGTCTTTGAAACAAATACTTGTTTTCCAGTGAGAAGTTATGTAACTTGAAATAGAGTGAATGCTGCCCATGACTGTAACATTTCATAGACTTGTGCCTTGCTGCAATTGGCCTTAACTGGGTGGGAGGTTTTTTAATAGAGAATATTGTTCCATCTATCTTTCTCTAGGTGGCTGTTTTTACAGTTCAGTACACTTGAGCAAACTGCAATTTTCCTCTGTAAATGCTTTTGTGCTACAAACACTGGCAATTCATGTAATTTGGGTGCAAGAAGGGCTTTCATCTAATGGTCAGAACTTAGTAATTGGATTTTCTTGTGTGAATCAACTCAAGTTACTGTGTCCATCTTTCACTCCCCTGCTTGAAGGGGTTTAGCTGCACGAATCAGTAGCAGTAGAATATTGAAGTTTTTTGGATGACTTATACCACAGCATACAGAATGTCTAAAAGATGAGCTACCAGGCCCATTGTATGGCACGTAAATAAAGGTTTTATTGGAAAACTAATTTCTATATTGGAAATTAATAGCACTCCATGCCAATCAGCAGCATTTTGATACCCAGTTTGGCATTCCTTGTTGGGGCTGCACTCCTGGGGTGATACCATCTCACATAATGTTTAAACTGATCTTATTTTAATTAAATCTGGACTGACTAGATTGTATCTATTGGTGCTTGCTTTGGGTTGACTATCTATAATACTATTTAACTTTTCAGTATGGTTCGTTCTTATCAGCACTTGACAACAATTTGCTGGAGTTATCTTGCTTCCCTTCAGAGATCAGAAATACTCTTTATTAATGTTTAAGCCATGGTTACAGTGCAACTGGACACTTTACCAGCTCCCTTCATAAATACTAGTGTAAAATTCATAAAATCTAATGTAAAACAGCAGCAGAGACTATTTATTTATAAATGCTGTTTATGTCATTGTGTCAGGACTCTTGCATGGGATGGGATCATGGTGTGCTTAGAGTTTTGCCCCTCTTTTGCAGCCTCTAACCTACAGGTCCCTTTTTTCAGCAATTGAGGCTGGTTGTTACTTGTGCCCTGTCTGTAATATCACATTTACTCCCATAGTAAGCTATTCCATAACTCCATTCTCACATGGAATGAAATTAGCACCAGATTAAGTCAGTAAGCCTTCTGTTACTATTCCTCTGTAGTTTGCACTTTCAGATTCTTTCATGAGCCCTGCAGTTAACTGTGTGCTGTTAACTGACTTGAATAAGTTCAGGGGATTTTTTTTTTTGTTGTTGGTTTTGGATTGGGTTTTTTGTTGTTGTGGTTTGTTTTAATGGTTTTAAGAGGCACTGTCTACCTAAACTGAGATGCAATCCTAGACTTCTCTTAGTTACATCTTCAGTGACAACCCCAGGGAAGGTCCTTCAGCCTTTGCAGTTTTCCCCCTTATTTCACTCTCTGGGGGTGGCAGCCCCTCTTTTGGCACAGCATCTGCAGTGCTCAGTCTAGAAGGAAGTCTGAACTTAAAGATTCCCTTTGACAAGGCAAAGGTGACCTTAATCCTGAAAAGTGCCAAGTCTGCATCAATTGTGTTGCTTTTGGGATTCATCTTACTTTTGGCTAAGATATTTATGGGATGATGGAAGCTCTTGCACTTTCCCTGTTACCCAGGAGAGGGCTGCCAGCTGTTAACTGCAGAATGGGTTTTGGAGTGATTTCAGATGTACTTCTTAGGGAGTGCTGTGCAACTGGGCTAAATATCAAAATTGTTTACATATTAAGCATTTTGATAAAACATTTTATAGAATTGTTAAGGTTGGAATAAATTTTAAGACTATCAAGTCTGGCCAGTAAAAATTTTTAATGAAGGCACAGTAATAATAATAAAACCACAAAATACTGATGTACAACTGGTGTGATTTTACATATTTGTTTAGAACAGAATTAGAATCTCCCAAAACAGGTGTGTAGGTAACTGCTACAGGCCTGTCTGCAGCTTAACAAAATGATTCCAGATGTTATTTGCTATTGAGGTTTCAGTTTGCTTTGCTTTTTTGGTTACCAGTTCTATGTGGAAAATGAGTCCATTAGACATGGAAATGGTTGTAAAGTACACATTGTCTAGGAAATTTTCCTCATATCCTCCTGATTTTTAAGGAATGAGAGCAGCCCCTGGAGAAGGACTTGGAGATACTCATGGATGAGAGGCTGGACATGACCTGGCCATTTGCACAGGCAGCTCAGAAAGTCAAACCTGTCCTGGGCTGCATCCCCAGCAGGGTGGGCAGGCTGAGGGAGGGGATTCTGCCTCTCTGCTCTGCTCTGGTGAGACCCCCACCTCAAATACTGCATCCAGCTCTGTGGTTCCCAACATAAGAAGCACATGAACCTGCTGGAGCAAGTCCAGAGGAGGCCACAGAGATGCTCAGAGGGCTGGATCACCTCTGCTATGGAGAGGAGAATGCTCCAGGAGACCTTCCAGCACCTTCCAGTAACTAAAGGGGATTCAAGAGAGCTGGAGAGGGACTTTGGACACGGGCACGGAGTGACAGGACAAGAGGGAATGGCTCTAAACAAGAAAGCAAGTTTAGATTGGACATTAGGAAGAAATTGCTCCCTGTGTGGATGGTGAAGTCCTGGCACAGGCTGCCCAAATAAACCATGGGTACCCCATCCCTGGAAGTGCTCAAGGCCAGGTTGGATTTGGGCTTTCAGCAACCTGATCTATGGCAAGGGGTTAGACTAGAAGATCTATATCTGTTTCTTCCAAGACAAATTATTCTATGATTTTACTATTCCATAATGTGTTCAAGCTCTTGTGCTGCTCCCAGGACCCATGAGTGAGACCTTCAATAAGCCACAGACATCAGAAACATCAGCTTCTACAGGGTCTGGGGCAGGCAGGGAAAGGAGGAGGAGAATTGCACAGCCTGCCTGCAGTGCTCAGAGCAGGGCATGTGCAGAGGATCTGAATCCTGGTGTGACATTTTACTGAAAGCTGCTGGACTGAGTAAATACAGTGAAGTTCTGAAAACTGATCATTTAAAAGCAATTTCATAAGAGGCTGTTTAGTGTCTCTCTCATTGTCTTCAGGTCACAGGAAAGCTTCTTAAGCCTTGATGTGGGACCTGAAAGCCATCACACTTTTGGTTTGCTCCACTCCGACTGTGCTTTCCCCAGGGTGAGTCTGTTTGAAGAGCCACCTGTGCTGAGCTGCTGTGCTCAGTAAATCTGCCCAACTGAAGCTTTCTGTTGTGGGCTGTTGTGCTGTGGGATAGAGCAGAGACCAGGGCCCTCAAAACCTTGAATTCTGTCTGATTTCTCTTAGTTTTAGTTTTGTGAGTATAAGAGGAAGGTTGAAAAGCCCTGAAAAATAATGTAGTCTGCTTTTTTCTTTCTGGTTTCTTTTTGAATTTGTATTTTGTGGTTGATTGCGATATTCACTCTAGATTTTTCCTGCTACTGCTAAATTATAAATCTGGGTAGTCAGAACCTGAGCTGTCAATTAGTTTAGTCCACCCTCTAACAGACAAACTCACTAAACAAAGCTAAGCAGGGACATGTAGGTGCCAGTAACAATTCATTAGTCAGAAGTCCCAGGAACCTCAACCAAAGGATTCAGTTTTAGGTTGAAAGCGTATATGGGATTCTTGTTTCAGTCCCCTTTCCTAAACTCTTCTAGTCTTTATTTGAGACTGATAATGCCTCTGCTTTCTTCAGTGGCTCTCTTTCTCACTCAGATCTGACCTTTCCTCTTGATTTCTGCCACTCTGTTACAGAGGGCTGTGCAAATTTGGCCAGTGTCATTTATTACTAGGGCATCCTTGCTCCATGTGGTCACATAGACCTCCTTTTCTTAGGAAGTCAGTCTAAAAAAACTTATAAAACCTCCCAGCAGGTGGAAAGGCCCCGATGTAATACTCCATTGCACCCCGTGAACACATTAATTGAAGGGGAAAAAGTGCCAATTGGCTCTCTTGTAAAAAAAGAGTTGCACTTTTGGAAGCAGGGAGGAGGAGATTAGCATCTCTGAAAATATTGAAAAGGCACGATTTGGCAGAGCAAGGGAATGCTTTGGGTTTGTTCAGTGATGGTTCCCAAATGTGTACATGAACTCTGTACTCTGCTCGCCCACCCCCTGGAAAGTGTTTGCAGAAGCCGTGCTCTAAACTAAGGTTCTTGGGGTCAAACATGAAAGAGAAGATCTCAAATGAAGTGTTCTTGTCACATTTCCATTAAAAAAAATATACATCTATGATGAAAATGCTGCAAATGAGACATAGCAGATTCTCATCTAGCAGAAATAACTTATATCTTTAGGTAAGAAATAATCAATTTTCTAAGGTCACAAATAATGGTTATTGTTCATGTGTTTCCTGATCTCCTTGTTCCTGGCTTTTCACATTTGTGCCAGTAGTTCTTTACATTTAAAGTACCAAGCACAGAGATTGATGATGTTATTTACTCTTCACTTAAATACATCTTTTTTCACTTCTTAGAGACAAATGTCAGTAATGAAATCTAATTCTGCTCATCTGTTCCTCCCGTTAAAGCCACCAAAGTACTACAATTCTGATTTGAGAAACGAATGGAGCCACACATCTTTGTCACATCTGAGCAGAAAATCTCTCAGATCTTCCTGGAGACCACAGTGTCCAGGGCAGGTACAAGCATTCCTCTCTGCAACACTAAATTAGATCTGTTCCTTGTCTGGAAAACCTGTGTGCTGCTTGGCTTTGTGAAAGAGCTGTTCTATATATAGAGGAAAAGTAAAACTGTGTGCATGTAGAGCACAAAACCAAGGTTAAGGCTGCTGTTTAAAACTGAGCTTGAATGGAAGACTCCTGCATTTCAATTTTGACTCTGTCCCTGGTTCACCAGGTCATCTGGGTTAAGTAGCTCTTCCAAGGCCTCTTGTTTCAGCTACAAATGGTGCAGAAAGGGATTCTGGCTGATTCCTCCTGCCCATGCTGTGCCCCTGAAGCAGACTGCTGCTGCCACTTGCCTCCTTTTCTCCTGGAGGTTACCATTCCTTGGACATCCTTGTGTCTCTGTGTCTGCTGAAACTGTCCACAAAGGGCTGCCAGCACTAGAGGGAGGTAAGATCACCCTTCCTCACCTAGAGGGAGCAGGAATAACAGGAAATGCCTACAAGCAGTGGGATTGTTTGTTCAATGAACACAGTGGAGCCCAAGTACTCAACTCTGAACACAGGCATTCATTGCCCTGTGAAGGGTGCCATGAATGTGCAAAGTAGTGTCACTATTTCGTAGTTTGACTTCCCCTTTATGACTTTTTATACGTTGGTTTCATGACTGGCCGCATGCAGTACGTGAATAATTTGTGGCAAGATCACAGTCTGCCTGAAAGAGTCCACAACTGAAACAGAACAGCTCAGAGTGAAGTGAGCAAAATGTTGTTTCCACGGTGAAAGGTTCTCACCAAAGAAAGGAGAACCACTGAATCACCCTGTGTGCTCTGAACTCGGGCTGTGGTTTCAGCAAGGCACACAGGCAGCACCAGCACCTGCCAGCTTAACCCCACTGTTGTTTTATGAGCCATGCCCTTGGCACAGCCAACCTGATAACTTTTCCAAGCCTGTTTCCTCAAAGATTCCGAGCATTCAGCCAAAATCACTACAAATCACCCAAACACAACACCTCGTGCTGCATCTCAAATGTGCCATTTATCTGTGGAACCAGATCACAGGCTAAAACACTTGTTGGAGCAAGTCAGAGAACTAATTGTAGCTTAATTAAATTTAGGGCTTTTTCCAGCGTGGATCTGGCCAGCACTGCCATCCCACACCACAGAAGCTGACAGTGTGCTTGGTGGCTGTGTTTATCTGCCAGAACACCAAGAGGAAACCACCAGGGTAAGGACTGGAGATCTGTATTCTCTATCCACAAGCTTCTCCTGTGATTTACAACTTACTGTGAGTGTTGTGTCAGACAAGCTCTTCCAGCTGCAGCTTTCTTAACCATAATATCTTAGAGCTACTGGTTCTTCTGGACATCCAGTGGTGGAAATGGCCTGAGGGAGGAGGTCAGAACCTTGCCAGATCTGCTGGTCTCTCTCCAGCTGTACCTGTTTCCCATCCTACTTCTGTTTTCAGTGATAGCCAGGCATGCTATCTTTTTAACCCTGACCAGCTGTAACAGTTCTTGATTATACCCTAAAATAGGCATCACAAAAATAGTCACAAAACCCCCCAGTGAATAGGAAACTATAAATAAGTGCAGTGCCATAAATCTGTGTGACAGCTTTGGGAAAGGAGCACCAAGTGTTCTTCATCTCCCTTTCAGAGCTCAATTTACACTTGAAAGCAATGAAGTGCTATTTTAACCAGGTTAGGTTTGGAGTTTTTTCTGGCAAAATGAAGGTTTAGGCATTGATTCCTATTGAATTTAGGAAAATCCTGCTTTGATTTCAGAGGGCTGCAGAAAACTGTCTGCCCAGATTTGCTCCTAGGATTGTGGTTTCAGTCACTCCTGCTCCAGGGTGGAACACTGAGTGTGGGCTTAAATCAAAGTTTCCACAGGTGAGTGACATATCCACAAATACTGAACATCTGTGGGAGCCCACCTTGCACAATGTGCTGCTCCCACTTGTCACACAATTGGGCTTCATTGCAGAATTGATACTTAACAACACCTGGCAAAACCACAGATCCTCAGGTCACAGACCTTTTCTTCCTGCATTGACAGGCTCAGGTCCTTGCTGTTTCTGTACTTGAGATGTGAAACTTTGAAATAAAACTAGATTCTCAGTGGGGGATTGTGAAAGAAGTAGTACATTGTGGGTTTTTCCTCTGTGAGAGCTGTGGAGAAAACTGAAAATCTGTTTGTGTGGGAGAGGGGAGAGTTAAAAGACACCTTTAAAGTGAAGTAGGTTTCCTTAGAATTAAGGATGAAACAGTTTCCAGCAGTGTTCCAAGAACAAACCTAACAAACAGTTGAAATGAAGTTGTTTTCCCCAAAGCTAAGTGCTGGATGTTTCCAATCTGCATTATAAATTCAAGCTCCACAAACTGAACCACAGTTATCAAAAATATCATGATGTATGAGAAATATATTGGCTGTCATACCTCTTGCATATAGGTAAGCTTTTTCCCTCAAAATGGTTTTTTTTTTTTGGAACTGTATGATATCAGTCTATATGTGTAGCTTCTTTAGATGATGGAAGGTGCTAGAAGGTCTCCCCAGAGCCTTCTCCAAGCTGAACATCCCCAGCTCTCTCATCCTGTCTCCATAGCAGAGGTTCTCCAGCCCTCTGAGCATCTTCATGGCCATCCACTTCAGCAGATCCACATCCTTCTTATGCTGGGGGCATAGCCAACTGCTGTGCTTGAAAGAAACACAACAAATCACTCTGCCTTGCTCAGCTTCACCCCAGTAATGCTGCCTCTCTTGCTTTGCAACCCCCATGTTGCTGCAGCACCAGGAAACTGCATTTCTCTGTGGACAAATGAGTCAGTCTGGGCAGTGCTATGTGATCACTGAAAGGTGAGACTTCTGAGCAGCTTGCAAGATTTGGCTCTTTTGCCCACTTCTTAGAGGCCAATAGAAGTTTTGGTGCTGTGGTTTCACGCAAGTCCAGGTCAGGGCACCGTGGGCTCAGCTCTTGTGGGTCTCTCTCAGGCAGCACCTGGGCTGACCTTCAGGAGCAGCATCTGTGCATGCACAGAGGTCCCTGGGCCCAGTAGCTCATGTCAGTGGTGCTCACGATGCAGAGACCTCAGGGTCCCTTGGGAAGGCACCTTTCTCACCTGTATTGTGTGCAATGTTCAAATTTGAGTGTGCATCAGCAGTTTCTTCACACACGAGCTTCATCCCTGCTCCATGCTGTCATGCTCAGCATGGAGAAGGACAACTGGGAAGCTGATGTGAAATCAACACCATGACAGTAGAGTTGTATCCTACAAAACAGCATTGGATTTAAATAAAGTCTGCATTTTGGGACCATCTGTGAATGGCCAGAAGCTGTCTTTGCTGGCATTTTTGTCTGTTTAAGCGCTTACAGTTTTGTGACGTCTTTTGAAAACTCTTGGGATATGTGTCTTTTTCCTGCTCAGGTATGCTGCTCACTCTCTGAGGTGAAGGAGAAGGAGATGGACTCATTTGGAGATGGACTTCCATAAAATGAGGGGATTTTATAGAAGTGGCTTTGCTGTCAGAAAAATCCCTCTCAAACCAGATAGAGGAGATGATGCCAGCTGTTCACTGCCTGCCTTCTGGTTTGTTTACAGCTCTTTTTAGCCTCTTCGATTTTTTTTTTCCTAGCTCAACAAGTGAAGAACTCCTCGCGCAGCGTTGGGGGTGCCGGCGCTGTGGCCGCAGTGTGCCCAGCGCCGGCAGAGCTGCGGGCAGGGGATGCGCCCCCGAGCGCCGCCCGCCCTCATCCCCCTGTGGTGGGTCTGGTCAGAGTCTGTCCCAGACAGCCTTAGTTTCGTAGTTAGAACAAAAATTTCTATTGCCCAGCTGTTTCTTCAGGGTTTTTGGACAGTCTTATTAAGCTGCAGACGACGATTAGCAGGAGTCCAAAGAGAGGGAGACTTCAGCTTGGAGTTAAGGAAAAGTTTATTTATTTCATGGTTGAGATGATCTTGGTTCTGGCAAAGCTCCAAGCAAAAGCCCCCAGGGGCCCAGGGTACAGCACCTTTTGAAGGGGGCATAATCAGGGGGGAACCTGCCCTAGGGCCAATAAGAGATAAACAGGGGATGGCTCTCTAGCAAATTGACCAACTGTAAAACAAACTAAGAAACAGCAGGAGGCGATGTCCAAAACTTTGCCCAATTACTTTGTACCTGCAAGAATTTTTCAGACAAAGGAATCATGCCACAGAGTAATGGACAAAGAAAGAACGGGGTGGGGGTGGGGGGTATACAGAACAAACCATTTAACAATACAACAATTGTAAAACTTAAAAAAGCACACCACTACATCCCCCCACCCTGTGCCCAGAGCAGCCCAAAGCACCAGCTGGGGAGGAAGGGAGGCTGAGACAGCCGCCCCAGGCTGGTGTCCATCACCAGCTCACCGTGTCCTTCCCCTCTCTCCAATGCTCAGCTCACAGCTGCCTCCCCTCTCGGGATGATTTCACTGCTCTGGCAGCTCACTGGGTGAACATTACTGGAGAGGTTTCTGATGAAGTGTGAGGGAAGTGAGGACACACATACCGCTGTTGTTTTGTGGTGCTTTCTCGTTCATTGGTGGGCATGCTGTTAAAACAAAGGGACCTTTGTTTCTTTCTCCTTTTTTAGCAATTTTTAATGGACTTTCTTTTGTCATTTGCTTAGGCAAACATAGGCAAGCAGGCATCTTTGTAGCCTTACTGCAATATTTGCTCATAGAGAGCAAGGAAAACTTCAGGGTTTTTAAGGCAGATATTTTCCCCCCATATCTTCTAGCCTGCACTATTTCAAGTAACTTCATGTCTTTCTATTCTCTTTCCAGATACCCAGATCCACTGGTGAAGATGCTGAGAACAGCTGGAGAAACAAGGGCATTTTGATTGTCCCATGCTGTAGGAGGCCTAATTCTTAATTACAGTCTTTTGTTAGCCTTTCCAAATTCAACAGTCACATTAATGATAGGCATGTCTCAAAATCGGAATTTGTTTCAATTGTGTTTTATTTTTAAGGAGATGAGTGAACCCACAAGAATTCCCTCTGCAGGATACATCTTCAGTCATTTCACCACTCCAAAGAGTAAACTAACTCCCTGCTGAGTTATTCAGGATCCTTCTCAGCCTGAGAATCGTGCTGATGAAGACCTGATCACTTCCTGAGGCTGTCATGAGGAATAAATCAAACATCCCCCTTCATGCTGGGTGCTGGCACATCACAGAATTTCTCTGAGACTCTATGAAAGAGAAAAAAATCGACACAAACCATAATCTGTCCCACATCCCAGATGAGATACCCAGCATTTTAGCTCTCAAGCCAGTTGTCCTCATTGTGCCTCTCAGTCCTGATGATCTTCCTTATTCCTCTGCCTAAAACTCATTTCTTCCATCATGTCCATACATAACAAACTGTGATTATCCAGGTTATATCACTTCACTTTTATCACTGTCCCTGGGGCTTTCTCACTCCTGAAGGATGATCTGGAGTGACAGTCACACCTGAGAAGCAAGAGAGTGGTGTTAAGGAAGGTGGAAAGCAGCTGGTGCAGGAAGGAGTAAAAGCTGGAGATGGGAAAGAGGAAAGAGAGAGAAGAAAATACTAGAAAAAGAGCCATGGCCAAGCCTCAAGTCTGAAAAGCAAAGTTTACACCAGAGAGTGACTGTGGTTAATATGCTGATGATGGGTTTGAAAGGCAGCTCTGACAGAGAAATCTGCCCAGCTGGCCCTGCCCAAAGAGGTATGAAAAGAACCTTGATGGTCTTTAGGGCTTCAGAGGCAGAACCTGACCAAAAAGCTCCAAGCTTTGTTGGACATTTTTCTGATAATACAATGCTGTAATCTGGTTGTGGATGGGAAATCAAAATCTGAGCTTTTTCTGAGACACACGCTCAGGTACCAGCCAATCCAGGGAAAGACCCAGGAGCAAATTCCTTCTGCATTTGATTTGAGCCCATGAGAGATGTTTAGGTTCAGGGTAGCTGTTGGGTCCTTACCCCAGGGCTGGCTCTGGTGATGGCCCCGTGCAGCCATGATCAAAAATCTCCAGACAGCCACTCACCTGTGCTTTGGAGGAGATGGAGACTCCTGTCTGCCCAAATGGAGTGAGGGCCTGCTGTGGCACCTCTGTGTGACTGCAGGCCACCTTCCAAAACCACCAGGATCCTCTGCTGCAGCAGGAAATGTCCACAGTCCAGGTACACGAGAGAAATAACAGAGAAGTATCTCTGCAGTCTCATGAGATATATCCAGAGATCAGCACTTACCTTGTCTTAAATCGTGTGTTTGGTACATTTCTGTCCCTTTTGGGTGTTTTTTTAGACTTTTAAGAGGACCCCAGCAGGTCTGGGCTTCCACCAAAGCTTCTTTTACATTGCTTTGTTCAGGTTGAGGCAAAACTGCTTCTCAGTAGTACCTTTATCCCTAATTTTCAGAATTTAATCTGAATTACTGTCATTGGGCCAGGTCAGTGGGGCTGGTGACCTGTTCACAGCCTGTCACAGAGGCAGCCAGGCTGAGATAGAGCTGAAAACCACTTCTGATCTGCCCAGTTGGAGCTGAGAGAAGCCAGAGCATAGTGGATGGATGGGGGCTTCCACAAGCCACAGCTCACATGAGCTGCACAGAGTCCATTCTGTCCCAAGGCAGAGAGGATAGGGACAAAAAGACCAGGGAATAAATCCCATTGTGTTGCCCATTTGACTCAGAAGAGCTGGCAGTTTTGGGTAGAATCTTTTCTGGGATCTACTGAAACTGAAAAAAATCCCAAAGTCCTGCCTCCAGGGTGCAACCCCAAGTGTGTCACAGCCACAGCAATTGTGCTGCTACTTTGAAAACAGTTTGTGGTGATAAACAGAGGACAGTAAAGGGGGGGAAACTTCATAATTTTCTAAACTTTCCCTACCCAGGTGCCCATGTGAGCTGGCTGTGCAGAGGGAGCAGCTCAGTGCAGCTGCAGAGGATGCACGTGCAGGGTCTGTGCTCAGCTGAAACCTGTGTGTGTGTGTAGGAACCCCTTTCCCTATGGCTATACCATGATCCCAGGCTAATCCCTGCTGGGCCACACTCACGGTGCATGTTTGGGATTGAAGAGTGGGTAATGGGAATTTTCTGTGGTTTAAGGGGTAAAGGCTTTTTAAAAAGGGTAATTATTCACTGGGAAATTAGTTCTCGTGAAACACGTGAGGTGTTAACAAGTAAGAAAGGTGCTTTAAATAAAATAACCAAGTTTTCTGTGAGGCTTTGTGATGGGGAAACTGAAGGGAGCAGCAAAGCAGAGAGGGAGCCAGGTAATGGCTCTTTCCCAGCCAGGTGGGAGAGGTGAAGGGATAGTTCAACCTCCCATCCCAAGGGTGAAGGGGGTGTATTTGTGGTTCTTGGAGAGGAAAAAATGGATTTCTGTGGGTTTAGACCATGATTTATTTATTTATATTTTCATGAGCTCAGTTATAATGTATATTTTTAAGGGGAAGTGTCTTTATGAAAGTTTTGAACTTGTTTAAAACACCTGTGCTGTGGCAAAATTATATTTCTTAGCACTTCACACCCTGGTGATTGTGAAAAGTGAGTTATAAAATCATTTCTGCTGGGTTAAAGGACTTTATCTATTTATTTCAACCTGAATTGCAAAGGTTTTTTTTGTCTGTGTAACCCCCCACCCCCTGCCCCATTCTCAGAGACTGCAGCACCTATGAGGTGAAATTTAACATGGGCTGGAAATGAGGTGGTTAATCTAATTTTTGAAATTGTCTGTGATTTAAAATAGTTTGAGACCCCCTATGCATATTTTGAGGCTCTGTCTGTATTCAGAGGCAAGGGAGACATACATGTGAGGAGAGTGAGAGAGGGGAGTGAATTTGTGCATCAGCTCAGAGCCCCATTCTGCAGCCCAAGGCAGAAATCTTTGTGCTTGAGTGAATATTCTGCAGACCAAAAGCAAGTTAGAGATCTGGGCTTATAAGAGACAAAAACCCACTTTTTTTTCCTTTTTACCAGAATTTCTCCTTCCCAGAGTAACCAAAGGTACAAGCCTGGGTAGTGAGTGAGAGGTAGTGATTGAACAGAGAGCCCATTCTCTAACAGACACATTTATTGAGTACATGCACAACTAATAAAAGCAAAGCAAAGCAGTGATGTCCAGGCTCCAAAAACAAGATCTCACCAATCCATTGGCCAGACATGCTGGGAGACTTGGAAACCTGGAGGTGGTGCTGCAAAGGTTCATGTGAATTCAGCTCCTTAAAGTCCATGGTGATTACAGGGTCTTCTGTTCTGCTGTCTTTTACTGTCTTTCCAAGTCTTTGAGACTGTTCACACCCCTGCTGTCTTCATTGGGTGCTTTTCCAAGCTCAGGTGTTACATTTTCTTCTCTTTCCTCCCAAAGACAGTGTCTTTGGATTTCCTTACCTCCGTCTCCCTGGTTGAAGTGATGCCTTAAATTTTCCAGATTCTGTACTGCATTAGCATGTAACTCTGAACTTCATACAAAGTGTTAGCAAGTTCTCCTCACAGCTCAGTCAGACAGAACAATCTTTTTCCAGCCCCAGAACCAAGGGCACCATTGCAGCTTCAGGCACAAGAAGTGTAAACAGCAGTGAATTGAGGAGAACAATCTGGGAGGATGGGACTTCACAACCTGGAGCTGTAATTGGACAATTGACCCCAATATGAAAATGGACGAAAACTTTAAAAAGTGTGAAAACTCGTGACTCGGGGTCCATCTTGGGTGTAGCCATGGGCTCTTGTACTGCCCAAGGTGCATCCTCTGAAGGCCTTTCAATAAATCCCTGCTTTATTCTTTAACACTGTCCAGCCTCTGCTCCAGGCAGCCTCTTACAGGCATCATAAGGACTCATAAATCACACAAGAGCAGCTTCTTAGCATTAGTATTTGGGGATGGGAAGCTTAAAAACAAGTTACTTATGCTAACTTTTGCTTCTTTACTATGAGGGTGATCAAACAATGCAACAGGTTTGCCCGGAGAGGTTGTGGAGTCTCCATCTGTGGAGATAGTCAGAGCCCAGCTGAACACAGTCCTGGGCAATCTGCTCTAGGTGACCCCGCTTGAGCAGGTGGGTTCAGACTAAATGAAACCTCTCAAGAGGTCCCTTCCAACCTCAACCATTCTGTGACTCATGCCATCTGCAGGCCGCTTGGCCTGTCCTCCCCTCCTGGATGGCCCTCTGGTAACAGAGAAGGCCATCCCACTCATCAAGGTCTGGCATGGCGTGTGTCCCCACCGCTCAACGCCTACTGGGTTGCAGCCAACAGCGGAGCCAAGAGATCTTCCTGGTGGCAAACACAGAGGCCAACCCAGTCTTGCCCTTGACTATTTCAGGAGGGTCCTGGCCAGCCCCGCTCCTTTCAACTGGTTATCAAAGCAGAGCTTCACCTGCCTCATCCGGTAACAAGTGGCTACCATGGCAAAGCACACACAGATTTGCATTAGCAGTATAACTACGATGGGGTGCAGCAGCGCGTTGAAAATGCCAGTGGCCGTGGGGGACCAGCCGAAAAACACTTCCCACCAGTGGTGTTCTCCCACCCTCTTAATTCGTTCCATTACCTGTTTTATAACTTTACCGTCATGGTGAACTGTTATTAGGATCTTTTTAGCTTCGGCCTTGGCGTTTTCTAGCAGCTGCTGCAAATTTGCGTGTTCTAACATTTCTTTTACAAGTGATAAATCCATACCGATGGGGGTCGGGGTTATACTACGATACAAGGTATAGTTTCTGATCAGCAACTGGCTAGTAAACACAGGTGGTTTATACACAAAATCACAGCCTCTAATAGTAGCTACATTGCAAGCACACATATTCGAGTCACTAAACACAGTCTGGTTATAAGCTTCGTTAATTTGCACGTATTTACACATCGTTCTGAAGCACACACAGCCTTTCCCTACGTACACTAACACGGTTTTGTTACTGCTCTGGGGGTTGATCTCAAAGTGGCACACCCCTTCTTTGGTGTCAAAGCACACATCACTCGCCTTAAGGGCATCATCTTCGCATATGAATCCCAGCCCCCTCTCCAAAATGCAGGCTTCCAAGTCTACCGTCTCCCACTTCCCACCAGACACCCTGGCCCACATGCGGTGGTCCAGGGGGTAGAGCACAGACCCATTTGTGTTTACCCCAGGGCCACGATGGGGTAGACCTTTTCAATGTGAGCCTCTGCCACAGTGAGGACGTGGGCAATGACTGCGTTGAGGGCCTGGTCATGGGTGAAGTTGACGAGCCTCCACCAGGCTTGGAGCTGCCGCTCCTTCTCGGTGGCCGCATCCCACACGATCTTTCGGATCTCAGTGGGCAGGACGCCGTTGTCACCGTCCCTCAGGATACCTGCAACGACACTCTGCACCCACATCTGGGCCTGGATGCAGCTAAGAGCAAGGGAGACGTTACTTTGTTCGATGCCCAGGGCTTGCAACAGCACCTGATGGTCTTTCTCACTTATTTGTTCCCAGGTGGGCAGCACCTCTGACACAAGCCAGTGCCCCATCCCAAGGCTGGACAGGGATGAATTCAGGGGTTTGAGGAGGTCCTGCACGCCCGAGGTGACAGTCTCCAGCTTGTTTGCCAAGACCTCGGCATTCATGCTGTTGAGGACTCCCAGGCCGGCGCCTCCTCCTCCCAGCGCGGTGGCCAGCAGGTCTCTCCTGGCCCGGGTGCCCTGGAGGGAGCGGCTGTGGAGCCACGCCAGCCAGCCAGTGTGCAGAGCAGACAGGAAAGGGGCACAGTGTGGTCTGACAGAGGAAATGTTAACAGTGGACAGAGACAGCACCACCTTCTTTAGTGACCGCACAGGCCCTGTCAGCAGCTCCTGGATGTGATTTTTCTTCACTACATAAGGACCTATTTTGGAAACAAAAGGGGCAAGACAGCAGTGATGGCAAATTCTTTTTTAAATCCTTCAGGGCCTCCTATCCACCACTTTCCTCCAAGTTCAGGGGACATTTCTATGCTCAGGTTTCCTTGACACCACACCTGGAGGGTTATGATCAGGTGTGGGCAGCGTCCATAACCCTGATTATACCATGAAGCCTCTGCATCTAATTCAGACCTATCCAGTGTTTTCCTCTCACAGAGGCAGGTCAATGGGATGATCCATTTGCGGCCGTTAGGGGCTGTGACAGTCACGGTGGTGCTGTTAATTAGTGTTGGGTCAGCTACACTTTCTTGGGAGTACTTAATTTCCAGTTTTACCTGGTTGCCAATTTCAACATAAGGGACCACATGCCAGGCCAAAAAATGGCACTTTGAGATCTTAATGGCAGAGAAGGAGGGTGCTGTGGTGCTGATCTTAAATTTAAAGGACAGCCCCACACTGTTTTGTGCCCAGAGGCAAACCACAAAGACTGGCTGGACCAAAGTAAAATTGTACCAGCAGTCCAATTTCTCCACAGCACAGATTTTTTTCTGATTCTTCTTAGTTTTTACTTCAGTGACAGAGATTTGAGTTACTTGCTGGTGAGTGGACCCGTTAATTACCCTGCACCCCACCTTTATTTGCTGTCCCACCTTCCCCAGCAGCTGTGGAAGTCTGTTTGTGCTATCCCAGCCCCACTCATTTTCCAAGTACACCTCTGTCCCGTGCATGACCACTGTTGACAAATTTAAGCCTTTGTTAGAATTTAATCCCATGATTCCCGTATGTTTTATGTAAGCCTGGGACCAGGGCCAATCAGTCCCAAATTTTGTGTGCCTCCTAACCCTGTTCTGGGCTGTGGCCTGTGTGTCAAGGTGCCTTTCTAAGTGAGAATGAATGGCATTTTGTCCAAGTTGCTGATGGGTTGGTTGG
Source organism: Sitta carolinensis (assembly GCA_032173965.1). NCBI lineage: Eukaryota > Metazoa > Chordata > Aves > Passeriformes > Sittidae > Sitta > Sitta carolinensis. Next base: position 55,077,161 of record CM063285.1, on the reverse strand, counting down.
ACACATTGGGTGCTCAGCACTATGCACATACCAGAAAGCAAAGTAAATCCTGCAATCACAAATTTGAAAGCATTTTCCCCGCAGAACAAACAGGGCTGGTGATGGCATGAAGTTCGCCCTTCCCGCTGGTCACAATCGCCTTCCATTTTCCTTTATCTGCAAAACATAAGCAAGGCGGGCTCTCCAGCCCCGTTAGTTTCCCTTCCATGCTTTTAATTGAGAAGAATGGAACCATTTCTCCTGCCTTTTTGCCCCTTTTCTGATTTCTACCTGGTACACAGAGGGGCTGGCCTTGTTCACAACCCTAACAGGCCCCATCCACTGGGGTTCCAGCACCTGGTTCTTCTCCCTAACCCCTCGGTATATCACCAGGTCCCCTGTGTTCCACTCCACAGGGCGCAGGAGCACTCCCAGCTGCTTATCCATCTTAGGGATGCTGGTCTCTTGCACTGAGGCCAGTTGGTGGTAGGTGGCTGACACCGTCCTGAGCATGTCCTGGACCCACCTGTCCATCAGCACGCGGGGCTGCATTTCATCTGGGGGCTCCCCTCCTTGCCACCAGTGTTCCACAAACTTCGGGTCTCTCGCAGGAGGAAATTTTGGGGGAGAAAGTGTTTGAGATGCCAGAGACCCCCTCAGTGCCAGCAAAGTCAGTGGGAGCTTATGATCCCAGTCTTTCCTTTGCTGGCTCACAAGCTTCCTCAGTGCTGTCTTCAGTGGTTGGTTGGGCCCCTCTGCTGAGAGTGGCTTCTGGAAATGCCCTGTGATGTGAAGCTTTTGCTTGATTCCCAGGGCCTGGCACACCCCTTTTGTGACTTCCCCAATGAAGCGCTGGCCGTGATCTGAGTGGATCTCCTTTGGGATTCCCCACTGTGAGAAGACGTGCTCTACCAATATCTTGGCAGTTGCACTGGCTGAGTTGTTCCGGGCTGGGAATGCTTCCACCCACTTGGTGAAGATATCACTGACCACTAGGCAGTACTTATTGCCTCGGGCTGTTTGGGACAGAGGGCCAATAAACTCCATCTGCAACTTGCTCCATGGTCCAGAAACCCTCTGGTGGCCCAGGATGGCTTTGGCTGTTTTGGCATCGGGATTGTTGGCTGCACACGTCAGGCAGTTGCTGACATACCTCTCCACATCCTCTCTCATTTCTGGCCACCACCCAGCACCCTGCAGCCTCACCATGGTCTTGTCTGTGCCCAGATGCCCCTGCTCATGAGCCAGGGCCACCAGCTCTGTCCGGACCAGTTCAGGCACCACCCAGACAGGGAAATCTGCCCCCTCCCTCCGTGCCAGGACCAGCCCTGAGATGTCTTTCCACACCTTGCACCCTTTGTACTCCCTGCCCTGCGCTAACTCCCGGAGCCTGGGGTCCTGGGCCTGCAAGCCCACCAGATCCACACTCTCCCAGTGCCTGCTGGGAGCCACTGACACTGGGCCACTCTCTGATATCTTGCTGGCCTTCCACATCAGCCCTTCCTTGGCACCTTGCTTGGCTTTGGCATCTGCCTCCTTGTTCCACTTGGCTTCCTCTGTTTCCTTCTTGTGGGCCTTGACCTTAATGATCTGTGCTGGGCGCGCCCTCTGCTCTGCCAGCCTTGCAAGGTACAGCAGCTTTTTGGCGTAGGTGACAGGCTTGCCATCGGCAGACTGCATGTCCCTCTCCCTCCAGAGGGGCAGCCACTCCAGCGCCACACGCACCACCCAACCTGAGTCTGAAAATATGGCCAGGGGCTGGTCTGATGGTGTGTTTTCCAGGGCAGCCATCACGGCCACCAGCTCGGCAGCCTGGATGGAGTGCGGCAGGCACTTGCCCTTCACCACCTCCCCAGTGCCCCTGTTGACGGCGGCATAGCCCGTGTAGGGCACCCCTTTCTCGTGGTAGTTGGACCCATCTACAAACCACACAACGTAGCCTCTCTCCTTGGCCTCCTCCAGGCTGAGGCTGCTCTCAAAGAGGGGTGCCCGCCATGGCTTGGGGTCAGTAAGGGAGACTCCTGGCTTCTCCCCATCCCTCTCTGCACTGATTAACACCTTGTAGGCACCAGGTGAGGGGTCTCCAGGGACCTCCTTGTTGGTCAGTGCCAACGCCCAGTTGACCATCCTGGGGCAGCACAAGGGACCTTCATCCCCCTTTCCCAACAAGAAGTACCTCACTGGGGTGCAAGAGGTCCTCAGCAGCACTGGGGCTGACCCCATCAGGTAGTCCCAGTGCTGCAGGGCCCAGCTTAAGGTTAAAACCTCTCTCTCGTAGTCACTGAACTGTTGCTCGACTGATGTCAGGAGACGCGAGGCGTGGGCAACAGGGAGCAGGTTGGCACTGTGCTGCTGGCCCAGGGTGGCCTGCAGCCCCCTGGATGTGCTGTCCAGCTGCAGAACATAGGGTCTGTCCCCCCGGGGATGTGCCAGCATGGGGGCTCGTGCCACGCTCTCCTTTAAGATCTTCACTGCCTCGTCCTGCTCTGGCCCCCATTCCCAGGGGGTGTTCCTTTTCAGGAGGTGGCAAAGGGGGGCTGTTTTCTCTGCATAGCCCTCAATGAACTCACGGCACAACCTCAGGTGAGACAGGAAGGACCTCAGGGTAGTGACATCAGACGGTGCTGACATCTTCTGTATTAGCTCAACCTTCTGCTTTTCCAGTGAGCGCCCTTCCTCCCCCAGGGTCACCCCCACAAAGCAGACCTCCTTCCAGCACAGCTGGGCCTTTGTGGGGTTGATCCTGAAACCTGTCCTCTGGACAGCCCCCAGCACCTCTGCCAGCACCTCCAGGTTCTTCTCCTTTGTCTGGGTGTGGATGAGGATATCACCAGCACAGGACAGCACGCTCTCCCGGTGGCTGACCTTCTCCCACATCCTCACTACACGGGCATGGCAGATGGCTGGGGCATTGTGGAAACCTGGAGGGACTCTGGTGAAAGCAAATTGCCGCCCTCGAATCGTGAAGGCAAACTTGTGCCAGGATTCGGGGTGCAAGGGGATGGCAAATGATGGGCTGGTCAGGCTGAGCACCGAGAACCACTCGGACCCCTGAGAGATTGCTGCCATGATGTTGGGATACTTCACCACTGTGGAAGTCTGCATTGGGGTGACTTGGTTCAGGGTGCTGAAATCAACTGTCAGCTTCCATGTTTTCCCATCAGCTTTCCTTAGGGGCCACACTGGAGCATTGTTGGCACTCTGCTGCTCCACCAGCACACCCTGGTTCAGCAAGGTTTTGACCGTGTCCCACAGGCTGTCCTCAGCCTCAGCCGGGTACCAGGGCTGAAGCTGAGGAGGTGGATCTGGCCCTTTGATTGACACAGCAGCATCAATCAGCCCACAGTCCAGCTTGCTCCTTGCCCAGACCTGGGGGAACTGCTCTGTGACCCGTTTCACCCGGGGCTCCCACTCAGGGTGGACCAGGATCTCAGGGGCTTTCACTGACATCACCCTGTGGCTTGCCGGGATGACAGGCAAATCCATTTGTGGGCAGTGTAGCAATGCTTGGTTTGCCAGGTCTACCACCACCCCCATATTTGTCAGTGCAGAGATGGCTAAAATTCCTGGCTTTCCTTTCATTTCAATTTTCCCAAATTTTTCAGACCCTTTGGCTGCCCCAATTTCAAAGGGTATGGGCCCTGTGAACGGCACTGAGGATTTCTGGCCGTTCGGCCCTGTCAGTTCAATAATTTCAGAAGTTTGGAAGATCCCGGCTCTGCCGGGAGCCATATTCAGAATTGAATAAGAGGCACCAGTATCAATTAACATCACTTGTCCAAGCACCCCTCCTCCAATAGTTGTATCAACTATCAGGCGCCCCCACAAATCGGTCTTAATCGGTGCCACAAAAAGGGGCGATGCGGGTGCCTGGCAGCCCTATTGCTGAACCTTAGACCCGGGTCAATGGGGTGGGAGCTGCTGTGCTTTTTGGCCTCATGCAGGGCCAGTTTTTGGAAGAGCTCTGCATCCGGCAAGCCATCAATGTCCTCCTGTTTCTCATATTTCATCAAGCGCTTCCTCAGCTCAGCCCGCCAAGGGTTAGACTTCTGAAACCTCAGCCCTTGCTGGTTCTCCTTCCCCAAACCCCCCTTGCCATCAGGATCTTTTCGGTTGTCTCCTTGTATTTTTCTCATCCCTGCATTTGGAAAGACATGGCCAAGGTTTTCCCTTTCTTCCCCCCCAACATGTACCCGGGAATGCCTGCTTTTGGAGCTCAAAATTCTGGTTTAGGATCTGCTCCAGCTCTGAGAGAGGCTTTTTGGCTGCATCCCCACCAGCAATCACCCGTAGTGGGGGTGTCAGCCCCACCACCAGTGGCTCCTTGAATTCAGGCCTGTCAAAATTGAGAGGGGAGTCCTTTGAGCCAGGCAGCCCGGCCATCTGGTAGAGCATCTTTTTACGGTTAACATAGGCATCGGGCCTCTCCTCGGGGTTTTGCTTCTCCTGGTGGAAGAGCACTAAGGGGTTGACCTCTGGGAAGAACACCTTCAGCACAGCCAGCTGGACATCCCCAATATCCTGGACATTGCCCATCTGCACATCCCCCGGCAGTGATGCAAAATCATCTGGTTTCATGCACTTTCTCACAATGTCTATCAGGTCACTCACAAAGTTGCCACTCTGGCACTTGGGCAGACGCTGGACCCTGGACAGCCAGTTAATCGCTGTCTCCTTTGTCAGTGGCCCCAGCATCTTGCCCACTGTCTTAAGCTGCTCGGGGGTAAACCAGAGCACAGCCCTGTTGGTGTCTATGGGCTGGAGTGGGACATGGCTGACTGGCTCATCGTGGGGGACCTTTTTATCTTTGGAAGCCTCTGCCTCCCCTGCTTGCAGCTGGCACACCTCCTCCCGCAGAGGAGCATAGGGGGACGGCCTGGTGGGGCCGTTAGCACCCCACACATCATCCTCATAATCATAGTGGGGTGGGTGCAGGTCCAGGGAGTCCTCCCCCTCACCGTTCCCCATCGGGGTCCTCTTGCCTTTAATGGCAGCCACAATGCCCCTTGACACCCCCAGCTCTGCCTCCAGCTCCTGGATCTTGGCATGGCATACCTTGTGATCAGGGCCAGCGCCCCGGTCCCGCTGGACGTCCTGCAGGACCGCCCGCACCGCGCTCTGAGCATCGTGGGTCTCCCCGATCCACTTGCCAACCTCCTTCTTCAGCTCCTCTGTTTTCAGCTTCTCATAGCCCAGCTTGTTTTCCAGCCGGGTAATCTCCACCGCGCTCCGCAGAGAGTCCCCACACAAACCCTGCACCTCCGCCCGCAGGTTGTCCACCTGGATTTTGAGCTCCTCCTTGGCCTGCTCCAAGGTCTGCACATTCTCCAGAGCCTCCTTCAGCAATCTGGACAACTCCCTGCCTACCATCAGCAAACCCTGCAAAGCCGCTCGCTTCTTACACTTGTTAGTGGGTTTGGGCTTTTTGTTCTCCTCCGACCAGCTCTCCCACTGCTGGCACAGCTGCTGGTATGCATCTGGGCCCTGGAAAGACCCTGGAGACCAAATCGGGGGAGACACTTCTGGAGCACAAACTGCTCCAGCTTCCAACTGCTAACGATGTCACTCATCATAGTGAAGGGGATGAGATCAGAGACAGCTCCGTCTCAGGGCAAAACTACCATAACACACCAGCACTGAACCCTTCAACCCTTCCACAGAGCAAGTCTGACACCCCACAACCCACCCCTCCAAAAAGCCCCTGGGGGGACACCGAGCCTGGGCACAGGGAGGGGAAGGAGGGAACAGGAGGCCACGGCCGAGCCGGCAGCTGCTGCGAGCTGCTGGCTCCGGGGAGGGAACGGGGAAGGGAATTGGGAGCGGGTGAAGCAAAGGAGAGACGGAGGAGGACCCCGATAATGAGATCTCACCAATCCTCAGCTGAATGTTCCGGCAGTCCCAGGAGCTTGGAGATGGTCTCTGCAGAGGTCCAGCAGATCCAGCACCTTTAAGGTAAAGGTGGCCACGAAGACTCAGCCTGGTGATTTTTATAGCCATGGCAGGTCGTTGTTTGGGGCTGGTGACACCTGTGTTTACTTCCTAGGTGGCTTTTCCTCCTCCATGTGCTGCCTCCCCAAGGACACTTTCCTTGTCTTTCCTTATCCTTTTCAACACTGATTAGGGAAGCTGAGATCACACAGCAACACCTGTACCGCCCCTTATCTGTTTGGGCTGGTCCAAGATTAGTTACTGTTCACACTAAACTTCTGCTTGCACCAAATGTCCTGAAGAGGGAGAGCTGAAGCCTGTTCTCTGATTGTCCATCCTTCCAAATTCCCCCTGGCCCCCTCATTTACTGCACACACCATTAGCACCTGGGGTTTGTGAGGAGATCACACATGAAGTTCACAGCTGACACCTGAAACAAGCGCAGTCCCACCAAACCACAACCCAAGCACAGATCTGTTTGCCAGGGAGGGGTGAAATGACAGGAAAATTCACATAAGTCATCATTTAGATCCATTTTGGCATCTGGTGTTTAAAAGCAGCATTTTTCTGTGCCACAGCTCAGCTCATCATACACTGATATGGACCTTGGGGTTACCCCATGAGATGTCAGGAGCCTCCACTGTGATATTGCATCAGCTGAACTGCAGCTGTAAATCTGTACCTGCAAAAGCAGGTGGACCCCCCAACCTTACCATACAAACCACATATTAGCTTGGAGAAGTTTAGAAAATTTGACCCATTTGTTTGGGTTTTTTTTTCCCTGCTATACTCAGAAAAAGGTACCAGTCATCTCAGTGAAAATGCTATAATTTCCATTATTGCTTTTTCCTCTAATGAAATACTCCAGAAGCTAAACCCTCCACTAGAATAAAACCACTTTAAAAATTTTAAAGGGAAAACAAATGTTCACACATGGCTGCTGGAGCCTCAGGAGTTTCAATCCTGCACCCCTTTACCCCCAGAGCAGCCCCTATTTCTACATACTGCAGAACTGGCTTGTGTTGGACTGGTCTGGAGGCTGAGCAGCTTTCCCTGACCCCCTAAATCAGTCCTTTTAACCTCAAAAGCACAGACAGAATTACTTTTTCTGTATTTTTATGGTAGCTGTTTTCTCTAGCCTGGCATTTACAGCCCAGCTGTAATTAACCTCCTCTGCAGCATGGGAGTTTAACAGAGATGAAACCCCAGCCAGGTCCTGCTTCTTGGCTCTAAACCCTGTTCTCCCACACCAATGCTTTGCTACAACCCCCTGAAATAAACACTTTATTGTAGGCAATTCATAACAGGGGGAAAAGAAAGAGTGAAAAATGCAGAAAAGCTGGTAAAAGCACCAGAAATTAACCTCAGCATGGTGAGGCGGGCAAAATGCAGGCTGGAAAAAGAAGGGCTGTTTCCCACTAGGATGGGTTCTCAGGGAGTTGGCTGGCCTGGGGACAGGGATGGTTTGCTTTAAATTCAGGAAGAGAATAAAATTCCTCTAGAAATTGTGCAGCTACAAAGTACAAATACATCAAAAATTCAACAATTTCCCCCCCAACATGGCCCAGCTGTGTGCCAAACACTGGTGATTAGGAGCTGCTATTCCTCAGCAAGGTCACCAACAAATCTTGCTTGTGTGAACAGATAAGATCAACTTACACCCTTCTTTCCTCCCATTTTCTTCCCAGGATAGCAGCCTCAAACAATGCAGGGATGTTATAAACAGCAGATGTCTCCTGCATGTTCACACAGTGCTTTGATTTTTTGTGATATGCTGCCAGACAAAGGTATCCCTCCTCCAAAATGTTTTCTTGTAGGAGCAACAGCCAGTCCTGAGAACAGCTTGGCCACTGGTAAACAGCTCCACTGTGTATAAACAGCAATTTTTTAAAAAAATAATTAATTAATTTAAATTAATTAAAATTAATTTAATCCATGTTCCAGTACACTATGCTTTTACATTTCATATATTCCTTTTGCTTTCTCTAAAGTTGCTATAATGTCCTGGGGAGTCATCCCAGTGTAACACCCCCATATCCAAGGTTGTAATTATGGCAAAATCACCTCTGGGAAAAATTCTTGTCCTGGCCAGGAAGCCAGGAGTTGCTCCAGGTGACAGCAGCAGTGGGAAAAGAGGGACACAGCCATTGCAGCAGCTGGGGATTTTTGTCTCAGCTCACAGACTTCACCAGAGGGATGAAGGGAAAATTCACTTGCAGTGACATTTCTCATGACAAGCACTCCCTGCCCTTCCACCTCACACAAAAGAAGTGTTTCACCTCATTTTAGGGAGGGCCCAATGACGACATGATATGAAACAAAAGGGGACAGATGAGCAGAAGGTGAGGACAGCAGAGGAAAGTGTTGCTGCAAACCACTTCAAGGGCTCAGCTCTGAAAATCAGAGCTTAAAAGCACTGAAATGTGTTTAAAAACACTGAAATTGCCTTCTCCTGCCAGGAAAGAGTTAAGCAGCAATTCAACCCACCCTAAAGTTTAGCAGATGAGCCTTTTTGGCAAGGGTTTTGCAGTTAGCAACCCGCTTCAAGCAGGAAATTAATTTAAACAGTGATAGGGAGAGGAGGTGTTACAGCAGCACAGAAAAATCTGGTACAAAATGGAACAAAAGCTTACAGTGTAAAGATGCAATATTGTTTTTCCTATTCATCTGCCAGCTCAGCCCTGAGAGGGTTTGCCACTGAGATTCCCTTTCCTGGGGAGATGCTGGGACATTGTAAGGACCACAATTATCTGCATGAGGGGGACATAAAAGAAAAAGTATCTCGTTTGGTGGCCAAGAGGGCAGCAAATAAATAAAAATAATTAAAAAATTCTATTTTTTCCCCAAACATGAAAATATTGAAGTCTGCTGACACTAGTTCATCTCCATAATTTCACTTCATGTACTTGTCTTTGAATCCTAAACCCCAAGTGCTTCAAACCTTTTCCTCACAGACAATTCAAAGTCATTCTGATATTTTATCATTTAAATCTTTCTTCCTATGAGCTACATGCTTTCACAGCTACCAAAGCAGCACATGGTGTGAGGTGGGGAGCCCCAGCATAATTTCTTCATTTTTGTGGTTTTTCAGCCACAAATTTGTTTGAGGTTTCTTGCTCTTGATTTCAAAGCTTTCTGTGATGCTTCACATCTCTTCTTTATGTTGGGTTGGTCTGGTGTTCAGCACTTTCCAGAGAAAAACACCTCCTGATATAAATTCTGCTGAAGAAAACAACCCCAGAGATCAAACTACCTCTTTTCCTTTTTTTGAATATTTTTTTTAATTATTTCAACAGGGAAAAAACAGCCAAAATTCAGGCTTTTCTGCTTTTAACTTTATGGCCGTGGTCCTACATTTGTAAATTTTTTATAGAAGTAGATTAAAAGAAGGAGGAATAACTTGGTGGTGAAATATGAGGAAATAAGAATTAAAAATCAGTGATATTTCTTGGTTTTATTTTTCTGAAGGGGATTTAAGGGTACCCTGTGAAGTGCTGGAGAAGAGCTGTCCCCCTGACGTGCACTTGGGTTTGGGGCTCGGCGCAGAAGCTGCCAGGCTGTGGCTCCAGGTGCTGCTGTGGCAGAGGCTCTTTGGCAGCTGCTGGTGAGAGATCTGTGCAGAGAGGGGCAAGGACTTCCTGAGGTGAGGCCAGCCCTGGCACCAAGAGGTGACAGCGAGTGGAAAGGGGGAGCTGGCACAAAACCCTTCCACCAGTGAGTCCGCACCATGGCCCGGCCATGGCTCTGTCTCTGCATCTGCCTCCAGATCCCAGGTAAGAGGGACACGTCTCTCTAGGGTTGAGGGCACCTAAAATCATGCTGGAGCCTCCCCCCCACCACACTCCAGCAGCTGGATGGTGGACGATTAAAAATACCATCACAACATAGATCTATAGCATATTATTACCTATTTCAAATAATTTGGATCATGCTGTTAATAACATGTTTTAGGTTTTGGTCAGCCCTGAACTGGTCAGGAAGCTTAACCAGTTGGTTGCTGTGGGTCCCTTCCAAGTGAAATAGTCTATTCTATTCTGTTCTGTTCTATTCTACTCTGTTCTAGTCTATATTCTACTCATATTTCAATACATAATGATACGGACACCACAGTTTTTACTGCACCCTCAGTGTGGATGGACTGTTGGAAGCTGCTAGTGGAGAAGTTAAAATAGCCCCTCTCTCCACTGCCTGTGCAACATGAAGATGATAAACATCCCATGAAATTTTCTAAATCATCCCAAGACTCAGTACTTCCCAAGGGCCACAGCTGGAATTGGTGTGTTATAAAACCTTTCTGCCTTACAGGTCCTGATACCCTATAGCTCTGTGAGGTGGGGAGCCCACTGAGAAAACCTCATTAAATGAGACTTTGCTTTGCCCATGCACATGGAAAAGGGGCCATTTTTAAGGTGCTGCAGGCTGGTCTGGCAGTACTGTGATTCCCCGTGGTCCCCCTGGACATACACCAGGAAAGGGAACAGGGAGGTTTTGGGGTTGAAGGTGTGACTAAGGATGAATTTTCTGCTCCGACTCCATCCCAGTTCACTCCTGGCTTGACCACTGACACTGAGCTGAGATCTTCCAGAATCTCTTCTTATCTTTTCTGACTTACATAACAGTGTCTCCAACAGGTCAAGGATAAGTTTTTCATGGAGAGTTATGTTTCCCATGCCCAGCAGTGTCAGACCTCAGGGCACTCCAGGAGACCCTAAAGCCCCCATGTGCCATGGCCACATACATTTCATCCCCCAAAAAAACACACAGATGTTTGTCAGGACAAAATTTGAGAGAATTATGCTCTAAAACCTTATTATTATTATAAGAAGAAGACATCAATGTTGTCACAGAGACAAAGGATGTGGCGAAAAGTTGCAGCTGTTGTGCAGCACTTGAATTTTGGCATTGCAATGTTAATATTCTGCAGCACTGACAGCAATGGGGTCATTGGTGTGGAGACAGAGCAAGGCTCTGGACCCCTGTCAGTCACCAGAGCCCTCTCCTCTGCCTGTCCCATTGGGAACACATTAATGGCTTTAGACGTTCTGGGGTCACGCCAACCCGTCCCCACACCACTGGGTTAACAAGGGCTGCATGAGACTGAAAAAACTGCTGTAGGCAACGTCAGGATTTTAAAGAAAAAGGAACATTTTAAAGTAAAAAGAGACAAGAAACATGTATTATTGAGCTTTTTGCACAGCTTTAAAACACGCCTGGGATAAAGACGGGGGAAGCAAGAGCATCCTTATCTTCAGAGGGCTGTTTCCAACTGGATCTCTGAGTATCTGCAGCTTTGCAGGACTGTTTGCTGAACAGCAAGGATCACAAGTTACCTGTTTTCCTTTCCACAAGGACACATCCTCGCTCACACAGACACCCCTCACATCTGCCTGGGACAAACAAGACTTAGATAATTTCCACAAAAGCTGCAAAGCCCAAACAGGGCGAGGCGATGCCAAACCAAAGCTTTGAACCCCACTGCTGCGTCTCACTCCCTCTCCCTCCCCATGTCTCAAAATCCCTCTGAAAAATATTATTGTCTGAAAACTAGTATCAAATTGCCTCATTTTTGAGATGTTTTGCACATTTTTTGGTTCTCTTTTTCTGCCCCTGAGATGTTTATTTGTGCTGCATTTGTTAGAAGAAAAACCTGGGAAATCAGTTAAGAGGCACAAAAAATTTGCTGAAAAAGGGGTAAAATATCTGAAAAATGAGAAAGGCAAGGAGGTCAGGAGAGTGGAATCCACAGGAACAGGCAGGGATGCTCTTCCCTGCACATACAGCCCTGAGGACACCCTCAAAACCATCCCTCCATCCCTCTCCCTGCCAGTGAGCCTCCTCCCTAGATGAGTGTTTACAGAGAAAAGTCTACCTGTGTAATTTGGCTTGGCCAAAACAATAGCTGAGGAACAAAAAAGGCCTCTGAGGGAATAAGGGAGCATCCTGATAAAAATGCTCCTGTTTCTTGCTTGTCTGACCCCCCTGGTCCGTGTGTCTATGTGAGTTTATTAAACCCATAAAGAAAATCTGTATTCTGCACCAAAGAAAAATAACGCAATTAAAATAATAACCACATTTCTCTTTTTCCTTAGGTTTTTATACAGCTCTTCTTTTAACCCAAACTCCAGAGCATATCTTAACCCAAACTAACAATAAAACAGAAATCCTCTGTGAGCTGAAGAAGGAGCACTCCGGGGTGTACTGGTACCGCTGGAGCCTGGAGAGGCAGCGATTCGAGTTCTTGGTGTTTTCCAACACCCTGGGCAAAGCCACCTATGGCATAGATGTGAGCCAGGCCAAGCTTAGTGTCCATGAGGCGAGGTCCCAGAGCTCCTCCAGCCTGCACATCGACAACCTGCGTCCCTCAGACAGCGGCACCTACTACTGCTCCGTCTCCCAGTCCTCCCAGCTCCTCCTGGGCAGTGGGACACAGCTCAGAGTGGGTAAGCAGCACCCTCAGGGCTCCAAAATGTGCCACCACTGGGCTGTGGGGAGGTCCCCTGGGAAAGGGGTGATTGGTTTTGGTAGGTTCTTCCCAATTTTGAGTTGCAAGGTTGGGGCTCTGGGGTTTTTCTGAAGAGATCTATGAGACTAGATACAGCAGGAAATACAGAAAATAGCTAAAAATGTGGGTGAACTTCATGTGACAGTCCTTTTGCCATCAGTAGTTGCTCTGCTGTGGGCATGCCTCGAGCACAGCACTGGTCCTAGTGCTTTAGGATTTCCATGGGAAGAACTGATATTGCCATGCTTTGTGTTTTTCTCATTCCCTGTTGTACTTTGGATGAGAGGCTGGATGTGTGTGCCCTGCTCAGCTCACAGGTCCTTCCATGCCATAATTCTTCCTTACCCTCACTCCAAGTGACAAGAGCAGCATTGAGTCCAGAGAGCATCACCCCTCCTATCTCTGGGGTGGATCTGATGGCAGCTTTCAAGACCACCCTTCACTAAAAATACTGAAATGGGATTTATTCCTCAAAGTTCACAACCCGCTATGCCTGGGAGATCAAAACAGAAATAACAGTTTTCTGCAGGTGTCATGGAAGGAGAGAAGCTGTACAGACATCTGGGTCATACAGAAGCTCTTTCAGCCCGTTTTCCTTTTGACCACAGAGCAGTAGTTCATGCAGAAAAAAACTAATGTATTTGAAGTGGGATTCAGCCTCTGGTTTTGCAGACTTTTAGGGAGACAAATAACTTATTTAACTAAGATACAAATAACTTATTTAACTGAAATGCTGCTACAGCTTCTGACTCTAAAGCAGACTCAGTGTCCCAGTTTTACTGGAGTTTTTTTTTTGCAAATATTCTCTGTATCTTGAACTGGATGACAAATCCCTTTTGGATTCTTGCAGGCTCAGAGAAAAGCTGGTTGAAGATAAAGGAGAATTATTTTTTAACATCTGGGGATATATCTCTGTGCAAAGCATGAAAAACAGGCTTGAAATACAGCTTGATCAAGGACACCAATTAAAAAGTAAATAGCAGCAGGTGCTCAGGGAGGACTCAGCTTTGTTGGATATTTTATTTTTTTCATTTTAGTTCTCATGATAAAACAAATTGTCTTTAAGTTTATTTTCCCTAAGTCTATTAAAATATAAGGGAGAAGTTGTCCAGATAAATCCCAGAGCTCTGATGTCTCATCTTTTCATGTAAAAGAATGGTAGTTTCTGTAGGAATTTATATCTTGGATAGAAACAGAAAAAAATTAGTTTTCATCACCTAAAATTTTGAATACAGTTTGAGCAGTCAGACATGCAGATATTTAATGACACTACTGGCATATTTTCCTGGCCAACTTCATTCAGAAATTAATGTATTCCATTGTAATTCAGATCCCCCATAATAAATCCTGCCCTCATTTTATTAAAAATAAAAAAATCAAATGCTGAGCAAAAATTAGAGCAATAAAATAAGGAAAAGATCCAGGGATCCCTTAAAACATTCCAGTGCTACTGAAATCTGCTAGCCATGATTTTGTGCAATGCTGGCGAGACATTGCTTGGCAGCAGATGACACTCAAGCAGGTTTTGGGGTTTTCCCTGCATTAGCCTTCTCCCTTTCTTTACCCAGTACATTGTTTTAGTCACACTTTTAAAATCTCTTGGTAACTTTGTGACCCCCAAGAGGCTCAGGTCAAGCTCACCCCTCTGAGTGACACAGCCCATCGCAGGGTCACAGGCTGGGGCTTGTTCCAAGTGCCAAACTTTCCAGGCCCTCTTGCCAGCTGTTGGAGAGCTCTGCTGCACTCAGTGCCCACTGACCATCTCTTTTTCTCTTTATCCCCAGTTGATGCTTTGCCTCTGCCTGCAAAGACCACACAGACACCGGTGTCCAAAAAGCCTGTGCCGCGGGTAACCAAGAGCAAAGCTGCCAGCAGAGGAGGTATGGCACTGCCTCAGCTCAGGCTGCCTGGGAAAAGGGGTTTGCTGAGCTCTTGGGGTGCTCAGGGCTCAGCTGGAGTTTGTTCTGGGGTGGGGGCCACCCCAAGGTCACCCTCCAGGAGTGAGTGTCTGGGTCCTGACTCACTGCTCTGGATAGAACTGACTTCTGCCTGTAGGAGGGATTCCCTGGGGTATCCACAGGTTTAGGATGTATTTCTGTAAAGGTTATCATGACCTCAGAGCTAGGTTGCCTGCAATGCCTTTTTTACTGTGAGGGGGGCTGAGCACCAGAGCAGGTTGCCCAGAGATGTGGTGGAGTCTCCCTTACCAAAAATATGCAAAAGCCACGTGGACACAATCGTGTGCTGTGTGCTCTGGGATGACCCTGCTTGAGCAGGGAGGTTGGACCAGGTGACACACTGTGGCCTCTTCCAACTTTACCCATTCTGTGATTCTGTGGTGCATCCTTCGAAGGATACCCCTGGGTGATGGTCACATCCTCCACCGCCCCTCTGAGGACCTGCCTTGCTTTTCTCCCTTCCCCACCCCACACTCCATCCCCAAAGCTGCTGGGGCAGGGTGGTGCCAGGTGCTCAGTCCTCTCCCCTCTCCAGGTGCCTGCAGTCCCCTGGTCTGGATCCCACTGGCCACTGCTGTGCTGCTGCTCCTGCTCAGCCTGGTCCTCGCTGCCTACCGCCTCTACCGTGAGTACCCTGCCAGCACCCTGAGGGGTGCCAGGCCCTGGCACAGCCAGGAGTGGCATGGTGAGCTGGGAGGGGTCCCGGGACTGATGGACACTGTTTCCTCCCAGGTCTGCGACGGAGGCTGTGGCTTCGCATCCACAGGCAGTAAATCCCAGTAAATCCCGCCGGGACAGGCAGGGAGCAGGCACGGAGCCTCCCCTGCACGAGGCTGAGCACTGCCCGGGCATGGCCCAGGAAGGACCTGGCAGGGGACAGACGTGGGCTTGTACCACAAAACAGACATTTCTTTCCTGCAACGGACCATGACTTCAACATTCTCCTTGACACAACACCCGGCAAAAGGACCAAGCTGGATTCTGCAGCATCCTGAGCACTTCTCAAAGGACACTGAGCAGGGCAAATGTCACGGCTGGCTCTGCCCAGGGGGAAAGGGGCAGGTGTACCAAAGGGATTCAGATGGGCTGGAAAGCTGTGAGCTCCTTGGCTCTCCTCTGTGTGCATGGGTAGGACAGCACAAAGGTGCTTTTATTGCTCCTGGTAATACTGGTTGATAAAAATTTGGTAATGAACACTTTGAGAGAAACCAGAAGGGATGGGGCAGAGGTAACTTGTAATGGCCCTGTGCAGGTTTATTCAATACCAAAAGTGAATGTATCACTCAGTTATTTTGTTCTGCAGGCTGGTGTCTTTAGGTCCTGTTCAGTGAGGGACATGGCTGTGTGGCAAACAAGGAACCATGGCCTCCAACCAAGGAAGAGTTAAAGCAGAGCAAAAGCTCCAGGGGTGATCTGACCCGGGAGGGTGTCTTCTCCCTTGGGAGACTGCAAACAGCCAGGAGTGGGGGAGGAAAACCAGACAGAGCCATGCACACAAGGCCAAACACTTGGCACAGCCTGAAGGTCAACACCACCTCTGAGAGAAAACACAGGCCCCCAGGGCTGGCCCTGAGCCCAGCAGCACAGCATGGCCACTGGAAACTGCCCTGAGTGATGCCTGGGCGTGCTGAGCCCCAAGTGCCACTTGTGTCCTGAACTCTGTGTGACATCCCTGCATGCTGGGCCCTGAGTGATGCCAGCAGAGACGGTCTCCCCAGGGATGGTAACAAAGCTCAGCTGCTGCCCAGGGGGCCAAGGCAGAACTGGGGCTGGAAATTTGGCATCCTGCTGAGCACAGGCAGAGACCACTTGCTCTCAGATGCAACCCCAGCCCCACATCTGCTCACACACAGACACCAGCTCTGTGTCAGCTACAGTGAGGGCAAGGGGAAGCCCCAGGGTTGGGGCTAACACAGTCTGGGGCTCAGGTTGCGGCTGCAAAGCATCACAGTGGCAGAGCAGCATCTCTGGCTTCCCTTCCCTTCCCTTCCCTTCCCTTCCCTTCCCTTCCCTTCCTCCCTTCCCTTCCCTTCCCTTCCCTTCCCTTCCCTTCCCTTCCCTTCCCTTCCCTTCCCTTCCCTTCCCTTCCCTTCCCTTCCCTTCCCTTCCCTTCCCTTCCCTTCCCTTCCCTTCCCTTCCCTTCCCTTCCCTTCCCTTCCCTTCCCCTCCCACCATAGGATACTGCTTTCCACTTTAATACTGATTTTTCTGTAGAGCTTGGTCTCAAGCCCAGCTGTTGGTGCTTCCCCTAAATGCTGCAGTGACAAAGCTGGCAGTGGATCATGCTGAGCCAGCTTTTCCAGGCTGTGACACTCACCCAAGCTCTCAGGCCACCCAGCTGATGACTGTGGGGACACTGGCATGAGACCCCATCCCACCACAGGTGCACCAGGGAGGACTCTGAGCAACTCTGAGTCTCATACATCACAATTTATCCTCTGTGAGAGCTGTGAGGTTTTAGCATTAACTAAAACCATCATCTTTCTGCCCTGGAAGTAGTGAGCACAGCTTTGCCTCAGAAGCAAATGGTTTTTATGATATGTACATTTTTCAAGAGATCTGTAAGAAAACCCCTTTGAAACTTTCCATGGGCAAAGGTTTATTCTTTAAAAAAGAGGGGCTTTCCCTCTGCTTGCAGCTGCTTTTGAAATCCCAGCTCCCTTCCTCAGAGTTGAGGTGTCCATCCCTTGTTCAGCTCTCCCGCCTCCCAGCCAGCACAGGAGGTGATCTCCCATGGGCAAGCAGGCAGAGCTGGGGCTGGGCAGCAAAGACAGGCTGCACAGCCCCATCCTCCTGTCCCACAGCAAAGTGGGCAGTGCCAGGGATAACCCTGCCCAGACCCCTCCTCTCCCTTCCTCTCCACGCTCAGGACATCCTCACATCGTTCACTGAAACCCTTCCCCAGGACAGCAGCATCTTGTCTTGATAGACTTCAGCCACTTGCCCCAGCTCCAATAACATGAGCACAAAGGAGAGAGGGATTTACACCTCAGCTCTCTGCTCGCCCACAGCAAAGAATCTGCTCCATGTCTGAATGCCCCAATTAGTCCCATCATTTTTCCTTTGTATTTGGAAAAAAAAAAGCAAAACAAAAACCCACCCAGACTCTACATCACCTGTGTGCCATGAAAACAGGAGAGGACAGTGACAGCCAAAGATGTTGCCTGGCCTGTTGAAATACAGGTTTGGGCAGTTTACCAGCAGAAATTATGAAAAAATATATAGTAATTTCTATAGCCATCAATAAACTGTTTTAGACAGTAAAACTGGGAGAGATTTTAGCAACAGGTTTCACAATTGTGATTTTTTTTTCCCAGAGCATAAAATAAGCACAAAACAGAAACACTAATGAAAAGATGCTGAAAAAATTATCCAAATTCTCTGATATTTGCAACTCCTTTGCTGAGAGCACAATGATGATGCCAGCCAAGGGTAAGGGACGCCATGTTCTGTCGTGGCATGGCATTTCCAACTTGAAAATTACTGGGAAAGTGTTTGTGTGCATCTCTGCTAATAGCCTGATCCCTGGCTCTGTGGAGAGAGAGAGACACAGGAGGCAGCACTGTCCATCACAGTGTCACTTCTGCCACCATGTCCTGGCACATGAGGGTTCCTAATTTATTCCTTGATTCCTTTTAATTGTGGATCAGCCATCTCCTGTCTCCCACTGTCACCATCCTTCCAACAGCAAGGAGCAGCCATACCTAGAAGGAAAAATAACAGGATTTTATATATATATATATAAAAAACCCAAATGCCTTGCTTCAAATGTAAATAAACTGTTTCCTCTTAAATGACAAAAGGAGACACCACAAAATTTGGACAAAGACAAAAGGCCAAGGAGGGATTTGGAGATGTATGGGTTCAAGAACAAAACTTCACCTATGTTGTGCTCATCCCCATAAATCATTGGTCAAGGAATTGTAAAAGATGTTGCAATAGTCTGATTTATTATTACTATTATTTTGGTTTTGCTTTTTAGTATACATTATGTATATCTATTCAATATAGAACATGTTATAGAACATATATTATATAGAGAATATACAATATATAAGATATACAAAGAATATATATAATACGTATTCTATAGTATAAAAATATAATCCAGTTATTCTCTCAAAGAACAGTGCAGATCTTGAAAGCATTAAAATATTCAAAGAACTTAGACACAAAGCAGAAATACAGGTACTCCAGGCATTGCAGTAAATAGTCTTCATGGTTTTGTTACAGTTCTGTAAATGCATTTTTTAAAAATTGACGATCTTTACAGAATATCTCAGTTGTTAATCTAATATTGGAAGTGCTCAATTTTTCTTTATTCTTTTAAGTTGCTCAGTCATTTTTATGTGGATGGTCTGTGTTTTTATGATACAAAAAAGTAAATCAAATCAGATGCTCAGCTGTAAGCAAATTATTGACATGAGAGTAAAGTTATCTTTGAGTTTAAAGCTCCTAATATATAAAAAATATTTTTTCCATCACAAACTGCTGAGTAAGGCACAATAACAGAAAAAGTCTGCATAACACCCCTATTAAATTATTCAACTTGAAATCTGTGTGAAAGGAAAAGAGATACATTATCCATGGTGCTGTTTAAATTCCTTCAGATTTATCCTCGCCCG
This sequence comes from Sitta carolinensis, assembly GCA_032173965.1. Taxonomy (NCBI): domain Eukaryota; kingdom Metazoa; phylum Chordata; class Aves; order Passeriformes; family Sittidae; genus Sitta; species Sitta carolinensis. Next base: position 55,058,169 of record CM063285.1, on the reverse strand, counting down.
AACAGCTCCATGCACTGTAGCTGTTCATTAAATATGTTGTCCTGGCAGGAGAAATGGATTCACAGCAGGACTTCTAAGCATTCAGGTCAGATCCATTAAATGGGAATTTCTAAATGTCTTTTTCTGTCACTGTGTAAAATCCGATGTGTCCCAGAAACTGCAGGAAAATCCAAAAAATCCATCTAGGAATAAAAAAACTACCTCCAGGTAGCAAAAGTACTTTTTGCCCTTATTTCTCTGAACTTCAATAAGCCAAAAATAGCAATGTGTTAAATTTCTAGTTTATATAAACAAGAAATTGATTTTTAAAATATGTTATTCTAATTATTGTTTAATATAATTTCTGGATATTAAAGTATACATTATTTGCTGAAATAACAAGTACTTGTGTATATCAATATAAGTATAATGAGTGCACTCAGGGTGAGAGCTGCAGCTTCTGTGGGATTATAAACAAATATTTGTTATTCCAGCATTCATTTAAGTAGAACACATATTGGACCAAGCCAAAAATAAATTTCTCTGAGGTATGTATTTTGCTCCTCTACTGCCTTGCTATGAGAAAGGTTAATCTGAGTTCATACACCAGTGGTTCTTTCACATGAAGTAAAACTCACCCAAGCTTTAAACGTTTGCAAGATGACAGGAGCCTTAACATTCCTCCCTCAGGCATTTGTGGTTTTTTACTAAAGTTCAACTTCTCATTTAGCCTTTAAGATTAAAAAAAAAATCCCAGTGATGACCTCAGCTCAGAATCTTTTCTCTGCCAGGTACAATATATCTAAGTGCTGTTGCAAAGGGATCTCATACGGCAAAATTATTTAGTTCATTTAATATAAAACCCCCAAACTTCTAAGATGAATCACTAAGCTGAAAGTCAATAAGCAAAGGAAACTTGTTCAGATGGCAAAACCTCTCCATCCCCTCCCAAAAAACTCCTTGGATTGGAGGGAGCTCTCGGGCAGCCAGGTTGACATAGACACCTCTCAGTTTGTCTCCTTGGCTTTTTTGACCCCAGCAATAAGTCAGGGCTAAGTTTTGTCTTGCCCTGGACTGAGCCTCTGCACCAGGCAGGAAGAAACTTGATCCTGGAGAAATTTGGAGGAGTTCTGCAATACTGATTTTTCCAAGGGCTTGAGCTTTGCTGGGAAACACCAAAAAATTCTGGAATTCTTTCTGCAGAGCATAGGGAGCAATGGACACCTCCAAAAAAAGTCAGGACAAGAAGAAACAGCCTGAAGTTGTGCCAGGGGACTTTTAGATCAGATATTAGGGAAAAATTCTTCACTGAAAGGGTTGTCAGGCACTGGCACGGGCTGTCCTGGGAAGTGGTGGAGTCACATCCCTGGAGGGGTTTCAAAGACATGCAGCTGTGCCACTTGGGGACATGATTTAGTGGTGCCTTGGCAGTGCTGGGTGAAGGGTTGGCCTCGATGATCTTGAAGTTCTTCTCCAACCTAAACCACTCTGTGGTTCTGTGCTGAGCCCACAGGCTGGTGCCAAGCACCACGGGCAGCCAGCCCAGCCCTTGTCCCACCCTCCCTCTGCCCCAGCCTTACCCTGCCCCAGCTGCAAGCCATGCTGGGGTTTGTCTGCTCTTCTTCTCTGCTGCCGGTTAAAACATCCAGCCAGGAGGTCGGGCACCAAAATCTGGCGTGCCATCACCCTCCCTGCCCACAGGGCTCAGCAGGGAGGAGGGCTGTGGCTTAAGAGACACCTCTGTCTCCAGAGCTGCGCCTGTGACCTCACCCACCACACATCCTGCTGCACCCTCACAGCCCGGGGAGCTGGGGCTGCGGGCTGTGCAGGCAGCATGCAATGCAGCACAAAACCACCTAGCTGGGCAGCTGCCTCTGGGGACAGGCACAGCATCCCCAAGGAGCTGGGTGCACGCTGCCCTTCCACATGGCAGCACAGCCCACGGCAGCGCCACAGCCGAGTGCCACCATAGCACAGAACCAGAGAATCATTTAGGTTGGAAAGGAACTCCAAGATCATCAAGTCCAACCTTTGACCCAATACCTCAATGCCAAAGTGCACTGTCTGCTTGGTTTTTAGAGCACTACCATTGATGGTGACTCCACCACTGCCCTGGGCAGCCTGTTACAATTCTTAGCCACTCCTTCAGTGAAGAAATTTTTCCTAATATCCAACTGAACCTCCCTCGGCTCAACCTGAGGCCACTTCCCCTTGTCCTATCAATATGTGACCCCTCTTCAGGCACTCAAGGGATGAGATGCTGAGCTCTGGGGGCTCCTGGCTTACAGGCAGGGTCATAGGAAGAACTGCTGCCGTTCTTCAACAAAGTCCAAGTGCAATCATCCAGCACAAGCACAAGGTAAACTCACTGATTGATGTCTTAGGGAATGGTGCTGGGCTGCACTGATGCTCAGATGCAGGTCTTCAAAACATTATGCCTTAACATCAACACTGAAAGCAAAATTCAAGTTAGGGTATTTCCCATCGGTCACTTAAAAAAAATTTGACACAAAATCTTCCTGGGGGCTGAGGTTGTGTATTCCTGCCCTGAGCAATGAGCTGCAAATGACATTGCTGTTATTAAAATACATGTCTCAAGTCATCTGGATGCAGGAGGAAATGAGTCAGAGCAGTGGTGGAACAGACATTACTAAAATAGATACCTTTCCTCAGGTCCTTTCATTTTAATCTGACCACCATCACTGCCATAGCCAGGATAATTTTGATACAATTAAAAACATGGCTCACATCCCACTGTACAGAGCCCAAGGCAACATCCCCAAGGAGATGTCAGGGGAAGGAAATGATCCTGGTCCCCAAACCTGGGTCACTCCTTGTTTTCCCAAAGCTGGAACACAAACTGAAGTACTTGCCCAGGGTCAAAGATCTTTCCTGGTCATTATCCCTTTTCCAAGAGGGATAAATGTTCTCCTATGAAAAATCACAGGATCTGTTGTTGGGATAAATGTCTTTGTGCAGGGTGAACAGCTAAGGAAGATTAAAGTGTCCAATATTAAAGAATTAGATAATTGGAAAATTAATAGTGTTTCAGAGGAAATGGATGTGGAGTTTTGTAACAAATGGCTTCCTTAAAATGACACATTGTAATGAGATCTCACATTTAATAATATAAAAATGACTGGTTTGGTTCAGAGCAAAGGTTCATCCAGACAACCATCCTGTCTCCAACACTGGCTGTGAGCAGATGGCTAAGTAATAATGACAAGAAAATCATATATGACACTCTCCCTTAATATTCAGTCTATTTTTAACTAAATAGATTTCCTGAGCCTGTTGCTGTCTATTGAGTAACCCACAATGAACCTCTCCTCCAGTGTCCTTTGTCAGGGACATCCCAGGGTGGAGGATTTCTTTTGCTTTCAGCCTCACCCACCATCAGCTTCACCTGCTGCCCCTTACTTTCTCTACTGGAAAAGGCAGGGAATCATCAATCCCTTTCCACTCCTTGCCAGCCATTCCTTACCCTGGAGACCTTTAGCATAAATCCATTTAAATCAGGTTTTCAGGGTAAAGAGTCCTAGCTTGCCACACAAAATCCATCCCAGACCTCGATCTTACATTTTGTCCTGCTCTTTCCTTGCAACCTTTTCTTGCTCTACTACTTCTTTTTTGAGTCCCCTCTGTGAGATGAGGGGTGAGACAAACACACAGCATTCAGGCCTTGGCTATGGACCATACAACAGCAAAGCTGTGTTCTCTGTTTTATATCTAATTTACTTCCGACCTGCTGACATCCAATTTGCTTTTCCTACTGTGCAAAGAGTTGATTTTCCCATGGTAGTACCTGTCTTAACCCAAATTTTATAGGCAAGTCAGGACTGCTTTTGCTTTCATGCAACGCTTCACAATCACCTCTGCCAAATTTCAGTCTCTAAGAAATCCTTCTGAAGTTCTGTATTTACAATACCTAAATGCAAAGAAATTAATGTGCATAAAAATAAAGTTTGCAGGATTTGTTTTAGACACAATTTGCCATTTGGTCTCTGAGTCCAACACTCACAAACAGGGAGTGCAGTGGTGCCTGCAGGAGAACAGGCATGGGAACAGAAACCACACATTTCTCTTTGCACTGTTGGTGGAGATCAGGCTATTAAAAGTGAAACTCAACACCAAATCTGGTTTGTTTTATTGATGGCAGGAAAGCATTAAGCCAGCTGCTGCTTTTTGATACCACCATCCCTCACACCCTGTCCCTTTTGATCAGTGTGTTGTGGCTTAGAGTTGCATCTTACAGGTCTAATTCAACAGAGGGGGTTGAGGTTTTTTCAAATAAATGCAAAACTGCGAAGAAATAAGCTGTATAAGCCAGCAAACACTATTAATAGGACCACAAAATGGGTGAAGCAAGTTGTCTCCAGTAAGCCATGGGTTTCCATCCTGCCAGCTCTGCCAGCAAGAGAGGTGGAGAACAGAATTGGGAGGCCTTCCTCCATTCCATTAGCTGTGACCTGCTGTGGAAATTAGTTCCCTCTCAAAGATTTTAACAGTAAGGATGCACAGCAATATCCTGCTCCAGGAAGGTCATCCTGCACCACACAGATGGACCCAGAAACTCCCTGAGGACTCTCCACCAGGATTTCCTGCCCAAGGTCCTGGGGAAGAAGGTCAGTGCACAGCAAAGAGGGAGGCCAGGCATGGCAAGCCTCTGGATTGGTGGTGACAAGACATCAGCTGTGGGGATTGCACCAAGGCTATGAGACCCTGGCAGGGAGCTGGACTCAGAGGACAACAACCAAGCAGTGCTTTGGACCCAACAGAAATCTCATGGTGAGAATTGGAAATGAGACAACAAGACCAGTTCACCTACTTGAACAGCTCAGACAAAAATTACATGTTGGAGCCAAGCAGAAGATTTTTTTTTTTTTTTTTTTTTTTGTGTTAGAAAGACCTTAGAGGTTTTTTATATAGAGTCAGAAAAACCTTAGGGGTTTTTTTTGTTTTTTTTTTTTAATTCTAATCTGAATCTCTGGTATTTATATTTGAGAGGCAGAAAACCATCCTGTCCACTATTAACTACAGATAGGTCACTGTCAGAGTACATTGTCACCAGTCACCAAAAGATACCATCCCAAATTGCTGATTTACTGAGTGCCAGCACAAACGAGCTCTGCGGCATCAAGAGAGGAAGTTTCCACAAGGAAAACTCACAACACATCCAGGTCTCCTATGGAACTTTTCAGCTGAGGTCCCAACAAGCCTGGAGATTATGGAGATTTTCAACCTGTGGCCAGTTAAAGGGCTGCAGCAGGGAGAGGTGAGAGCACAGGAGTGTTTGTTGTTTGCATTGTGGATTTTGAGGTATGTGACATGCACCCTGAGTGTACCCAGAAGAGTGGGCAGTATTGGCCACCAAACTGGAAACACCTGGCTACAGTGGAAAAAGAGTGTGAGCTCCTGGTGGGTGACTGCTGCACTTGACATTCTGCAAACCCCTTTAAGTGCCGCAGCTTTGCAAAGAAAAGGGCAGCAAGGGGCTCACAAACCACAGCTTCACTTCACACCGGAAAAGCTGAATGTTAGTCTCAAAAATGTGTTTTTCCCTCTGTTCGAAAAACAATGTCTGTAATTTGCAACTAAATTTTGTAATCTTCATTGAAACTTTCCATTCCTCCTTATGAAAGTGGAATGGAACATTTTAATGCAATCCTTCAAGGGTTAAGAACAGGAAGAGTCAGCAGTGCCATGGCAAAGACAGTCCAGTGTCACCCCTCAGTTACCATCACTGAGCCCTCACAGGGATCCAGCAGCACCTGTCATCCTCAAGAATGTGGCATCACTGCTTGGCAATGGGATGTCCTTCTGGAGCACTAGGAGAGATCATGGGCAACAGTACAGGGTCAGAGCACAGTCATTTTGGTGCTCCTTTCATGTTCACCGACCATGGCAGTGACTCCCATGACCCCAGAGGAATTCCAGCCACTCAGTACTGTGAGACATCCAGGCAATGTCTGCTACAACTGACACTGAGAAACTGAAGAGGTTCTTACCCCACAAAAAAGTCCTTCAGAGCTTTCCACAAAATGACTGAGAAATCAAACATATCCATAACTCAGCATGTCCTCCAGCCCAGGTGCCTCAGCTCCCTCTCATTTCCCATTCCTTCTCTGCCAAATGGATGTAAGAAAGCAGAGAAAATGAATCATAAATTCACTTCCTGCTAAGCCCTGATCAGAAACAAGGGGAATTCTTGTTGCTCTGTCTGATCACTGCATGATTTTGTCTCTTGCCTCCTTGCTCCCATCTTCTACTAATTATTTGACATTAATTAAATACAGACACAGGCTGGCCCTAGAACATAAAGATAAACCTCAGTCATAAGCAACTTAGGTTGGAGTTCAACAGCAATCAGAGGCCTATAACCTTAGCTGTGAGTAAAATAAAACTTATTTTTATGTTTGGGAGAAAAAAGAAATTGCTTCTACTTTCTAATCAACCTGTCTGTTCTCCTGACTTCTCTTATATGATGCTCTGCAGAAGTAACTGGTTGTCTGAGTATTTTTTCTTCTTCCTTAGTAATATCATAGCAGTCACACTACAACAGAAATTACTAACTAAATTACTAATAAAACATGTTACTAATGCTAGTGTTCATTGATTTGCATTAGGTCCTCAGTCAAGCAATGACAGCCTATTCTAAAATGCTGTCTAGAGGACAAACAGACAAACCAGGACAGAGGAAAATCAAGGAGATTGCTTAATTAATCTGAATAATTCCCACCAGTTTTAGAGCTGGTTATCAGTGTTAATCTTACATTAACGAATCTAAACTATTTATACAATATTGATTTTAAATCAGAGCTTTGTCCTGAAAATCCTGCTTGCATCCTGGAGTTCTTCCTAATCAAGTAATTGCCACCACAACTTTATTTTTTCTTCTTTGTTGCTATGCAAAATAGAACTAGCTTTGTACTACGCAACACCTTATCACAGAGGTGAGCAAAAAAGCAATGTGTGGCAGCCCTCCTGCAGCTTTATCTCCCAGCTGACAATAAGTTTTGCCTTGCCTTTAGAGGATATATTCATTAGCAGAGGAAAAGGCAGCCTTGCCTGGAAATCAGCTCAATCTGTGAGCAAAGAGGACCAAGATCAAGGACACTTCTACACAGAGGAGAGGAATATCCAGGTGCTAGTTTGGTACCCTGGACTGATCCATAATAAAATTTACTATTTCTCAGAGACAAGAAAGAAATTAGATATCCCTATTAAGAGAGGCAGTAGCCCTTCCTGGATGATCCTTTAATTGTACAGGTTCTCCCAGCACATCCACCACCACATCTCTGAGGTCATGTACTGCATGCTCACTCTACAGCAGAGTGGGAACCTAGAATTGATTAATTTTTTTGGCCAGCACATTCATTTCCCTTTTATTTGTTTTATTTAAGATAGATATCACGAGTCTCCCAGCCTAACAAAAGCATGAAATTCACATATCTCAGCAGGCCTAACAGGAGCTTTCTTCACTCACCAACATGCACTGAAAACCAGAGAAATAAACCCAGTCTCTAAACCATTTTCAGTGATTCAGCTCTGAACCCAAATAGAAATGGCATCAAACCCAGCAGCACCAACTTTCAGACAGATCCAGGAAAAAGGGGCTTTCTTTACAGAGGGGTAATGGTAAAAAAACAAACAAAAAATAAAGCATATAGAAAAAGAAATCAGTAGGAAAACCAGGAAGAAGGAAAGAAATCAGACACCAGCCCAGCCCCTCGTGGGCTGGTGAAACTGTTGTTACTGTCTGTGTTGAAGTCTCCAGGAAGCATCACCCATGCCCATGTGCAAGTGGTCACCTGGAGGCAGCAGCAAGGGCCCTCTCCATCGAGGCACACAGGGTGTTTTCTTGGCAGAGAGGAAGCACCTGTGGTGAGAGAAGAGAGCCACGAGCTGCTAAAACAAACAAAAAGCAAAGCACACGCTGGACATTGGGCACTCATGTGAAGATTCTGCTCACAGACAACCTGCCCTGCATGAAGAGATCTGCAATTGCAAAGAAGAATTAAACAAAGAAGAACTTCAAAGAGAACAACCAAGCACCTGAAGAACCCAGCTGTGTGCCAGCAGCACGTGTGCTTGGAAATAAATGATGTGCATATCTAAGTCATGAAACACCTGTGTCACTCTTGCTGGGTAACAAATTTTTCTGGGCTCTGCCATCTACATGTGAGACCCCATGAGAGTGCTAAAGAGAAGGAGGCAGAATCCCTGCCAAGAAAAGCAAAGTGTGGCCTGCATCAAAATCATGGGACTCATCCAGAACTTCTGCAGAGCTGGAGCTGCTGTGGATCCCCAGAGGGCTGGGGACAGCGGGCTGTGCTGGCTGATCCTACCTCAGCCACAAGCAGCATCACTCTGGATCTCTAAAGATGTCATACAGGAAAAAGCCTTGAGGCACCATGAAGAACTGATAAGGATATATTAGCCCAAACTCTGGATAAGAAACTAATTTCTTCAGAAATACTTTTTCCTCATTACACCAGTGATGGCGAGCATCACCTCCTTACCAAGAGGGTCCTGATGACATCACATCCTCCCCAAAAAGTGACACAGCCTCCCAAGCCAAGTGACAAAGATCACCTCAGCTGGGCTGCACCAGCCCCAAGCAGGCACCCCAGCAGAAGATGGACACGTCTCCTGCCCTGCTCCTGCTGCTCGCTCTGCCATCCTGTGAGTACGGACACGGGGCTGTGCAGCCCCCTCAGCGGGAGGGGCAAGGAAACCCTGCCACTGAATCCAGTACGTTGGGTTAAATGACTAAGGGGGTAAAAAGCAAACCTAAAACGCTGCCTGAGGTGTGCTCAGTAAGTTTGGAAGGAAAGGCGACATCACCTCAGCCAGCCAAGGGCAGCCAGAGGGGTGGCTGCAGCACCGCCACCACTGGGAAGGGAGATTGAGCCCATGAGTGGCTCTGCAGAGGAGGGAGAAGGGGGGAACAAAAGGGGCTTTGCAAGAAGTGCCAAGGGAGTCACTTCAGAGAAGCTGGGAAGGTGTAATGCCCCTGAGAAGAAAGACCCTGGAAGGGCAGCACTCCTCTTTAAAGCCAGGGTGGCTGATTGCTGAGCACCCTCTGTGCACCATCCCAGCAAGGACTCCAAGAAAACCTTCACACCACCCTCACAGTGAGCATTTGTACTTCCAGCCCATGCACAGGGAGGGAGCTTTCCTCAGAGAACCCTTGGACTCTTCCCAAGTGGTTCCAACAAGCATTTCTCTCCTCCAGGCTGCCCTGGGATTTATGGCCAGTCTCTTGAGATAAAGGTCAGGTCTCCCACGGACGTCACCCAGCTCCGGGTGGGACAGAAGCTGGAGCTGGAGTGTGGCACTGACAAGAACCGTGGTGCATACTGGATCCACCAGGACAGGAGTGGGACCCTTCACTTCATCGCCTCCATCAATTCCCTGTCCCGGGTCACATTTCCGGGGAATCAGAAAACATCTCCTCGCTTTGAGGCGAGCAGCCACAACATGATCTATCGCTTGGTGGTGAAATCATTCACACTGCAGGATGAGGGGAAATATTTCTGCATGATGATTGACAACCAAATGCTGTACTTCAGCCGTGGCCAGCCTGCCTTCCTTCCAGGTCAGCAACACCTTCACCCAACCTCTCCCAGCCCCGACAAAATGCCCAGCACCTCCTTTTTAACCGGCCATCCCTCCACTAACCCCATTTCCCTGCTTGCTTGCCCAAGGCATCCTGTGACCAACACACTGGCCCTCCTGCCAGAGGCTCCCTGCTCCCCACCTCTCCTCCTGGGACTGCTCCTGACCAAAGGCAAACATGACTGGGCACACCCACCTTCATCTCCCCAGTCCCACTGCTCCATCCCACCAATGGCTCTGAAGGGACAAGATTGAAACAAAGTCCACCACCACCCCGTCCTTCCTCACTACACGCACGTCCCAAAAGTACTACCAAGCCCAGGGGGCTCAGGCTTTGTGAGGATGCTGTCACAAAGTGAGAAATAAGGAGGATGCAGATCCCTCTTGCCTCTTGGGAGACTCTCCCTGGGGGAGTCCCCCTCCAAAATGGGCTCTGTGAAATTCTCCTGGAGCTGAGCTCAGGAGCACCTGTGTCCTGGCAGGGGGAAGAGAGCAGAAGAGCAGGAGAGAGCTCTTTTATTGTATTTCCCTACATGCTGAATTCATCCATTTCACTTACAGTCACCCCCACAGTGGCCCCCAGCACATCTGGACCCACCCCAAAGCGTGGTGTAACTGAGGACCTCAGGACTCCAGCTCCAGGTAACCTGAATGGAGGGAGGCAGAGGGGAAGGGCTGCACTCTGGTCCAGTGATACCAAGGGGGATCCTAAAGGCATTTTGGGATCAGTAAGGAGAGAGAAGATCTACAGAGCATCTTTATCACAAAGGCAAGGATTAAATCCCAGTATTTCATTCAACCTAATAAGGCTAAATATAAGGTAAAAAGCATGAGCATGCCTGGCCACAGCAGGAACATGGGAAGGGAGGGTAGAGCCTTGGGGGCTGGGGCTGCTTTCAGCCTCAGCAGGGGACATGAGAAAATTTTTGTGCACATATCATCCCTCGAGTCCCCAGGAAAATGGTTACACCAGAACTGTCTGTAACACCGGCCATGAGCACCCGGTGGACATTCAATCTTCTCTATTCCTGCAGAGAGCAGAATGCAGGAAGACCTGGATTTCTTCTGTCACATCTTCATCTGGGTGCCCTTGGCAGGTGCCTGCCTCCTGCTCCTCATCGCCCTGGCCATCACCCTGGTGCTCTGTCGAAGTAAGGCTCACCACAACCCCCTCTAGATGCACCTCTGGCCTGGGACCACAGCCCTGCCCCTCAGGGGGATGGGTGGATGTTCTGGCTGCTTTGGGAGGCAGGGATAATCAGGACACAACCAATGCAAGACACGCACCACTGTTAAAATCAGTGTCTGTATTTTAATCCTCATCAGTAGGATTAGCATGAGAAAGAGAATTATCAATTTACAATCACCCAGTCAGAAAACTGTATATATTGGAAAAGGCTTTCAAGAAAGGAAAAATAGATTAGGAATAAAGTACTCTATCAACTGTCTTGTCTCATAAATGGCTGTGTCTGAGGTTAAAGTCCCAGAGCCTGAAACATTCTGACCTAACAGAGGAAGTATGTTCCAGCAAATACTGAGAGTCTCAGTAGCAGCTTGAGCTGGAACCAGATGAGAAACCTCATTACATTATGATCAGTGAAAAGCCCTCAGCTGCAGTTTATTTCTGTAGCGATTGCCAAGCCCTTCAGGATGGATTTTTACCTCAGTCTAAAATTAACGGCTGGGTGTTTTATTTTGCTGAATCTACCCCAAAGTAAAAACACAGAGGCTAAAATGGGGAAAAGCATCATTTGCCTTGGGTGTATGCAACATGGCATCACTACCACTCACCTGCTGCAGAAATAATTGCTGCTGTGGGATTTTCAGCAACTTGCCAAAGGCACTGGAAAGAGAAACCAGAAATAATTCGCCCTCAGTGTTCCCAGGCTGACCCTGCTGCTGCTACTCACCTTAAAGATTAATTCATGAAAATATGTATGTGGATTACTGGGGTAACATGGGCTGCAGCACCACTCCCTGGCATGGATTTCCTCAAAAATAGGCTTGATTTATCTGTTATTAAAGATATCAACTGCAGGGGAGCACCAGCCCTACCTCCCTGGAGTGTTTCTTTCCTGAACTGTCGCTTGGTACCTTTGAACTAAAACATTTTCTCTCTTTTCTTAGAAACCAGAAGACGAAGATGCAGGTGTAAGAGGTGAGTGACAGGCATTGGCGTTTTTCTCTTCAACTTGGCCACAGAGATAAAGGAGGCAGGTGCCAAAAAGCAACCTAAAAATTCTTCATCTGATAGAAAATGGTTGGGAGGAGCTTGAGCAATGACTTAAGGGCAAAATCAGAACAGAAGGTTCTCCTGTCCTCTATTTTTGGTTTTATTTGGGGCTTTTTGTCTGTTTGGGCTTTTTGTTTGGTTTTTCAACTATTAAGTCGTTCAAATCATTGAGCTCTGACCCTGCATACAAAACAGAAAGACAGAAGGTGTGTGTGGCAGCCCAAGAACCTTGGGTATCACCCAGTGCCAGTGCTCATAAGTAACCATATTTCTGTGCTTCCAGAATGCATCACTCCCAGCTTGAGCTTGGGGGTGGCCGTATTTCATCTCTTCCCCGCCCCAAACCATTCCTTTGATTCCATTCAGGTGTCCCCATGGATTACATGTAAGTTCCTTCATCCCAGATCCCCCTCTGCACCCTTTTTGGACCAACAGTACCAGCCTTCCTGCCTCTTAGCCCAGTAGGCACCAAGGGACAGCAGCAGAGAGGCTGCTGCAGCCTCACACGACTCTCCTGAGAAGCACCAGTGCAGATAGGAACAGACTGGGGGGTAACCCAGATTCTAGGGCACACAGGAACCTTTTCTTTAGGCTTTCCCTCCTGCCTCCCCAACCCAGCCCTCACCCCGGGTCACCAGGAAAACACGATCAGAATGAGGATTGCAACTTCCTGCTTTGGAAGAGGAAATGCTTTTCCCCACACACATTTTGCTTCTGCAAATCGACCTCCCTGCAGCTGGTTTGCTCTGCAGGAAAACCACTTCTGCACTTTTGCAAGCCTTGTGTACTCTGGGGCTTGTGGCAAAGAGAGACACCAAGAAGTCCTCACTACAGCTCCAGGGCAACCAGGGCTGGGCTAGTGCTTGGAACAGCTGGGTTGCCAAGAAACTTTGGAACAGCATGATCACACCTCCGGAGCCTCATTCTTTGCCAATCAAAGCATCTTTTAAATCAGATAAATTCCTGTTCCTTCTTAAACATGCATGGGTTTTTTTAGTACAAGAGGTAATTGCCATTTAGTTCTCCAAATTAATATAGTCCTTCCCCAACATTAGCAGGAAATGGATCCCTACAAATTTAATTTGCTTTTAAAGGCGGGTTGCTTTTTTTTTCAAACTGTCTGTAAAATGGTACAGACTGTCATTTTCACAGGGGATATTTATTACACCTTCCTGATCCTTGTCTGCCTTTCCAGGGGAGAAATGATAAGGAAGAGCTCTTCACATGGCCTTGTTTAGGAGAATGTTTGCATTTTTCACTTATCTCAAACCCTGTTGCCCAGCTCTGTGCAGGATGCTCTGTCTCTGTGGGGAGTAAAACACCCTGCAGAGCTCTTCCTCCTTGCCCTGATGCAGTGATTGTAATACAGGGGCCTCAGGAAATCACCTCCTCAAGGATGGCTCTCCTTCAGCAGCCCCAAACTTGACAGAGCTCTGGTTTTAGCTATTGTGCCATTTTTCAGTGTTCATTTAGAGAGGGAATGCCTGCTGCTCTGAGCAGCTCCTGCTTAGAGAAAGGAAGCTCTTTGGAAGTTAACAGTGCAATTCACTCCCTTTAAGAGCATCTCAGGATCTGGCCTGCAATCCTTGCTGGCAGCAGCAGGATCCATTTTCCACCACCAATTAATCTTCCCTGAAAAGGGGTGCCAAATCCCCAACTCATTAGATCAGCGTAAAACTCTCAGTTGACGAAGAGCAGGCATTTCTGTCATTTTGGTGTACGTTGGCTGTCTGGAAAGACTCCTTTCAAACTTCTCTGCAGGCAACACATTCCAACAAGAAAAAGTCTCTGAAATTATAACACCCTGTCTAACTCAAAAAAAAAAAAAAAAAAAAAAAAACCAAAAAAAAACAAAAAAAAAAACACACCACAAATCCTGAGCTCTTCTTTCTTCATTCTATTCTGAATGTACAGAAATGCTTAATGAGAGGACAGGATTGTGCAAAGTCAGAGGTAGATTTAAAAAGCCCAGTTTATTTTTTAATTAATATAAAAATTGACCATCAGTATATCTTGAGAATATCCTTCTGTTGTCTGTCACCACTTGAAATGGAGGCAGATCTTTCACTTGCACAAACAGGATTTAGGAACACTTTGCAGCCTCATCTTGGAGGTCCCTGGCTGCAGCCCAAGGCTAAAGAAGCCTTAATTGCCTTCCTGCTCCTCTCCCATCTGAGCAAACCAAATCCTCTTCTCTTTCCAGACCTGCAAACGGGAACCCCCCGCAAAACCCAGGACAGCAAACTAACAGAGATCAGCATCTGCACTTTGTGCCTTCTGGATCTTCTCCTGGGAGCTGTCAGCACAGAAATCCATCTCCTACGTTCTCCACAATGCCACTGCACCTCTCCCACTCCACCCTGCCAGAATTGAAGAGACGAGAGAGAATTCAGACACACAGGCAGGCAGCACTCCGCTGTGAACTGCAGGGAAAGGCACAGCTCCTCCCAAACCCTGAGCTGCTCGGGGCAATGCCTGAGGCCCCTCTGCCCCCAGCGATGGGGCTCAGGCACAAGAGCCAGACCCAGCCTGATGCTGACCTGCCTCAGTGAGAAGCTCATGAGAAATAAGGACATGAGCTGGACCTTTGCTCAAGGCCGTGTGCAATTTCCACCCAAAATGCAGCCAGAGGTGGAATTTGCTACACAAAGCCTTAGAAATAATTATCCTCACTCAACACATCTTCTTGTTCTGGTATCTCTCTCCTAGGACTTTTATTGTTTCATGTAATGGAATACAAGACTGCATTGAGTAGCTAAATATGCATTTACTTTTGAGGGTTTTACAGTCCTGGGGGTTAAAGTTCACTGTTCCCCTCACATTATCCTTGTTCTGCTGCTACCCCTGATCCATCTATTTCTGCAGGAGTTGGGCCTGAGTAAGGAAAGTGGGATTTGAGGGATTTCTTTCTGAGGGAAATGCCTGAATGATTAAAAAAAATAAAATCTTTATCATTTGTTTTGGTAAAGCAGGACGTTTAACATGTTGATATTTTGGGGACATGTTATGGACTGTAAGTTCTGTTTTTTCAGATCTGATATTTCATGTAAATATTTCCTTAGTATACTTGCAATTTAAGAACTGAGACATAAAATAAAATTATTCTTGTCAGATTCATGACCATTATTTCTTTCTTTCTTCACTTCCTAATCTCAGAAAAGCTAAAATCCTTCAGGAAGATAATAAAAAAGGGGTTGAAAAAGTCATGGCTAAGGGAAAAGCCAGTGATTCATACACCATCCTGAGCTTTAGGGTGTACACTTCAGCTTCCAGCTTGCCACAGCCTAAAATTATCTAAAGGTATCTTCCCAGGGATTTGCTGATGGGCCCAGTAACACTCCTACATCCCAGGAAACTGCCAAGAAAGTGCCTGAGATAAAGAGTCTGTGGATTCTTGTCATGGCGCTGATAAAAACCTGGCAAAAAAAAAGAGTGGAAGAAACCCTTTGATAGTTTCCTCCTTTGTAAACAAGATGGGAAGGAGAGAAAAACAGAGAAAAACAAAGTTATTTCAAACTTACTTGTTTGGAAGAATTAAAAAAAAAACCACAAAAAAAAAAATTGGGACTAGAGAAGTGTCTCTAAACAATAGCAGGCAAATACTAAATGACAACTCCACAGAACTGCACACACTATGGAGAGAAAAATAACAGGAAAGCCCCAACATCAATTTAATTATTGGATGGTCTCTTATTGAATTAGTGTGAGCTAAAAAATTTTACTTAAAAAGCTGTAACTCAAAGTGTTTCTGCCAAAAAGCTGTAGGTCTTTACTCATATTCTCATATCCACTTTTTTACATTACACATCACACCACGTTCCTGTAGCCCAGGCAGAAGTGCAGTGTCCTCCTGCTCTGGTACTGACCCCCACACCCAAATCCTCTTCCAGCAGATGAAGAAATAGAAGCAGGATCTGTTTGCTTTGGGAATTTTTGTTTATTTCAGAGGGGTTGTTTGTTATTTCAGAACACACCTGATCACTTTTAAGCCCAGTGCCAAACTCAGAAGGCTCTGGGATAGCTCCTGCCTCTCTTAACACATCTTCACACTGATCCTCCAACCCACACTCTACAGGGCACAGCTCACACAGCCCCAGTGACCCTCACACATCTCAGCAGCCCAGCAGAAGCTTTCCCCACTCACCAACACATTTTGATGCCCAGTGATATAAACACAGTTCCTAAACCATTTTCCATAACTCAGATGTCAGTAGCAGCACAAACAGTGGCACCTGTGTTCTGACAGAACCCAGGAACCAAGAGGTTTCTTGGCACAGGGCTATTAAAAATAGAAATTAAATAAAAAAACATACACAGAAAGATAATCAACAGGAAAGCCTGTGTGTGCAAAGTTCCAGGAAATATCAACCATTGCCCTGTGCCAGTGGTCACACAGAGGAAGAAGCAAGGACCCTCTCTGCTGAAGCATAAAAGGGATTTTTTGAAGAGCAGAAGACCCTGTGGTTAAAGAAGAGAACCACAAGTTTTAAAAACAAAGAAAAGGCAAAACACTCACTGGTTAAAGAGGCAGTCTCAACAGGGTCCAATTCCTAGACCAACTACCTTGCATGAAAAGGCTTTTGCAGAGCAAGAGCAAAGAAGAAGCGCAACAAGAACAATAGAGAAGGACCCATCTCTGTGCCAGAAACCTGTGCTTGGAGATAAACAATACACATGGATGCACACCATGAACACCTGTGCCACGTGGGCTCTGCCATGCACACGGGACTCCATGAATGGGCTCAAGAGGAGGAGGAATCCCTGCCAAGAAAAACATTCTAGGGCCTGCACCAAAGGATGGAGCTGGTCTGTATCTTCTGCACAGAGGCTGTGGGGAGGCAACAGCAGGCTGTAGCAGCTAATACTACCACAGCCATGAGCAGCATCACTCTGGATCTCTAGAAAAGTCATCCAGAAAAAATCCTTGAGGCACTTGTAAAAAATGATGAGGTTAAAGGGACCCAGATCCTGGACTTGAACTGAACCCACCCTGATGTTGGGGTCCTGATGACATCACATCCTCCCCAAAAAGTGACAGAGCCTCCCAAGCCAAGTGACAAAGATCACCTCAGCTGGGCTGCGCCAGCCCCAAGCAGGCACCCCAGCAGAAGATGGACACGTCTCCGCCCTGCTCCTGCTGCTCGCTCTGCCATCCTGTGAGTACGGACACGGGGCTGTGCAGCCCCCTCAGCGGGAGGGGCAAGGAAAACCCTGCCACTGAATCCAGTACGTTGGGTTAAATGACTAAGGGGGTAAAAAGCAAACCTAAAACGCTGCCTGAGGTGTGCTCAGTAAGTTTGGAAGGAAAGGCGACATCACCTCAGCCAGCCAAGGGCAGCCAGAGGGGTGGCTGCAGCACCGCCACCACTGGGAAGGGAGATTGAGCCCATGAGTGGCTCTGCAGAGGAGGGAGAAGGGGGGAACAAAAGGGGCTTTGCAAGAAGTGCCAAGGGAGTCACTTCAGAGAAGCTGGGAAGGTGTAATGCCTCTGAGAAGAAAGACCCTGGAAGGGCAGCACTCCTCTTTAAAGCCAGGGTGGCTGATTGCTGAGCACCCTCTGTGCACCATCCCAGCAAGGACTCCAAGAAAACCTTCACACCACCCTCACAGTGAGCATTTGTACTTCCAGCCCATGCACAGGGAGGGAGCTTTCCTCAGAGAACCCTTGGACTCTTCCCAAGTGGTTCCAACAAGCATTTCTCTCCTCCAGGCTGCCCTGGGATTTATGGCCAGTCTCTTGAGATAAAGGTCAGGTCTCCCACGGACGTCACCCAGCTCCGGGTGGGACAGAAGCTGGAGCTGGAGTGTGGCACTGACAAGAACCGTGGTGCATACTGGATCCACCAGGACAGGAGGGGGACCCTTCACTTCATCGCCTCCATCAATTCCCTGTCCCGGGTCACATTTCCGGGGAATCAGAAAACATCTCCTCGCTTTGAGGCGAGCAGCCACAACATGATCTATCGCTTGGTGGTGAAATCATTCACACTGCAGGATGAGGGGAAATATTTCTGCATGATGATTGACAACCAAATGCTGTACTTCAGCCGTGGCCAGCCTGCCTTCCTTCCAGGTCAGCAACACCTTCACCCAACCTCTCCCAGCCCCGACAAAATGCCCAGCACCTCCTTTTTAACCGGCCATCCCTCCACTAACCCCATTTCCCTGCTTGCTTGCCCAAGGCATCCTGTGACCAACACACTGGCCCTCCTGCCAGAGGCTCCCTGCTCCCCACCTCTCCTCCTGGGACTGCTCCTGACCAAAGGCAAACATGACTGGGCACACCCACCTTCATCTCCCCAGTCCCACTGCTCCACCCCACCCATGGCTCTGAAGGGACAAGATTGAAACAAAGTCCACCACCACCCGTCCTTCCTCACTACATGCACGTCCCAAAAGTACTACCAAGCCCAGGGGGCTCAGGCTTTGTGAGGATGCTGTCACAAAGTGAGAAATAAGGAGGATGCAGATCCCTCTTGCCTCTTGGGAGACCCTCCCTGGGGGAGTCCCCCTCCAAAATGGGCTCTGTGAAATTCTGGAGCTGAGCTCAGGAGCACCTGTGTCCTGGCAGGGGGAAGAGAGCAGAAGAGCAGGAGAGAGCTCTTTTATTGTATTTCCCTACATGCTGAATTCATCCATTTCACTTACAGTCACCCCCACAGTGGCCCCCAGCACATCTGGACCCACCCCAAAGCGTGGTGTAACTGAGGACCTCAGGACTCCAGCTCCAGGTAACCTGAATGGAGGGAGGCAGAGGGGAAGGGCTGCACTCTGGTCCAATGATACCAAGGGGGATCCTAAAGGCATTTTGGGATCAGTAAGGAGAGAGAAGATCTACAGAGCATCTTTATCACAAAGGCAAGGATTAAATCCCAGTATTTCATTCAACCTAAAAAGGCTAAATATAAGGTAAAAAGCATGAGCATGCCTGGCCACAGCAGGAACATGGGAAGGGAGGGTAGAGCCTTGGGGGCTGGGGCTGCTTTCAGCCTCCGCAGGGGACATGAGAAAATTTTTGTGCACATATCATCCCTCGAGTCCCCAGGAAAATGGTTACACCAGAACTGTCTGTAACACCGGCCATGAGCACCCGGTGGACATTCAATCTTCTCTATTCCTGCAGAGAGCAGAATGCAGGAAGACCTGGATTTCTTCTGTCACATCTTCATCTGGGTGCCCTTGGCAGGTGCCTGCCTCCTGCTCCTCGACCTCCTGGCCATCACCCTGGTGCTCTGTCGAAGTAAGGCTCACCACAACCCCCTCTAGATGCACCTCTGGCCTGGGACCACAGCCCTGCCCCTCAGGGGGATGGGTGGATGTTCTGGCTGCTTTGGGAGGCAGGGATAATCAGGACACAGTGCAAGAGAAGGATCCCTGTTACAGTCACTCCCTGGATATCTTCCAACAAATCATCTTCACAATTTCAGTGACCTTCCTGTCCAGCTCTTTATTTTGTACAAAGGAGGTGGAATGATCTGACTGCAGCACAGGGGTTCTTTCCCAACTAAAAGCTGTGTATGGGAAGCATTGCCTTGAAAATATATTTTTTCTATTCAATGATATTGAATGCAACATGTATCACACACCAAATTTAAATGTATAAACATTGAACAGAAAGCTGTTCAGAAATTTGATCAAAAGCATTCTTCTGTATTACAATACCTCTAAACTTTATTATTCTTCTAAATTAAATTGCTATGTCCTGACCCAGAGATTAATTATTTATTGCCTGTTCTACTGCTCGGGAGCCTACAGCGAACAATCTTGTTGTGAGAAACAGGACATGTCTATTTAAATTCAAAAATAGCAATTCCAGTAAGATGAACACATGTACAACGAAGAACTTGCTACTGCATGGAATCCTAATGTAGGATAAACAGAAAAATAAAACCCCAAGCAACAGAAAGATATATATTTGGGCATTATTACCTGACATTACTAATAGTGATGCTCCACTGTGCAGTACTGTACTAAGGCCCCAGTCCTGAAGCAAAACTGATCCAGGCAAGAGAGATGCAGTGAAGAACTGGGAGTAGGAAATCTTTGGGTTTGGGTTTTTTCATCATTTTGTCGGGTTTGCTTGTTGGTGCTTTTTCTGAAGTCTTTCATTTGCACAGGAAATCAACCTCTAAAAAAGAACTACAACACTGACAGTGGTAACTACCCGCCCTGAACACAGCTCCAAATCCACTGCCCGGTGGAATCTTCCCATTTTTGACATCTATCTGACTGTAACAGATATCATGAGTTAGCATAAGCATGAGGGAAGGGATGAAAAGCAAATCCAGCTCTCCACCTGTGGATTTTCTGTGAGATCCTACATGTTCATGGACTGCTGTCCATCCCAAGGTACCCACTGGGTAAAACTTCTCCTTCTGTCTCCTTACACAAGGTTTTCTACCACTAAGCTCCTTGAATTTTAGTATGTTTTACAAATACAGAAAACACACTGCACTGAATTGATCTGATTCCACCTTTGCTGCAAAAGCAGCACAATCCTCTCTGCAGCAGGTAAGAAGGCTGAGAGGACCAGAACAGCTTAGGGTGAGCACCAAAGCAAACCCCTTTGTAATCACTGCTTATTTCTCACTGAACACCCCAAAAATGTCCAACTTCACCACAGAATTCTCCAGCAGAGGCAGCGACCCAGCACAGCTCTCCAAAGCAACAGACTCTCCTTTGCCAGCTCTTCCTTCCTCACAATCCCTTGATCAGCTTGTGTTCCAGCTCAGCTCAGCTGCACCCAGCACTGCACCTTGGATTTAAATCTATGGCTCAAAAGAGTTTTCCACCAACAGGTAGAGCTGAGGAACAATATTCATTATAATCCATTCATAATCGGGATTTTCTTTAGAAGACCTTTGCCCCTCTACAAATAAGGTACCAGTAGCAGGCAAAACCAAAACATCTTTTGCACTAAAACGTTAAGAAGCAATTGCAAATGTCAGTGCAGTGGTGAGAAGGGAAAGTGCCAAGAGCAGCTCCAGCCCTGCATGCATACACCTCTAGCAAATCATGCAAGTTCAGGGCAAACTGGCTGGGTTTGTGGTTGAGTGGCAATGTCTGGGCAAGGAGCCTGGATTGCTGCTTGCACTAATAAAAAGAGGAGGACTAGCTGAGCTGGAGTGCAGAGAAGCAGTTCAAGGGTGTTTGTTTGCACATGCAGGAAGCTGCTGTTGGACAGGCACTACAGATCTGACAACTTTTGGTCACAGCACATGGAAGAGATTCTAGTTCCACGGTGAGCTGACTGAGCAGGGTGCAGAGGCACAGGCTGGAAGCTGTTACAGGCTGACACAGGGCAAACCAGAGTCTGGTACAGAGAATGGCTTTCAAAGAGGAGCAGAAGGAATGTGCTTGTTCAGAGGTCGATGGATACCTAATTGTACATGCAGCAAACTAATAATGGAATAGCTCATAACTGTTACAATCTGCTATGTAACAGTTGGCTTCACCATTAGGTATTTGCTTTTATCAATTATCACTATTGTTACTACTTCTGTAGCTATAGTGCATATTGTAATTTATTTTTTGGACAGTATAACTAAAATTGTGCATGAAGCAAGGCTATCACAAGATGTAAGCGTGCTTGTAAAAGATGTATCACAAGACAGGGCTGCTCTCACAAAATGTATAACCAAGACAGCACAGGCAGAGAACAAAATACCATCAAAGGAGAATACCAAGTCTAAAACGGCACCAGAAGACCACCCTGGACTGCCTCCCTGCCAGACCCTCAGAGACCAGAGCTGCAGTAACCTGGCTCCAAAACAGGCAAAGTCATTTGGGAAAGTAATGCAACTGCAACAGTATAAAGGATTGCTTGCCAAAGAATTGGGGGTGCCTCTGGCTGTTGCCATGCACCCAGCACTGTTACTTTTGCTTTATTGATCTATCCCTTATTATCTCTTATTAAACTCCTAAAATTTTGAGGGTGGGCTTCATTTCTCACATTAGTGTGATACAAAACACCAGTTCCTAAATACAGGCCCAGCAGGACTCACTAGGAGTTTATAGGAGGCTATAAACAACTCCAGTTTCTGTATCTCTCTACAGGATTGCTAACTTAATGCAAACCTGAAGCCATAAAGAAAGATTAAGTCACCCTCATCTCACATTTTTGCAAACACCTCTTCCTTTTTACATATTCAGACTTGAGTTAAATTCACAGCAGAGATGTAACAACACATTACAGCTTTACTCACTACAAATCATTGCTGCCAAACTATTTTTTTAACCTCTTGTTCTAAAAGCTTCATTCCCTGTGTTTCAGTCTCCTACTCACTAACAAAAAGGAACAAGGGTTGGGATGGATTAAGGACCATGTTATCCCTCCCTACCCAGGAGACAAATCAACCTCTGAAGTGATAAGCACAGAAAGAAAAACTGCATTTTGCAGAGGGCAAACAAACCTTGCAAGGAAAATCTAACCCAAACTTACTGCATTTAACTTGGCAAGTTGGCTCTGAGTGATAAGTAACTTCAACCTTGAAAGTTTAGTAGCAGCAATCCTAAAAAATGTCAAGAAAAAGATTCAAAGCAACAGGATGGAGACAGGTCTAAGCCAACAGAGATCAGAAGCTCTGACTCATTACTGGTAACACACAGCATCCACTTCAGCTTCTCCACACGTTAATTAAGGTCACAGAGAGGAGACTGAAATCAATACAGTGTTTCCATAGAGGAACACTGCTTCTCGGAAGGAAGGTTGTTAGTTCATCCATGCCCAGTTGCAATGTGCAGTGGTGAGGTCACAGCAGGAAAGGACTTTAATTAAAAAATACTTCAGAGAGCAGAGGAACATCCAGAGTACTAACAGGAGGTGAGGACATGAACTTTGTGTAAATGACAGCCAAAAATGATCAATATCTTTGAAGTTTAAAAAGGCTATGTGCTACTTTCCTTTCCTACTCTTCTGAAGTTTTGATAATGCTTTGTAACACAAGTCAGACCTAAAACACAAGAACACATCACAATACACTTCCTACTTAAGGCATTTATAAAAATTAAAATTTAAGTCTATTAATAGACATTGAATTAACAATATGAATAAGCTACTGCTATGAAAATCAAATTTATAAACATCTATTACTTTTGGAGCACCCGTAAGTTAAATTTTATATAAGCATAGTCAAAAAATTCTTGACTTGATGCCCATCCACACCACTAACAGGAGCACTTGCTCAGAGCTGCTGTTCTGACAGCCTGCAAAGGGGAGAAGCACCAGCTGCACGCCCAGCACAGTCCAAGGAGTGACACAGGGATCTGGATACAGAAACACACCGAGTGTCTTCACTCCCATCCTGCAGCACTAAAAGGCACTTGGGACACACAGGGCTACTTTGGGTTCAAGTCCAATCTGGTCCAAAAGTGTAATGGAGACACATCTCAGATACCACCATAGTTTCAAAATCAAATACATTTCTTACTCTGGATAGTTCCATCCTGTTAAAAGGCACACATAGCAGATGCCAGCTATACTTTAAGTATGGAAACCACAGTGTTTTATCCACTTTTTCCCTGCAAGCATGTTCTCCAGTTACCAGAAGCACAGCAGGCAGCAGCAGGAGAGAACCCACACCACTTCACGGGGCAAACTGGATTATTTGTGCCAACCAAACTGCAGAACTGTTTCCCAAATGCCCAGCACAGCCTCCTGTTAGGGTGAGCATGCACACTCTCAGTACTGAACTGTGAGCATCATCTGTTGGTGGAGCTGCACAACTGCAGGCAAGGATTTTTAAGTCAATGTAAAGGCACATAGGGAAAGAATAGCAATGATCTGGAGAATAGAGTTTCTGAATTAGCTATGGATCCATAACATGCACTAGTTAAGGTGATATTTAATAACCAAGGTATATTTTTACCCTATTTTCATTTAATAACTGTTCCATCCTTGGGCTCTAAGCTCTCAACAATCACCAGTGCTAAAATACCATCAGTGTAACAGAGAAAGATGCAGCACTCATACTTCAGGCTGGCTGGTTGTGTGGGGGTTTTTTAAGATTGGTTGGGTTTGTTAGGTTTTTAATTACTTCATATGCCATTTCATATAGATTCAAAGCATTAAGCAATTCCAGTCAAAAGAAAATATTAAAAGCAATTTCAGCAAGAGTAGGAAACCTACATGGAAAATAATAGCCTCACCCGTTTATTGTCGATTTTACCACTTGGTAACGCGGCTGTTTGGAACTCAGTGTGAATACAATGTAAGTCTTGCAAAAAACCACACACCTGTATTTTTTCACATGTATCAAACACATCTGAAGTTTAAGATTTGTGTGCCTTGACTCGTTCCTCACTCTTTAATGTCTCTGTAGGTTTGTCCATTGTCACTGATCCATAAAAGTCCGACTCAGTCTCTCCAGTCAGGTGACAGACAAATTCAAAAGGTGTCGATTTCCCAAAGACGGTCTTCTCTGTAGTGCATTGTGCTAGTGCATTCAACCAGTGTGTCAGTGTTCAAACAGACAAGCTTGGGGTTGGTTGGTTGCTGTTTTTTAACTACACAATACAGAAATATAATTTTACATGTAGCTTTGCATGCCTTATGGCTGCTTGCCCTACTATAGGACAGTGCAATAAATACAAATATATGCACACTAAAAAAGATTTAACTGCCGTGATCTACATCTCTTTTATGAGTACAAATTTACCTAGTCAACCATATGACAAATTTAGCAGAGAAAGTGGCAATGGCAGTAATATTCTACTACAAAAACAAGGCTAGAAGCAAAGTGTTCTCAAGCTACAGAAAACTTGCTACCTCCTAATATATGATGTAGGGCCCAGTTCTGCCAAGTGCAGTCGTGATCAGTAGATTGCATCAGAACATGCTTTTCCCCCCATTTAACAATGAATACTTCTACAATTTATTTGGTTTTGATAACTGTTTATAAATAGCACACTATAATGACTATTAAACTATACAGCAACATGACATTTATAGCCTAATCCTGAATACAACTTTCAAAGAACATGACTACAAAGGCCAGAGAGCAAATGTCATCGACTAAAAGCATTTCCACTTCAGAATTTATTGAATATTCTCTTACACAAACTTCTCGATTGTGAAACCAGAGGAACAGGATTTCCTGTTCCCTCTCTGCCCAGTAGCAGTTTAGCCACACATCACCCTTATAAATTAGTGATGGATTTCAACAGGTAGCCCCTTGGGGCTATATATTTTATATACTTTATATATGCACATTTACTTTGAATTCTATGTAAAAGTTGAAAAAATGTTTGAAAGAAAAAACTCAGAATATATCACAGCATTTTCAGCGAAAAAAATACAAATTAGTTTTATAACGACTATTCAATTTATCAAACTTTTTTTTTTCTGAAGTATTTACCTTTAATTATGTACACATTACAGGAAATAAAACTTTGTCCACAAACATTCTCTAAGATGACAGTTATCAATAAAATGATAGAATAATAGCAGGAAGAATATTAAACAAATGGGGGTGATCAATTTCTGCTTTTAAAAAGTAAAAAGTCACCATATAAGTACAAAAACCTGCATTGAATGACAGCTGCTGGTGTAGTAACTTGATCAGGTATGGAGACCAAGAGTATAGTAAAGCCCTATGGTAATAATATTTCTGTAGCATTTCCACTTGGTATGTATATACTAAATGTTGGCAAAGTTTCTGTAGCATTAGCTTATACAAACACAGGAGTCCTCAGTCTGCTGCATAAAAGGGAACAAGTGTGTTTTAATTCTCCTGAAATGCACCTGAAATCCAGAGTGTCACTTACAAACTGCATAATGAAACTTTTCTTCAGAAAAAATATCTGTTTGGCATCTCCAGGGCTCTGTTCCATTGGACAATAGGGGCATTTTAATCTGGGGACAAAGACAATGTGTTAGAATTGGGACAAAGTGTGATCACAGAGAATTAAACGTACGGAGTTTTCCCCCCGTAGCAGGAAACAACTGCACTCTCAAACACTTGGCTCCACTAAAAGTCACCTTTAGCTGAGAGAGAACTTACCTTGCTTTTCCTTTTAGTTATAGTCTCTCTCACCTTTCATCACAAGCCCCTGAATTGCTGGATTATCATGAAGAGCAATTTCCCTGTAGTTATTATTTCTACTTTTGGATTTGCTTGTTGAATTTAAGAATCACAAAAAGGTTTGGGTTGGAAGGGACCTTAAGGACCATCTCAGAGAGTGGTGGTGAACAGTGCTGCATCCAGCTGGCAGCTAGTCACCAGTGGTGTCCCCAGGGGTCTGTGTTGGGGCCAGTTCTGTTCAGTATTTTTATTGATGAGGGTACTGAGTCTTTCATTAGTAAATTTGCAGAAGACACCAAGATGGGAGTGTGTGTTGATCTGTTGGAAGGGAGGAGGGCTCTGCAGAGACTTAGAATGGTTGGATAGATGGGCAGAGTTCAATATGATGAAGTTTATTAAGTCCAAGTGCTGGGTCCTGCAGTTTGGCCACAATGAGCCCCTGCAGGGTGACAGGCTGGGGTCAGTGTGGCTGGACAGTGCCCAGGGGCAAAGGGACCTGGGGGTGCTGGTCCACAGCCAGCTGAACAGGAGCCAGCAGTGTGCCCAGGTGGGCAAGAAGGCCAAGGGCCCCTGGCCTGGATCAGGAATGGTGTGGCCAGCAGGAGCAGGGAGGGTCATTGTGCCCCTGTACTGGGCACTGCTGAGGCTGCACACCTTGAGTGCTGTGTCCCGTTCTGGGCCCTCAGCTCAGAAAAGACATTGAGATGCTGGAGCACGTTCAGAGAAGGGCAACAAGGCTGGTGAGGGGCTGGGAACACAAACCCTGCGAGGAAGGGCTGAGGGAGCTGGGGGTGTTCAGCCTGAAGACTCAGGGGTGACCTTACCACCCTATACAACTTCCGGAAAGGCGGCTGTAGTCAGGTGGGGGTTGGTCTACTTTACCAGACAGCAACTGACAGAACAAGAGGACACAGTCTCAAGCTGCACCAAGGGAATTATAGGTGGGATATTAGGAAAAAGTCTGTCACAGAAAGAGTGATCAAGTACTGGAATGGTCTGCCCAGGGAGGTGGTGGAATCACCATCACCAGATGTGTTTAAAAAAAGACTGGATGTGGCACTCAGTGCCACGGTCTAGTTGAGGTGTTAGGGCAGGGGCTGGACTCGATGATCTTGAAGGTCTCTTCCAACCTAGTGGTTCTGTGATTCTGTGATTCCAACCCTGCTGCCATGGGCAGGGACACTTTCCACTAGACCAGGTTGCCTGGAACCCCATCCAGCCCGGCCTTGCAGTAATTTTAAATCACCTGGTGGCTTTCACTGTGGCTTCCTCAACACCCAGTTCATTTTAGTGTCTGATTCCCAAAACGCTGTGATTTTTCAAACCACTTAGATCAGCTCCTGCAGGCTATGACTGAAGAGTCAGCCTGGTCTCCCTGTTGAGGTCTCCACTCATACAATCCTACCTACCTACAATATTTCTTCTTTTTGAAGAAACTGATTCTTTTTTGAAACATTGATGCATTTTACCCCCCCTCTCCTATGTGTGGGCATTTTACCTTCTCCTCCCACCCCCTTCTCCAAAGCTGACATTGTCAGAGCTGTGCTGTCAGTAAAACTGATCAATGAAAGCACCAGGAAAGAGTGATCAGGGACAGGAATGATGCAGCAGCAAGTTTACTGATTAAAATGGCTAAAGTCACCCAAAGTCACCCACAAAGGCATCCCTTAAGGCTTTTCTAACAGGGCACAGAATACAAACATCACTTGACATTTTCATTCATAGCCTCACTTATTTTCACACTGGATTTCCCAGAATGACTTTCAGCTCTAAATTAAGCTGACAGCCTCCACAGAAGCTGTATATATTCAATCCAAATAACCACTGTTCTTCCTCAAGAAAATCTGTATAGATTTCTCTCTCCCATTTCCTGCTTCCCAGAAGCCTGAAGCACCCCACAGATATCTAAGGAGGAGTATTTCCACAGTTATAATTCTCTTCCTTGCTCAACTACTAAGCCATATTTCCCCCAGAGGTTTAATTTTATTTTTCAAGAGATTTTTCATGCATTACTAACCCTGCTCCCAAGGAAAAATTGTGTGTGTAGAGCCATCCAGTTTGAATTTAAGACAACACAATGGTGGTTACAGTGTGAAAAATTACTCTGCTTGCTGCATTCCTTCACGCAAGCTCACTTTCAACAACAGCAGAGGGTTTATTATGCTTTTCTCCAGTGCATCAACCCAGCTTATCCAGTTTTCAAGCCATTCTCCAAGATTAACAAGCTTCCACCAATCACATAATTATGGACTCAGCTTTCCCAAAACACAGTATTCTATTCTATTAAGATGTGTCTTTGTTCGTATGTTGTTTGAAATAAAAGAATGGTACTTACTTGCTGCCATTAAACATTTTATTCAGAGCATCTCTGGATATAATATGACCACAGACTAATTTCATAGGTGGATTATTATCTGTTGTTTGCTGACGAAGAATGGGACAGGCAAATATTGAATGATACCAGCACTTTTTACCGAGGTCCACTTCAATCTGTGAAAGAAATTAACATAAAAATTTATCTTGGGAAATTACATTTCCAGATAATTATCCCTGTAGGTCATGGCCCTTACTTTACAGATTTCACATAATTCAGCTGTGAAAGCAACAAAATACATTGTGTGGATGCCTGACAATTTCCCAGCCAAAAATACTTAATTGTGATTTTTAAATGGTGATATATGCTGGGGATAGGGAGTAACAACAAAACAGCATATTCTGCCAAGGGACAAGTGCAAATTTTATTGCAGATCTATGCCCTGGCAGGAAAATTGAGCTGGTGACCCAGTAAGACTTTCTGGAAATCACTGGCTAGGAAATAAAAAGTAGTTTATAGATTTCATTTTAGGGGGAAATTAAAAAGGAGAAAAACTTTTGGGTTGACTATATTAATTGGACTGACTAGCTTCTTGAAAGGTTCTGCCAACACCTTCATATCATGTGAGTAATAAAGTATATCACAACCACTAATTTTCAGTACCTACACAGAAGGTATTTGTGCAGCACAACTCTCGCCATGAGGACAAAATTATGTGAAAACAGGTCTATGACTTCAGTAATTAACTGAGAAGTGCAAAAATCACAGCTTGTGTACCTAAAGCATCTTGCACTGACCAGTGTTCTGTTCCAAAGATTCAACCTTCACAAAACCTGACAATGTGGCCTTTTCATGCTACTTAATCTATTTTTGCACAATGAAAATAAGGTTTCCTACCCTCATACTGCCTTAGCAGAACAAACCAGAGACCCTCCAGTTTAGAAAATGCAAGGAGACACACACACAGTGTATTATTAACTGATTTGCACCAGACAGCAATCTTTCTCCAAATGCTCCCTGGCTATTCATTCCTGGCTGGACAGCAAGGCAGGAATCTGTCACACTTGGAGGTTACACTCTCAGCATGACAGAAAACACAGCTGGGAGAAAACTCAGCACTCATCCTTACTCTATAAATGAATCTCTTCCAGCTGCAGTCGAAGAGGCTAACTCAGTTCATGCCCAGTTTGCACTAAATAAGTTTCCTTTCCAAATCAGGAGCAGCTCACTGGAGAGCTGCACACACTTGGTAAGAGCTATAAATGGAAACTGGGGTTTCATAACAACTGAACTTCGTTTCAACTGATATAAATGAGATGTGCTGGAAGCATAATGCACTGGTTCCCAATTGCCATGTCCCCAGATGCAGCACTAATTCTATCATCTCCTGTCTGCCTGATAAAGAGCCAGTGCAAAGCAAGCCCTGAACTGAGCCCAAGCCTAGCTAGGAGAAGTGAATGTTTCTCTGTGGGATCCATTTTCTTTCCAGTCATACAGAAACATCTCTGGGTAAGTGGAAGGTGAGAGCATCAGTTTCTTTAAGGTCATTTATAAAAGACCTTTTCAATGTGAAAGGGGATAACAAGTGAACAGGGGAGCAACAAAAAAAACTGCAAGGTACAAACCTGATGGACAAAAAATAATGGAGATAATAAAAAGAAATAACCTGGGCAGGTCATCAAGAAACTGCAACCAAACCTGGACTTTGCAACAGATACAAATCTGAACCTAAGGATCTCTGAGGAGAGGGGGTCAGTAGAACTATGTGAACTATCAGGGGAAGGAGACTGTGGAGGAACACCTGGAAAAGAGTGTAAAAGGGGCTAGGAGGGCCATGCTGTAATTGAGGATCCCTGAGCACATGTTTGCCTGTGTATGTGGAGTTTGTGCTTCCTCTGGTGAATGTCAATCATTTCCAGCCAAGGAGAAGGAAGGGATCTCAGCTGTCTGTACTCATGGTCGAGGTGAGTCCTGTGTGGGAGCTGCTAGGGCAGTGCAGTGTCTGCAGCAGCCTGTGTGGCCAGTTGGGCCAGTGTCTGGGTGTGTGGGGTGCCTGGGAGCCCCAAGCCCCAGAGCTGCTGCAGGTGGTGGCCGTGTAAAACATCCCATAACATGCAGCACAGAAGAAACCTGAAAACAGCATCTGCCATCAGAAATCTGCCCCAGGGGTAACTCAGCACCCACTCACCGGGAGTTCATCCTTCTGGTTCCAAACTCCTGTGCACTGCCTTTGCTCAATAACTGCCTTGATATTGATTAGAGCTGGTAATGCTACACAGCCTGCCGAAAAACTGCAGAAAAAGGACACGTTAATACAAGGTGCACGTCAGGAAACCAACATTTTTCACATTTCTATTTTAGATTTTTATTGAGACACAAGGTTTTTGTATTTTTTCATTTCAAATCTTGTTATACTTGGAGGGAGCTTAGACATACATAGAAGCAAGAGTTTTGGGGCAGGTTATCAGTTATCCATGTATTTTAGGCTAGGGCCCTCAGGTATTACATTCTGGACAGAAAACAACAGTTAATTCCTCCTCTGAGATTTATAATGAATTGATTTCTTCTACCACCTACTTGGATTTTGGGCTGTTCAGGAGGAAGACATCACATTAGTTTATATGGGAGGTTGCTCTTAGCTATGGTGGAGTACCTGCAGACTAAGAGTTTCCATGTAACCCACACGTACACACAACCATAATCCTTTAATTACACATAATTACATGTAAAGAAACATGTCCTTCCATCTTCACCTTAAACCAAGAAAAGAAATGTAGAAAAAGCAGGTAGGTAAGGAAAAGAAAGAAACCAGGGCTTGTGACAAGAACAGCAGTGTAAAACTGCCCAAAGTCTGTCTGCCAACAAACTGTCCAGGCTTCTCTGGAATTTACCCATTACCAGAATTTAGCACATTATTTGGAAATATTTCAGTATTTTACAAAATACAAAAGTATGACACAGTTTCCACAAATTTACAGATGATTTGATGGATTAAAGTCTAATAACAATACTGGAAAACACTAGCAACAGAAACAGGACTTGACCTTGCTATCAGCCTGCTCTGTTTGTTTGGCAGATTATTCTACCATCTGTGCAAGTTTTATTGTCTACAAAAGTCATGCTTTTTCTCTACCTGAAACCGGTGGATATTTTGCCTAAGCTAAAATATAGAGATAAATAAATTACATCTTTCACCTCCAACTACCCATTTTAACCCCTACACTTTGTTTTTTTGTTAATTCAGCCCTGAGTGTAACTTGTGTTAACCCTGTGAAAAGCCTAACAAATTGGATTTGTGTAAAAACATCTCTGACAAGCCTTTTCAGAATATAAAATCTCAAGTAAATTGTACATTCAAACTCCTGTAATCCTTCCAGACTCCGAACCACAATCTCCATAACACAAGAGTTTTTCCACTGGTTCCACATAATAACTCAGACCATGAGGGCTGTACATGATTAGATAAATACTGGAGAAGCCAATCAGCATTAAAGAAGTGCCTGCTACTCATGTTCTAGAAAGCAAAATATTTTACAGTAGGGATTTCACTTCAACCTTGTTTAATTCCTAAAGAATCTGCAGCACTCCGAGGTCACACCAGTTTAGAACAGTCTTGTTTATGACAAGAGCATCGATACCACCTATACAGTAAATACATTACAGCACAAACAATATTGTCCATAGAATAAACATCGGAGCAGAGCAAATATCCAATCATCAAACATCAGTAACAGGGATTTTCCACTTCACCAAAAATCTCTTGGCCATTTGCTCTGAAAACTGCATTGCAGCATCAGTGCATGAGCAATGAAAATCTAAAGGACTGGTGGTTATTTGCACGAAACAAGAGGAAGATGAAAGTCAAAACCCAGAGATTTAAGCTCTAAATACCTATAAAACACTCAAAATGAAACGTGAAAATTTATTGTAGAAAAACAATCAGTCTGAAGTGCTCCCTTTGTTGTTTCTGTTGTATTTTGTGACTGAGGTACAAACAGGAAATGCAGAAGGCTTAACAATGTGAGAGCTCTAAACCAAGCACAGAAGTCTAACAGTAGTGAATGGAAACAGCAAAAAGAAAAAATAAAGCCAAAAGAAACAAACAAAAAGGAAGAGGATGCAGTTTAGCTTCTGCTAAGTACCAAATCCAGCCTAGAAAGTTACATTAATTTATTTTCTATTTAGCATTTTAAACGAAAATGAGAACACCAGGGAGTGTACTGGGGGAACTGACATGCAAAGACTAAATAGCAGCTAATCTGTTTTATCTTCAAAGAAGCTAGAAGGAGATTAGGTTGGGTTTTCTTTATATTTCCAACAGCCTCCTGTTTTTGCATTTTGTCAGATTAGCTACTGAGCTTAAAAGTGATTCTTTTTTCTTTGCAAAAGAGGCCCAGCAGACAATTTGGAAATTTTAGCAGCTGAAAACTGCACATAACTGTTATGCTTTCTTCTAAGAAGACGACCAGTAATGTGTGGATTAAAAACCAAAATTATCAAATGCTGATGGAATCATGGCCACATTTTCAGGGTTACTTTCCAGCTCAACAGCAGGGACAGTTGTCACACATTAGTTGTGAGAATAACTGGCTGATTGCCATCCTCATCTTTCACAGTTATGTCTAAACAATGCAAGATTCCATCCAGGAA
Source organism: Sitta carolinensis (assembly GCA_032173965.1). Lineage (NCBI taxonomy): Eukaryota > Metazoa > Chordata > Aves > Passeriformes > Sittidae > Sitta > Sitta carolinensis. The sequence continues at coordinate 55,025,351 of CM063285.1, read as the reverse complement.
TGCTTCCTGTTGAGCTGCAGTGGTGCAGGGTAAAGCTCAGCACACAGGAACCTCTGGTTTTTAAACTTTGCAGATCTTCTTAATTTTAACTATGCGCTGTATTTAAGGCAAGCTAGATGAGACCATTCAAAAGTCATTTCTTTTGTCCTCAACAAGAAACAGGAACCAAACCAAAAGCAAGAGAAAAGCAGCATACCTAACACTGAGAGGGGATTCAACTGAGAGGCCCAGGAGAGCACAGGCATCCCTGGTGAAGATGTCACAGATGTCAGCCCACTGGTTGGCATCCAACAGGTGAACGTACGGGGAGTTCTCGATGCCCTGCCGCAGGTACACCAGGCTGCCCATCAGAACCTGGATGTCTGCAAGGGACCAGGAACAGCAGAGTTTGTACAGCAAACAAAAGACTGCGTCTCCAGCTGGAGCTTTCACATAGAAAACAGGCACAGACACCTCCACAAAAAACAATCACAGTCATGACAGCCAGCAGAGCTCCACTCCTACTTTTTGGGCTGGGGAGTTGCCAGGATGTGCTGCCTGGGAATTTGCTTTTAGCAGGTTTACTTTTTTTGTAAGCTTTCTGACACACACAGTACCCTGAAAAATAGGCTTTGTTGAATTCAGCTTGAGATGGTTCATTTAACTCACATGCTCTCCATTTCTCCAAAGTTTAATTTCTCTTTGTATTACCCCACGCAGCAGAAAATAGCAGATGACTATTCCAAGAACATTCCTCTGCATTTTTAGCACTTTACTCTGGCAACAGGCCTATTCTAGATGTAATTACATTTTATTTAAAGAATCAAAAACCTTAAATTTAAGCAAATGTGCAAACATTCAGCTATTATTTTTGAGCCCTCTTAAAAAAGAAGGAAAAAAATATAATTCTAATTGTAAGGATTTGGGTTATACATGATAAATCCAAAAAGAAGAAGCTTTTAACAAACTGAAAATAACAGATTAAAACATATTTGGAACATCATTTATGTTTTACTACAAGTGCTTTAAATCCCCTTAATGTGACAAAAAATTTACCTTTCTGATGATTTAGGGCGAACGGCTGGAAGTTTTTCGCATACTGAAGTGCTTCTCTTTGATTTGCTGTTCCACCCATCAATAAACTAATGAAATATAATCTGTGCAGTTTAAATTCCAATGAACTGTTCTGTGCCATGAGCATCTCTCTGTTGGATACAGCCCACCTGGAAGAAGCGAGGAGGTACAATGGGACGTGACACCAGAGTAATTAAGTGTCAGCCCACACCACATGAGATCATTGCAATTATCTATTATCTACCATCTATTTCAAGGAAAGTGTGACTGTTCCCTGAACTTCTGAGAGCCTCTACAGAGCACAGAAAATGGCAAGGCCCTTTACAAGTAATGAAGCTACACAGGGTGCACAAAATGTGGACGACGTTAATTCTGGCGCTGCTGAAGAGGTTAAGCACTGCAAAATTCAACACTCACTGGCTGAAAGACAAAACTAAATTGGGCACAATAAGGCAGAAATAGCTCAAGTCTATTGTATTTCAATTAATACCACCCTGAATCTTAACAATTATAGTTCTTCAGCTGCATGTCAAGAAGTTTGACCAAGAACATTTTCCTACATCCTCATTCACCATGCATATTGTCCAAGTTATTGTTTGTGTGTGTGCATCTGTTGCCCTGGAGAGGGGAACTGCACCTATGGGACCTCGATGACAGACATTATCACAGTGGAGGAAGGGAATCAGTCTAAGTATCATACTTTACCCTGCTTAAACTTTGCTTTCTGTGTTATTTTCAACTTGGACAATAAAAATATCTCTCATTTTCTGTGTCTCATTCACCATGACAACACTAATGTTTGGCTCCTAAATAACATGAAAGAATTCTTAAACATACATAGAGTAAAATGAACTGAAATTTTCAAAACATTTTCTTTATTATTTAGAATTTATCCATGCCTTTCTTGGTTGTTTTGGAAGGTTTTTTTGGGGCTGTTTTTTATTTTTTTTCTTTAATCAGGCCTAAGTCAATCCAATCTTTCTCTTAAGAACCTCAAGTTTCCATGTTCTCCAGTACATCTGTTTCTCATTAGTGTTAATTAGTTCAACTATTTTCACTGTGGGGGCCCTATTAAGCAAAAAGCTTTTCACTTTTTAGCAAGGAAGTGAGGAAGTCTGCGTTCCTTAAAAAAAAAAAGCAGGGCATGTGAGGCTTCTTTTCAATCAATACTAAAATGAGAAAATTAAGCATTCTTACTGTATTGGGAAGGCTTTCAAAGCAAGTCAGCCTTCTGCATTAGGATGTAGCATTAATGAGCAAGTATCCACTTTCAATTTGTTGTGGTGGAAGTATCAGGAGTCTGACTTCACTGGCAATGCTTTGCAAAGACACAGTAATCTTTCAGTAGGAAACGGAAAAATGGAGCCTTTGAACCAAGAACAAGCCCTACTGTCCCCAGTTTCAGCCAGTTTCAGATTTTCCTGAATCTCCACCAGGAAGGAGTGAAGAGCACACTCACTAACCATGGGTGGTGAGTGGGTTTTGGGGTGGTTTCATTAAGTCTAAGGGGGGGGCCTTAACTGTATTTTTATGATCAGTGTGCACAGTTTAAAGAGGATATTATGGCAATAAAGTTCAATCCCAGCTACAAAACATGAGCCTGAAGTTAACAACCATAGACTAATGAGCAGATGAAGGACAATATACTATTATACAGAAACATCTATTTCAAGGAAAATGTGACTAGTCCACAGTGCCATCAGTGAGATATTAATCTCCATTGCATCAAAACAGTCTCCACCCTCTCCCTGCCAATATTTGCACCCACATGACAGAGTACTTCATCTTGCTGAGTTGAGCCTATTTTTCCAAATTAGCTTTTAGGCAGGCTTTCCATTTTTAGGTCTTTGACTGGCAGCACAGATTTGTATCAAAAGAGAGCAACTACAGAGGCAAGGCCTGAGGTGCTCGGTCTGGGACACGCTGTTCCTATTTCCAACAGAAAAACAAAAAACCAGCAAGGGAGGTTTAAACACTCAACCCACATATTCTCTGCAACTGTCCAAAATTATTAGTAATCACATCACCTATCTTCCTAGCTCTTCTCAAAATGACATTCAGAGTTTTCACTTCTGAGACTCAAATCCACATGATTTTTTTTAAAGTTTACACTATACTTTGCAAACCACAGGAACGCAGGGCTCTCTTCAGCTCCCACATGGGACTTAGATGTTAAAATAAATTTAACAAAGCCTACTAAAGATTAAATTAAGTTTAAATCATACCCCAAGGACCCAGCAAATACCAGGACCTGTGCAACTTGCTGTTTGCAGGCAGAAGAGAGCATCTCTTTTCCAAATTACAGCCAAAGCTTTGAACCTCCAGGTCATTTCCACCAGGATCTCACACAGAGGCCCATCCTGGGCTCTGAAATGCCAGAATACACCCTGAAAAATAACTAGATTTCCCTTCCCATCACCAAACTACAGTGAGAAAAGTCACTGGAAATTCATAGGCTCTTGCAGGCATACAGAGATTACACAGCTCAGAGTGAAAAGCCAGATTAGGCCTCTATAAAAGTCAACTTCCACACCCCAAAAGGGAAAACAAAAAAGCTACAGCCAGTCACATTCTATTTAAATCTGAAAGGTCATATTTTTAAGTGTTGAAATTTGTATTAGGAAAAAAAATTGGGTAACAAATACAGTTACAGTTTGGGGTTTTTTTTGAAACACAAATACTAATTTCTACCACTTCAGCAGGGTTATGAAAGTCTTTTTGAGAAGTCATTAATCTGATAACTCCCTTCCCGTGCAGTGACCAGGAGCCACCTGTGTTTGTTTTGTTTCCAGCACTGAGTGAAGTTGAGCACAAGCAGAGAGTGCTGGCAGAGCCAGAGAGACTGGTTGCCTTTTAATCCCAGCTTTTCACAATTCTGCATGGATAAAACCTGCTATACTCCACTTCCTGCTTCAGGAGACTGTAATTAATCATCCTTGTGTGACACTTTGCTTCAACACCACTGTCAGCAGCCTGGCCTTGCAGTGGGCCAGTCTGGGGCTGCTTGAGGCTGAAGCTTTATTCACTGATGCCAGTTTTATCCCAAGGAGCACAATGCCACTTTCTCTCTGTCACATGGAGGCCATTCACAGAACAATGCTTTCTATCCCTCCTCCTGAACACTTGTGTCTGCCAGGAAATAAAAGGGAAATACCTTTACAAGCACCAGCAGTTCTGTGGGATAACTGGGCAGTCAATGCATCTCCTCAAGCAGAGAGCTCAAACCATGACATTTTGTCACGTGTTGATCCATCCTCCCCAAGAGCCATGGTTTTTACTTCAGCAGCACCACTATAAATAAGGCCCCTCTGTGCCCAGCAGCAGCCAAGAGAGGCAGACAGCCTTTGCAGTGTCCAGTTTAAACAGAATAAACATTATACACAGAAATAAGACGGGGAGGGGGCAGATCAACACACAGACTGTGCTGACAATACACCCTATTGTCTGCCCATTCAGCTGGAAAATAAAAATTCCTCTGAGGAACAACCATGCCTTCTCCTTTGTTTGAAAAATATTTAACACATTGCAGAAACTAAATGATACAACTCAGCAGCAATGAGTAAGGCCTAAAGCACTGCAAACTAGAGCTGAAATGAATTTAGAGATTTCAAGGGAACAGTCATAACAGCAAGTTACTGTTCCTCGGGGATTATCCTTCACAACTGCTCTGTTATTATGTGAACTACAAGACACATGTGGTGTAGCTGACAGTAAATTTTGTTTCAGTTGTAATATCAGTGTTGCTTCATTCAATTAGCCAATCCAACAGCAATAAACCACCCCATCCAGCTTTCCACCTGTGTAATGAGATTCAAAGACCAACTATTTAGGTCAAACCAGAGGCATTACCCAGGATTTAGTCGATGAACACCAGGGTTTGAATGTCAGAGTGTCCCTGCACTTAGTTTAGATGCCAGTAAGTGCTCAATTGACACACCTATGTTGGTTCATGTAAAAGGGAAAAGAAAATGTTGTTAAGATGAAAACGTATTTAACCAAATAATGCAAAAAATTTCTATCTCAAGTATGTGATTTATGCTCTGGAATGAAAGACAAATTTTGAATTTGTTTTGGTTTCATTGTTTTTATCTTTAAAAGGTCACTTTAAAGTTGGTTAGGTTGTTTTGGCTGGTTGGTTGGGTTTTGTGTTTTGCTTTTTTTTTTTACTTTTGAGACCAATCTAAGCTTAGAAAGGTTAAAAAAAAAATCCAAGATCAGGGGGTTTCTTATTATTTTGTTCAGGAGGAATCTGAGTAACAAGTGCCACTGTAAGCCCCAGGCTCTTCCCACACTCTGGTCCCTGTCTGGAAAGGGAGGGCGACTGGAGGACAAGTGAGAACTTTGAACCCAAGTCAAGCTCTGCTCACCCCAAAGGCTTTGTGGTACCCAACACCTTTAAAAAGTCCTGGCACCCTTCACAATGGGACCTCTTAAAATATGGTTCACTAATGATCCAACAGAAGGTCAAGCACCATCACTGGCTATCAACTTTTCCTCCAAGTGATGTTTCTTCCCTAAAGCAGTACCACAAGTGATTAAAGTGAATCCTTAATCTAAGAAAGAGACCCCTAGTTAATCACTTCCCATGGGGAGTGACACAGAGAGGATGGAAAAGGAAAGATACACTCATTAACTACCCCTCTCAAAGGAGGAGCAGAGACACATCAGAATATACTAAAGAGAGCACTGAAAGATACTAAAGAGCACTAAAAAAACTAAAGAACTGTTAAAAGCATTTTTTAAAAATGTGAGGAAAAGAAATGAGCAGACTCACTCTAGTGCAGGTCTCAAAACTCTAACTTTTAATGCTTCTAATATTCGATTTAACTCCACAAATGGTTCTTTTTGACTTTGATCTATTGATAGACCAGATTCCTGAAAAAAAAAAAAAAAAAAGGGCACTTTTTAGTTAAAGCATGAAAAACAATGGGTTATCTGACAGTTCAAATATTCACCTGAAACATTTAAATAAGGAAGCTAAGACAAAGCTTCATTCTCCTCAGTGGATGACCTTCAACATCCACACTTGTTACCTGACAAAGCTCCTCGGCTACATCCAGCATTCCCTGCCGGAAGAAGTGCTCCACCATCACCTCATTGAGGATCCTCTGGCTGTCAGCCTGCCAGCACCCATCGATCCCCACGCTGCTGATGTCTGAGTCAAAATTCTGAAACACACAAATTAACAGTTAATAGGCTGGAATAAATCACCCCACACCATTTTTCTTTAATTATGCAGGACACCTGTGTCTCCACCCTGATGCCTTCTGCCTATTACTCAGTTGGCCCTCAATTATCTCCAAAGTGAAATAAATATATGTCAGCTTCCTTCACTACCTCCTGTGTAGGAAGAAGAAGAAATCTTTTAGCTTGCTCGTTTCAAGTCTGAATATTATTCACTACAACGAATTACACTGACAAATTACAAGTCTAGCTAGAGAGTTAGAAATCTAGTTAACTAATAAAGGGGTTTCCAGCCTATAATGCATTTCTGAATATCTGCAGAACTTGCTTTTTCCATATGTGAAAACTCAGAATGTTTAGAGAACAGAAAACAAAATTACGTACGCTAGAATCAAGACAGAGTTATCAATGCATCTCTGTCAGTACAGCACACCAAATTGCAAATAAAACTTCAACTCAAGGATTTTTAACATATCTGGGGGGTAAGCAATGCTGAAAAAGCAAAAAAGACACTTCTCCCCACACACAAACAATGAAATTCAAATCTCTGATGACCCTAACATCCCAACAACAGGATGAGCTCTTAAGATCCAAGAGATCTTTTTTAGATCTAACCCAGATGATCCCAGTGCCATGTATTTTTAGGCCAGTGGCCTACGGACATATTCCAGGAATAACTAAAGAGATTGTCACGCTGACTCCTCAGTAACACTTGGCACTGCTTGGCACCTTGCCTCCTGGCAGCAGGAGAGCAACATTTATTCCAATCTAAGATATAAACCAGGATTTTTAACTGCTAACATGTTTTAGATCAGGGCAAGCAGGTTAATTTTAATAAAAATCCTCCCCACTACTTAAAACAAGCCTCTTGCAAAATAAAGAGTCTAGAAGTCAGTGCATTGCTTGCTGCCTGATCTGATGACTACAGCTCTCTCCCAAGAAGGAGCTTCATAAATCAGAAGTTTGGTGAAAACAGCAGTGCTTCAGCTGTGGCTCTGTGAGGATCCACAGCCCTGCAAAACATGGGAACTCCAGCCTCACACAAACACAGGCTTCTGTCACAGCAGGCAGGGCAGATAACAGCCAGCTCCTATCAGCTATCTTGCCATGCACAGCTCAGCTTCACACTGCACCTTCCTGTTACTCACCACTTACTAATTTCCTTCATCAGCACCTCCACATCCCCTTTGATTCTGCTCTGTGCCATAATGAAAAAGGGGCAGCCTTTTCATCCCTGCACACAAAGCTCCAAAGCCATTGCTTCCTTCAGGGATCTCAGCAAACTTTCAGTAAAACATTAACCTTAGTCTAGCAAACTGACTCTTCCATCTTTCTGAGGTGGTGGAGCGAGGTGAACATTTAAATTATTGCCATTGATTCATGTCTCACATTTAATAACATTTTCACTTGGGTGTCTTAACCTGTAAGCTCCTTCTCCCACTGTTCACTTCTAAGCTGTATCATGAAAAACTGAAGCATCTTGAAGTCTATATAATACTGTTCTCATTTGTGCCAACCATTCAAATACTTAAGGGTTCAGCTGCCTGGTCTCAGTGTCCAGCCACCAATAGGTACCACAAATCCATTAACAAAGGACTAAAGGACATGAGACAGGATTCAGAATGCACAAGCTTGCTTTGGTTACCCAGCTTCCAGGATGGAGATTGTCATTAATCTAAAAATAACTGACAATAAGTTACTCTTCATGCAATTCCAAGTCCTAGCAATGATACAACCCCCTAAGCAGAAATTGTATCCTTCTGGACAGTTACCAACCAGTAAAGTTGCACCTATGCCTCAAACATTATCACATCATTCTCACTGCTTGGGGGCAGAGATAGCAGAGGTAATTCGCTCTCACAAAACACTCATTTTCTTCTGAAACAGCAAATCCACCAGTGAACCATTGTGAACCCTTGTGAATCTTTACAAAACCCCAACATTAGATCTTTTCAAGTCACATAAAAGAAGTTATCAAGTCCCATCACTCAACCTGAGGACCTCAGTCATTGTCTGACCAACCCAGTCTTGACCAGGTTCTCATTCCAATAATTTTTTTTTAGTTTGTTTTAAACGATTCCGAGGTCTGTATTGTATGTGGGGCTCTACAGCTCTGCCTCCTCTGGGTCCCGAGGAGCTTCAGGAGCTGACTGCACAGATTACAGTGAGTGACTGCCACACGTCAGAAAAAATCATCACTTGCCTTTGGCTTATATATTTCGCAACTGTCACTCGTACAGGATCTGCTGGTGACTACAACCCTCAGTTTTGTTTTGTAAATGCTAACTAACTGACAGCACGTGGGGTTTAATAAGATTTCAAAAGTGAAAAGAATTTCTCTAAGTTAAAAGCTCCAGAAAGCAAAAACCTGAAAAATACAAAACCTGTGTCAGTATTCCGGAGGAACACATCTTTTTTAAAAGCTTAACTAGCAAGCCTAGGGCCAAAACGTAGAGTATTTGGTGCTAAATAGCTCAATGATACAATGTACAGCACATTACCAATAATGGCTAAAATGTGATGACTTCGAGATGCTCACAAACACAAGATGGACCTTTTTAACCAATATACAACCCTCCATATTATTCATAACAGGCTGTGAAGAAGGATGTTGCTTAGGGACAGTTTTATTCCTCAGTTACTCAGTTGGGATTACCTTGTGCATTCCTCCTTTCTGAATTCTTACCCAAAATAAAAATAAAAAATTTATATTCTCTGTTCAATCTGTTTACACATAATAAAGCTCAACTTGCAAAGACTCTGTATTTATGTAGCCCCATTCTTCAAAGCAACACAATAAAATAACATTCAGTAAAGGGTTTTAGTGTGTTCATATACAAGTTTTTTACATGAAACGAAGACGGGCAAAACTTTGCTTTCCCAAAACAAAGACTGGATTAAAATGTTGGCCATATAACAGAGATAAAATTTAGGGGAAAAATGGAAGGAACTACTCTTTACTCCACTTTCTTTCTTAAATGAAGGCATTTAACCACTACTGGGACAGATTGCTCCTAGAGGGAAAACATTTACCGGCCCATCAAACATGCTTTGAGATGAATTCAAATCATTCCAGAAGAGTGATTGATTTACAGGGACGCTGATGAATGAGCTACCTGATAACAACTTGCTGAACAATGGCAACATGATGAGTTCTGGAAGCAGAGCAATTGCCAGTACAATACAGAAAAAATCGAATGCAGACATTTCCTTTCAAAGGAGAAAATGCTCTTTGGAAGACAAGGTAGCCTTTCGTGGATCAGATGCATGCAATCCACGTAGGACTGCCATGAAAAAAGGATTAGCTTATTGATAAACTTTCCAAGCAACGCATGAAGCTCTGGCATTTCAGACTTTAATGTATTTGATGCCAAATTTGAACCTCATTTTGCTCTAAGGGTTTCTGTTCTCAGAGTGAACTCTGCAGGCAGACAAATCTACGGTCCATCCAAGTTCACAAGCAACGACTACAGTAACTTAAAAACTGACCAGACTAAACGTTTTATGTAGGTATAACCCTGCCCCAATACGGGGAAAAAAGGAAATTTAACCTGAAATTGCCACTGGCTGATAGTACAGCAGGTTCTTTCACAATCCAAGCTTGCTAAATAGGAAGTTTATTGATTCTACATGCAACAGCAGCTACCATTTGGCTGTGTCACATGAAATGGGTACCAGTATTAGCATGTTTCCCAATCTCAAACCAGGCCATTTATCTGTGCCTGAGCATGCACGGTTAGTAAAACCACAAGCAATGTTTTGGAGATGTCTGTATAAGAAGTGAGGACATACATGTGACAGAAACAAAACTCCAGTCTCATTAATCAAGGCAAGGGCTGTGCTTCCTTAAATTCTAATGAATGTTTACTTTGGAAGCAGGAGTATTTTAACCAGAATGTGTTGTGAATCAATTCACTACATCAATTACACTTAATTACTTCTACTGGTTTAAGCTTAAGCATATTATGGTGAAGGGATGGGGAGGGCAATTCCACTTTGGGACTCTGGTGCCAACAAACTGCTGGCAGGTTCCAAGCGTGTTTTCCAGCAGCAGAGGGAAATTGCATTAGGTACATACAGAAGATTGGCTTCAAATGTTCAGGGAAATGCTGAATTTCACCTGGGTTTAAACATCACACATTCATCTGACAGAAAGGCCTAGACTTTGGGGTATATTTTAAAGTAGGCCCCTTAAGACAGTACAGTTAGGGAAAACGAATAAAAAAAATTCCACCAAGGACATATTTAAGGAGACAATCCTAACTTGTGCTCTGAACTTCAGAGAATAACATCCTTTGTTACAAGCAGAACTGGGGACTTGTGCAGTTCCCACTGCTTTTAATTTTTTAACGCAAGCACCACAGACAGTAAGTGAGATTGAAAATCCAGAGGAACGAGCACCCCACACACAGCCAGTTGAGCTCATATTTGAAGACATCACTGAAAAATCCCTTCTGACACTCAACGGGAACAGAGAAGATTAATGGGATCCTTTCTGTTTTACCAAGCAACATAGGTGAAATGTTAAAAATGCTTTTAATTTACATCTATTGCTTTTCAAATAAAAACACTACATAAACGTGAAACAGCAGGACAGAACACTGGAAAAACAATTCCCATGACAACTGAAACAGCAATTTGGAGATTAGACTCAAGCCTAAGCTTCATTACGCTTGCAAGCATTTTCTTTGGCTTAGAAGAAATACCATCACCAATTTCCACTGAACACTTACATCCTCTCCAAAGAACCTGGGGCCGTTCTACCTCGGAGGATTTAAAAGAAGATCATATGGCTAAACCTGGATGTGTATTTGTACCAAGTCCACTTGCTAAAGCAGAATTGGAAAGTTTAAAAACTTAGGACAAGATTACATAGATTTATTTCAGGCTTCAAGCTGGTAATAAGGATGGAATTTTACTCTAGTTAATTGGTTTAGATACAGCAGCAAGGATTTGAGACAGATGCATTCTTAAGCTTTGGATAACAGTGACGTGTGGATTAAAGCTATTAGTACAAAGTTTGAACTCTCCACAATGGTCAGTCAGATATAAACAAAAAAATACAACTTTTGTGGACATTCTACCTAATAATGCAGCATTCTGTACTTTGTTTCTTCATCACATTATTGTTACGTTATGCTTTAGCAGATTATCATTACTACCACAGTTTAAATGAGATTCCCAAAGGATAAATCAGTGCTGTGTCCTGACCAAATGTACTCTGACAGACCCTGTCAGAGTCACCTTCTGGTGTGAGGCTATCACAAAATGACCATAACAGCAAGTATCAGACTCCCTGCACACAGAATTACTTTTATTTAAGAGAAGAAAGACAGAGAAAAGCACAGCCTGAAAGCATACATGTAGCACCATCTCAGTATAATTTCAAAGAATTGTTAATATTTACCTACAAAAATATGTACAAAAATATTCATATCTTAGTTATTGCTGAACCTGGAAGTCAGCTTCATATGTAAAGCACCAAAGATAAGCTGTCCTATCTTATTATTTAGACACAGAGACTGTGAGATGCTGAATCTCCTCTATTGCTCATTAAGAGCACTGCTATAAAATTAAGCTCCCAAAACCAGTAACATCCCTGAAAGAGGTAAAAAATGCCTTTCTTAAAAAATTCTCTGGTCTTGCAGAATCACAAAATGTTTTAGGTTGGACCTTAAAGATATCTTGTTCCAACCCCCTGCCACAGGCAGGATCTTCCCCTTGGACCAGATTGCTCAAAGCTGCCTTGAACATTTCAGGGATGGGGCAGCCACTTACACAGCAAAACGGCACTTTAGAGTTACCTGCTACTGACAATTAACTAGAAATACACAGAAATATGTATATATATACACATATACATAAAAACCAACAGTACTTCTTACTGACACTGAAGAAAACATTTTGTTAAACTGATAAAACACGAAATATGTCTACATCCTGCAGGATCTATAGGGTATGTTCTGTAAGGTATTAGAGGATTCGAGCTGTCCCAGAAGGAAGAGACTGCTGCAGTGAGTTCTGAAAGCAAGTGTTGTGCTGCCCACTGGCTTGCCTTTGCTTCTGCAGCTGACAGAATATTTAGTTCAGATTAATTACAACAAAAATCCAACTTTTGGGAAGCAGAGCACACACCACATATGTGCTATAATGTGGTAATGTAGTCAAAGCACAAAATAAATACCTTATCAATGGCTTTTCCAACTCGGGATACACTGCTGTGAATGTCTTTGTGATCTGAGGCCAGTTTTTGGACTGTGTCTTTTATTCTTTTACAACACTGCGTCATGACAAGTGAAATCGTCCCCGACAAGTCCCCATCTTGATCTAGACAAAAGAGAGGAAAATTACCAACTTTGTTACAAACAAATGGCAATATTAAATGTCTTTATATGCAACACATAAACAGACAAAAAGTGGTATTAAAGAAATGTAATCTAGAGAGTATTTGCAAAGCAAGATCAGCTTAACTGAAGGCAGATGTAGAGGAATTCACCTGTATGGGAATGCTCCTGTGGAATTAGGAATCCAGCTGGGTGCACAATAACACTGAACAAGTGCAACAGTTTAAAAATTTAATGTAAAGGTCTCTTGTGTCTCAGTCACAGCAGATGAATAAACATCTCAAAGTGACACTCAGTTCACAAATCTCTAAGGACATAACAGAAGGATACTGAAGCTACTACAGGATTAGTTTTCTTTTAGACAGCACCTAAAGGTACATGAGAACATAATGTTTAACTTCAACAGGGTGCAAGCAAACTGTGGATTAATGATGGCCCAATTAATTCTTGCCCCACAATCCACCCACTGCTGTATAAAACTGTGAAAAGCTGTATGTACTTCTGCTTCCTGATTTGTGGCAGTAGCTCTGAACAGTCACCAATCCCCCTCAATGGGTGAGAAGCAGTGCATGGAGGACTTGTGGGCCTTGCTATAAGATTTGTTCTCTAGAAACAGTGACATTTCTTAGCTGATGTCCAACAGGTTCACTGCTGTATGACCCACTCTGTGAAGAAAAGAATAAACAGGACAGGCTCACAGGCCCCTGACCACATCACAGCACTTCACAGCTTACACCCTTTGTGCCTTGATTCAAACATCACTCAGAAGCTTGAGTCAGGAAAAAAAAATTACTTTTCTTGGATGCTTTACTCCACTCCTTTCTTCCTGCTTCTGATTTAAAAATACAAGAAAAATCTCCCTTCCAGTCATACCTCTAAATGTCTCTCCTTTCTCAAAGTTCATTGTACAGGAAGAATTTTTCCTTTAGGGACACAGACTTTGCAGCCTTTCACTGCATGGGAAGGCTAATTTAAGTGGGAGAAGTCTCCCTAATATTCCAGACCCAAAGCCTTCATGTGAAAAAATAAAATCATCAAAATATTTCTTTAGAAGAAGGATTTAAAAATGTGTTCGCTTTTTAAGTTTGTTCCATTTTTATTTCCTATATTAACACATCTCTGCTATCAGCAGCATGTTAAAGCTCAGTTTCTGGAGAGAGCAAAGGGGATCCAGAAAAAAACTGCAGTCATAGGGAGTAGATAATAATTTCACAGCCACTTTTTTAGGCACCTCCCTTCTTGCACCCTCTGAACCTGCTGCTGCCACTGTCACACACTGAGCCACCTCCCCCCTCTGACCAGCAAACAGCTCCTGCCCAGCCCCACAAGCCCCAGCTGGGGAAGTTTCAACACCATTTTTCCAAGAGCCATGGGTTTTAAGAACAAAACTAAGCTTTACCATGTTTTTTTTCTCTCTCCAGTCCCACGAAGCCAAGGATCATCTCCTGGGCAAAAGGCTAATGGGGCTCTGTGGTTTTTTCCTAGCAGATGAGTGAGGAGTAACAGGACTCAAACAGTCACTTCAGTGATTCTATGCATCCCAAATTAAAACAGAAAATTCCACTCAACTACTCCAAACAGTCCATCTACCAAAATTATTTAAAGAATAACTATTATTTTTAGTTGCTATTTAATTTTTATGACAAACACTTAAAATAACATGAAGGATCTTTAACTGTCTCATAAGTTTTGCCATGGCAAAATGACCAGCCTGAGATCATACAACAGGCACAATGGAAATACTCATTCCCCAACAAACAGAAAGGCTAAAATGGACTTTCTGAAAGCCATTAAGCTAAAAGCCAAACAACCCACATGGGTGCCTGCTTGTACCCCAAGCAAAGAAGTGAATTATTGGCCCCTGACATTGCAGCAGAAACCCAGCTCCAGTAAAGCAATGAAAATGTCCACAGAGGAAAAGCCATCAGAGCTGTAGGTGGTTTCCCCTCTGCACCCCTCTTTCAGCTCCAATCAAACTATGAGCTACTTGCACTAAATCAGCAGGAGAAAGCCTGCAGCAATCCCTCCTGTTAATTCAGGGTTCACAGGACAGGGAGACAGCTCCTCCCTGTAATGTGTGTGCACAGTCACAATTTAAAAAAAAAATTAAATATACTGGCACACAAACACTGAGCACAGAGAAGAGTCCAATGTCAAGTTTTATTCAGCCAGACACACTTATACCATCCAAGAATATGCAATCCTTGGCTACTCCAGAAAGACAGATTTATTAAGGGAACAAAGAAGAAAAACAAACTTTGTCTTCCCATTCACAGGCCTGAGCTTAGGGCTGGTCTGCCCTTAGGCTTTATCATGAAATCAGCTCAAGACATTCTAATACACTGTGTGAGGGAGGGAAAAGAAAACCAGTTTAGAGGTTAAAGCAGTTTCTAATAGTTTCTTCTTCTCCACCCACTTCCTTTTTTTATCCACTGTCTATTTAAGGTCTTTTCATACATCTTTGCTCTCAGATCTTGTCCTAACCTCTTCTTCAGCAGTTAGGGCTTTCATTTCTCTTTCTTTTTTTCCTTTGAAATTACATCCAGGAGCCTATTTCTGCAGTTCATAGCCCTGAATTAGACTTCCACATTAAGATGTCTGGCTGCTTTCAATTCCATCCACTTGTAAAAATCCTCAAGATAGTGTATAAAAGCTGAAAATACCTGTTCTTTTTACAAAGTTACAAATAACATGTTAAAGAAAAAAGAAAATAGTAAGAATCATGGCCCCTTATGAATCCAGCTCACCCTTGGATGCCAAAACTGAAAAGTCCCCAGATGTCTGAGGGTGCACTAACAATGTATGGCTTCGTTCCAGAGTACTTACTAAAAGAAAGCTCAATTTGGGATGTGCTCTCTGGGACAGCATCACTTGATAAGTGCTGGAATTATGTCCAAGACCTTCTCTGGACAGTGCCAAAAACTGCTAATCCAAGCTTGGATGGAAAACCCAACGAGGACCCTGAAGGCATCACACACTGGAACCCTCTAAATTCATTACAAAGAGAGTAAAAGCTCTGGAGCTGCACCAGGAGTGTCACAGTGAAACCTTCACAGCCCGACAAAGACCAACACAAGCATGAGGGTCACACACAGCTCTCCACATATGGTCAGCACCTCCGTTCGTGAAGACACATATTTTAGTTGCTGTCCTCAATGCACAAGCCCAGACTGTTTCAAACAGCACAAATAACAGTTACTGAAACACAGTTCAAAACAACGCCAAAAAGACCAAGCTTTATTTCATCCCAAATAAATGCCTCGCAATCGGAATTCCATGTTTGCTCTCTACAGAAACTTCTGGGTACACACAGAGCAGTTCCAGCACACTCGTTCCTGGAATTATCCACAATCCTGAGTGAGCTTTGCACCTGTATTTGCACAGGCCCACAGCAAACGTTTTCCCCCAAACCAAACAAAAACTAAAATTAAAGCAGCAGTATAGCTGCACTCAAGTTTGGTCTCAGGAGCCTGCAAGTTCCTATTTTTAATCCCTGAGCCATCACTCGCTTCCTGCATGGCCTTGGGTAAATCACTTCAGCTGCCTCCCCATTCCCTCCCACTCCAGTAAACACGGCACTACCTCCATCTCCGGGATTTCGCAAGCTTTGAACGCCCCGTGTTTACAGCCCTCGCAAGTGCCCAGATCAGCTGTGACACAGAGACAAGGCTTGTTTACCTCCTGCAAAGCGCGGCTTTACCCTGAACACCGCCAAACCCCGCCACAGCAAAGCAACACAACTCAGGGACACAGGAAAAGAGACAAAAAAAGAAAAGCAAAGAGGCCGGGGAGTGGAGGGGGGGGGAAGACTTAACAGGTCAGCTCTGCCGTATTTCCTCTGTATTTCCCGTGGGGTGAACAACCCCTTTGTCACTCAACATAAAGGGTTATGAACACGCTGACCAGGGTCACGCCAGACCTGCTGACCAGGAACAAACAAACCTCTCCAGCAGCACACAGGAGGCTGGAGAGGCCCGCGAGGGCCGACACTAATCACAGAATCATGGAATATGCTGAGCTGGAAGGGACCAGGAGAACCATCGAGTCCGGCTCCAGGCCTCGCACAGGACAACCCCAACGATCCCACCACGGGCCTGAGAGCACTGTCCGAGCACTTCTTGAACTCTGCCAGGCTGGTGCTGTGACCACTTCCCCGGGGAGCCTCTTCAGTGCCCTGCCACTCTCTGGGTGAGAAACCTTCTTCTGACATCCAACCTAAACCTCGCCTGCTCCCGCATTTGAAACGACCCCCGCCAACAACGCCCCCGAAGCTCCGGGGCCCGCTGGGGAAGAGCCCCGGCTCATCCCCCCGCACAGAGCCCTCGGCCCGGGGGGGTCCCTGGAGCAAGGGCTCTCCTTAGGGGGGTTACCAGCCCACAAAGCCCGAAGTTTTGAGGGGTGTCCAGCCCACGACGCCCCAAATTTTGGGCTTCCCCTCCCCGGAGGGAGGAGCGGTGCCGCGTCCCCTCGGCAGAGGGGAGCGCGGGGGGGTTCTCCACGTACTCTCGGTCTGCAGGATCTCCCTGCGCAGCCCTCCCGCGTACTGGATCAGCTCCTCCAGGCTGCGCTCGCAGAGCTGCCCGTATCCCGAGAACTTCTGCAGCACCTTCTCCAGCTCCCGCTCCACCGTCACGCACTGGTCCATCGCGCCCGGGCCGCGCTCCTCGTCGTCCTCGTCCTGCTCCTCCTGCTGCCCCGCGGCCGGGCCCCCCGCGCCGCCCGGGCCCGCCGCCAGCCCCGGCCCTCGGGCGGCCCCGGCCCCGCTCCCGCGCGGCACCGTCGCCTCGGGCCGCCGCACTTCCGCGCAGGCAGCGCCGCGGGCACGCGGGGACCTCACGGCGCTGCGCGCAGGCAGTGCCGCGGACGTCTCAGCGCGGGGCCTTCGCTCAATGCGGGGCGGAGCGGCGATTTTCAGTCAGGCGGCGCGGCGGGCAGCTGCGAGGCGGCGGCGTGGGCGGGTCGCTTTTTCCGGTGGCCCGGTGGGATCCGGGAGCGCCGCCCGCTCCGGCGGCGCATGGGAGCCAGCCTGGGCAATGGGCATCCCGGGAGTGTTGCGGAGCAGGCAGGGAGAAGGGGAGCTAAGCGCGGGGGCCTGAGGGGCGCTGTTGCCATGGCGATGCCGAGGCCTGAGGGGCCCGGGCCGGCTCCTCCGGTGTGCGCCCTTCGGGGCCGCGGGGTGGGCGCGGTGTCACCGCCCGGTGACCCCCGGGTGGTACCCGCGGCACGAGGAGGAGCTCTGCCAGGCAGCCTGCGAGGAGCGCGTCTCGCTGCTGCCCCAGACCCCGCACACGTAACGCTGAGCAGCGCCAGGGCTGAGCTAAGGAGCCCGGCGAGCCGCGAACGGAGCGTTTAACCCTGCGTTGAGTTGTTAATTGGGCGGTAAACTTCCTGCTGGGTGCTGTGTTGGCCAACAGGCTGAAGTGCATTGGATTAGCAGCACCTTATAAAAATGTGCTCAAAGAGATGGCGCAGATGGAATTCCACTTGGGTAACATCAGCTCCAGGCGAATCGAGAGGAGACCACCAAGTTGATGAGAGGGATGAAGCACTTCTGTAGGGATAGGCTGAGAAAATTGACATTGTTCGGCCTGGAAGAGAGAAAACTCTGAGTGACCGAACTGCGGCGTTCCAGTACTTGAAGGGAACTTAGAGAAAAGACGGGGCAAGACTTAATAAGGGCGTGTAGTGACAGGACAAGGGAGAATAGCTACAAAGTGAAAGAGAGCAGGTTTAGATTGGCTATTAAAAAGAATTCTCTACTGTGGGGGTGAGGACGCGCTGGCTCAGGCTGCCCGTGGAAGCTGTGGATGTGCCATCCTGGAAGTGTTCTAGGCCAGGCTGGCCAGGGCTCTGAGTGACCTGGGCTAGTGGAAGGTGTCCCTGTACATGGCAGGGGCGGTGGAACTCAAAGGTCCTCAAGGTCTCTTCCAAGCCAAAGCATTCTGTGATTTTGTGATGATGGCTCTAATGAGCTTTGGTGTTTGGAGGCAGTAGTCCAGGACGCACAGGACTCTGTGTTTTGTGTAGCACAGTACAAAGAAAGCTCCTAATAAATTTAGACAGTTGACTGGAAAACCAGCATTTGATTTGAGTCTGGAGTAGAGTTGCTTCATCTGTGTCCACAGTGCTGGGCAGGATGGGAAAATCCAAGAGTTCTGTATTCTCACTAGAACATAGGACTTGTGTGACATGTATTGTCACTAATTAGATTTCAGCCAAAAAACTTCTGCTGCTTTTCTGGTTTTGCTCTTCATTTAATCACAAATTATGCTTAAACACAAGCACTATCTTCTGGTTTCTTAGGTCATCAGTACAGGGGTTTAATTTGTGAAGTTCTCCTCTGCTCTGGGGCCCTTGGTCATCTCAGCACACTTAACTAAGGACTCCTTATTTATTTATTTATTTTGGACATTAAACACAGCTGGTCTTCTCCAAGGGGGCAACAAATAGTTTTTCACTGGTACAAAACAGAAAACGCAAACTGTCTAGGAAAGAAAGTGTCTTTATTTGAAGCTTTATTTTATTCTGCTCCTGTAAGAGGGTTTACTCTGACTGATGCCCGGTTTTGTGCCGTTGATCACTGTGTGTTTATAGCAGATCGAGTCCCGCAGGGGGTGGCCATCAGACCCAGCTGTGGCTGCAGAAAGCCCGGATCACCTGCACGGCTGTCACAGCTGACCCTGAGCAGGGGGTTGGGCTTCAGAGTCCTGTCCAACCTGAATTCCTGTGTGAATCACCACCAGATCGCCGGGACTGCCTCACGCAAATGGCAGGGGGTGGAACTTCGTGGTTTTTGAGGCCCCTCCCAACCCAAACCATGGCAGGATTCCGCGGTTTAACAGCCAGGGCTTTGGCTGAGCTGTCAGTAGTGATGACGGTGTTAAGAGATTCACACCTCTGTTAAATCTACTTCCCGTTGGCCACTTGTACAAAGCAGTAAGCATCTTCTGATTTAAAATTCCTCTGCCTACAACACAATAATGTCTGGGCTGCTGCCGTCTTGCTTTGAGATTCATAAAAGCTTTTTTTTTGTTTTATTTAATATCGATTACAAGGAGGCACGGTTTCATATCGCACCTAAAACATGTTGAGATACACCCATGATGATAAAGAAGCACATCAAGAATTTCTGTGTTAGTGAATTCCCAGAAATTTACAGAATTATAGAATATCCTGAGTGGCAAGGGACCCACGAGCATCATCGAGGTGCAGTTCCTGTCATCAAAGTAAATTGTATTTGCGGAGTTGGCTCTTGGGAAAACTGTCTTTCAGGTTGTTTGAATATTAGTTTGCTGAACTGTTATCTTGATAAACTCATTAAAAAATGGTGTGATGTTATTTTAACGTGGTAAAGGATTGAATTATGATGTTTAATCCTCTGTTTTACTGTTTTCAAAATGACAGTACTTTTCTTCTGTTCCCCACAGAAGTCTGGAAAGTGGATTATTGTCCATATTCCCAGACTGCACTGTCAGCAACTGCGCACAGGAAAGGATGGGGGAGGAGAGGGAATCCTTGCCATTTACCAAGGGGCAGCAGATAAAGAGACTGCAGGTTTGGCTGTCTGACAAGGAAAGGTGGCTGTCCCAGTTCTCAGGATTTGGGCTCATTAGCTCCTAAATTATAGTAAAATATTTTTGCTGCCAAAATTATTTAAAAGCAGATCCTTGCTTTGGGTTTTTGTTTAAAGGTGGAATTTATATTCTCCATTCTCTTCACATTTGTAATATGTGCTCTGTGAGCATAGGACTGACTGACTGATTACTGTTTAATGCTGTTAATTAAGTAGTGTTAACCCTGGGGTCTTTAAAAATGCCAACGTGTGTAATCTTTGTGTTCAGCCCCAATGAATTTCAATTCACTCTTAAGATATTTAGATTTTCCAGATAATTAAAACTCCCAGAAAGATTGTTTGCAGGTGACATGTCAAAGACATTCTGAGTTGCAACTGGAAACCAAACGGCAGCTACATCTAGAAAATGGAACACTTTGTGCTTGGTGCATCAGGGTCAGCTTAGTTCATGAGGGATGCAGAGGTGGGGAGGGGGGAGAGGACCAGAGGGCCTGGGAGAGGGGCTGGATCCATTTAAGTTTGCTGTGCCAGACCTTTGGTTAACTCATCACCTGCAGTTCTCGGTGGTACCTGCCTCTCATCCGGGTGCTTCAGTGTTGGCAGCTGCTCTGTTTTGGGGCGTTTTGAATACTGGCTTGAAATATCATTTGTACTTTACTGAAACGGCTCCAGGGCTTTGAATTCTGGCAGGTGATTGGCTTTGTCTCTGCAGGGGCCTCATTTAGCTCAGCCCATGAGCACTCGGAAATGACACCCTGGTGACAGCCTCCTCAGCAGTTGGTGTTGCAAATAGTTCAGCTGTGAGCGTAGACGAGTAATTGTTGTGAGGTGCCTTCCTGCCGGGGAAGTGAGGGCACCCCGAAGAAATTCCAGGAGAGAATCAAAGGAATCTACTGGAGTAGGGCCTGAGGTGCCTATGTGAAAAAAAGCAAACCAAACCAAACAAAAAACTCCAACCCAACAGTGTTTTCTAACTAAAGTTAAATATACGAGGTCCTCCAAACTCCCACCCATCATTTCACGCGGGTAGGAGCTACTTCACACTCACTTGAAACAAAAGGTAGAGAAATCAAGCAATTTCTTGCACGTGTGACAAAAGAAACGGGCCATCAGAAAGCTGGAAAAGACCTGGGGCACTTGAGAGCTCAGAGGCTGCCTGAGGCCCTCTGACAGGTGATGGGAAATGTGTGTTTTATTGACTGTGCCCTGGCTCCACCAGCTGCAGGGACAAAGCCACTCCCTTGATTTTTGCCAAGGGCAAAGGATTCATCTTACTGGTACTTTGCCACCTGCTCATTAGGGAGATGGGCCCTGGCTTAGTCAGGGGAGTTTCCCCAGCTGCCGTGGCTGTGAAGGAGAGAAGAACACTTGGCCCGGCCTCTGTGAGCCCCTCCTCCGGGCTGTGCCTCCGCTACCCTCTGCCCCCCGGCCCTGCCTCCTGAGGCTCGCTACAAACCCAGTGGAGGTGCTGAAATCCCTTTGTGTTTCACTGAGCAGCACAAGCAGATATCCAAGGTTTGCAGTCCACTTTTATCCTTTCCATATAAAAATGGTGGAGAATAAAGTTGTATATGACTCCAGGTAGAAAGGCACAATATTCACCAGCCCATAAAGGCTTTGAGAGCAGCTACATCTGCACTCCCGGCACTTCTCCCCTTTCAAGACCAAAATGAGCCCATTCCTGAAGAACACACTGTCGTGATTTTTGTCCTGGGAAGACGCTGTGTTGGCCATGTCACAGAACGAGCTGATCCTGGCTTGTTGAGTTTTTTCCTTTTTAAATCATATCAGCACGCTGAGAAACCTGTAAATGTATTTTAAAGGCTCCGAGGAGTATGGTGATTTAAATGCTTTTTTCCAGATCGATATTACTGTGCCTTTTTGAAAACTGATAGTACAGAATTACAGTGCGTACACTCTGGGGGGTTCTCAGTGTTTTTAAATTTAAGCTGTGCTATTTTTGTGCTCATCTGTATGAGCTGCCAATTTTCATGCAAATTACGGATTCTTAAAATAACTGAATATACAGAAGCACTGTTGAGTTTCCTTCAGAGGAGAACCTTCATCTCAACGCAGTAGCTTGATTTTAGTAGGTTTTTTTGTAGCAGGTTAAATTTTATTTTTGCAGGCCAACACTTCTTGTACAGCCTGGGATGGTTCTTCGAGGATCCGCTTCACCGGGGATCCATGCTGCGCTCCAAAATGCTTCCAACGTGAGCACAGACCTAGTTCAAACCCTTGTCTGAAGCCGGGGTGCGGCTCACGCTTGCCTTTGGCTTTGGCACAAGCTCTCAGCGCTCGAGTGCCGAGGCAAAGCTGCAGAGTCCGAGTTCGACCCTTGCAGATGAATCTCACTGTGGAATTTGCTTTCGCGCCAGCCAAGGGCTGGGAGCGGGGCTGGCGTGCGGGAATGAGGAGCGGAGGGACCATCCCTACACCCGCAGTCCGAATCCAAATAAACTGTGTTCACTTAAGCTGCCCGAAAACTGCCCGAACAGATCGGCCCTGCAAATATCAGCTCCCAGTTCTGGCTCTGTAAGTATTTTTCTTTTCATGAAAAGCGCCGGCCGAGTCGGATCCTGCCCCGACATCCGAGGTATTTATATATTATTTTTCTCGCAGCAAGCGCAGCCGCAGGGTCCAAAGTTGCAGCCGGGGGCAGGGACGCGACCGCTCCCCGAGCCCGGTGATGGGGGGTCGGGCCGCAGTGCTGAATCACGGCGGGGGGGGGAAGGAGAAGGGGAAGAAGGGGAAGGGGAAAAGGCGAAGGGGGAAGAGGGGAAAAAGGGGCAGGGGGGCGGTGCCGGCCGCTCACGTCACTGTTATGTCTCCGCGGCTCCGCCGGGGCGGGGACAGCGACAGCGGCGGGCGGGAGGCGGGGGGGCCGCGGCCCCGCTCCCCTGACAGCCCCCGCTCCCCTCCCTCGCTCCCCAGCCCGGCCT
Source organism: Sitta carolinensis (assembly GCA_032173965.1). Taxonomy (NCBI): domain Eukaryota; kingdom Metazoa; phylum Chordata; class Aves; order Passeriformes; family Sittidae; genus Sitta; species Sitta carolinensis. The sequence continues at coordinate 55,002,255 of CM063285.1, read as the reverse complement.
CCGGCTCGGCGCTCCCGGGAAGATGTGGGTGAAGCTGTGCTGTTTGCTGCTCTACTTCCTGGCGCTCTTCGTGCTGGCCCGGGTGTTCGAGGCCGTGGCGTGGTACGAGAGCGGCTTCCTCGCCACGCAGCTGGTGGACCCGGTGGCGCTGAGCTTCAGGAAGCTGCGGACCATCCTGGAGTGCCGCGGGCTGGGGCACTCGGGGCTGCCCGAGAAGAAGGATGTGCGGGAGCTGGTGGAGAAGTCAGGTACGCGGGGCTCCCCCGTGACCCGCGGGGACGGACGGAGGTCGGTGCCCGGCCACCCCCGCCTGGGTTCCGGCCGCCCTTGGATGGAGACGCGGGCGCCGCTTCCCTTCGCAGGGCGGGTTTGGGTTTGGGGAGCGAGCTGGCTCCCCCCAGCAAGGGGGTCCATGGAGGGAGCCCGGGGACCTCGGCGGGTGGCGGTCGAAGCCCGGCGGCGCTGTGAGCCCGAGCGGGCTGCGCCGAGTGAAAGGCCTGCGCTGGACGGGGCACCGGCAGCGGCCCTTCCCTTCCCCGCCCGGCCCGGCCCTGCCCGGGAGTTCCGCCGCCGGCGGCCGGGTCAGTGCGGCTGGCACGGATCGGACCGAATGTCGTCTGCCGTGAAAAACGAGGAGGAGAGACTCCAAATAGCTGCAGTAGGCTACTGTTTACAGCTGGGGCCAGCTTGTTTCCGTGTAGTCCCACCCGTTTGCTGGGTTTATTACAGGTATGGTTATCAAGATGGGCCCCAAGGAAGGCGATGATTTCATAGCTGAGGAGTAGAAGGGATGGGTACCCAGGGTTGAGATGGTTTTATAAAAGGGGAGCAGAACTAATTCCTGCATACAAAAATCAGCTTGGAAAAAGGCAGGGAGGCATTTCAGAAGTCAGGAGAACCAGGTGAAGGAGATGGACTTCTCGGGGCTGATGAACAGCAAGGGATGAAGAACAGTGGAGATGTAAGAATGGCAGAAGTGTCCTGAAAGTAAGGATGCTGCCTGGAGCAGTCGGAGGGAGCTGGCCCCAAGGGCTGGGAGAGATGGGGCTGATGTAATAGCTGTAGTGCCAGCCAAGCAGGAAAATATGAGTAGCTGCTTTTAAATCAATGATGGAAGGGGTGGTGATCCAGGAGAGAGAGAAATCCCAGCAATCAGGATAGGCAGTGAGGGTCTCTAATGTTTGGACAGGAGGGAGAAGGATGTAGTGCCTGCCATATAACCTTAGAAATGATGGTTTAAATAATTGATATTAATCCTGGGCATTTAAATCTAATTTGCTGTTACTGTTCATTGTTTATTTATGTTTTTATATTGTTTATTGGCTTTGCTGCTCCAACAGTAAAAAGCATTAGGCACTTTCACTTTTGTTTCCAATCACTTTCACTCCTTGGCTGTCAGGTACTTTCATGATGCCATGATGTTTGGGTTGCATATGCTGCAGGGAAGTGTTTAACTCCAAACAAACTGTATTAAGCAACTTTTTCAAATGTCATGGAAACACTTCTACCAACAGGCTTTGCAGCAATTTTCCGTGGTTGGGTTTTGGGGGTTTTTTTCCCTCTAAATTTTATGAATAATTCTGCAAACCCCTTAAGGGTTTCAGCTGTTGCACTGATTTTTATATTTTTGAGGAAACTGGTTTTGGACAAGACTTGATTTCTTAAAGCTTAGTAGATTAGTTACTAGAATGTGGGTTGTCATTAACAGTGTTTGTAATGATTGTGAAACAAAACACGAGAAGGAAATGAGATTACGAAGGAAACATAATCAGATGATTTTACTGTGAGCTCTTTACGTCGCTGCATTTGCAGTTCATGGGAACTTTTCCCAACTGTGCAAACAAAAGCCAACAGCTAAATTATTTTCTCTGAGATTTTTACTAGCAACAGGACCACAAACACTGTGTTTTGGTCCAGAATTAATGAATGAAATTTTGGAAATCTGTTTGAATTATCAGTGTTAAGAAATTGCTTGATGCAAAATTGCAATCCAGTGAAATGAAAGCAAAGATGTATCGACTAAAATTGCTCTCAGCCACTGAATGTTGTTATTTGCAGAGAATAAGCCTTAGAAAACGTTCTTTTATTCCTTTGTGTGCTCATGCATGTGTGGTGCATCTGTGTAATCAGAAACAGAGCATTCATGTCTTCTGTGGTCTGACTGAAATCAAATTGTTCATAGTCGTGTTACCAGAGATAGAATCATAGTAACAAATTAAAGTTTAGCTACCTTTGTACTGAAAAGGTTCTCTGAGCAACCATGCAAATATAGTTAGTTAAATCGTTACTAGAATTCCTGAAGTAATCTTTCTCCAGTGCCATTTTAATTGAATTTCTCCAATTGTCTCTTTTTCAGGAGACCTCATGGAAGGAGAGCTTTACTCAGCTCTCAAGGAGGAAGAGGCCTCTGAATCAGTTTCCAGTACAAACTTCAGTGGTGAAATGCACTTCTATGAGCTTGTAGAAGACACAAAAGATGGGATCTGGCTGGTACAGGTATATAAATTTGACTGGGTTTTTTTATATATTTATCACACCCAAAATGTGTTTCAAAGGAGGAGTTTATGAGTGTAACTAGCTGTGAAAATGTGTGACAGAGAGATGGTGACAAAGATAAACTTCACATGGGAGGTAAGGAATAGAGAAATAAAACAAGAAAGGCTGGAACTGCCAGAGTTCCTATACAGACAAGAAGAAAAAAAAAAAGCCTGTTATTCTTTGGATTGCTTTTTGAAAAGCAGGCATTTTAGAACCAGAAAACAAGCAGAGTAGCACACACTGAAGTACACAGAGTATGGAAGTCCTTGGTCCAGGGTTTGTAAGAGCCTTGCTATGTGTGAAGTAGGTGCATTAGTACAGATGCTCCCAGCTGGCACAGGCTCCTGGAGCTGCTCTTCCTTTTGGTTGCTTTACATGCTCAGACCCAACCAGTTTAAGTTTCTGCTTGTCTAAGGGGCTTAGAGCACTTGTAAAATCTCTGTTGGCTCTTCACAAAGGCAGGAAGGATCTCAGTCTGCCAGCTTCCCAGGCTAGCAGGCTGCTTCTACGACATATTCCAGTGGCTCCAAGTTAACTTTCTCCCAAACCTTTTGTGCCCAGCAATTTTACAGTCTATTTTCCCAGGGCCGCATGAGAACAAGAGGTCATTAGGAAAATAAAGACAGACTTTTTCCAATAGGATTCTGAAGCAATCATAATTCCTGAGAACATAAGTAACCTAGACCAAAATGTAGAAATTTCTTTTCTATGTCAACTTCTTTGTTGATAAAAGGGTGTTTTTTAAGGCTTAAGTTTCCTCCTAACGGTCACATCAGGTGAATTCTCCACCAGGCAATGAATTGTTCCATCGACAGCTCCTGCCTGGTTTGTCTGGTCTCACTTCATGTTTTCTATGTAACAGGAAGTAATTAAATCTTCATAATCTATTTATTAGACCTGCACTGTCACCACATGAGATCTCACCCCAGAATAGACAAGAGGACAGATTACCTTCAGATTTGGAATGGCATTGGTGTTTTGGGAAGGACATATTTGGAGTTTATTGAATCCAAGTTTGAGATTCAAATCATACAGGAGGGCATTCTTCAAGCAGAGAAAGAGTGTTGAAAGGCAGTTTATGTGTCCCCAAGCTAGCTGACAAATACAAGCATGCATATGCTGTGAAAAACCTTCCCTCCTCCCTGTGCAGCTCAAAAGGGTGAAATATGATAGTTCTCTGTTGTCTCTTGCTTGCAGACTTTTACTTGTAATGTATTTTCCACTAGCATTCTAATAGCAGGTCAGATAGGCTGTGTTTTGGTATCTCTAGTGTGATGAATGTTGTCATCATTCTGTGAATATTTGCACAGCTATTCAGTTGGTTACAATAGCTGTGGAAAAAAAAATTAGTGGAATTTACTGAATAATTTACTTGCTGAGCACTATTTGTCTGTTTCTCTACAATAAAAACCACAAGAGATGTCAGATTTCTATTTTTCATTCTTGCTTTTCGAGTTTTCATCACTTTGACTTTTCAATTGCTCCATTCCCCACCACAACTCCTGTCAGGGTAACTCCTATGATTCTTCATGTCCTTTCACAGGTTTTCCTACACTCTTTTCTTAGACCTCATCCCTGCAGAGCTGGTTTTTACCATCGCTTCCCAGTTCTAACTCTTGGTTCCCTCCTTTGCCCATCCTCCTTTGCCATCCTGTGGAAACTTTCCAGCTAATTAACCAGCTCGATGCTCGTGCAGGGGAGCGAGGATGCTTCATGGGTGGGCTTGGTGACCACGGGCAAGGCTGGAGATTTCCCTGCTCTGTTGCTGCTGGCTGGGAAGCAGAAAGGATCTCCAAATTCTATTCAGCGTCCTGAGCCCTGAATCCCTATTCTGTGGGGGCTGCTGCAAAGGAGCAGAGGGAGAAGAGCAGTTCTGCTTCGGCTGGCACTGTGGCTGTCACTTGAGTTGGTTTGAGCACTTTGTGATGATGTATGAGAGGACTGAGACTTTAAAGATTATTTTTATTTTCCAGTGCATATAAATTAAATTTCTGGTGTGGCACAGGCTGGGAATGTGATAGCCATTACTGTCTGCAGAAAATCAAAGGAAAAAAGAGGAAACAGTTACTATTTCTTGATATGTTTGACAAAAAGTGAAATGCGAATTTATCATTTAGAGTCAGCAAGATGAATTCCTTGAAGAAAGTCAAAGTCAATATACAAGGAATTGGTGTTTTGTGGCTTTGTTTCTTTATTTTCTGGAAATCCGCATGCAAAGCATCCTGGTCCAGTGGTAATTTGTTTACCACTGTTCACAGCTCCTGTGCAGTGCTTCCATAGAGCCACAGACAGCAGCATGTTCATTCTCCTATTAGCTCATGATCTCATCACCTTTCCTTGTATGCTGTTCTTCTTGCTTGCCAGCTGCTGTTGTGAACTTCTTTGGCTGGCAAGGAGGGTGACTGGTACTTTCTGGGGCTGTTTCTCTTGTTGGTTAGGGGAGTTATATGTAATGTTCTTTCTTTTCCAGGCTCTGGTTAGCCTCTAGAGGCCTGTAACATCCAACAGTATTGTACTCATTGTGGCTTTTGAAAATTATCTATAGATAAAAATCCTATTTGAGTTAGGTTAAAATCTAAATGAATGTATATTTTTATTTTAAAAGCCTCTACTATAACATAGTGGCAGAGAGAAGTAAAGGGAACTTTCTTCCTGGCATTGAAGTATGAGGACAGACATTTTGTTTGTGTCTGGTAGAGCTACAAAGGCCATTATTATGGATATAAAATTCTGCAGTCTATTCTGCATCTCAGTTTCTAGTTCAAGTGGTGTAGTCACAGGGCCAGGGATGTGCCCACAGCATTTTGGTGGTGATGGTTTGTTTGTTCTTCGTTTTGCTTGCATGTAAGATGAGTGATTTTCATATTTATTTGCCTTCTGAATTTTGCCAGGTGATCAGCTGTTCTTGCTAAAAAGAAACAAAGCAGAAACACTCAATTCTTTCAAAATGCATGATTCAGTATTTGTGTCTTTTCCAATAGCCCTTCAGGATCATTTACTACAGGATACCTGATTTAAGTTTCAGTTTTCTTCTTGAGAGGCTTCATATCCTGTCAACGGTGCAGAATACCATCAGCTGGAATGTAATAGTCCTTGTATTGCCCGTGTATCTGTATTAAGTCATTGCAGAAGCTCATTTATTCTCAATCTCTGACTTAACTGACAGCATAACTGACTGTCCAGATCATTGCATAGGTCACCTCATCCCCTGGAGAAACTACACCTAATTTTGAGGTGGTTAATTTTTGTGTACAGTGATGGATGTAGTCTTTGCCTATTTTGATGTGATTTCTCACAATCTCTTTCTTAGAAAAGAAAGGCAAAAAAAAATCTCCAGATATCTTCAGTTCATATGGGTGGATTCTGAATGAGTTGTGAATTCTTAGGAAAGAGAGTATAAGTGGAAATTCAGTTCCATTAACACATTGTCAAATAATAAACAAAGTGAGATGTCTCAGAGTTAATAGAAGTGCAGACGTTCATGTAGAAACTGATTGACATTATCTGGAATAAGTGAGCTTTTTTCCAAGCTTCTAATAAATAAATTACCAGTCCATTTATAATTAATTGTATTTTTACTTCTGTTTTATATATAGAAGCAGAGTTTGCAGCATCATTATTGATAAAAAAGGGTCCTATGATTAGTTTTTGAACCTTTTTATCTCTGTGGACCCCTAAAAATCTTCCAGGGCATGCATGGAATCTTTACAGAAATGTTGAGTTTCTTCTGCTCATTTACCCTCTGAAGGCACTGTGGAGGAGTTCATGGGTGTCTTGAATTGGAAACCACTGAACCAGACAGACAATTCTCATGTTCATACAATCTTACCAGTTCATTAAATGAGTTAGAAATCAGTTTTGCCTTTGGCAAAACTACACAGGTTTTTTTCCTATTCAAATGTCTGTATTCCTTATGTGGAGAGTGACTTGCTGAGGCTGGGTGAGGACTGACTACTCCTGAGAGAATTGCCTGGATGTGTGTGTGTGTGCAGCAGGCAATGGTGTCTCTTCCTTAATGGGTTTTGTTCTTCCTGATGCTGTGAAGTCTGTCACAGTGCCCTAGTGCCCAGAGTTGAGGAGCCCTTGGCTGAGCTGTAAAACCAAGTTGTGACTATTACTGTGTCTTCAATTGCATGCTGTTGGTATGAGCAGGAGTGCCTGACACTTGCTGCCCCAGCTAGATTTGGTTAGAATAATGAGAGCTGGAGCACATGAGGTGTTTGTTCTGCTTTTGCCCCTCTCTGACTCATTGTCATGCCTTGTGATACTTGAACACTTTTAGTTGTGAGTGAGCTTCAAAACTTACTGAGAACAAATCTGGTTCCTGTGACCTGCTTTGAGATCTCTGCATACCTGTCTGAAAGAAATTGAACAAAATCTGATTTAAATGCATGGAAAACAGGATAATGCTCAAGTGAGGTCATTATCATGTCATGCTCAAGTACTTCAGGGGTACCAGAAAAGGAGCCTGTCTTTGCATATTGCATTGCTACAGCAAACTCTAACATCGGCTGTACTTTCTCAAGCCTCTTCAATTTCAGTTATATTTTACTTGTATTTCAAGAATCTATGTTTCATAAAATAATCTTTTGAAATGGTTAATGATACTTGGAAATTAAGGAGCAGTTGGATCCATGATTGTTGTCCCTGAAAATAAACCTTCTGATTTGTTTTAGTATAGTGGAGTCAGTTCTCATGAATTGTAAGATAAACAAGGATCATGTTTGCATTCCTTTGTAAAAGATATCACCTGATGGACTTCTCAAGGGACCAGTGGAGATGGAGAGGTGGGAACTTCTCTGTCCAATCTCTGATCACTGTCCAGAAACTTATAGATACAAGGTCAATAATAAACTGGAGAGTTCTTTTTTTCTTCTCTGCCTGAACACCTGTTGTGTGTGTTGCTGTGTGTTTCTATCTGTGTCACAGTAACACATGATGGTTATAAAGTCGCTATTGCAATATTGATGCCCCTACCCGATACACTTTGGGTTTGGATTAGGCAAGAGAGGCAAAGTGCTTTGCTGATTTAGTCCTCTTTCTCCAGGAGTTTGTATGTTTCTGGCTCCGGGATATTTGCTCTTAAAGACTGTTCTTTAATGTTGTAACTATGACTACTTTAACATATAGATCAAAATAATTATATTTTTCTAATTTGCTGGTTTTTCTAATTGCTTTCTTGATTGAACTCTTTGGGGGTAATTCTGTGTAATTCAATGTCATGAGAACTCTTCCAATGCAAAAGCTCCCTGTTCAATTGTCTTTTGAAATCATCAGAATCTCAGCATTTTTAGTATTAGAGATGGTGATTCAGACTGTGCAGTCAGAGCCAATCCTCTGGCCTGGGTTAGGTGTGGTTAGGGAGCAGATCCATTCTGTGATGAGAAGTTGTTAAATAGCAGGGTTACTGTGATCCTATTGGATTCCCTTGGCCCATTAAGATGATTAATGGATTAATTGAGTTACCCTCATTGTCTTACTTGTCACTCTGACATGTGATACATCACAGATTGTGAACATAGCTAATAATAAGTAAAGCTGAGAGAGTGTGTGCTTCTCCAGACGTGGTGTTTGTTTCCCATCTGTGTTAGCTGATCTCCTAAGAAGTACCTTCTTCTATGAGCTTGGGCTTTATTTCTGTAACATTAAATAGAGTGTATGATTGAAAGGGACCTTTTTGATGAGCTAGTTCAGCTTTCTGCTAGACTGTTGAATACGTGTTTAGAAAATATTTTGCTAGCTCTCTTACACTGTAAGTCATTCAAGTATTCCTGTTGACTGTTTTCTTCTTGAAAATGTGTGTCTGACTTGTGGCTTGGGTGTGTTCAGGGCTAATTTGTTCCTATTGGGCATAAATTGACATTGCCCTTCAGTTTTACTGAGTCCTGATGTCAACCACACTCCTCCCAGTAAGTGAGGTCGATCAGCCAGTTTGTTTTGTCAGGTCTGATATATCCTGGGCTTTGCTTGTTTTGCAGCCAGTTTAATATTGATGGCTCGTGTTTTCTTGTGGAGCAACTGATAGCCCCAAGCGTTTCCTCCGTCGCTGTTTCTAACTGATGAACTCCCCAAGTGTCCTGTTCATTACTGAATTCAATTTCATGTGTGACACTCTGCATTACAAGATTTGTGCAGCTCTTCCTGCATGGCCATATAATCCTCTTTCCCACATAGATGTGCTTCCCAGTTTTATGTCTTCTACAAATGGCTTTGGGAGACTTCAAGTTCCCAAAGGAAGGGCATTAATGGGAATATATGCTGAACCGAGCTCTAAGGTAAATCTATTAAGTCTGTTAGCACCTTTCTAGCATTTTGATGTCTTTTTGCTATAGCCAATTTCTTGCTCATTTTAAAACTTTCTCTTTTTTCACTCACTATAAAAGCCTGTCTGTAGCTCTCATGTAAATTTTCCATGTGGTATAATACATGAAATGCTACCAAACTACAGAGTACTGCATTCCCTTTTTCTCTTGAATCTCAGTTCTTTTCCTTCAGGGAAAGTTTCTCTCAATCGGGAATGATACATCTTTAGTACTTGCATGCTGGAAAGAGGCAGAAAACACAACTGTGTCAGCACCTCCAAAACTTCTACAGTTTTGCATCTTATTGAAATTAAACTGTGGGATTTTTTTTTTTTTTAATTTGCTCTTAAATATAGCTACAAACTTGTTACTGTCCTGTCAAAATATGAATTGGTCTGACAGGGGTTTGCAAGAAATTTTCACAGGTTCACCTGTGATCCTGTGTGCTGGTGTTGCAGTTCTAGGAGGGAGATATCCTGCTTATTCTGATTTGAGTGCATTAAGTTACTTGAGTTCTGCTTTCACCTTCAGGTGATGTAGTTTCTTCCCATAAATTTGCTAACTGGTCCATGGCCAGCCGCCCCCCTCTCACTGAAAACTGAGTCACAGTATTAATTTAACTTTAAAAAGAAAATTATCTTACATTTCTATCCTATCTTAATTGTTTGGTGATCTTGCTGCTTTCTCCCCTGTTCTATTCTTATTCATATGATTGAAAAACCTTTTGGTACAACTTGTAATAGTCTTTGTATGGTCTAACTTGAATAGCTCATTTTTTCTTACTTTTTTTTCCTTGCATATCTTTCTTTGATAGCTCTTCCTTTTGACCTTTTTTCAATCCTTGTAGATTGTCAAACTATTTCTAACCTCTCTTTGGAAGTGATTGCTAGGAAGAACTGCAGGACTTGACAACCTTTTTTTTTTCCTTTCTTGAAATATAAAATCCTGATAGCTTTAACACCATGGGCTTGAAGAACTTCCAGGCCTCTTCCACATTCAAATTCCCAGTCTTCTCAGTCACAGGTTTTTAAGCTAAATTTCTTAACTTATCAAAATTCACACTTCTTAAATAAAATCTGTTACAAGTGTTTGCAGGTTATTTTTAATTTAAACTGAAGTACATTTTGATTGCTTAACCTGCAGTGTTTTCTTGGACTCCCTCGTGCACAGAGGTGGTGACTGCTTTCCAAAATACAAAGTCTTGCCTTGGCATGGTGAACTCCCAGTGCTGTAAGTGGGTGTTGTCTGCAAGGAGCAGCTGCAACGGACATGTTTATCTGGATTTTTTTCCATAATGACATAAAAAAGCATGAGCTCAAAATTTTTTTACAATGCTAAATTGTGGAAAACTATAGTAGGGTTCATCTGTGTAATTACAAAATACAGACAGCTAATTAGGTCATTGTTCTTCAGTATAAAGAGGAAAGACTTTAAGGAAAGGAATTAAGCTGGTGTTAAAAATTCCACCAGTACAGGCAGGTGATAGTAAAATATAAGGATGATTGCGTTTGCAAGAATTTTGTCTTGACAATTAAAGTGAATGCTGTGGTGCCAGGCAGAAGAAACTGAGCAGGCTCTGTCCTTATCAGCACACAACATTAACATTCTCTCATCACTGTGTCAGAACATGCACAGAGAGTTTTGGAAGAAGCCAGTCTCTGAGTAGTTGTACCAAAGAGTAATTCATACTTCTGTGCTTACTAATAAAACATAGTGGTTCCTCACCATGCTGGATGCATTTATCATGCCCTAGTAGCTCCGAGGATATTCTGGCTTTAAGGTGTCTTTAGGAATTTGGGCTCCCTTGATTGAAGTGCATGAAAGGAAGAAGTTTAAAATATCCAAAGCTTCAGTCACGTTGGGTGATGTGAAGAAGCCTCAGTAATACAGCAGATTTCCCAGCTGGTTGTCTCAGTGCGTGATGGTTACATTTATCTAATCAAAAAGGCTTCTCTATTGTCATGTGTCTGTTTTAAGAATAACTTGAAGCATTCTTACCTAGATTTTCACCTCCAGTCTTATTTAAGCATTTTGGTTTTAGTAGAATGGGAATGTAATCTGTGACTTCAGTTTGCTTCCCTATGTAGAACATTCTGCTTGGTGAATTTTTCTATTTTAAGATTCTGGGAGGCTGCTACTTACCACAAAGCAGATAATATTTATGAGTCTCAAAGGCTGGACACGCTTTCTAGGTTGAATCTCAGCATGTCCACAGAGAACTGTTAATCATGGTGACAGCACAACTTCCAGGGGCAAGCTGACATTTGAGGTTATTAAGTCAGAAAACGATTGGGATAAGTTTAATGGCGGGTAAACAAATATCTAACAAATGGAAGTTTCAAGATTTAATTTAAAAATATATTTTAAGTGGCTGCCAGTAAGCCTGCAGAAGCATGTGAAGCATTTCTAAAATAGAAAATGCGACGGCTCGTTGAATAGTGCATGATCAGTCATGTCATTCAAAATTACCTGTCAGCTGCAGGCAGGCAGGGTTTTCTTTTCCTTGTGGGATTTTTTCCCCCTCCCTGTACAGTTATAAGTCAGAGGATGAATGCTGCTTCTTTGTCATCTGTGTCAGCAGAAGCTTACGGTGAGGTAACCTGAAGTACAGCTTTAATATCGTGGGTTAGAACAAATTAAACCTTGGGATATATCACAGCAAGTGATTGTCCTGAAATGGCAGACGGGCCACTGGAGTTGGTGGAACAGTCACATAAAGTTGCAGAGGGAGAAGGAAGAAAAAGAGTATTCTAATTTCTAATTACTCCTTTTTTTGTAGTCCTGTCAATAAAGTTGTTCTTTGTATCCTCTCAAGTTTAAGCCTGCTTTATTATTTTCTCCTAATCCTATCTCACAGTAAAAAATAGACCTGCTACATATTTTGGCGAGCCAACCAAAAAGAGTCTAAAATTAACAAACCTAAATTCCCGATACATAATTAGTATTTCTGCTTAGTTTCAAACTGGAACTACAACAACTGGGTTAGAACAAATTGAACCTTGGGATATATCACAGCAAGTGATTGTCCTGAAATGGCAGATGGGCCACTGGAGTTGGTGGAACAGTCACATAAAGTTGCAGAGGCAAAGCTGGAAGGAGTCGAGATTCTTAGGCATAATCTGGGAGTTTAATCAGTAGTTTCCACTGCTCAGGAATGGCTGTTGGCAGTTTAATCTGGTACCAGGTACATGCATTCACACTCATTCTACTTACTCTGAGACAACATTTGTTTGGTATGTTGTAACTTCTGAGGGAGAATCGTAATAAAATGATGGTCTTATTTTATTGCAAAGAAGAGGAACCTGCTGCACCCCTCTCCTTTCCCCCTACTATGAACTGGTTAATGATAGTTTTGTTATTTTACCAAAGTTTTTGTTAACTACCACTGATTTTACTATCTTAACATGTACTTAACTTAATGATGATGCACTTCTTTTTCTCTGCAGAAACCACATTTCTGCCTTAGAGTTTCACTCTTCAAAGACATTTACCAAGACTCCCAGTTGTACATTCATACTCTGTGTCCTAAAAGAAGGGGAAAGAGTATCAAGAATGACTGGCACTGTTCTCTTGAAACTTTCTCTTTATTTCAGGAACCAGTATCAGGACTGTGATACTAAACTGGTATTTCCTTTTGGCAATAGGTCATAGCAAATGACAGAAGCCCACTGGTGGGTAAAGTCCACTGGGAGAAAATGGTGAAGAAGGTCTCAAGATTTGGCATACGTACTGGCACTTTCAACTGTTCCAGTGACCCCAGGTATATCCTTAAAGGATTATCTAAATTCCAAGAATATCTTGAAGCTCAGCTGTGTTCTAGCAGCAGGGCTTGCTGTGTTGTAAAAGTAGCTGTGACAGAAGGTGGCTTTATTCATGTTTTTATCTCTCCTAAAGTCTGCTCAGAACGCTCCATTACATTATTTATCAGCTCTGCAGCTTCCTAAAGAGTCGTGTGGGAAATGCGTGATTAGACTGTGGAGGGAGCATAATACAGCAGTGGAGAGGAATGAACAGAAGACTTTGGCCTTCCAGTCCAGGCATTCAGGGAGAGGAACTGTGCTTGCTTAGGACAAAGCCAAATATATCAGTTTTAGAGTCGTTATATCACCATCTGGAAGGGGGAAGCACAGGTTAGCATGAACCTTGCATACAGTGCCTGCCTCCCAGAATTACTGACAAATCCTGTTCCCTGACAAATGTATGTTTATATATAAACTGGCACACACCCTTGGACAACACACAGTGTGCTGTGCAAGAGTCACTGTGTTTGCGTGTGATTTCGAACAAGGAAGAAGAGCAGAGCCAAAGAAGCTATTAATAATTCTCTGCTGCTGTAAAAAGAGGCTTTTTTTAAACATTTTGTTGGAGGCGTTTGCTTTACATGACAGGAGACTTTGTCTAGAATTCCAGTGGCATGTATGGATACGCACATCTTATACAGCTTAAGTCCTAAATGTTTACAGAAATCTCAGTATTAATCATAAGAGGAAATTCTTAGGCTTTGTAGTGCTTATGCAAAATAATCTTGTATTTGAACATCTTAAAAAATTGGCAGTGTTTCTCTTTGCATAGCTCCTAAGCAACCTTAATGTTCTGATCAAATACCATGTTTTAAATTAATTAATTTTTTTTAATACAAAAACTTTTTGTCAAGTAAACCCTTGGAAATAGTTTTCATCAGGTTGCAGCTGAAATTCAGAAGAATACTGCATGCTGCAGTAACCAGGATACCTTTATTAGTAGGGCAATATTTTAGGACTCTTTCTGAAAATGCTGCATCCGAATTCCTGGGAGGGGGAGCTGTAGTTGACTAAATACATGATGACAGACCAAAACCACAGAGGAGCTAGGTAAGATGGCTGGTGAATGAGGCTGGTGGTCCCAATGTACAGAGTTCTCAGAGATTGTATTCCTGTTTGCTTTGTCATATTTTGATTCTTGAACCTTGCCAGATATTTCCTTAAAGGAGGACTAGATAATTGTGTGTAGTAATATTGGTAGAAAAGATGCAGTTCATCCATGAAGAGCCTCTTCTTTTAGTTATGGATTTGGGGTTCATCCCATCTGCCTGCTGGACAGTGTGGGTATTTTTTTTTTTAGCCCAAATCATCCAGCACCATTTGTCTGCTTCCTGCTCTGCTGGTTTTGTGGCCAGCTCTCTCTTCTCACCCCTTAGCCTGTCTGCATCCTGCCAAAATGGTCCCAGGAGGAAATGGACACTTGTCAGCTTCATTAAAGCTAAAGCAACTGCAAACAGACCAGTGTCTGCACAACTTCACAGCTGCTTGGCAAAACCAGGATGGAAGGAAGCACTGGGAAAGCTGATATTGAGTTACACTGGAGTGGTTTTCTTCTTGGCTGGAATGCCAAGGAAAAGTAGCTTCTACTACTAAAGCTTAAAAGTAAAGAGTGAGCTTGTGTATTATTCAAATCCAGTTACAAAGCATGAATGGCTGCATGGCCTTGTTTACTTTAATGGCCCGTGAAAATTAACACTATTCCTCTTCCTGTTTTACGAATGCATATCTCTTTGCAATATTTCTGTAAGATATAAACATATAGTAAGAATAAATATGCTTTGCCAGAGAATACTGGGTACCCTTATTTCCTGCTCTTATATTCTAAGGGCTCCCAGGTACTCAGCATGTCTCATTTTTGGGCTTAGAATAGAAATGTAAGGACTAAGTTCTGGGGTTATGAAAATGTAATCTAACCTACCATTTTCTTTGTAGGTACTGCAAGAGGAGGGGTTGGCTGAAATCCACCCTCATTATGTCAGTTCCACAAACCAGTACCTCCAAGGGAAAAGTCATGCTTAAGGAATACAGTGGGCGCAAGATTGAAGTGGAGCACATCTTCAAATGGATCACAGCCCATGCTGCCTCTCGGATCAAGACCATCTACAACTCTGAACATTTGAAAGAAGAATGGAACAAAAGTGACCAGTACCGGGTGAAAATATACCTGTTTGCCAACCTGGACCAGCCTCCAGCATTCTTCTCTGCACTAAGTGTAAAGTTTACTGGAAGAGTAGAGTTTATTTTTGTGAACGTGGAAAACTGGGACAATAAAAGTTACATGGCAGAAATTGGGATCTACAAGACACCATCATACATACTTAGGACTCCTGAGGGGATTTACAGGTATGGAAATAACACTGGTGAATTTATATCACTACGTGCCATGGATTCCTTTTTGCGCTCGTTGCAACCAGAAGTTAACGATTTATTTGTTTTGAGTTTAGTTTTGGTTAATCTGATGGCTTGGATGGACCTGTTTATTACACAAGGTGCCACTATAAAGCGTTTTGTGGTTCTTATAAGCACTTTAGGGACGTATAATTCACTGTTAATTATTTCCTGGCTACCAGTGTTAGGTTTTTTGCAACTACCCTACTTAGACAGCTTTTATGAGTACAGTTTAAAACTCTTTAGGTACTCTAACACAACTACTTTGGCTTCTTGGGTGAGGGCAGACTGGATGTTCTACTCTTCTCATCCAGCCCTCTTCCTCAGCACGTACCTTGGCCATGGTTTACTGATTGATTACTTTGAGAAGAAGCGAAGGCGCAATAACAACACGGATGAAGTAAACGCCAATAATCTGGAGTGGCTGTCCAGCCTGTGGGACTGGTACACCAGCTACCTGTTTCATCCCATTGCTTCTTTTCAACACTTCCCTTTTGACTCAGATTGGGATGAAGACCCAGATTTGTTCTTGGAGAGGTTGGCCTTCCCCGATCTCTGGCTTCACCCTCTGATACCAACTGATTATATAAAAAACTTACCCATGTGGAGGTTTCAATGCCTTGGTGCCCATTCTGATGAGGAAATGCTGGAAACCTTTCCAGACAGCGAAAGTGACTCTGACAGTGAAAACAAAGAGGTCTTCAGCAGCGACAGAGAAGTGTGGGAGGACGATGAGCTGAGCACGTTTCCCAGGTGCAGCGAAGGAGAGCGCCGGTGCGGAGCTGCAGCCTGTTCGTGTGCCAGTCACTATTGCCACCGGGAGCCATGCGAATGCAAAGCCAGGCCCTACAGCTCTGCAGGTGACCTGGAGCCTGACTGGTCAGCCTGGCCCTCCGACATGTTGCACTGTACAGAATGTGTGGTGTGTCTAGAGAATTTTGCAAAGGGCTGCCTGCTGATGGGCTTGCCGTGCGGCCACGTGTTCCACCAGAATTGCATCGTGATGTGGCTGGCAGGCGGGCGGCACTGCTGCCCCGTCTGCAGGTGGGTGTCCTACAAAAAAAAGCAGCCATACACACACCCGCAGCCTTTGTCAAGCGAGCCCCCGTCTTAGCTGTGTGCCCATGTCCTTTGTAAGCTTTCAGGATATTACTGCTTGCCTTTTAAATGTTAGTCACTTAAAAGATTATGTGGTTTGAAGTTTTAGTTTAAATGTTAGTGCAGTGAACTAAAATATACATGATGCTAACGTTAACGACAGAATCGTTTGGTTGCCTTGTATGTTGAACTGAATGCAAACTTACCATACAAATAACTTGTTCTCTTCAACACCTGGAAACTTGATGCTGTTTTTGTAAGCACAAAAATCAAGCCTACAAGAGAAGCGTATTCCAGCAAAGGTTTACAAGTTAGGATGTGGGTGAAATTGAAATTCTAATTGGAGACAATGGCTTAATTTAAGTGTTTCTTATTTTAGAGTCTGTTCTGCACATCTTTGTTGAATAATGTATGTTGTAAGACAATACCATTTAAAAAGAAATCAGTGAAATAAATTATTTTAAAATGAGATTTGTAATGTTAATTGTTTTGATAAATATTTTGTGTGTATGGTTACGGATGTCTTGCTGGCCTGATTTATCTGTGAAGACAATAAAAATATAACACATCTTCTGTGACTAATAAATCATCTCCTAGGGATGCAGGAATTCAGTGCTCTGGCCCACTGGCCAAGCAGAAGGCAGTGGTGTTTCACTGGGAGCTGCTTCCTTCATAAGTCGACTGTGTTGAGGTGCTTCTCTGCTTGATTGATCAGTGGTTTTTCAGTTGATTACAAGCTGCTTTTCCAGATGGAGACCCTCTTTTAGCAGCTGTCTCTCCAGCACCCTCATCTGCAGACATCTAGGAAGACTTTAGGGTAGCTCCCTCTACAGCCTCAAAGTAAACCGTTGAGAAGGAGCAGAATATTGTCATGCAGTGACAGAAGTGGCTTGTAAAGGTAAAAATTGGCAGCTTCCAACTGTGCTGGTATTCTGAAGTGATTTCTGGTTTCTTTCATAGTTCTTTGGTGTCATAAAAAATTGAATCTGTTTTTTTCTTTATATTCAATATGAAACTCTGATTTTGTTTGTACCTTTCAGAAATCATCTGGTTGAAAATAGAGAGGAACTGTTGGTTGGAAAGAAAAACGGGGTGGGGGGAAAGAGCAGGAGATGATATAAGTAGAGGAAAAGGCTCAACTAGAAAGATATTTTCAATTGTCTTATTTCTTTCCTAAATCTCGCCTATGTGATATGAAAGGAGGGTAAAGATGACATAAAGATGATGATAATAGGAAATACAAACACAGCTCCCCATTGCAGTTACAACCCATCTCCCAGTGTCCTTATAGAGTTGGGAGGTTTGTGCTCACAGAGCTGCTGGCATTGTTTCATCTGTCCAGAGTATCTGGGCAAGCTCATTTTTATTAACAAACGTTTCACGGCTATGTCACCAGGTGTCTTCCCAAGAGGGTATTAATGTAATTAGCAGAAGAGCTGTTTTTAATTTTCTCTCTCATTTCCTTTTTCCCAGGGCAGTGCTGAAGCAGAGAGGTACAAGGAGCACAAAATCAGCAACTCTCCCATGGTCCAGAAAGTAATTTTTATTCCAGTTGAGACTTGCCAGTACATGCCCTGTCTCTGTCATTACAGCCTCAGCAGAGCAGTGGAGAGGCATAATGAGGGCAAAGATCATTTCTGCTTCCAATTTGTGCAGCAGCGTGGCATATGTGCTTGTCATGAGTGGCTGAAATCCACATTGTTTCAGGACTGTTTTGAAACCTGCGCTGAACTGAGGCCTTGCCAAGGGAAAGGAGAAGTTTTGTGAGTATAAATAAGTAAGGCTGTAGCTGAGGTGCTGTCACACACAAGCGAGGTGCTGTATCATAGCCTGCTGTAGCCTTTTGGTGGTACCTCGGCAATTTGCCAAATGCTGTGAGTGCTAAGCTGGAGAAGCGCTGTGTCCTTGGAGCACTGAGTGCTCGTGGAGTGCAGCTCTGCTGCTGAAGGCTGACCTCCTCACCCTCACACAGCCCCAGCTCCCGTGCACGGGCTCAGCCTTGTTTGCAAACCTTTGAGTACACCTGTTTCAACTGAAGACTTGTTTTAATGGCCTCGGTTGCTCTACTCATGCGGTTCTTTTGATGGATGACCTAAACTGCTGTTTAATTAGCAGGAGAGCCACTGAGGGCACATCCACAGGAGCAGGTTATTATGACCAGTAGGTAGCTGTGGAGGAAGGTTTAGTCCCCTCGTGATTGGGTTATATAAATCGTTGTGATGCAGTTCCCAGCAACGCATCTGTTACAGAATCTTGAGCAGCTGGCGTAGTGTATTGAGAGTCCCAGCAGGACAGAAAAAGCAGTTGGATGTGTTTACTTTATGGAATGCTCATGTCAGTAGCAGCCGAAGCATCCAAGTACCATTGTTTTGTACGGATCTCAGACAGCCCTTCCCTGATGCGATGACAGTTGAACATCCGGAGAACAGAGCAAAGGAGCAAGGACTGTCTCTAACAAGGTCAGCAGTTTTGCTGCTCACATGTTTTGCCTGGCAGGGCTGGGTTGTGATGGTGCTTGTGAAGTGTCTTGACTGAGATGCTAAACATTCTTAAAGTGGTGTTTTATTCTCTGATGTCTCGTGCCTGGAAGCTGGAGACCTGTTGTAAACAGAAAACGTCAAACCACTGAGGTGAGGGTATTCACTTATTTGTTAGGTTTAATAAAGGTGATGGATGTTTTGTGCTGCTATTACAAAAGATGATTTAAATAATCTCTGAAGCTCTTTGCCACTCTCGATTTCATCAATTGTTTTTTTATTAGCGTTGGCTCTCACTGCTGGTGTTCAGTCCAAAATGAGCGCTCTCTTTTCCAGAGCTTGTTTAGATCTTTTTTTTTATTCGATTCTGGAGGGAAAGATGACAAAGGTGAAACTGTACATTTTTAAACTCACTAAAATGTCTGTCTCCAGTAATTAAATAATGAGGGTAAGCATAATTGTAATGTATTAAAGAGTTAGATTAAGTTAATAGTACCTTTTTCTTCCTAAGCTTTTGCACTCTGTGCATCACTGATTTATTTCTAATGCTCTCAGTCTCAGATTGTGCACCGGGGCGTGAAGAGATGGAATGACTCTGTGGCGCTCCAGCGGGGCGGCTCCAAGCTGTCCCTTCATTTCAGCCAGGTGACCCTGCGGAGAGGAGGGCGAAGATGAGCCAGGCCTGGCTGGTGGGCTGCTCTGGCAGAGCCCCGGCGGCTGGGGCGGGGTGGCCGTGGGCTCGTGTGAGCTGTGCCCTCGGCTGTCCTGCGGGCCCTCCCACGGGAAAGCCCGGACTGGGAGCCGGCCCTTGCACCAGCGGGTTATCGAGGTGCCGGAATTCCTGAGCAAGGAGCGGAGCTGGGGAAGGGCCTGGAGCAGCACGGGCGTGATGAGCAGCTGAGGGAGCTGGGGGCACCCAGCCTGGAGGAGGCTCAGGGGCACCTTACCGCTCTCTACAACTCCCTGACAGGAGCGTGCAGCCAGTCTAATCCCAGGAAACCAGCGACAGCACGACAGCGCGCAGTGTGAAGCTGTACCAGTGGAGTTCATGTTGCGCAGTTGGAGGAATTTCTTCACAGGGTGATTGGACATTGGAATGGGCTGCCTAAGGCGATGGTGGAGTCACTGGGGGTGTTTAAGGGTAGATTGGACGTGGCACCCAGTGCCGTATTAGTGTTCGGTCATGGCTGGACTCGGTAATTCAGAAGTCTTTCCCAACTGACCTGTGAACGGGTTACAAACACACCGCTCATCGCGCGGGGCCGAGCCTGCTGCCGCCTCCCACGGCGCCCCTCAGCGCCTCCCTCAGCGCCTCCCCAGCGCACCCCCCCAGCGCCTCCCCAGCGCCTCCCCAGCGCCTCCCCAGCGCCTCCCTCAGCGCCTCCCTCAGCGCCTCCCCCAGCACCTCCCCCAGCACCTCCCCAGCGCCTCCCCCAGCACCCCCCAGCACCGCCCCCAGCCCGCCCAGCGCCCCCAGCGCCTCCCCCAGCGCCTCCCCCAGCCCTCCCCCAGCCCGCCCCCAGCGCCTCCCCCAGCGCCTCCCCCAGCACCTCCCCAGCGCCTCCCCCAGCGCCTCCCCCAGCGCCTCCCCCAGCGCTCCCCCTCAGCCGCCTCCCCCAGCACCGCCCCCAGCGCTCCCGCCCCAGCGCCTCCCCCAGCCCGCCCCCAGCGCCTCCCCCAGCGCCTCCCCCAGCACCTCCCCCAGCCATCCGCCCCCCAGCCGCCCCCAGCACCGCCCCCAGCGCCTCCCCAGCGCCTCCCTAGCGCCTCCCCCACGCTCCGCGCCCTACCCCCGCGGCCCCTCCGCGCGCGGGGCCGTGCGCAGCGCCACGTGACTGGCGGGCAGCCGCGAGGGGCGGGGCGAGGTCGCTCGGGCCCCGCCCCAGGCGGAGGAGGCGGGGTCTGCGGCGGCGCAGGCGCAGTGCGGTCTGCGCCCGGCCCGGCGGTGGGGAACCCGGAAGTGCCGGGCGGTGCGGCCGCCATGGGGCTGTTCGGGAAGACCCCCGAGAAGCCGCCCAAGGAGCTGGTGAGGGGCCGGAGCCGCCGGGGCGGGGCCGGGGCACGGCGGGGGCCGGGAGCTTTAGGGGGGAGTGGCGGCAGCTCCGTGCGGCGTTGCTATGGCGTCAGGCGGGGACTGCGGAGGGGCCGGGCTCGGCCTGGCCCTGGCGCAGGGTACGCCCGGCCCGGGACTGGTCCAATAGAGACCCCACAGAACCTTCCAGTACCCGAAGGGGCCTACAGGGAAGCCGGAGAGAGGATCTTTGTGAGGAACTGGAGTGGCGGGACAAGGGGGAATGGGTACAAGTTGATAGAGGGGAAATTTAGGTGAGATACTAAGAAATTCTTCCCTGTGAGCGTGGTGAGACACTGGAACAGGTTGCCCATGGAAGCTGTCACTGCCCCATACCTGGAAATGTTCAAAGCCAAGCTGGATAAGGCCTTGAGCAATCTGGTCTAGTGGAAGATGTCCCTGCCCATGTCAGGGGTGGTTGGAAGTATATGGTCTTAAAGGCTCTTTACAACCCCTTAACATTCTGTGGTTCTATGATTCTAGCTCCTCTTGCAGACACAGCCTTAAAATTAGGAAACAGGAGCTGAAATGTTCAGACTTGTAGAGGGAAGATGAGTGTGTAGACAAACTGTGTTTCTATGAACGGCTTTCTCATATCACAGTGAAATGAAATAATCAAGACACTAATAGATTCCACTGTTGCCTTCCATATGTAGCTAGGAATATGTTAGTGAAAAAAATCTGTGGTTTGGTGAGAGGAAGATCAAATACATTAGAGGTACTGGAAAAGCGACAAGGAGAAGGATGACAGGCACAGAAGTTGAAGGCTTAGACAAGCTGCAGTGTCACAGATGTTCCCTGGTGCTTTGCAGCAGCTGAGTCCCAGGGGAGCAGGTTGTTGCTTTTGGGGTGAGAGAATCCGATGAGGAATGTACCTTTGGGAGTGTCCTGTCCCTTCCTCCTCTGCCTGAGTCTGAGCACTGTGTGGGCTGGGTCAGTCCCCCGTGTTCCTGAGTGTGGTACAGGAGCCCACAGGGAGAGCTGGGGTTGGGGACTGCTGCTCTCAGGGCTGGGGTAGCACATCAGACAACGGTGTAACCACACATGTGGTCATGCTGCACTGAGGAGTCCCTGCCTCCTATCTGAGGGCTGCTCTTTTGCCTTCCCTAACTGAGGAACTTGCCATGTTTTCCAGTAGCACAGTCTGTGGGTCATCTTGAAGCTCTTGGAGGATGGTGCCATCTGCCTCAAACCTTCTTTTTGGTGGTGCACAGCGACAGGGACAAGCAAGGAGCAGTGGCCATAAACTGCACCACAATAACCTCCACCTTTACATGAGGAAGAACTTCTTTATGCTGAGGGAGGCAGAGCCCTGGAACAGCTGCCCAGGGAGGTTGTGGAGTCTCCCTCTCTGGAGGCATTCCAAACCCACCTGGACACATTCCTGTGTCACCTGCTCTGGGTGACCCTGCCTTGGCAGGGGGTTTGGACTGGATGCTCTCCAGAGATCCCCTCCTAAACCAATGATTCTGTGATTCTTTGCAGAAAACCCTGCAAGGGCAGTATGGAACACATGTGGGGAGAGTTGATGTGAGTCCTCTTGCTGTCACAGGCACTCCCTTGGGGTGCAGGCTGGCATGGTGACTTCACAGGCCTAACACTGATACTGAGAAATCCGTTAATAGTTAAAAACTCCTTTCCTCCTGTACCTCACTGCAGCTTTATAAGGAAAAGGCAGTAGCTGTTTCTGTATCCTAGCTGATGGAGAGACAGCACTGCTTAGCTCGTGTCTGCCAGCAGCTGTGCACAAGATACAGTCCCTGGGCAGGGCTAGAGGGAGCCCTGCAAGCACTGCAGGAGGTGGATGATGATGGGGAGGGGTTCACATTTTTGTGATGGTGATGATTTGCCCTTGGTTCTTTTGTCTGCCCACTCTGTTGATGTGAGATCATTTATTTATGATCAGTACAAGGCAAATATCTCCAGTCTTTGTGAAGAGCTGGTGATGTGTTTCAGCCTGTCTAAAGCTGGGGATTTATTATACTTTTAATGCTGTGTCTGGATCGTTTGAACTTTAAAAGCGGGTTTTCCTCCAGTGCAGTCTGAGTTGGCTCTTTCCAGCTTGAGTGCTTTGCTGGCTCACTCTGGCAGGATGCAGTGCTCTGAGAGTGATGTTTTTGTTTAGATCGGGAGTGGAAGCAGAATTGCTTCATCAGCATGGAGTTGTGCTCAGGATAATTATCTTAGTTTAGCTGGACCACATTCTCCTGTTCCAGCATTGCTCTTGTGCCATGGTTCATATCTGTGTGTCTGTGTCCTTTGTGAGATGGGCAGTGTGGCTTCTTTACAGCTCAGTAAACTGCTGTCTCATGTAGCTGGGAGCATGGATGAGAGTCAGTGGGATTTGCTGCTCCTCTTACACAAAGCAGGAGATGAGTTGGGAGCACCAGGGAAGCCATAAGCACCCAGCTCTGCCTTCAGGACAGTTGTGTCAAGCAGCTGATTCCTGGCAGTGCTATGGATGAGCTGTGAGAGCATTTTCTGCTGGCAGAGTAAGCAGGGATTGATGACAACACACAACCAGTCTTGCTTTAATGGTGTCTTTGTGCTGGGCTGTGCATTCCAGAGACAGAAGCTGTGAATCCTGCTGTGGTTCATTTGACAGTTGCTGATTATGCTTGTACATGAAGGCTTGTTGTGTGTTGTTTTTTTCCAAAATACAAGTGCAGAGCAAATCTCTGCTGGGTGTTCGAGTTGAGACAGGACAGCTGGCCAGCCAGAGCCCTGTCATGTTTTCCTTCAGTCTCTTCCCCCTGCTTTTTTCCTCTCTTGTAATCCTTACTTAAAAAAGGGACCTTCTTAGCTTTCTGTCAGGGTGAGGAATAATAATAATAATAATAATAATGATATAATGATAATAATAATAATAATATTGTCTCCTCTGCTCTGAAGAACAAGAGGGGAGGCTGCAGTCAGTTCTGCAAGGGTTTGGGTTTTTTTTGCCTGTAAACCCAGAGTGTAACTAAAGGTACAGGAGCTTTCTGAAACCTGTTAGAAACTTCAGCACCTATGCAGGGCTTTGGGTTCTATGTGGGTGTTTTAAGCTGATTTTCTGTTTGGACACCTCAAATGATGGCTTTTGTCTGCAGTCAAAACATAGTCTTGTTCATCATGACCAAGAGGAAGTCTTTTGAGACTGGTGAAAATCTAAATCTGTTGCTCTGATGGGCTTGTGCACCAAAGAGATCTTGCTTTACAAGTTTTCATTTCTCAAATTCTCTTCACTCTGCTTCCCTAGAGGGGCAGTCGGGGCAAGTGGAGCTCCACACCTCCTGGGTGAGCCAGAGGATCTGGAACAGAGAGATCTTGGCAGGTGCCAGGAGGGAGCTGTTGAAGGAATGGCTGTGTTTGAACCCCACCAAAGGCAGAGGAAGGGAAGCTGGAGGGCAGAGAGACCTGAGCAAGTGGGAAGAGCACAGCAGGAGCCTCATGATGTTGAGCAATGCAGGATTGTGCAGGTGGGACAACCATCCCTGCAGGCAGGGATGTGCAGCTGGCTGGGCACCAGCTCTGCAGGAAAGGATCTGGTTTCCCGTGGATAATAAATGAGTTCCCTGTGCACCTTTGCAGCAATGAAGGCAAGTGAGGCCGTGTTAGGAAGCTGTAGTCACAGCCTTGAGTGTTCAGTCACTGTGCCAGTCAGCAGTGAAGAGGCCACACCTGCAGAAGTGTCCCAGTGTGGGCACACAGTTCCAGAGGGATCTCAGCAAACTGGGGGAAGTGTGGCAGAGGGCCATCAGCATGGAGGAGGGCTAGAGCCTGTGATGCAGGAGTGGTTTAGGGAACTGGGCTCATTTTGGCTTGGAGAAGGTGAAGGAGCAAGGGTCTAAGGCCTCTCACTGCCTCTGGTGAGGTTGTAGTCAAGATAGAGACAGGTACTTGAGGGGTGTGTCCAGTGACAGGAGGGGGGCTACAGCTACAGATGGCCAGAGGAGGGTTTTGAATTGAACATGAAAGGCCAGGTTGGGTGGAGCTCTAAGCAATCTGGTTTAGTGGAAGGTGGCCCTGCCAACAGCAGGGCATTGGAAATAGATGATCTTTAAGGTCCTTTCCAACCCAGACCGTTCCAGGATTCTATGACAAAAAGTCTTCACCACACCGGAGTAATTTAAGGGCATTTGCTTAGAGTGGCTGTGAAGTCTCTGCCTTCAAACAGTATGAAAACTCAATGGATGAGACCCTGAACAACCTGTCTGAAGTCTGAACTTGATCCTGCTTTGAGAAGGGGCTGGCTTGAAGACCTCCTGGGGATCCTCCTGACTGAAATGGGCAGTAGCACTCATGGGGCTGTCATCCTGTGACAGTCTGTCCCTTCTGCTGAAATCCCCTGTGGCAAGTTCCCTCTGTGCAGTGACATGGCTGTGATGTGGGAATTTAGCCAGGCAGTGAACATCTGACTCACAGATTACATCATGGAATCATTCAAGAGTTTTGGTTGGAAGGGATCTATAAAGGTCCTCCTTAACTCCTTGTCTGAACATTAAGAGCAGTGCAGTAACTGGTGGTATCTCTGCAATGTTTAGGGGGTTTATTATTTGAATAATGAAATATTTTAACATCACTCATAGCTTGAAGCTCATGCATTTTGAAGTGCTGCTTTTGATACTGAATATTTAAGTTACATGAAAGTATCAAAGCATAGTTTTAAAGTTGGAATTTCAAGTAACTCTCACTTTCTCTTTTTAAGGTCAATGAATGGTCCTTGAAGATAAGGAAAGAAATGAGAGTGATTGATAGACAGATCAGAGGTTTGTACTTGTCTCTCATTTTTGTTTTTACTCTCCTTGTGTGCCTTCAAGTTTTGGCTTTTTTTTTCTTTAATTAAGGCAGGCTGTGAAATTTAATAACCTGGGGTAGTCTATCACATCTGGAGTAAAGGAAGATGAATGTGATCCTGGGGCCAGACATAGTCTGTGTTACAAAATGATGTCGCTGTGAAGTTATCCAAGTAAAAATTTCAAAAGAACATTAATATTAATGCTCCCAGTAAGACATAATGCTCTTAAATCCTTTGGATAACATGTATTAGATGTATTATCCAGAATTTCACCCACATTGATTTCATGAGTAGTATCAGTGCAGTATATAATTCAGCATGTAGACAGTTCCACTGGCATGTACTAGTGTGAAAGTGCACATGCCAAGGAAAAGTAGCTTTCTGTCAGCTGGGAAAAATTACAAACAGAAAAGAGGAAGGGGAAAAAAAAGGATTTTTTCTCGGTAGATGGGTGTTTTGCTGTTAAATAATGAACATTACAGTGCTGAAGGTGACTTGAAAAGCAGGGGAGTTGCTTATATTGCACTCCTGTTAGTTCAGGATTTGTTCTACCTGCCTTCCCTGAGCCTGAAAATAGGTTTGGGCCTTGGTTTTGTTTTTTATTTCTTTGTGTTCTACCCTGTCCCTGGGATTTGTCCATGGGACATGCTGCTGAAGGATATTTTGTGTCAGCATCTGGTTACTAGGCAGGTGCCTGTTTGGAGTGATGCCCTGAGGAGTACATCCTCCATTCCCCATTCTTCCCCAGCCCTGTGCCTCTGGAGTAACCCAGCAGGGTTTGTGTCTTCTCCCTCTTGTAGTCTTGTATGAGTTGGTTGGAGAAGGTTGCTTGTGCAGTACAAAGTCTGTCTTTGTCCTTGTCTCCAATATGAGGAACAGAGTTTATGTCTTTCCCAGGAAAACTGATGTACAAGGATGTGAATTCTTTTACTTTCTCCCAGGCCCTTTGTGTGGCTGTATCTGGCACAGAGGAGCTGCAACTCTGATCTTACTAGCAAAATATATTTTAGAGGTTGCATCTTCCATAGAAGCAAACTACCCATGTGTTCACTACTGATGTTTCTTGAGATTTAGAGTTTCTCTTAACTTTTTACATGCCATAATACTTTTAATGGCCTACACAGATACTAGGTTACATGGTATGTGGATATTTTGATGTGGATGCAAATCTAATTATTTTAGCAGCTCTAAACATGTCTGCTTTTCAGAGTCCTACATTCAAAGAAATACAGTTTAGCACTAACCACCAACCATCTGCTACACTGATAATTCCCTTAAAATAAAGTACAGACTATCTTGGTGCCAGGATTTCACATTTTACCTAGTGTCAACTGTGGAAGTACATGGTTCTGCTGGACACTTCCCAGGTTAGCCAGCTGCTCCTGGAGGATGACAGCCAAGTGCCACTGAAGGCTTCCTCAAAAATTACCCTCTGTAGTTGGATTCTGCCATGCTTCCTTGTGTCATCTGAGCCTTACACAGGAAATCACTGTGATCTTTAAGTAAGGATGAGCTGGTCCTTGTCTTAGTTTCCTTGGGGAAGGCTGTGCTAGATGTGTTTGAGCAAGGCAACACTAGATCCCCCTGGAATGGAATGGGTGGTCTTGGATCACTCGAACACTTGTCTTGCCCAGTCAGCACAGTTACTAAAATAGCAACACACTCTTTGAAACCATCTGTTGTTGGACTCTTGCTGCTCTAGTGATTTCTCTTTGGGTTGTTTTTCAGGGCTTGGAAGGTTTGGAGAAATAAAAGGTATCTTTGTTACTTCAGAATTGAATTTTTTTAGTTGATAGAGTTGGAGTAATACAGTAACTTTGTGTTTTGCTGAGCTTGTGAGTCCCTCTCACAGGTGCTTTGTGCCTTTTGTGCTTGATAGTGCTGCAGAGGGACTGGGGAAGTGACTTTGGCTCCCTTGAGGAGTGTGGCTGGCACTGACTTTCAAAGATGGAGTTGACTGTTCTTACATACTTGTGCCACTGATCTCATTCTCAGCAGTTCATGCCAGTGAAAGCATTCACTCGGGTGCAGGCTGCCCTACACTAGCCTGGGTGTGGTAACACAATACTTGTGGTTGTTTTCAGCCTGACAAAGTGAATGTTGTAATCCCTCAGTATTTCTGGAGTACTTCTGGTGCTTTCTGGTCCCTGCTGGAGCACCTCAGCTCTTTCTTACCTGCTCTGATGTGCTGGGACTCAGCTCAGTCCTGTGTCTGACATACAAATGTCTTCAAGTTTGTGGTATTTCTGAAAGTAATAGTATGAAAGCAGCAAAGGTACATTTTTTCTGATTATGGTCCTACATTTTTCTGCTAGTCCTTTAATGTAAACACCTCAGTGAACGATACTGAGAGAAATCCTGGTCTTGTGTACAGGGTTCATTAACTCCCACCTGAGAAGCTGTGTTGAAGTCTCCAAGTTGTGCCAGAAAGCATGTGTTGATGCCTTTGTTTTTATAAAAGGGCAGCTTCTGATTCTTCCAACGTAGAACTTTGTCTGTCATAAATCAAGAAGACTCAAAGCTAAATCTGAGTAGAGGCTTTCCTTGAAATAATTGTTCTTACGGTCATTTCAATCAACTCTTTGCAGGAAGGTGAGGAACCCTTACTATCTGAATTCTTTATTTACTTTAGGATAATTTTTCTTGTGGACTCTGAGATCCCCATTTCATCAGTGGTTAATTTGTTGCTGAGTCTGGAAAAGAAAGGAGGTTGATACTGTCCCTGCTTACTCTTGCATTTTTTACTCTGGGCTTTTTGGAGTACCTGGCTCCTGCTGTTCACAGCCAGTGTTACCTGGCAGGGCAGAACTGTGAACAGTCACATCACATTTGCTGGAGAAACCAATGGTATTTAAGAAGGCCTTTTTAGTGTTTAATAGTTCAAATCCAACCAACTCTTTGGTGCTCATGCTTAGTTCAGTATTCCCACTTAAACTGTTGAACAAAGCTGGATGCCAGGAGAGTTTGAGCAGGATGTTTTAAGTTAGATGTGTGTTTTTATTAAATTAGATGTATATATATTTGTATCAGGCCAGTTTAATAGTCAGGAAGTTATTTTGAAGTTGTAAGTCAAGTCATCCTCTCAGAGTGCTTTGTTCTTACAGCACCTTTTTTTTTGCTTTGTAAGCTCTTAGTCAGCTCAGCATTGTGGACTAATATTCTCAGACAGTCCTTTAGAGTACTCTTGACTGCCAAGGAAATTACTGAGCTGGATGTTCAGTAATGAGAATTTTCCTATTAAGATTTAGCTGAATTAATCAGCTGACATGTAAATCAGCCTAGAACTAGGTCTTTGAGTAACAGAGGGAATCTGAAATCAAGCAGAAACAATTCTTTGCATTGGAAACACACCCCAACAAATGACTGAGTTCTATGTCCTTAGGAGTGTGTCACTGTTTGCTGTGTTTTTCTGTACTCCAGATATCCAGAGGGAAGAGGAGAAGGTGAAGAGGTCAATAAAGGATGCTGCCAAAAAGAATCAGAGAGATGTGTGTGTGATCTTGGCAAAGGAGCTGATCCGCTCTCGGAGGGCCGTAAGCAAACTCTATGCATCCAAAGCTCACATGAACTCTGTTCTCATGGGGATGAAGAACCAGCTTGGTAAGAGCAAATTCTGGGCCCAGGCACAATGACTGCTCTGACAGTAGAAGTGAGGTCTGAGGTTTCCTTGTCCAGAACCAAAATCAAATGCAGGCAGAGCTTGAACGTGGGAGCAGCCGTGCCTGAACTGCTGGTACCTGCTCCTGCAGGCCCCTGAGGTTTGTGTGTTCCCTGATCCACTTCAGTCCTTCCCCAGACTACCTTTGGTTGTTCCCCTAAGATTCAGTTATGTTCCTGTAATCCCCTTAAAAGATCCATTGTAAGTTTTCCCCATGTCCAAACATGCTCTTTTCCCCTACATCTCTGGAAGGAGTTCTGTATCCCTGTATGCAAACCCCCCTCAGTCTGCAGGATGTTCTGAGGCTGTTTCTCCAGTGCCCTGCCTGGATGGGTGTCCCACTCTGGGCTCTGAAGTAGTCAGAGAGCTCCCAGTTTTAGTTTCTTGGGGTTCCTGCCCTTCATTGTTCCCTACATCCTTGCTGGTTCCCTGTTTCCTGTGACAGGCTGCTCACCAGATGATCCAACAGCTCTCCTCAGAGCCTGAGGGTTCCAGTGATGTGAGAATCACATGCTCTGAAACTGAACTCGCAGAAATTTGGAGCACGTTCTTGGTCTGCATTTCTAAACAGTTTCAATGCATTCCTAATATCCCAGTATCCTGGTGGAGCCTGTGTCACTGATTTTGACAGGACCTGTCACGGGAGTAGAATTCTCTTCAGCTCGTAGATGGTTGCTTCCCTAGCAAGAGTCTGGGGCATTTACCAATGCCTGTGTGAGGATGGGGGAACAGTGTTTGATTTCTTAGTGTGGATGAAACCTTTTGCCCCTTGGCTTAACACCTGTGTTCTGTAAACCCTCCTTGGTCCTTTGCATTTCTCCAGAACCAGATATTTCCCTTTTTCTTTATCCACATCAAAAATCTTGTAATACAAGATTTGTAATTCACTTGTAATACAAGTGTTGTAATACACTTCCTGCAGAGTTCTCCATAGCTGGAAACAGTCCAGCCTGTAACAAGCAGAGCAGAAGACTTTAAAGACAGGAGAAGACTTGGTGGGGATCAGCACGCTGCTGAAATGTCAAAGCATTTCCCCCACCCCAGTGTCATCCACATAGATTTTAACATTGGATGAGTGATAAAACAGGAAGCACACTGTGAACATTAAGTGTAATTTTATGATGGCTCAAATGTGGCTCCCCATGCATCTCACCTGGGAAAGGAAAGTAGGACCATCCTTGCACTTTAAGGTGTCCCTTGAAAGGAAAAACTCAAAGCTGCCTCCTCCTTATCACCACTGCCAGCATCTTCATCTTCCTGGGAAAGTTCTGATACACTTAGATAGGAAATATGAAGGAATCTAGAATTCAGTCTCAGAGACTGAATTCTCTGTTACTTTCAGTAACTAGAGAAATGACCATTCAAGGCAAGGTTTCTGTTCGTTTGTTACAAGTGTAGGGCTCTTAAAAGAAATTACTAAAATGAAAAATAATATGTGCTGTACCTTCATTTTGCTTCGTTAAGGAGTGACCATTTTATATACAAACAAGGTAAGTTCTCTGTGTCCAGGAAGTTGCAAAGTTAGATGGCAGAATTCAAAAATCTTCAAAGTACCCTTAATTACTGCTTTTTGATCTTGGTATATCAATACATATGAGGAGAGCTTATAAGTTTGAATAGCCTCTGGAAAGAGTATTGTTAAATTCAGTTTAAACAAGCATATTTTTGGCTTATCTGCTTCAGTGTTAATGTTATAGCTTGCTCTTTGCAGTGAAACTATTGCAGCAGAGCTTCTGGCAGGGTTAGTTTCCAGTACCTGGTGTCAGGCAGGAGATCCCTGGTTTCAGCAGTCACTGCAGCTCTGCTGCTGAAACCTGCAGCAACACCTCTGGCTGAAGAGGGGCTGGGCAGGAGCAACTCTCTCCCTGCCTCTAATGACCTGGGTGCAGGTGGGGTGAAATCTCTGCAGACCACCTGGGGTCCTCATTGTACAGGACCAGTAGCTTTGCTATAAAAGTGATTTTTCCAATATGGGCATAAGTTGGGCTTTCCCAGGAATTTAGTCAAGAATGAAGAAGTGCAACGCCCGTTTATTTTTTAAATTGAATTGCCTAAATAGAAACAAATTTCCCTGCAGGGAGGATATAATTTCTCTGCTTTCAGCAGTGAAGGGGTTGTTCAAACTGTTCTGTGCCTCTCCTTCACAGCTGTCCTCAGAGTAGCAGGTTCATTGCAGAAGAGCACAGAAGTCATGAGAGCTATGCAAAACCTAGTAAAAATCCCAGAAATCCAAGCAACGATGAGGGATTTGTCCAAAGAGATGATGAAGGTAAGATCTGGCACATAGATCAGACCTGGGGGAACACAATGTGGTCATTACTGAGCTGTGCAGTCTCTTGGGTGCCCCCTTTGCACAGGGCTGGTGTCAGCTCAGGACATTCTCTGACTCTGTGGCCAGTCTGATACTGGTGACACAAAGAGTTTTAAATCTAACAGCAAAAAGCTGTAAGACCAATATTCCTAATAACAATTTTGAGTCAAAATTTGGAACATATGGGGAATTTATTTGCCATAGACATGTTCAAAGAAAAAAATTTCAGGCATTTATGTACACTATAACAGCCAAGATTTTTTAATAGAAACTTGAAAAATCTGCCCAATTTATTGCATCATAGTAGAGATGTTTTATTTCTTTTAATTACTACCAGAACATCTCACCTGTCTGTTTAATGGATGACTTGAGTTTTATCCAGCTAACAGTGCTTTATTAAATTTGCTGTCCTGCTTAGACAATTACTATTGATTAAGTTTTCAGAGGGATACAAGCCTATGAAGTGGCTCCCTTACTACACCTGCAAGGTATTAATCAAGTTTTCTGGGATGTATAGGCCTTTGACTCCTTAACTCTCTCAAGATGCCATTCTTGTTCTATGACATCTAATTCATCTCTAGTTATATGATAACCACTAAACAATTCTTTATTGAATTTTGTTCTTCAGCTATAGATTCTCTAAGGGGTATGGGTCATGGAGTTCCTTTCCACAGGTGCAGTGGAATAATTTCTCAGCGTTTTCTACTGACACACAGCCAACACAGATCTAAACCAAACCCAGCCAAAATAACACAGTTGAACATGCCTGAAGTAATTCAAAGTAGTTTGTTACAAATTTTTTAAAGAATCAAAAAACTCCTGGCTAATTCAGGTATAACTTACTCTCACTGGTTTAAAGCATCTAGCTCAGTATCTCCATGTGATGGGAGTGCTCTGATTTGAAAGTAAAGTCTCTGTTATGACTATCACATTTTCAACTACCACAGTTGTTTTGCTTTTTCACTTCTTATCACTCTTAGACTGTTAAGTTCAAGTAAGTTTGTTTCTAAATAATTTTGCCATTGTGCACTAGCACAGTTTGGACATATTGAAGTTGCAGAGACTGCAAAGCAATGTTTTCAAATGCAGATAGAAAAACCACAAGCTGTGTCAAAGAGCAGTTTTACAGAGTCACAATTCATGCTGCAGGACTGAAATTTACAATTGTATTTTAAATGCTTGGAGCAGGCTGAAATCTTGGTTTAGATGTGCAACAACAATAAATAACCACAGAATCATAGAACGGTTTGGGTTGGAAAGGGTCTTAAAGATCATGTAATTCCAGCCTCCCTGCCATGGGCAGGGACATCTGCCACAAGACCAGGTTGCTCAGAGCCCCATATAACCTGGCTGGGAGCACTTCAGGGATGGGGCATCCACAACTTCTCTGGGGAACCTCTTCCAGTGCCTCACCACTTTCACAGGGAAGAATTTCTTCTTAGTATCTAATTTAAATCTCTCCTCTTTTAGTTTAAATAACTTGAGGTTTTCAAAGTGAGAACAGGTGCCTTTAATCCTGTTTTCTTCCTGCTTTTCCCATGCACCAGTTGTAGGGATGTGTGCTCATGCTGAGGGCAGGTGTGTTGACCACCCTCCTGCAACAGCTTGATCTGGAAACCTCTCCCTGGAGCAGGGGGGTGGTACATGCCTGGATAGATTCCTCCCAGCTAGAAAAGTGTCTTCTTACTCTCCTGTTTCCAAGGGCATCACATGCTGCCTTGTTTTTATCTCCAGGCTGGAATAATAGAGGAAATGCTGGAGGACACCTTTGAAGGCCTGGAGGATCAGGAGGAGATGGAAGAGGAAGCTGAGGCGGAAATTGACAAAATCCTTTTTGAGATTACAGCTGGTGAGGCTTTAGGTGCTGCTGAGGGCAGTGTCCCTGCTCTCTTCAGTAAGATGCAGCTACTGAAATCTATTCTGTGCTCTCCCAGTGGCATCTCTTCCTTTGGTGAGGAGCAGAGAGCTCTGACAAACTGGTTTCTCAGGGAATACTGGCTGAGAAGGCCAGTGGGGCTCAGCAGGGCAGAGCTAACATCCATCAGCAGCTGTCTGTGCAGTTATGTGATTGAGGCTCTAACACATCTGGGTTTGGCTGTGCAGTGAATCCTCTTAACAAGGTGAAACGTACATGATTGACTAGGTATTGTTATTAATGAAACCAAGAAATAAACTTCACTGCACTGCCTTGAGGCATAGGCTGAGTTGTGAGTCCTGGCAGTAGCATGTTGTGTCTTGTTTGGGGGAAAAAGCCCCAAACAAACACAAAAACCCTCTTAAAACCAAAACCACAAATTCTGCCTTCTAGCTCACGAAGTAATGATTTACTGGTTCAGTTATTTGACTTGGAGATTACTTAGAATGCTCCTTTCACCTGGATTGCTTGTGATGGGGTGTGACAAAAACAAGCACCAGGGCTGCATTCAGCTGTACCACACTGCAAGTGCAGCACCCACCCTGCTAGCACCTTGTGCCCCATGCTTGGCACATTGCCCTCTTCTTTCTCATCCTCATTTGCTTTCTCCGTCCTGTTTTCTGGCTGGAGCAGCTCCCCTCCTCCCGAGCAGGCAGGGGGAGCTCTCAGGCAAGCAGCAGGGCTTGAGGGAGCCTCCTGCCAGAAAGGAAGGAGTGCAGAGGCTGAGGTGGCAGGCCAGTGCTGGTGGGCAGCCAAGAGCCCCAGGCTGGCCCTGTCACAGCTCGGGGCTGTGACCTCCATGGGAGATGACTGGTTGGGTTACTTTAGATGTCCCTGAAAGCCACTAATTATTAAATGAAGACCTGACACTCACTAATGAGCCTGTTTGTTGTTGCAGGGGCCTTGGGTAAAGCACCCAGTAAAGTCACAGATGCTCTGCCAGAGCCTGAGCCCATGGGAGCAGCAGCTGCTGCTGTGGATGAGGAGGAGGACATCGAGGCCATGCAGTCACGGTTGGCCACCCTGCGGAGCTAGGGGCAGGAGGGACGTTGGACAGTTGGCTTTATTTTATTCTGTCCTACCTTCAAAGTGCAAAACTTAATGTATTCTCACTTCTGTAATATATATATATTTTTTTTTCTTCCTGAGGATTTTTCCTCCCAAGACACTACTGTAATATACTTCTTGGGAAGTGCAGTCTCTTCCAGTTTTCTGTTCAGCCCATGGTTCCTGTGGTGACATGGCAAGGGTGGTGTAATGTTATGTATTTTTAGACAAAGACCTGAAATATATTCTCATCTTCAAGCATCTTTTCTCCCTAACAGGCACATTGGTCTAGTTTGCTACCAAAAACCTCCAGCACTGTCAGATCTGTATTTTCCTGAATCAATACAAACTTTATTAAAGCTGCTTCTAACAGTCACTGCCACACAGCAGTTTAGTTTGCATCACTTTGGCCTCTTTCACAAACAATGCCCAAACAACTCTTAACACCTCCCTTTTAGTTTTGTAACACCTTTCTTTAGCACATTTAGGGCCTTCACTGCATAGTTAAAGAGAAGTTTTCAGTCTGTTCCAGCTCTGCATGATCACAGGAGAGCATGAGAGAGGGCAGGGCAGTTGGCAGCAGGAGAGCCCTGACTCACCAGGCTGTTGGCAAAGCTTCCCCAGACCATGTGGCCATGCCAAGGCCTCTCTGCTTCTTCAGTAGCACATTTCAGGGTCAAGGGAGAGCTGTCGCCTCCTAAGGAAAAGCTTCAGGCAAAACAGATGCCATGGCTCACAAAAGGCTGTTTGCAAGCTAAAACACTCTGAGCCAAACGCAGCACTGCCACAGCACCTCCAGGACAAAGACCAGAGCTCTTCACTTTAAGGAAGACTTACCCAAAGAAAGCCAATTCTCTAAATAATTGTATCCCAACGGCAAAGGTAGAAAAACACACAAGGCACGCAGACAGCTGGATGGAGTCCAACCCCTCCCCTTTTCAGCCATAAAAGCATGGGGGGGGGGGGGGCCAAGCACTGCTCACCTTTGTGCTGGGGAAGGCAAAGCATCCCCAGTGCTTCAGGACTGTGCAGTTCAAGTGTTCATTTCCACCTCAAATGCAACAAAAACAGGCAAGAGGGACAATTTGTTTGCTGTTGTCTTAAATATCCAGAAAGGAGAGATCAGAAACAGAAGTGGGTGAGAGCTGCACTAAAACAAGACTGAACAACAGTACAGTGGTAAGAGCTCAAAATGCAGCTTCACCTCTGAGTCTTTTCAGATCTATGTGCACACACAGGGTGTGTAAGATCAGTGTGACTCAGCTCCCTGGGGGACCTGTACTCCAGCTACCCACAAACACTCCAGCTGACTCCAAGGAAAGAATTAACCTGCTTCATGTCATCTACTTCGACTTGATAGTTCAAGGGAGAATGCTCAGGGAAGTGTTGTTTTTAAGCATACTTGATGAGTTCAAGCACAAAATGCCAAATCAAGGCACCTGAAGTGACTAGAGTAAGTTATTTACTGTCGAGATGTGTCATCAAGTGAAGGTGGAGGAAAGCTTTCACTGAACACAGTGAAGGGCTGTTGTATAGGCAAACCTTCTGTAAGTCAACTTCACTTAACTCTTGCAAGAGACTCCTGCTCCCTGCACACCACTGCAACCTGTCCCCACTCCTGAGGGAACAAGCAGAGGAAGTTTCTCTGAAAAAATCCTGTCACCCAAGACAGACTCGACAGTTGATGCTGATCACAAAGAGCAGGTGAAGTACTACAGGGAGGGGAACTTGCAGAGTTCAATTTGTTGCATAAACTCAGAAAACTTGGAGGTTTCCTTTCCTACCTGGCTGTTCCCAACAGCCATCCTACAACTTCCAGTGCTGGGATGGAACTGAAAGGTTAATTTTGTCCCAGGGTATCTCATCAAATGAGATTCATTTTTCCATTCATTACCTGTTTCAATTCTTACAA
Organism: Sitta carolinensis; assembly: GCA_032173965.1. Lineage (NCBI taxonomy): Eukaryota > Metazoa > Chordata > Aves > Passeriformes > Sittidae > Sitta > Sitta carolinensis. The sequence goes on along the minus strand of CM063285.1, from coordinate 54,965,961 downwards.
TGTTTTCATTGTTTCTCCAAATAACCCTGAGTTCTTTGTGTACCATTTCAGACTGAAGCTGCAAAGCTCATGTGATACAAACCACAGCACTGACAGCAGTAGTCTGTCAGCTAAGTCATGGTTGGGTTAACCAAAAATAACTATAAACAGGTCTGCTGCTGAATTCCATATCCTCAACCTTCAAATACTTCAAAAAAACCATATGAACCACTTATGATACACAGTTCTTTTGCATTTCAAAGTATTGCATCAAATTAATTACATTTTAAACAGTCAATTGACGAAGATGGGCAAGGAACAGTATCTGAAATAGAAGATTTTTTATGTAACCATTCAGTGTTAAAAACAAGAGAATCAAACATCAGTTCAAATTAAAGAGCAGTTTCGAACAGAAGACATTTGATTAAAAGTTTCTTTTAACATTTAGAAATTTAAATACATTTACCTAAAGATGGTTAACTCCCATCTCTATGTTACTATACAATAGCTTAAAGCTACTTTTAAATGCTAGTTCTATGTTAATGTGAAATTCCAGAACTGCATTCTTAACTTTACGTAAATTGGTTATTAAACTGAGTGATTGCATACTTCCTCCCACCCCAAAATAAATTTTAAAAACTGAAGCTTTACAATACCTTGAATAATATTTTTCAAACAAGTAATTTGGAATAGTTCCAAACAGTTCTATAGGAGGTATTTTGTACAGTTTGGAGACCAACTCCATATAAAGTTCTATTGCAACTGAGCATTCACAGTATGCCACAGTCCATACATATTACTACATATACATATCAGGTTTGTAAACATTGGAAGAATACACAGAACATAGTACCACGATCCTCTGGTACTGCTGAAAGGAAGATGAGGTAACATTCATATAATCTCAAAGTCCACAGAGGTCCTGACTGAGTAGGTAAAACAGCTGCCAACGCTTCTGTTTCATAGTGTGTGGTTAAGGCGCTCTACATCACGGTCTGCTAAGGCTGGATTCGTTAGCTCTCAGTATCCCAACTGCATCTTTAACAGCGTGGTATATGACATTCTTCACCTGCAGGAGCAAAGGAAAAGGTGCTTGGGTTTACAAGCAAACAGCACAGATAGTTTCCCAGCTTTCCCACTTAGTTCCCCTCACCCTGTGCAGGTCAGTTCAAACACACTCGCCTGCCCGACCTTCATGCAAATCACAGACTTGGGAAAACATCTGTTGTGTCTTAGTGGGGGTTTTGTAAAGGGGTCAAGAGCACTGGGAAGTTACCTGCAATTTATCTTCATGGTTTGTATGCGTATGTGACAGATATCTAAATTCCTGAGTGAGCCAGAAGCAGTGTTTGACATGCTCTGGGGATACAAAGTCTTCTGCAACTTTAATACAACTGTACAAATTATGAACCTAGAGAGAACAAACAAGCATTAGCCACATGCTCAAAGGGCTGCCCAAGCAGTCAGGCCATTCCATGTCCCTGGTGCTTGCCTGGTGTGGAGCTCCTGCTGGGATGAAAACTACATCTCCTAGAAACTGTACAATAGCCCAGCCTTGAACTCCATACTCCTGATGAAGGCGTTTCCTCAGCGGTCGGTCCAGGTACCAACTCTGATCATGAATGGGATCGTGATCTACAGGGTTTTCTTGGCCTTGTTCTTCTGCAACCTGGGGAAGTCACAAGACAACAGGCATTTGAACACACCAGTCTGACTGGACAGTCAAGTTGTATCTGTGGTATTCCATACAAACATGTGCCAGAGGCACTTGCACCATGTGTTGAGGGAGAAGAGTTAGACAATTAAAGTTTGGATCTTAGCTCTGACCTTTGTCAAGGTTTCAGCATTTCTCAGGTCCCACTGGCTTCACAGACACATTGTAAAAATGTGGATACGGAAAATGCAAGTAATCCCAACTGATGGTGGCAAGTGAAGCAAGTCATGTTCACACTGGGAACCACTGTCAGCCGTGGAACCAGTAGTCTGACAATACTAAAGCTGGAGAGGGACTGTGGTGTGAAGTGACAGGACAAGGGGCAAAGGCTTTAAACTGAAGGAGAGTAGGTTTAGATTAAAAAAAGAAATCAGGAAGAAATTCTTGGCTGTGAGGCAGTATGGCACTGGCACAAGCTGCCCAGAGAAGCTGTGGCTGCCCCAACCTTGGAAGTGTTCCAGGCCAGGCTGGACTGGGCTTTTAGCAACCTGGGCAAGGGGAAGGTGTCCCTGCCCACCACAGGAGGTGGAATGAGATGGTCTTGAAGCTCCCTTCCAACCCCAACCATTCTGAGATTCTTTGACTCTACAGCCTGTGACTTGAAGACACTACCAACTGTGGAATTCAGCAGGTGTCTGCCTGGAGGCCACAATCAGTCAGTATGTGCTCACTGACCCAGAAGATGCAAACCAGATTCTCAGGAGAAATGAGACTGGGAGGCACAACAAGCACTTTGGGACAGAAACTTGAGGGTTGTGAGGAAAGAATTTCTCCAATAAGTTACTGTATAAATCCAACTTGCTGCAGCAGCCATTTACACCCAGGACTGCAGCCCAAAAACTCATTTGTGAGGAGATGAACAGTTTGGTTCTACTCCACTAAAAGCTGCTGAAAGCCCCACACCTGCCAGCAAGTGTGATACAAGGGACTGAGGTGTGAGACAGATGTCAAGACTCCAAGTGCCAATGCTTTTGAAACCCAGTATCATGGTTTATCAACCGTAAGATTTGTTCTTTGTTAGCATTAAACAGGTCTGTTGCAGCCTCTCACAGCTTCCACCAAGAAAGCCTAAGCCTGGCCAGGCCAGCAGTTGTTCAGATCATCCCATTTATCCTTTTAATTATCAGCATACTGGCTCTTTCCACTTTTAGAGCACCAAAGAAGTTTCACAGTTAAGACCACAAAGAACTCTGGACCATCTGAGGTAAATTTAAACACTGGAAAAAGCCCTTTTGGATATGGTAGCACATCTCCAACTAAACCCTTAACTCCATGAAAACGTGACAAAATTCCTCATGCTTCATCCTTAATTCAGACCTCATCAAGGTATGAGAAAAAAAAGTAGTAAGAGAGAGAAAAAGGAAGAGCATCACGTACCATGTATTGCTCTGACATTTCTCAAAAAACATCTCACATTCTTCTAAAAATTATCAAATTAAACTGCTTTTCCTTAAATCTAAACCACTTAGCTATTTTCTTGTTCACTATGTAGCATTACTCATCTATGAGAGGAGCAGGCAGAAGAATATCAACATACAAGGTTAACTCCAAGCTTCCACTCTCCACCCTTTTCAGGTCCTGCCAGACTCATGACACAGGAGAAGTTTTGTCTTGGATACAACTCAAGTTGTTTCCACAGTAACTGGGACATGAAGGAGGAGAAAAGCCCGAGGATGGAGACTTGCAAGGCTGCACAGCCAGATCAGTTTGTAAGATTAGCAGCTTACCTTCTTAAGGAACTCCCGGATTTTCTCTGTATCTTTGGCAGCATAGATGTGCCACAGAGCCCCAGGCTTTTCTCGGCTTTCCGTAAAACGCTTAATTGTCAGTTCATCAGAGTCACCATCCTGTATGGTCTTAAGCACTTCTGTGGAGAGCCAACACGAGCAGTTACACCAAGGCATCTTCCCTCCAGCCACAGAAACATCCCCCCAGACACCACTAAGACTTCACCTTCTTCTTGGTCAGCCTGGCCTTTAGGGATCCCCACGTAAACCATGACATTGGCTGCATCAGACACATCCAAGTGGAGGTTTGTTGTGCCATATTTTCTGTCCTCTGGTGTTATTAAGCCTGGGGGAGAAATCAAAGGGGGGGAAAGGAGTAGCAGATCCATTAGTAACACAAAGAAGCGTTATACCACTCTCAGCAGCACTTTCTGAAAAGATTAGAGTGCTTTCACTTCTACCAACAAATGCTTCCAGAACAGCAATATGCTTACTATCCAGGACCTTGCTCCATCTTGTGGCTTCCCAAGTGATCTGCTGACAGGCTGACACAGATCAACGTATCTCTGCCTAGCCTGTATGATGCATAAAAGTCACGTTTAAGTCCTGCTAGAAAAGAGTTTCTACAGCAGTTTAGGATAAAGCATTTTGTGAAACAGTGTCCTTCACTCTAAAAAGCAGCTGATGCAGGATTTACTAGCCAAAGTCTCTAAATTGGCCATGATGCTGCTCCATTTTAAATGTCTTTTGAGTGACAGCAGACATGGAAAGGAACTGTTCAAGGAGAGATTAAAAGCTAAAGGATACAGCACAAAAAGAACAACAAAAGCAATACAGCCAGAAGCAGCAAAACATGCTACCAGCTACAGGAAAGAGGCTGTGGAGCAAGTTGTTTGGAAGACCAGGAATAACTACTAATGGCTTGAAACCACGTGGACAAAATGATGTCTAATAAAATATATCATATGCTCTGGACATCACCGATACCTACAGGTAAGCCAAACTAAGGTTCTCTGATCCATGGGATTAATCAAATTCTCTGCAACAGCAAGGATTCACATAATCTACAATAAATTTCAATACAAAGGTGTGGTCAATGTGACCTTTACAGTGAGGAATTCCTTACCATAGGCATTGTACATCTTGGGGCCCAAATCTGGTCGCACAAAATAGTTGGGAAGTCGAGAGGCAAGGTTGAGTTTGCCACCTCTCCTGGTATATTCTGGCAGTGGGATATTTTTCATCAAATCATCAAACCTAAGGTAATGCAGCAAAATTTAACATTAGGTACTGATAAAACCAAAAACAGACTGCAACAAAAGCTCTCTTCAGTCAAGGAAGTGTACTCTTTCCCTCAGGGGGTTTTTGCTGGACACCATGAAAAGAAACCAAACAAGTAAGGCACAAAAATACAGCAAATAAATTTAACTGCTCTAGAGTAATGATATTTTGTTGTGAAATCATCTCAAGGAATATCAAACAGCCTAAGTCCAAGTACTTAAAAATGTTTGGCCAAAAAGTAAACTTGAAATAAACTTGAAATTTCAAAGTGATCCAGGCTTTTAGGAGCACTTTTAGGTACTCACTTTGCTTAGCAACAAATACAGTGAAGCACATAAAAATTTATCATGAAGCTTTTGCAGGATTTCCATTCACATCAGGCATCTCTGAGAAACAGAACTGTTCACACGTCACTAACTGCTGCTCAAAGCTGAGGCAGGTATCAAAACACAAGACTTTTCCTACAGTCCATTTTTTGGGGGTGTACCACAGAAACAAGAAACACTTCCACTGGAAATGCATACCGAGAGGGCATCATATCTCTGAAGTCTTCTCCTGGAGGCCAGTCCTTCAGCTTCAACACCATTGGCTCACCCTCTTCTGTTCTTAGGCGACCTAATTTGAAATAAAAAAAAACACTTAGTTTTTAATAGTTGTACAACTCAGAACACAAAGAATTAAGACAAGGAAATCCTTATCTCAAGCTTAAAATCACATTCATTCCACAATTTTACATGTAGAACTAAAGACATGAAAGCTCCTCTGACACCAGAGTAGGATATTGCTCTCATGACAAACGTGTTACAACAAGAGATGTCAGACAAGCAGCCTCTGCTTCCCTGCCCAAGCACTTCCTACAATTGAGCGCAGGAACTGGTTTGTGTTTGAGGCCAAAAGCAGCTGATGAAGCCAAACATCTTCAAAGATAAAGTAACAGAAAAGAAAGGTGTGAGTCTTCCACCTCCCACTTTTCTTGCCCTGACTGATTTAAACAGTAAAACAGATCCTTAGATAAGGATGTGTAACAAACAGATGAAGTAGAACTCCAGATGCAATGGCAAGTGTTAATTCTCCTGGAAAACCTCAAGCTCACCTCCTCTAAATCTATTTTTATACAAAATAACTTCAGTTCCTCAGTTCTAAAAAGTACCTTCAAGTTAAAACAGCAGAACCTATTTAACCTGTGAGCACCACCCCTACATGTGCTCTTCTGTTTAACTCGACTGGAAAAAAATAAGCTGGCAGATGAACCTACTTGCTAGGAAGATCTTAAATTTCCTCAGAACATTTCCCCAAAAGACTAAAAGCAGCCACACATACTCCTGAAGGAGAGTACTTCATGGGAATAACAGCTTTTATCCAGTCCACAATCCTAAAAGCACAAATGTCTGCAATGCATCCTCACCAAACTGCCCAAAGGGAAGAGAAATTCCTGAATATCTTGAACAATGCTTATGGATCACGAATCGGCTCGGGCCAAATTATTGCTGCTGAGTGTTTTACCTACTGGAACAAAGATTCACAATACTTACTTGAAATATCTTCAAAACCATCCCAGAAATCCCCTACAGTAGCTCCAGTGATGATTTCGTTAGTCCTGCAGTTAACCAGATCTACTTCCTGTTGGCCAAATTCCTTCCTAAAGGACTCTGGTCTCCAGAGGTCTGCATTTAACTTGTGATGCACTCCTGACACCATTACAGGCTAGAAAGCAAAAGAATATATTGGGAAGAATTGTTAAACACCAAAAATTCTAACTACAACAGGGTAATACATGAAATACATACAGTATTTGAATGCTGGCATTTTGCAAACTAAATGCTCAGTATGCCCTACCAGAATTCTGCCTTAACATGCATCTGAGCATTCTCAGTTTCAAACTGAGACACCTTTTTGTACAGAGCCATCACTTCAGCTCTGCATTTAGAAAAGGGTTTAAACAGCAAAACAGATCCTTAGGTAAGGCTCATGTCTAACATTTGGTGACGGTTTAATGTTGCTTATCACTACAGTGGTTGTAGCTGTGCTTCAACTGAAGGATGAAGTACTTGAAATGCAAATGGAAAAAGCAGGAAAATAAAAATACCTGTCCCTGCTTCCAGCACTCCCTGAAGACATTCCAATTGCTTTCGTTGTTGGGATCCTGCAGACACAGCAGGCGGTTATCACATAACCAGTAGTGGGGCGTGTCAAAGCCCATTATTGTGGGCTTTATGGTCAGTCCTTGAGGCTTCTTAGGCAAGTCTGTAATGGCTCTGTTTTGCACCAGGGAGGCAAAAATGTCATCAAGGATTTTGGGTGTACTCTTCAGTCCGTTGTCTGTCTGATAAAACACATGAAAGAAAACCAACAAAAAATTAGTGCTCTTTTCTGTTGCCTTGTCCTGTAGGCTTTGAAGAAAGTATTTGCCACTTCCAAATTTTTTTTTTACTTGAGATCAAATCATGCAGAGAAACAATCAACTGCAGAACTTTGCTGTCCAAAAATGCACCATCATTAAATGCCACTGTGATTTCTTACACTTTGTCTACAAAATTCTGGCACAACAATTTCTGCTCTGATTTGCATCACAGCAACACTGCAGGAACCCAGAATGTGCATCATGGAACAGGACTTGCTTTATATCCAAGGGCAGAAATTCAGTTTTAGCAAAGAACTCTCAAGGCCAGTATTGTTCCCCACCACACTGAAGTCACATCTGTAAGATCAGACAAAGCTCAGAAACATCTGAGGTGAACCAGTCTGCCAATGAGGTATGGGGAGAACACCACAGAAGGCTGTTCCCTCCATCTACAAGTTGATTGGTGCTTCTTTTTTTTGGGTCTAAAAGACATTCCAATCAATGCAACTGCCAGACTCTAGCCTAAGGAAGTTAACCTGCATTATCCCTTAGCTCCCAGTTCCTCACCAAGACTTGCTCATAGAACCACTAAGCCACTACTAACTGAGCACTGAAACACAAACTTTATTAGTCCTTTTTCCCAAATGAAGGCAGAATTTTACTTACTGTGACAAGAAAGTAAACTGCCTGTGGCAGTTGTTCACAGGTTTAGAACAGAATCTAAGCCTGGCATCAACGCAAACCTGTAGGACAGAGTTTTTCCTGTACCTTTCCTGCAGAAGAGTTCAACAGGTTCCGCAAGAAGCCCGTGTTGTTGTTGCTCACAGGGGTTAATATTGCACTGTTGAATGTCTGCAGGGCTGCAGCTGGCTTGGCTAAGCTAGGGAGTGTCTGGAGAGGTTTATTTTCATTCTTTGAAATTGGTATGAGAAGTTTCTCTGAAATGAAGAAAGGAAAACCGTGAGAACACTTTTCTTGCACTTAACTTTCTTCAATAAACCAAAGTTTTTAAAATCCCACATTTTAAAAAAACCCTGCAAAAAACCAAACCGCCCAAAAAACCCCCCAAACAACAAGAACAGAAAGTATTCTCAAACTGAATTTTCAAGAATACTTGCATCAATGGGATTTTAATCCAGTTTTCAAAACAGAATATGCTAACTCTGCCAGGCTTTACTCCAAGCCATTGTCATGACAAGTTCTGAAGAACAAGCACTGAACACTCATCCCAGCAGGCAGATGACATCAGTCTCAGCACAAGATACTGCTGGGTCTGACCTATATTCTTCTGAGAAACAGCCACAAAGGGTTTACTCTTCACTGGTTCTGCACATACCTTTGTTTTCTTTATTCACATTTCCACTCGTTAGGTTTGAAAACCAATTTAATGAAGGAGAAGTATTTACAGAAGCAGTCTGTTTGCTTCCAAGTGCTGACTTTAGAGTAGGATCATGTGTAGTAACTTGTGGGCTCAGGACAAAAGTGTTGTGTTGAAGGCCAGGCCTGTCCCCAGATGCCAAGTGCTGAAAAAGCAAAGCAGTAACTTGTTTAGACACAAAACACTCTACACAAAGGGAATACAAGCAATAACACGTCCAAACTCATCCTTTAAAAAGTAAGAAGGTTTGGCCCTTCAAAACATGTGATCTCCACAAGAGGTCAGCATTGAAGCTCAAGATCAGGAGGTGACAGCTCAGCAGGACTTGGGAGCAGCCAGAGTCCATCACCCCTCAAGACAAGCACAGGGGGCCAAGCTTCCCAGCAGGTGCATTTTCTGGGATTGCTTTGGGAACCAGGTGCAGTTTTAACAACAGTTTCTCACATTTCTAGTCATAGCTAATGCTCAGGCCAGGGCTAAGCTGGAGCTCCAGTTCAGAGGACTAAAACAGATATGGAGCATTCCTAATTTCTTCTCTTCAGGTGGCAGCAAAAGTGCACTCCCCTGCCAGGTGTGAGCTACACCTGCCTGAGTGCAGCACTGGCCTGGCTAGCACACTCCAAGCATGGGGCTGTCCATCTGCTCTGCAGCTGATTTACCTGGGCATTGGGAGGTTCTAGGAGCAAACCAGAACAACTGCTTCACCTTGGGATCCCTGCATGACTGGTGACATTTCCTCTCTCTGCTCAAACAATTTTCAACTAAGAAATTATTCTGCTCTTTTGTCTGCCTGTCATTACATTCTCTATTTCATCTCTCACTGCCTGCTGATGCTTGGCAAGGATTCTAAACATGACATAATCCAAAATGCTTCAACCTTTAATGAGCTTATGCTCACACAACCAGTGCAGTAACTAAGTCTATGAAAATGTGTATATAAATTTAATACAGCTCTTTGTCCAGAATCATAGGAAATCTTGATTCAGAAGATTGAAACCAGGTCAGCTGGATGCTAACTTTTGATTCACATAACTATCTTGCACACTTTTAACAAATGAATTTTTTTTTTGTCTTTTCTGTTCATTACTTGCACCAAAATCAAGTCCAACCTGCTTCTTACACTTCAGGTAACATTTATTTTCAAAATAAGCCATGAATAAGCATCTAACAAAATGAAAAACACTTAATTCACCCCTATTTTTTGCAAGATACTTCTAAACTAGGCTATTAATTTGTGCTCTGTTTTCAACAGCAAAAAAAAAAAAAAAACAAAACAAAAAACCCCAAAAAACATTATATCCATTCATAAATACATGCATATTCCAGGGTTTGGTTTTGTTTGGTTTTTTTTATGTACAGAGAAGCAAACCTACCAGATTGCCAAAGAAATTGTTGATTTTCCACACTCTCTAAATCTCAGGTTTTTTTCATGTTTAGTTCTTTTATGAATACCAGTATTCTTCCACCTTACTTTTTTAGATGCTGTATGTATCTGATCTTCAGGATCCAAGGAATAGCCTACACTCCACAATCATTCCCACTCATCTGTTCTTCATATTCTTCTCTTAAGGGATCTCTCAATCTAATCCCATTTTTGCTCTAAAAAAAATCCTCACTGAGCCTTTTTCAAGGCTAGGTCAACTACTGAGGCCTCAGTGTCAAAGGGACACAATGAGATTTTCCCCAAAACTTAAAGAAGAGCTGAACCAGAGAGCTGAACAGTAAATACAAGTTGTCCCTATGTGGTGGGGTTATCAGAGAGGTCAGGGCTGGCAACCTACAAAGTCAAATTAGAAGTGGCTTCAAGAACATGCAACAGACTGACACAAGCAGTAACAATACCTGTTTTGAATCCTCCTTTAGGGCTGGCTTTGACAGTGCTTTGAACTGCTTATTTGCACAAGGACAATTTGCCTTTATTCCCCATTTTGTTCTTACGGAGTGAACAATGTCACCAACATCATAGAGAGCTGAAGGGAGAGAACCATCAGTGAGCTCACATGTAACCACAACATCCAGCAGTCACTAAGACTTTTCAAGAAATTGTGTGTTGTGCAGACAAATGATAATGCAAATACCATTCATCATTCAACAAGAAGTTCTGCTGCTTCTTTGTAAAGGTCAAAGATAATAAAATAGTATTAAACACACATGCTATTCCTCTCTTTGGATAATAAAATTTAAGTAATTACTAACTTTAGTACTAAAATCAAACCTCACTCAGTACAATATCAACAACACACAAGATAGAAAAAATCCTAGAGCAAGTTTTTATGCTAATCAAATATTTCCAATACCTTTTCCAGGAATTATTTGTGTAGGCATTAGATTCTCTGGTTCATGTGCCTGCCCCTTCACACATTTAAACCAGGAGAAAGTATCCGAGTCATCATCTGTAAAACAAAACCATTACTATTTTTTGCTCCTGCTCTGGAAAGCCACATATTTTACTATTATTGATATATCCAACCACAAGTCTACAACATATTCTTTTGGTTGGGAAGGCTTTCTTTCCTTTTGTTCAAAGTTGTCATTGACTTGCAAGCTCAATACAGAGATTTTACTTCCCCTCTTCCCCCTTTGTTCCAGGTAGTGAAAAGCACTCCCACCTTCATGGGAGTTTTTTTTCCTCATCCTGTAGCAATCCACGCAGACCCCAAAGCCACACTTGGAGCAGACCCAGTGCAGGTTGAAGATCGTGGTGTCACAGACGTCGCACATCTCGCGGACGCCACGAACGGCGCGCTTCCAGGCCACCTGTCCTGCGGGCAGCAACGGGACAGCCAAGGGTGAGTGCAAGCAAACTCAGTATTTGCATGGCAACTACAGCCACCTGAAAACTACACTGATATCACTCAGACTTGGGTTTGGACGGGAACACCAAAAAAAAAAATACTTTTGCTGTTACACAACAGTCCAAGCAATTGAGCAGTTTGCGTCCTCCTGTTACAGCACAAACCACAGCTCTTACTCCTGGCATGTGCTTGCCCAAGTTAACAAGCACACTGCTGACAGTCTCCTAAGTGGAAATACCACAGCTACTCCAGGAAATAAATTCAGGTACTACAGGCAAGCTAAGCTTAATATGTAGCTTGCCATAACCAGGCTTGTCCTTGTTCTCCATTCAGCAGCATGGTGGGCAAGTAGCTATCTTCCTTTTGGAAGGTTTTATGTGTTTGTGTTCATCTGACCTTCTTAGAATAAGAATTTTCTTCTCTGAAGCACTGCTGCTGTTCAGGTTTCCTATATACCCAGTATACTCCCCTTTCCTCATCCCTAGCCACTTCTACAGTTCATTCAAAACATCCCGAACACTGACAGTATCTTGCAACAAATTACAAGCCCTTCCAGGGCTGTATTATTTTTCTGTGAATCTGTGATTATGCAAGAATTATTTTAGCCTGATCTTCACTCCCTTATGTTGCCAACTAGAAAACTAGACTAGACAAAAAGCACACACCTGCCTCCTCCTACCACCTTCCACACTTGTAACTTCTCTGAAACTTTCCTGCCCACAATGTTTCTTAATTTTAAAAGCAAGTAATGAGAGACCATGTCCTAATGCATGCTAAGAAAACCATACCAGGATCCAAGACATCTGCTGCTCTTCTTCTGAATAATGCCCATTGACTATGTATGGAACAACACTGGAATAGCTTAGCACAATTTGTTCTTAAGTAGGAGGTAAAAATTGTTTGACTACTTGCTTCATAATTCTTCCAAGAGACACAGGTATAAATATCACCAGCTCCACTCTTCTATTCCTTTTAAAAACATGCACTATATTTACCATTTTCAAGGTCAACTCTCCAATTTCCCTGAAACAAGATGAAGGTTCTTTTTCTGTCTTTTGAATACCATTTCCTACCTTTTCTGAATCTTCTCCCTTTCCACTCCTCTTGTTTTTTTTTCTTCCTCTCTGTAGTTTGATCCTGTTTCTTTTTGGCACTTGGTGGACAAGGAACAATATGACCTAACAAGCTGTTCTTTCTACACTGGTCAATCTTTTACTTCACAGGGATAACAAGCTTAAATTTACTATAACTGTAATGGTGGCAAGTCATGGTGGCAGAAGAATCTCCCTTTTTCCTGTGCTCCGACTGAACTGTTCAAAGAATACCAAGAACACCATATATTCAAAATGTAAATTACTTCTTTCTTGCCCAGGACATTCAAAATAACCTCCATAATAATGAAAGTGAGTTCCCTCACTCTCACCAGTCAGGGCAATAAAATCAAAGATGAATTAATGAGATTTTGCTCCTTTCAAGCCAATTCCAGAACTCACATGTCTGTTTTTTAAGCAGAGGATGCTCCTGGTAGCTATGCCAACAGATGAATCCTCTGCTATTAAGAAACACCACTCCTCCCCTTTGCTTCATGAATTCACCCAAAGCTTCACCCTCCTGAAAATGTTTCTGTACTCCAGTCCACACATGTCACTCTGGCTACAGATAACTTGGTTCCACAGCCTGAACATGTTGCAGGTCAAGAGAAGAGCAAAGCTTGCAAATTCCAAGTAGCTCAAGGTAAGACCCCACAGCAAGTATTTCTAGAATAGCTCAAGTCTTCCCCCTGCTTTTGAAGGGCATTCAAGTTTGTTCAGCTTTTTTCTTCTTCCAGAACAGTGGAGTAACTGCCAAACTGAGAGGATCTTTATCTAATGCCACCGTCTGCTGTGTTTGTGGAGTGTTGACAACCTCCTAAACTGTGCTGTAACCCAGTCATGCACTTAAAATCCAGAAAACAAACACAGTTTCTGGAGTCATTCTACCCTGAGAAGTGACTGAGCAAGGTCGCAGACTTCCCCATTTGTCTGTCTGCTCACACCTGCTACAAAAATATTTTGATGTGGCCAAACCCCTCTGTTTGGGGGATGCTAAGTATGCCCTGTCTACACTAATTAACCTCCCTAGGCAGCTACTCCAGCACCAGCACCTCTCTGGTCTATGCCCAGTAGAGCTGCTCACAATCACTTCTAGAAGTGCTACTGGAAACTTGCAGGTGGAAGAAAAAAAAAATCTTTTACTGACAGCATTAGGTCCATGATGCAGTTACAATAAAATAGGACCAAAAGCAATTTAACAGAACCTGTGCAAAGTAAAATTTTTATTTCACTTCCACGGCAAGAACAGATTTTGTCATCAGCTACCTGGTAGTTTACCTAATTTTTTTTTTTTTTTTTTTTTTTTACACTTGGTAACAGGAAGAGTAATTTGATAAATTGAGAAACAACTTCTGATGAAGAAGGGTGGAATGACCCTTCCCTTTCCCCCTCTCCCTGTGAGGAGCAAGGGTTGTTGACACTACACAGTGGCTCTTAACCATTCCCTCTCTGAGAAGAGACACTCTCAAGTCTTATATAATATTTCCAGATATACACAATTAATTTTCACACAGAAGCTTAAAACTTCACATGAAGCTGTGAAAACACAGATGATTTCAACACAAGTTCATCTTACTGTGTGGTTCAATGGTTGACATGACTTCCTTCTCAGATATCACCAGCTGGCAGAAGTGGTCTCCAATGTTGGCAAGGATGTACTTTGCTGTGTCCAGATCCAGACCCACAACATTTTTGGATAAAGGCAGCCACAGACTGATAGCCTCAGGGTCGTACTTATTTGGAGTTAAGAAACCTTCCTCACGCAGTATTCCATGCTTATTAAATTGCAGCCTGATGAAAAACGGGGGGAAAAGGAGGAAAACCAAATCACCTCAAATGCTGTACTGGTTTGAAATCATTCCAATCAGTCAATGCTTGAGATGCAAATGTGTGTACCGTATGCCAAAGAATTTACTCAAAGATTACAACAGACATGGGTAAATATACTGGTCACCAGCATTAAGTATGTTCAACATACTGCTTGTTTTAAAGAAAAAAAAGATTGAAAACGTCCAGGATTTTAGTTAGGAAATCTACCTTACAACAAGTAGCTCTTTATTCACACAAAACCAAATGAGGTTTACAATTTTTAAAATGTACTGGCGTTAAGACCACATCTAGACATGGCAACAGCAATAGTTTTATCTAGGACTACATACAATTCTCAAGAGAAGCTAGAATGCCTTAAATATAGAGTGTATTTCAGTAACAATTCATTTGGAAGCAGCTGTCAAAAAGCATCAAGCAAAACTTGAGTAAGATATATTCTTGAGTGATTTTGAGTAGGCGGAAAGAAAGAGATCTGTATTGTTAGTAGTGTCTTAAATGGAAAACACGAAGAGTTCTGCTCAGAAACCTTTTTAATAAATGCTGTAGAGGAAAGGTAACTTCTGATGACACCATGTGCTCACTGCAGGGTTAAGTGTGCCATGAGAACATGTGTTGGCAGCTGCTGTCATCAGACAAATGCCATTTCCAGATATAGCAGATTTCACTTCAAATAAAAAGGGATAGTTCCATCTGTTTCAAGTTGTAAACCAAAGGATTCATCTGATTTGAACTGCACTGCAAGGCTGGATTGTTACCCTGAGAGGACAAATTAGCATAGTCAGTTGTTACTTTGGCCTCACACATCAGATTATACAAAGATTTACTGTAGTAAAATCTCTAATCTGAGGATAAATAATAGATTAGCAGCACATCTGTATTTTTTTAAATGTTTAACAACAAAACTGAATTCCAGTGGGTGCATAGATTAAATGTTTCTATGGCAAGCTTAAATGTCTCCAGCTAAAAGCCCATAGCCACTTACTGCAACTCTTCTACAGCTGTGGGTTCATGGTTAGCATTTCAGGTGTCCAACCACTAAACTTTGGGAAACCTGCATGGAATCTACCCTCTCATTAGTATCTCCAATTCTACTGAGCTGTAGCACTCAAACTGAACTCATGTTATCCTACTGGCACTCAGCCCAGAACAGCAAAATAAAGAGCTCTAAGTCTTGCCAAAATATTTTCTGCTCACATGAAGCAGTTGTATCATTGCTAAGGGCTAAAACGCCACAGGCAGCCACTCATTAGTTGGCTACATTGGTCTTATAGCTACACACCAGCATGAAACAGCTCTGAAACAGAGACCTCCATGAGACCATTCTGGCCAAACGACTGGGTGTTTTTCACATTTCACACTGACGGAATTCCGAGGCGCTGGTGTAAACTGTTCTTACCTTCTGAAGTGAAAGAACCGGCAGAAGACGGTGGAGTCCCTCTGCTCCTTGTTCTTGCGGTAGCTGTCCAAGCGGCACTCCCTGCACTTGTGCAGGTGAGGGGCGATGTTATTGCAGGAGCCATCCTGCACAAATGCCTCTCCACTCTGCTGCAGCTTCTTCACCTTAGCAGCATCAGATAAAATGGACTTGCGAACAATTACTGCAGGGAAGAGCAGCCAGGGTCAGAAAAGCCTCAGCTTTTCACACCGAAGGACAGCAAATTATTTTAGTGAGAAAGATGCACATCAGCTTTTCCTGTAAGTTTCACGTTACATTGAAACATTGAAACAGTTATGCAAAAAATACTTGCAGTTGGCAGAAACCTCTTCTCCAGTCCACAGGAACTGTCTCAAGCGGCAGTTCCAGTGGAGTCACACAGTCTGTGGACCCGAGTTAAGAGCTCCTTTCACTTTTTCACAGAGGAGCACTTTGGAAGAACATCTGCTTTTAAAAGAAGTTCTTCAGCCAGAGTTATGAGCCCTGAGTAGATTAGGGCATGCAGCAACCAGATTTCACAAGAAATGGGGACAGAGTACAACCTGGCCATTTCTCAGTCCTGTTTTCCCCCTTCATGATGCAACAGCTTTCAGCATCTTACTATAACAGATGCCAAACATTTCCCTTCCTCCCACACTGCCAGTGAGGCCTTGCAGGGGACACAACAGTGACTGGCTGGCTGGCTGTGTACCCATGCTAATTATGGAACAGCACATAGTAATCCAAGACCAAGCCACAGGAGATAGAAAAAAAAACCCCACAAAACAGAGGTGGGTATGTAGGGGAATTCCCAGAATTTCCAAAACTCAACAACATCACCTATGCACAGCAGGACACATGACACCAGGAGTCCAGCTCTTTACACAACCACAGCCTTTCCCCTCCTGTCCCATGAGAACACCTGAAGAGCTCACCAAATGGAAAAGAGGAACAAGGTGGGTGTTTCCGGGCTGAGTGGGTATTAATTTTTGGTGGTGGTAGGTTTTTTCTGTTTGTTTTGCTCTCATGACAGTTTTTAAATGAAGCCTCTCTTGAACAGAGCTTTGTTGACAACTTCCATCCCTCACCATGTCTGTAGAATTTAGGACCATTGCTAAAAGGTAGTTTCATTATGCCATCAGCATCTCTATTCCAAACAGAACTTTGTCTTTGTAACCTCTTTTGCCATTCTATTCTTGCATATATTTTGTAACCACTTATTCCTAAAAAATTAATGATTACCCCTTTTCCTTTATCAGGAAAAGGTGTTTCTCCTGTTTATTGCATTCCTGCCATCAAAACACATACAAATGAATCAAATTCCTGACTTACTCACACAATTTATATTATTAATTTTGCATATATGACAAATTACCTACTTCTAAGTAGTTAAGACAGAAATTACAAGGACTTTCAAATGACAGGAAATTTTAGAAGCACTTACTATTATCTTGGACCTTGGCACTTCCAGTCCAAAAGCTTTCACTTTCACTTTTGTCACAAAGAATCTCACTTGAATTTCTTCTAATAAAAAACTCCATGTCCACAAGTTCATCAATCTTGTTTCCTTTGTGGCTGCTATGGCTGTTGCAGCTGCTTTGTGATTTAACCCCACACTCACTGAAGGACAGAAGATGAGCATCTGAGGTTGAGGGTCTGCAATCTAAAGTTCGCTGCAGTTCAACAGTGCCACTGCCTCTGGGTATTGCTGTGGAAGGGTTGGGATGCTGCAACTGTTTCATGGAAATGCATTCCTTGGGAAAGTTTGTTGTGGCCTTCATAAAAGGTTCATTAGTATTCCTCAGGTTGGTTCCCTTTTCATTAGCTGAATCAGTCAAAGATGAAGATCTTGAGGTTTTCAAAGAGGTATATTTACCATTTTGATCACTAGGATTTTGTGTTTGTTCTTTAGACATAAACCCCACTTTAGGAAAGGCTGTCAGATCCTCTGTCAATGGTTTAACTCCAGTATTGAGACAGGAAGGATGAGTTTCTGGTAAGCTTCGTCTGCACGTGCTGAAACACACCATGCAATAATTAGGAAAACAACCACGAACATGTCAAACGAATCAGAGCATCAGCTGGTCAATCTAGCCACACTTAAAGCATGAAAAAAGAAATTTAATTATTTAATGATGTGCTTTGAGTTCCCATGTATGACTATTTTAAGTTTTCTGTGAGGATAAATAGGTTTGTGTTTTTCAGGTGTTTTATCTGGGTTTGATTTTTTTTTTGAGTTAGAACAATAAAGCTCTATACCCGTGTAGGCACACAAATTTGAGTATTGCTACTACTCCACTACCTTCTCTCACAATTAAATAGTTGCTTTTTCATTTTCTCCATGCAACTGCTGAATAACCAAATGAATTTCATTTGCATGTCTGTGGCAAGATTCTCAAGGAACTTCTGACTGGCAGTACAAGTCAGTATGCTGGAGACTGTAAGACCTCTCTCACAAAAAAAGCTTTCAAAAAACATTTTCCACATTCAGCATGTGAGAGAATGTGAGAGAGACAAAACTAGTAGAAAACTCCCTATTAGCACTGCAAATTTGGGGTTTTCTGTCACACTATTTCTGCATTACATCCATTTTGTGACAGAACTGAGGGCAACAAAAGTTCAAAGGCACTGATGTTCAACAGAAATATAACTGAGGAGCTGTAGTTGATCTGCAAGAAAGCAGACACCTGCCTGAACAAGAACTGGTTTTCTTGGAGGCAGGGAAAGAATGCATTTGACAAAGCAAGCACCACACCTGTGTATCTATTTACAGATGGGTACACTGAAGCAGTGACATGAGCCTGGGACACTGAAGGGCCACTGCCTTAAAGACAAATAAGAACATGGCATTGGGAAGTAAACTACGTATCCAGGGCAAGCAAGTCTAACACTTTTCTTTGCTGGTATCACAGATGAGTTTCTACAGCTCTTTCAAATGACCTCAGAGTTTGTTGTGCTAAGAAACAGATTTTATTTTTTGGAGGCTGTGCAAGCATAAAACTGCTTCCTTACCCCTGAGGAGTTTCTGCACCAAGGTTGGGTGGTGAGTTGGCTGGCAGGGGCAGGCCTGGATGCCTTTGGTCTTTATTTGCAGGAGTACATCCCAGCAGTGCTTCACCCAGCACAGTTGGTACTGACTGCACATGTCCCTGACTGGGAGAAACCTGCAAGGCAGACTTTTAACAGTTAGGAAAATTCAGGATAAATTATGGCTTTATGGGGTTCAGCCTGAAAGGAAAGATATATTAATACTCATCCTATGTATAATAAAGCCTGTTAAAGAGTCACTCAGTTCATGAGGTGGAAAGACTTTAAGTGTCCTTTCAAACCTTACAGGCTCTATGAAACACTGTTCATGTTAATTCATTTCCCCTCAATTAACAACAAACTTTTTGGGGGAAGTGTTTTAAGCAAGTGGAAAGGAAGACAGAAAGCTCCACCAGTGCAACGATGTCTCCAAAGTAACTGCAGTAATTGGCAGTCAGAAATAGATTTCTGAGCTCAGCTGAAAATCCCAGAGAAAATCAAAACTGAGAAGTCTGACAGCTTATCAAAGATCAGGATGTGGCAAGAAAATCTCTGCACCAGAATTCTAGAGAGTGCTAAGTAAAGAATCCTACATTGATTAAATCACCATCCTAAGAAATCTTATTTTCTTTAGGCCTACCAAATTAACAAGTGTCTTTAGAACAGTAGCTTTTCTGTGGGGGTCCTTCCCCAGCTCCAGCATCCGTATTTTACTCCCACATGCTTCACTTACTGCTGGGAAGTTACATTACAGGCTCATTAGTATCAGCTCCAAAATATTTCCTTTTTGCTTTTCTATTACACAGCTGTCAACTACCAAGTCAAGCTCTCACAAGAATGTTGCAGATATTGAACTCCACACAAGAAATCAGTATTATCACATACTTATTAGCAAAATATATGGCTTCAGCTAATCACTCTCACATACTCACATCCACCAAAACCAGAGTAATAAAGAGCTTCTGATTTCCTTACTAGAAAGCACACTCACTGTAACAACTTTGAAAAAATGGTTGCAAGGCATTTCCCAAAGAATACAAAAGTGATAAATGATCCAGTCCTTTGAAGGAAGGCAGACTAGAAAATGAGAAGTAAATAACTTCACTACTTTAAGGAAAAACTATGGTAAAACAAGTTATGAATTCAGATCATGGTAATTCTTCAGCAGGGCATTTGGAATGTGAAATACAGACCAGCTTTGTATGTGTCAAGCACGCTGCTCAATGGCTGAATTATACAGATAGCCAAAGAAAGGCAAACTGGGCACCAGAAGCTGCTAAAGGTACACCCAAGCACAAGCTGTGGAAAGACAAGACTGCAATCCTTTGCTACTCCAATGCTGCCCTGCTGCACACTCCTCCTCAGCAGTAAGGACAGGACACTCTCTGCACTGAGGCTCTTATCCTGGGCTGCTGACCTCATGCTGGTTCTCTGTGAGGCTGTTAAAGATTGCTAATGACTATATCCAGCCATTATATACATATATATATCAGCCACAGCTGACTCTACACAGGACTGACTGCACAGAAGCAACACAACCCTCTCCCTCCCATTCCAGAGCTTCCTGAAGACTGGCTACTTCTACCTAAAATGTAAGTTTTGATCTGAAACACTGGGGCAAAACTACAGGGCAAGTTTGAAGTACTGTTCTTCAGCCAAGCCATGATTTTTCATTTGCATTTCTACACTTAAGTTACCCAGATTGTCTTTTGACCTTTGAGAGTTTACTTAGCTCTCCATGACATCTGGCAGGTCACTCACAAAAGAAAGAAAAGTAGACATGAGAGTACTAGAAAAGTCACATCCCTTTTCTGTACTGAAACAACCTTCAACTACTGCTTGTGCAGCTTGAATCTCAAAGCATCCAAATGCAGTTGAAGGTTTTGGGTTCAAGTACAAAATAGTTAAAGAAACAACATGAAAAGCAAAGGTTATAAACTTCAGAACTCCTTTGTGTTTTCTCCCACTGCTAGAATACATGAGCAGGCAGACCAACTCCTAAGCAGGAGGGGACAAAAAGCAATTAAAAGAACCCCAAACAAGCAAAAACTGAACAAACAAAAACCCCAACAAACCACCTACATTCAACATTAGTAGCTTTTGCTCCAATTATCACAAGGAAAGATGTTCAATTCATGCCCAGACAAGTTTGAAAGAACTCAACACACCCTCCAAGGGATTATATTTATCATTCTACTTTCCAATCTAATCCTTATTTAAGATGTTTTGAGAAGTGACATAATCATTATGTAACAGCCATATATAACAGAGCAAGACATTACCTCAGGAGAAGACTTTGTGTGTTTAGCATCAACACTTCCACTGTTCTCAGATGACTTCCTTTTCACACCCCCAATTCTTTTTGCTTTATCTGGAAGAGAAGGTGATCAAGATTAGTCTATCACAAATAACTTACTTAGTGCTTGAAAGCAAAAAGTAATAGCTCTTACCACATTTTCCATTGTTGTCATATATGATTTCAACATGAATTAATTCTGGATCAAGAGTTTTTAAAGCTGGAATCTTGAAAAGGACAGGAAACACAGAAGAAGCCATTTAGAGAGGTGAAACTATTTAAATATATTTATCTTAGATGTGGTGGTATGGACTAAGCTTAGGTTCTTTGAATACCAAACTGAATTTAACAACATGCCATGTGACAGTGTCTCTGCATAAAAACACAAATTGGTGCTTGAGAGCACTGTCTGCAGAGCACAGATAGCAAGGAAACCAAGAGCACGTTTGCTTCACTCTTACAATAAAAGTTACAGGTCTCCCTCGTTTTTCATAGAAGGATATTTGTTATTTAACAATCTACCAGCAGCACAGAGAAACACTTTGAATTATACTGTTCTGCACTACACTGACACCTATGTTTAAAGATTACAGTAACAACAGAAACAAAAATGCCGTTGGTGCAGGTATAAATAAAAGTTTGCATTTATTCCCCATATCCATTTGTAAACCACTGCAATTGGTTCCTACCTCCTGGCAGTTGACTTCCAGAGTTCTGGTAGCTGGATTGCCATTGACAACAACTGCTGTGAACCACTGGGTAGAAGGGTCCAGGCTATAAATCCTGATTTTTGAACCAATGATATTTTTTCCACCTACAAAATTGGGGAAAAAGAGAGCTTAAGACAAAGGAGGCATGAAGATGACCACAGTTATCAAAATGAATTTTTCCTGTCCTTACAGTATGGGAAGTGAAAACTGTAAGCTGCAATATTTACCTTATCAAAACAATCACTCCCTGCATGTGTGAGCACATAACTACAAATATGCTGGTATGAACCCAGTAACTAAGAATTTCAAGCTGGCAAACAAAAGTTACAATTTCGAATTTGACTTAAAAAAGAAGCCTCTATACAACATCCTGAAAGTTTTCATAAACAAGAACCAACTGGAAAAAACCCAAGTTACTTGAAACAATAAAGAATTTTTTTTTTAGAATTGCTACTAGTTTGATCTATTTCACAAGTACCAGGCCATCCATATGTGCCTAAATTACACACTGTTTTGAAAGAAATACTTGAAACTTAAACATCTACATTCCTTCACATTTTGCGTTCTCTGCTGTGAGAGTAAAACCAGTATTTTTAAAAAGCTTTTAGCCCCTAAAACAGGTTACCAATTAATTAAACCAACACTGCAAGGATTTCCCTTTGGACTTGAGATTTTATTGCCAGTTTTCCGCTCCACAGTATGCTTGTACCTTGGACCAAGCGTGTCTCATCAAGGTGTTTCTTAACCAGAGCCTGAATTTCTTCATTTACATTTTGATCATCCTTAAGAGAAAGCCTGGAACTGTCCACATCCTATTTCAGGAAAAAAAGAACAGAAGTTTGCATTTATGATAATGCTTTTAACCAAATCCCAGAATGTTTAAAAACAAGATGGCAGCAATTTGTACAAATCCAGTTCTAGGATACTGGACTGGAGGCAGATAACAATTTCTTACCATTAATTTGCCACAAGCATCTGCAAGACAGACTGAAGTGAGCTCTCCAGGTCTACTTTAATATTGTTCAGAAAATAACCCAGCTTTGTTGTACTACATTGCTAATGAACAATAAGTTTAATTGAACTGTCCATTCTTAACTTAGGATTTTAAGTTGTCAGAAGCAGCAGCATATTTGTCCTGAGCAGACAAATGAAAATATTTTATGTTTCTATTTATGATAATGCCAAGATCCAGCCCATCTCAAGACACCATTTAAAATGTTTATATGAATGAAAACAGTCAGCTACATTTAAATTATTCATCATTCTTGAGCATAATGTATGTGTATTATTTTTTCCTCTCAAATTCTTGAATGAGAATTGATTCTGAAATGGAAAGGTCACAGCATGTTTCCATCCAATGTTCAGAGAGTGCAAGTAAGAAAAGGGTTTGGGGTTGGGTTTTACCTCTTTGTTGCAGGCACTGCTCTGATATTTGTGAGAGGCAGCAGACTGAAGAACTACATGTCAATAAACTGTTATTCAAGATGCCAGCAAAGAAATCTTTTAACTGCAGTGCTGAGATAAGGCTTCTGCACAAAGAGATCTCACTCTGCTGTTGAGCCAATGTAAGCAATCAACCATCTACAAGTGAAATTTGGCTTTCAGTGACTCTCTCACCAGTTTCTCTAAAGGACTTGTGTATTTGCTGACTGTTAAAAAGTCAAAGTACAACACTAATGATGGCACTACTCACAGTCTTACCATGAGACAACCATTACTACTTGTACTTCACATCCTTTACAGGTCTTGAGAAGAGTTTCCTAAAAAGGCTAAATCCTTTATCTTCAGCAGGTATTATTCTTCCAAACACCTGCCCAGGGACAACTGTTTCCACCCACCTGTACCTGAATTTCACTAACAAATGTTCCTCTGGTGCTCAATGAAGGGACTGTAACTCAACCATCTCATTTACATTCTGCCCAATTCCTCATTTGTTTAGGATTAGCAGTGATATGCTTCTGTTCAACAGCAAGATTTATGCCAGACAGTTTTTGCACAGTGATGAGTCATGTTCAAAAGAAGAAAGGGAAACTGTTCCAGGTAATCCCCAAAATCAACATGAAACTGCTTTCATCTGAGCTGAATAACTGTCCTAGCACACTGCCTCATCCAGCTCTCCTAAGTGACCCTGTCCTCAATCAGCTGCAGAGGGTTTTGAATCAGACATGTTACATTCAGAACTGGTATTCATGAGTTAGAGAAATAAACACCTACAAGTTTTTACACATCTGAAGTTTGCATTTCAATTACATTACCATGATGCATCCTAAATATCAAGAAAAGAGATTCATCTTTCATCTTTACAACGACAATCAAGGTTACCTGGATGGGCGTCAAGAGGTCCTTAGAAAGAAAAACACATTTCTCTTCACCCAGGTAGCGCACTGAAACCAGTGATCCCATTCCAGCTTTGTCCACTAAGGACTTGTAGGTCTAAAAAAAGGGATAAACATGTCCTCAGAAACAGAGCAAGAAGATATCATTCATCATGTGCACTTAAAAAATTACTTTAATTTTGCTTCTATTTCTGTTAAGTTACCACATCTACGTGCAACTCTCGAAAACAAAGCCAGTTTTCAATAAAACTTCTAATACACACCTAATGAAAATTACTGGACTCCACTTGAAATTAATTTCATATATCAGCATGAATTAGGAATCCAGTACAGGTAGCTATCATCAGCAATTAATCATTCATGTCAACATGAAAAATTTATTAATGTAATAATTCTAATTACGGATATATTACTAGTGAGCCTCCTTATGGCAGACTGAAATAACTAGCAAATCAATGAATGTCTGCAGCACAGTTCATATTAAAGTTCACAAAACTTGTGCAACACTGATAATAAACTGGAACCTTAATTTGGGCATATGTGATTTGGACAGCTTCATAGTTATTGTAACACTGCAGTGCAATGATGAATTTGTGCTCAGGTATACCAAAGGCTTTAAGAACAGACAAGAAACAAAAATTTCTCTTAAAAGCTTCTGAAGACTTCCTAATGTGTTCAAAATTAAATTTTGTCTAGTGACAGATCTGAGAGGACAGGCACCAGGAGTCTGGAAAAAAAGAAGAGGCAAGAGTAACTCCTCCCTACCTGAAAGGTGCAATTATGCCCCACTTAAAAAATGGAAATCATTCTGATAGGAGAAGGCTTTTCTTGGATCAGTCCTTTAAAAACCCAGAT